>CM046875.1:103124466-104546966 GCA_025667525.1 Glebionis coronaria
GAAGGATTATGGCAAGGGAAGAAACGATGGGAAGCAAGCGTAGTATACCGTTGATAGACTAATGTTTGGTATGAGCATACTATAGGGGTAATTGAGAAAGACGCCTAGAGCATTGGCGTGAGATTTGGAGATAGTTGGAGAACGCATTATATTAGGAAGAATTCTCCTACAAAGAGAGAGTCACCGGTGAGAGGGGCATATTCCCCATTGATGAGGATTTAAGGAATAAAGGAGGAAACACCTAAATTATAGGCTGAAGACGGGATATAAGATGGTATGGAAATTAAGATTGTGGAGAGACAAACGAAAAGTAGTATGGAGGAAGAATGATTCGAGGGAGCAAGAGGTTGTGAAGATAGTGGGGTGATATTGAAGAGAAACCGTTAGAGCAAGAGGTTAGTAGTCACGAACAATGGAACGTCCACCTAGAGAAAAGGTGTAACACATGTTAGTATGAAGGATGGTTAGTTACTTGGTGCCGAGCATGGGAAAGCAAGGATGAGGTGGTGGTTATGACATGTTTCTTGTGAATATTATGGGAAGCTTTTGGTTATGCAATCCTGCATATACCATTGGATGTGTTTAAGGTTGGGAGAACTTCCGAATGATGGAAAATCCGTAGAGGATAGAAGCCGTTAGGTATGGTGATAGGAATTGTTGTAGCAACTGCTGGAGTTAATTCATAGGAGATGAGGTGGATCACCGTTACAGTGGGATGAAGTTAGAAGCGGCCAACGTATTGGACCGGAGGTGGATCGAAAAACTATAGAGGTGGTGGCAGTGACTAAGTAGAGGTTGAAAATAGCAAAGAACTGACAAGAGAGCTATGCGTACAAGAGGCGTAAGCCGTTGAGATTTGAGATAAAGTTATGCTAAAGGTTTCACAATGGAAAGGGGTGATGCGGTTTGGAAAGAAAAGGGAAGTTAGCACCTAGATTTGTGGGTCCATTTGAAATCCTTGAAAGGATTGGGCTAGTGGCGTATAGGTTGAGATTACCGGAGGAATTAAGTGGTGTGCATGACGTATTTCATGTATCAAACTTGAGGAAATGCTTAGCAAGAACTGACTTGCAAGTACCGTTAGATGATATTAGTATGGATACGAGTCTTCGTTTTATCGAAGAGCCGATAGAGATTTTGGGTCATGAATCTAGGACGTTGGATAAAAAGGGTAATATATCGTAGTTATGGGTAGATGGAATTTGGAACGTGGACTAGAGTTCACGTGGGAACGGGAAGGATTTATGAGGAACAAGTATCCTCAGCTAATTGATAATGACGATCCTAAGGAGTAAATCTCAGGACGAGATTTCTATTAGGAGGGAGTGATGTGACAACCGTGGTTTTGAGGTTCGTCACTTGGTCTTATTTTAAGGTTAATATATGTGTGACTATGTGATTTGCGTATTTACATGTTATTTTGCGTGAACGAGGTTGGTGTGGATATCGTTTATGGGTATAAAGTACTCATAAGTAAATCGAGGAACGGTTATTTCATGTTCATGAGCTCACAAATTAGTGACTATGAAATGAAAAGGTGTTAGTTTGGTGTTTACGTATACGTATAAGTATTATAGTAAATTGTATTTTTTTAGGATTTGGGGTTTAGCATTTAGAGGTCTCGGGTAAGGTGTTTAGTCGTGTGAGTATTTTTCGGGATGGTTTTAAGTCATTTAGGACTTAGTTATAAAGTTTATTTCAAAATTTAAGATTTTTTTTAAAACTGTATATTTAACGTTTTTTTACGGTATACGCATAAATTTGACTAGTTTTACGGTTTTGAGGTTTTGAAGGCTTTAGGAGCTGAACTAAATTAAGGAAAATTAAGGTAATATTGTTATTACAATTATTAATTAGTTTAATAAAAAAAATGAAATTATGGGGGGTAAGGGTCGGTTAAAACAAAAGGAAGAAAAAAAAAGAAAAAAAAGGAAAGTGGGCAATTATACTTGGGATAGGACTTGTCAATAACTATATAAGGTGTAAAATAAGATGGAAAAGACATAATCCCTGGAGAAAAAGAAAAAAACGACAGCCAATTGAGAAAAGTTAGGGTTCTTCAAAAAAATCTTGGTTTCCATTAATCTTAAGGTAAAACCTTCAAATCCCTTTTCAATTTAATTGTTTTTAATTCTTTCTCAATCATCTTATGATGGATTTAGGTTAGGGTTTAAATTAAAATCTGTATATTAATGATATTAAAATGATTAGGTGATTTAGGGCTTGTAATTAGTAGAGTTATGGGTAAATAATTGGACTAATTATGTTAAAATTATTTTTTAAAAACTAGGCAGAATTTTAGGTCAATTGTTTTGACCATATATAGAGTTCTACAAACTCTTATTTTACGATTCAAGTATCCCTGGAAAGGTAATTGAGTTGGCTTTCAAATGCAAGAAACGATAACTAAATTGGAGGTAGGGAAGTGGGTCAAAAACAGGTTACAACAGTCGGAGGTCAAAACAGTTTTGAAGTCAGCGGGTTTTCAATTAATGTATTAGGGTGATTGGTGTACTTAGGAGTACACTTGAGCCCTCTAATGAGCATGGGAGTTGGTTTATATATTAAATAAGAGTCCTGGAGGAGGGCTAAGCAAATGGGTTAGGGTAAGACCCCCTAATCATAACAAACTTTTTGTATGTTCAAAATTAGTAAAATCCGGATAAACAAAAGTATATATATATATATCTGGGTCTTAACAGTAGCTTTAAGGTTGGGGTAAAGGGAAGGAGTTAGCTAACATATGTAAGGTCATATGGTCTCCTTTACAGAGGTCATGAGTATGGTTAGGTGGGCGTTTGGCTTATAGTTTGGAGACCTAAAAGTTGGGACTGTTTTGTGTAAAATATGAATGGGATAGGTATCAAACTTAACCAAGTTAAGGACTTGTTAGGGAAGGGTAATGGGGTTTTTAGAGCATATTAATGAGGAACATATATGGGAGAAGGCTAGATGTCCATCATAGGTTGATGAGCCATTTTAGTGTTTGGTTCATGTTTTGATTTTGTGTTTTTGTTTGTTAGCTTTTTGCTAGTGTACGGATTATTGGGAGAAGCTCAATCAGGTGAGTTTCATAGTCCCATGTCTACTAATGATTTTGACTTCCAGATGGGATGGAAGAGACACTGTCTTGTTTTTATAAATTATGCTGTAAATGTTTTGTGTATGGTGATGGACTTGTGCATACTTATGTGATTAACTGCTAGTTGATTCATGATTGTTTTATGTTTTGACTTGGTACCAAGGGGATGTTGACAAGGCGGGGGCTTGGGGAGGTACATAGATGTGTGAGCATCTATGTGACCAATGGATAATGACAAGGCGGGGCCTTGGGATTGGTGCATAGGTATATGGGCGCCTATGGTACCATGGTGTTTGGTAAGGCTGGGAGCCTTGGATTTGGTTTGGTTTGTTAAATCTTGAATATTAGTTGTTAATGCATGTTTGTATCACATTGTCCATATGTTCTTAAATTTGGTTATTATTCACAGCTTGTGGTTTGATTTTGGCGTTGGAGTCTAAACCTATGACTCTCACCAACTTTATGGTGACGTGTTTTAGTGTCTCTTTCAGGTGAGAATGTGGTTAAGCTTGAGAATAGAAGTGGCTAGCCTTGGAGGTAATAGGATTGCATTTAGAAGGAGATCCCTGTTCCTTCTTAGTTTATTTCTATGTGTTTTGAATAAGTGTTACTTTGTGGACACCTTTATGATGTTTTGTTTGTGGTAATTGTTTGTCTTGGGTAAGAGGTAGGACTGTTACCTACTTGCCTAGACTCCTGCATTTTGTGGAGATATTGTCATGACATTTGTGTCACCATTTTATGACATTTCCATTTCATTTAGTTATCTCTATAGACACGCCATGTTGTGATGATATACATACGTCGCGCCCCATATTCCGCCATGTTGGGGTGTGACACCCTAATCCCTTTTCTTCTTCCTCTCTTGGCCGCCGGGTTCTACACACACCAAAGGGGTGCTTGATTAATTTTTGGTGTTCGTTTTTTGCAAGGATTGTTAGGGTGTTCATCATCCTTTGATTCACGTGATCGGTATAAACCCTAACCTTTTTTCTTTTATGTTTTGATTACTAATCACATAAAATCATGAATGTTTTTAATAAACTAATTAAAAACAAGTGTAAACATGTTGTTTTAATCATGTGGTGTAATCAATTAGGTGTTAAGGGGTGTTTGTTTGTTGGTCGACGCCTAAACCGAGCTCCAAGGGGGTCTCGGCTTGGCTTACTTCGCACCACCGAGACCTTATGGTCTCGGATTGGTGGTGGTGGTGTCATGGCAGCAGCAAGGAAGGGAAACCCCGACCTTGGTCGGGGCATGGTGGTGTATTTGGGTCCGGTTCATGGGTTAAAACACGGGTCCGGTTCACACATGTTTAGATTTAAAACACGGTCCGGTTCATGAGTTATTTTTACAAGGTTTAATATTTTTACAAGTTATATTTTTTTTACAAGACTTAAATTAAATTAATTAAAAACATGAACATGAAATTAATTTAATTTACATGATTTAGGTTATTAATTTTATTATTAATGCATGACTTTTAACCTAAGTTTTTATCATTTAATTAGACTACATAATTAATTAATTATTAAAATCATGACTTATAATTAATTAATTGACATGAATTAGGTTATATTATTAATAGATAATAATACATGTTTTAACCTAAGTATTTTACCTTTATTTAATTAAATCATGTTATATTTAATTAAATACTTTAACCTATAGTTTATTTAATTCACATGAAATAATTAATAAACTATACTATATGATTACATGACTTAGAATATTAATCAGTAAACACTTATGCTTATATAATTAGCTTTATAATCCAGCTTATATCTAATTATGTAAACTTTCTATTTTTAGAAACTTATTTAATTAAGGAAGCTAATCTGTTTATGGAAACTTTCTATTTTTTGAAACTTATCTATTTTAAGCCGTAAATCTAATTTTGGAAACTTTCTATTTTAGGAAACCTGCTATTTTTAGAAAGTTACTTATTATTGCACACAAGTATAATAATACATGAAATACAAGTAATACTTAATCAGAATAGACAAAATACATGATAAAGACAATATAAAGCTCAAATCAGTAAAACATGACATGAGCATATAAAACAAGCTAAGACATGATATAAAACCAGTTACGTACTCAGTAATCAGATACTTATACACGTATGTATTCATGTAGCATTAGTGATACCGAAGTAGGACTCTCTTCCATTCGTCTTCTTCGTTCACTGGACACAAGGTACGGATTCTCCGTCCTTTCAATATGGACATTCTTCCTTATTAGGATTTCCCGTATACAGCCAACTGTTTTCCCAGTATATGTTTTATATGTTTACAAATTGCTTATGTTTAATTAGAATACCTAAACCATATACATGCATGACCAGTTTCACCTAGTTATGGAGGTACCATAACCATAGCACTAGAGGCACTGGTGTTATGACTTCACCACGGCGGAGTGATAGCTCGTGGCGTCCCTTTCAGCTTTTGGCCATATTTTATTATTAGGTGGGACGTATCGGTGCATCCTAGTTTACATGTTTTCAGAAGATTATTCAGTGTGAATGTGGCGTGTGCCTTGCATCCTTCACAAGGAGCTTATCCCTCCTACCCAAACTAGTATATTAAATTAGAGGCAGCCCCTCTAATTTGCATGACGATGTCACCCCTCCAAGTATTCATGCACGTTGATATTTCATGACCTATATTGGCTAATGGTTAACATGTAAAACAGTTTTCATAAGATAAACATAAGGCTTTTCAAACTATAAAACCAGTTTTATGAACACGTTCCAGGTTTTATAGGACTTATACATTTCCGCTGCTATTAAGTCTTTATTATGTTTCAGACATTCATGCTATGTCTATATCCGTGCACTGAGCGTTTTTCTCAGCCGTTACTTTCCTTTCCATGTCCCAAAACAGCAGGTACCCAAGGACAGACTCGAGCATTGGAGGACGTGCATAGGATGAAAGCAGCCATAGACTTCTTTTCCTTTTGCCTTCATATATTTATGCTTGTGTAGTCTTTGTTCATTTCATTTACTTTATTTATGTTTTGGGCTTATGTTTGGGAACCGATGTTTGATTCCGGTTTTCCCTATGGTCATGTATGTTTTACTACATATTACCTTGCATGCTTTGATGACACGCCATAATTACGGGTAACGGTCCACTTATCAAAGTGGGGTGTTATAATTATGGTATCAGAGACAAGGCTTCGACCTGTAGGCTCTAAAACTTGACCTGTGACTAGTGGGTAGTCACCAGGAGCTTCCTAAGCCAACGCTTGTTATTCGACGAATTGATGTTTTCAGCACATTGTTGTTTTAACCATGATGTTTTCAGTACCTTGATGTTTTAATCTCGATGTTTTCATCGATATTGTTTTACTAATATGAATGGACAACCGTCATTCATATTTAGTTATGTGTCATTTTTTTCATGCATGACGTTCCTCGTGAACTGTGACTATGTGGACTGAACCCCAGTAGTTCATAATTGGTCGCATAAATTTTTTTTTTGATAAGTTTTGATAGATGATTTTCACTTATTTATGTTTCATGTATCATTGTAGCAGGAATTATGACTAAGTAATGGTTGGTACCGGACTGGCCCTATTTAGTCGCATGTGCTTTTATCGAAACTTTTAACTTTGGGACCGACCCATAGGCGTCCCCTCGCCATGTCTTTTGTTTTGGGACCGACCCATAGGCGTCCCCTCGCACATATAAAAGTTTTTATAAACTACATCATGCATTCATGCACTGTTTCTCATGCATAAAATTTTTCTCATGATTTATTGGCATAATTTTATTTTCATGTCCCCTCATAAGTTATTATGTTTTTATGTCAAGTATGTTTTCATGCTACCATGGTTAACTTCATTTTCATGCTGATTATGTTTATACTCCTTCATGATTAATTTCATTCCAAGATTTTTATGTTGATTTCATCTTCATGTAAAGTATGTCTTAAGTCTCCTTATGTTGATTATGTTCTCATCATGTCGATCATGCCCTCATGCTAGACATTGAAAGATTCCAGTAAATCCTGCTTTTATGATAGTCATGGTTGGTCTCCATTAACCAGGCTTTCATGCTACTCATTGTTGAGTTTCGTTTCACCAACCTTCTGGGTGTTTTCTCTATGTAACCAGAATGATGTTTATTCAAACAAAGTGCATCTGCCACTACAATTGCCTTGCCGGGATTATTCCCTGTAAAAACATGTCAGATGATCGACCCATATCGATCATTCCATGTGCATTTCATGTGTACCACATGTACCGTATTCCATGTGTATTACACGTACTTTGATCCAGGTGTATTTTACCCACAATGCTCTACGAGTATTCGCTAGTCGATTCTAAATCATCTCAGGTGTACTCCACTTGCTGATACTCTACAGGATTGACGATGCCGCTCATATCTTGGAGATGTTACTAAGGGTTGATGATGCGAATGTTGGAGACACTACGAGATGCTGATGATGTTCTCAAACTGGAGATCTTACAAGACGAAGACAAAGGCCTTAGTTCAAAGCGATCGGACGAGAAGATGTTTCACCACCAGACGATTTCCATCAATCATTGTCCCTAATTCTTAGTTACATGTCACACGTCATTCAGTTGTCGTTTCAGTCATATGAGTGAAGACCGGTACCAGCCAGCCACTCAGCTGAATAGTTACATGAATCAGAGTCATGAGAATGACCGTCATGGAACTAACAGACAAGACGATAGTAACCACTACTATGACAGCAACTATCCTAGCAATCGCAACTGAAGCTCCAACCGCGGACGTGATCAGAAATACAAAGGATTAGTAGTTCAACCAATTCGCCAATTCTGGCATAATAACCTAATATTTGTGGTTCTATTCGTTTCACATCTCGAGGCACATGTTAAGACATCAGTCAAGATACATGTCTCACGTATACTCTCTGAAGACACATGTTAAGACACCAGTAAAGACACATGTCACACTTATATTTCCCAAGACACGAGTCAAGACACGTGACTCAAGTCCAATTCTGGAACATCGCTAAGAAATTCAGGATACCCTCTAAAGGGTATATCTATTTTGTCGTGCCATGTATTAATCAGGCCACAAGAATTTCAGTACCATCAGCGGCGTATCAGTGATATCTGTCATGTTTACTCGATGACACTTTCATTCTTGCACCATATTCCATATATACTCATTACCAATTAAGGACGCCATTCGTATTCCCCATGTATACGAAGGTTTTCCTTCAGCCTAATGATAAGATCCAAGTTGCTAACGCTTTACCTCGGACAGACATGAGTTGAATTTAATCCTAATCATGGACTATGAACAACACACCATGCTACGATTCATGATTTTATACAGTAATGTTCAGGCTTCTGAATACATTCAGCATGGTTTTCCATCAGGAAAATCTGTACAAATTATCTATGCTTTACAAGCACGTGCGTTGTTAGCTATGACTGCTAAAACTTTCTAGCTGTCAGTTAAGACACCACTACGGAAGTCCTTTTACGCATAACCAGTTGATTATTCCAAAATCTTCCCATACTTTCCAGAAGAACCTACAAGGAGAAGGACGGTACCATGAGATTATGTGTCGACTACCGTCGATTTAAACAAATCACCATCCATAACTGTTATTCTCCTCCACGTATTGATAACACGTCCAAGCAACTCATGATCATGCTGCCATCAGTGATGAGTGAAAGAGCAGAACATTTCCATGAATGCTATTCGTACACGTCTCGGTCATGCTAGATTCATGATTTTGTATTAGTCTCATAAATGCCCAGCGGAATTATATAGTTAATAAATTGAGTTTCCATGGACTCATAAACAAATTCATCTTTCATCAAGAACAACCTGTGTTGGAAATACGTTTTTCCAAATAAAGTCTCGGTCACATCTTAGTTAGCATAGATCACGAGTTATAGACTATTTAGAACTTTGTAACTTGGAGCGACCTCCCTTAGGGGGAGATTGTTGGAAATACGTTTTTACGTATTTATGAAGGATCGGTCGCTCCAATGATAATTATGTAATGGGCTCGTGATCTATTTACTTTATGTATAGTCCATATAGCCCACATGTAGGGTGGGATATATATAACCCCTCCTAGCATGTTAGGAGGGGGTTGTTGATTACATTTTCACTTTTTTCATTTTATTCATCTTACTTTCTCTCTCTACAATCCTCTCCCTTCTCTCCTTTCTCTCTCTAATCCCTCATCTAATTCCTTCATTTCTTCTTTATTAATCAATCAATCAACCAACCTTATCCACCAAATCCATGATCTAGAATAGGCCATTAATTACGTAGACCTTCAATAATGGCCTATTCTAGATCATGGATTTGGTGGATAAGGTTGGTTGATTGATTGATTAATAAAGAAGAAATGAAGGAATTAGATGAGGGATTAGAGAGAGAAAGGAGAGAAGGGAGAGGATTGTAGAGAGAGAAAGTAAGATGAATAAAATGAAAAAAGTGAAAATGTAATCAACAACCCCCTCCTAACATGCTAGGAGGGGTTATATATAGCCCACCCTACATGTGGGCTATATGGACTATACATAAAGTAAATAGATCACGAGCCCATTACATAATTATCATTGGAGCGACCGATCCTTCATAAATACGTAAAAACGTATTTCCAACAATCTCCCCCTAAGGGAGGTCGCTCCAAGTTACAAAGTTCTAAATAGTCTATAACTCGTGATCTATGCTAACTAAGATGTGACCGAGACTTTATTTGGAAAAACGTATTTCCAACAATCTCCCCCTAAGGGAGGTCACATCTTTTTACAAAATCTTAAACCTAGCATCTATGCTTGAGTCTTCGATCTTGTTCTTGTGAATATGCTTGATGTGATCTTTGACTTTAGTCTTGAGCATGTTTCCTTGCCTTGACCTTGTGCATTCTTCACTTGTGATATTTGCCTCTTTGTGACTTCATGTTCCACATACTTATACTTTTAAATTCTTGAAAGCTTCAGAGTTTGATACAGCGGAAGACTTGACCTTCAGGCTTTCTTGAATTTGTTGAAGTACTAATTGTATGTAGTATAAGCATGTGGTGACGACTTCTTCTGGATTGTACACCGCAATGCCACCTTCTTGTTACGCTGCATAAGACAGTTAGCAACAAATAATATACACGGATGAAATGGCCTTGAACATTTCATTCTAATTCGGTAGCATTTTACCTCCGGTCGGTGAAGACCGTTGGACGATATTAAATATCGTACTTGTGGCAGGTAGTTTCAATAAAGAACCTCCTTGACAAGATTTCGCGGGTAAACCCGTTCTCTTTACTCGACCGTCCAAAGCTGACTGCGAACGTAAAGAGTGGATCATTTGGATAATATTATCCGCATGATTTGAAGCCGTCAATTCATGTTCCTGGAACAAGTGAAGTTCAATTAAGAACCGCACTATCGTTGCTTTCCAGTTGTCACTAGCTTGATTCATATAGAATCTTGCAAGTTACCTACCAAGTGCTGTTTGATGTTAACACTAGAAGGATTTCCACTCGTCACTGTGATCAATAAAGAGTCACTCTGAGTGTTCTGGCAAGATCATACGATAATGCGTAGAGGCCTGGAACGAGTTTAAATTCATTTAAGAATTAAACCACTGTTGCTTTCCAGTTATCACAAGTTTGATTCATAAAGAATCGCACAAGTCACCTACCATGAGCTTTTTGATATTTGCTCAAGAAGGATTTCCATCTTCATTGTAAATACTTTCGTATTACTCGGATGTTCAGGCAAGATCATGAAGATTTTGCGTAGGACTCTTAAGATCTTTCTTACTTTTCACAGTGTGTGAAGAAGCAAGGAATAAAGAAAGTGTGTCCTAATGAGATATTTGATGATCTCAAATGGCTCTAGACTCGATCGTGCATTTTGGATTTTTAGTGATCGGAGGCTGGAGAGGAGTGCCACCTTTTCAATACCAATTTATTCGGAGTGAATAAATCAATAGATAACGTGTTGATCTCCGTGTGATTAAAACAAATACCTTTTGAGAGATATTTGAGTTAGCTGGGGAAGGGTTGTGCATTGCATCACTGGGTCCATGATGTCTTTCTTCAATACCGAGAATCATTAACAAAAATGACCTCAATAGCATATGTATTGACCCGGTTTCTGCCTAAAGTTGTAAGGAGGGCTTCTTTCTTTACACCCTTTATCTTTACATTTCTTTTTCATTCTTCAACCCCTTCAATGCTTACCAATACGTCATCACTAGCACCTTGTTGTGATTGTTCCAGTGCTAGCTTAAGTACTTGGTCGACATTCAGCTACGTTCACATTCTTTCTCCATCTTTCCTAGGACTTCTAATTCTAGCTATGGAATGTCCTTGGGAAGATTCCTCCGGTTCTGGAGAAATCATTGGACTTTAACCTATCCTACCATCCTTATGTCACCACAATCGTCACCGTCGTGAATAGAGATGTTTTTGGGTAAGTGTATGTCACCATGAAATCCATTTTGAAGTGCAAATCCATTTTGCTCCCCCTTAACATATGCTACGATATTCGAAAACATTTCGCACATGTCGGGATGAGCTAACACGTTAAGTCAAACCATTTATGATTGATCATATCCCATATTAAATCACATTTTCTCCCCCATATTAAAAATATTAACCCAATCGATGTTTTTAATATCAATTGATTTAATAGCATTTTAAGAAAATTTGGGAAGAAAAATGCAAATCCAATTATCTTCATGAGTTACACAAGCTCCCCCTCAAATTAATGAGGGTGTACTTGAAACGTAAATTAAATACCTTTTAAACAAAAGTGTAAGGTATTTATTACGTTCAAAGATCATATATAATAATGAATTCACAAGATTAGCAATGTACGAGGTTGGACCTGAATAATGGAGAACATCATATGAGAGATTCACATGGTTCTTGTGCACGAATGTTGGTCTCCTCGTCACGTTCCCGAGAAAATTAATTCCCGTTGTTGAGTCAAAGCTTTCCGGTGAAATGCTTGACTTGATTATGAAAAGCGGGTTGCTATCTGAAATAATAGCAAACCATTTTGAGCATGTTTTAAAAGTTTGAACTTCTGCTCGAACTTTATTTACAACCCCGTGTCATTATTGAATGACATTTCTAGGTTCGTAAATATTATCGATTCCAGAAGACATGCTCGTTTTATCAAAACGTTTTTTGAACACACAATTTTGAAAGATTTAGAAAAACCTTTTGAGAAATTCTCGAAAAATTGTGTTCAAAGTTTTGAAAAACAATTACTTGAGCTTAAGATTTGGAATATCTTAGGAACGAGCTCAAGTCCGAGAAGTTGTAAACTTCTCGTTGTTAAGGATAAGTTTATCATCGGCGATAAACTTTCCTTTTATCTGAAGAACGAGTCCTAAGCTGACATTTACTTAGAAGTCGTGTTCATGAGCTTGAAAACTTTGACTGTTTTAACGGAAAGCTCATGACCGAGAAAGGTTAATTTCTCGTTACGAGGAAAAGTTCTCTTATTTAAAAGATCCACTTTCCTTTCTGAGCTTAAAACTTCGAATGTTTTAAGACAAGCTCATGACCGAGAAAATTGAATTTCTCGTTATGAGGATAAGTTTATCATTAATGATAAACTTTCCTTTATTTTAAGTTCGAGTTACAGTCTGACATTTAACTGTAAGTCATATACACGAGCTTAAAACCTTTGAATGGTTTTAATGTAAGCTCGTGTCCGAGAAAATTTTAATTTCTCGTTGTAAGGATAAGTTTATCATCGGCGATAAACTTTCCTGCCTTTGAAGATCGGGTCATCATCTGATATTTAATGATAAGCCTTAGTGCATGAGCTTAAAAACATGGAATGTTTTTTATATAAGCTCATGCCCGAGAAAAATGAATTTCTCGTTTTTAGGATAAGTCATCATCGGGATGAACTTTCCTTTCTTTGGAGATCGAGTTACAGTCTGTTATGTGACTGTAAGTCCTAGTTTGCAGCTTAACCATGAATCCCCTGAGACATTTGTTTCTCTGATATCTGCTTCTTCAGCAACCAAACTCTAAGAGTGTCCTTAGTTGAACGGTACACAACGATTGGACCGCTTCGTTCTTTTGGAACATCAACTTTGGTACCTGTAATCTCATTAGGAATTTGCATGCTTTGACGTGGGTTAGCAATATCAATTATAGAAGCACATGGGGGTTCACAGTTGGCTTTTCTAGTGTCAGAGGTGGCCTGAGGAGATGATTCACTTGTCTTAGTGGGCAAACGTTTCCTTTTATAGAAAATCTTAAGTTCAGGCTTAAGTGATGTATCATCCTTTGCAATTTCCTCCCTAGTAGTCTTCGTAGAATCAGAGACTATCCTAGTTAAAGGGCACTCGTTTCCTACAAGAGTAAAAGTTCTACCAGTGGGGTGCCACTTTTTGCCAACTGGTTTGATTTTAGCAACCCACTGGGATTTAAGTCTAGCACGGGAGTTCACCTCATTAAGCAATTTTTTGATACAAGCATCATGATTTGCCGTAAAGACACATTTTCTACATGTTTTACAAGTAGCATATTTAATGTCCGAGTAAGATCTAGAATCCCTAGTCGATTGATTGATGCTCCTAGGATTGGACATGCTACGGTTAGCAGTGTTGGGTAAACTAGAAGGCATCTGACTAGGTTTGAAATTCCTATCTCTTACATGTGTCTTTTGCTTAGCTTCCCTAAGATCAGATTCATGGCAAACGTCATTTGAACTAGTTCTAGACGTGGTCTTGGTATTTTTAGGGAAACTAGAGGCAATCATATGATTTGGTCTTGCTAAAGCTGGAGTGATCACATTGGGCCTAGTAGCTGGAGTGACTGGTCTAATAAGATGAACCAAATCAACTTGGGAGGCAAGCCGCGGTCTCGAGGATTGTGGTCGCTCGGATCTAAATGCAGTAGGTTGTCTGACAATCGGTTGTCTGACGAACTGATTTGTAGGCGGTTTCCCCAAGATTGATGGTTTTTCAAGCTTAGTGTCCACACTAGGTCCTTTACTTTTCCTTAACTCGTTTTTCAACGCAGCTATAGCAAAAACCTTTTCCTGTAATTGGGCCTTTAATGTTTCATTTTCTTTGAGCATGTTATCTTGGGATGCCAACTTAGATTCAAGCAGTTGAATTTGTTTCAAAAGATTATCCTTTTCAGCTTTAGAATCTAGAACAGTTTGATCCAATTTTCTTTCAAGAATAACGTTTGACTTTTCAAGTTTTTCAAAATATGTTTCAAATTTGTCCGTTTTCTTAGAAAATTCAAGTTTGGCATCCTCAAGATCTTTAGATTGCCGAGCTATGATCGTTTCGAGCTCTTTAATCTTGGAAACAGAAGCAGACAATGAAGCAGTTATAATACAATTTTCATGATGTACTATAGCATTCTGAACAATCTCTCCCCCATTATGACTTACATCGGATGAATCAGAAGTGGTATTTCTATCACTCTTTTCCATCCCATGTTTGTCATAATTAGGTTCAGAATGCTCAATATACGGCATGTTATCAGCATATACATCATAACCAACATCACATTGTACCATGTTTGCAGGCTCTTCGTCATAAATGGGTAAGGTGTCATCAAGAGAAATCTCGTGAACATTTCCTGACGTGCCACTGATATCATGGTGTCCTTCTGAATCCGTGCTCTTGCCATCGTTAGGCTCCAAGTTGTCAACCGTATGACCATTCTCCTTTTGCATCTGCGGCATTGATTCTTGCACTCCATTATCATACGTTTGCTGAAGTCGAGATCTTTCATATATCGAAGACGAGACTGAGGTCATGAGTTTCAATATTGTATCACGAAAAACTCGAAGCTCGGTATGCGTATCTCGAAGAAATGATTGGCAAAGCATCGAACTTTCAGACTTGATGATATTAAATTGGAGGAAAGGCGTGAGTTGTGTCACAAGAGCCTTATAAGCAAGTGCCGATGCAGAGTGATTAAAGTTTTCATTGTTGAGTTGCTCTGCCAGTTGGGGCAAGATGGTAAAGATTGAGTCGACGAATATATGACGATCTTGTCCAAAGATTGTCACAAATTCGCTCCCTCCTTGAATCCTCGAAAGAGTGACCAGATGATACTGAAGCATTTGAAATGAATTGATGCCACTTTCTCTAGCGTTGGCTTGCACTTGATGCAATTCTCCCTTGTTCGATTTGACCGAATCCATTGAAAATCGAGGAAAGATGATATAGATGTAGTAGTTTGCAGGATTTTTACAATTCGAGTCGGCTCAAAAGATGTTGTCGGCCCAAACGATTATGAATTAAACCCGTTCAAAAATTCGTAGCCACTAAAAATAATTCCCGTCACTTTGACTCGTCACTTTCGTCTTCAAATCCGGCCACAAAATTTTTCAAAATAAAATAATAAAATAAAAAATAAAAAATAAAAAATAAAAATAAAAATTTGAATAAAAATCAAAATAAAAATTAATATCCAAAGTAAAAATTAATATCTAAAATAACTTAACTAAAAAAAAATTTACTTTTAAAATGTTTAAATATATAAAAAAAAATAATTTAACTAAACAAAAAATCTAAAAAACGTTTTATTTGGAAACTAAAAAATAAAAAGAGTGCATTTAATATATCCAATGAAAATGTTTATTTGGAAATTTAAAATGTTTAAATATATAAATGGGTCGTGTGTGACATTGACTCTTCTTGTAAACTCCGTCAAATAAAAAATTCAATCTGCTTTGTTTTCTCCTATACGTGGCCCAATCAACTTAACTCCACCGCCCCACTTTTTTCTTGTTTTCTCCGCCTGCTTATTTAATCTCTCTCTCACACCAACCGTCTTCTAAATCTCTCTCTCCTCACTTGAAAACACACACACAGAAAAAACCTAATCTCTTCTCTCAATTAAACAAAAACGCAGCCAAATAAAAGATTAGATCATCTTCTCCTTCAAGCCTCTGTCCCCATTCTTAAACTCCCAAACATAAATCTCATATAAGCCTCATCGCGAAAACTAGTAGCAAAACAAATACTCAGTTACACTTCTCCCAATCTGTTGATCAAATGAATCCCGTAACACAATGTTTTTATTGCTTCAAGATCCTAAAATGGGTCTCGGGTAGGTTTTCTTTTTAACTTTTTGTTGAGTCTCTCTCTCCTACTGTTGAGTCGTTCTGTCTTGTGGGTCGAGAAAAATATGGTTTTGAGAGTTTGTGAGGTGAGGGGTCGAGTCAGGGACAATGGATCGAATCCTGTTGTTGCGGTTGGGTGGGGGGACGAGGTCTGATGGGGACGAGGGTGAGGTGTAGGAGTCTGGGTTAGAGTCGGGTCTTGTGACGTGGGAAGGTTTGTAGGGAGTCGAGGATGTAGAAGGGTGTGAGATTGAGTTTGATCTTGATTGTTTTGTAACAGTCGAGAGATTTGAGTGTGAGAGATTGAGATTGAGTCGAGAGAGGATTGGATTTTCGAGTCTGTTTGTAGGGATGAGTCGAGAGGGTTTGTCGAGGGTGTGTTGTTTGAGTCGGGAGGTGTGAGAAACTTGTGAGATTGGTGTTTGAGTCGGGAGGTGTTTGAGTCGGGAGGTGTTTGAGTCGGGAGGGAGTTTGAGTCGGGAGGGAGTCTGTGATGATAGTTTGTCGAGGGTCTGGTTGTTTGAGTCTGGTTGTTCGAGTCTAGTTGTCGATAGTCTGGTTGTTTGTCGAGGGTCTGGTTGTCTGATTAATATGTGGTGATAGATTGGGTTGTGATTTGTTTGGTGTGAGTGAGAGTTTGAATTTGGGTCGAGAGGGAATGAGGGAATGGTCGAGGGTGTGCTGGTAAGGATGGGTAAATGAGTCTTTTAAAATTGGAGTCGAGTCAAAAACAAAAGTTCCCGTTATGTTTGAATGATTGCTTCATTCGGAACTTTTCATTCATTCGGAAGAGTTCCGAATCGGAAGTGTTTTTAAAGATTGATTCGGAAGTTTTTTCAAAACAATTGATTCGGAAGTTTTTTCTTAAAAATTGATTCGGAAGTTGTTCATTCGGATGTTGTTCATTCGGATGTTGTTGATTCGGATGTTTTGTTCATTCGGAACAATTTGGTTCGGAAGATTTCTTGCTTGATTCGGAACTTAATTATTGAGAAATATTCAGTTCACCCGGAACAGGACAAAAACTACTAACAGACTGAGACTTGAGACCAAAAAACCTTGATTATGAAAAACTTGGATAATGAAGGACTGTAGGACAACTGGACAAACTGGACAAAAAACTGAGACCCAATAGATTAAAAATAAAGAAAAAATATTTAAAATGAGTAACTGATTATAAAAACTTAAAAAAAACTAATAAAAAACAAAAATTAAAGTGGTAAACATTGATTAAAGAACTAAAAAAGGACAAAATTAAGGTTCAATTTAATCAATTTAGATAAAAAGGCAATCAAAATATAAGGATTTAAACAAAAAATTACAAAATTAAAAAAAAAGAAAAACATAAATTTTTATAAAAACACAAACTTTTTAACATTTGATAAAGAAATTTTTGATTTTTATATAAAAATTTGTGATTTTTATCTAAAAAGTAAAAAAAATTTGAAGATTTGATATGATTTAACATATAAAAACACAAACTTTTTATAAAAAAATACAAACTTTTTATGATTTAAGCATGATTAAATCAAAACCCACAAAAATCAAACAAAATAAAAGAAGAATAAACCAAACTAACCAAGGCTCTTGATACCAATTGAAGGTCTACGTAATTAATGGCCTATTCTAGATCATGGATTTGGTGGATAAGGTTGGTTGATTGATTGATTAATAAAGAAGAAATGAAGGAATTAGATGAGGGATTAGAGAGAGAAAGGAGAGAAGGGAGAGGATTGTAGAGAGAGAAAGTAAGATGAATAAAATGAAAAAAGTGAAAATGTAATCAACAACCCCCTCCTAACATGCTAGGAGGGGTTATATATAGCCCACCCTACATGTGGGCTATATGGACTATACATAAAGTAAATAGATCACGAGCCCATTACATAATTATCATTGGAGCGACCGATCCTTCATAAATACGTAAAAACGTATTTCCAACAACCTGATTTTTCTCTAGGTCTAGAGAAGAGCAGGAAGACCATATTTGCACTATGTTGCAAATTCTACGACATGAGAAATTTCACCTTGAAATTTTCCAATATAAACTCTAGTTGATTTCAGTGACATGCTGAATCACATGGATTCTCACGGTTAATCTTACCATGACTCAGCTTATGCATAAAGGCGAGAACCCTACACTACGTTAGGCGTTCCACGAATATCCTACGCTAAGAGAAGTCTAATTTCGGAAACTCAGAGTTTCGCAAACTTCTATGTATCAAGTTTATACAAAGCAAGATACAGTTACGTTCATATCTAGGTACCTAACATACCAACAGGTTAAGATAGAACACCAACATACTCGGATGTTCCATCATCTGAAATTGTGAATAGAAATGGGACAAAATCTCCATGGATTTTGGTTACCAGATTAACGCAAACTCAGAAGAAACATGATGCTATCTGGGTTATTGTCAGCGGTTTCATCAAGTCTGCAGAATCCTTACATCCGCAAGGATTTCAAGAACCAGCAGATTGATCGGACGTGTTCCAGTCAGGGCGCATCGACCACTTGGTAATCCCTCAGCTATCGGGCCAGACGAAGGTTCGCAATTGTGTTCCTTATTTATGTCCACGTTCTTGTTATAATTTCACGACTTGCTTTCACGCTCACGTTCATGACACTATTCACGTTCATGATTGTATCTTGGGTTACGATTCTACGTTCATCTTCGTTTTGGGAAGCTTTGCAAGAACTGGAGAGACCAGACTCAAGTTTAGTATAACTCCCTATCTTCAGACAGACGTTTCACGTCACATTCCATGTTTCACCTTATAGCGTTTAGCGTTACCACCTCAGTTGTATTCCATGTTCATGATATGTTTCACATGTCATGTTCATTCCACGTTCCTCATATCACGTTCACGATATGTTACATGTATCATGGAGCACGATATGTTTACTCATACTACACTCACCATATCTCCACGTATCACGTTCAAAATTTTTCACGTATCACGTTCAAAAATTTTCACGTACTACGTTTCAATATGTCTCGCGCATTCTTTGCTAATTATCAGATAAGTTAGATTGTTTTGCACCATAACGTTTCGGTTACCCTTGCACGTTAACTCTTATTTCCTCGATCGAATTCAGGGGATCTATCTTACGGAGATGACAAAGAACTCTTTGTGTTTTCAAGTCAAGGTCAGGAGGACCAAGATTTATCATTTGTGTTAAGATCTTGTGAAGGAACCGTTCCAAGAGGGAAGCCACTTGGAAACGGACAAGTTCATCCGGACTTCTTATCCGTTTCTCTCTTATCGGTTAGATATGTCCTTTCAGTCACGTCAAGTTCCATGTGTTTTCAGTCACGTCACGTTCCATGTCCTTTCAGTCTCATCACGTTCCATGTTCTTTCAAGACATGTCACGTTCCATGTTCCCTTCTACCATGTCACCTTCATATTCCGTTATCTTACATACCCTTCCAGTTTAATTCGGGTGTGTTTCTCTTTCAGTTTACTTTATCTATAATTCGGGGACGAATTATTCTTTTTAGGGGGGGAAGAGTTTTAAAACCCGCATGCTTTTACCATGAATAGTACCATGAATAGTACCCTTACGATCGTACGTACATGATTAGAACTTTCCTTTTATAGCACGTTTACATTTCACGAACAAGAATTTCAAGTATTACGTACGTGTTATAACACGATAAGTATTTATTACGTATTAACACACGATAATTATTTCAATAATAATTATAATCACGAACACACGAACATGCAATCATGAACGTAAATTAATCACGAGCTTAGTATTACATATATATGTATATTTATTACGAACACGAATAAATATAATAAGACACGAACGATAACTATTAAATCACGTAAAACACGAACACGAGAACACACTTATTATTTAGTCACGAGAAAAGTACGGGTTACCCCATGTAGGCCCCTCTACCCGCGGACACAACAAGAGAAAAGGGCCAAGCCCATTAATTTTATTAAACATGGAATTAAGGGAAAGATCATTTTTCATTATAACAAAATTGAGAAAATAACAAGAAACCCTAATCCATTTTCTTTTTCCTCTCTTGGCCGCCGGGTTCTACACACACCAAAGGGGTGTTTGATTAATTTTTGGTGTTCGTTTATTGCAAGGATAGTTAGGGTGTTCATCATCCTTTGATTCATGTGATCGGTATAAACCCTAACCTCTTTTCTTTTATGTTTTGATTACTAATCACATAAAACCATGAATGTTTTTAATAAACTAATTAAAAACAAGTGTAAACATGTTGTTTTAATCATGGGGTATAATCAATTAGGTGTTAAGGGGTGTTTGTTTGTTGGCTGACGCCTAAACCGAGCCCCAAGGGGGTCTCGGCTTGGCTTACTTTGCACCACCGAGACCTTATGGTCTCGATTTGGTGGTGGTGGTGTCACGGCAACAGCAAGGAAAGGAAACCCCGACCTTGGTCGGGGCATGGTGGTGTATTTGGGTCCGGTTCATGGGTTAATCCACGGGTCCTGTTCACACATGTTTAGATTTAAAACACGGTCTGGTTCATGAGTTATTTTTACAAGGTTTAATATTTTTACAAGTTATATTTTTTTTAAAAGACTTAAATTAAATTAATTAAAAACATGAACATGATTAATTTAATTTACATGACTTAGGTTATTAATTTTATTATTAATACATGAATTTTAACCTAAGTTTTTATCATTTAATTAGACTACATAATTAATTAATTATTAAAATCATGATTTATAATTAATTAATTGACATGACTTAGGTTATATTATTAATAGATAATAATAGATGTTTTAACCTAAGTATTTTACCTTTATTTAATTAAATCATGTTATATTTAATTAAATACTTTAACCTATAGTTTATTTAATTCACATGAAATAATTAATAAACTATACTATATAATTACATGACTTAGAATATTAATCAGTAAACACTTAAGCTTATATAATTAGCTTTATAATCCAGCTTATATCTAATTATGGAAACTTTCTATTTTTAGAAACTTATTTAATTAAGGCAGCCAATCTATTTATGAAAACTTTCTATTTTTAGAAACTTATCTATTTTAAGCCGTAAATCTAATTTTAGAAACTTTCTATTTTAGGAAACCTGCTATTTTTAGAAAGTTACTTATTATTGCACACAAGTATAATAATACATGAAATACAAGTAATACTTAATCAGAATAGACAGAATACATGATAAACACAGTATAAAGCTCAAATCAGTAAAACATGACATGAGCATATAAAACAAGCTAAGACATGATATAAAACCAGTTACGTACTCAGTAATCAGATACTTATATACGTATGTATTCATGTAGCATTAGTGATACCTAAGTAGGACTCTCTTCCATTCGTCTTCTTCGTTCACTGGACACAAGGTACGGATTCTCCGTCCTTTCAGTATGGACATTCTTCCTTATTAGGATTTCCCGTATGCAGCTAACTGTTTTCCCAGTATATGTTATATATGTTTACAAATTGCTTATGTTTAATTAGAATACCTAAAGCCATATACATGCATGACCAGTTTCACCTAGTTATGGAGGTACCATAACCATAGCACTAGAGGCACTGGTGTTATGACTTCACCACGGCGGAGTGATAGCTCGTGGCGTCCCTTTCAGCTTTTGGCCATATTTTATTATCAGGTGGGGCGTATGGGTGCATCCTAGTTTACGTGTTTTCAGAAGATTATTTAGTGTGAATCTGGTGTGTGCCTTGCATCCTTCACAAGGAGCTGATCCCTCCTACCCAAACCAGTATATTAAATTATAGACAGCCCCTCTAATTTGCATGACGAGGTCACCTCTCCAAGTATTCATGCACGTTGATATTTCATGACCTATATTGTCTAATGGTTAACATGTAAAATAGTTTTCATAAGATAAACATAAGGCTTTTCAAACTATAAACCAGTTTTATGAACACGTTCCAGGTTTTCCAGGACTTATACATTTTTCGCTGCTATTAAGTCTTTATTATGTTTCAGTCATTCATGTTATGTCTATATCCGTGCACTGAGCGTTTTGCTCAGCCGTTACTTTCCTTTCCATGTCCCAAAACGGCAGGTACCCAAGGACAGACTCGAGCACTGGAGGACGTGCATAGGATGGAAGCAACCATAGACTTCTTTTCCTTTTGCCTTCATATATTTATGCTTGTGTAGTCTTTGTTCATTTCATTTACTTTATTTATGTTTTGGGCTTATGTTTGGGAACCGATGTTTGATTCCGGTTTTCCCTATGGTCATGTATGTTTTACTACATATTACCTTGCATGCTTTGATGACACGCCATAATTACGGATAACACTCCACTTATCAAAGTGGGATGTTACATGAAAAGTATTATCAAAAGTCTTGTGAAAAGTTTTACAAAACTTATGCAATGTCCAAACTTACTAAAGTGAACTATTTACATATATGTATGATTTATCACTTGCCTCGAGCCTAAGACGCGTCTCGTCATATTAGGTCTCGTTCATTTATATGTCGACCGTTGGGCATCTCGTTCTCGATCAATGAGAGACTGATATCTCGTGAAGTCTTGTATCGACTATTGGATGTTTGTTCCTCGATAAATGTGTGATAGCTATATAAGGTGAGTTTATAGCCTCGTTTTTACTGCTTTGTATGTTTTTATAAACCCGCGAGGGAGAATACATGCTCTTGGTAAATAATCATATGAGATTATATATATCCTTTAAAAGGATACATGTTTGTGAATAAACATTCGTTGTTTTAATATATGCTTTGAACGAATACAAGCTGTTGTAAATAAACGTAAAGACGTTTGATTGAATGCTTTTGGAAAATGAACACAAGCGTTGATTGTATAGGTAATGAGCCACTATTAGTAAGGCTAAGTTGCTTATTGCCAGTGAAAAGTCCCTATAAATCGTGAACCGTTAACTACCTGTGATGGGTAGGCGCTCGTACAGACGAATGGATCTATTGGAAATGATGACCCCCACCCGGGCAGGTCGCACCTGTGAGTTGGAGGCTCAGTCGGGTGTGTTGTACGTGAGGTATGGGGTATTTGGCAAGATACCTAACTAGGGCAAATTTATTGATTAAGGCATCGGTGTCATGAGCTTAGCATAATAGTGTGGATATAGGTACTGTATGTGTTGCAATACTGCCAATGGATGAGATTCTTGTGTTCAAAAGCTTTATGGTTTATTTAAAAACCCATTATTGTTTATGTAAAAACCTATGAATTCACTCAATCGTTGTGTTGACAATTTAGCATGTATTCTTAGGTGTGTAGGTTTAAGAGCAGCTGGAGCATGGAGCCGCGTAAGATAAAGTAAAGGCAAAACAAACAATTTCCATTCAATACATTTGACAAATTTTTATTATTTCTTAAGTTTTATATAAATTGGTGGGACCTCTTTTTAGTTAACTCTTTTAATAAAATTATCGAATGGTTTATTTTATAAAACGTCTCTTTTGTGGTCGTTTTCTATGACTGTGTGTGATGTGCTATGAAGTAACACCCAATGTTGATATTTCGCTGCCTTGTGAAATTAGGGGTGTTACAAAACCAAAAAGAAGAGAGATGAAAAGAGAAAAAAGGAAAGAAGTAAAGAAGTAAAGAGGAGGTAAATATAAATTGATTTTTTCTTTTGTGTTCCTGAGTTGGAAAGAAAAGACGATGAAATAAGCAATAAAAGCCTTAGGCTACCCACAACGCACGTTTTTTTATCGATCGACTGTAGGTCACGACCGAGTCGCGCCGTTGTGGCGATTCGATCACTGACATTCGGTCGAACCAAAACGAACCAAAACGAACCTAGGGACGACCTAATTGATTTTGTGGCTGTTGGAAAATAATTTTTTTTAAATTGAACATGTTTTAATCATGTTTTAATTATATAAACTTTGCAAAAAAAATTTAAATTTTAATATATTGAGCTTTGTTTAATTCCTCACAACATATATTAATTTGATAATTTTTGTAGTTATTTTTAGCTAATGCATTTTATCCTCTTTATTAATGATAAAGTTTTTCTTAATTATTTAACGATATTTAAGTATAAATATTATTGTAATGTTTTTTATTTTATTTGAAAAAAAATATTTATATTAAAAAACTAAACTAGGTCGCACTAGGTCGTCTTATTAGGGCAAATAAGTCGTACTAGCTCGTAGAAGAGAGAAAGCTGACGTGTCAAGGTCGTGACATTGACACCATTGTAGGTAGGCTTAAAAATCAATTTCACTACATTTCACTCCAATTTGGGAAAGAGATTTGGTGAGTAAATTTGATGTAATCTATTTCTCCTTTAATTTCTACTTTTCTTTTTGAAAATCTCATAAATATAATTTTTTTTATTTTTATCCCAAATCTTTCTCATTCACTTTAAAATATAAACTCAAGAAAAAAATGTAATAATCATGACCTTACTTGTGTGATTAAAAGAAGAACGATATGACCCATCACTTTCAGGATTTGTCTACTAGACCAAATGCCACTATGGCTCGGTGGTCTCTCCGTAGCTTTGCCATAGATTTTTCTAACCGATGATTTATAATCGAAGGTTTAAATATTGGGTTCAACTGAAATCGCTAAGGCTCAAGGCGTTTATGTATCCCCTGCTCTCGATGGTTCTACATCACACGTTTGGTGTCGATTATGTTCACCAACAAGGAATATAATGAACCTTGATATACAAAAGTACCTGCGACGTTCGAGACTGAGTTTCTAGATATGTCGATTGCATATTGAATAATCTAAATGCAACATTTGTATTGAACATTACTAATTGATATGGATGTGTTTAATACTACAATTAAGTTAATCATAGTAAATAGTTTGGTGTATGTCACAAGACTTGTATAAGAACTAAACAAAGCACTTGTATTAAAGGACGAACATCATGTCATTTCAAAATTCTGAAAAAATCGTCTAGAAACTCACATGTATTTTGCATTTATTTATGCGACCCTATTTTTATTGATAAGAGAAAATATTTTGTTTTATGACATCCTCGGATATCTATTTTCTTTGGTTTCACTTGATATTTGTCCATACATAATTACATACACAATTTAATAAGAACCTATGTGTACGATCCGTATTTTAAATATACGAAGCTAAATAAATAACTAAACATGAAACATTATTAATTAGAAAAATCCTTTAGGATAGTTGAAAACAGGCACAGCTAGACATAAAACAAATCATTAAGTCAATTTTACACAAATAAATAAAATATTATGACTACCCTGTAACCATTTTTTTAATCAGCTAAACCGCCCATATCACATGCTTTGGAATATTCAAATTTCAAAGTGACATTCGCAAACCATATTTAGGACGACCGCTTAGCCGAGGGAGTGCTTGTCTGGCGGGTTGACTGGTGATTTTTTACGTCGGCTCAATATCGAACCTCGCACCGTAGCAAACAGCTCAGTCTTTTTGCGTTTTTGATTTTTTTTTCTTTTTCCTTATTTTTCAAATCCTATCATTGGAAAACAAAAATAATGCTTAGTTTTGTTTCAAGAAACTTTGATTTTTTTTTTAAAATTCACCTTTAAAAACTTTATAAAATCATCTTTTATCAACCAAAATTTATATATTTTTTAAATATATTTTATATACACATTTTAAATAACTAAATAAAATTAATTGTCTATATTTTTTTAAATTTTTTTTTAAAAATAAATAAATACACCATATACTGTTAGAATTTTAGTTGGTGGATCAATAATCTGAGAGTTGTATCAAATACTTTCAGATTAAAGTATTTCGATTGTTCTATCGAAATCTCCAATCGGATAAAACTCATATTCGAACTGTATATGTGCTATTGTTGTTATGATGTCAGAACTAGGAAAAATAAAGAGATAATGACCAATAAACTGAAATTCGGTTTGATAACTGCTATAGCTGTTGTAGCCACAAAACCAGTTAATTTAACAGGCAAATCGGGTTGGCAAAACCGGGTCTAGTTTTCAGGAAATTTTATTTTCTAGTGTGTTTTTAACATATCACTTTATACCAAATAAATTTTTTCCAAACTGACCCCTAGCCAGCGGCGCTGCCCCTTGGACCCTGCCAGGGGCTGCCGCCCCTTGGACCGTGCCCAGGGGCGCTGCCCCGGACCCCCGTCGTACGGGGGCTTCGCCTCCGTATTATAACCGTAATAATGCCATACAAGTGTGCACTCCGCAAAACCGCGACTTGATGAACGTTTATCACGATTGAACATTAGTCAACAAAGTAAATCCATTACAATTAAATCATTATTGGTAACACAAAATCAGCAACATATACTTTATGCCTTTTAAACTTTATAATCATAAACATACAAATATATAAAAATATATTTAACTACTAATGAGTTGGGTTCCCCAACAACCCTTTATGTAACAAAGTCCCAATGGATCAATCTCAACCACCCATCATCTTTTCATCTAATGGTCCAGATTATACCCTCCTCCAACACTAGAGGGGTAAAATAGTCCCCATATAAATAACAATATTTACACACACAACCATTTTTATCACAAAAATTAGGTCGGGTCTCCCACCCAGCCACCTACCTTCCGGCGACCAACTCCAACAACCACCCTAACAACTTTTTCCGGCGACCACCCCCAACAACCTACCTTCCACCACCAACCACCCCTACCACCTACCTTTTTCCGGCGACATCACATACAACACATCTACTTTCTTTTCCGGCGACATCACATACAACCACCTACCTTCCATCTTTTCCGGCGACATCACCTACACCTACCTACAACAGCAAACAACCTCCTTTTCCGTCGACATCACCTACACCTACCTACAACCGCAAACAACCTTCTTTTCCGGCGACATCATCTACAACTACCTACCTTCCATCTTTTCAGGCCATATTTTCCGGTGACTTACCACAGCGAAAAAACAGACATGGAAACTCAAATCGAAGAAGATGTTGCCGTGGTTCCAGTTACGCAAACTAATAATGCAGATCTAGATCCACAACGTCACGTACTTGATGAAGATGCAGATCCAGAAGCTAATCTTGTCGAAAATATAGGTAAATGATTAGTTTGATTTCTTTGAAAACAGAATCATGCATGATTTGAATACAAATGCAGTAATAAATCTTTCTTGTCGAAATCATGTTGAATCATGCTGATTCTGCATAATTCACGTTGAACATGTGTTATTCATGTCGAATCATGCATGATTCATGTTGAATCATGCATGATTCATGTTGAATATGTATGATTCATGTGGAATCATGCATGATTCATGTGGAATCATGCATGATTCATGTAAAACCATGCATGATTCATGTGGAACAAGCATGATTCATGTGGAACATGCATGATTCATATGGAATCATGCATGATTCATGTAGAATCAATCATGATTCATGTAGAATCAAGCATGATTCATTATGAATCATGCATGATTCATGTGGAATCATGCATGATTCATGTGGAAACAAGCATGATTCATGTGGAACAAGAATGATTCATGTGGAATCATGCATGATTCATGTGGAATCATGCATGATTCATGTGGAATCAAGCATGATTCATGTAGAAACAAGCATGATTCATCATGAATCATGCATGATTCATGTAAAATCATGCATGATTCATGTAAAATCATGCATGATTCATGTAGAAACATGATTCATGTTGAATGTGTTAGTGCAAACATTACGATGTTTAATCAAGATGATCCCTTCATGTTTTTATGATGACAAACGTATAACTCGCAATACATAATGTAAAATGTGTAAGGTACTCGTAATCACTCAAGCATACTTATGTATACTTCTCTTGACACCTTGAAGATTACATTCTTCATGAAAGACAAGAAGGACGCGCGGTTCTCTTATAGAACACGCGGTTCCTTAGTGATATTGAACCGCGGGAAGATATAGAACCGCGGGCAGTCAAGCCGGTTTAGGCTTACTCAAGATTTCTGGAAGCTTCTAGAAGATGGAGGGAAACTAATAAATTCAAAATTCAAATTTTGAATTTGGGCTCCAAGAATATAAGGTGCATCCTTTTATCCAATGGGTAGTCCACTCTTTTATCCAATGGGTAGTCCACTCTTTTATCCATTGGGTAAAAAGGATCTCTCCAAGGCAAGAGTTGGCTATAAATAGAAGACTATTCTCTTCCATTTTACTTGCACAAAAACACACAAAAACCTTCCAATATCCCATTCCTCATTTGCCTCATCAAGAGCAATGAGAAGAACACTTTCACCCTTGTGAAGTGTTAGTGTCTTGAGTCATAACATGATGAAGATCTCTCTAGATCCAGTCATGATTATTGTCTTCCTACTATGTATATGTAGAAGATCCAAGTTGTGGGTACACTTGGATGTGTTTGTAAGGGTAGAATATCCAAGTGATGGGTATCCTTGTATTAGGTGTTAGTTGTGTAGATCCAAGTCTTGTTAGTACTTGAATATAGTTTTAGAGTTATAGATCTAAGTGTTGTGTGCTTAGATCTATATGGTTTATGTGTTTAGGCCATAAAACACAAGGTTTGTTATGTTGGGCCATAAAACATAACTATTGGGTAGATTAGGTTGTGTCTTGGTAGTTCTCACTAAACTCTAAAGTGATGTGGTTGTGTCTTGTGAGTTCTCACTAAACTTTAAAGTGATTAGTAGTTGTGTTGTGTGAAGTTCTCACTTAGCTTCAAAGTGAAGAGTCGTGAAGACTGGTTCTAGCTTTCGATTAGAACTCGACATCTAGCCTTGTGTCGTTAAATGGTGAAGTGGGCAACGTTGTGTAGATTGGTCCTACCTAAGATTAGGACTCGACATCTAGCTTAGTGTCGGAAATGTGTAAGCGACGTGTATGGGTTTCTCCACCTTGAAAGGAGTTTTGTTGACTAGTGAAGTAACTCTCGAGTAAGGTGTACTCGAGGAGTGGAGTAGGGCGAATAGGAGCTTCGAGACCGAACCACTATAAATCATCGTGTCGGTACTTTCATTTACATTTATGTCTTTACCTTTTTAGATATATTTATAGTTGCATACTTGTTGTTATGTGTTGTGTGCATCTCATAATCTAAACATTCAAGTTGCGGAAAAGCTAAGGCTTAGTACGTGTGTGCTTCATGTTTAGATTATGGTCAAGTGTACATCACTTAGTCTAAACATCCTAGTTGCGGAAAAGCTTATGCTTAGTACGTGTGTGCTTAGTGTTTAGACTATTGCTTGATGTACTCTTGATTTGATGTGTTTATGTGTTTACTTACTTGTAGTATTTATCTTTCAATCAAACACATCTCATATCTAGTCAAGCTTGATCGAGAATTTGATACAAAGGATTGTTGATGTTTAACATGTAACAAATGGGATCGTCCACTGTCGGTGGTTCCATAAGTGGACCGGCGGTTCTTTATTGATAAGGAACCGCGGGTAGACATAAGGAACCGCACACAGTGGATTAAGCCGAAATGTTTTGAAAACTAACTAGAAACTATTCAACTCCCCCTTCTAGTTTCTACAATTGGTATCAGAGCGAGGTTACTCAAGATCTTTGAAGTATATTGTACTTTAAAGCTTGGATCGATCTTTGCTCTCTTTTTCAAAACAAATGGTTTTTAAAATGAAAACGGTTTTTAAAAATAGAGACGATCTTTGTATCAAATTGTTCATGAAGAGTGATTACTTATGAAATGTGTTTCGTTGTTTCATTCGTATAAGTTTTGGTGTTAAATAAACTTTGTATAATAGCTTGAATTAAATCTTTTCATGTTTGGAAGTATAAAAATCTTTTGTGTCATAATTAACTCTAAAATACGAGTTCTATGTGTCTAAAATGATTTTTTAGAGTCCTAAGTCCTTCCAAAAAGTTACCCAATGATTTTGGCCAAAAACTCATTTTTTGTCCTCTGACCGCGGTTCTTTATTGTTCCCCGCGGATCGTTATCAATAAGGAACCGCAGTCAGTCTGACTCAGATTTTTGAAAACTTTGAAAAATCATATAAAATCAACCGTAAGTCCGTAGAAGTTGTGCCACCCGTCATTTCGAACGTAATTGAATTTTCTTTCAAATAAAAATGCTTCCAAACCTTTATTCAAAATTTAAAATTTGGATGGTTTCTAAGTTCCATACTTTGTCCAAAGTATTGAGCGTCGGTTTGTCGTAAAACTTGTGTTTTACTCTTTTCTATTAAATTGGACATCTCTTGGTGATATATCTTTGAAAATTGATATATTTACAAAGTGTTAAACTTAATTAACTTTTAAATGGGTCAAAGACTATTTTCAAATAAAATCAAGCTATGAATACTTTGTTGTATCTAACACTCAAAACATGGACGAATGCTTTTATGTGTTAAGCTAATTGTTTGTGTATGTTTCCTTGTGTGTTATTATTATATATAGACATTATTAAGTGTTCCTTGCTATTTGTAGTAGTATTGCTTATATGTCTAGTCTCTTGTGCTTTGCTTGGTATTTGTTAGTATCTAGTTTTTCCTAATTAGGATGTATGCTAGATTTCTTGCATTTTAGTTGCAACATTATGTGTGCATTGCATATAGGATTAACATCTCTTAGTTTACAAATGTTACATAAACATCTTGTACACCTCGGGATGTTCTTTAACACTTTTAGGTTTGAAAGCTTTGGGAGCTTGTCAAATCTATTGATTTAGGTCGTCTTACTCGATCATTGTGTTATTAGTTCAAGTAGATAAATGTCTCACTATAAAACATGAAACACTCTTTGAAAATCTTAGCTATTTTCTCTTAAAAGAGTGTTTGTGGGAATCAAGAAAGATTTCGATTAAATATCAATGCATTATTCAAACTATGATTGGTATCATTATCGAATCTAATTGACATGTTTTTTTTGGTGTAGATATGAATGTGGTTTATTAATAATATACATCGGATCATAACTCACACTTGTGTTGATGGTGTTATATTGAATCTACTTGTCAAATTGTTAGACATATTTTGTTTAATAATTACTTATAATGCACAATAGAGTCGGTTTGATAACTTGGATGTTTCATCCGAAATACTCATGTAATTTACATTGATATGCAATTTATAAATGTGTCATTTCTAAAAGACCAATCAAGAGTGTTCCTTTTATTTGTGTAAACTTTGTTTATACACTTCAAAGTTATTGGCCTCAAGTTCTATTAAGGTAAATAACCTTAACTAGACTTGTTTGACAAGATATGAAATGGTGCATTCTTAACCCTCGTTAGGTCATGCATTGTGTCGCCATGCAAGTTTCATCCTTGCTAAACTTTATTAGGCAAATGTTGGAATTACATTTTGTCTAACTTGAGAATGACTACTAGAGAATTTATGCACTAGGATCTTAGTTTGACCTAACGGTTTAATTACTTCCATGTGGGAAGTTGAGTTGGTGTATAACTCGTAAAAATGGTCGTGTTTAGCCTTAATTGATCACCTCTAGTGATAGTCTCATGCTCATTCTCTAAATTGGCTAAATGGCTCTTCCTATATATGACTAATGATACTTTACTTTGATGAACTTTGTATGTCATTAGGAGTCTTTTTCTTTTGTAGCCATTAGGTTTTTCTTAGCTTTCTTCTTACGCGCTAATTGAACCTATGTGTCTTTCCTTTGTGTGTGTTCTAGTTTTTATTGCTCTTAAGCATGACTTTATGATAAGTTAGACTAGAACATTAGGATTTGCTGAATTGGAAAATCTTCCCTTACCACCAAAACACTGCCTCTGTAGGCGGTTCCATATATAGGCCGCGGATCCTTATTGATAAGGAACCGCCGGTATAGATAAGGAACCGCGTACAGTGCTTCCTTATTCGGGTTTTCTGAAACTTCTCAATTGTTCCAACACCTTTTGGAATCTTTGTTTCAAACCTTTGATCACTCCCAAAATATCTTGGGCTTTCCCTTTTTAACCCTTTACTAGTTTGGATCATCCCCTCACCCTTTTAAACCCACCTTGTTAGCCATGTTCTTCACACCTCAAACCATTCATCCTTACCCCTTAAACCACCCATTACTACCATGATCTACAAGAACCTCCAATTCATCCAAAACCTCCTCTTCAAAGAGGCACCTCAAAATTAAGATTAAGTTACTCAAACTTAACTCTTCACTCTTTCACACACCCAAGAATGAGATTGTTCCAATTCTTAATTCTTCATCATCCTCACCACCTCTTGCTCCATGCAAGACTACCTCAACCCATGGCACCAACCATTCTCATGGTTCTACCTCCTCTTCATTCCAATCTAGAATGAATGAGCTAACCCTTCACTCCAAGTACTCTCTTAGATGTGACTACCCAACCTCAACCCATCCAAAGCATTCCTATTGTGAGTGACTTTGTTGAACCCTTGGTGACTTCACCTTTCACCCCACCAAATTCCGCCACCACCCTTGTCTTTCATTTAAGCATGTGGATTGCTTATTGCTAAGACATCTAATTTAAGCAAATCTTAGGATTCTAGTGTAACTAAGATTAGAATTATGCTTAAGTTTTAGGTTTTTTTTATATACATCTTTGTATGATCTTTATTCTCTTGTATTTCCTTTCATGTTTTTCAACATGATTTTTCTTTGAGTCTTGGATCTTGTTACTATTATGTTTCTTTCTTTTCTTTTATTTTGAGTCCTTTTCTTAAACTAATAAGAATTAGGAATCTTCTTGGAGATTTACATTACTTGTAGCTTGATTTGTGATATCTAGATAGATGACTTGCTTGTATGCTACTTGCTTATATATCTTCTTGCTTATCCGTATGCTATATGCTTAATTGATTAGTTAATGAATGCATTCTTATTATAAAGGTTTTGTCTTTGTCAAGCAATTCCGATATAATATCTCTTAGATGTGTCTAACTCATGCATGTCCTTAAATGTTACGTGCTAACATGTTTTACTTAGTCTTCTCTTTTTAAGTAATCATGGTTCTTGCATGCCATATGTGTTAATTGCGCACCTTCTCTACATTGGTTTATTGTAGACTTCATTAGGCATTGCATGAATTATCCTATGTGCTTACTTGATTATGTGTTAGATTTTGTACTAACTCTTCATGTCTTCTTGAGCTTCTTTTGAGTTTCTTCTCTCATTTTCCTTCGAGATTTCACTATCACCTTCTAAGGTATAGTATTCATGAATCAATTTGTGAAGTTATCCTTAACTTCTTTGTTGAGTCTCTCTCAATTCATTTTAATCATGCTCTTCTAAGTCGAGTCTCTTTCTTCTAGTCTCTCTAAACTAAGTTGAGTCGAGCCTTACCCTTTCCTCATCATGTAATTGTTCTTTGAACATCCATAATGATCGAGAAGAGCTACGAAACTTTGAGCATGTAGTTTATCGTATGCTAAGCACCATTTGGTGTCGACATTCATACGCATTCTTGCCTATAATGTCCTATATCCCGAATTTTTCTTAAAGCGTCGATTTATCCGCTTTTGGTTTTCCTTTATTTTTTCTTGCTCAAAAAATTCTCTAGGTTGAGATATTTTTGTTCCTCTTTTTGAGAGTTGATTGCGGTTAAAGTTTACAATTGGTATGGGTGATTCCATCAGTTCTAAGTTTTTAACCCCTTGAGATGATATCTTCAAATTCTTGGATGTTTCTTTTCTACCTCTACTCCAATAATTTTGAATTGATTTCCTCAAAATCCTCTCCTTGTTTTTTTTGAGAGTTGATGGTTAAATCTTGAATTTTCTTGGGTGATTCCAAAAATTCTAAGCTTTTTACCCTTTGACATATTATCATTACAATTATGAAATGATCTTGTCAATATCCTCTCCTTTGATTTGTTTTTGGATTGATAGCATCGCATGCACACTTCTTGCTTGTCATTGTTTGTGCAAACGACTTGTTTATCATCCCCGTTTGGGTGACATCTCTTTTTATATATGCTCTTGTCTACTAACCTTGTTTTGTAGGACACTTCTAACCCATTTTTGTAGCTCGTCACTATTCTTGCTTTGTTGGTGCCTCAAGCAAGGGGGAGCTCATATCAAGGGGGAGCATTTGCAAGAGTTCAAGTCATTACATTTGCGATCGTTGACTCACTCAATTTGCATTCATCGAACATCTTGCAAGTAATTCATTTTGGACACTCGTAGATAAGCATATTATTATGCTTGGAGTTGGTTAACCTATGGTGATTGAAGACTTCACTAAGATGACGCAAGCTCAATATTTTTGTATGATGGGATTACGGTTCGGATTCTCGCCTCTCAACCAAATATATTTTGGATGCAAGCTATCTCAAAGTTGATTCTTCTCTTCTACAAACGAAGACTACCTTTGGATGCGTGATCTTCCTCAAATGATATGGATTCTACTCTTCCCCAAATGACGACTACCTTTTTGATTCGACAAAAGGGGGAGAAGGAAGTGTAAACGAGTACGTTTCACATTTTACTATGCGTTACGGTTTACTTGTTTGTCATCATCAAAAAGGGGGAGATTGTTGGTGCAAACATTACGATGTTTAATCAAGATGATCCCTTCATGTTTTGGTGATGACAAACGTATAACTCGCAATACATAATGTAAAATGTGTAAGGTACTCGTAATCACTCAAGCATACTTATGTATACTTCTCTTGACACCTTGAAGATTACATTCGTCATGAAAGACAAGAAGGACGTGCGGTTCTCTTATAGAACATGCGGTTCCTTAGTGATATTGAACCGCGGGAAGATATAGAACCGCGGGCAGTCAAGCCGGTTTAGGCTTACTCAAGATTTCTTGAAGCTTCTAGAAGATGGAGGGAAACTAATAAATTCAAAATTCAAATTTTCCAAGAATATAAGGTGCATCCTTTTATCCAATGGGTAGTCCACTCTTTTATCCAATGGGTAGTCCACTCTTTTATCCATTGGGTAAAAAGGAGCTCTCCAAGGCAAGAGTTGGCTATTGATAGGTGTGAAAACACCCATCTTTTCTACCACTTAATTACAATAATAACCATATCAAAACGTGTATTTTATGTCTTTTATGTCAGGATTATGCGTGGTTTGTGTTTTTGTTGTGATTTAGGACGAAAAGGTGAAAAGTGGAGAAAACACTGGAATTCACGGGCATTTACGGACTTTTATTGAAGAAAAAGATGAAAGACGAAGTCAAGAAGCCAAGAGTGCAAAAAGAACGGAAGTCCAAGACCAATTCTGAAGATTTATCAAAGAAAAAGTCGAAAGACGGAAGTTTACTTAAAGTCGAGGAACTCAAGTCTTATTTATCGTAGAATTAAAAGACGAGTCCAAAGAAATCCCGAGCCAAAAGTCATCAAAGTCCAAGATTAACAAAAAGATTAAGAAGGAAGGACTTAAGGGCGCAATTAAGAAGAAAGGAAGGAGGGGAGGAAGCTTCCTCTAACCACTCCCCTAATCACCTATATATACCTCTCATTTTCATTTCATTAAGTTTTGTTGGATAGCTTGACAAACTATCTCTTCCACTTTTATTTACTTGCACCTAATTACTTGCACATTTAAATACATGTTTTGCACCTTAATTACCTTTTAATTTCAAGTAAGTGTTTCTTTAATTACTCGCACCTTTACTTTATCTTGTTGATCTCCTTCTACCATTCTTTAATTTTTGATTTATATGCTTTTCGATTTGTTTACTTGTTTAAAGATTTCATTTTTATGCTTTTGATAGTTTTAAATCATTTCTTTTCATAGCTTATTTTGTTTATTTTCAAGTTTATATAGTTTTTATAAAAGTTATTTTTATATAAAAAGTTGTTTTTCGCAAAGCTTATTCATTTCTTATTTTAAAAGTCTTTAAATTTCTGCTAAATAGCTTTTTCTTATACGGTTTACCTTAGTGTTTTAGTCTTGTGCTTATTAGAATCTTAGCTTATTTTCCTAGCTTATTTTGTGTACTTTTCTTCGTATTCCGATTGGGGTAAATCGGAAAAGGGTTTTAACTTTCCGATTGGTGGAGACTTTGGTATTCCGATTAGAACAAGGTAAGGTGGTATTCCGATTGGGTAAGTGACATATATTCCGATTGGTGCTCTTTGCCATATTCCGATCGAGGTGCGTGTTTGGACATTCCGATCAGGTAGGTGACATATTCCGATAACGGGTTCCGATCAGCATTCCGACCAAGTTTTCCCCGTATTCCGATCACAAGTAAGTTTATATTCCGGTTGGGGGTTTGTCAGGATATTCCGATCGTGGTAAGTGACATATTCCGATTGGTTGTCTGATCAATATTCCGATTTGGTGTAAGCTAACATTCCGATCAAGGGGTGATCGGAATATATTCTGACGGTGGGTTTATTTTCCATGTTTTGTCTTGTTTAATTTTTAGTTTATATTTTTATACTTTGTCTAATTTTAATTTCAGTCACGCTTAATTTTGAGGCATTTAATTAACTTACTTTCCGTCACGTCTTTAAATATCGCACATTTATTTTTAATTAAACTTAGATTTAATTTCACGCCACTTTACTTTCAACGACATTTACTTTTAAGTCTTCGCACATTTAAATTTAAAACCAACCAAAAATATTTGTTTCACCAAAGAACAACCGAGTCACATAGAGAACCTAGATCAATTCGATTAGACACACATCAACGAACTTTAATAATTTTCTTACGGGGTGTAAAATCCTTGTATCAAATGGCGCCGCTGCCGGCTCTTTTCGTAAAGATTAACGGTTCTCTGTGAGAGACGCGTTGCTTTTTGGGATCCGTTCACTTGTGAGCGTTATTTTTCTTGCATAAAAAATTCAAAAAATCATAAAAATTAAAAATTGATAAAAAAATACATAAAAATTAAAAATTTCAAAAATCCAAAAAGATTTTATCTTTATTGTGTATATATATTGTTTTTGTGTTTGGTTTCTTTTTCTTTTGTCTTTGTAGGTGCATGCGTACTAGATCTTCTAATTATCAAGAGCCCGAGCCTCAAGAAGATTTAGCTATGTCAGGTGTAAACAACAATAATCCACCGCACCCTAATAATAACAACAATGTTCTTCCACAGCCCGATCTTCGGACCATGGAGGAACTTTGTCAACCAACCATGTTTGGACGAGGAGGACCGATTGCGCCGATGCAAATCAACGCTCCTGAGTTTTCGTTGAAGCACCGCATAATTCAGCAAGTACAAACAAACCCATTCCGTGGATTGCCTGATGATGATGCCAACAAACACCTCGACAAGTTCATTACAATCACCCAAAGCATGAAGTTGGCTGGTGCCACAATGGATTAACTCCGCCTACAACTCTTTCCACATACTTTATTACATCATGCCGAGAAATGGTTTGATCGTCTCTCGAAGAATTCAATTCACACTTGGGATGACATGACTCAACGCTTTTTGTCGCGCTACTTTCCACCATCCATGGTCACGAGCCTTCGCAATCAAATCAGCGGTTTCATGCAAGATCCTGATGAATCTCTTTTTGATGCTTGGAAGAGATATAATGTCTTGATCGATAGATGTCCAAACCACAACATGCTCCCTGTGACCTTAATAGATACTTTCTACAACGGTTTGACTTTTCGAGATCGTGATACGATTAATGCAGCCGCCGGTGGCACATTCATGAAAAGGAGACCCGAGGAGTGTAGAGAGCTTATTGAGAACATGACTACTCACCACAAAAACTGGGATTCCTCTGCTTCTTCAAGGAACAACCCGAGAGTCTATGTTTCCTCCACCTCAGCAAACCCTGATATGACCGAACTCACCCGTGTGCTGACTGAAATGAGCAGAAGTATGCAACTCTTGGCTTCAAACCAACAACAACAAGAAGTTAAAGTTGTTGCTACTCTTTGTGAAACATGCGGCGGTCCTCACTCATACACCGATTGTCCTTCAACACAAGGAAATCTGGAAAATGTGTATGCAGCTTATGGTAATTATTCACCGGAAAATTACCAAGCTCGACCTCAAGGGGATAGAAATCTGCTGAGTTACCGGTCCAACAATTACCTTTCACCCGGTTTTTCTCCTCAAAACCAAAACTCCGCCAACCACTACACTAGAAGCAACCAAATCCCACCAAGAGCTTCTAATCCTTATCACCCACCCGCTCAACAAACCCCACCCATTAACCCCGATGTTGAGGCCATCATGAGAACCCAAGGTGAGCAAATCAAGAACCTGCAGAGCCAAATTATCAATCTGAAAGGAGATATCACAAAGCAAGGAAATGAGATAAGATCCGAGCTTCGAGATAATATTCAATCCTCCTTCAGCAATCAAACCAATGATTTGAAGAATATGCTTGCTAGTTTCTTGCCCGCCGCTCAACCTTCTTCTTCGAGTTCTCTACCTTCAAACACCGTCACTAATCCGCGAGCCAATGTGAGTGCTATTACTACTCGTAGTGGAGTTACCATCGTAGGACCAACAATTCCACCCACACCTTCTACACCTCCTCCACCACCATTTATCCCTACACCTCCTACAACCAGTATTAGTGCACCATTACCGTCTCCGCCTCGACGTGATGAAGTTCCCACGAATGACCCTTCAACATCTCAACCTTTACCTACACCTGCACCTTCACCACCCAAACCCAATATCCCTTATCCCTCTCGTATAGGCAAGACCAACATGCTAACCAAAGAGGACTCCGAAGTGTCACGCTATGTGAAGATGATTTCTCAAATGAATTTCAGCATTAGTTTTCTTGAAGCACTTGTCCACATGCCCAAATTTGTTAAAGCATTTAAGGAATCGCTTAACAAGAAGGAGAAGCTGATTGAACTCGCCAACACACGCTTAAATGAAAACTGCTCTGCAGTTATTCTTAAAGAACTTCTGGAAAAGCTTGGAGATCCTGGTCGTTTTGTGTTGCCTTGCATGTTCAACAAAACTGAAGAATTCACTGCCCTTGCTGATCTCGGGGCCAGTATTAATTTGATGCCACTGAGTGTTTGGAAAACACTATCATTACCCGACCTCACTCCAACAAAGATGACTCTTGAACTTGCAAATCGCACTCTCGCTTACCCTGTTGGTATAGCCGAAGACGTGTTCATTAAAGTTGGCGCATTTACTTTCCCGGTCGATTTTGTCGTAGTTGATTATGAAATGGACCCTCGTATTCCTTTAATACTTGGTCGGCCATTCTTGAGAACCGGACGTGCTTTAGTAGATGTTGCCGAAGGTGAGTTAATCTTAAGAGTCGGGAATGACTCACAAATTTTCAAAATGGGGAAGCTTACAGGCAAATACTATGGACGAGAATCAGTGAATATGATTAATGTGCTCGATGACTTTACCGTATATGACAACCCTCTATTCGAGTCTTCCACTGATAATCCACTTTTTCAAGATGATGTGGATGATTCTCTCCCTACTTTGGCAGCTTCTCCCATTTATGATTCTCCACCGGTCTTCGATGCTTATGATGATGATTCTAGCTCAGATTCGGATGATTTTGATTGTACTTCTGAGTATCCCGAGCTGCCCACTTTCGATGATTTTGATGAGGCTGATACTCTCTCGAGCGATTCTTCACATGACGAAGATCCTCTGCCATCACTCGATCCTACTTTGGACGATTACTCATTTGAGGAAGACTTCTCTGAATTTCTCAACACTTACTTCCCTCATGAGAGTGATGCTCCTCCTTATGACTTTGAAGATTATCGTCTTGATCCTACTTTGGATTTGAAGCATATTCTTTCAAAGGAGAAGAAACCGGTCGACACCAATATCCGTTGCCCATATGATTTGACACCTCTTTGTCCCCCTTCTGAGGACGAGGTTGTGCTTCTTTGCGGATCTTCTTCACACTCTGCTGAGCCTGAGTGCTATTTTCCCTTAAAGGAAAAGGTGTTCGACCCTGGTATTGACATTCTGCAGCCATCTCAGTATCCACCTGATGAAATAAAAGGAATTATCTTTGGAACTTATGGAAATCTGCTTGCACCACTTCAACCTTGCTTCCACCGTGCTCCATCGCTGCTTAAGGGAACCTTGCCTACTCTTCTTTGGCTTGCCTTGTTCGCCTTAAGCTTGTGCTATTTGATGTACGAAAACTATGTCTTTGATCCTGGTGGATATGTTTCACGCTTCTTCCGTTGATAATCAAGGTCGAGTCAGGCTAATGACTCGGTTAACAAAAATCAAGCGCTTCTTAGGAGGCAACCCATGCATCTATCGGTTCGCTTTCTTTATCATAAGTGTAGGGGGGACCCTTTGGTTTGCTTTCCTCTCCTCACTTCTTAATCAGGGATTCGAGCTTCAATGATCCACTCTTGATGATTCTTGACGACCCGTGATTCCGTGTTCTACTTCTTCCCGGTTCTATCCTAAACTCTTTTCGATTCACTATTTTATATTTTCTCAATATTAAAATAGGAATCTCTTTAGTTGTCTTTCCCTTAGCGAGATTTAAACAAAGTGCACAATGTCCTAAGTGTAGGGGACTTTACTCCCACATGCTTAAACATTGAGGACAATGTTTATGTTAAGTGTAGGGGGACTTCTATCGAAGTTAAGTGGCCTTTTCCTTGTATTTGTCCTCATTTTAACCGGAAAATCAATTTTTCGACATTTTTCAAAATTTTTGATCTATTTTGGCCTATTAGTTTTTCCCCTTTGCATAGTTATTTTCTTTCCTTGCTAGAATAAATGTTTAATAAAGTGGTTTTAATTTTCAAATGTTGTGAACCTTTTGACTCAACCCGAGTTTACTTATCTAAGTTACTCTAGCTAGTATCCTTAACGTGTTTAAGTCAAGTTTTGCTAGGCTATTATATAGGGAGCTATAAAACGCGAAAGTCTTAACTCTCACGGGTTAAGAACAAGAACTTTTCGCAAGTTCCTATAATTGATCCTAGAGAGTCGTTTATCAAGGGAACTTTAAAACGCGATTTTTAAACTTGAAAAAGTCTAAGAATTTGCAAGATCCTATAGGCAACTCGAAAACCCAAAACTTTGATTTAATAGGCTAAGCATCCACGAATCTCATTCCTTGAGATTTTAAATTATGGAGAACGAGAGATGATAGAGCCAATTATAAGTCCGGTACTCTTTCGTGAATTTATGTGAGTTAATTATGAGCCTATTCTCCCATCGCTTGTTAAATAATTTATCTGCTAATAAATAAGGTTGTACGATTTGAAAAGTTACTTAGCTTCTAGCCCAAGATCGTTTAAAAGTTTCTCGTTATGGATTAGAGTTCATAGCCAAGGCATAACTTATTGAAGCGGGATGCAAAGATTGGCGAGTCCAAAAAGGCCCTAACAAGGCATGAGGGCTATATATTGTTGCTAAAGATCCAAAGTGATGTGAAGAATCATTTATCGAAAATCAATATGAAGGATCGAGACACACGACGAAAAGCAAAAACTCCCAAAAGTCATGGAGAAGTGTATCCGAAAAGACCCTAACAAGGTATGAGGATAAATAGATCCAAGTCATAAAAGGAGGCGGATCGTTGTATATCAAAAATCCAAAATAAAGATTGGAGAAAAATGAAGAAGTCGTGGTCCAAGTATGAATCTCTCAAAACTTCAAGTGAAGAAATTCCTATTATGAAGAGAAGACCATTATTTCATGAGAGTCTCTCAAGGTTTGAAGTATGAAGTCGCTGCCAAATATCGGTCCGAGAAAGGTCTCAAATCGCGAAGCGAGTTATGCCAAGATATGAACTTTATGAGGTCCCGAGAAGCAGTTTTAAAAGATTTTGTCCTTTAGCTAACTATTGATTAAATCGTTCACTTTATTTTCAGACTAAATAACTATCGAAATAAGTCAACAATGCATCCTCGTGATCATTCAAGACAAAAATAAAATATAAGAGATACCCATAGGAATAAGGGAGTTTAAGTGAGTAATTGGCCCACATGAGTTCGTGATAGTTTACTAACTTATAATAACAATGATCTCGTTTTTAAGCTTGGTTTGGAGAAAGTAAAAACTTGAGGATGATGATTATTCATGACATTTCCAAAACCCAATGTATGCTTTTTGATTTCTTTACTTTGAATGTTTATAGTTTCTATCTCTTTAATAAAGGCCAACATGGATTAATTATGATGAAAAATGTAAACGTGCTTTGTAACTAATGCATTGCATGAGGACATTGCAATGGTCAAGTGTAGGGGATTTGATAGGTGTGAAAACACCCATCTTTTCTACCACTTAATTACAATAATAACCAGATCAAAACGTGTATTTTATGTCTTTTATGTCAGAATTATGCGTGGTTTGTGTTTTTGTTGTGATTTAGGACGAAAAGGTGAAAAGTGGAGAAAACACGGGAATTCACGGGCATTTACGGACTTTTATTGAAGAAAAAGATGAAAGACGAAGTCAAGAAGCCAAGAGTGCAAAAAGAACGGAAGTCCAAGACCAATTCTGAAGATTTATCGAAGAAAAAGTCGAAAGACGGAAGTTTACTTAAAGCCGAGGAACTCAAGTCTTATTTATCGTAGAATTAAAAGACGGGTCCAAAGAAATCCCGAGCCAAAAGTCATCAAAGTCCAAGATTAACAAAAAGATTAAGAATGAAGGACTTAAGGGCGCAATTAAGAAGAAAGGAAGGATGGGAGGAAGCTTCCTCTAACCACTCCCCTAATCACATATATATACCTCTCATTTTCATTTCATTAAGTTTTGTTGGATAGCTTGACAAACTATCTCTTCCACTTTTATTTACTTGCACCTTTAATTACTTGCACATTTAAATACATGTTTTGCACCTTAATTACCTTTTAATTTCAAGTAAGTGTTTCTTTAATTACTCGCACATTTACTTTATCTTGTTGATCTCCTTCTACCTTTCTTTAATTTTTTATTTATATGCTTTTCGAGTTGTTTACTTGTTTAAAGATTTCATTTTTATGCTTTTGATAGTTTTAAATCATTTCTTTTCATAGCTTATTTTGTTTATTTTCAAGTTTATATAGTTTTTATAAAAGTTATTTTTATATAAAAAGTTGTTTTTCGCAAAGCTTATTCATTTCTTATTTTAAAAGTCTTTAAATTTCTGCTAAATAGCTTTTCTTATACGGTTTACCTTAGTGTTTTAGTCTTGTGCTTATTAGAATCTTAGCTTATTTTCCTAGCTTATTTTGTGTACTTTTCTTCGTATTCCGATTGGGGTAAATCGGAAAAGGGTTTTAACTTTCCGATTGGTGGAGACTTTGGTATTCCGATTAGAACAAGGTAAGGTGGTATTCCGATTGGGTAAGTGACATATATTCCGATTGGTGCTCTTTGCCATATTCCGATCGAGGTGCGTGTTTGGACATTCCGATCAGGTAGGTGACATATTCCGATAACGGGTTCCGATCAGCATTCCGACCAAGTTTTCCACGTATTCCGATCACAAGTAAGTTTATATTCCGATTGGGGGTTTGTCAGGATATTCCGATCGTGGTAAGTGACATATTCCGATTGGTTGTCTGATCAATATTCCGATTTGGGGTAAGCTAACATTCCGATCAAGGGGCGATCAGAATATATTCCGACGGTGGGTTTATTTTCCATGTTTTGTCTTGTTTAATTTTTAGTTTATATTTTTATACTTTGTCTAATTTTAATTTCAGTCACGCTTAATTTTGAGGCATTTAATTAACTTACTTTCCGTCACGTCTTTAAATATCGCACATTTATTTTTAATTAGACTTAGATTTAATTTCACGCCACTTTACTTTCAACGACATTTACTTTTAAGTCTTCGCACATTTAAATTTAAAACCAACCAAAAATATTTGTTTCACCAAAGAACAACCGAGTCACATAGAGAACCTAGATCAATTCGATTAGACACACATCAACGAACTTTAATAATTTTCTTACGGGGTGTAAAATCCTTGTATCAGCTATAAATAGAAGACTATTCTCTTCCATTTTACTTGCACAAAAACACACAAAAACCTTCCAATATCCCATTCCTCATTTGCCTCATCAAGAGCAATGAGAAGAACACTTTCACCCTTGTGAAGTGTTAGTGTCTTGAGTCATAACATGATGAAGATCTCTCTAGATCAAGTCATGATTATTGTCTTCCTACTATGTATATGTAGAAGATCCAAGTTGTGGGTACACTTGGATGTGTTTGTAAGGGTAGAATATCCAAGTGATGGGTATCCTTGTATTAGGTGTTAGTTGTGTAGATCCAAGTCTTGTTAGTACTTGGATATAGTGTTAGAGTTATAGTTCTAAGTGTTGTGTGCTTAGATCTATATGGTTTATGTGTTTAGGCCATAAAACACAAGGTTTGTTATGTTGGGCCATAAAACATAACTATTGGGTAGATTAGGTTGTGTCTGGGTAGTTCTTACTAAACTCTAAAGTGATGTGGTTGTGTCTTGTGAGTTCTCACTAAACTTTAAAGTGATTAGTAGTTGTATTGTGTGAAGTTCTCACTTAGCTTCAAAGTGAAGAGTCGTGAAGATTGGTTCTAGCTTTCGATTAGAACTCGACATCTAGCCTTGTGTCGTTAAATGGTGAAGTGGGAAACGTTGTGTAGATTGGTCCTACCTAAGATTAGGACTTGACATCTAGCTTAGTGTCGTAAATGTGTAAGTGACGTGTATGGGTTTCTCCACCTTGAAAGGAGTTTTGTTGACTAGTGAAGTAACTCTCGAGTAAGGTGTACTCGAGGAGTGGAGTAGGGCGAAGAGGAGCTTCGTGACCGAACCACTATAAATCATCGTGTCGGTACTTTCATTTAAATTTATGTCTTTACCTTTCTAGATATATTTATAGTTGCATACTTGTTGTTATGTGTTGTGTGCATCTCATAATCTAAACATTCAAGTTGCAGAAAAGTTAAGGCTTATTACGTGTGTGCTTCATGTTTAGATTATGGTCAAGTGTACATCACTTAGTCTAAACATCCTAGTTGCGGAAAAGCTTATGCTTAGTACGTGTGTGTTTAGTGTTTAGACTATTGCTTGATGTACTCTTGATTTGATGTGTTTGTGTGTTTACTTACTTGTAGTATTTATCTTTCAATCAAACACATCTCATATCTAGTCAAGCTTGATCGAGAATTTGATACAAAGGATTGTTGATGTTTAACATGTAACAAATGGGATCGTCCACTGTCGGCGGTTCCATAAGTGGACCGGCGGTTCTTTATTGATAAGGAACCGCGGGTAGACATAAGGAACCACGCACAGTGGATTAAGCCGAAATGTTTTGAAAACTAACTAGAAACTATTCAACCCCCCCCCCCCCCTTCTAGTTTCTACAGAATGAAACATGATTCATGATGAATCATGCATGATTCATGATGAATCATGCATGATTTATGATGAATCATGCATGATTCATGATGAATCATGCATGATTCATCATGAATCATGTTTCATACAACATGAATCATTTTTAACAATTGTTATTCTCTAACAATTGTTATTCTCTAACAGGTTCTACCAGCACTCCAAGACCAAGTTTATACATTCATAGTGAGACACCCGGAGGATTTGTATATTGGGAACCAATTGTTCCGGACGAGTTGTTACCTAAGCAGGGAAAAAGATTTGATACAATGGAGGAATGTATTGAGTTTTATTCTGCTTATGCTGAAAAATCAGGATTTGAAGTTAAAAAGTCCACGCAAAAAAGAAATAGGAGTGGTGACGTTAAATCAAAGTACATCATGTGTAACCGGCAAGGGCTTCCAAAAGACATAAATGTTAACACCTTGGATCCTGCAAACAGTGGAAAGCAAACAAGGAATACAAGATATCGTGTAACAGGTTGTGAGGCACATATAAAGGTTGATTTGGATTATGTTAAGAGAAAGTATGAAATAACCAAATTTGTTGCTAAGCACAACCATCAAATGCTTCCGAAAGAGTATAAGCATTTGACAAAGAAACAAAGAAAAATGACTCATGCAGAAAGAGTGTTTGTTGTGAAAGCTTCAACAATGAAACTTGGGGCAACCAAGGCACATGCCGTGTATTCTAGTATCAAAGGGGGTGATGAGTATGTGCATGGAACTAGTGATGATTTTAAGAATCAGATAAGGGACGTTAATGAATATATAGGAGAAAGTGATGCGCAAATGCTTATAAATAAGATGGAAAACAGGAAGAAGTTTGTTCCAGGCTTTACGTTTCAGTATAAGGTTGAAAACAGCGAATTAGTTGCAATGTTTTGGGCGGACGAAGTAGATAAACGCAACTATGAAGAGTTTGGAGATATTATATCTTTTGATGCTACCTTCCGAACAAACAAGTAAGTTATTTATGATTCTGTTGAATATGAATCATGCATGATTCATGTTGAATCATGCATGATTTATGATGAATCATGCATGATTCATGATGAATCATGCATGATTCATCATGAATCATGCATGATTCATCATAAATCATTCATGTTGACTATGTCTGTTTTGCATTATCTTTTATTTATTTCGTAATCGTACATTATTTTCAGGTACGATATGGTCTTTGTTCCATTCACTTGAATAGATAATCACCGAAAGTGCGTGAATGTTGGATCAGGAATGCTACTAAGAGAGGACACATAAGCTTATACGTTGCTTCTAACATCGTTCATGACTGCTCACGAAAAACAACCAACAATGATTGTAACGGATCAAGATGGGGCAATGAAAAGGGCAATTGAAGCTGTTCTGAAAGAATCAAAACACAGATTATGCATGTGGCATATCATGCAAAAAATCCCATCAAAGGTATTGCCATTTTCATAACCTTTTTTGAATCATTCATGATTCTTATAAATAATCTATTATGATTTACTTACAGATATGTGAAGAAATTTATGATAAAACTAATTTCAAAGAACGTTTCAACAAATTGGTGTGGAATATGTTTATAGAGCCAAAAGAATTTGAAGCAAGATGGTCAATACTTATTGAAGAATTTAAGTTGGAAAAACACAAGTGGATGACAAAGATGTATGACCTTCGAAAAATGTGGTTACCAGCTTATTTTATTACGTCACCTCTGTTTGGCTTAATGAGAACTACTTCAAGATCAGAGAGTGAAAACGCGTTTTTTAAAGGTTTCACAAATCACGGGTCAACATTGGTCAACTTCATGATGTGCTATGAATCAGCAATAGAAAGGCAAAGGAATAAACAAGAACATCTAGATTTTAGAACTTTTGATGCTGCCCCAAGATATAAAACAATGTTAGAAATGGAAAGACATGCGGCTAAAGTTTATACAAGGACAATATTTCTACTTGTTCAAACAGAAATGTATGAATCTATTTGGTCTTGTCAAATAGAAGAGTTTAAAAAGGACGAGGGAGTTGAGATGGTTTTAGTTAGAGACACAAAGGCGGGTGCTTATAGGACATTATTCACAGAAGAAGGAAAAGAGATGGTTGTGCAGGAAGAAGACAAATTAATAGACTACAAGGTTAGTGGATTTTTTTTAACAATCATGCATAATTCATATATAATCAAAAATGAATCATGCATGATTCATTATGAATCATGCATGATTCATTATGAATCATGCATGATTCATTTATGAATCATGCATGATTCATGATGAATCATGCATAATTCATATATAATCAACAATGAATCATGCATGATTCATGGATGAATTATGCATGATTCATGGATGAATCATGCATGATTCATGGATGAATCATGCATGATTCATTATGAATCGTGCATGATTCATTGATGAATCATGCATGATTCATAATGAGTCATGCATGATTCATTAGTGAATCATGCATGACTCAGTAAGAATCAGGTATTAATACGTTTTTTTTGCATCAAAACAAGGTTTTGCGTTCTCTTGAAGATGAATCAGTTGAGTGTACCTGTAGACATTTCATGTGTTACGGATTTTTATGTAGACATGTATTTTGTGTTTTGAAGAACCGTAATGTTCAAATGATTCCGGAGAAGTACGTTTTAAGGCGTTGGAGGAGGGATTTGATACCACTTTCATTAAGAAGAAGCACAAACAGATATGGAGAGAAAAACAAGTAAATGGAAATATTAACAAATGAGGCTAATTATGTAGTAGATGAGTGTTTGTTTTTGTTGAGTAAAGATAAAGAAAAGATGTCGCAATTTGTGGAAAAGCTCAAAACTATAAAGAACGAATTTGAGGTTCTAGTGCCAAGGCCTCCTTCACAGAAAACGGCAGACATGATTGAAGATATATATGCAGTTCAAAATCCGAATAAGAATACTGTAACAAATCCTCATGTTGCTTCAATACGAGGTGCTAAGAAAGGTGAACGTAGAAAAAGTGCAAGAGAAGTAGCTATCAATGCTAAAAAAAAGCAAGCGCGGATGTGTGGACAATGTGGAGTGAAGACTAACAAACATACAAAAACAACATGTCCAGAAAATCCAAAATACATTGCTAAAGTCCAAATGATTGCTGCTGCGGCTGCTGCTGCAAAGGAAGCAAGGAATGCAACTATTACGGCTGCTGCTGAAAAGGAAGCAAGGAATACAACTACTGCTGATGCACTACAAACAGGAACAATTGGTGCGGGTGTTGCGGCTGCTGCGTCTGCTGCTGCAAATGCAGCAAAGAATGAATCTATTGCGGCTGCTACTGAAAAGGAAGCAAGGAATACAACAATTGATGCGGGTGCTCCTTGAATTGTTTTGTAGTACACTTATAATATTCGTTAGATTTCTTCTTTAATTTGATTTAACTGTATTAAAATTCTGGGATTGAAGTACTTTGTTTAATGTTCATATAATATTCAATTGAATGTGAAACTGTTACAAAAGTTTTGGAAAATCATGCATGATTCATTTTGAGTCATGCATGATTCATTTTGAGTCATGCATGATTCATTTTGAATCATGCATGATTCATTTTGAATCATGCATGATTCATAATGAATCATGCATGATTCATAATGAAATTCAGAATGAATCATGCATGATTCAGAATGAATCATGCATGATTCATAACGAATCATGCATAATTCATAATGAATCATGCATGATTCATAATGAATCATGCATGATTCATCAGTGAATCATGCATGATTCATAAGGAATCATCACCTCATCCAAAAATCATGCATGTGAGTCAGCAAGGTAACTACTGCTACAAACAGGAACAAGTGGTGCGGGTGGTCCTTGAATTGTTTTTGTAGTTCACTTATAATTATTCTTAGATTTCTTCATCCAAAAATCATGCATGTGAGTTAGCAAGGTAACTACTACTACAAACAGGAACAAGTGGGCGCGGGTGGTCCTTGAATTGTTTTTGTAGTACACTTATAATTATTCTTAGATTTCTTCCTTAATTTGGTTAAAATGTGTGCATGATTCATGGATGAATCATGCATGATTCATGGATGAATCATGCAAACAGTTACATAACAGTAAAAAAACATAAAAAAGACAGTCATGTAACAGTTAAAAGATAACATCCAATATTTACATAAAAGTACCATCAGTTTTACCAACAAAAGATTACCAACATATTACACCAGAATATAACATAAAAAAACCCTTCTCATAAAACTACCATCCATTTTACGAACAAAAGTTTAACAAACTACAATCAAACATCATTTTTTTTAGCACCAGCATATGTCATATGAAAATCTTCCGATTTTGCAACTTTAACATCCTTCCAAACCTCCTTCCCTTCTGCAACTTTAACCTCCTTCCCAACCTCCTCCTTTCCTTCTGCAGCTTTAACATCCTTCCCTTCTGCCAGATCTTCTTGGCCAGGCATAGTCTTCGGTGGATCACGCTCATTCCTGTTTTTGATTGCCTCTTGAATAATATCAACCCTTTTCTGGTGTTCATTCTCAGTCTCAAACTTGAACGCTGATAGGTGTGTAAACACCCATCCTTTTACCACTTAATTCTGGCTAAAACAAGACCAAAACACGTATTTAATATCATTTGTTTGGAATTATGCGTGGTTTTTGTGTTTATTGTGTTTTCAGAGCTAACCGGATGAATATTAAAGAAAACATGGGATTACACGGGTTTTATCGAAGAAAAAGACTCAGGATAAAGTCTATTGTCCAAGAGATGCAAAAGATTTGAAGTCACTGGGCCTATTTGAAGATTTATCGAAGAAAAGGACCAAAGATGGAAGATTTACATATGTCGAAGAAACTCAAGTCTAATTAACGAAGAAATTAAAAGACGAGTTGAATTTAATCGACGACAAATCCCGAATCAGAATCAAAAACGTCAACTTTTCTGAAAAGACGAGAAGACAAGAAGAAAGGGAGAAAACCCACTCACCAACCAACCACTAGGACTATAAATAGACTTTCCCTTCACATTTTAGGGAGTTAGCTTTTCATTTTCTTTTTTCCAGTTTTCTTAGGAACGGTTCATCACAAACACCATTAGGGTGTTTGGTGATTTTCATCTTTTTCTTTCAATCTTGCAACTCTTAATCATTACTCTTGTTATTTTTACATTAATCTATCAATTCCATCTTTTCATTCATCTTGTTCTTCATCATCATCTATTGCAAGTTCTTAAGTTTTTTTATTTGATTCAAGTTTGATCTTAAAAAGTTGTTGATTTTGTGTTTTTATTGGTGGGATTTGTTACTTATGGTATTTAAATGATTTATGTTTGATTTGGTTAAACCTTTTTGATTATTGAGTTTGATTTTGATAAAATCCGAGTCCCCTGTTCTTCGTTTTTCTACAGTACTGTGTTCCCAGATTCCGAATAGGGATTCTGGGGTTGCCTTTATTCGGAATATTTCAATTATTCCGAGTAGAGGTTGTTTTTCTTCTTTATTCGGAATATCACATATATTCCGAATAGTCCTTATATTCCGAATAAGCATTATTTTCCGAATAGAGCACATTATTCCGAGTAAGGTATTTTTCCGCATAGGCCATATTTTATTCCGCATAGTAAAACATTCAGCATAGAGCACATTATTCCGCATAGAGGTTATTTTCCGAATAGGCATGTTTTTCCGAATAGAGGTGTTATTCCGCATAGAACAACTTTTCCGCATAGGGTTAACTTTTCCGCATGGTTTCTTTCTTTCCGCATAGAGGTTATTTTCCGAATAAAGGCATTTTTCCGAATAGGCTTGTTTGACATTCCGAATAGAGCTGTCTTTCCGAATTGGCCATACTTTCCGCATAAGACATACATTCCGCATAGGCTATTTTTCAGAAAGGGTATTTTTCCAGTATTAATTCAAGTTTTGCTTTTTTATTTGTTGCTTGTTTTAAGTTTATATTTTTACCATTTTATTCCCTTCCCTGTTTAGTAGAATAGAAAACCAAATCCACTTTTTGTCACCAAGAACAAATCATTCCACTTTTAACTGAGATCAATTCGAGAGGATACCGAGAAATATTTTGAACCCACACTAAAAGCATGTATCAAATGGCGCCGCTGCCGGGGATTCTCGTTAAGATCAAAAGTTTTTTGTGAGAACTTGGATTTTGGGATCCGTTCCCCGTGAACGTTACTTTTTCATAAAAATTTTCAAAAACAACTAAAAAATATAAAATTTTCAAAAATACAAAAAAATTCAAAAACATAAAAACCAAAAATATTTGTGCTTTGTTTTTCTTTGTTCGTTCTTTTGCAGGTGTATGCGCACTCGATCCACGTCATATCAAGAGCCCGAGCCTCTCGATAACCTAGACATGGCCGGTGTACCACCTCCAAACAATAATAACAACAACAACATGAACAATAACAACAACAATGAGTACCTCCCGGATAATCGCCCGATGATTGAATTGCTGCAAGCTCATGTAGATGCCAACACGGATCCAATTGTCATTCCTCCAATTGCCGCCAACAATTTCGAGCTCAAGTCAGGCTTTATCCAGATGGTCTCCGCTCAACCATTCTTGGGACGCACCATTGATGACCCACACGACCACATCAAGAGATTTCTACAACTCACCAACACGGTCAAATTCAATGGCGTTCCACAAGAGGTTATAAGGTTACAACTTTTTCCCTTTTCTTTAGAGGGACAAGCCCGGCATTGGCTTGCTAAGGAACCGCCACAGAGTATTCTCTCGTGGACGGATTTGGAAACAAAGTTTATCAACTACTTTTTTCCACCCTCTCGTACTACCGCATTGCGGAATGAAATCATAAATTTTGAACAAAAGTACGATGAGTCGTTCAGTGAATCTTGGGATCGTTTCAAAGATCTTTTAAGAAAATGCCCACAACATGGTTTTACCAAAGTACATCAAATTAATACTTTTTACAATGGTTTAAGCATGAGTGATCAAGATTCACTGAACAGTGCCTCGGGGGGTAATCTATTGGCTAAGACTTCCAATGTTGCTTGGGATATCATTGAGAACAAGTCTCGTGTGCAAACCAAGAGTATTCGGACCAATGTCGCTAGTGCTAGCACTAATGACAGCGACAAGCGATTAGACAAAATCACTACGCTTCTTGAATCGCTTGTCACCCACACCGTCAGCAACAACAACAGCAACAACGCCAAAAACGCTCAAGTGAACGCTGTCAGCCAACCTTGTGAGATATGCGGTGGTCCTCACTCTTACACAACTTGTACCGCCACCCAAGACTACCCTGCTGAGAATGTGAATGCGGCATATGGCACCTATCCTCAACCTGCTTATCAAGCCAGACCTCAAGGTGACCGTAACTTGCTTAGCTATCGCTCCAACAACTACCTCTCACCACCCGGTTTCCCTCCTACCAACCCAACCCAACAACAAAACCTTAACCGCCCTCCTCAACCACAACAACAACCTCGACAACCATACATACCACCTCACAAGCAGCAACAACCACCTCAACGTAACAACCAAGTCTACCAGCAACCTGCTTACCAACCACCCGCATACAATACCCCTCCCAACCAACCTACCGCTCTTCACCAAGAAGTAGAAACTTATATGAGGACTAATGATGCGATAGTGGGAAATCTACAGAGAGAGGTGCTCAACTTGAAGGCAGACTTGGTCAAGCAAGGAAACGATTTGAGAGCTGATATGAGAAATACGTTGGATAGCCAAACTAATGATCTGAGGAACATGATGGCTAGTTTCTTCCAAAGTAGTCAACCCTCTTCTTCGGGTACGCTTCCGAGTAACACCGTTGCGAATCCAAGAGGGGAGATGAAAGCAATCACCACTCGAAGTGGCAAAGGTACCAAGGAACCCGAGCTTCCTATACCTCCACCAGTGATTGTGACTAAGGAGAACGAGTCACCTGCTCCTATTCCTCATCCTTCTCCTTCCCCAAATTCTCCACCTCTTCCTTCTACCCCTCCTCCACCCGTGGTTGTGAGTGATCCTATTCCCCTAAAGCCTTCCTCTTCTTCCAATATACCTTATCCATCTAGGTTGAGGAAAGAGAAGCAAAAGAGCAAGGATGATATTCAGGTTTCTAACTTTCTTAAAATGTTTAAACAACTGAATTTCAATATCTCCTTCGCTGAGGCTCTCGCTCACATGCCCAAGTACGCCAAAATGTTTAAAGATCTTCTGAGCGACAAGGAAAAGCTCCTCGATATTGCCAACACCCAACTTAATGAGAACTGCTCTGCAGTGCTCTTAAGGAAATTGCCAACCAAGCTTGGTGATCCGGGTCGTTTTCTTATCCCTTGCAATTTCCCGGGAGTAGAGAATTGCATGGCCCTAGCCGATCTAGGTGCCAGTATTAATCTCATGCCTCTAAGTGTTTGGAAGCAATTATCTCTCCCAGAGCTAGTCCCCACCAAAATGACTTTGGAATTAGCTAACCGTACGGTTGCTTATCCAGTGGGGATAGCCGAAGACGTCATTGTAGGAGTCGACAAATTCACCTTCCCTGCTGATTTTGTTGCCGTCGACTACGAGATGGACCCCCGTGTGCCACTCATTGTTGGTCGTCCATTCTTGAGGACCGGTCGCACTCTCATTGATGTTGAAGCCGGTGAGCTTATCATGAGAGTGGGTGACGATAAAGTAGTCTTCAACATGGGAAAGCTTTCTAAACAGCCTTATTCTTACGAGAGTGTTAATTGTATTGACGTTCTTGATGAGGCTTGTGAAGAACACTTCAAGGATGCTTGTAAAAATATTCCTACCTCTCTTCCCAATGTTGAGACCGTTTCCTCTATTGACTCATCACTATCTCTATTTGGAGAAAGTGATTTCCTTTGGAAAGATTTGGAAGCCACCTTGGAAGATGTGAAGCAAGACAATGATGATTCTACTGCCAATTGGGATGACGATCTTAGTTTCATTGCAAACCTCCTCAGAGAAGACAAACCTTCCCCTCCATCTCCCACTGTTATTGCTATCGAGACTCCGACTTCGAATACGCCTCCCGTCGAAAATCCTCCGGATTTGGAACTTAAGGAGTTGCCGCCCCATCTTGAGTATGTATTCCTCGAAGAAGAGAAGAAGTCGCCAGTCATCATTGCTAAGGATTTGAAGGATGAAGAGAAAGCTCGACTTGTCCCTGTGTTGAAGGATCATAAGAAGGCTATCGCTTGGAAAATTTCGGATATTCGTGGAATTGATCCTCACTTCTGCACACACAAAATTCTCATGGAGGACGACTTTAAGCCCACAATTCAAAGCCAACGAAGGGTGAATCCAAAAATACATGAAGTCATCAAAACAGAGGTTCTCAAACTTCTTGATGCGGGTATGATTTACCCTATTTCGGATTCACCATGGGTTAGTCCAATCCATTGTGTGCCTAAGAAGGGCGGCATAACCGTTGTTCCCAATGAACACAACGAGTTGATTCCCACTCGTCTCGTTACTGGGTGGAGAGTTTGTATAGACTACCGCAAACTCAATGATGCCACGAGAAAGGATCATTTTCCTCTACCTTTTATGGACCAAATGCTTGAACGCTTAGCAGGAAATGAATATTACTGCTTTCTTGATGGTTTCTCGGGTTATTTCCAAATACCCATCGACCCCCAAGATCAAGAGAAGACTACATTCACTTGTCCCTATGGCACTTTTGCTTACAAAAGAATGCCTTTTGGCTTATGTAATGCGCCCGGGACTTTCCAAAGGTGTATGTTAGCTATCTTCCATGACATGGTTGAACAAACCATGGAAGTCTTCATGGATGATTTCTCGGTCTTCGGGGATTCATTCTTTTCTTGCCTTGCCAATTTGGAACGTATGCTCAAGCGGTGCGAAGACACTCGCCTTGTTCTGAATTGGGAAAAATGCCATTTTATTGTAAAAGAAGGCATCGTGCTGGGACATAAGATTTCTAAAGCCGGTCTTGAAGTAGACCGTGCTAAAGTCGATGTTATCGCAAAGTTGCCTCCACCTTTAACCGTGAAGGGTGTGAGAAGTTTTCTGGGTCATGCGGGCTTCTACCGTCGATTCATCAAAGATTTTTCTCAAATCGCTCGCCCGATGACCCACCTCTTGGAAAAAGATACTCCTTTTATCTTTTCCAAAGAGTGTCTTGAAGCCTTCAACTCACTTAAGGATAAGCTAACTAAGGCACCCGTCTTGGTTACCCCTAATTGGGAGCTACCCTTTGAGCTGATGTGTGATGCTAGTGATTTTGCTATTGGAGCGGTTCTGGGACAAAGAGTGAACAAACACTTCCAACCGATCCATTACGCTAGCAAGACAATGACGGGGGCACAATTGCATTATACGACAACCGAAAAAGAGCTTTTAGCTGTTGTCTATGCCTTTGAAAAATCCCGCCCCTATCTTGTCCTTTCCACCACCATCGTGTATACCGATCATTCCGCGCTGAAGTACTTGTTGACAAAGCAAGATTCCAAACCAAGACTTCTTCGCTGGGTTTTGCTGCTCCAGGAATTTAAAATCGAAATTCGCGATAAAAAAGGAGCAGAAAACTTAGCCGCGGATCATCTCAGTAGACTTGAGGATCCATACCAAGGGGATCATACGAACAAAGAAATCAATGATTCTTTTCCCTTGGAGACCTTAATGTCTATAAACTCGAAGCCGAATGAAACCCCGTGGTTTGCGGACTTTGCAAACTACTTGGCGGGTGGAATTCTCAAGGAAGGGTTGACGTCTCAACAAAAGAAGAAGTTCTTCACCGACATTAAGACTTACTTTTGGGACGAACCTTACCTATTCAAACAATGTGCTGACCTGATTATTCACCGATGTGTTGATGGACCGGCAGCGTCTGAAATCCTTGATGCTTGCCACAAAGGACCCACCGGTGGTCACTTTGGTCCCAACTACACCGCAAAGAAAGTGTTTGATTCGGGATTTTATTGGCCCTCCATTTATCGTGACGCTCACGATATGGTTAAAAAATGTGATGTTTGCCAGAAACAAGGTAAGATCACACATAAAGACGAGATGTCTCAGAATTTCATTCAAGAGTGTGAAATTTTTGATGTTTGGGGTATCGACTTTATGGGGCCATTCCCTTCATCTAAAGGAAACAAATACATCCTTGTAGCCGTTGACTACGTTTCTAAGTGGGTTGAGGCCAAAGCTTTACCTACTAATGACGCAAGGGTGGTTTGTAACTTTTTGAAAGCTTTGTTCGCTAGATTCGGTGTGCCTCACGCCATTATTAGTGATCGTGGGACTCATTTCTGCAATGACCAATTTGCTAGAGTCATGGCTAAGTACGGTGTTAATCATCGTCTTTCCACAGCCTACCACCCACAAACTAATGGCCAGGCTGAAATATCCAACCGAGGACTTAAGCGAATTCTGGAAAGAACCGTGGGAGAGCATCGTGTCGCATGGGCTGATAAACTTGATGATGCCTTGTGGGCTTTCCGTACTGCTTACAAGACCCCAATCGGCTGTACGCCTTATCGTCTTGTGTACGGGAAAGCATGCCACCTCCCCATTGAGTTGGAGCACAAGGCTTATTGGGCCTTGAAGTGGGCTAATTTTGATATAAACAAAGCCGGTGACCTACGCAAGATCCAACTCAATGAGCTGAATGAACTTCGGAATGAGGCTTATGAAAATTCTTTAATCTATAAGGAAAGGACTAAGCTCATTCACGACTCCAAGATTAAAAACCGAGAGTTCCATGTTGGAGACAAAGTCTTACTTTTTAACTCTCGGTTGAAAATCTTTTCGGGCAAGCTCAAATCTCGTTGGTCCGGCCCATTCACCATTGCCCAAATTTTTCCATATGGTACTCTCGAGCTCGCTCAACCTAATGGACCGAATTTTAAGGTGAATGGACAACGAGTGAAGTTGTACTTTGGTGAGGACACCTCTCAGGAGGTGATTCCATCCCTCACCACGTTCCCCATGAACTGAATTTGGGTCGAGTCAGGCTCGTGACTCGGTTATCAAAAACAAGCGCTCCTCGGGAGGCAGCCCGAGTATCTATCCCTTTAACCCCCTAAGTGTAGGGGAGGACCTATTTTGGTCATTTGTGTTTGTGTGGTGATGTGATTACAGGGATAACTGCAATCTTGGAAATCTTTGAAGAACCGTGCTCCCGTGTTATCCGAAATCCGGTTCTATCTCTCAACTATCGTGATTAAATTTTCTTCATACTCACATTTGAAATTGATCACTTTAGTCGTCTCTTCCTTAATTTGAGTTAACCAACGTGCACAATGTCATAAGTGTAGGGGAGACTTTTTCCCACATACTTAAACATTGAGGACAATGTTTATCTTAAGTGTAGGGGGGACTTCTATCGAAGTTTCAAGTGGACTTTTCCATGAAAATGCCTTCATTTAACCGGAAAATCCTATTTTTCAACATTTTTCAAATTTTTTATTAACTTTGGCCATTTAGTCGTAATTTTTAAATTTTTATCGTTGCTTTCATATGTATATAGCCCGAAATAAAGTCAAAAAAATATTAATAAAGTGGGTAGCTAGTTTTGAAATTTTTGACATATTAGGCCCGTTGCGTTTATTTTGACTCAACCCGAATAGACTTATCAAAGTTTATTCTAGCTAGTATCCTTAACCATGTAGACCTTAATTGGTTTATTAGGCTAAGTATCCACGAGTCTCATTATTTGAGATTTTAAATTGTGGAGGACGAGAGATGATAGAGTCAATTATAAGTCGGTATTCTTGCGCAAGTTCACTTGGTGTAATTATTTGCCTATTCTCCCATCACTTGCTAATAATTTATCTGCAATAAGTAAGGTCTTACGATTTGAAAAGTTACTTAGCTTCTAGCCCAAGATCGTTTAAAAGTTGCTCGGTAATGATAAGAGTTCATAGCCAAGGCATAACTTATGAAGCGGGGCGCGAAGATTGGCGAGTCCGAAAAGGCCCTAACAAGGCATGAGGATTCAATTTTATTGCTGAAGATCCAAAGTGATGTGAAAAGCATTATTCCTAAAGTCAATATGAAGGATCAAGACTCACGACGAAAAGCAATCAACTCCCATAAAGATCATGGAGAAGTCTATCCGAAAAGACCCTAACAAGGTATGAGGATAAATAGATCCAAGTCCGAAAAGGAGGCGGATCGTTGTATCTCAAAATCCCAATTAGAGATTGAAGAAATAATCATGAAGTCGTGGTCAACAAAGTTGGAGTACCCCTCAAAAGTCTCCAAGTGAAGAAACTCTATTAACGATGAGAAGACCATCATATTAAGAACGTCTCTCAAGATATGAAGTATGAAGTACATGCCAAATATCGGCCCGAGAAAGGTCTCAAATCGTGAACCGAGTTATGCCAAGATATGAACTTTTTGATATCCCGAGAAGCAGTTTTAAGAGATTTTGTCCTTTAGCTAACTATTGATCAAATCGTCCTACTTTGCTTTCAGCCTTAATAAACTATCGAAATAAGTCCAAAAATGCATCTTCATGATCATTCTAAGACAAAAATAAAATAAAAGAGATACAACTAGGAATAAGGGAGTTTAAGCATTTAATTAAGCCATGTGTGTAAGTGTTTGATTTACTAACTTATAATAACAATGATCTCGTTTTTAAGCTTAGTTTGGGGAACGTGAAACTTGAGGGTGATAAATCTTCGCAACACCAAAGCCCTAATGTAAGTCCTTGATTTCTTTACAAGTTATTTCCATCCTTTTGTTTGTTTTAAAAGTTTTAAGTTCTCTTAGTATTTTAATTGTTGTTTAGTAGAATTTAAATAAGGCCAAGGTTGATTGATTATGAGAAAAATGTAAAATTGCTTTATCACTAAGCATTGCATGAGGGCATGGCAATGGTTAAGTGTAGGGGATTTGATAGGTGTGTAAACACCCATCCTTTTACCACTTAATTCTGGCTAAAACAAGACCAAAACACGTATTTAATATCATTTGTTTGGAATTATGCGTGGTTTTTGTGTTTATTGTGTTTTCAGAGCTAACCGGATGAATATTAAAGAAAACATGGGATTACACGAGTTTTATCGAAGAAAAAGACTCAGGATAAAGTCTATTATCCAAGAGATGCAAAAGATTTGAAGTCACTGGGCCTATTTGAAGATTTATCGAAGAAAAGGACCAAAGATGGAAGATTTACATATGTCGAAGAAACTCAAGTCTAATTAACGAAGAAATTAAAAGACGAGTTGAATTTAATCGACGACAAATCCCGAATCAGAATCGAAAACGTCAACTTTTCTGAAAAGACGAGAAGACAAGAAGAAAGGGAGAAAGCCCACTCACCAACCAACCACTAGGACTATAAATAGACTTTCCCTTCACATTTTAGGGAGTTAGCTTTTCATTTTCTTTTTTCCAGTTTTCTTAGGAACGGTTCATTACAAACACCATTAGGGTGTTTGGTGATTTTCATCTTTTTCTTTCAATCTTGTAACTCTTAATCATTACTCTTGTTATTTTTACATTAATCTATCAATTCCATCTTTTCATTCATCTTGTTCTTCATCATCATCTATTGCAAGTTCTTAAGTTTTTTTATTTGATTCAAGTTTGATCTTAAAAAGTTGTTGATTTTGTGTTTTTATTGGTGGGATTTGTTACTTATGGTATTTAAATGATTTATGTTTGATTTGGTTAAACCTTTTTGATTATTGAGTTTGATTTTGATAAAATCCGAGTCCCCTGTTCTTCGCATTTCTACAGTACTGTGTTCCCAGATTCCGAATAGGGATTCTAGGGTTGCCTTTATTCGGAATATTTCAATTATTCCGAGTAGAGGTTGTTTTTCTTCTTTATTCGGAATATCACATATATTCCGAATAGTCCTTATATTCCGAATAAGCATTATTTTCCGAATAGAGCACATTATTCCGAGTAAGGTATTTTTCCGCATAGGCCATATTTTATTCCGCATAGTAAAACATTCAGCATAGAGCACATTATTCCGCATAGAGGTTATTTTCCGAATAGGCATGTTTTTCCGAATAGAGGTGTTATTCTGCATAGAACAGCTTTTCCGCATAGGGTTAACTTTTCCGCATGGTTTCTTTCTTTCCGCATAGAGGTTATTTTCCGAATAAAGGCATTTTTCCGAATAGGCTTGTTTGACATTCCGAATAGAGCTGTCTTTCCGAATTGGCCATACTTTCCGCATAAGACATACATTCCGCATAGGCTATTTTTCAGAAAGGGTATTTTTCCAGTATTAATTCAAGTTTTGCTTTTTTATTTGTTGCTTGTTTTAAGTTTATATCTTTACCATTTTATTCCCTTCCCTGTTTAGTAGAATAGAAAACCAAATCCACTTTTTGTCACCAAGAACAAATCATTCCACTTTTAACTGAGATCAATTCGAGAGGATACCGAGAAATATTTTGAACCCACACTAAAAGCATGTATCAAACGCCAACTCAAACATCTTTTGTTTATGAATGTTAAAATCATGCAACAAAATCTTGGTAGCAATACTATACCTCATACATAGAAACTGTGAGCGCTGTTCCTTTGATTCTTCATCGAACCCAACATCCCAATCAACAGGATTACCAGTGTAAGATTCCATATTGATCATAGTAAATATTCCGCAATCTTCATAGTTACTCTATGTACTCCAATTCAAACGTAGAATGCGTGCTTTGACTTTCATCATGGCCGATAGTTTGTCATGCCCATGCTCTTTTAGATGTCTGATAAAAAACTTTTTCTACAAAAAAAATTGTAAAAGAGAAACAATATAAAAGTCAATAAAAGATACAAGGATCACAAAACTCAATACACATTAATAAAACTCGATACATTAATAAAACTCAATACATTAATAAAACTCAATACATTAATAAACAAAAATGATTTTAAACTTACCAAAGGATCACAAGCTGCTTTGTATCTTGAAGTATAGGAATATGGTCCAGCATAAATGTTATCAATGATAAAAATTGACAGATTCTCCAAGTTGAAAACAACAACATAAAAGTGTCCAGAAGCACAAATAGGAAAAAACACCAAATCAACATCCGAGAGGCGAAGTGCATCCTCATCATGCTGTAATTGAGTTGAAATGGCATCTGAAAAGACTTTCCACTGTCCATCTGGATCAAGAGTACTTTTAATAGTTCCTTCTGGCTGTTTACAGACAAGCGAAACAAAATTAGAGAGAATTCAAGATGAATCATGCATGATTCAAGATGAATCATGCATGATTCAAGATGAATCATGCGTGATTCAAGATGAATCATGCATGATTCAAGATGAATCATGCATGGTTTACAGAATGAAAAAAAAACATCGCTACATGTGAATAGAAACTTACAATACAGCCAGTTGTAAAAAAAAGCCTTCTTAACCGCTCATTAACTTTACCAGCTTCCACCAGCTTCAACAATGTAGCCCGCTCCTCCAGGTTCAACAATGCACTCCAACTATCAATAACATTGTGGTCTAACCATAATCCAGGTGTCAATGTCTCCATGCTCACTCGTACAGATTTTTGCTCATAACCCGAATTAGTTTGGAAACAGTTTCACTACAATTAGAAATAACAAACAAATTAGGATACGTCATTCTTTAACTACAAATCGAAAGCAAAAACTGAAATAGAGAACTTACTATGTATCGCCTTGCATAGCGAACAAACTATTCCCCAGTATAAACTCAAGCCTCTTTAGATCAGGACCAACTTCAGTTCTCTTATTCATAAAAGGAGATGACAACACAAAATATGGCTTCCTAACTTTTTTCTTGGGAGATGAACGAGTAGAAACTCGTGGAGGCGTCTTGGGAGGCAAAATGTTAGTAGGTTCATTCATAATCATATTAAACAAATTTTCCTGCAAAAAGTTCAAAAAATTTAATTATAAACATACATATGAACATATCATTATACAACTCATGAGGAAACGTTAAAAATATACGTCATAAAATGCATCTGAAAGCAGATCAATCACCTCTCCAACCCAATGAATATTTCTTTCAAGCCACTACGTGTAAGTTTCTTCAACATCATCGACTGCTGCTTTGTCTGCTCCTTCATCTGCTGCTTCGTCTGCTGCTGCTTCGTTCCCGGGCTCAATGTCCTTTGTAGGTAACTCCTTTGCATCCGACTCTTTTGGCTTGTTTAAATCAACATTCTCGTCAGGGGAAGCATTGAAATCATCAATATGAGTAGGTTCACCTTGAAACGAAACAGTATCCTTAAAAAGTCCCTCATATTTCTCAATCAATTGATGAATGTTCTCATCATTTGGAAATTCATTGTTCGCATCTCTTAAAAAGCATTCAAGTTCGGCCTTGTCTTTGGCAATGCTTGAAAGCTTTTCATTGATCTTTGTGCAAAAGGCCTACAAAAATGAAATATATAAATCATGCTTGATTCATGTAGAAAAATTCATGATTCAGTTGAATCATGCATGATTCACAGTTGAATCATGCATGATTCAGTTGAATCATGCAAACTCAAAATATTGTAACACTTTATATGATAGAAAAATAATTGAAAAAACAATAAAAACCGTAAAAAGATACGACAACACACCTGTTTACCGGAAAAACCACTTTGTTTTTCTTCACTTTGTTTACCCACATCAAAAAAACCTTCACTTTGTTTTTCTTCGGACGCAGTCCATTCTGGCTGCCACTCCAACATCCCAATAACTTTATCTTGCACCTCTAAATCCTGCCTGCGATGCATGTTTGTTGTATTCCAATTCAGTATAGCATGTCTAGACCGAAGAACAGGATAACGATCAAATTTTGTTGAATCCAAATACAGCAGCTGTTAGGAAAATAAAAATTATTTCTTGTTAAAAGTTATAAACAATATAAACATAAAATAAAAAAACACAAAAAAACACAAAAAAAAACATAAAAATGTATATATACACACACTTACAATTAAAAAACACAACGGCCCAATGTAAAAACCAGCCAAAGTATTCGGTTCCGTGCTATTTCCAAGACACTTGTATAAGAACTCACACCAATCAATTCCAGCAATATCCGTATCCTCACGAATACGCCAGACAATAGTTAGATCAGGTATTGCTTTCATTGTGTAAGCTGTACACAACCCAACAGAAAATAGAGTAAGAAAATCGACTTTATACATCAAGTCAACTTCTGTTGCTTCATTAAGTTTCTCTTGAATATCAGAAGCACGAAGTAGTTTCCATGGTTTATCAAACTGTTTTAACCACAACAACACAAACGGGTCATCCAAAGCTCTCTCAGGTAGATCATATAAAGAAGTTCCACCAATGGGAAGTCCTAAAATATCCTTAATCTTTTGAGGAGTTACAAGAATCGAAGACCCGTTTAAAAGCTTAAAATGATAGCTCTCCTTATCAAATGCTCTAACAGCAAACCTCCCTAAACGCCCAGGTAAGGTATCTATTTTAATGGAACGAAATGAAGAAAAACCAATACTTCCCAAAAACTTATCAATGTCCACCCTGCTATCTCGAATTGCTGCGAAGAAAGAAGTAGGCACTGTCCTAGATTTTATAATTGGAAACTTGAGTAGATACTTATCTCTTACACTCAAGACAACCTCTCCACCTTCAGAAGTTTTCTTATGCTTCTTCCAAGTTTTCTTAACACCCTCTTCATCTTCCTCGTCAATTTCATCTTTGACATTGTCCTCATCAGATTCCTGCTTTTCAACCTTCACTTTTCGGGGAACTTTTTTTACCCCAGGCTCTTTCTTAACTGCATCGTCATTTTGATCATCGTCATCTGACTCCTCTTTGTAGTCACTCACAACCTCCGACACTATTCTATCTTAAATCAGTAGATCTCTTCCTCTTCCCAAATGGTTCCTTCTTAACAGTAGCTTCTTTTTTAATAGCAGATGGTTCTATTTTAATAGCAGCACTAGACTTTTGTGAAGGAGCTTTCGACTTTGGCATTGCACTAGTTCTTGTTTTTTTTTTCAGCGAGAGGATGTGAGACATATCCTTTATGACCTAAAGATTTCTGACGCTTGTTCGTATTACGATGAACTGCAAAAAGTAAGAACACAATCAGTTAAGTACTAAAAAGTTACAAATACAAAAAAACATATGCATGATTTAACATAAATCATGCATGATTTAACATAAATCATGCATGATTTAACAAACATGATTCATGAAGAATCATGCATGATTCTTCATGAATCATGCATGATTCTTCATGAATCATGCATGATTCTTCATGAATCATGCATCATTCTTCACGAATCATGCATGATTCATGATGAAAACAAATACACAGCTATCTAAAAAATTACATAAACCGAACAACGATGATAAGCATGGTGAAAGTGACCTATTGATACACATTGCTGTTCAATAATAAATAAAAATCGTTTGTATTTGAATTTTAACTCTTTTTGCAGCACAAGTATCCAGTTTTCAGCTGGAATTCGCGAAAAATGCGCGTTTTCAGTCAGGTTCTGTCTAGTGTCGCCACTCATGTTATTTTTTTATCTTACTAGAAGGTTCAGTCAGGTTCTGTTCGTAGTGAAGTAGATATTTTTTTATCTTACTAGAAGGATTCTAATACACATTGCTGTTCAATAATAAATAAAAAACGTTTGTATTTGAATTTGAACTCTTTTTGCAGCACAAGTATCCAGTTTTCAGCTGGAATTCGCGAAAAATGCGCGTTTTCAGTCAGGTTCTGTCTAGTGTCGCCACTCATGTTATTCTATATATACAAATACTCGCATTCTAAGTTTTAACAAGGGCTAATGACATAAATGATACATCTGCGTGACTAGATTAATTTGTTAATCACATGTCAAAGTGTAACAAAAAGTTTAAGAATCATATTTGAAGTATTTGGTGTTCGATTGTGCTGAAATATTCCTCGAAAACTGCTTCCAAATTAGGCATGGCACGCATTTAACTCCAAATCGTTCTGGCTACTGATTTCTATGAACAAAAACGCCAAGAAAATATTGAACAAACTATCATACATCTCAGATTACAACCCATACTTCTAGCCAAAACAATAAAATCGATAACCGCTATGGCCAAACCAATTCTAGGGACCATTCTACACAAGTCACCTCTTCTCATCACCAATAAGCATAAATAAGCCTAAAAATCTTTAAAAAAAACATACAAACAAAAATAAGCATAAAAATAAGCCTAAAATCATAAAAATAAGCCTAATTAACAACCAGTAAATTAAAGCTATTAATAACAAAAATAAGCCTAAAAATCTTTAAAAAAAGCACAAAAACAGAAAATTAGCATAAAAATAAGCAATATAAACTTAAAAATAAGCATAAAACAATTAAAAATAAAAATGAAAAGTGTTAGGGTTTCAATCGGAAATGGAGTTTAAAGCAATATAAAATCGATTACCAGGAGCCAAGCCGCCATCTTTAGGAATAGAAGCCATCTCTGATCGATTGTTAGGGTTTCAGTCGGAAATGGAGTTTAAATCGTTATCGGAGATCGATTGGAGAGTGATTGGGGGTGGCGGAGATGATTGGAGGTGGTGGTGGTGGCGGCGGAGATATCGGAGATCGATTGGAGATGATTGGGGGTGGTGGTGGCGCCGGCGGAGATGATTGGGGGTGGTGGTGGCGGCGGAGATGATTGGGAGTGAAGTGTGTGTAAAATAAGGGTTAAGGGAACGGGGTTCTGTCTAGTGGTAAAATAAGGGTTAAGTGGGTATATGTTTTTTTTTATTCATTTAATCTGGACCGTTGGATGTAATTAAAATGAATGACTAAGATGTGTCCATTGGAACTTTGCTAAAAAGTGGGACTATGTTAAACTTTTGTCAATGTTAATATATAATAAAAAAATTTATATAAAAAACGTGCAGAATTATAATACTATCACAATCATATACGGGTTTATATTAAAATAAATTTGATTTATTTATAAATGTCTTATATGTACGAAATTTATAACTAAACAACCAAACCGGTTTTGTATCTATCATTCAAATATATATATAGTTAACGAAAAATTAAACTAAACATAAACCAACATTCGAGGCTAATTAAGAATTTGAGTTGAAAATGAAATCGCTTACAAACTACAAGTACTAAAAATGTAGTCAAGTCAAAATCTAAAAAAAAATCACTGCAGAAAAGATTGAAAAAATCAGAAAGATAATAAAATAATAGAATGAAACCTGGGACACAGATAATATGAGCCGAGCAAAATGATCACGCGCTGACAGATAACACCACTCCACGTGTCCACTTTTTCAACCACCCTTCACATGATTCCCTTCTTTTACCCACACACCTTCACTCCCTTCCATCTCAACACGTCGTCCCCATTTTTATTTCCTTTTGATTTTGATTTTTTTTAGTTTTTATATTTTTTTTAATAATAAACATTTATTATTATCATAAATCTTTACATAAAATTGGATGGGAGTCTAGACACCAGTTGTGCTCCCACTCCCTTTTGAATACAAAAGCTCACTCTATGAAAGATAAATGCACCACTCTTAGCATTGTTTGAGTGGCTAATGGAAATAGACCTAATACGAGAAAGTGTGTTCAAAGCCTCCGTATCAAATTCTCCGAACGTAGAAAAAGCAAATGGTATGAACTTGTATCCGTTTTCCTCACATATGGACTCATACTTCTTCTTTTTCTTCTCCACGGCATTGTGCAAGGCTACCCCAGGAGCCCAGGAAGTCGCCCCCATACCAGCAAAGGGAGAGATGCAAGTCACATCCAAACACGCGTCTTTACCCTGGAGCCAATTAAATAGCAAAAGGTCTGCAGGTCGTAGATCCTTCCCATCATCCGAAAGGAAACCCATCGGAGCCTCCTTACGCACCATAATCCCAACCTTGGAACATATATCAACAAGAATATCACGTACTAGATTATGTCTAAACTTCACACCCACTTCACTAGAACAATGGACCGCGTGATCCCCCCATTTGTCCATCCGATGCGTATTGCAACTCGGGCATAAGCTACCTTCAGAAAACATAGGTATTGCAAGTCTATAGCATAACACAGAACGAAATTGACGATGGTTCATCTTTTGCCCCAAGCCATCAATAGGGATGGTGAAAAGGAAATCTTGTGCGTGTGGGCTGCGAATGCAATTGAGAATAGCCACATGTCTTGGAGTTAGGAAGTACTTAGGAACAAGGTCTTTCTCAATAACACCAAAATAACACTTCGCCAATGTTTTTATATTAATTTATTTTTTATTAACTGAAAAATAAATATTTTTTATATTAGATCAACTAATTTATTTTCAGACACCAATTTAGGTTAAAATTTGACAATAAAACGTAATGAATAAGAAAATGTTACTCGTATCTACATCCGATCAACTAGTTAGACTGCATCTTATGACAGCATCTATTCTATAACTACGTGAAATAAAAGGCAAAAAGAAAAACGATCATTTGTTAAGTTAAATTCACCCGTTTTATCAGTTCTCACCTCGTTCTCTTTGATTAGCCGCACAGATGATGACTCTCATTTCAGATTGAACTCGTATTTCGATCTAGTTTTCAAAACTTCTAAATGTATTTAGAAAAAAAAAACGAGAAAAATGAAGAGCCACGAGTAGTAGTTCATAGTTACATGTTATTTTCTATTAACATGTTTAGTCACATAACTATAGACGTAATTATAGCGTGTAAAACAATTTTTATATATTTAACGTTCTTAAAATGCTATTCTTTCCGTCCTAAATTAATAATCCTCGACAAAAAACACATTGTATTAGAAAACATCACTATTACAGCATTCTTTCTTACTTTTTGCAAAATGACACTCTTACACTTAAACAATTAATTAAAACTTTATATATACTTTATAATTTCTATTACACTAGATTGCAATATGATAAACTTGTTACATTACTTATATATATTTTTGAAAGGAAACTATAATTTTAGGTCATCTTAAGATAGTATACAATACTATAAATTTAAGACGGAGTTAATACCTCTTAAAATGTATAGATTTATAAAAAATAAATAAAACAATTTTATACATTAACAAAGAAACATTAAAAATCAAAACAATCGACACTCACTTTTTCAAAATGATTGATGATCAATCCGTTAATTGATTAATGTGTCAAACATGTGTTTATAAAAAAAATGGCTACCATATGGGTGTGCAAGAAACCGAAAACCCGAAAAAAATCGAAGAATCGAAACCTAGAAACCTAAAACTGATTGAAAAACCGATGGTTCGGTTTTTGAATTTTGAAAAAACCGAAGCTTTTGGTTCGGTTTGGTTATAGCATTAAAAAACCGATATAAACCGAACCGATCTTTATAAACATGAGAATATATATAAGTTCACGTCGAAGCTAATGGATGATGAATATGTTACGCTAGATTAATTATATCATGTTTAATAACTAATCATTGTTTCATATGCTTATTGGACATGATTAAATAATAAGTTTTCTCCTCGATTGTTTTTTTAGTTAGACTTTTATCGTTGTTATTGTGTTGATTTATACACATAAATGATTTTTTATGATTTTATATGATATTTTTTCCTTATTGTTAATGTGGTGTTTCTTGTTGTTATTGTATATTTAAAGCTTTTAACGTGTCGGTTTATGGTATATTTAAAATCAACTTGTAAAAGTGAAGCTCGATAAATCATATAGAAATCGAAAAATCGAAAAACAAATCGAAAGTAATTCGAAAACTGAAAAACTAAACCGACACAAAATCGAAACCAAATGATTTCTAAAAATCAAAAACCAAAATTTATTGGTTCGATTTCGATTTTATACAAAAATCGAACCAAACTGAACTATGCTCACTAGCATGTAATATACCATGGAGTTTTAATGAAAAAATAATAACCACACATCTTGGTTCTGAGTTGAGATCAACATAGACCTTATTTTTAGCATAGACCATATCAACCAATCACATTCATTCAAATTAACTTTCCACATTTTTCTTAAAAATTAAATAACTCACAAACGGTAAATCATCAAGTGACAAAAAATACACCATTACAACGAAAATTAAATCATCTTTCTATCGAGGGGCACATGTACATACTTTCGACGAACTTTTTTTCGACTTTTTTTCTCAAGTCACGTCTGAGAGAATCATATATGATTCGTCACGAAACATATATGATTCGTCACGAATCATATATGATTTGTCACGAAACATATATGATTCGTCACGAATCATATATGATTCGTCACGAATCATATATGATTCGTCACGAATCATATATGATTCGTCACGAATCATATATGATTCGTCACGAATCATATAAGATTTTCAGAAAATCATATATGATTCGTGATATGAATCATATATGATTTTCTGAAAATCATATATGTTTCGTGACGAATCATATATGTTTCGTGACGAATCATATATGTTTCGTGACGAATCATATATGATTCTCTCAGACGTGACTTAAGAAAAAAAGTCGAAAAAAAAGTTTGTCGAAAGTATATACATGTGCCCCTCGTTTGAAAGATGATTTAATTCTCGTCACGATGGTATGTTTCGTTTTGCGTAACGGTTAACGGTTTGTGAGATATTGAATTTTTAAAAAATATATTTTTGTTGTTAGATGAAAAAAATGGGTGGTTGTGATTGGTTGATTGAGTCTATGCTAAAGAAAGGGTCTATATAGAACTTTTTCCTCTTGGTTCTTGTCACGTCCTTTTCTAATTTTTTTTTTCCCATTTATTGATTAAATTAAAATATTCATCATACAAATCATCAACCACCACTCACAAACACACAGACACACATACACATACAAATCAAATCAAATCAAAATCAAAATCAAAATCCAAATCATCTTCGTTTCTCGTTCCGAATGATTCGCTCAGATTCTTTATAAATAATCCATCATTTTTTTTCACTGTTGTGATTTTGTAGCCAACCAACTTTTTTTTTAACTTTTTTTTCCGATGGCCATACGTCGTCGTTTGGACTTGTTTTTGGTTTCCTTTATTTGTTTGATTGCTGTTGTAACTGCTAGTGACGGTGATTCTGATCCGATTTATATGTAAGTTTTTATATACATATATATTTCTTTTTATTTTATTTTATTAGTCAATTTGTCTACAGTATTTTTTTTTAGTTAATTTATGTAATTTTTATTTAATTTCTGTAGTTTTTAGGTTATTTTTTACGTATTTTTAGCTAGTTTAATGTTGATTTGAACTTAATTGAGGTTTAATCGTAACAAAGCGGTAAATATACCTTTTTACATGAAAAAATATACAATTTGTGATTTGTGTATAGTTTACGAAGTGTATGTACGATTGTTTGTACGATGTTCTTTATTGAGGTTAAATCGTTAAGAAGCGGTAACTAGTTTTTTAACATGAAAATATATAATTTGTGTTTATTATTATGAAGAATATGTATGGTGTCCGTTTAGTTTAGATGTTAAGCTTATTTAGGTGAAAATGTTTATTATTGGTGAATAGGTTGAGGTTAACGATTTAAGGTTAATTTATTGTCCAGAAATCAGTGCGTAAATAACTGTTCTGATTAGAAGTTTATTGTGGGGAAAATGTTCAATTACAGATATAATTTTGTTATATATGTATCACTGAGTTAAATAGTTGCGAAGCGTGTGATGTGATGTTGTTAAGGTGCAAATGTGTGGTTATTGGTGAATATATTGAGGTAAAATATTGTGAAGCGTATGTCGTTTTTACAACTAGTTTGTGGTAATTCTTAGGTACCGTTGAAATATTGACATCTGATTTGCGAGTTATGAGTGTATTCGTCGGTTGAGGTTGAGGTTGAGGTTGAGCTGTGTTTAGTTTGCACAGAAATGAATGCATAATTTAATGTGTGGCTTTCTCTTGTTGGGTTTTGTAATTCGTATATCATTCAGTAAAAGGTAAAGGTTATAATTTTTTGCGTGAAAGCTTTGAGGTTAGACTGTTATGAAGCGCTAAATTTCGTTTCTACATGTAAATCGTAGTAATTGTTAGAAATTTGAATACAATCTGTTTTTGTTGTATGAGTTAAAGTGTGTGTTGTACATAAATGAGTATACTATAAATAACTGTATTGCATTTTGGATCACTTTCCTACTTTGTCGTTTAGTATATTAAATCAATCTGAGATTTTTGCGGATAATAAGTTTATTGAGGAAACAATATATAACTTTTGGTGAAACTGTTGAGGTTAGATCGTTACAGAGATGCAGTCAGTGTTTTACATGTTATTGCTATCTATTGGTAGAAAAGTAGAAATATTGTGGTCCTGTTATTGAAGATATAATGTGGACACATGGAGATAATAAATGTAGACAATAAGGTATGGTATGGGTATGGCAATACCTGGCATGGTAGATTGCATGTCTGATTATGAAGGGTAGAAAGTGACTTATAATTTGGATTTGTATTCATTGCGTGTAGCGAGGGATAACGTTTTAAAGCGTTATGAAATAATGTCTCATTGAGCTGAATATGTCATGGTTTCCATACTTGTTGTCATGTATTAAAAGCTGTAGTTAAGGTTTATGAGTTTCGTTTTAAGATGCAGGATAAATTAATGCAAACATCACTCTCCGTTATTACATTTAAACCACAATTATCTCTAGTGCTTATGAAATTAAAATTAGAAAATTAAGCTATAAAGGGCACGTGTGTAAGACAACTGAGGTAAGGAATCTGATACGTGATAATTAGTTAGGTAAAGCTAACAAAACAAAGGAATAGATTTGTTTTTGAGCTTATAGAACCACCTTTGATTTCGTCAACCTAAACGGAAAAGTTATTTCTAGATTCAGTCAAGTTGTTTCTTCGTTACTAGATCTAAGATTATATACTTGGTTTTAACTTTATACAGCACTAATGCTAAAAATTTCTGCTTGGACAGTGATTGTGTTGACCAATGCGAGAAGACAGGATGTGTGGGGGATGTATTCTTCCAACATTGCAAATTGACATCTGATGGGAAGTCTGTGAGTGATCCGTGGTATCTACAAGAACCACTGTATATAAAATGGAAAAAATGGGATTGTCTTAGTGGTTGTCGATATCAATGTATGCTTGTTAGGGAGGAAGAAAGAGAGAAAGCCGGATATAGGCCTGTCAAGTATCATGGGAAATGGCCGCTCCACCGTGCCTTTGGGATTGAGGTGCTACAAGTTGATGTACTTTCTGTCGACTGTCTACTTATTTTATGTTGTGTTTGAGGGAGTGTCAATCTTTTTGCAGGAACCTGTTGCTGTGGCACTTTCCGCTCTTAATCTTGCCGTGCAATTTCACGGATGGGTCTCCTTTTTCATCCTTGTGAACTACAAATTGCCATTAAGGCCAAACAGGACGGCATACTATGAATACACCGGGCTGTGGCATATCTATGGGACATTTTTTATGAACTTCTTATTCTGGAGTGCTGTTTACCACAGCAGGTGAGTAGCGGTCCTCTTCATTTTTTCCCTATGCCTCTGTTCATTGGATAGATATGGAAATGTGTTGGAACTTTGTCATCGATAGATAATAACTAGTGTACTAATTTAATAAGCAAAATTTTCTTTAAAGAGTGAGTTTTACCTGAATGCGTGTGTACCATGTTTTGGTTATATGCTTCTACAATTAATATTTTCTATTATCCTTTTCGAAGTAGTTTCACATATTGCTTATGTATGAGCAATTGGTGTTTTTTATGGATCTTATCAGTTAAAGTTATTTAAGGAGCCTTTTGTTAAGTGGCAGCGTGTATTTGCTATCTTTCCTTATTGAATATCCTGGAATTGGATACTTTTTCAGGGATGTGGAAATGACTGAGAAGCTAGATTATTCATCCGCTGCTGCATTCCTTGGAGTGTCTCTTATAGTGGCTATCCTGCGAGCTTTCAATGTGAGAAGCGAGGCTACTCGTGTGATGGTTTCAGCTCCATTGATCGCTTTTGTTACAACTCATATATTGTATCTGAACTGCTATAATTTTGATTATGGTGAGCAACTTCTTCCATTCTTTTTGTAAAGGTTATGGAGTATGGAGGCAATGATATAGCTAATATCACTTCTATTACAGATTTGAATATGAAGGTTTGTGCTACAATGGCAGTAGCACAATTACTCATTTGGTTAGTCTGGGCTGCTGTTTCCAGTCACCCGTCTCGTTGGAAGATTTGGTTGGTGGCATTTGGAGAAGGTTTAATTATTATCTTTCAAATTTATGACTTTCCACCATTTTGGGGTTTTTTGGATGCCGATGCTGTTTCACATGCTATCGCCATTATCATATCTTATGTCTGGTGGAGTTTCATTCATGATGACAGTGAACATAGAACCACAGCACTACTCAAAAAAGCAAAGTAGGACAAAATGGTCCATTACCAAACTTGTAAACTGGTCATTACTTTTTAGTTCTGGTAATCCTGTTGCCTTTTTCCTCTCATGCTAGTGTTTTTCTAAAAACACTATGCAAAGTGAGTTGCTTTGTATTAAAAGTCGTGTCAATATGGGTTCGGGTGTTTCCTTAGGGGGATTCTTGTTTAAGTTTTTGGCTCTTATTTTTTTCTTTTTGAAAGCTCCAGGCCGTTGGTTTTTACAGATTTAGATGTTGGTGTCTGTACCGCTTAGTGCGGACCTTCCTTTTGGCTATTGTCCGATGGAGCTTTTGTGTATGTTTTTTTCATTATAATAAGAATCCATTTCATGTTTCTTAACTATTGTTCGTTATAAATTGTTTTTACTAGCATATGATTATGATTGTTTGTTGATATTTGCTAAAAGTGGCACAAGGGGCAGGTTGAGTAATGGGTTAAAGTGGGTAATGTTCAGGTTGACCCGGAACCTTTCTTTGGCCAAATCTCATAACTTTCTATAAAAGTAGTTTAATTTTGGGCGACTTTTTTCTCTTCTTATAAGCTTTTTAGTTTACCTGTTTCACTCGTTACAGACAAAACCCTAGCCAGATTGTTTCATATATAAGTAAATGGGCTAAATTGCCACCTTCATTAACAAAATAAGCTTGAGCTTATTCCTGAGGGATACATATATTAACTTGAGACCCATTAGTCTGAATGCTTAATCAACTTCCTTTTAAAATGCAACACTGCCTTGCTTGATACTGCGAAGAGACCACAGATGTCGGTTAGGATTTGCTGAATGCTTGATCCGTGTCATTTACATGCTACTTAACTCTTGTTGATGATACCCGTTAAAAAAAAAAAAAACTCTTGTTGATGATATATGGAGATACACTAGAAATAAACATTTGTATAAGCTGTGAAGATTCATGTATAGTTCTTATGTTTCGGTTGACAAGTAAACATCTTGCTCTTCTGTCCCCTTTCTAAAAAAAAATTCTTGCTTTTCTGTCTCCTTGTCATAGTTGTAACTTCCGTGAATTAGTTTTAGAAATGAAAAAAAGTAGAGGAACAGAAGATGATGAAAATTGAAAAAGCTTCCAGAAATAGAGATTCACAAGAGTCTTAAGTACAGATTCTGTTGACCCAATCATGTAGCTGAGCAGCAACTGATAAGGCTGGTGGGGTCGAGGCAAACCCAATCGCCTATACGTCAGCGTCACCTCAGCTTTTAACAAATTCATAAAAACTCATCCACGGAGATAATGACACTCACCCAAATTCACCCACACTCACATTTCATACCTATTTTCTTATTATTTAAACACACCCCACTCACAAAAAAACACCCACAAATAAACCTAACCCAAAAAATAACATCACTCGGGCCCACAACATTACAACTCACCTGGCTGAGTTTGCCCCCTATTTTTTGCTTGGCGGAAGTAAGTCGCGCGCGACTATTTTGAGAGGAATAAAAGCAGCGGGTGGCTTTGGCTAACTCGCGGGTGGCTTATAAGCCACTCCCACCAGACTAAGGGTGCGTTTGGTATGATTTTATTAATCACAATCGGTATGGATTTCGGAATCATATGAATGACAATGAGAATGAAATTAGAAAGGAGGCACACTAGCCTCCTATGAAAAAGCATAAAAATCAAGATATTATTCCAATTTTTGATAACCACATTAACATACCAAACATTAACTATCATTCCAATTATCATTCCCCCATTCCCATAGGCACGTACCAAACGCACTCTAAGAAAAACTATTGTAAGTCACCCTGCCGTCTTTATAGTTTTCATGACATTATATATTACCAACCAAATTATAAACAGCAACATGAATTTTTCCATACTGTCATCTGGCTGATAGTTTTCGATTATATACTTCTGGTATTGATTGTATCCTCTTTATACTTCAAACTTGACTTTCATGATATGATAAAATAGGATAGGTCGAACAACTTATTCATCTCTCTTTACAATTAGAGCAAAAGCAGTAACACCTAACTCTTAGTAATGAATTTGTTCGAAACATCATGCGTTGGTTCTGAACTTGAATCCGTGCAATTTGATAGTAGAAACATAGTTTTCTTTATTTTTCGGTCCTTAAAAGAGAAACCTTTTGCTGACCTCGATCCCCTTGAAAGACTTTGACCAACTGGTAAGGATATGGAATAGCAATACATTTTGATGCTATAGTGCTATACTATGCTAGTATGCTAAGTAGGTGACAACCATTCATTTTCAGAAGAGGTGAGAAGTGAAAAGAAGGCGGCTGAGATTGGGTGGTGGTGGGAGGTGGAAAAGAGAGAGATGTAGGGTTTGTGTTAGTAGGAGGGGAGCTAGAATTTTTAGTTAGGAGATCTAAAATTCATTTTTCTTTAGTTAAATGAGGCTAATTATATTAAGGTAAAAATTTATAGTGTTGGAGGAGGCTTTATGTAAAAAATAGTAGAAAAATGACTTGTAATAAACATAAATAATAGGCGAAATAAGTTGATCGGAGGTTGCTCAGCACCTACTAGTGCTTTACTAGATTCGCCTCTGTTTATGTGAATAGAAAAATGAAATGGTAAATCTGAAATTTGGAAGAAGTGAGAAGTGAAAAGAAGCAACAAATACTTATTATGTATGCAAGAAAACAAACAAATACATGACAAAAGAGGTAAAAAATTGCTTCTTACAAAAAACAAATGGCTAAGTACAAAAGTAGACAACAAGTACGTCATGTTGTCCCAAGTAAGACATTTTTTTTCATTCTAAAAAGAGACATGTACTTTTGATCAACTGATCAACTAGGTTTATTTTGTGACACGTGTCTAATTGACCAACCAACTTTTTTATATTTTATTAATATTTTCTCCCAATGTTTGACCTATACTAGTCCCCACTTACTGATCAACAGACGGCGGATCAACCACTTTTGATCAACCACCGTACTTTTTGTTCTTAGAAATTGAAAAAGTAAAAAAAAATATTTTTTATACTATTATTTTGTACTATTAGATTTTATAAATTTTTATGGGAAAAGAACAAAAAAAAAAAAAAAAAAAATTAAAACACACACTATACACACTAACACACACTACACACCTACACTTTTCAAACTAAAACACACACTAAAACACACACACTTTTCCGATCAACCTAACGGCGTCGATGAATCTCATTGTTTTAATGATCACACACACTGCACTCAATCTCCGTCGCTGATAAATCGCATTGTTTTAATCTATGGATTCCCGATTAAGAGTAAGCTTGTTAATTTATATAATTTAATTTTAATTAATTTTTTGCTTATCATTATTATTTGATTCTTATCATGTTTGTTAATCCTCTCGGCATCACTAAAAATCTTAGGTTATGTGTAATTTTGTTCATATAAATGAGATTAATTGATTATTGATTAATTGATTATTGATTAATTATTTTAATCGTTGGTCTTAAACTAGTAACAGTATGCTAGTGTTATTTTATTTGGAAAGACGTAATGTAGGTATAATTGTGTATGTTGGCTTGTTTTTTATTCACACTGATGTTTGGATAACCAATTTCATTAGGCAAGTTGCTATTAAGGGCTGTTTGAATAGCCCTTATTTGGATAGATTATTAAGTTTCATTTTATAGGGTTAAGTGATGTAGCCGATGCTGCTTACAGTTATGTTAGGTTGGTAATAGTTTTCTGTAGAAATTAGGCAGTTTGGTGTCTTGACAAGTTATTGATGGTTGATGTTCGCTTGGTAATATGTTTGGTAGTAGCCTGCAGCCTACTTTCTATAAGGCCTATTTGGATAGATTAGGGTGGTTGGTGTCTTGACACGTTATAAGGAAGTGAACTATTTAGTGAAATGTGACCAATGAAAATCACATGAAATTACTATGTTGTATAACGTGAAAGTAGGATGCGAAATTATGTTGTATACAATCCAACCAGTATACATCTTTCTGGAATTGTACCCTAGTGTTATTCAGGTCATGTACAACTTTGCTTTACAAGGTTTAGATTCTTTTTTAAGTAGGCTAAACCTATGCATGCATCTAGCGTTTTAAGCTTAACCGAGAACATATTGTTGTCTTTAACCGAGAACATATTAAGAAATGTTATCGTATACTTATACTTTGAATTTGTAATCTAGGTATATGATGCGAACTTAGTACGAGATCTAGGGTGGAAATCTTAGTTACGATAAGAAAAAGGTTGGCGGAGAAGAATTCCCGTTATAATATTTTTAAGAACACAGTTTTTGGACCGTGGTTAGACATTAGAACCACTGAACTTGATAACCATATGATCCATTATTTGCTGCTACACCAACGCCATGTGAAGGACGCACACGTTAATATGCCATTTTACTTTGACGTTGGTGATCATATATTGGAGTTCGGAAGGAAGGAGTTCTGTTTAATAACTGGTTTACGTTTCGGGAATTATGATTTAAAGGATTATCAAACAGCTAAGCTAAATTCATTTCATGATTATGTATTTCCAAACGAAACAAAAGTAAAGGGAGATTCAGTTGCCACTCTTTTTAGAAACGATCATGCTTTTAACTCCCTAGCCGACGTGGATGTTGTTCGAGTTTGTTTGTTGTATGCGTTAGAGGTGTTTATCGGTCCGCAGCTTAGACATGTTATATTAGATGAGATGATAAATCTTGGTGATGATTTAGATTCATGGAATAACTTTCCCTGGGGTCAGTACGTTTGGGAAGAATTTCACAAGAGGGTTTATACTCCACACAAAAATATCGGGAAAATCATCTGAGAAGTATTGCAGCCAATGGTCGTTCACATGTTCCACAATATACACTCCGAGGGTTTGTTTTTCCCTTGAAGGTTAGTTATGTACTTTATTTTAATATGGTTATTGCTTATTGTATGCTATGCTTATTATGTTATTGTATTTTTAATCATTGATTTCTTTAGATATGGATATTAGAAAAGTTCCCAGATTCAACCGAATGGTGGTCAAAACAATTGGATGTCATTTCCCGTTGTGTGGCATGGAGTAATGGCAAGAAATTTTCTAAGTCACATTATCCAAGACTATTTCGGTCTACAACTAGACTTAATACTCTTGTGCCAAGGGCTGATGAGTTGAATTCAGATTGGTGGAAAGCTAGTGTAGAGTTTATTGATGTTGTTTCTCAAACCGCTCCTCCTCAAAACAATGGTAATTCGAAAGAAACAAAACGAAGGTTAAAGCGAAAGTCAATTGTTTCTCACACGCGAATAGAAGTTCACCGTGAAGTACATGTACATACCAGTATGTTGAGTTTGAAGATGAAGGAATGAGTGATGCAGATCTTGAAAAGAAGGTTGATGATATGTATCTTGAAGTTATGAATAGAATCAAGGCAATTGAGCAAGATATTCCACATCATAAGGTGATGACAAATGTTTATTTTTATTATTTAGTTTATACAGTTTATATATACAAATTTTTAATCAGGGTTGTATATTTATTAAGAAGAGATCATGTCCCCTTTATATGCAAGCTGATTATAATGAAAAGGTTTGTTGTTTATGTGTTCATATTTTTTTCTTAGTTGGCTTTTATTGTAACACCCCCAAATTTATACAACTCGATACAGCGGAAGACTAGTTGGTGTTACGGGATAGCACATTACTCACATCATAGACAACGCATAAAATCGCGTCGTTTAATAATAAATCATTTCCATTCATAAAGATCAAAGTTACATTGGTCCCAAGTCATTACAATTCATACAAAAGTTTTACAAAGTGTTTGAATGGAAAAATATTGTTTAAGTGCGGGCCATGAATTCTTGTCGTCTTCCCGAGAATTACCTTCAAGTACCTGAGATAAAACATGTTAAAAGAAAAGGTCAGCGATAACGCCGAGTGAATTCATAGAGTTTAATAAAATCCATCAATATAATATCAGTATAAAAGTATTACTGAAAATCATTTTGTACAAATCGTTTTGATAGGGCATAAAATAGCCAAAGTCATTTTATACAAATCGAAATCATAATATAGGCATTTGCCTTAAAAATCATTATACGAGCCAATGTCGCAAAAATATCATACAATACGTCTTATAACGTTGTATGAAAAATAAAAACCGTTATATAATTATGGTTATGAAAACCAAAACACGAACATAATATCAGTAGTATGACCCTGTATTGCTAGTCAGGCAATACATCGTAATTCAGAGCGTCTAGTAATATTTTGTTAACTTGGATTATTATAAGCCGCATGACATTGTTACCTTACTAAACCAAAACGGGTAGCTAACCCGATACCAATTTTGCCCATCTAAAGTAGTGTGTCGTCACAAAGGTCACGCTATGGAAATCTTCTCATACATAAATTCGCTTACCAATCAATGTGGCACGACGGGGATCAACCGTCAAGGCGCGAACTGGGGTGATCGTCCCCAAATAGTACTATTAAATGCATAAGCGTCTACCAACTCCCGGTAGTTCACAATTCATGCTAATGGGACTTTTAGTGACATAACCTAACTTTAATAATCCATTTTATTTCATCTATCGGGTCCATTAATCATTTATCGGGTCATACAATCGGGTCATTCAATCATTCGGGTTCAAAATCAATAAACAAACAATTGGGACAAATGGTGTCCTATTTTATAAAACTAACATGTTATCTCCCTCGCGGGTTTATAAAACATTTATAAAAAAAAACATTTAAAAGAGTGCGAGGCTATGAACTCACGTTGATGTGGGAAGGCGGGTTATCGGCAATTCGGACGTACGGTACGGGCTTCAATCACGGAAACCTAGACAAATAATACTCGGTCTTAGACTCATGTCCAATGACTTTATAAAAATAACATGTATGTATACATATGATGATTATATATATATATGATGATCAAGTGGGTTTACATATTCTCGTTTACTCATTTTTGTGTTATACGTCGATAACTTTTATACTAGTTTACTAGTTTACTAGTTTTACCTATTTACGTGTTTTAAGTCCAATAAACTTATTATGAGTTCTTTAACTCTTATTAGTCCATTTTATACTTATATGATCAGTATGTATACTTTCCAAGTTGGGCCTAAATGGGTTAAGCCCAATAGATTCTTTTTACAAGTTTTTATTTTATTTAGTCCAATTATTAGTCCAATATGCTTAATTAGCTCGTAAATGTCCGTATTTCTTATAGTTCGGGTTTTATCGGTTTTTACTTGTTATACATTTCTATATATCAGTATATAAGTTTTATAAAGTTTTCATTAGACGGGTCCAACCATCTAAGTTTTATTTAACAAAAACGTTAATTTTACGGCAATAGCCGAAAAAGTCGTAAAAATCATGTTTATAGTTTTATAACTTATAAAACTTAACAAGTTACCATTTTTATATTTTATACACTTATTTATCATTTTACATATTTATATAAATAGAATTCATGAGTTAGTGGGTTTTAATTTATATTTTATACTATTAAAATTTGAGTGCTTATATAATAGTATTATTCTTTAATTTCTAAAAATCTGATTTTTATCTTTACTTTCACCAAAACTGCTATATCTTGAGTTCTATATAGAGATAGAAGCTCAAATTTTTATCACATAAACTACATGATATGTGCTACATTTAACTCTTCTATAGATACTGTTGAATCATCTTCTAAATATTTTCTAAAAATCGTCCAAAACAGTAACTTCAGATTTGTATCTTAAACTTGTTTTGATCATATCTCACTCATTACAATGATTCCATTGCATGGCCAACTCTCACATGTGTACAAGACCCATAGCTTACTGTAAATGGATTCTACTTCATCACTTTATCAGTTTACCATATGGTTCTTTACTGTTTTTATACAGCCTATTATTTAAACAAGATTTACCCATTTTTACTTATAGTTTTTCATCTTTTTATCCATGATTGTCAACAACAAATCCCCACATAACATTTTTATCATCATATAATCATCATAAATATATACAATAGGAAATAAAATACATGTTTACATAATCAAAATAAAAAGAAGATGAGGAGGACAATCTTTATACCACCATGATGATGTAGGTAGATCAAAACATGGATTTTTGATGGAGAAACTTGTGATGCACCAAGACCATCTTCATGACCATCATTCTTCATGAGAACCTTGTGGAAAATCAGCCCCAAGACACCATGAATACTCCTCCTTGGATGTTATAAGCACCACCAATCAATAGGGTTTGAAGAGAGCTTCAACATATGTATGTACAACATGGAATTTCATGGTTAAATCAAGATTAAATGGTGGTGGAGGTAGTAAAAGTGGACGGCCAAAAATGGGATCCAAGAGAGAGATGAGAGAATTTTAAGTGGTTTTGCATGTAGGAGAATGAAGAAATGGTTTTAGTTAGCTAGTTTTGAGGTGTGAGTGGAAGTGTAACTTCATTGTGAAGCTAAGACAAGTGTAAACATTTAGCTACCAATTTGACACATATAGTGTTGTGGTGGCATTGCTAAAACCGTCCCATATTTCTAGTGGGGTGGGACAATGTATTTTGTCCCATCTCACTAGTTTACGGGTATTCCTCGATTCTAGTTTCCTCGATTTGCGTGCCCTCGGGTCGTTTTACGAAAAACGTTTTTATAAATTATGAATCAACGGCACAAAACGAATCTAATAAAAATTGTCTCATCAAAAACGGAGTTCGAAAACGTAAATACGTAATCCTAAGGTTTCCGGTTTAGTCGTAAAGGACGTTAAAATAAAATCGTAAGTCCTAATCTCTTCTCGTAAATTTGTGAGTTTATGAACCAACACAAATTTAAAACTCCAAAATAATATTTACGGATAAATTTATTTTCTGAAATGTCGGACTGTCACCAAAGACGGTGTATGTAAACGTAAGCACGTAACGTAGAATCCTCCGGTCTAAACGTAGTCGATGCTACTTCAAGACGTAAATCCAAATTTCTTCCCAAAAATAAGTGAGTTCATATTGTAACATTAAAATAATATTTTCAAATAATATTTGAGAATAAAATATCAATCGTAAATTGACGGATTGTCACAGCATTTACCCCTAAACAGGATCTTTGTCCTCAAAGATCATCTTACCTTACTACTCGCTTCTTATAGAGTTAAAGCCATGTGGGTATTTCCTCCACATTCGGTCTTTTCTCACAAGTGCAATTCATTATAATACGCGAGTTTCATCAAACATAACTACGGGAATAAGATCAGGCTTAATGTTGACTTACTTTCTCTATCCATGTTGTTCATGGGTTTCTGATGAATGCAACTTTTCGCCGATCTAAGCTTTATTAAGAATAATCAGAATTTCACTTGATAGATATTCCATCAAGTGCGATTTACGAAACATAATTCACGCGGTTCTTGAAGTCCTAGGGTAGATCCAGCTTATATGCCTTTCAATCCCAACTTTTACATCATTTCAATGGTCCCATACAACGGGGACTTATATCCCATGATTTGTCAGATCATGAATTCATTTTTCCAAGTTTAAAAATTGTGGCATAACTTTGCTACCCATTTGGCACTTCAAGATCTACATTTCACATTCACATAACCTCTTGCCCACTACCGGCTGTCAATAATCAAATCCTAATTTCAACAATCATTTCAGATCTCGCGGGTCGGGTATTTTATAAGGATAGGTTCGCCATCATAGGAACCTTAAACCTAAAAGACATGTCCAACTCACAATGGGTGTATGTCGGGTGTCTTTATCTCAACTCCTGCTTACAGATGCTCTAATATTTAGATCCTAACAAGATTTGATCTCAATCCTAATACGATGATTATCAATGATAATCTCTCCAAAGGAAAACGATTATTCGGTCTATTACCAAAGATCATTCATTCAAACAGAAAATAGCACTTATATTACTCTGTATCGTTACTTTACCTCGTCCCTTCGATTTGGGGTGGTACATAGTACTCTCATCAAGGTTCGTTCTCAATGATTTCTGAGCAAATCTCTAGAAATTCGATGCGAAGCGAGGATCTTGATAAAGATGTTCGATACAGGCACACTGTGCTTACATAACTCTTTTGCATTTATCATTAACGGGAATGATATTAGCAGATTTGGTCAGTCTGTCGACGGTGACCAAATCGAATCAAATTCAGATGATGACCTTTGCAATAGCTAGACGTTTACTAATGTATGAGGCGATGTCTGCCTTCATAATTGCCATCAGTACATCTTCTTCAGACAAAGATACTTTTAGTCAAAAATGACATAAATAGAATACTTATACTTACAAATTCCAATATAACTATATCTCACAGTCCTTCATATTTAGGCAACCATAAGTGGTCTTTAAAATATTTAACGTTTATCGGCTTCTCAATCTTTAATGGTTCATATTAGTCGTGAACCCCTTTTTATTATCTATATTATCCTTTTAACAATCATTGTTTATTTTTATATCGTTCGACAATTTATTTTGTACCTTCATTATTAAGAAATACATCTTAATTGATTCTTTATCCTTTTTATATAATATGTCAGTATCTATATTCACTTCTCATGATGTTATAATTATCATGTCCACAATTCACTCAGATATTCTTTCTATATTATACGTCAGTATTTACGTTCAACTTTCTTCATATTTTCTAAGTTTTAGTTTCTTCTCAACTATCATTTTTATCCGTTTTACTCAATCCGATGTCTAAAGCGTCGATAATTATTATAATTAATTAAATAATTATTAGTTAATTTTTATGAAGCGTAGACGTAAAAGTTTTAAATTTCTTAGTTCGACCAATTATATAAAATGTTCAAAGATAATTTGAATTTAAGTAACAAGATTTTTGTTGATTTATCGAAAATACTTAATAAGATTTCGTAAATGTTCGAAAAACCTTTATTTATACTTTGGTCAAAGTTTTCTTATTTGAAAAGCAAAAATTGTCGTTTGATAGGTGTGTAAACACCCATCCTTTTACCACTTAATTCGGGCTAAAACGAGACCAAAACACGTATTTAATATCATTTGTTTGGAATTATGCGTGGTTTTTGTGTTTATTGTGCTTTCAGAGCCAACCGGATGAATATTGAAGAAAACATGGGATTGCACGGGTTTTACTGAAGAAAAAGACTCAAGATAAAGTCTATTGTCCAAAAGATGCAAAAGATTTGAAGTCACTGGGCCTATTCGAAGATTTATCGAAGAAAAGGACCAAAGATGGAAGATTTATATAAGTCGAAGAAACTCAAGTCTATTAAACGAAGAAATTAAAAGACGAGTTGAATTTAATCGACGACAAATCCCGAATCAGAATCAAAAACGGAAACTTTTCTGAAAAGACGAAAAGACAAGAAGAACGGGAGAAATCCCACTCACCAACCAAAGGACAAGGCTATAAATAGCCTTCCCCTCACACATTTTAGCTTAGTTTTTTAGTTTTTCTTCCTTCCCACTTTTTCTTCCTGGTTCGTAGCTTCACCTTCACCACTAGGGTGATTGGCGATTTTCATCTTTAATTCTTTAATCTTGTAATTTTAATCTTTGTTTTATCTTGTCAAAACATTAATCAATCAATACAAGTTCTTGTTTAATCTTTCATTTCATCTTGTTCATCATCATCTTTATCTTCAAGTTTCTAAGTTTTTATTTTCTTGATTTGATCTTCAAAAGTTGTTTGGATTTGTGTTTTTATTAGTGGGATTTGTTGCTTATGGTATTTAAATGATTTGTGTTTAATTTGGTAAAACCTTTTTAAGTATTTGGTTTGATTTTGATCAAGATTCGAGCTCCTTGTTCTTCGTTGCCTGTTACTGTATCTGGGTTTCCAGAAGTTCCGAACCAGTTAAAAGTTCCGAATGAAGCCTTCATTCGGAAGCTTCCGAACCAAGCATTAAGTTCCGAATCAGTGATTTCCGAATCAATTTGTTCAAAACTTCCGAACCAAGGAGTTCCGAACCAAGCAAAAAAGTTTCGAACCAAACACCTTCATTCGGAAGTCTCAAACTTCCGAACCAAGGACTTCCGAACCAACAACTTCCGAATCAAGCCTTCATTCGGAAGTCTTCCGAACCAAGCAGAAAACTTCCGAACCAGTGACTTTCGAACCAGCAAGTTCCGAATCAAGGGGCTTCATTCGGAAGTCCAAAACTTCCGAATGAGTGAACAGTGACTTCCGAACCAAGGTTAATCTTCCGAATCAATTTTTCTGTGAGTGTTACTATTTATCTGTTCCTTTACTTTTATTTATGTTTTATACTTATACTTAGATTTTAATTTTAATTTTAATCTTCATTTCAAATTTAATTCAAGTTTTTATTAATTTTAATTCAAGTTTTTATTAATCATCATTAAATTCATTGTTTTTGACTTAAATTTTCATTTCCACTATTTTAGACTAGAAAACCAAACCCTTTTATTTAGTAACCAAGAACAATCATTCCACTTAAGACTGAGATCAATTCGAGAGGATATCGAGAACTTTAATCTGAACCCATTGCAAATCCATGTATCAAATGGCGCCGCTGCCGGCTCTTCTCGTTAAGATCAAAAGTTTTTTGTGAGAACTTGGATTTTGGGATCCGTTCCCCGTGAACGTTCTTTTTCAAAATTTTTTTTTCAAAAACACTAAAAAAAATATATAAAATTTTCAAAAATCCTAAAAAGTAAAAAAACAATAAAAACCAAAAATATTTTTGCTTTGTTTTTCTTTGTTCGTTCTTTTGCAGGTGTATGCGCACTCGATCCACGTCTTATCAAGAGCCCGAGCCTCTCGATAACTTAGACATGGCTGGTGTACAAAACAACAATAACATACCACCTCCGAACAACAATAATAACAACAACAATCCGCCTTTCAACAACATGAACAATAACAACAACAATGAGCACCTTCCGGATAATCGCCCAACGATTGAATTGCTCCAAGATCATGTCGATGGCAATACGGATCCAATTGTTATACCACCAATTGCCGCCAACAATTTCGAGCTAAAGTCAGGCTTTATCCAGATGGTCTCAGCTCAACCATTCTTGGGACGAACCATTGATGACCCACACGACCATATCAAGAGATTTCTACAACTCACCAACACGGTCAAGTTCAATGGAGTTCCACAAGAAGTGATAAGGTTACAACTTTTTCCCTTTTCTTTAGAGGGACAAGCCCGACATTGGCTTGCTAAGGAACCGCCACAGAGTATTCTCTCGTGGACGGATTTGGAAACAAAGTTTATCAACTACTTTTTTCCACCCTCTCGTACTACCGCTTTGCGGAATGAAATCATAAATTTCGAACAAAAGTACGATGAGTCATTCAGTGAATCTTGGGATCGTTTCAAAGATCTTTTAAGAAAATGCCCACAACATGGTTTTACCAAAGTACATCAAATCAATACTTTTTACAATGGTTTAAGCATGAGTGACCAAGATTCACTGAATAGTGCCTCAGGGGGTAATTTATTGGCTAAGACTTCCAATGCTGCTTGGGATATCATTGAGAACAAGTCTCGTGTGCAAACCAAGAGTGTTAGGACAAATGTCGCTAGTGCTAGCACTAATGACAGCGACAAGCGATTAGACAAAATCACTACGCTTCTTGAATCGCTTGTCACCCACACCGTCAGCAACAACAACAACAACAACGCCAAAAACGCACAAGTGAACGCTGTCAGCCAACCTTGTGAGATATGCGGTGGTCCCCACTCTTACACAACTTGTACCGCCACCCAAGATTACCCTGCTGAGAATGTAAATGCGGCATATGGCACCTACCAACAACCTGCTTATCAAGCTAGACCTCAAGGTGACCGTAACTTGCTTAGCTACCGCAGCAACAACTATCTTTCACCACCTGGTTTCCCTCCTACCAACCCAAACCAACAACAAAACCTTAACCGCTCTCCTCAACAACAACAACAACCTCGACAACCATACATTCCACCTCACAAGCAGCAACAACCACCTCAACGTAACAATCAAGTCTACCAACAACCTGCTTACCAACCACCTGCATACAATGCTCCTCCCAACCAAGCCACCACTGCATTACACCAAGAGGTTGCAACCTACATGAGAACCAATGATGTGATAGTGGGAAATCTCCAAGAGGAAGTGCGCAATTTGAAGGCAGACTTGGTCAAGCAAGGAAACGATTTGAGAGCCGATATGAGAAATACGTTGGATACCCAAACAAATGACCTGAGGAACATGATGGCTAGTTTCTTCCAAGGTAATCAACCCTCTTCTTCGGGTACTCTTCCGAGTAACACCGTTGCGAACCCAAGAGGGGAGATGAAAGCAATCACTACTCGAAGTGGTAAAGGTACCAAGGAACCCGAGCTTCCTATACCTCCACCGGTGGTTGTGACTAAGGAGAACGAGTCGCCTGCTCCTATTCCTCCTCCTTCTCCTTCCCCAATTTCTCCACCTCTTCTGTCTACCCCTCCTCCACCCGTGGTTGTGAGTGATCCTATTCCCTTAAAGCCTTCCTCTTCTTCCAATATACCTTATCCTTCAAGGTTGAGGAAAGAGAAGCAAAAGAGCAAGGATGATATTCAAGTTTCGAACTTCCTAAAAATGTTCAAAAAACTGAATTTCAATATCTCCTTCGCTGAGGCTCTCGCTCACATGCCCAAGTATGCCAAAATGTTTAAAGATCTTCTGAGCGACAAGGAAAAGCTCCTCGATCTCGCCAACACCCAACTTAATGAGAACTGCTCTGCGGTGCTCTTAAGGAAATTGCCAATCAAGCTTGGTGATCCGGGTCGTTTTCTTATCCCTTGCAATTTCCCGGGAGTAGAGAATTGCATGGCCCTAGCCGATCTAGGTGCCAGTATTAATCTCATGCCTTTAAGTGTTTGGCAGCAATTATCTCTCCCAGAGCTAGTCCCCACTAAAATGACTTTGGAATTGGCCAACCGTACGGTTGCTTATCCAGTGGGGATAGCCGAATATGTCATTGTAGGAGTCGACAAATTCACCTTCCCTGCCGATTTTGTTGTCGTCGACTACGAGATGGACCCCCGTGTACCACTTATTGTTGGTCGTCCATTCTTGAGGACCGGTCGCACTCTCATTGATGTTGAAGCCGGTGAGCTTATCATGAGAGTGGGTGACGATAAAGTAGTCTTCAACATGGGAAAGTTATCTAAACAGCCTTATTCTTACGAGAGTGTTAATTGTATTGACGTTCTTGATGAGGCTTGTGAAGAACACTTCAAGGATGCTTGTAAAAACATTCCTACTTCTCTTCCCAATGTTGAGACCGTTTCCTCTATCGACTCATCACTATCTCTATTTGGAGAAAGTGATTTCCTTTGGAAAGATTTGGAAGCCACCTTGGAAGATGTGAAGCAAAACAATGACGATTCTACTGCCACTTGGGATGACGATCTCAGTTTCATTGCAAACCTCCTCAGAGAAGACAATCCTTCCCCTCCATCTCCCACGGTCATTGCTATCGAGACTCCGACTTCGAATACGCCTCCCGTCGACAATCCTCCGGATTTGGAACTTAAGGAGTTGCCACCCCATCTTGAGTATGTATTCCTCGAAGAAGAGAAGAAGTCACCAGTCATCATTGCTAAGGATTTGAAGGATGAAGAGAAAGCCCGACTTGTCGCTGTGTTGAAAGATCATAAGAAGGCTATCGCTTGGAAGATTTCCGATATTCGTGGAATTGATCCTCACTTCTGCACACACAAAATTCTCATGGAGGACGACTTCAAGCCCACTATTCAAAGCCAACGAAGGGTGAATCCAAAAATACATGAAGTCATCAAAACAGAGGTTATCAAACTTCTTGATGCGGGTATGATTTACCCTATTTCGGATTCACCGTGGGTTAGTCCAATCCATTGTGTGCCCAAGAAGGGCGGAATAACCGTTGTTCCCAATGAACACAACGAGTTGATTCCCACTCGTCTCGTTACTGGATGGAGAGTTTGTATAGACTACCGCAAACTCAATGATGCCACGAGAAAGGATCATTTCCCTCTACCTTTCATGGACCAAATGCTTGAACGATTAGCCGGTAATGAATATTACTGCTTTCTTGATGGTTTCTCGGGTTATTTTCAAATACCCATCGATCCCCAAGATCAAGAGAAGACTACATTCACTTGTCCCTATGGCACTTTCGCTTACAAAAGAATGCCTTTTGGCTTATGTAATGCGCCCGGGACTTTCCAAAGGTGCATGTTAGCTATCATCCATGACATGGTTGAACAAACCATGGAAGTCTTCATGGATGATTTCTCGGTCTTCGGGGATTCCTTCTCTGCTTGCCTTGCCAATTTAGAACGTATGCTAAAGCGGTGCGAAGACACTCGCCTTGTTCTAAATTGGGAAAAATGTCATTTTATGGTAAAAGAAGGCGTCGTGCTTGGACATAAGATCTCAAAAGCCGGTCTCGAAGTAGACCGTGCTAAAGTCGATGTTATCGCAAAGTTGCCTCCACCTTCAACTGTGAAGGGTGTGAGAAGTTTCTTGGGTCATGCGGGCTTCTACCGTCGATTTATCAAAGATTTTTCTCAAATCGCTCGCCCGATGACCCACCTCTTAGAAAAAGATACTCCTTTTATCTTTTCCAAAGAGTGCCTTGACGCCTTCAACTCGCTTAAGGATAAGCTAACTAAGGCACCCGTCTTGGTTACCCCTAATTGGGAGCTTCCCTTTGAGTTGATGTGCGATGCTAGTGATTTTGCTATTGGAGCGGTTCTTGGACAACGAGTGAACAAACACTTCCAACCGATCCATTACGCTAGCAAGACAATGACGGGGGCACAATTGCATTATACGACAACCGAAAAAGAGCTTTTAGCTGTTGTCTATGCTTTTGAAAAATTCCGCCCCTATCTTGTCCTTTCTACCACCATTGTGTACACCGATCATTCCGCGCTGAAGTACTTGTTGACAAAGCAAGATTCCAAACCAAGACTTCTTCGCTGGGTTTTGCTGCTCCAGGAATTTAAAATCGACATCCGCGATAAAAAAAGGAGCAGAAAACCTAGCCGCGGACCATCTTAGCAGACTTGAGGATCCTTACCAAGGGGATCATCCGACCAAAGAAATCAATGATTCTTTTCCCTTGGAGACCTTAATGTCTATAAACTCGAAGCCGAATGAAACCCCGTGGTTTGCGGACTTTGCAAACTACTTGGCGGGTGGAATTCTCAAGGAAGGGTTGACGTCCCAGCAAAAGAAGAAGTTCTTCACCGACATCAAGACTTACTTTTGGGACGACCCTTACCTATTCAAACAATGTGCCGACTTGATTATTCGCCGATGTGTTGATGGACCGGCAGCGTCTGAAATCCTTAATGCTTGCCACAAAGGACCCACCGGTGGTCACTTTGGTCCCAACTACACCGCTAAAAAAGTGTTTGATTCCGGATTTTATTGGCCCTCCATATACCGTGACGCTCACGATATGGTCAAACGATGTGATGTTTGCCAAAAGCAAGGCAAAATCACACATAAAGACGAGATGCCTCAGAGTTTTATTCAAGAGTGTGAAATTTTTGATGTTTGGGGTATCGACTTTATGGGGCCATTCCCTTCGTCTAAAGGAAACAAATACATCCTTGTAGCCGTTGACTACGTTTCAAAGTGGGTTGAAGCCAAAGCTTTGCCTACTAATGACGCAAGGGTGGTTTGTAACTTTTTTAAAGCTCTTTTCGCTAGATTCGGTGTGCCTCGCGCCATTATTAGTGATCGTGGGACTCATTTCTGCAATGACCAATTTGCTCGAGTCATGGCTAAGTACGGTGTAAATCATCGTCTTTCCACAGCCTACCACCCACAAACTAATGGCCAGGCTGAAATATCCAACCGAGGGCTGAAACGAATTCTTGAAAGGACCGTGGGAGAGCATCGTGCCTCATGGGCTGATAAACTGGATGATGCTTTGTGGGCTTTCCGTACTGCTTACAAGACCCCGATCGGCTGTACGCCTTATCGTCTTGTGTACGGGAAAGCGTGCCACCTCCCCATTGAGTTGGAGCACAAGGCTTATTGGGCCTTTAAGTGGGCTAATTTTGATATAAACAAAGCCGGTGACCTACGCAAGATCCAACTCAATGAGCTGAATGAACTTCGGAATGAGGCTTATGAAAATTCTTTGATCTATAAGGAAAGAACTAAGCTCGTTCACAACTCTAAGATCAAAAACCGAGAGTTCCATGTTGGAGACAAAGTCTTACTTTTTAACTCTCGGTTGAAAATCTTTTCGGGCAAGCTCAAATCTCGTTGGTCCGGCCCATTCACCATTGCCCAAATTTTTCCATATGGTACTCTCGAGCTCGCTCAACCTAATGGACCAAATTTTAAGGTGAATGGCCAACGAGTGAAGTTGTACTTTGGTGAGGACACCTCTCAGGAGGTGATTCCATCCCTCACCACGTTCCCCATGAACTAATTTTGGGTCGAGTCAGGCTCGTGACTCGGTTATAAAAAACAAGCGCTCCTCGGGAGGCAGCCCGAGTATCTATCCTTTTATGTTTTAATCCCCTAAGTGTAGGGGGGACTTCTATATGTGTTTGTATTTGTATGGTGTGATTACAGGGATAAGTGCACTCTTGGAATTTTTGATGAACCGTGCTCCCGTGTTTATCCGAAATCCGGTTCTATCTCTCAACTATCGTGATTCAATTTTCTTCATACTCACATTTGAAATTGATCACTTTAGTCGTCTCTTCCTTAACTTGAGTTAACCAACGTGCACAATGTCATAAGTGTAGGGGAAACTTTTCCCACATGCTTAAACATTGAGGACAATGTTTATCTTAAGTGTAGGGGGACTTCTATCGAAGTTTTAAGTGGACTTTTCCATGAAAATGCCTTCAAATTAACCGGAAAATCCTATTTTTCAACATTTTTCAAATTTTTTATTAACTTTGTCCAATTAGTTGTAATTTTTAAATTTTTATCGTTGCTTTCATATGTATATATTCCGCAATAAAGTCAAAAATATTAATAAAGTGGTGTAGCTAGTTTAGAAATCTTTGACATATTAGGCCCGTTGCGTTTATTTTGACTCAACCCGAATAGACTTATCCAAGTTTATTCTAGCTAGTATCCTTAACCATGTAGACCATAATTGGTTTATTAGGCTAAGTATCCACGAGTCTCATTACTTGAGATTTTAAATTATGGAGGACGAGAAATGATAGAGTCAATTATAAGTCGGTATTCTTGCACAAGCTCACTTGATGTAATTATTTGCCTATTCTCCCATCACTTGCTAATAATTTATCTGCAATAAGTAAGGTCGTACGATTTGAAAAGTTACTTAGCTTCTAGCCCAAGATCGTTTAAAAGTTGCTCGGTAATGATAAGAGTTCATAGCCAAGGCATAACTTATGAAGCGGGGCGCGAAGATTGGCGAGTCCGAAAAGGCCCTAACAAGGCATGAAGATTCAATTTTATTGCTGAAGATCCAAAGTGATGTGAAAAGCATTATTCCTAAAGTCAATATGAAGGATCAAGACTCACGACGAAAAGCAATCAACTCCCATAAAGATCATGGAGAAGTCTATCCGAAAAGACCCTAACAAGGTATGAGGATAAATAGATCCAAGTCCGAAAAGGAGGCGGATCGTTGTATCTCAAAATCCCAATTAGAGATTGAAGAAATAATCATGAAGTCGTGGTCAACAAAGTTGGAGTACCCCTCAAAAGTCTCCAAGCGAAGAAACTCTATTATGATGAGAAGACCATTATCTCAAGAACGTCTCTCGAAGATATGAAGTATGAAGTACATGCCAAATATCGGCCCGAGAAAGGTCTCGAATCGTGAACCAAGTTATGCCAAGATATGAACTTTTTGATATCCCGAGAAGCAGTTTTAAGAGATTTTGTCCTTTAGCTAACTATTGATCAAATCGTCCTACTTTGCTTTCAGCCCTAATAAACTATCGAAATAAGTCCAAAAATGCATCTTCATGATCATTCTAAGACAAAAATAAAATATAAGAGATACACCTAGGAATAAGGGAGTTTAAGCATTTAATTAAGCCAGGTGTGTAAGTGTTTGAATTGCTAACTTATAATAACAATGATCTCGTTTTTAAGCTTAGTTTGGGGAACGTGAAACTTGAGGGTGATAAATCTTCGTAGCACCAAAGCCCTAATGTAAGTCATCGATTTCTTTGCAAGTTATTTCCATATAGCTATTTTCAAGTGAAAATGGTTTTCTATCCTTTTGTTTCCTTCAAAGTCTTAATTCCCTTTAGTACTTTAATTTTTGTTTAGTAGTATTTTAAATAAGGCCAAGGTTGATTAATTATGAGAAAAGTGTAAACTTGCTTTATCACTAAGCATTGCATGAGGGCATGGCAATGGTTAAGTGTAGGGGATTTGATAGGTGTGTAAACACCCATCCTTTTACCACTTAATTCGGGCTAAAACGAGACCAAAACACGTATTTAATATCATTTTTTTGGAATTATGCGTGGTTTTTGTGTTTATTCTGCTTTCAGAGCCAACCGGATGAATATTGAAGAAAACATGGGATTGCACGGGTTTTACTGAAGAAAAAGACTCAAGATAAAGTCTATTGTCCAAAAGATGCAAAAGATTTGAAGTCACTGGGCCTATTCGAAGATTTATCGAAGAAAAGGACCAAAGATGGAAGATTTATATAAGTCGAAGAAACTCAAGTCTATTAAACGAAGAAATTAAAAGACGAGTTGAATTTTTAATCGACGACAAATCCCGAATCAGAATCAAAAACGGAAACTTTTCTGAAAAGACGAAAAGACAAGAAGAACGGGAGAAAGCCCACTCACCAACCAAAGGACAAGGCTATAAATAGCCTTCCCCTCACACATTTTAGCTTAGTTTTTTAGTTTTTCTTCCTTCCCACTTTTTCTTCCTGGTTCGTAGCTTCACCTTCACCACTAGGGTGATTGGTGATTTTCATCTTTAATTCTTTAATCTTGTAATTTTAATCTTTGTTTTATCTTGTCAAAACATTAATCAATCAATACAAGTTCTTGTTTAATCTTTCATTTCATCTTGTTCATCATCATCTTTATCTTCAAGTTTCTAAGTTTTTATTTTCTTGATTTGATCTTCAAAAGTTGTTTGGATTTATGTTTTTATTAGTGGGATTTGTTGCTTATGGTATTTAAATGATTTGTGTTTAATATGGTAAAACCTTTTTAAGTATTTGGTTTGATTTTGATCAAGATTCGAGCTCCTTGTTCTTTGTTGCCTGTTACTGTATCTGGGTTTCCAGAAGTTCCGAACCAGTTAAAAGTTCCGAATGAAGCCTTCATTCGGAAGCTTCCGAACCAAGCATTAAGTTCCGAATCAGTGATTTCCGAATCAATTTGTTCAAAACTTCCGAACCAAGGAGTTTCGAACCAAGCAAAAAAGTTTCGAACCAAACACCTTCATTCGGAAGTCTCAAACTTCCGAACCAAGGACTTCCGAACCAACAACTTCCGAATCAAGCCTTCATTCGGAAGTCTTCCGAACCAAGCAGAAAACTTCCGAACCAGTGACTTTCGAACCAGCAAGTTCCGAATCAAGGGGCTTCATTCGGAAGTCCAAAACTTCCGAATGAGTGAACAGTGACTTCCGAACCAAGGTTAATCTTCCGAATCAATTTTTCTGTGAGTGTTACTATTTATCTGTTCCTTTACTTTTATTTATGTTTTATACTTATACTTAGATTTTAATTTTAATTTTAATCTTCATTTCAAATTTAATTCAAGTTTTTATTAATTTTAATTCAAGTTTTTATTAATCATCATTAAATTCATTGTTTTTGACTTAAATTTTCATTTCCACTATTTTAGACTAGAAAACCAAACCCTTTTATTTAGTAACCAAGAACAATCATTCCACTTAAGACTGAGATCAATTCGAGAGGATATCGAGAACTTTAATCTGAACCCATTGCAAATCCATGTATCATCGTTCCAAATTTCAAGTTATGGTTTTAATGGGTTTTCTCAATCTCCTTAAGTTGTCTAAAAGTATACACAAACATTTACCCCTAAACAGAAGTTTAGTTAAATGGTTTGTGTATAAGGGAATAATCCCTTTAAAATCCTTTGTTAAAACATTTGTCAAAACATATTTCCATTTCTTTTTGGTAATATCCAAAGTCTTAAAAGGGCTCTTAATTTTTGAAGAGTCAATTTATATTCCATTGTCTATTAATCACATGGTTAAATCATGTAAAGGTTCAAGTCTTTAATCACGTGTTAATTATTCAAGGTTCAGGTTTACACTGTTCGGCCAATTCAGGGCAGTCTATAAATAATTATTAACTCATTCTTATTTTTATAAACAAACATATAGTCCTTAATGATCACGAGCATGAATTTATCAAATCACAGCCTACACACGTGATTCACCAAGTTTATGAATGCTACATGTGTGTTAGTCAATCCAAACGTCACCACGTGAAACTCATAATGTTTATTACAAGTACCGGATGTAGTGATTGGAATACATAATCTTCTTCGCAGATGCGAAGTTGATGATAACCATGCTATGGATCAAAGTTTGCTAGAACCTTGTAAATGATCGAACAATTCTTCCATTTCGAGTTATGGATATCGTTTTCGATTGTCAATTTACTCAGTCACAGTAATCTATAAATATAAGGAAAGATAACACCATAGCTCTTCAGGATGACAGGCTTGGTATAATAAAATCTTTTTCCGACAACTTTCTCAGTTGTACGGTAATTCCTTTAATTTAGATGGTGCTGACGTACAGTGCACAAGCCACAAGTGCAGCACCGGAAATATAATCAATACCTATTTCTACTTGCCTTAATGGCGAAAGTCTAGGTAATTCATCAACAAATACTTACTAAAGTTTCAGATAAGATAAACATCTTTTAATAAATACATATTAGGTTCCTTCTAGATTATAATATCTATGACTAATTCACAACCATTTACGGTATAATTTCAAGTCAAAATGCGGGATATGGTCATCCATCAAGAATTATTTAGATCACTTTTGATAATCAACATCTTATCCTTTAAGGACTTCTACTCGAGTTCCCATCAATTAAGACAATGTCATCATGTCATAATCAATCAATCCATTCTACTGGCATTGTCAACTTTCCAGTTTTATTGCCGTCGATAAGATGTGAACTTCTCAAAAGTCTAGTAATAATTCATAATCCTTCACAATTTCAGGGATATCTGGAGACACAACTACTATTAAAAGAGTAAGGTCAACGCATAATCTACGCGAGAGAATTTCAAATTAGATACAAACGAAAACATTTAACGAATATGAATATATCACATGTTTTCATAATTTGAGTACGCATTCGAAAGCTCCTCGGATCGTTACCCAGGTCATTCAAATGAAATCAAATCATAAGGAATGATAAGAACGTCAATACATCTAGTCGGGTATCAACACTCGGTAATCATATACTTTTCCTAAGAATCTCACTACGGAAGAATTGGACAAGAAAGAATTGTCAATTGTCAAATAAGACAATTTCCACAGATGAGTAAATTCAACTCAGAAGAATAGAAGCTACAGGCACATATGTAGGTGTCCCTAACACTATGTCCCTATATTTCACTTCTTGCAGATCTCTTAAAATTTAATCTTTCACAATCTTCAAAGAAAATGTAGTGTTTATTCATTAGTTTTATGGTGACTACTAATCAGCCTTGCATGGTCCATTCCAAATTGTATGTAGGCGCGCAACTATATACAATTTCAAGATTAACGATGCAATACTCAGTTCATCAAAACTTTATCATCATGTTTATAATAAAAACATTTACATGCTTAATTCTTAAATAAGAATCAAAATAAATTTACAAAGATTTTCCTTGTTATGAAAACAATTAGGTTTTCCAAAGTGTTTTACGAACAACTTCATTTCAATAACAATCACTTATAAATCTCACTATGAATAATCCTTATAGTGATGAAAATTCAATTTTCTCAAAGGATACCATTTTAACTTTATAAAAACAATGTGTGATCTGCAAAAGAGTGATGAAAGCTTGTTCACCAAGAATTAACTACGATATGATAGGAAATGAGCTTAGCCAAATAATCATGAGGTTCATGATCTCGATGGCACTCAAAAGAATAATGCACAACGTAACTCAAATCGAGATGAGTACTTGTTCAATGGTTACATCACTAATGCGATCATTAGGATGAAGCAATAAAAGATAGATAACATCGATACATGTAGAATTTAGCAATCAAAGGTAGTCTTTTCATTAATCACAAACAAGTCAAATTGTACCGTAACACATTACGTGTCACTATGTCATACAATTCTCAGAACTCATCCTACCAACTGATATCTCAGTTAAGTTAGGGATTATTTTTAAAAGATACCACAATGAATACTAACCTACAAGAGTCATTAGGTGTTCCATATGTCCTGGAAGATCCATTGGTCCCAACTCAGAAGAAGATTTCTTCAATTTATATATTGGACACTGGGCATCCTCGTTAGTGGACAATGGCCTAGGAACAACCCTTAACACGAACCTACAATCAATTAAAACCTTATAATTCAATCACAAGACTTAACGACTTATATTAACAATCTCATATTCCATACAGGTTAAGTTTTACTTTATTCAAGTTTCAACCAATTTTATACTCAATTCAATATCCTACCTCATATTCCAATACTTTCAATCTTATTCTTAGGCCTTAATAGGCAATAAAAGCTCGATATGATCAATACTTAATTTCCGATCCTATATCTCTTACAACAACAATTATCAAATGAGTCATTAATATGAAATGACTTGATCATTCAACTTAGACTTCTCGGAAAGGTATTAGTGGCATGAGGCTTTTGGGTAATGGTTCCAATAACAGCCTCAAGTGCAACATTCACCCTTTCGATTTCAATTTAAGAATTGGATGACAACGAATCAGATGACATCTTTCCAGGTGATAACGTTTTGTCAAACTCCACTCTATAAGGAAAGATCGTCATGACATCGATATCAGATTTAATCTCGCCAATTCTTTTTCAATATAACAATCAACTACTATCTAAATTTCTACGAATATCAACCATTTGTTGGGATCATATATATCCACAACTTGGTTTAGATCTAGGATAGCTAGAATTCCTACGAGAATAGCTTCGATTAATTTACTAGGGGAATTTAGGGTTCCTTGTGACAATCTACGTCGTATAAATACCTCGTATAAAAATCAAAATAATCATCAAACAATCATGTAATAAAATTACATCATATATATATATAATCCAAGTTATATATATATATTAAAATAACACTTCTCAGTCTTGGCCTTGTCGGTAACTCGGGAATTCTTCGGCACCGTTATAGTCAAAAGATTTTTAGACATTTTTAGAAAAATGTTTATAGTTAAAAGATTTTGAAATGTTTTATTCAAAACCTTGGTTTTAAAAATCTTTCGTTCTCTATAACGAGAGCTCTGGTACCAAACTGTAACACCCCCAAATTTATACAACTCGATACAGCGGAAGACTAGTTGGTGTTACGGGATAGCACATTACTCACATCATAGACAACGCATAAAAATCGCGTCGTTTAATAATAAATCATTTCCATTCATAAAGATCAAAGTTAAATTGGTCCCAAGTCATTACAATTCATACAAAAGTTTTACAAAGTGTTTGAATGGAAAAATATTGTTTAAGTGCGGGCCATGAATTCTTGTCGTCTTCCCGAGAATTACCTTCAAGTACATGAGATAAAACATGTTAAAAGAAAAGGTCAGCGATAACGCCGAGTGAATTCATAGAGTTTAATAAAATCCATCAATATAATATCAGTATAAAAGTATTACTGAAAATCATTTTGTACAAATCGTTTTGATAGGCCATAAAATAGCCAAAGTCATTTTATACAAATCGAAATCATAATATAGGCATTTGCCTTAAAAATCATTATACGAGCCAATGTCGCAAAAATATCATACAATACGTCTTATAACGTTGTATGAAAAATAAAAACCGTTATATAATTATGGTTATGAAAACCAAAACACGAACATAATATCAGTAGTATGACCTTGTATTGCTAGTCAGGCAATACATCGTAATTCGGAGCGTCTAGTAATATTTTGTTAACTTGGATTATTATAAGCCGCATGACATTGTTACCTTACTAAACCAAAACGGGTAGCTAACCCGATACCAATTTTGCCCATCTAAAGTAGCGTGTCGTCACAAAGGTCACGCTATGGAAATCTTCTCGTACATAAATTCGCTTACCAATCAATGTGGCACGACGGGGATCAACCGTCAAGGCGCGAACTGGGGTGATCGTCCCCAAATAGTACTATTAAATGCATAAGCGTCTACCAACTCCCGGTAGTTCACAATTCATGCTAATGGGACTTTTAGTGACATAACCTAACTTTAATAATCCATTTTATTTCATCTATCGGGTCCATTAATCATTTATCGGGTCATACAATCGGGTCACTCAATCATTCGGGTTCAAAATCAATAAACAAACAATTGGGACAAATGGTGTCCTATTTTATAAAACTAACATGTTATCTCCCTCGCGGGTTTATAAAACATTTATAAAAAAAAACATTTAAAAGAGTGCGAGGCTATGAACTCACGTTGATGTGGGAAGGCGGGTTATCGGCAATTTGGACGTACGGTACGTGCTTCAATCACGGAAACCTAGACAAATAATACTCGGTCTTAGACTCATGTCCAATGACTTTATAAAAATAACATGTATGTATACATATGATGATTATATATATATATATATATGATGATCAAGTGGGTTTACATATTCTCGTTTACTCATTTTTGTGTTATACGTCGATAACTTTTATACTAGTTTACTAGTTTACTAGTTTTACCTATTTACGTGTTTTAAGTCCAATAAACTTATTATGAGTTCTTTAACTCTTATTAGTCCATTTTATACTTATATGATTAGTATGTATACTTTCCAAGTTGGGCCTAAATGGGTTAAGCCCAATAGATTCTTTTTACAAGTTTTTATTTTATTTAGTCCAATTATTAGTCCAATATGCTTAATTAGCTCGTAAATGTCCGTATTTCTTATAGTTCGGGTTTTATCGGTTTTTACTTGTTATACATGTCTATATATCAGTATATAAGTTTTATAAAGTTTTCATTAGACGGGTCCAACCATCTAAGTTTTATTTAACAAAAACGTTAATTTTACGGCAATAGCCGAAAAAGTCGTAAAAATCATGTTTATAGTTTTATAACTTATAAAACTTAACAAGTTACCATTTTTATATTTTATACACTTATTTATCATTTTAAATATTTATATAAATAGAATTCATGAGTTAGTGGGTTTTAATTTATATTTTATACTATTAAAATTTGAGTGCTTATATAATAGTATTATTCTTTAATTTCCAAAAATCTGATTTTTATCTTTACTTTCACCAAAACTGCCATATCTTGAGTTCTATATGGAGATAGAAGCTCAAAATTTTATCACATAAACTACATGATATGTTCTACATTTAACTCTTCTATAGCTAATGTTGAATCATCTTCTAAATATTTTCTAAAAATCGTCCAAAACAGTAACTTCAGATTTGTATCTTAAACTTGTTTTGATCATATCTCACTCATTACAATGATTCCATTGCATGGCCAACTCTCACATGTGTACAAGACCCATAGATTACTGTAAATGGATTCTACTTCATCACTTTATCAGTTTACCATATGGTTCTTTACTGTTTTTATACAGCCTATTATTTAAACAAGATTTACCCATTTTTACTTATAGTTTTTTATCTTTTTATCCATGATTGTCAACAACAAATCCCCACATAACATTTTTATCATCATATAATCATCATAAATATATACAATAGGAAATAAAATACATGTTTACATAATCAAAATAACAAGAAGATGAGGAGGACAATCTTTATACCACCATGATGATGTAGGTTGATCAAAACATGGATTTTTGATGGAGAAACTTGTGATGCACCAAGACCATCTTCATGACCATCATTCTTCATGAGAACCTTGTGGAAAATCAGCCCCAAGACACCATGAATACTCCTCCTTGGATGTTATAAGCACCACCAATCAATAGGGTTTGAAGAGAGCTTCAACATATGTATGTACAACATGGAATTTCATGGTTAAATCAAGATCAAATGGTGGTGGAGGTAGTAAAAGTGGACGGCCAAAAATGGGATCCAAGAGAGAGATGAGAGAATTTTAAGTGGTTTTGCATGTAGGAGAATGAAGAAATGGTTTTAGTTAGCTAGTTTTGAGGTGTGAGTGGAAGTGTAGCTTCATTGTGAAGCTAAGACAAGTGTAAACATTTAGCTACCAATTTGACACATATAGTGTTGTGGTGGCATTGCTAAAACCGTCCCATATTGCTAGTGGGGTGGGACAATGTATTTTGTCCCATCTCACTAGTTTACGGGTATTCCTCGATTCTAGTTTCCTCGATTTGCGTGCCCTCGGGTCGTTTTACGAAAAACGTTTTTATAAATTATGAATCAACGGCACAAAACGAATCTAATAAAAATTGTCTCATCAAAAACGGAGTTCGAAAACGTAAATACGTAATCCTAAGGTTTCCGGTTTAGTCGTAAAGGACGTTAAAATAAAATCGTAAGTCCTAATCTCTTCTCGTAAATTTGTGAGTTTATGAACCAACACAAATTTAAAACTCCAAAATAATATTTACGGATAAATTTATTTTCTGAAATGTCAGACTGTCACCAAAGATGGTGTATGTAAACGTAAGCACGTAACGTAGAATCCTCTGGTCTAAACGTAGTCGATGTTACTTCAAGACGTAAATCCAAATTTCTTCCCAAAAATAAGTGAGTTCATATTGTAACATTAAAATAATATTTTCAAATAATATTTGAGAATAAAATATCAATCGTAAATTGACGGATTGTCACATTTATAAATTTTATAGCTATATAACATCTTATTTTTCTAGGGTTTTGGTAGTTCTTCAAAAACTCCAAGTGGACGTGATGCTCTCATTGCTAAGATTTCACATGTCAAAGATGAATTCAACAGCAAAATAACATCTATTGAGGATTATTTGAAGAGTCCTACTAAACAAGAGGATGCTTGTGATCATCCACGTGATGTGTGTGGTTTGCTCAAATTTATTTAGTTATTTACTCATATTGAGGATTATACTTTTTTTAATAACGATCTTTGTTTTTATTGCAACCCTAAACTTTCATTGATTTAAATCAAGAGATTTTCATTGATCCTGCTTCTGTTACAAAAGTGAATGATGAACACAAGGTAAAACTGAAATCCATTAGAAGTTATGTTTGGTTTGCTTTAAAATTTACAGTTATTTAAAGATATTTATCTTTCGTTTTATCGCAGGCCTCAACCTTGGTTGATTTAATTCAAGAGACCAGTAAAATGTTGACCAAAAGGTAAGTTGTGAACTTTTATATTATATCACTAAGTTTAAAATTCCTACCTAAATTACTCCTTTTATTTTTGTAGCACACGGTTTCTGTTAAGGATTATTTGAACACTGATCATCCATTAGATGGGGAAGATCATCCATTAGATGTGAGTTGTTTCCTTTGAAGGTTATAGTTATTTATAGATATATGTCTTTCATTTTACTCGTGTCTTTAATACCAAAATTCTTTTTATCGCAGGCCTCAACTACGGTTGATTTAAATCAAGAGACCAGTGGAAATATTAGTGTTGACCAAAAGGTAAGTTGTGAACTTTTTTATCGCAGGCCACAACTATGGTTGATTTAAATCAAGAGACCAGTGGAAATATTAACGAGTTTACAATTCCTACCTAAATTACTCCTTTTATTTTTTTAGCACGTCGTTTCTATTGAGGATTATTTGAACACTGATCATCCATTAGATGGGAAAGATCATCCATTAGATGCGAGTTTTTTGTTTAGAAGGTTATAGTTATTTATATATATATTTGTCTTTCATTTTACTGTTGTCTTTAATACCGAAAATTTTTGAATCGCAGGCCTCAGCTACGGTTGATTTAAATCAAGAGACCATTGCAAATGTTAATTTTGACCACAAGGTAAGTTGTAATGTTTAAATTTAAGGTCATATAACACGTTAGTTACCCTATGGCCATCTACCCTAAATCCACACGTCGGTTAATGAAAAACAATAATAAACAAAATATGTTACATTCACGATTGTTTACCGAAATCGACCACAGAGACACAAGATTAAACTGATAAACAAAACAAGTACAACACAAACACACAGCCTCTAGACTCACCGGTGGACAACCCGGAATCACAACAACATTGGGCTTTTATTTGAGACCTAAAATACCAGCATAAAACAACCTCCTATGGTTCAGTGGACAAGATTCTGGCCGAGAAAGCCTCCTTCTGGTCGATCATACGCTGGATTGTAGCTTCCTCTGTCTTCAACTTCTCAATGAATGCGTTGTCTTCCAGCTATTTTTTGTCCAAAATAGCTATCATCATGGAAATCAGAGGGTCTGCTGGAAAGGTCTACAACTGTTGAATCTCTTGAATGAAGTGCTGACACTCAACAACAGTCTTGAAAGCTTCCCTACGAGCCCCCTCCACTTTACGCTTCCATGCTTTGTCAGATTTGACATCCTTGGCCAAATACCACACAAACAAACCACACAAATCCGTAGCCCCGCTTTCAGCTTCCATTGCCCATATCTTAGGAAGATATGCCATTCTTTCTTTCTTTAGGTTTTGCAAAGTTGTTAAATAATTTGTGTGAGATTAGCAAATGCACACATGTCCTTAAATAGAAGTGCTGGCCATTCTACTGTTTCTACAGGGGAGATTCCAGTTACAATTTAGTCCAACTAGCTAACCAAACTTACCTCACAGTTCCAAACTCTTTTTGACCACCTTGGTTCATTTCCAACTTAGAAACACACTTTCACATACCACCCGACCTCAGCAAAACAACCCTTTTCCAAAGTAGATAAAAAAATGTATCCCACAACAATAATATCCACATATTGGGTAAGACAAAACTGTCAAAATCAAAACCTTTTCAGCAAGATACTATCTTTCTTTCAATTTCAACAACTTAATGACTACAAGTTGTGAACTTTAAATTAATCTATTGTAATGTTACCATTTTTTTTAAAAATAAACTTTTTCTTTAATCTATTGTAATGTTTAAATTATTCTTTTTTTTTGTTTCAGCACTTGACTTCATTGGATTTGAATGATTATAATCATTCCTTTTATTTGAACGAGGATTTGAATTTTAATGAAGACGATTATTTGAAGGACTCTATGCATGTTGATATGGATTTGAATTTAAGTAACAACTCTTTTGAAGTGGTAGAAAATGTTGGTGCGGTGATGCGTTCTTTGTGAGTATACACAAGTTTTAAATTTATACAAGGATTACCGAATAAGCTAAGAACACACAGGAAAGTATGACCCTTTCGTTTGTAGCTAGCTTGTTGTGGTAAGCCGAGGTCGTTCACTAGGATTTGGGTGTTTTCGGTTGTAAGGAGTCTTTGTATCAATGGAACATTAGTGGTAAAAATGGTTGTCACTCCCATAATTACCATACAAGTAACAAATAGGCAATTAATAACAAGTAACACGAATATGATGATTAAGCTAATGAGATAACAAATAATAATATTAAAGATACTTGCTTGGAACTAGTATTCATTTCAATGGAGTGAATAGATTATCGGGTAGATAGTTAAGCAATAGCACACAAATTATAAGTATACAATTCCAAGTCAATGGGTAATATCATGGAATTGCACATGACACGGTTTAGAATAATGAACCCTTTCGACCTATGATCAATATTACAAACCGGTAGTTAAAGCCATTTGTGAGAAGTATGATTTTAGCCAACTTGTTCATTAAAGCCCTTTCGACCTATACTCTAGATTAAATCTTTATAAATCCATATAACTTGTTTATTCATGGTTGTCAATCATGATACACCAAACATATATGCGCATTAACATTTGGAACAAAACATAACAAGGAATCCTTTCGACCTTTAGACCCGATTATGGTTTACCAACAAGTTATCAAGACTCGTATCAATTTAAACAAACTCATAAACAAAATCATAATTCAATATTGCAAAATAATGAACACTCCATATCCATGTTTACATTATTCCAAACAAGTATAAGAAAACTACTCCATAATTATTTCAACAAAACTCATACGAACAATATTCATAACATTCATAATCATTCTTGAAATAATAAAAATAATTTTACCAAATTGCTAATACAATAAGTAAATGAAGGAATTAGAGCAATCCTTAGGCCTCCAATTGACTACAAGTTATGTGGTCTTTCGGGTTATGTATTTGAAATTTGTATTTGATATTTGAGGCTGGTTTTGGAGAGGTTTGGTGAAGATTGGTGGTGATTTAGGTATCAAGAAACACTACCAATGATAAGGGTAATGATCCCTTAGAGTTTGGCAAGGTTATTTTGATGATTGGAGCTTCAAAAGTGTCACTTTTTGGCACACCAATATTAAATCCGGGAATTGGGGTCTTCACCAAGGTTGGGAGAATTCCCTTGATGAATAATGGAGTTGGTTATGAAAGAGATGAAGTGGTATGTTACAATGACCCCCAAGGGTCTTATTTATAGTGGAATTAAGGCCTTGGTATTCAATGCATGAACTTGGAGCCAAAGAAATAAACTTGGAGCCAAAGCAAATATCTTGGAGCCAAAGTTGTTCTTGAATGCTCCAAAGAAGCTTGCATGAATGTGGACATAATTTCTTCCTACACAAATGTTGGTGGCATGTTCACTCATGATGGAGGCAACTTGAGTCATGTTGGAGGCAAATCAGCTCCAATGTGATGGTGGCAAGTTGGATGTGTTTTGGTGGTGGCAACTTGCATGCTGAGTGACTTGTACACTTCTTGAAAACACTTGTTCTTGCATCTGAAATTGATCTTCAAAGGCTTGTAGCTAGTCGGGATTCCTTCGTATATGCATGAATCGTCATTTATTCCTTTTTTCTTTGTCTTTTCTTCACTTTCCTTGATCTTGGCTAACTAACAACACAAAACACAACTTTACACATATATGATCTATAAAGCCCGTTAGTATAACCAAATACCATGCAAAATATACGGATAATGCTCAAGAAAATATGTTGGATTTGAGCGTTATCAAATCCCCTCACACTTAATTTTTGCTCGTCCTCGAGTAAGGAAAAGAAAAACTTTGCTTGCCCTCAAGCAAATAAAAGAAAAATAAAGTTAGAAACTAAAGACCTAGGTTCTAAAAGAAAAGAAAATTTTAAAAATTTATGAAAAATTGAAAAATCTAGGAAAATATGAAAATATTTTTGGTTTTTATAAGAAATGGCTAAAGGTGCAAACCAATCCCCTCACACTTAAGAGGTTGCTTGTCCTCAAGCAATATAAAAGAAAAATATTTTTGTGTTTTTTTTATATATGAAATCACTAAAGGTGCAAACCCCCTCACACTTAAGAGGTTGCTTGTCCTCAAGCAAGTAAAAGAAAACTTCCCACATGATACATGAAAATTTTTAGAAAAATAAGATGAAACTCTACAAAGTACAAACAAGACTAAATGAAATGACGTGAGCACCAAGTGTACACATCTAAAGAGGACTTTTATTGGGTTACAAGGCTAAGGGTTAATGGGTATGAATAAGACATGAGGTATTTTATGAGAGTTGTATCACGCATATACAAGTTAGAAGTCTAAGTACCATGTTGCTAGTTACCGAACAAATCACAAGCCCAAAAATGATTCTAGCTACGAGCTTTATTCAACACATATCGATCAACACAAATATATATCACGTCTTAGCACATTGGCTAATCGATATCCAAATATACTTCGTCTTCCTTCATCTTCATAATATAGCTCATTGGCTATTATTGTCATCATTTTTTTTACTTTTTTTCGATGACTTATTCTTCTTCTCTTTTTTTTTTCTCATCCTTTTTTTTTTCATTTTTTTTTGTTTTTCAACATCACATGCTCCCCTCACACTTCGCTTGAGCACACACCACAAAAAATACAAACAAGAAGCTGCAGTCTCCATCTTTGTTGGAATGGTACACACACATGGCGAAGTGTGGCAACTATAAATCATCAAAAACGATCCATCATACCATGCAACTAGCAACTCACCATTTAGACTTCGACATGGGTTAGGCTAAGGTTTAAGGTTAAACATTTTTTTTCTTTTTTTTATTGGATTTAACAAAAATGAAAAGAATGGCTCAACGGGTGTTGTAAGGGTATCTAGCACTCGACGAGAATGCTAACAAAAGGGTTAATATATGGGAGGTTAGCTAATCGATGTAACTGGCTAAAAATAAAATGGAAAAGGTTATTTGGGTTTTATTCCTAAGGTTGCCTCTTTGTCACGCATATACACTTACATCACACAAGTGTGATCTCACTAAAACTTATTTTATTTTATTATTTATTTTATTATTTTGATTTTTTTACCATGTGGACGATTATTGAAATATATTTAAAAAACAAACGTGTGAAAACATTTAAATCCTAAGGGCAAACAAGTGTACAACTCTCCCCTTTTTTTTTCTTTTTTTTATATAACAAAAAATGGTTTTGTCTTCTGATTTATTTCCCCTCACACTTAAGTTTTGGAGTGGACTCAATGTGAAAAATAAACTTCAAAGCATGAAAAGTGAGGAAATAAATAAATAGTCTAAGAGAAACGAAACTCCCCGGACTAAGAAATTGCAATTGGTCTCCATATGATGCAATGTTACACCATAAGCTTGTGAGATCAATCGGTTCTTGATACTTCATTCCTTCTCCATGTATGCATCCTCCTCCATTATCTATTGCTGCATTTATTCAAACAAAACAAAACAAAACAAAACAAAACAAACAAACAAGCACACATAGATATATAAAAACACTACTAGCAATGTACACCCCCTCACACTTATGATTTTCCAAGTTAAAAAAAAATACTTTGGGGTGTACTAAACACACAAAATTAAACACACAAACAACTAAAGCACGGGTTGCCTCCCGAGAAGCGCTTAATTTATTATTGAGTCGTTAGCTAGACTCTTCCCCTAAATGTTAGAATTCTTTGACGATACGATTAAGATGGGGAACTTTGCTTGGGTGCCATTGATTTTGATAATTATCAACATTGAACGGAAGCAATTCGTCATTTAAATTCCAAACTTTGAAAGGCTTCTTTGGCACATCGTTGTTGTCCCTCTTTATCATCCTTCTACTTCCAAAGACATTCATTGAATTCAACTCCGCGTCATGAATTGACATTACATCATGTTCAAATGTTTTCTCCTTTTTGTTTGGGGTATGCACGGTGCAATCCTTGGAAAAAATTGAGTTAGAAACAATGGTTTTCGGTTTTGGCATGGTTGGAATAGGTTCTTCTTCTTCTTCCTCGATAAATGCAACATCACCTTTATCACTCTCGTTTCGGATAGAGGGTATTTTATCTCTTGTTTTGGTATTGGTGATTTGAGGAAGGTACTTGGTATCTTTTATGTCCTCTTCTATATAACCGCATTTTCTCTCCAAGTCATCGATTATGGCTGTGTGGTTTCGGCAGTTTAGATTGATTTGAAACTCCAAGTCAACTAAATTGTTCTTAACACCTTCGTTTTCTTCCGTTTGCCAAGCCATAAATTCTCTCATCATCTCCTCCGTTGAGGTTTCGGGTTTTTGGTGATATTGTGATGAGTGTGGCGTCACATCTCGCGGTCGAGATTGAGGAATGGGACGGTTCAGGTTTAGGGTAAGACATGAATGCGAATTCCTTGAATTTTGGTGATATCGTCGGTGATATTCTTCGACATAATTCGCTTCATGAGGTTCACACATCGGTGTGTCATCCTTCATGGTGGTTTGTGAGTCGTGATCGTCTCTATGATCGTCTCACATATCATTTAGTTCATTCCTTATGAAGAATTAAGAATCGATAAGCCTAGCGAGAGCTTCGAATTTCTCCATCAACACGGTGTGATCGGAGATGATGTTATTTCCACAGGCGGAAACAACAGTTTTCGGTTTGGGATGGATATGAGAATCCTTCGAATAATCGAGTTTAAGAAGGGCCTTGTCCTTGAGGATTTGGAAAGCTTCGTTTGGAGTATTGTAGAGGAAGATTCCTCCGGCGTCGAGAGATACTTGAGTTGGATCGTCTAAACCATGATAAAATGTTTCAATTATCGTTCTCGTGGTTAGATCATGTCCATAACAAGCGCGGAGCATATGTTTCATTTGGAGCCAAGCTTCAACGAGAGTCTCGTTACCGAGTTGGTGAAAGTCATGAATGTCGTTTAGGAGACGTTTAAACTTTGCGGGTGAAAAGAATCGGCTTATGAAAGCTTCTCTTAATTCGTTCCACGAAGTAATTGTTCCTTCATTTAGTTCATTCAACCAAATCTTAGCTTCTTCGGTTAATGAGAATGGGAATATCCTCAAGTTAATCGCTTCCTCTTTGATTTTCACCATATTGGAAAAGGGTACTAATCTAAAGAAAATCAAGAACATGTCGGTGAGGATCGAATAGGACTTGTCCATCAAATTAGTTCTCCCGAATCATTTTCATGTGGGTACTCGTGATAGTGAAATTGTTCAAAATAGGGATTTGAACAATAGAGGAACTAGGCGTTGGAGCAGCAATCCTAGTGTTTGACCACATTGGTTGATCATCGGGATCAATGGTAACAATGGTTGAGGAATCGGATTCGGTTTCAGAGGTGAAGATTCCTTCGGTACGGAATGGATTTTCGAATATCGTCTCGACTTCGGTGTCGAATACGTCGTCTTTGGAGGCGACAACGAAAAATTCTTTGATGAACGGTGGTTTGATGTATGGTTCGGGTGATTCAATTTCAAGGGGTACGATTGGTGTTTTATCGGATGTCGTCCTATTTTTGATTTTACGTTTAAGCTTTTGGAAAGAACGAACAAATTTTTTCCCCAAGAAAGCGGGTTTATACAAACCCGGAGTGATTTGCAAAATGTCATAGAAAAATAAACTAAATAAAACAAATAACACCGAAAATATTTTTTATATAATTTTTCACTACTACTTATATATATATATTTCTTTACTAAATAAAACAACTAAAGAAACAAGAAAAATAAAGATGAAAATGCAAACTAATTATTGCACCAATCAATCGAACCGGTTGGCTCAAATGACTTCGGGTTCTAACCACGGGGTTTGGGAAGAAATACGAAATAGGCACAAAAAGATAAGAACGAGGCGGTTGGGTGGGTTATGATAAATCAAGGTAATTGGTTATTAACTCGAAGAACGGATATGAAACAAGTTAAAACACAAATAGGAACGGGTTTGGGTAAGGCTCGGTTAAAAATAAAAGAAGACATTTTTTTACGTTGCCGGCGGCCAAAGAGGGTTGCCGGGCGGTAAAATCCCTTCTGTGGTGTCGCTGCCGGCGGCAAAATGCCTTGCCGGACGGCAATTCACCTTCTGTTGAAGGTTGCCGACGGCAGGAGTACCTTGCCGGATGGCAAAGGTGCCTCTGAGGTGGTGTTGCCGGCGGCAATATGGGTCTGCCGGCGGCAACTTGGCTGAAAAATTTGTTTTTTTTTGTTTTTTTACTTTGTAGATTTTGGCAAATAAAAGTAAGAACTCTTGCAAAAACTTTTTTGGGGTTGGTGAAATAAGAAAGAAATGGCTTAATCTAAACATACTTGATTATAAACCAAATAAGCACAAAACAAATAATCACTAAGTAGATTAAACGATACACGATATGCAACAAAGATTCAAAACATGAAAAGCACAAAACACAAATCCCCGGTAGCGGCGCCAAAAACTTGTTGCGTTCTTTGTGAGTATACACAAGTTTTAAATTTATACAAGGATTACCGAATAAGCTAAGAACACACAGGCAAGTATGACCCTTTCGTTTGTAGCTAGCTTGTTGTGGTAAGCCGAGGTCGTTCACTAGGATTTGGGTGTTTTCGGTTGTAAAGAGTCTTTGTAAAATGTAACGTTAGTGGTAAAAATGGTTGTCACTCCCACAATTACCATAGAAGTAACAAATAGGCAATTAATAACAAGTAACACGAAGATGATGATTAAGCTAATGAGATAACAAATAATAATATTAAAGATACTTGCTTGGAACTAGTATTCATTTAAATGGAGTGAATAGATTATCGGGTAGATAGTTAAGCAATAGCACACAAATTATAAGTATACAATTCCAAGTCAATGGGTAATATCATGGAATTGCACATGACACAGTTTAGAATATTGAACCCTTTCGACCTATGATCAATATTACAAACCGATAGTTAAAGCCATTTGTGAGAAGTATGATTTTAACCAACTTGTTCATTAAAGCCATTTCGACCTATAATCTAGATTAAATCTTTATAAATCCATTTAACTTGTTTACTCATGGTTGTCAATCATGATACACCAAACATATATGCGCATTAACATTTGGAATAAAACATAACAAGGAATCCTTTCGACCTTTAGATCCGGTTATGGTTTACCAACAAGTTATCAAGACTTATATCAATTTAAACAAACTCATAAACAAAATCATAATTCAATATTGCAAAATAATGAACACTCCATATCCATGTTTACATTATTCTAAACAAGTATAAGAAAACTACTCCATAATTATTTCAACAAAACTCATACGAACAATATTCATAACATTCATAATCATTCTTGAAATAATAAAAAGAGTTTTACCAAATTGCTAATACAATAAGTAAATGAAGGAATTAGAGCAATCCTTAGGCCTCCAATTGACTACAAGTTATGTGGTCTTTCGGGTTATGTATTTGAAATTCGTATTTGATATTTAAGGCTGGTTTTGGAGAGGTTTGGTGAAGATTGGTGGTGATTTAGGTATCAAGAAACTCTACCAATGATAAGGGTAATGATCCTTTAGAGTTTGGCAAGGTTATTTTGATGATTGGAGCTTCAAAAATGTCACTTTTTGGCACACCAATATTAAATCCGGGAATTGGGGTCTTCACCAAGGTTGGGAGAATTCCCTTGATGAATAATGGAGTTGGTTATGAAAGAGATGAAGTGGTATGCTACACTGACCCCCAAGGGTCTTATTTATAGTGGAATTAAGGCCTTGGTATTCAATGCATGAACTTGGAGCCAAAGAAATAAACTTGGAGCCAAAGCAAATATCTTGGAGCCAAAGTTGTTCTTGAATGCTTCAAAAAAGCTTGCATGAATGTGGACACAATTTCTTCCTACACAAATGTTGGTGGCATCTTCACTCATGATGGAGGCAACTTGAGTCATGTTGGAGGCAACTTGAACTATGTTGGAGGCAAATCAGCTCCAATTTGATGGTGGCAAGTTGGATGTGTTTTGATGGTGGCAACTTGCATGCTGAGTGACTTGTACACTTCTTGAAAACACTTGTTCTTGCATCCGAAATTGATCTTCAAAGGCTTGTAGCTAGTCGGGATTCCTTCGTATATGCATGAATCGTCATTTATTCCTTCTTTCTTTGTCTTTTTTTCACTTTCATTGATCTTGGCTAACTAACAACACAAAACACAACTTTACACATATATGAGCTATAAAGCCCGTTAGTATAACCAAATACCATGCAAAATATACGGGTAATGCTCAAGAAAATATGTTGGATTTGAGCGTTATCATGCGGTCGAAGGTACCTCAGGGAAGAATTTCATCTATCAAGAGAATAATAGGTTTACTCAAACATAAGTGGTAATACATATAGTTTTGTATCATAAACTAGTTTACTTGAAAACCATATGTTAATTGGTGTATTTACAGGAAGCGGTTGTTGGATGGCATAATGAATATTTGGATATAAGATCGGAAGAGGAATCTTTAATGGTAGTAGAATCGATGATGAGTCTCATTAATTCCCAACCACATATTAAGGTACTTATAGAATCATACTCTCAAGCTTCTGTTTGTTCAACAATTATGTACTATGCTGCTGATGCATATATTAATTGTATAGGTGATGGATGATTCGTTGACCATTTTAGCTATGAAGAATGATAATGTGTTTCAAGGCATAAGTGATTCAAAGGTAATGGATGATGCTATTGTCACGGAATCAGTTATTGATGAAGTCGTTGAAGGGAAAAGCGATTATAAGGTATTTATATGTTTATAACTTATATTTGACAACACATACATACAGTATAAACAGAATCCGATTATTAAGTTTTATTGAAAACTATATAGGAAATGGATGATTTAGTTACTCATGAAGCAATGGATGAAGGGTTTCCCAACAAATTAATGAAAGATCCGTTTGTCACTGATTCAATGAAGGATGTAGTTGTTGAACAGAATAGCGATTCAAAGGTATTTGTATGTTATTTTAAATATGAGTGTCTTATGATGCTGTGTAAGGGTCATTTATTTTTAAACAATATATATGACAAAAAAACATGTATATGACAGAACATGTGAATCACTTTTTTTAAAACTATATAGGAAATCAATGATCCGTTGTCCCCTGAACCTATGACGGATGATGTTTTTTTCAAAGGGATAAGCTATTCGCCGGTATATTTTTTCTATGTAACTTATGTTTGGTGACACATAGATAGTGTATATTCATGATGAATTGATTACCTTTAGGAATTCGATGATCCGGTCAACCCTGAAGCCTTGAATGATCTAGATGTTGACGCATGCGAAAGCGATGTTGAAAGTGCAGATTCATTGGTTACAGAATCTGACCCAAAAGTTGATGAAAAGTTAGCAGCAGTTAAAAGTGAACGAGTTAAAAGATCGAGTAAGTTCAAACAATGGCCATGTACGTCCCCGTAAAAAGTTCATGCTAGGAGTAAGATATGTGCGAATTTTTAACTTCCGTTGCGTGGACTTCATAATTGTGAGATTCCTTATTGGTTTGAGGTATGTAAATCGCATTTAGTATGAACTCAAAAGGTTCCTTTAGTTCTTAACCTAATTATTTAATTATATATAAATTCACAGGATTTATCTCATCCATCTCATGCACCAAACGGAAGAACTATGATGCCTAAAGAGCTAATGGAAGCATTTATGGAAAAGTATTGTAAGGGATATTATTTTCTATGGGCAGAAAATATTATTGTTTATCATGAATTTTGGGAAAGGTTATTGGGCCTTGGAAAAATTAGACGTGGTTGGTTGTCCGATAATGTAAGTCTATACTAATCACCGTAATTAATTAGATTATAAGCCAACAATAATGTATTTAACTATTGAACTATCTTAATTCACAGCACCTTGAAATTTGGGTTTATTACCTATTGCACTTCCGTTTGGCAAATGTAGACTGGGCAATGGCTGGGCCGTATTTGAGCAATTTTATCCTGGAAAATAGAGTACTGTCATCTTATGCCAATGGTGTTGCTTATGGTGTGCCATGGTTTTCTGAATCTGGCGAAAAGGTTTACTTCCCAATAAACGAAGAATCTATTCATTGGGTGCTTGCTGAATCTCATATTCGTTCAGGTGTCATAACCGTTTATGACATCTTGCTCCCAAAGCAATGTGGTGTGGTTGAAGATCGAAATTGGTGGCTGAACACGGGTAAAACTTATGCATCTATACTTCCAAACTATCTTAAAGAAAGTCAGGTGTTCACGAAGAAAAACATAAATCCAGCAAACTACAAAATCACATTTCGAAATGATATTAATACCCTTAGGCAATCCAATGGCTCTGATTGCGGGGTTTGGGTGATAAGGAACATGTTTAGACTGGCAAATGATTCTCCTTTAGAGGTTAGTGATACTAGTGAAGCTGGTTTGGCATACCGTGAACGATTGACAGACTTCTTTTGGAAGTACAAGATTCCGAGGGCATAAGTAGTATATTGTTGACTAGTATGTTGTGACAATAAACTTGTATTGACATGTAATTTTCCTAAAAAAGTTTGTTGTAGTATGTTGGGGATTTTATTTTATATGCATGTTATTTTTCCAGTTAGAAAAAAAGTTTTTCATTTGTGCTTTATTTATATAAGTTGTTTAAACATATACAGTTACTTAAATAGTGAAGAAATTATATAATCTGGGGAGATTGATAACCTTACAGACATAAAACAAAAGCAAATGAAATACAAATACAACATTGATAACCCTCCAGACATCATGGAGTTACATAATTTCATTTGGTGGACTGTTAAGAAGAAAGAGCGATTCCTTGTAGGGGCCGACGATGAAAGTACCAGCTCTTCTTTCAATAGCTAGGTTGTTTACAAAGTCACCCGTATTTCTGTTCCATGTTTCAAGTATGTGAGGAAGACCTGCTGGGTTGACACTTACTTCAAATATCGGCTCGTCCCTCTTTGTAAACCCCAATAACTTTGCCACTTGTTCAATTTCCCTTTCGTGAAAGTATGCTACACGAACCAAAGATAGAAACCCATCCACCACCTCTAATTCCCAACCACAACTAACTCTCCCCCCTAGAAAAACAACATTTCATGAAACTATGAGATGATTACTAAGTTGTGAAACTGTGTATGAAGGTCGAATGGAATTTGTTATCTCTTCAGGGATATTTTCTAGTATAAACTGGTGAGTATCCAGTCTAAGGGACAAAATCATGTGCCTTCTATGCTCTCGACCAAGGTTACAAAGATACTTTTAAGAACAAACCCAATAAATTCTTCCTGCCACCACCGCCTGACTGCCCCTTTTGATACGAATAGAACCCCGGGGCGATTGTTGAGGTTCCAAATCAATCCACACACTTGATGACATTGTAAATACTAAGACTAAGCATGAACCTTGAACATCGACTGGATTATTTATTTTCACAACAGTAGGTTCTTGTGTTACTTGAGAAACACCAAACCCAAAGATTTTTTTGAAAATAGAGGCTCTAGCCATGGTGTCAAGATTGTGACATTCTTGTCCATTGTTGGGTTCTAGAGGACCACCCCAATGTTTTTGGCAATAACAAAACACTATATACCTTCAGAAGTGGCAAGTGCATTCAACTGAACATCATTTAATCCTGGATTCGCTTCAAGTGTGAATGCTAAGTCAACATCCACCTTACATGATACCCACATCTTCTACCTTGTATTATAAAATGAAGCTGCAAACAGAAACCTTAGGAGATCCGTAATCACGAATGAAATCGAATGCGTCAATGATAGCTTTCATTGACTTACATACCTGACGACATCTACATACATCTATCACAAGCAGCCTAATTAATATTTCTCTTTGGATTTCTGTTGGTATGTAATCGGACATGTTTGAAAAGAGTATGTAAATTTTTAGAAAGTATAATAGCAACAATTGGTATGTTCTTTGTGATAATGAAGTGTGTGTCAACATATATAAGCTAGATAAGCTATTTAATGCTGAAACATAGTACCATTTCATAAGTTGACTTTTTATCATGACAAGACAAGTCACAATAAATAAATAAAAGTTGATCAGTTGAGTATCGTCAGTTGATCAAATAATTAAATAATGTCAAACCTAACATTTTATTTTTTTATAAAGTTGAAACCTATTTTTCTAAACCCGTAAATGAAATTTCTTAAAATTAAAACACATTTTTTGTATTTTTTTAATGATTTCTAAAACTGAAAATATAATATTCACAAAAAAAGGGGAATCACGGGCCAAGGGGAACCACTAGGATTCGAACCCTCGACCTCATGATCTACCCCTTTTATCAACACCTCAACACACCACACATAAACCAACTGCCCTAGGGTCTTTTTCGTTTATTACTTTGCAATATTTGATATTTAATATCAATTAGGCTGTGCGTTTCAATATATAAGCCGTGACATAATAAGCCCAAAACAGCTTATTGAGTGATTGTTTTTGGCTTATTCCTTTTTTCCCTTAATTAGACACACTTTTAGGACTTTTTGGTTTAAAATCAGATTTTTCACTTTATTATCTATTTTTAGGATTATTTTTATCCCGTTTTAGTTTTAAGTCATTTAAAAATAGCTTTTTTTAAATAAAAATTTTGAAAAAAATATTTTTCTGTCTTTTATTAATACTTGTGAGGTTTACAAATCATAAATACCCATATTAGTCTTTTTAATTTTTATTTAATTTTGAAGGTTTTAAATAATCTTTGATAATTAATATAAAATCAATTAAAAGTTCTAAGAAGGTTTTCTTGGTTTTTATATCTTATTTATATTATTTAAGTTTTTTTGGTAAACTTTATTTATTTTTTAGGTCATTTTCATTTTTCATCACGTTTTTTGGTTTTACGTTTTTAATTAATAAAGTGTTTTCAAAGTCGGACTGGGGGAGTTTTTTGCTAACCTTTTCTAAGCGTTTGTGCAACAGGCAAAAAATAAAATAAAAAAGAGGAGAATCACTGGCCAAGGGGAACCACAAGGATTCGAACCCTCGACCTCATGATCAACCCCTTTTATCAACACCTCAACACACCACACACAAATCAACTGCCCTAGGGTCTTTTTCGTTTCTTAACTTGCAATATTTGATATTTAATATCAATTGTGTTTGGTGTTTCAATATATAATCCGTGACTTAATAAGCCCAAAACAACTTATTGAGTGATTGTTTTTGGCTTATTCCTGTTTCCCTTAATTAGACATACTTTTAGGACTTTTTGGTTTAAAATCAGATTTTTCACTATATTATTCTATTGTTTAGGATTATTTTTATCATGTTTTAGTTTTAAGTCATTTAAAAATAGATTTTTTTTAAATAAAAAGACATTTTTCTGTCTTATATTAATACTTGTGAGGTTTACAATTCATAAATACCCAAATTAGTCTTTTTAATATTTAATTTAATTTTGAAGGTTTTAAAAAATCTTTAAAAATTAATATAAAATTAATTAAAAGGCCCAAAAAGGTTTTCTTGGTTTTTATATCTTATTTATATTATTTAAGATTTTTGGGTTAAATTTATTTATTTTTTTAGGTCATTTTCATTTTTCATCACGTTTTTTGGTTTTACGTTTTAAATTAAAAAAGTGTTTTCGAAGTCGGGCTGGGGGAGTTTTTTGCTAACCTTTTTTAAGTGTTTGTGCAACAAGCCAAAAAAGAAGAAGAGGAATCACAGGCCAAAGGGAACCACTAGGATTCGAACCCTCGACCTCATGATCAACCCCTTTTATCAACACCTCAACACATCACACAAACCAACTGCCCTAGGGTCTTTTTCGTTATTACTTTGCAATATTTGATAATTATCAATTGGGCTGGGCATTTCAATATATAAGTCGTGACTTAATAAGCCCAAGACATACTTTTAGGACTTTTTCCCTGAATTTGACATACTTTTAGGACTTTTTGGTTTAAAATCAAAATTTTCCGTTTTTTCCCTGAATTAGACATACTTTTAGGGCTGGGCGTTTAAAATCACCATAAAAAAGATATTTTGCTACTTCATCAAATGGCAATGATCAAATATATACATTTTACATAATATTGAAGTAATAATACTATCATCCAAATTGTACATAATATTACACATAATATATCATCACCAACTAATTGGTCTTAGAAGTTCTTGAACATAAAATTACATAATATATCATCACCAACTAATTGGACTAACTATTACATTGTCCAAAATATATATGGAGCAAAATAGTTGGAATGATAATACAACAAAAGCAGCCATAAGTTCTTCAAACCTTTGGTTTAGATGTTGAGCTTGAAGCATCTGGAATATCTTCCTTGTCTTTAAACTTTGAAGGCCCTGGAATGTCTTCCTTGTCTTCTTCGGAACTTGAAAGAAACAGACTTTTCCATTTTTTTTGTTTTTGGTTTTGAAGGCACTAGAATGTCGTCTCCCTCCATATCATTTTTGTACCTTGTTTCGGTGTCTACCGTGACTTTAAAGAAAAACTCAGGTTCATTTAAGTCACTTGTTTCATGTTCATCAAAGTAGTTTAGCCACCACCTATATGGCCCTTTGTTGGATACTATTTTATACTCAACCGGAGGTTTCTGATCATTACTAAAACGAGTATCAGACTCGTCGCTTGAACTCGTATGCAATGAATTACTGTCATGCATCTCATTCGGACCACTGTCCGAATCAATTTTAATTAACTCTGCAAAAATATTATTTATAACTATTAGGTATTTAGGTATGATTACTATTATCTATGTTAATTATCTATGAACAGATTATATCTATAACTCACAATTTTTGATAGCCGACAACTATCACTCACATTTTAACACGAATACCCTAACTTTATGTCATATTTACAATGCCCTAAATCAGTTCATGTTTCATTTAACTCCTAATCAAAGAAGAATTCTATACTTTTGTTTCAAACCCGTCAACACAAAACATGAACCCACACGTTAAGGACAAACAGACTTAAGCCTTTATCACAAAATATGAAGTTTTTAATCCCTAAACACTTTTGTTTTATCTTGAACCCGTCAACATATTCAATCCCACTAAACAATAGGCTTCATGAAAATTACATATTTGTAACATATATCCCTAACATATATATCATCATAATTATCTACAATCCTAAGAGTTCCATTATGATCTTCTTTGGTAGATGATAAACAAAATACGTATTTTGTAACATATATCCCTAACATATAATATCATTAACAAATCCCACTAAACAATAGGCTTCAAAACAGGAATATCAGTAAAATTCAGTATGATCATAACAATATTAATGATCGTCAACAATATTAATAGATCCGTATTTTGTTTATCCTCTACCCACAATGATCATAACATGCATCAACAAAAAATTGATTTCTGATGATTACATGCATCAATAAATATTAAAGATCAAATAATAATCGACTTAACTTTACCCTTGTTCATCCTTAATGATTGATTACTGATTCAAAGATTAGTTAGGTTTTTAGTGGGGATGTTTTAGTGTGTGTTTATGGGGAAAGATTTGTTGAATAAGATAATTGTGAACGATACATATCTTAATTTAACCGTTTATTAATGGGTTGGGTTTAATGGGTTTAATGTAATTGTATAAGAAACAACTGGTGCACCAGAATTACGAGACCATGATCCTAGCACACCGGTAAGATCTCCCACTCCTCCAACGAGAGGTCAAGGGTTTAAAGTCGGGCTAGAGGAGTTTTTTGCTAACCTTTTTAAGTGTTTGTGCAACAAGAAAAAAAGGGGGAATCACGGGACAAGGGGAACCACAAGGATTCGAACCCTCGACCTCATGATCAACCCCTTTTATCAACACCTCAACACACCACACACAAACCAATTGTCCTAGGGTCTTTTTCGTTTATTACTTTGCAATATTTGATATTTAATATCAATTAGGCTGGGCGTTTCAAAATATAAGCCGTGACTTAATAAGCCCAAAACAGCTTATTGAGTGATTATTTTTGCTTATTCCTTTTTTCCTTAATTAGACATACTTTTAGGACTTTTTGGTTTAAAATCAGATTTTTCACTTTATTATTCTATTTTTTAGGATTATTTTTATCCTGTTTTAGTTTTAAGTCATTTAAAAATAACTTAACATATTTTTATGTCTTTTGTTAATACTTGTGAGGGTTACAAATCATAAATACCCAAATTAGGCTTTTTAATATTTTATTTAATTTTTAAGGTTTTATATAATTTTTAAAATTAATATAAAATTAATTAAAATGTCTAAAAAGGTTTTCTTGGTTTTTATATCTTATTTATATTATTTAAGATTTTTAGGTAAACTCTATTTATTTTTTAGGTCATTTTCATTTTGTCATCACGTTTTTTGGTTTTACGTTTTTAATTAAAAAAGTGTTTTTCAGCTGAAGTATTTACTCCGTTAGGTGTGTATGTATTTATTTCTTGAAATTGTGTATATTGAAGTTGTTTTCTCTCGATTCTTGACCAATTGAAAGTCCTAAAAATCTCAAGTTTATAATTGTTCTTGGTTGATAGGGTATTTGGAAATTCTATGTCTATTTCAAACAAGTAAAAATGGTGAAAAATATTAAGCTATATATCCGTAAAACACTTTGCAAATACCAAATATTATTCACAAAAATTCTAAGTGTAAAAACATGAAAGTAATGTGCTCAAAATGTAAAGTAATTGAAAGTACTAAGCTTGAAATGTAAAGTTTAGAAAGTAAAAGGACCTAAAATATAAATTCTATCAAACTTGTAACTAATTTTAACAAACTAAACAAACAGCCTAACTAGTTTTGACAAGTAACTGAAAGATTAGGGATTGAAAATTAGCAAACCCTAATTACTAGAAAGATTAGCTGCCAATGAAAGCAGTTTAAAACTTCAAGGACCAATTTGCAATTAACTATGACTTAAACACAAAAACGGGCTCAATGCACTAATAACCTCGTATAAGCTCAATTCTGAACCAAATAAGCTCAAACTAGTTTTAAAATGCTTAAAATCAAAAATCAACTAGGCTTGTATGAGGACTCTGCTTAAAACCAAGTAGAACTCAAATAAGCTCATTCCAATAAGCCAACATTAAGCTAACTGAAAAGCCAGACATCCACATCTTGATTTTAATGCTCACACATGTTAAACAGCTTAATGAGAGTATGGAATGTCTTTTCTTTTTGAAAATGGTTCACTGAATAAGCTGGAAAATGGAATTAAGCTGAAAAGAGCTTATTTGACCAAGTTTGACCAAAATTACGAAAAAGCTGAAAAGTTCCAAAATTACTCAAGACATGTTTCTAAACAGGTTTATAAAGAAAAATGAGCAGATTTATGAAGTAGAAATGGCTATATAAGAAAACAGTCCACTATGTATTACCGAAACTTGAGTTTGCTCAAGTGCTTATCAAAAAGCTGATTCCTAGCTTAATATTGAAAAATGTGTAATTTCCTTAAATAGGCTTGAACTTTGGATGCTTAACTACAACCAGGAACTTGTTTCAAGCAATTTGGTTAAGAATTGAAGAAATGGCATGGATTTGAAAAGAGCAAGTTTTCTGAATGACAATGATCACAAACTTTGACCCATACTTTTTCTATACCATTTACCTTTTTGACCAATATTTTGGCTTAAAAACCCAACAAAATTGCTTCTACTGGTTCACTGAATGTGAATAAGCAAATCTTAACAAGATTAACAAACTTGTACTACAAAAACTTGACAGATCCAAACACCAGTTATTATGTCTGTGATGAACTTTTTCAAAGTGATTATGATTAAAAGAGTGGAACAAGCTAAGACTTCTATCAAGACATGTTCTATGAGTAAAATGAAGAGTAATGAAACTGAAATCAAACTTGTTAACAGACTTTAACACAAAGTGCACTCTAATAACTATGACTGATTAATATCAAACTAAAATCAAGTGAAACTCAGACTAAGGCTACAAGATTACTCACAAGCTATCAAATCAACTCAGTTACACTAAAACAAGTCCAAACACATGATCATAGCATCACAAAATGTTTACACTAGGAATTGAGCATGCAATCTTCAATTGAGTGGAACTTAAAACATGATTAACAAACTTTTTAGCTAAAAGCCTCCCTTGATGGAGTAGTGTGGCGCTGAGCCAACTAGAATCTACAAGAACACCATAAGAACACCTCCATTAACCATATTATCACCTCCAAAAGCTTTTTCTGAACAAATCAAACCAACCAGCTACAAACTGCAATTCAGGTACTGGAATGAACTGATCTTGCTGAATTGATCATAACAAGCTTCCAAAATATCTCAAAAACACTCCATTGATTACTTAAGATCAATGAAATCACAAACAGTAACAAGATTGCAGGTATGAGTAAGTGAAATGAATATAAGAGAAGAGGAAATGGATATTTTTGTGATTTTTATTGATTGATGAAGGAAAATCTGTTACAACTGCTTTAACTAACTTCTAACCAACTCTTAAGTGTGTGTCAAACACTTAAGAGTTGATGGCTAACTGAATGAAAGAACAAAGTTGAGAGAGAAAATCTAAAGTGTGTGTTTTTGCACACTTAGCTAATATTGAAAAATGAAGGTGAAATGTCCTATTTATAGAGGTTGAAGATGATGTGTTGGGGTAGCATGACGTGTCTCAACCAATGGTAAGATGTCAGGTGTCAAAATCTGGTAAATTGCCAATTTGTCTCCAAGAACAGGAAAGGGGTTTTCTTCTCCTTTAAGCTTCATTTTAATTGACTTATGTAGTTGCATTCGTCGTCTCAATCCGCATATTTTTCATGTAGAAAGTATTTTGTGAAATGCATTGTAGAGAAATCTACGTCCTGGGCTCGTTGAAGAAGAAGAGTGACACGTGTCATGTTTTCATTTGTTATTTATCCCTCACACGGATCATTATCCACTATGGGTAAAATGATATATTGCATGTTGGATCCTGATTAGTGGAGAAATATTTAGTGCGCTGTGATTGTAGTAAAATACGACCTTTAGGAAAAGGAAGTAAAAGTGGTAAGTATTAAGTGTACGTTTAGGAAAACGTAAACACTTATGACCCAAATGGGGATCGTTCTCTCGAGGAGGCTAGTGTGTTGTGTAATGAATAAAGATTAATGTTTGTGATTATTAACAAGAAGAAAAGAAATGAGAAAGGAAAGAAAAGACGGTTACGAAGACGAATTAAAACTAAGACGAAAAAGGCGTAAACGTAAAACCGTAAAACTACAAAAATTAAAATTTTAACCTAAAAATTCCTAAAAATTACTAAAAATCCACAATAAAATTCTAAGAGTTTACAAAAAATCCAAACTTGCTAAAACCTTTTAATTAATTAAATAGTGACTTTTTAATGCTAATTAAAGCCCTAAAAATCACAATTAATTATTAAAAATCCCTAAACAAGATTTTATAGTTTGTAAACCTCAAAAATGACCTAATTAAGCTAAAAATTATTTTTAAAAATTTTAAAACCAAATTAAACTATTTTTAATTACTTAAAAACTATAAAAATCTATTAAATCTTAAATTAATTCTAGAAAATAAATGAAAAGCCTAAAAAATATTTGGAAAGTGACAAAACTCCTAAATATTGCTAAGTGATCTAAGAAAAATGAAAAAAGTAGAAAAAACAAACTTTGAGTTTTTGGGAATAAAATAATATTAAAATATTCTAAACAATAAAAAGTTTATAAATAAATTCTTAAAAATTACCAAAAATCCTAAATAATCTAACTAAGACAAAAATATAAATGAAAGTTCCTAAAACCTTTTTATTTATTTTATATTTAATTTTAAAGTTGTCTAAAAACCCTAAAATCAAATAAAATTAAAAATTAGACTTTTTGAAAACTTTTTATGATGTAAACCTCAAATTACTTAAATAAAACCTAAAAACTATTTTTCTGGATTTTTAAAATGCTTTTTACTATTTTTAATCTACTTTCTAAAAATTAAACTAAAAATAATCCTAATAAATAAATAAATAAAGGGAAAAATATACTTTTAAAACAGAAAAGTCTTAAAACTTATGACAACCCTAGGAAAAATAAGCTAATGCAATTAAGCTTAATGAATAAGCTGAAAAGGTCAAAATAAGCTACGACTTATTTTAGAAAAGCCAAAACCAAACCACCTTATATATCTTTCAAAAGCAACCCTAGCAGTCAAAGACCCTAGGGCGCAATGGTAATGTGTGTGTGTTGTGAGGGGGATGGCGCAGGTTCGAGTCCTGGCCAGTCCTTTTTGTTTGGTATTTTTTTTTTAAACTTTGCAAACCAAACCTGTGACCTCTTTTATCCACAAAACACAAATCAGATTCAAATTTTAGCAAGATTAAAGCAAGATTTGGGCAAAAACGTGCCCAGATTTCCTTTTTCAAGAATACAAGCAAAATGAAATCTTCACAGGTGCAATTGTTGGTCAAGAGGGGCTTGACTTGATGATTGTTGATGATTTGTTGGGCAATCAGGCACCCCTACACTCAGTTGGAGTGTAGGGAGTAAAATAAACACAAAAAAACACAAGCACTTAGCACAAAAGATCAAAAAATAGAGCAAAAGGAAGCAAATCAAGGTTGCTGATGTGGTTGGCAGGTCTGGTGGCTTTTTTGCTTATCTTTAGTGCACAAACTTGAATTTCCAACTCTCAAATCTTGCACACAGGTGTAACAATCATCATACAAGCAATCACAAACCTTAAATCAACCTAAACTCTAGCAAATTACAAGATTTGTTGGCTCAGTTTCACACAAAACAAGCAGAAAAACTGGCATACAATTTTTTGCTATAATTTTCAAACTTTCGTCATGCAAATGTGTTTAAAACTGACCCCAAACTGAAAAACTAACTAGCTTACAACTCATGCTACCCTAATAAGTATTTCTAAACAGCTTTAAACACCAAATCTTGCCACAAAATCTACTTAAATCACAAATCCAAACACCCCTTTAAATGTTGAACATGCAATTTTTCAAAGCAAATAACACAAAGACTTTACCAAACTGGATTCAAAAACTTCTAACATGCATATACTACCAAAGTAAACTCAAAACAATTCATTTAAACAACACTTAGCACCTTTTATGCAGATTCACATAAATCACCCAATAAACTTAAAAACTGAAAACAGAAACAGGATTCTACCTCAAGGGACTTACATCCAAGTCCCTTTGTGACTGCCAAGTCACCTCCTTTCAGGTCCGAACCTGAGCTGAACAATTGGACAACAAATATCAACAACCCTGCTAAGAGAAAAGTAAAGAAACAAGCAAATATGCTAAATCTGATTTTTCAAACTTCCTTAAAAATCTTTTCACAAACTTTGAAACCTTTAACAAGTTTTAAAAACAAGTTTAATATTCAGAAACTCAAGAATTTTTGGTCCACTTTCACTTCTCAAAAATTCATAAAATTTCTGAAATCAAAACCCTTTTTAAAACTTTTTGAAAACTCAAATACACAAAGTATTTATCATAAACAATGGAACTCAATCTCTCTTCATAAACTAATACCAACTTTTAAAAAATGATAAAAGGAATTATATTTCTCAAAAATACCAACTTTATATTTCAATAAAAAGGAATTACAGAATTTTTGAAGAAAAACTGGAACAACAAATATGAGTGACATGCCACTCATATTTATACTAGCTAATGGAATAAACTAGAAACTAAAACCCTAATTCTTGAAATCTCTAAAAAGCCCTTGTCTTGATTTTGAAAATCTGGTCAAATTGGAACCCATGTGATGATAGCTGTCTTTGAATTGATCTTGGACGTTCTTTTGAGCTTAGGGACCAAGGAATCCATCTTAGCTGTTGATTGGTATGCAAGATGCGTTTTTTGCCCAAATAGGTGAAGCATGGGACAAACGTGGGGACCACTGGGGTGAGTGGGAACGTGATGTGCAAGGTGGGTTTTGATTGGGAGAGGGTAAATTGCTAATCTGCACATTTAGAGGGTAAACCCCTTTGTTATGAGTCCAATTGGGTCTGGGTGGGTTTAGGGTTTATGGGGATTAAGAGGGGGTATTTAATCTGAAAAGGGGATTAAACAATTTAAATTAGGTGTTAGGAGGGAAGGGGGGGTTTGACTGGGGAGTTGATCGAGTTTTAATTAATACTTGGGTTTTGGGTTTGGGTAATGGACTGGGTAGGGTCGGTAAAGGTTTGGGTATTTGGGTTAATGGGTGGGCAGTTGTGACGTGGCAGCTTTTGGTTGGTGGTGGAAGTTTGTTTGTTTGTCAAAAATGGCCCCCAAGGTTCTTTGTCTTCTTCACTTTGTATAAACAGTATAGAAACTTCTTTCCCTTTGATTTTAAGTTTCAGCTTTTGTCATTTTTGGCACATAAACTTTCCATACTTCTAACAAGGACTTCAAATGCAATTTTGGCATTCTTCAAGGGCTGTTCTTGTATAGTCTTCAAACTTTAGGGACCCTATTCATAGTGTTGAATATTTGAGGGGTATAAAGTGTAAATCTTCAAAAGTTGAGGGACCAAAGTTGCCAATCTTCAATTTTTCAAGGGCATTTTTGTAAAATCCAAACTTGGGCCCGGTTCATTGTGCGACTTCGTTTCCCGCGTTCGTTTTTGATTGATTCTTGTGATCTTTTGCCATTTCCTCAATATCCGTACCTAAAAATACACAAGTAACAAACACGAGCATATATTTGGTATTTTTAATGATATTTAATTTATTTTAAGCCCGATTTGGACGATGAGACCATGTATAAAAGCAGTCTCATCACTCCCCCATACTAAACCATTGCCGTGCCCTCACGCAATGCTAGAATAAAGTATCATAGCATCTCCAAAATTCATTTTTATTCACTTTATTGAAATGATAAAGTAGCTATACTACACTATTACTACTACTTGCGTTTTAGACATAATGTATGATTTTCATCGCAAAATGGGACGTTTAGGTTCATAGAATAAGAACACGTGAATGCTTCGTTAGAAATAATTTCGTCATCCTCGATTTTCACTTCAATTCCATGCCAAGCGTGCAACGAGATCATTGTCATTATAAGTTAGTAATGCTAACACTACTCATATGCCCTAATCACGTACTTATTCTCCCATTATTCCTAAGTTGTATCTCTTATATTTTATTATGTCTTGAATGTTTCACGAGGATACATCATTGACTTATGCGATAATAGAGATTTAGGTATAAAAATAGAGTCCTAACGGTGTAACTAAGACCATCAAATCAATAACCCCTCCTAATAGACAACGATGTTAAAAAATTAAGTCGACAAGAAGAATCGATAAACACAGTTTTATAACGGTTTTGAACATGAGACTTATTACCAAGACTTTTATACGCCCCCTAACGGAAGGGCCTTATTATCTTTGGTTTACCTTTGGTTTACCTCCATCTTTTATTCAACTTCGCCATGAAGCTTTTATTATGACTTCGGTCTTGCCTTGCCTTTTATTATCCGCCTCATCGGTGGTTTTATTAGCCAAAGACGTATATCCTCACGCTAAAGCGAATTTTGGATCTTTAAAGCTTCGAAGATTAAGGCTTGATTCACTTTCAATTTTGCATAGATTTTTCGGCCTTGTGGGGCTTCAAATTGTTTGCTAGATTTAGGTGAGCACTTGAAATCTTATTATTAGGTGAAGCTTTCGATTATTGGGGTGCCAATACTTCAAAACCGTGACGCTGGCGATACCTTAATGTCTTCCCAATTTAATTACACGGAAGCTACTAGAAAAGACTAGAAACCCAACAATCCTAATTAAACCGCTAAGTCAATATTTATTAAGCAAAAAATATTTACAAGCGAAGGGAGAATAAGCAAACAACGAGAACACATGAGTTTTTGAAAGAATACGAGTACTCTACGTTTAGCATAGTAACTTATAATTAACTCTATCATTTCTCGTCCTCATTTAAGAGACTTAGCCTAATGTGTAGTTAAGGAATCAAAGCTAAGTGCTCAACACGCACGGTCGAGTCAAAAATTACTCTTATTCTCGCCATCAGAAAATCTACATTCGTGTCTTCAAACACTTATAAAACATGAGAAAAATTTTAAAATTTGGCCATTTTTAGCCTTATTTTGCAACAAAACGATAAACAAAAAGATAAACTTTGGAAAGCGTGACGGTTTGGCAAGGCAAGTATCTATTCACCCCCCATACTAAAGTTAAACATTGTCCTCAATGTTTCGAGTCTAGGGGTGCAAACACCCCCATACTAGAGATGTAGTCGAATGCTTAATCTAGCATGGAAAGGGTGTAACCAATAAATTAATAGCCGTTTATGAAGTGTGGTAAAAACCTAAGGTTAGAACACAAAAGGATATATCATTTGGATATTGGGAAATGGTCTCCAAAGCAAACGATCGAGTGCTCCCATAAAACGAACACGAGAGGCTCCAATCGTGAAGATCATGATCTAAAAACCACAATTCATAAATAACCACGGAACAAAGGTTGGAAGGGCACAAATCCCCTCACATTAAACTACATTAGAAAGCAATAATATGTACATGGATAAGCATGGGTCTCCCCCACGAGGCACCTTGTTTTTGATAACCGAGTCAAAAGCTCGACTCGAATCCCCATAAATGTGATCATTTAGGGATAATCATGGTATGGTCAATTTTTGGTGGGGCTTACATGATAAACAAGGCCCTAAAAACAACCGGTATTAAGGGCTAAGTCCTTTGATGGTGCAAAATACCGGGATCGAAGATGGCGTTCTCGTTTTCATTAGAAAAACAAATCAACACCACTTCATCAATGGTCAACAACAACTCAAAGAGTTTCAAGAAAATAGGAGAGAAGTAGAAGGGTGGGTCAATGGGTAAGTCTCTAAAAACATGAGCTACTCGAGGTAGACTCGCTCCAATCAAATGAAAAGATTTTCCATTTATTGCATCAGTGGAAGACCGAGATTTCCCTTTATAAGCAATTCCAGGATCAAATATCTCGTCCTCGGTGGAGAAAGGGGAGGGAACATAAGGGGCTTCCCCCACACTAAGTCCACACAAAGCATCATCAAAAGGAGAAGACGAGCTTGTAGTACTCAATAAACGCGGTGATGACGGAGTTAGAGTTGTAAGAAAATCTTTTAAATTCAATTCAAAATCTTTTCCTTTTTCATCTTTTACACTCTCCTTGTGAAAACCCGATTTGATTATGTCAAAAATATTTGGTGTATCTAAAGCAATGTTAGTTACACTAAAAATTCTCACATTTTGAAATCTTTTTGGTTTAGGTGGTGGTAAGTTTTCAAATCTTTTGTCAACAAAGAAAACCTCCCCATTGGGATCAACGTATTCATCATCCGAAGATTCACTCGAGATTGGAATCGTAGGCTTAACACTCTTAACCTCCACCGGCGGAGGGGACGAAACTTCATTTTTCTCAACAACTCCTAAAACTCTATTGGAAATCTTTTTGCAAATGTTTTTGGTGGAATTGACATTGTACAAAGATGTGATAGAATACACATGAGAAAGAGTGGAGTTTTGGGTTGCATTAATGACGAGTTCTTCCTCATTGAAACGAAGAGTGATTTTTCTTGCATGCACATCGATAAGTGCTCTCGAGGTATCCAAAAAAGATCGACCTAGAATTAACGGAACTTTAGGATCGATAGGAATATCAACAACAATAAAGTCTATGGGATAGTAGAACTTTCCAACTTTTACGAAGACGTCCTCGGCAACTCCACAAGCTAGAATCGTAGAATGATCGGCCATTTTGATTGACATTCTTGAAGGAGTGAGATTGGGAAGATTGAGCGATTTAAAAATCTCAAGAGGCATCAAATTAATACTAGCACCAAGATCGGCCAAGGCGTAGCATTCTTCCATGTCTTGGATAGCACATGGGATTAAAAACTTTCCAGGATCACCGACTTTTTGAGGTATGCGGCTTAGAAAAACCGAAGAACAACTAGACGATTTTTTCAATTTCTCTTTGTTATTCAACATACTTTTGAAGTTCGCGGCAAATCGAGGCATCATGACTAAGGCGTCGGCAAAACTTATATTGAAATGCAAGTCACGAAACATTTTCATAAAGAGTTCAAATTGATAATTATTTCGTTCTTGTGCCTTTTCCTTGTCTCGTCTTGAAGGGTAGGGTAAAGGTGGTGTGGGTTGGGGCATAGTAGGCATAGGCATCGGCCTTGGAATCTTGGGTTCCATGATTGGTATAGGTTCAACCGTAGGTGTGGTTTCAGCGGTACTTCGTGGGCTTGTAATGTGCTCCTTTTCAACCACAACCTCGGGTTCTTTCTCTTTTTCCTTCTCCATAGAAGTACTTGGACGAGAAATGGGTTCTTTGAAAGTTTTACCACTACGAGTGGCAACAACCTTCAATTCTCCTTTCGGGTTCACGATGGTATCACTAGGAAGACCACCAGAAGAAGAGGGCTTACACATGATAGCTTCAAACATTTTAGCCATACAGTCTTCAAACTTAGATTGCCTAGCATCCGCTTTTAACAATTCTTGCTTAATCTCATGTTGACCTTGCTCCATTTTTTGTTGATTTTGTTGGAGACGTGTGACATTTCCTTCCATTTTATTAGCATGAGTTTTAAGTTCATTAGCAAGTTCGTTTTTAAGCTCGTTTTTCAACTCGGATCTTAAGCTAACCATCTCACGTTGCATATTATCAAACTTAGCATCATTAGCCTTAGCATAATTCAAAAATTCTCCTTTAAGATTTTTGGTGTGATCATTTTGAAAACCTTGGGCATTGTTTTGAAAATCACGGTTTTGGTTTTGGTTAGAAATTTGCCCATTTCCACTTTGGTAATTACCCTTGTTATAATTCCTTTGATTTCCTTGGTAATTTCGACCTTGGTTGTTGTTGCGATAGTTATTAGCATTTTGATTTGGTGGAGCTTGATTTTGGCGGGAACCTTGACCGATTTGGTTATAAGTTCCCGTGGCTACAAAAGCATTCGAAGTGTTACCATCCGCGGTAATGCACTCGGAAAGATCATGAGCTCCCCCACACGATAAACAACTCTTAGAAACCGCTTTAACCGAAGCGGAATTCGAAGCTTCTTGAGCTTTCCAATGGGACATAAGGCTAGCAAATCTATCAAAAAATCGGTTTTCTTCATTTGCTTCATCATGTAATGCATTGATACTACGAGACGATGATGACAAGCCCAATTTGGCAACACTCGGTGTGTGACGAGGGCTATAAACCTTAGACCTATTCTCAATTATGACCAAAGCTTCTTCAACCGTTTTACACAAAAAATTACCACCCGCGGCGACATTCAAATAATCTCTTTCATGATCATTAAGTCCATTGTAAAACGTGTCGATTTGGTGTAAGTCGGAAAAACCGTGATGAGGACATTCATGTAACATCTCCTTAAACCTATTCCAAGCCGTAGAAAAACTTTCATTTGATTCTTGTGAAAATTTAGAAATCTCATTTTTCAAATGCGTAGTCTTAGAGGGCGGAAAAAATTGGTTCACAAATTTTGAAACGAGATCCTTCCACGTCAATATAGAATTGGGTGGCTCTTTCTCTAACCAAATTTTAGCGGGCCCCGATAAGGAATACGGAAAAAGCATCATCTTAATCGAGTCATTCGAGACATCCTTAAATTTGCACGTGGCGGTAAGACGATTGAATTGGCGGATATGGTTGTGGGGATTGTCCTTCTCATCACCACGGAATTTGTTGTTTTGGATCATCGACAACAAACCCGTTTTCACCTCAAAATTCTCCGCAAGGATTGCGGGAATCACAATAGCTTCTCCATAACCCTCGGTGGGTGCTTGAAGTAACTCCATCATAGTTCGATTCGCCATGGTAGGTGCTTCTCGTACAATGGGTTCGTCAATAGGAGACTCCTCACTAGAATGAGTTGGAGTGGGAGTTTTGTTCTTTCGTTTACGTGCACGTTTTGCTTTGTTACGAGTGAGCATAAACGTCACGTACAACGTGGAGACGAGCAAAGAAGATTTTTTTTGGTATTTTGTGTTTTTCAATTTTTTTTTTGTGGTTTTTTGATGGTATTAACTTTTTTGGAAATTGGTGAAATGTATTAAGTAGACAATAATCTACAAATCTCCTCCTTAATCAAATCTCTTGATTAAAGAAGCCTCAAGGAATGAAAACTATCACGTGGAGTGAACGCCTTCGATGACTTTAGAACGATGGTGGAACACCAAATCGTTCAAGAGGGTTTAATCAATAGAAACCAAGAAAATATATATGATATGTAATAATACTTTGGGCGGCAAAACCCTCGATTCACTCTCAAAATCAAATACGCACAAGCAAGCGGAGGAAACGAGGCGGCGCGAAGCACTTAAGAGCCTTTTTCCTTTAGGTCGTGAAATACAACCGCCTTATACCCACCTTATAGTTTGTATTATCAAGATTAAGCTTCACGAAAGTATTTATCTATTTTTTGCCTTTTTTCTTTGGTTTGAGATTCGAATACAATGATTGGGTGATGAAATCCCGAATCAAGGTTGTGATTGCTCACGTATTTGGAGTACTTGTGAATTTATTGTTCTACGTATACAATATAGTAATAATATTCACACAAAAACCGAAAAACGATAATACGTATTAGTAGAGTGCTACTAATACAAATAGATATTATGGCTAATATAAAAAAAACAATGGTTCAACCAAAACACAACACGCCTCCCTGGCAGCGGCGCCAAAAATGATTGTAGTAAAATACGACCTTTAGGAAAAGGAAGTAAAAGTGGTAAGTATTAAGTGTACGTTTAGGAAAACGTAAACACTTATGACCCAAATGGGGATCGTTCTCTCGAGGAGGCTAGTGTGTTGTGTAATGAATGAAGATTAATGTTTGTGATTATTAACAAGAAGAAAAGAAATGAGAAAGGAAAGAAAAGACGGTTACGAAGACGAATTAAAACTAAGACGAAAAAGGCGTAAACGTAAAACCGTAAAACTACAAAAATTAAAATTTTAACCTAAAAATTACTAAAAATTACTAAAAATCCACTATAAAATTCTAAGAGTTTACAAAAAATCCAAACTTGCTAAAACCTTTTAATTAATTAAATAATGACTTTTTAATGCTAATTAAAGCCCTAAAAATCACAATTAATTATTAAAAAGCCCTAAACAAGATTTTATAGTTTGTAAACCTAAAAAATGACCTAATTAAGCTAAAAGTTATTTTTAAAAATATTAAAACCAAATTAAACTATTTTTAATTACTTAAAAACTATAAAAATCTATTAAATCTTAAATTAATTCTAGAAAATAAATGAAAAGCCTAAAAAATATTTGGAAAGTGACAAAACTCCTAAATATTTCTAAGTGATCTAAGAAAAATGAAAAAAGTAGAAAAAACAAACTTTGAATTTTTGGGAATAAAATAATATTAAAATATTCTAAAAAATAAAAAGTTTATAAATAAATTCTAAAAAATTACCAAAAACCCTAAATAATCTAACTAAGACAAAAATACAAATGAAAGTTCCTAAAACCTTTTTATTAATTTTATATTTAATTTTAAATTTGTCTAAAAACCCTAAAATCAAATAAAATTAAAAATTAGAATTTTTGAAAACTTTTTGTGATGTAAACCTCAAATTACTTAAATAAAACCTAAAAACTATTTTTCTGGATTTTTAAAATGCTTTTTACTATTTTTAATCTACTTTCTAAAAATTAAACTAAAAATAATCCTAATAAATAAATAAATAAAGGGAAAAATATACTTTTAAAACAGAAAAGTCTTAAAACTTATGACAACCCTAGGAAAAATAAGCTAATGCAATTAAGCTTAATGAATAAGCTGAAAAGGTCAAAATAAGCTACGGCTTATTTTAGAAAAGCCAAAACCAAACCACCTTATATATCTTTCAAAAGCAACCCTAGCAGTCAAAGACCCTAGGGCGCAATGGTAACGTGTGTGTGTTGTGAGGGGGATGGCGCAGGTTCGAGTCCTGGCCAGTCCTTTTTGTTTGGTACTTTTTTTTTAAACTTTGCAAACCAAACCTGTGACCTCTTTTATCCACAAAGCACAAATCAGATTCAAATTTTAGCAAGATTAAAGCAAGATTTGGGCAAAAACGTGCCCAGTTTTCCTTTTTTAGGAACACAAGCAAAATGAAATCTTCACAGGTGCAATTGTTGGTCAAGAGGGGCTTGACTTGATGATTGTTGATGATTTGTTGGGCAATCAGGCACCCCTACACTCAGTTGGAGTGTAGGGAGTCAAATAAACACAAAAAAACACAAGCACTTAGCACAAAAGATAAAAAAAAATGAGCAAAAGGAAGCAAATCAAGGTTGCTGATGTGGTTGGCAGGTCTGGTGGATTTTTTGCTTATCTTTAGTGCACAAACTTGAATTTCCAACTCTCAAATCTTGCACACAGGTGTAACAATCATCATACAAGCAATCACAAACCTTAAATCAACCTAAACTCCAGCAAATTACAAGATTTGTTGGCTCAGTTTCACACAAAACAAGCAGAAAAGCTGGCATACAAATTTTTGCTATAAATTTCAAACTTTTGTCATGCAAATGTGTTTAAAACTGACCCCAAACTGAAAAACTAACTAGCTTACAACTCATCCTACCCTAATAAGTATTTCTAAACAGCTTTAAACACCAAATCTTGCCACAAAATCTACTTAAATCACAAATCCAAACACCCTTTTAAATGTTGAACATGCAATTTTTCAAAGCAAATAACACAAAGACTTTACCAAACTGGATTCAAAAACTTCTAACATGCATATACTACCAAAATAAACTCAAAACAATTCATTTAAACAACACTTAGCACCTTTTATGCAGATTCACATAAATCACCCAATAAACTTAAAAACTGAAAACAGAAACAGGATTCTACCTCAAGGGACTTACATCCAAGTCCCTTTGTGACTGCCAAGTCACCTCCTTTCAGGTCCGGACCTGAGCTGAACAATTGGACAACAAATATCAACAATCCTGCTAAGAGAAAAGTAAAGAAACAAGCAAATATGCTAAATCTGATTTTTCAAACTTCCTTAAAAATCTTTTCACAAACTTTGAAACCTTTAACAAGTTTTAAAAACAAGTTTAATATTCAGAAACTCAAGAATTTTTGGTCCACTTTCACTTCTCAAAAATTCATAAAATTACTGAAATCAAAACCCTTTTTAAAACTTTTTGAAAACTCAAATACACAAAGTATTTATCATAAACAATGGAACTCAATCTCTCTTCATAAACTAATACCAACTTTTAAAAAATGATAAAAGGAATTATATTTCTCAAAAATACCAACTTTATATTTCAATAAAAAGGAATTACAGAATTTTTGAAGAAAAACTGGAACAACAAATATGAGTGACATGCCACTCATATTTATACTAGCTAATGGAATAAACTAGAAACTAAAACCCTAATTCTTGAAATCTCTAAAAAGCCCTTGTCTTGATTTTGAAAATCTGGTCAAATTGGAACCCATGTGATGATAGCTGTCTTTGAATTGATCTTGGACGTTCTTTTGAGCTTAGGGACCAAGGAATCCATCTTAGCTGTTGATTGGTATACAAGATGCGTTTTTTTGCCCAAATAGGTGAAGCAGGGGACAAACGTGGGGACCACTGGGGTGAGTGGGAACGTGATGTGCAAGGTGGGTTTTGATTGGGAGAGGGTAAATTGCTAATCTGCACATTTAGAGGGTAAACCCCTTTGTTATGAGTCCAATTGGGTCTGGGTGGGTTTAGGGTTTATGGGGATTAAGAGGGGGTATTTAATCTGAAAAGGGGATTAAACAATTTAAATTAGGTGTTAGGAGGGAAGAGGGGGTTTGACTGGGGAGTTGACCGAGTTTTAATTAATACTTGGGTTTTGGGTTTTGGTAATGGACTGGGTAGGGTCGGTAAAGGTTTGGGTATTTGGGTTAATGGGTGGGCAGTTGTGACGTGGCAACTTTTGGTTGGTGGTGGAAGTTTGTTTGTTTGTCAAAAATGGCCCCCAAGGTTCTTTGTCTTCTTCACTTTGTATAAACAGCATAGAAACTTCTTTTCCTTTGATTTTAAGTTTCAGCTTTTGTCATTTTTGGCACATAAACTTTCCATACTTCTAACAAGGACTTCAAATGCAATTTTGGCATTCTTCAAGGGCTGTTCTTGTATAGTCTTCAAACTTTAGGGACCCTATTCATAGTGTTGAATATTTGAGGGGTATAAAGTGTAAATCTTCAAAAGTTGAGGGACCAAAGTTGCCAATCTTCAATTCTTCAAGGGCATTTTTGTAAAATCCAAACTTGGGCCCGGTTCATTGTGCGACTTCGTTTCCCGCGTTCGTTTTTGATTGATTCTTGTGATCTTTTGCCATTTCCTCAATATCTGTACCTAAAAATACACAAGTAACAAACACGAGCATATATTTGGTATTTTTAATGATATTTAATTCATTTTAAGCCCGATTTGGACGATGAGACCATGTATAAAAGCAGTCTCATCACGCTGCACTGTTCTTGACTTTATACATTTAATGAGAATGTGAGGTGGCATGCTAGCTGGCGATCCACAACTTAATTTTCTTGCATTGTGATTGGCTAAAAGGTAAATGACACGGATTAAGGCCAAAGTTGGTGCATTTTTGACACTTTCAGTCCCTTATCTTTAGCAGATTATCAAAATGAGCTACATTCTTCATTCCAATGGCAATTTTAGTCCTTTGACTTGCATTCTTGTTTATTTGACTCCCTTAACTTGGTTGACTTGAAGTTTGACCAAGTTTGACTTTGATCTTGACTTTTCCAAAGTTTGCATTTAAGTCCCTCAACTTTTGAATATTATTAAGATAGGTCCTTCATCTTAAATTGACTTGTCATCTTTGATCCTTCTCTTGTCTTTTCATAAAAAATGAGCTTGATTTCCTCTTGTTTGCTTGAAAATGTATCCTTGTTACCTATTTAAGCACAAACACAAAACATACCACATAATACTGCTTTATAGCACAAAAGTTAGGTATCTTCTATGTGTTTTAGGGTGATTTGTTGATTAATTGATATGAGATTTTACTCATATCAAATCCCCTACACTTGAACATTGCCATGACCTCATGCAATGCTATATTTTAAAGCACAATTTTACATTTTCCTCATAACTAACCCACCTTGGCCAATATGGAATGCTATTACACTATTCTACTCTATATGATGCATGATTTTGATTTTGTACAATGCAATGCAAAGAAAACAATTCTATTTATATATTTTTGGAATTTTATTAAAATGGTTTTGATGGAAAAACTGATAAAAGAAATCAACGACTTATATTAGGGCTTGGGTACCATGGACACTTATCACCCTCCAGTTTCACTTTCCCCATACCAAGCTTAAAAATGGGATCATTGCATTCACAACTAAAAAGTGCATCAACTTATTCATGACAACTAAATGTGGAACCGGTTATTATTTTAGCAAATTGCTTGAGTGCAGATTTGTCATTATTTAAAGCGTGAAATATAAGAAATGTAAAATCAAAAAATAAGGAAGCACGGTTTTAATCCTAAGTAATCATCTCATCCATTACTTGAAAAACCGCTCACAATTAATATAAGCTCGTTTCAAGAGTAATAAGTCATTCGCCTTATGTGTAAAATCCTCATGTCATGCATTAATAAGTAGCTACACACTCGCTAAGGAAAGAAAAATAAAACTCACGCAATAATTTACATCCTCCGCCTTTTTGAGACTTTAGATCTTCAATCCCGCAACCCGTCAAGGTAATATTGGATTGGAACAACTATTAAATCCCCGTAACCCGTCAAGGTAGTATTGGAATCTAATAGTTACTATAATTAACACTTCACTGCCCCTCTTGGGAGTTTTGTATAATTATTTTTTTTTTATTTTTTTCTAGCCACTCATTTTTTTGTAAGCCGCTCTTATTTTTCTTTATTCCTCACAAAGAAATTTGAAAAGAATAAAAGAAAAAACACCCGCTAAGTATTAAGCATGACATAAGTCTAGTACACATAAAACGTTCTAACTTAGAATCTTAAGACGTACTTATATCAACCATGAATGATTAGAAAAAAATGCATAAGAGACTATAAACCAATTAAAACCATTCTTGATTATTTATTAACATATATACATGCAAAGAGAATAGAGGTAAAGAAGAGAAGGGTTTAGCCACAAGTAATTATCATGAAGTTTATCTAGCCCTTTTATACTTGCTTCAACTCTATCATTTCCCATTCTCCACAAATTTAAAATCTTAAATAATGAGAGTGCTGGATGCTTAGCCTAATAGACCAATGAAGGACTACATGGTTAAGGATACTAGCTAGAGAATGCTTGGATAAGCACACTGGGGTTGAGTCAAAATATCCATGGCGGGCCTAATATGTTAAAGAAGTCTAAATTTGTTAAACCATGTCCTTATTATATTTTTTCCTTTTTCAATTTATCTTTGATGAAAAATAAAAGAAGAAATATATACAATGCAAATGTGTTATGCAAATGAAAAATTATTGATGCAAAAATTATGAATGCATATTTTTGGTGGCCAAAGTAGATCAACAATTTGAAAATGTTTGAAAAATTAATTTTCCATGTTATCATGAAGGTCAATGATAAAGTCTAGGTAAGGTCACTTCGATAGAAGACCCCCCTACACTTAAGCTAAACATTGTCCTCAATGTTTAAGAGCATGGAAGTATAAACTTCCCCTACACTTATGACAATGAATAGACTTTGCTTAACCCAAGCTAAGGAAAGATCAACTATAGTGAATTCATTTTTTAAGCACAATGTGTCTATGAAAAATCACAATAGTAACAAAGTAAACCAGATGCAAGGGCCTCCTCCATAAGCTCCAAAGCACGTGATGAGTGAGAAACCCTACAAACAACATGAAGACAAAAGGAAGGTCTCCCCTACACTTCTCATCAACTCTCCGTCCTTATTGCTAACCTACAACACTCTAAGTCTAAAACCTCTAAACCTAGTTATTCAAGCTTGATTTAAGGAGTCTCTAGCTTGACTCTTCCCACAATGAACTAATTCATAGGGAAAATGGGGATCTCTTGGACCATTTCTACGGAAATGTCCTCCCCAAAATAGTGCTTAACATGGTGACCATTCACTTTGAAATTAGGACCATTGGGTTGAGACAACTCAATAGTTCCATATGGAAATACTTGAGCAATAGTGAATGGACCGGACCATCTCGACTTAAGCTTGCCCGCAAAGAGTTTCAACCTTGAGTTAAAGAGGAGAACCGGCTCTCCAACTTTGAACTCACGGTTCTTGATCTTAGCATCATGTAATTTCTTAGTCTTTTCCTTATAAAGCAATGAGTTCTCATAAGCATTAGCTCTCAATTCATCCATTTCATTGAGTTGGTCCTTTCTATGTGAACTGGCTTGGTTTAAATCAAAGTTAGCCCACTTGAGAGCCCAAGAAGCCTCATGCTCTAACTCGAATGGGAGGTGGCATGCTTTTTCATAGACAAGCCTATATGGAGTACAACCTATTGGTGTCTTAAAAGCCGTCCTAAAAGCCCACAAAGCATCATCAAGCTTATCCAACCAAGAAGCTCGATGCTCTCCCACCGCTCTTTCCAAAATTATCTTTAAACCACGATTTATGACCTCGGTTTGACCATTGGTTTGAGGGTGATACGCGGTAGAAAGTCTATGATTAACACCATACTTCTTCATAACTCTTGTGAATTGATCATTACAAAAGTGAGTACCACGATCACTTATGATGGCCCGAGGTACACTAAATCTAGCAAATAATTGCTTCAAAAAGTTTACTACAACTCGAGCATCATTAGTAGGTAAGGCTTTGGCCTCAACCCACTTTGACACATAATCCACCGCTACGAGTATGTACTTATTTCCTTTAGAAGATGGAAAAGGTCCCATGAAATCTATTCCCCACACATCAAAAATATCACACTCTTGTATGAAATTTTGTGGCATCTCATCTCGTTGAGTAATTTTTCCTTGTCTTTGACATACGTCACAAAATTTCACCATCTCTTGGGCATCTTTGTATATAGAAGGCCAATAGTAACCCGAATCAAAGACTTTTTTGGCGGTATAGTTGGGCCCAAAATGTCCACCCGTAGGTACCTTATGACAAGCTTCTAAAATCTTAAATGCCTCGGGCCCATCTACACACCGTCTAATGATTTGGTCCGCACATTGCCTAAAGAGGTAAGGGTCATCCCAAATGTAATACTTCTCTTCCTTAAGAAATTTCTTCTTTTGTTGGGAAGTGAGATCCTCTATTAGCACATCCCCCACAAGATAGTTTGCAATATCCGTAAACCAAGGGGTGGCATCCTCTTGAGAAGAGATAGACATGAGCTCCTCTAATGGAAAGGATTCATTGATTTCCTTATGAGGCAAATCTCCTTGAAAAGGATGCTCAAGTCTACTCAAGTGACCCGCCGCTAAATTCTCGGCTCCTTTCTTATCACGAATCTCTATCTTAAACTCTTGTAGCAATAAAACCCATCTCAAAAGTCTAGGCTTAGCATCTTGCTTTGTCATGAGATACTTGAGAGCGGAATGATCCGTATACACTATGGTTTTGGATAGCACATGATAGGGTCTAAATTTCTCAAAGGCATAGACTATAGCAAGCAACTCTTTCCCCGTGATGGTATAATGAAGTTGTGCACCCATCATGGTTTTACTAGCATAGTGTATAGGTTGGAAATTCTTATTCACTCTTTGTCCTAACACGACCCCCGTGGCATAATCACTAGCGTCACACATAAGCTTAAAAGGCAATTCCTAATTTGTAGAAACCAAAATGGGAGCCTTAGTCAACTTTTCCTTAAGTATCTCAAAAGAGTCCAAACACTCTTTGTTGAAAATGAAAGGAGCCTCTTTTTCCAAGAGGTGGGTCATCGGTCTTGCTATCTTAGAAAAATCTCGTATGAAACGTCTATAGAACCCCGCATGACCCAAAAAACTCCTAACTCCTTTCACCGTGGTGGGTGAGGGAAGCTTAGCAATCACATAAATCTTAGCACGATCCACTTCTAAACCTTTGTTGGATATCTTATGTCCCAAGACTATCCCCTCTTTAACCATGAAATAGCACTTCTCCCAATTAAGAACAAGACGTGTTTCCTCACACCTCTTTAGCATACGTTCTAAATGGGAGAGAAAAGAGGTGAATGAATCTCCAAAAACCGAGAAATCATCCATGAAAACTTCCATAGTTTGCTCAATCATGTCATGGAAAATTGCCATCATACACCTTTGAAATGTCCCCGGTGCATTACACAAGCCAAAAGGCATTCTCTTGTAAGCAAATGTACCGTAGGGACAAGTGAATGTGGTCTTTTCTTGATCCTTAGGGTAAATGGGTATTTGAAAATAACCCGAGAATCCATCTAGAAAACAATAGTACTTATTTCCCGCTAAGCGTTCAAGCATTTGGTCCATAAAAGGTAACGGGAAATGATCTTTCCTAGTAGCATCATTGAGCTTCCTATAACCAATACAAACTCTCCAACCCGTAACAAGTCTAGTAGGAATAAGCTCATTGTTCGCATTGGGCACTACGGTGAGTCCACCCTTCTTAGGAACACAATGAACCGGACTAACCCATGGAGAGTCGGAAATGGGGTAAATCATGCCCGCATCAAGGAGTTTGATAACTTCCTTCTTAATGACCACATGGATTTTAGTGTTAACCCTTCTTTGTCTTTGAATAGTGGGTTTGTAATCATCCTCGATAAGGATTTTGTGTGTACAAAAATTTGGATCAATTCCCCTTATGTCGGATATTTTCCATGCTATGGCTTGCTTATGTTTCTTAAGGACTTCTATGAGTTTTTCTTTCTCATCATCTTTCAAATCTTTAGCAATGATCAGGGGCAATTGGTCTTTCCCATCTAAGAAAGCATACTTTAGGTGGGATGGAAGGTCCTTAAGTTCGAGGGTAGGTGGACTCTCTATAGAAGGTTTCACTATGGATGGATCATCATTGGTAACTTCTTGTGGGATGGGTGAAGGAATGGGATCCTCATTGAGCAACTTTTGGATAGTGAGAATGTCTTCTTCCCAATTAATGGAAGAATCATCATTACCAAGGAAGTTGGACTCATATTCCTCCAAGAGGAAATCACTCTCTCCAAAAGGTGTTAAGGAGGGAGCAATTGAGGCAACGGTCTCTACATGAGGCATGTCTTCACTATTGCTCTTACAAGCGTCATGTAAATGCTCATCACACACCTCATCAAGTACATCAACTATGTTAATGGTTTCACAAGATTGAGACTTCATAGTCACTTTTCCTAGCTTAAACACCACTTTCTCATCCTCAACTCTCATAATTAGTTCTCCCTCCACGTCTATGAGAGTACGACCCGTCCTCAAAAATAGTCTACCAACAATTAGAGGAACTCTCGGGTCCATGTCATAATCAACCACTACAAAGTCGGCCGGAAAGGTAAACTTATCTACACCTACAAACACATCCTCTGCAATACCTACCGGGTAAGCTATGGTATGATTGGCTAACTCAAGGGTCATCCTAGTTGGAGTGAGATCGGGAAGAGAGAGTTTTTGCCAAACCGATAAAGGCATGAGATTTATGCTTTCCCCTAGATCCGCCAATGCCATGCAATTTTCTACCCCGGGAAAATTACAAGGGATCAAAAAGCGCCCCTGATCTCCAAGTTTTGTAGGTAACGTTTTGAGCAACACGGCGGAGCAATTCTCGTTAAGGGATGTGTTGGGTAAATCCACCAATTTTTCCTTGTTGGAGAGTAGATCTTTGAACATCTTAGCAAATTTTGGCATATAAGCAAGAGCTTCCGCAAAGGAGATGTTTATGTTGAGTTGCTTGAACATCCTCAAAAAGTTTGAGACTTGTATATCATCCTTGTTTTTCAATTTGTCCTTTCTCAATCTTGAAGGGTAAAGAAGGTTTGGTTTAGGTGTAGGTGGAGTAGGTGTTGTAGTGGAAGATTTTTCTTTGTTAGCTTCTTCATTGGGAGTTGTGGAAGGTAAAGGAGAAGTGGGTATAGGTTGAGAAGGTGTTGGTGATGAGGTAGTAAAGCTTGGAGGTGGTGAAGAAGATGTAGAAGCCTTATCACAAGAGGGAATCATAGTAGGCTTAACAATAGAAGGTGTAGGAGGTGAAGGATCATTAGTCGTTTTTCCACTTCTTGTTGTAATAGCATTGACATTTACCCCTGGGTTTGTTTGTGTGTTAGAAGGTAAAGCCCCTTGTGGTCTTTGATTAAATGCCATCAAAAGCCTCTTAGTTTGCTCCTCCATTGTAAGTTTCATTTTCTCATGCATTATTTTTTCACTTTCACGAATTCTCCTCTCGACATACTCATGATTATCATATGGCACATATCCTTGATTTGGGAAGGGTGGGGGTAGTGGGTTAAATCCTTGATTGGGTGGATGAAACTTGTTTCCTTGATTTTGAAAGGTGTTGGGTGCTTTGTAGTTGTTCCCTTGGTATTGTGGTCTTGGCCCTTGGTTCCTTTGTAACAATTGAGGGGGATTGGGTTGAGTAAGGGTGGGTGGATGGGGTGGGAATCCCGGTGGAGCAAGGTAGTTTTAAGACTTGTAAGAAAGATTGTTTGGATTGATGTTGGGTTTGAAATTTTCTCGATGTTCTTCTTGGTAAGCATAACACTCCCCTTGATAACCTTGAACTTTATCACATTGTTAATAGGAATGGGGACCTCCACAAGTCTCACATGAAAGAGTAATAGCATGCACATCATTGGTGGAATTGTTCAAGGAAAGGCCCTTAATGGTTTGGATTAGTTCTTGATTTTACTTAAGATTCATCTCTTGATTCCTATCCATTCTTTGGAGTATCTCTTGGTGACTCTTGAGGAATTGGTTGTCACAAGGTGTTTGAGAATTATTCTGCACAACATGAACCCTTTCTTCAAATTATGTGTTAGTTTGCACCATTGATTTGGTCTCAATAATGTCCCAAGCTTCTTGAATGGATTTAGCAAGAATATTTCCACCTGCAAAAGAATTAAGTGAATCTTGGCAGTGTCGTCTTAATCCATCATAGAAAGTGTTGATTTGGTGAACCTCATCGAATCCATGATTGGGGCATTTTCTCAATAACTCCTTGAACTCCTCCTAAGCATCACTAAAGGTTTGACTAGGTTTTTTTTGAAAGCCTATAATTAAGTTCCTCAAAGTCGTGGTCTTAGATGGGGGAAAGAACTTGTTCAAAAACTTCTTAGTGAAACCATCCCATGTAGTAATGCTCTCGGGTGGTTGTGTATCTAACCAATGCTTAGCATTTTCCTCTAGTGAAAATTGTACCAATATCAACTTAATGGCATCATGGGGAACTCCATTGTACTTAATGGTGTTGCAAATAGCAAGAAATTTCTTAAGGTGATCATGTGGATTATCATTTTTATTCCCAAAAAATGGTGTGTTTGAAACCAAGTTAATCATAGATGTCTTTAGCTCAAATGTGTTTGCGGGAATATCAGGTATCTTGATAGCATCGGCATATCCTTGCACATTGGATTGCAAGTGCTCCATCAAAGGTCGAGTGTCAACGCCGGCCATGGCTTCTTGTTGTGTATAGATCAAAGCACGATTCTCGGGATCAGCTTGATGGACGGTGGTGTTTTTACTCTTTCTCTTTTTCTTCCTTTTGGGAGGAAGGGGTTGTACACCAAATGGTATTTGTGCACGCCCGCGAGTGAGCATGCAACTCAATACAAGGAGTGAGAGAGAAGCTCTCGTTTGACTTTGAAGAAGAAGAGATTATCCTCTTCGAGATTTAATATGAAATATCCACAAGAAAGTATAATATATGTAATTACTACTTGGGTGCAAGACCCCAAATCAAGCCTTCCTTCTTAGAATACGCACTAGTGAACGTGGGGTTAGGTGACGTGAAGCAATTAAGTACCTATTAACCCTTAGATGGCATTTTATAACACATCGCCTTTCTATTCACTTTGTAGTTTGTATTCTTCGAATTATTACCTATTGGAAGTATTTATCTATTCTTGCTTAATTAAATTTGATTGATACACGTGTCAAGGACCGGAACGCTCCCTAACACGGTGTATTGCAAAAGAAATACTTATGGAGATATGTGTATTACTTGTTCGTATACGTATACATATCTACATATAATAATATAGAGAAAATATTTTTGTATTTATTGGGTTTTTTTAAAGAAAATACTATATGTACGTAAAAACCGAGGAAATCTAATAATATATATTTTTGGGTGCAATCTCTTAGGAAAAAGATTGCTTTTTTGAATTTTTTATTTTTTTGGTCAATTCTTTAGGAAAAGAATTGTTTTTGTTATTTTTTAGTTTTTATATTTTTATATTTTTGATTTTTTTTATGTTTTTGATTTATGATACGTAAAAATAACGTTCACGGGGTGAACGTATCCCAAAAGCCAATGAAAACCGTCAATCAATAGTCTCTCGTAAAGTCAAAGAACAGGCAGCGGCGCCATTTGAAATTGAGTATATTGAAGTTCGTTTTCTCTCGATTCTTGACCAATTGAAAGTCCTAAAAATCTTAAGTTTATAATTGTTCTTGGTTGATAGGGTATTTGGAAATTCTATGTCTATTTCAAACAACAAGTAAAAATGGTGAAAAATATTAAGCTATATATCCGTAAATCACTTTGCAAATACCAAATATTATTCACAAAAATTCTAAATGTAAAAACATAAAAGTAATGTGCTCAAAATGTAAAGTAATTGAAAGTACTAAGCTTGAAATGTAAAGTTTAGAAAGTAAAAGGACCTAAAATGTAAATTCTAACAAACTTGTAACTAATTTTAACAAACTAAACAAACAGCCTAACTAATTTTGACAAGTAACTGAAAGTTTAGGGATTGAAAATTAGCAAACCCTAATTACTAGAAAGATTAGCTGCCAATGAAAGCAGTTTAAAACTTCAAGGACCAATTTGCAATTAACTATGACTTAAACACAAAAATGGGCTCAATGCACTAATAAGCTCGTATAAGCTCAATTCTGAACCAAATAAGCTCAAACCAGTTTTAAAATGCTTAAAATCGAAAATCAACTAGGCTTGTATGAGGAAACTGCTTAAAACCAAGTAGAACTCAAATAAGCTCATTCCAATAAGCCAACATTAAGCTAACTTAAAAGCCAGACATCCACATCTTGATTTTAATGCTCACACATGTTAAACAACTTAATGAGAGTATGGAATGTCTTTTCTTTTTGAAAATGGTCCACTGAATAAGCTGGAAAATGGAATTAAGCTGAAAAGAGCTTATTTGACCAAGTTTGACCAAAATTATGAAAAAGCTAAAAAGTTCCAAAATTACTCAAGACATGTTTCTAAGCAGGTTTATGAAGAAAAAGGAGCAGATTTATGAAGTAGAAACGGCTATATAAGAAAATAGTCCACTATGTATAAAAGAAACTTGAGTTTGCTCAAGTGCTTATCAAAAAGCTAATTCCAAGCTTAATACTGAAAACTATGTAATTTCCTTAAACATGCTTGAACTTTGGATGTTTAACTACAACTAGGAACTTGTTTGAAGCAATTTGGTTAAGAACTGAAGAAATGGCATGGATTTGAAAAGAGAAAGTTTTCTAAATGACAATGATCACAAACTTTGACCCATACTTTTTCTATACCATTTGCCTTTTTGACCAATATTTTGGCTTCAAAACCCAACAAAATTGTTTCTACTAGTTCACTGAATGTGAATAAGCAAATCTTAACAAGATTAACAAACTTGTACTACAAAAACTTGACAGATCCAAATACTAGTTATTAAGTCTGTGATGAACTTTTTCAAAGTGATTATGATTAAAAGAGTGGAACAGGCTAAGACTTCTATCAAGACATGTTCTATGAGTAAAATGAAGAGTAATGGAACTGAAAACAAACTTGTTAACAGATTTTAACATAAAGTGCACTCTAATAACTATGACTGATGAATATCAAACTGAAATCAAGTGAAACTCAGACTAAGGCTACAAGATTACTCACAAGCTATCAAATCAACTCAGTTACACTAAAACAAGTCCAAACACATGATCATAGCAGCACTAAATGTTTACACTAGGAATTGAGCATGCAATCTTCAATTGAGTGGAACTTAAAACAGGATTAACAAACTTTTTAGCTTGAAGCCTCCCTTGATGGAGTAGTGTGGCGCTGAGCCAACTAGAATCTACAAGAACACCATAAGAACACCTTCAATAACCATATTATCACCTCCAAAAGCTTTTTCTGAACAAATCAAACCAACCAGCTAGAAATTGCAATTCAGGTACTAGAATGAACTGATCTTGCTAAATCGATCATAACAAGCTTCCACAATATCTCAAAAACACTCCATTGATCACTTAAGATCAATGAAATCACAAACAGTAACAAGATTGTAGGTATGAGTAAGTGAAATTAAGATAAGAGAAGAGGAAATGGATATTTTTGTGATTTTTATTGATTGATGAAGGAAAATCTGTTACAACTGCTTTAACTAACTTCTAACCAACTCTTAAGTGTGTGTCAAACACTTAAGAGTTGATGGCTAACTGAATGAAAGAACAAAGTTGAGAGAGAAAATCTAAAGTGTGTGTTTTTGCACACTTAGCTACTACTGAAAAATGAAGGTACAATGTCCTATTTATAGAGGTTGAAGATGATGTGTTGGGGTAGCATGACGTGTCTCAACCAATGGTAAGATGCCAGGTGTCAAAATCTGGTAAATTGCCAATTTGTCTCCAAGAACAGGAAAGGGGTTTTCTTCTCCTTTGAGCTTCAGTTTAATTGACTTATGCAGTTGCATTAGTCGTCTCAATCCGAGTATTTTTCATGTAGAAAGTATTTTGTGAAATGCATTGTAGACAAATCTACGTCCTGGGCTCGTTGAAGAAGAAGAGTGACACGTGTCATGTTTTCATTTGTTATTTGTCCCTCACACGGATCATTATCCACTATAGATAGAATGCTATGTTGCATGTTGGATCCTGATTGGTGGAGAAATATTTAGTGCGCTGCACTGTTCTTGACTTTATACATTTAATGCGAATGTGAGGTGGCAAGCTAGCTGGTGATCCACAACTTAATTTTCTTGCATTGTGATTGGCTAAAAGGCAAGTGACACGAATCAATGCCAAAGTTGGTGCATTTTTGACACTTTCAGTCCCTTATCTTTAGCAGATTATCAAAATGAGCTCCATTCTTCATTCCAATGGCAATTTTAGTCCTTTGACTTGCATTCTTGTTTATTTGACTCCCTTAACTTGGTTGACTTGAAGTTTGACCAAGTTTGACTTTGATCTTTACTTTTCCAAAGTTTGCATTTAAGTCCCTCAACTTTTGAATATTATCAAGATAGGTCCTTCATCTTAAATTGACTTGTCATCTTTGATCCTTCTCTTGTCTTTTCATCAAAAATGATCTTGATTTCCTCTTGTTTGCTTGAAAATGTATCCTTGTTACCTATTTAAGCACAAACACAAAACATACCACATAATACTGCTTTATAACACAAAAGTTAGGTATTTTCTATGTGTTTTAGGGTGATTTGTTGATTAATTAATATGAGATTTTACTCATATCATTTCTCAATCTAACAATCTAACAAACCTTATATTGCATTTAAGTTTTATCAAAAGAATAACAAGTTGATCAGTTGATTTATATAAGTTGATCAGTTTAAGTATTTATTCATGTTAGGTGTTTATGTATTCAATTTTCAACCTAATCATATGTACTTGCAAATATATATATGGTTTATGAATTTTCAATAATTTGATTAGAAACACAAAATGGGTGATTCAAAAAAATGAGTTTTTGGTGTATTTAGTTTATGTAGACAAAGCATACGGTGTATCTCTTAAGAAAAACATAACATACAATGAGCTAGTTTCGGTTGTGAAGAATAGATTCAAGTTTAACGAGTTATCCGTAGTGTTGTTTACTTACGAAGTAGGTTCAAAGTTTGTGTACATTGAGAACGATGCCGATGTGAATTTTTTCGTCCGATCATCATGCAAGTCACAAGGTACAACAAATACTCTTAATATAAAAAAATAGATCAGTGGTTAGATTCTAAACCTACTTCATCTAAGCATCAAGATCCAAAATTATTTAGTTCTAAACCGACTTGTTCTAAGAAATTAGATTTTGATCTTAACTTTTCTTTGCATTCTAATGGTCTTTTGCCACCACAAGAAGATACATACAAACATAAAAATGCAAAACAAGAGTATGAAGATAATTGGGAACCGAACACGTTAAAAAACATTTTCCGAACCCCACCACAAAAACCCATTTTTAAAACACCAAAAAATACTAACGTATATGCCGCAAGGGTTGTGAAACCAGGTGATAGATTTGATAGTAAAAATTATGTAAGTATGAACTAGGTTATAAAGCTATTCTAGAAGGTTATGAGTTTAAGCCTATGAAAACAGATAAATTTAGGTACGAGGTAGTGTGTGTGGATATGGAATGTAATTGGAAAATAACATCAGCTAAGAGTGATTATAGTAATGAATGGGTAATAAAAAAGGTAAACGACCACCACACTTGTGAAAAAAGACAAATAGGTATGTATCACCATAATGCTAAATCTGATTTGTTGGGTCATTTAATTGCGCCTAAGTTCAAAGACCACCATCGCATTTACAAAAGAAAAGAAATACAACATGACATAAACCAGCTGTACAACCTAAACATTACATACAAACAATCCAGGAGAACAAAGAATGCTGCATTGATAGAGACATCCGGTTGCCCAACTAAATCATTTGCGCAGTTGCCTTTTTATTATCATAATTTGGAATTGACAAATGATGGGACTATTACATATTTGACACGGATGATGAAGGTCGTTTTAAGATGATTTTTGTAGCTTTTGGTGTTGCGGTAAGTATTTGTATAATAATTAATAATATATATTTAAATCTGTAGTACACTTTACCTAATTAAATGTTTTATTGCCCGTTAGGTCGAAAGCTTTAGGTACCATATGCGACCATTGATAATAATAGATGCGGCGCATCTAAAAGGCACTTACCTAGGGACAAATTTGGTGGCAGTTGGAATGGATGGAAACAATCAAATCGTTTCGATAGCAACCAGAATTGCTGAAGGTGAGACAGGCGCTTCATGGTCATGGTTTTTGTCCAAGTTGAAAGATTACATAGGGGAAAACCCTGACTTGGCTACCATATCTGATAGGCATGTAGCAATATTATCAGTTGTACAAGTTGTTTTCCCGAATGCATTCCATGGCTATTGTTGCAGACACATGATGATGAATTGTTAAATCAAGGCTGAAAAGCTAAAGGCAACATATTGGAAGATGTGCAAAGCCTATACCGTAGAAAATTTTGATGAAGCAATAGGGGAACTTGGAGCAAAAGCACCAGATGCACACAAGAGACTGATAAAGGCGGGTGTTGAGAAGTGGTCTCGAGCACACTGCCCAAGTAATCGTTACAATTACATGGCGTCTAATAGCGTTGAGTCAATCAATTCATTAACAAAAGATGTGCGCAAACTACCGGTAACTAACCTACTGGATTGGTTTAGAGGTCTTGTACAGGAAAGGTATTGCGAGCGTCAGGAAAATTATGCAGATTAGTTATGGTATACCATATATTCCATGCATGTTAAATAATACAGTTAAATAACTTTCAATAATTTTGTAGATGCAAAAGCAGATGAACTAAGACCTTGGACAACAAGAAAAATTACAATGCGGATGAACAAGAGTTTAAACTGGCATGTGGCAGGAATTGAGATGTACAAAATTTATCAAGTAGATGATCGACGCAAAACCCATACAGTGGACTTGAGTAATTATAAATGTACATGTCGCGTATGGCAAATTTCAGGTCTGCCTTGTGCTCATGCATTAGCAGTTTGTAGGTGTCTTGGAATGACCAATTTCAGTCAATTGGTACAAGGGTGGTTCAGGGCAACGACGCTTAAATCAACGTACCAAGGCTTGGTATATCCTGTGGGAGAGATTTTCGGTTGGCAGCGTCCTAATTACTTACAACGAGTAAAGCCACCAATAATCATAAGGCCACCTGGAAAACCAAAGGGGACTACTCGTATTTTATCCCAAAATGAAGACCCTGTACAAGTAAGTTGTGGCAGGTGTGGAAGTCGTGGCCACATTCGGAATGCATGTAGACATGCAATACCAACTCTACCCAAAAAAGTAAGTAAGAGTTCGCCTTATTTTCTAACATACGCATATATAGATCAATTGTTGAATTCTATGACACATTCTATAGGCAAGAAATCAGGAAACGCAAGAAGATGGGATGAACACACAACCACCGCATGGATATTCACAACCATTCCATTGGGATGCTGTAAACTTAAACGACCCTTAGAATTCAAAACACGTAAGAAGATTATTTAACTATTTGTTTTGTAAAACTATTTTTCTTCCAAACACTCTACCTACTTAGTTATGCTATTAACTATGCTATTAACTATTTTCCTTCCTATGACTCTGCCTACTTGGTGATACTAGCATACAATAATTCAAAAGCTAATTTAATCTTACAACTAACTTAAAATTATAAATAATTCAAAAGCTTACTAATTTTAAAATGAAACTAAAAAGGATAAAGAATATACTATGCATCCAGGCCCTTAGCTATGGTATTGCTTCTGCTGAATTCATCTATTGATCAAACAATCCTTATTAGTAGCCAGCCTCAAAACAAATGCTTATCAATTGCGGGTCATACAAATAAAAAGTTTTATAAACACATCACAATCATAATGTCATAGAAATGTCATTGAGAATTAATACATTGTTCAACCAAGAATTGTAGGCATATATCAAGAAGTGTGAGACCCATAACATCAGGTAACAATTTTTTACAAAAGATATGCCTACATTTCATTTCATAATGTTAACAAAATATATGACAATGACATACAAAGTAAACAATGATCTCGTGCTGGAAATAGAATCGGATCATTTTATCTCGGTATGCCAACGCAGATTGTATTGGGTCTTCAACATCCAATGGGATCCCGTGTGTCAACCTATATACATAATAAGAAATAAGAACAGGACATATCATTAATATTTAGTTAAATAATTAATTAATTTAAAACTTATTACCCGTATAGAAATAAGCAGACAAATACACCACAATCGCCAAATACACCTCCCTGCTGGGGGACGGTGACGGCATGTCTAAACTTAATACTATACTCAGTTGGATCAATTCCTTTGCTAGCAAACACACCGGCATCTTGTAGAACCACATGCAGCTTAGTCTCTAGACACTTCCTCATGTTAACATACCATGGACGGATTTCTTCTCCATAAGTCTCTAGACTTTCTGGCACTAGACTATCATAGAATGTCACATTACCGGTTCTGATTTCAAACTGTGTAAGAGACCAGGGTGACTTTGGTTCATTTATTGGAATGAAGACCTACAAATTTTTGTACATTTATAATTAACCTGTTTCAATAACAACAAAAATTAACAAAACAACTGTGTAAAAAAAATTACCTGCTCAACATCAGTCCATGGCATAGGGTATATTTCATTGGTTGCATAGAACAAAGGAATCGAGTCGCCTAATAAAATCGTAAGTGTTGATCCCAAACTTAGATCGATTTAGCTTGTGTAAACGAGATTAAATCAAGTTAAACACGTAGAGAAACTTTGTTTGTGTATAAAACAATTTAAGTATTATTCAGAATTAATACTCAAACAAGAACACACAAAGAATGTAAAACAAACTTTCACTTGATTGATTAAAACAAACTTGCTTACAATGAAAGTGTTAAACGTATGAAAACTTATTATTAAACTTAACCTAAAGGTCTTCTTTTATAGACATAAGAAGCCTTGTACAAGAGTCTACGTATCAGCTATTCTAGGTAAAGATAAATATAGAAAATACATTGTTGATCCTATCTTTTACTAGAAACAACTAGAAACATAATACGCGTAGACCATATCTTTCTATCAGTGCTGAACTTCATCCTATCAACGCTTGACTTCTTCCTGTCAATGCTTGATCTGTCAACGCTTGTTTTCTTCTTATCAACACTTGTTTTCTTCTTGTCAGCGTTCAAGTGTACTGGCTACATTTTATTCCCAACAATCCTCCCTAAACTTGATATCTACTCTAGCAATCAAGTTTCTGAATAAAATTTAAGAACTAGGAGGAATCTTACAAATCTTATCATATTGGTAATAAACATGCCTAATCAAATCTTTGGCCACGTCACTTGAATAGTCAGTCTTCAGCTGTGCTGTCTTCATCTTTTCCAAAACTTCTTTGGACATGGGATACTCAGCATCTACAAGTAGATACTCAAAAAACTTTGTAGAACACAAATAATACACACCAGCAGCTGAATACAAACGCCATTGAAGTCCACTGATATAATCCTCAAGATCCTTCCAAACAGGATCTTCATCTTCTGGTCCACATATTCTCTTGAATGTTGACCAAAGTTTTATTCCACTGACTGAAGTAGGTGCTTCAGTCTCATACTTGGCCTGCAATAACCTCCAAAGGTCTGCCAAGTCTTCCCTATCCATACTTGCAAAGAGAGACATAAGAGTAGTAAATGTGTATACCTCTTTCCCATATCTGCCAATCATCCAAAACCCACTTGCATCTTCTTCATAGCTAATGATAGGGTTTCTGGCATCAAGAGGTAACACTTGTACCATATCTGAAGCTTTCATGAGTGAGAGCTTAATGCTCCTTCTAAGAACAGCTTCACTGGGATTCAGTTTATTCATATCTTTAGGAAACTCAAGAGGAACTCCCTTTTTCAAAGGCCTTGGAACAATCATTGCCTTCTGAATCTCCATCGCTTCTGCAAGTTCTTCTTTCCTTTCATCTGAAAGAAGTCTGATAGTATTCGTTTCCTGCACTCTTGCCCAAATGGGATAAGCCTTATACTCCAACTCTTCAAAGGTTAATCCCTGCAACTTCTTGAAGGTCCAGCCTGTTCCATGACATCTGAGTAACATGTAGTAAAGCTCCCTTCTATCCCTTTTCAGCAGTGAGAAAACATTGCTAGCCTTATGCTTCAGAATTACCTTGCAATCACTTTGAACTCTTAGAAGAATCTCCAATCCCCAAATTTGGTCTGAAATTGTCAAATTTGGATTCTCCATAATCCTATTCTCCCAAGCATGGTACATCTGAACAACTTCTGGCATATCAAAGTCTACTTGCAATTTCAACTCTCTAAGCTTCTCTCTTGCCAAGTCATCACCATATTCAAGTCTTTCTGGTTGTTCAATTATCATCACACTTGAATCTGGACTCCCTTCATCACTTCCTTCTAGTTCCTCAGAAGTGACTACAAATGGTGATTCACCAACCTTCTTCATCTCTTGTTCCACAAGTTGTGCAGCCAACCTTGAATCAAAATCTACTTGTGCTGCATCCTATGGAACTTCTACTTCTACCATAATTCCTTTATCCTTATCTAATAGATCAATGATGGGTAAATATGACGTTGGTACATGTGAGGACACTTCTTTGATGATGGCTGATGACTGGAATACATCAACCATATCTGCAGGTCTGTCAACGCTCAAATTCCTTGTATCAGCGCCCAATTTACTCTTGTCAGCGCTTGGTGTGTCAGCGTCCAAAGTTTGCTTGTCAACACTCACCTTACATGTCTCAACGCCTCTTGTGAACTGCTCCATCATAGCTATAAAAGATAAGTTCAAGTTTATAGGAGTAACCAAAGATGTATCAAAACCTGGTTGCTTCTTCAATTCAGTGAGGGCTTCAGCAACACCCAAAGATTCTCCATCATGTGAGCCTTTGTCACTCACATGGATCTGCTCATCCTCCCCTTTGGAAGATTCCTCCATCCCACGTCTATTATTAGCATCCTCCAAAAGAACAATCCTCTCCCTCAATTGCTTGAGTTCAAGGCCTTGTGTACTGATTGTTTGTACCAGGTCTGCATTTTACTTTTGCAAGCTAATGTAGACAGCCGTCAATTCCATCATTGTGTATGGTTCCAATCTGCCCTCCTCTAGAATGGGTATTTGACCTCCCAAAGTAGAGTCATGGGGCATGGATGAGGTCTTAAAGATGTTAGAACTGTCTTGGCCTGCATCTAAGCGAGTACCAATAGTCCCAGCCTCATCCATAGCACCAACCACATTTGTGGTGGTGGTTCTCTCTGCAACATGGCTAGGACCACTAGAGGAGAACACTCCAGTAGACCTTGGGCGTTTTTGAAACCTATATTAAGGGGGTGTAGAAGATGATGTGGATTGGGTGGTAGTTTGAAGGTTAAGGGGTGTTTGGGTCTGTGAAGGAAAGGTGCCAACGTTTGGATTACTGGTGTCAACGCCAACATTTAACGTGTCAGCGTTGAAAGATTCTTGGTCAATTTCCATGTGTTGAGGTGAAGGCAAAGGTTCTGGTATTGGGTCAAGTTGTGATTGTGGGTCTGGTTGAGGTTGTACTGCTGCAATAACAGCAAGCATGGCTTGGGTGAGGGGTAATTCACGGTGAGGGGGTGAGTTCATCTTACTAAAAATAGCTTTCTTTTGCACAGGGATCTCATAAAAATCATCATGATCCCTTGTACAATACCCTTGGTCATCAAAAATTATTTGTAAAAATCTAGGATAAGCCAAATTCATCTTACTCCCTTTGTTTTTACACATGCCATCAAAAATTAGTTTTGAAAAATTATACTTTTACCCATTTGTAATGCACACAATTGCCCCTAGCAATTGATCTGTTAATCGCATTATGTGTAGTACATTTGGGACTCAAACATTGAAGGATGACATGTATGAGGTACTTCCAGGCTGGGGGAAATTCTTGTTTATGATATTTATTTAAAGTACCCTCATCAGGGAAAGGATACCCCAAAGCCCGAAGTCCTTGTTCTATTTCATTAATGAGGAGAGTGGTTATACCATCTGCATCATTAAGATGGAAAGCCTAGCGAACCAAGGCTTCAGTAACCACCCAAGTACGCCCATGAACAATAGCTGTTAATGTAGTCACATTATTAATTGTTGAGGAACTAACAGTGTTCCAAAACTGTTTAATATGAGTGACATGGATGAGAGGAGCATGAGAAAGAGCATACCGTAGTGGAGATGCATTCAAATACACCACAATCTGAGTGTATTGTGGAAACAAAGTATCATCAGCCGCCAAATAAGCAATCATATTGTGCTGACTCCTGAATCCCAATACCAAGTCACTTGGTTTAAACTTTGGTGCCATTGTTGAAGAAAGCTGTTTGTGAAAGATTGATGAAAGGTGAATGAAAGGAGAAAAAGTGTTAGACAAGAATATGATAGTACATTGTTTAAAAATAGGAGCCAAATATATAGGAGAGATAGGCACATGTGATTGGTCATAAATAAGGCAAGTATTTTCAAAATATAATGATGAAAATATTGAAAAGAAAATAAGTTTATCTTGTGCATTAATGAAAAGTTATCTACTCCCAAATTTACGGCCCCAAAATTTGTCAAAAATAACAACTGGGTAGGTCCCAATGAGTGTCAACGGTAAAAAATAACCCATCAACGCCCAACGGCTATATTCTTGTCAACGTTTGCAAAAGCCATGTCAGTGTCTAAATTGGTCACAACAACGCTTGGAAAAATATTTGTCAGCGTCCAAAAATAAAAGTAATAAAAATGAAAAAAGGACCTTAACAAAGTAATTTATCCTAGTGAAGATAACCTATAAATTGAAAATTATTATAGGGCGGCAAGCACTGTCCAGTTATGCACACTTGCTTATGCAAGATAGACATAACAGTCCTCTAGTGTCCCTTGCTAACCAAAATTCTTAACAATTAAGTTATCTTATAAAATCCTTTGTAACTCCCAGGTAAACCCAATATAAATCATTCCCAAGTCTCCCAACAGACCACATCCAATTCTAGGCCAAAAAGGTCTTGGCAGCATGCATAGTATATCAACTTTGCATGCTAAAGTGCCTCATGATTTAGTAAACTAACTCATACTCACCAGTGGACATAATCTAGAATTGTGATAAGAGTATTATAAGAATACCCAAAAGTCCTAAAGGTTCCTAAAACCTCCCCTTAAACTGTGATACATAAGTTGCCAAATAATATGCATGTAAATAGAAATTTATGTCAAGATAGGAATATAAATATTCCAACCATCATCCATAAAATGAAACATGCTCCAATGATTCTCCAAGGATCCATAAGCAACTCTATATCCAATGGTACAATGCTAACAACGCCTTCACACTTAGATCAAAAACCACAAAACTAACATGTTGCTGACAACGTCACGATAACACTTATTAGCGTTAAGATAACCTTTGTCAGCGTTAGAAAAATATAGTGGAAAATCTAACTTTTCAAAAAGACCAATAACAATGCATATCCTGTACATACTTTTACAATAAGACCTCAAAACACATATCAGGTGAGATTGATCATTCCAATACTTGTTACCAAGTATTGAAATCTTCCAGTATCAAAAGGTTTAGTTAATAAATCAGACACATTTTCTTCTATGTCAATCCTATCTGGTTGTATTAAACCCTTTTCAAAAAAATCTCTTATAAAATGATGTCTAATTTCTATGTGTTATGTTTTAGAATGATGTACAGGATTTTTAATAATGCATAAAGTACTTTTATTGTCTACAAAAATCTTGGTATGCATGAAATTATACCCATAATCTAACAGCTGGTTCTGAATCCATAAGACTTGTCCACAACAAGCAGTTGCAGCCACATACTCTACTTCAGTTGTAGAATTGGCCACCACTGTTTGTTTCTTGCATTGCCAAGATATCAACCTACTCCCAAGAAACTGACATCCACCAGTTGTGGATTTTCTATCAAATTTGTCACCACCATAGTCACTGTCTGAATATGCAATAAGCTCCAATGCTGAATCTTTTGGATACCATAATCCTAATTCTGGATAACATCTAAGGTACCTAAAGATTCTCTTGACAACATGAAGTGTGGAAACCTTGGTTTCCTCGATCTTTTAGCTACTAGGAATGCATCATGTTCATATGATTAGATAATCAAATCGGAATTAGAACATGACACATTAACAAGGTGTTTGGACACAAAGAACATGAATTAAAACAAATGGATTGCTAATTATATTAATAATCAACAACCACTAGGTGTGTATACATTGAATCCCACACCTAGTCGACACACGCTTTAGGTTTACATTGTATATGAAAGTTATGAATAAACCTAATACCCTTGGTTCCTTTTATAGTGTAAGGATTAGGGTTTACAAGAGATAATATCAAATAAACATGTAAATCTTCTATTTAAATAAACTAATACAGAATATATTCTGCATATTTATCTAAATAGAAGCTTCCAAAGGCTTCTTGTCAATGTTTCTGTCAATGCTTGGATTGCATGTGACAATGCTTGAATTGCACTTGACAATGCTTGCTTCTGTCAACGCCTGATTTGTTCTTGACAACACCTAGAATACACTTGTCAATGCTTAGACAAATGCCTTCATGTTTTCTTTGTTTTTGAGTTTCTGCCACATCAACTTTTTGACCCAACAATCTTCCCCTAGTTGATGTCGGCAAAACTCTTTGTGTATCTCTTGTAAGTTGTACATGATCTTCAAATTGCTTCCCCTCAAGTGTAGCATGTATGTCTTCCCCTTTTTGTCACATCAACAGGGAAGTAAACAATGTATGCAATCTTGAAGATTCTCCAAATGTAGGCTCTGTGTAATGATTTTGAAGAAAAATAACTATAATATTCTTGATGTAGAAGTAGAGTAACCCAAACCTATGTTCCATATCTTGTACGATATGATGAAGTGTGATGTAGATACAAAAATCCTCATCCTTTGTGAGACACTGAGCATGATAATGTAACTCCTTCAAGTGATAGAAAATATGTGCATAGAGTACCATAAGAAAAATCACATATTCCTAGATCTTTTATCACTTCATCAGTAACAATGTAAGCACAAACAAGTTACCTTAAAAGTCTATGACTGGAAGTGCACGACTTTAAGATATGATAGAACACAAACTCGCGAAAATCTTCTTCAAACATCGAACTTGCCATAAGAATTCTTCCCCTTAAGCCAACGCCTCTTCATGACGAATTTTAATGAAATAACATCTTCATACCATATGTAAAAGCACTGAATGGATAACTCTTTCACAAGGTTACCCCGATTACACAATCTAAAATATCCATCAATTTCTTCATGAATTGTTGCTAACTTACTTTAAAATCATTAATCCCTTTTAAAAACATCCGAGCCATAAATATCAACTTGATATTCTATATAAAAACGGAGATTCCATGTACCTTTGCGTGTAAATACCTCCTTTTGTGTGCTAAAATCGTATTAATTTCCTCAAACAGCAGCTATCCCTTTTGTTGTCCAATATCCTTCACTGTCCAAGATATCAACACTGTGTGTTGTCTAATGTCGGACAACACTTGTCAGCGTTTGAAAAACTATATATCGGACAACAAGTGTCAGCGCTTTTTATCAGCGCTCGACTTATTCCTTGTCAGCGTCGAACCAAAACTTTATCACATGGCAGCTCAAACCTCGTACAGTTTGTAGCCCACGTCTTTTCTTTCTTTATCAACGTCAAATTAATTAGCATCAACGTCGCTGTTGACCAAAAGCCCACATCTGAATTTGAATTCTTTATGATTTCCTCGTGTGACACTCTATCAATAAGAATCAAATGCACCACATACCTTTTAAACATCTTCACGTGCCTTTGTTTCTCTCTATTCGAACAACGACCAATCACTGTCTTGTTTCATTGTTTCTTCAATCTTACGTGATATAACCTTCTGGGACTACATCAATTACAACCTTGCGTCCATCTTTGCCTTTTTGCTAATATACTTTCGTAATATAACACCACGTGAAAATTCTTTCTTTGGCTGCTACTAAAAACAAAGCAACTCCTTTTTGCTTTCTTGGTGTGAACATACAAATATCATCTAGTCCTTGCTTGGCCCACAACTTTCTTGATCAATAGACGTGATACTTTTATTCACTGTGACTCCCACGTGAACTTTGCAATATTACTTTTACCCACATCTGACTCTTTTGATTTGTCAAACATATAAATCAAAGACCAAACATAATATACTGATCAAACGCAACATCATCTGTTTACTTTTATCACCATCTGCTACTACAGAAATTGTGGATCTAGGGTTTGTGAACTTTATGTATCAAAAACCTAACTTAGGGTTTTGTAACTTTACCTTAGATCTTGTAATATCTTGAATTAAACCAGCCACAAACCTTATAATCTTCTGCTTTTTATGTCAATCTAGGGTTTGAGGAACCCTAGTTCATGATTTTATGTGAAAAAGCAAGAATGTCAATACCTTAACCAGTGAACTTCGACGCTGAATATCTTCATTATTAGAGCTCAGATCGAAGATCCCTTCGGTGAGATTCTAGACACAAGTGCCAAGAATCTACAGTTCGAAAATCACGATGATCCAACGATTAACGAAGGAGAAAACGTGCTTTGAACATGGCTGTCCACAAAAAACTTAATACATCCTGCTGCTGACTTTGACGCTTAATAACTTTTTCTTGGGGATAAAAATCGACAATCCCTCCAGTGGATGTCTAGATATATGTGTATAGAACATACTCAAGAAATTTGGTGATGATCCAACGGTTCAATCAAAAGTTATGACCTTCTGAATACTGCTGCGCACACAAAAACGTCCAGAAAAACCCTAGACGGATTTTTCTTCTTTTCACGATACACGAACACCTTGTTGGTCCTAGCATCACGAGCCACGAGGCTCTGATACCAACTGTGGAAACCTTGGTTTCCTCGATCTTTTAGCTACTAGGAATGCATCATGTTCATATGATTAGATAATCAAAGCGGAATTAGAACACGACACATTAACAAGGTCTTTGGACACAAAGAACATGAATTAAAACAAATGGATTGCTAATTATATTAATAATCAACAACCACTAGGTGTGTATACATTGAATCCCACACCTAGTCGACACACGCTTTAAGTTTACATTGTATATGAAAGTTATGAATAAACCTAATACCCTTGGTTCCTTTTATAGTGTAAGGATTAGGGTTTACAAGAGATAATATCAAATAAACATGTAAATCTTCTATTTAAATAAACTAATACAGAATATATTCTGCATATTTATCTAAATAGAAGCTTCCAAAGGCTTCTTGTCAATGTTTCTGTCAATGCTTGGATTGCATGTGACAATGCTTGAATTACACTTGACAATGCTTGCTTCTGTCAACGCCTGATTTGTTCTTGACAACGCCTGGAATACACTTGTCAACGCTTAGACAAATGCCTTCATGTTTTCTTTGTTTTTGAGTTTCTGCCACATCAACTTTTTGACCCAACATGAAGGTGACACTCTTTGGGAGTCACTTGATGGCGTGCACATGCACACACATCAAACATAATGTCAGGTCTTGAGGTTGTGAGATACATCAATGAACCAATCATTGATCTATAGTGTCTGACATCCACATCTTTTCCATCCCCAACTTTTCCCCAAGGGTGTTCTCTATCCATAGGAGTACTAGCCCTTTTTTTCATGTAGAGAAAAGCCAAACTTCTTCAAGATTTCTGCTACATATTTATCTTGAGAGATGAAGATACCATCTTCTTTCTGCTGAACTTGTAACCCTAGAAAGAAGTTCATCTCCCCCATTGCACTCATCTTGAACTTGTCTGTCATAAGCTTGGAAAAGTCTTCACTCATCTTTGGGTTTAAAGAGCCAAAGATGATATCATCCACATAAACCTGAACAAGTAAAACATCCTTTCCAGTCTTCTTTGTAAATAAGGTCTGGTCTATGGTGCCCCTTTTGAATCCATTTCCCACCAGATAGGTGGACAATGTGCCATACCATGCTCTTGGGGCTTGATAAAGTCCATACATAGCTTTCTTGACTCTATATACCTTGTCTGGATGCTCTGGATCTTCAAAACCAGGAGGCTGCATTACATAAACCTCCTCTACAATTGTTCCATAAAGAAAAGCACTCTTCACATCCATTTGATAGACAGTAAAGCCCATGTAGGAAGCATAGGCTAGAAATATTCTTATAGCCTCAATCCTTGCAACTGGTGCAAAGACCTCCTCATAGTCTATCCCTTCCTCTTGTGTATATCCTTGAGCCACTAAACGTGCCTTGTTTCTGACCACAATTCCTCTTTCATCTTTCTTGTTTCTAAGAACCCATCTTGTCCCAATAGGTCTGACATATCTGGGACAATCAACCAACTCCCAAACATCCTGTATAGCAAATTGGTGAAGCTCATCCTGCATTGCTTCCACCCAACTTGGTTCTTTGAGAGCATCAAAAATCTTCTTGGGTTCCTGTTGTGACAGAAAACAGGCAAACAAACATGCTTGAACAAGAGGGGTATCAACCTTCTTGTGTATATTGGCAATAAATCCTCCAAGATTCTGATGAGATCTTCTAGTTTGAACAGGAGACATCACATCACCAATAATAAGAGAAGGAGGATGATTTTTGGTTGTAGTTGTAAGCACTCCTCCCTCAATAAGTGTGTTGTCCTCAATCTCATCTTCCATATTGCTAATATCCTCTCCAGACTCTCTTCCATCAATATCTGAATGAACCTCTCCATTTCTGTTTGAAGGTTCACCTTGTTCAAAATTGGAAGAGAAAATATGGTCAAGAGAGCTGTCAACGCCTGAGTCATGGTTGTCAACGTTTGAGCCATCAACGTCTGAAGTTGTCTTGTCAACGCTAGATTTTCCTTTGTTAGTGCCTGAAAGATCATGCATGTTGTCAACTGGTGATACTTGGGGACCACCATTTTCCTTTCCAGCAGCAGCAGCAGCAAAAGCATCTGTCCATATGGGAATAGTGACATACTCAAGTATGGGTGATGATTTGTCTGCTTGTGATCCAACCTCTTCATTAACCTGTGTACCTGAAACATCAAAAACTGGTTCTTCCACAACATTTGAAGTTACCTTCACAATGTTTGGATTAGTAACAGGTATATAATTCAAAGTCCTAGATAGAGGTTTCAAGTCAAATAACCAATTTGGACCACTTTCAGGATCACTAGGTTTACTTTCTAAAAACCTAACATGTACTTTTTCAAGTATACGTTTTTCCTTCTTAATGTAAACCCTATATCCTTTGCTCTGCACTGAATAACCCATGAAGTAGCCTTCATCACCTTTAGCACTAAATTTACCTAAGGCATCACTAGTATCTAGTACAACTACATGACAACCAAAAGGTTTAAGAAAACCAATATTAGGTTTCCTTCCCCAAAGTAACTCATAAGGTGTTTTGTTATGAATCTTGTTGACTAATGCTCTATTCTGAACATAACAAGCTGTATTCACAGCCTCAACCCAAAAAGCAATGGGAAAGTGAGCATCATCCAACATAGTCCTGGCTGCTTCAATGAGGGTTCTATTCTTTCTCTCAGCAACTCCATTTTGCTATGGAGTTATGGCTACACTAAACTGTCTAGTAATCCCTTTCTTGGCACAAAAATCATCCAACAGCTTATTTCTAAACTCACCACCATTATCACTTCTAAGCATTTTAACTTCATTACCAGTCTTGTTTTCAATTTGGTTAATAAAGTTAATTAAAGTATCAGCAGTTTCACTTTTCAAGGCTAAAAAGAAAGTCCAAGTAACCTAGAAAAGTCATCAGTGATGACAAAATAGTAAGATTTACCATTCAAACTCTCTATATTAGTTGGACCAAACAAGTCCATATGCAGCAAGTGAAGTGGTTTAGAACTAGAGTGCACCTGTTTAGACTTAAATGAGACCTTGTGTTGTTTGCCTTTAAGGCATGCAACACAAGAGTGGTCATTGTGGAAAGCCTTTTCAGGCAAACCATCAACCAAGCCATGTCTCACAAGTCTGTTTATATTTTTAATGTTAATGTGCCCTAGTCTCTTGTGCCATAGATTACTCTCATCTACTGAAGCCTTAGCATAAAGACATGACAAGTTATTATTCATCCTAATCCCATTAAGATTCACATTATAAATGTCCTTATGCCTGGGTGTCCTATAATCAATGAATTTCTCATCTGGTATTTTAAAATCCTTGCTCAACACCAAGCATTCAGTATCAGTGAAAAGAACCTTATTTTTGTTATCACAAACTTGTGATACACTAAAAAGATTATAGTCAAGTTCTTTTACTAGAAACACGTTTTCAAAACGTAAATTGTTGGTGAGAAGAGTTCCTTTGCCTGTGATAGTTCCATATCCGCCTCCAAATTAAACTTTATCACCATCCTTAATGGGAGTGAAGTTTGTGAGATAATCTTCCTTCCCAGTCATGTGCCTAGAGCATCCACTATCCCAATAGCCATAATCATTAACCTGTTTTTGAATGCCCTGCACATAAAGAAAACAAATTATTTTTCTTTGGAACCCAAGCCTGAGCAGACTTGGATTCATTTGGTTGTTTAACAAGAACAAACTTAGTCCTCATAACAACCCCTTTTTCATCCCTTTTTGGATGAAACACCCAGTTAACCCCAATTGGTTTTGTGATGACCTTTGAAATATAATTAAATCTGTTACAGGTCATAGAAATCCCATTAGAATTAGGGTTTTGATCTTGCTTAGGTCTCCATGTCAAGCTAGAAGAAGCTTTAGACCCCTTTCCCTGTGTTTGCAAATATTTACCATTATTTTGTCTGACAACGTTTCTGTCAGCGTTTGATTTGGTCTTGTCAACGCTGAAATTACCCTTATCAGCGTTGAACCTAGGGTTTGCTACAAGAACCCATTGTCTATTAGACCACGTATTGGTCTTCTGAAAAGGTCTTTGTCCATAACTATTAGACCCTGTTGAAAAGAATGGGGCTGGTCTAACAACTTGTGGACTTTGCTGAAAAACGTTTTGGGTTTGAAAGTGTTTGACTTTTTGTCAGCGTTGACCTTGGAAGCGTTGACACACTTATAGACTAAATGTGAAAAGCTACCACAAGTATAACATGCTTTTCTAGACATGACTCTAGGTCTTGAAGAAAATAAACCTGTTCCATTATCACTAATTTGGCTTTTTGGTGACCTAGTATTCCTATACATTTCTGCATATCTAATGCTAGGTTTTTTAACAACGTTTGAGCCAAGGTCAACAGTCTTGCCAGTGATTGGGTTTGTTACTTTGATAGGGGTAGGCTCATTTGGACTATCACTAAGCATGCCACCCTTGACAAACAAGGTAGGGTTAGCTTTCTTCCATTGGTCCAAATCAGTCAACTTCTTCCTATATTCTTCTACTAGGGTAAGGAATCTTGGTGGAGGAATAAATTCCTCTTCTTGGAGTTCTGGTAAACCAGTCCAAGATAAGTCCTTTCTTTGGACACCATAGAAGTCCCCAGCTGGTGGTGGAACACCAGCATACTCTTTCATCCCAATCCCAGTCATATCCCTAGAATCCCTTTGTTTGCTAACACATTCTCTTAGGGTTTGTGAGGCTTTATCAAATCTCTAAATTTTAAGATCTACATTATCCTTATTCTTGATAGCCTCATCTAACTTAACCTGTAATTCAGCATTGACCCTTTCCATGATGTTTCTAATATCAGTACTAGCATTTAAATCATGTTTTAAGATATTTATTATATCTTTTAGGTCAAGCTCCATTTTCTTATACTCAGCTACAGTCTTTTCAGTTTGAGTAAGAGCAAGTTGATAGTTAGACAACTTGCAACTTTCATTACCTAGATTTGTTGACAGTCTTAAAACTTCTTTATTAAGTCTTTCAGTATTTAGACGAAAACCCTTACAACAAAAAGCATCATCATATACCTCATTGTCTGATGAAGATGAGGAGTGTGCCATGAGAGCATAGTGAACATGCTCTTCTTCTTCTATCTCAGCAACCAAAGCTTTATCCTCTTCCTCATCCTTAGCCAAATAGCTCCAGTCCCATCCAACACCATCAATTTCTTGCATTGCCACCATGGCCTTAGGATCCTGAGCCTTAACAATTTGGCTTGAGGGTTTTCCAGCATCAGATCTTCTTGGAGATCTGCATTCTCTCATGAAGTGTTGTAACATTCAACCTTGGATTTATCAAATTCAGCAGTGTCCTTAGCATTAAAAGTCATCTTCTTCTTGAATCTTCTATTCCATCTGTTTGCTCTTATACTTGCAAGAGCCATATTCCACTTTATATCCATCTCCTCCAAATGCTCATCACTAATTTGCTCAAGGTCCTCATATGTAATCACTGAACCATTGGGAAATGAAGCAATGTATGTACACACAGTATCCAGATCAATACCAGCAGGCTTAACTCTTGGTGAGTCAATTTTGTATGTGTCAGCGTCTGAATGTGAGGCGTTGACAGGATATGATCCAGCGTTGACACAAGTTGATCCAGTAACGGGTTCCATGTATGACTCCTTTTGATTAAATTGACCTTCACTATGTGAGAAGAAGGCCATGTTTCCATTGGTAGACTTACTTCCATGATCCAAAAGGGTTTTGATAGGTGTGTAAACACCCATCCTTTTCACCACTTAATTACAATAATAACCGAGCCAAAACGTGTATTTTACATCTTTTATGTCGGAATTATGCGTGGTTTGTGTTTTTGTTGTAATTTAGGACGAAATTGTGAAAAGTGGAGAAAACACGACATTTACGGGCTTTTATTGAAGAAAAAGATGAAAGACGAAGTCAAGAAGTCAAGAGTGGAAAAAGAACGGAAGTTCAAGACCAATTCTGAAGATTTATCGAAGAAAAAGTCAAAAGACGGAAGTTTATCAAAAGCCGGAAAAACTCAAGTCTAATTTATTGAAGAATTAAAAGACGAGTTCAAAGAAATCCGGAGCCAAAAGTCATTAAAGTCCAAGATTAAAGAAGATTAAAGGCTTAAGGACTAATGGTGCAATTAACAAAGAGATTAAGAAGGAATGACCTAATGATGCAATTAAGAAGAAAGGAAAGAGGGGAGGAATCTTCCTAAGCATTCCTTAATCCTCCCCTATATATAGATTAGTTCTTAATCATTTTCATTTTGTTGGCTAATAGTGACAATTAGTTTTTCCACTTTTAATTACCTTGTCATTTAAATACTTGTCAAATTTAAATACTTGTCTTGCACCTTAATTACCATTTAATTTCAAGTAAGTTTTTCTTTTAATTTTTATTAATCTTTATCTTTATTGTTCATCTCTCATCCTAACTTTCTTTAATCTTTGTTTTTTATTTTTATGTTCATGTTCATGTTCTTATTTTGATCAAAGTGGGTTTTGATTATCTTCATTAGTTTTGTTAGTTTTGTTGTTTTGGATTGATTGTTTATCATTATTAGATGTTTATTTGTTAGTTTGATTTAATCTCGTGGTTGATTTGCTTTAGTTTTGTTTAGATTCGTGTGATTTTGTTTTCCTTGTACTTCGGCTCTTTGTTTCTGATCTTTCCCAGGTAACGCAGCCCAGCAATATTCCGAATCAAGCAAGCCAAAAGTTATTCCAAATAGGTGACAATATTCCGGATAAAGGTTTTAGCAAAGGTGGTTTATTAGGAATATCCATTATTCCGGATAGGAACGATATTCCGAATAGGATTGGGTATTCCGCATAGGGATATATTCCGAGTAGGGGTGGTTATTCCGTATAAGGCATTATTCCGCATAGGGATATATTCCGAGTAGGGGTGGTTATTCCGCATAGCAAGAAACATTCCGAATAGGGTACTATTCCGCATAAGACTTTATTCCGAGTAGGCTTGATATTCCGGGTAGGGCACTTATTCCGAGTAGACCAACTATTCCGCATAGGGAGCCTATTCCGCATAGGGAGCTTATTCCGCATAGGGGAATTTATTCCGAATATGAATATATTCCGGATAGAGTTTTATTCCGAATAGAGTTGATTTTTAGGTTTCTTTAATTTCAGTTTTTAACTTTCTGCTTTCAATTTCGAGCTTTAATTTTCCCGCCTTTTTACTTAGTCGCACTTTACATTTAGTGCCCTTTAATTTTAGCCTCATTTTTAAATACTTGCCTTTTATTTAAATTAGATTTAGATTTACTTTATCTGCACTTTTACTTTAATTGTTTTTTGCACTTTTTAATTCTACAACGACACACTTTTGTTTCACCAAAGAACGACCGAGTCGCGCATAGAACCAGTTTTCAATTCGAAGAGACATACATCAACGAATCTTTTTACCTGGCCAAAAGCCTTGTATCAAATGGCGCCGCTGCCGGCTCTTTTCGTAAAGATTAACGGTTTTCTGTGAGAGACGCGTTGCTGTATGGGATCCGTTCACTTGTGAGCGTTACTTTTCTTGCTTAAAAAATTCAAAAATCCATAAAAATTAAAAATTTCAAAAATCAAAAAAGGTTTTATCTTTATTGTGTATATATATTGTCTTTGTGTTTGGTTTCTTTTTCTTTTGCATTTTCAGGTGTATGCGTACTAGATCTTCTAATTATCAAGAGCCCGAGACTCGAGAAGATTTAAGTATGTCAGGTGTTAACAACAACAATAATCCACCGCACCTCAACAATAACAACAATGTTCTTCCACAGCCCGATCTTCGGACAATGGAGGAGCTTTGTCAACCTACCATGTTTGGACGCGGAGGACCGATTGCGCCGATGCAAATCACGGCTCCGGAGTTTTCGTTGAAGCACCACATGATTCAGGAAGTGCAAACTAACCCATTCACCGGAATGCCTGATGATGATGCCAACAAACACCTCGACAAGTTCATTACAATCACCCAAAGCATGAAGTTGCCCGGTGCCACAATGGATGTTCTTCGCCTACAACTCTTTCCACATACTTTATCACATCATGCCGAGAAATGGTTTGATCGTCTTCCAAAGAATTCAATTCACACTTGGGATGACATGACTCAACGCTTTTTGTCGCGCTACTTTCCACCATCCATGGTCACGAGCCTTCGCAATCAAATCAGCGGTTTCATGCAAGATCCCGATGAATCTCTCTTTGATGCTTGGGAAAGATATAATGTCTTGATTGATCGTTGTCTAAACCACAACATGCTCCCTGTGACCTTAATTGATACTTTCTACAACGGTTTGACTTTTCATGATCGTGATACGATTAATGCAGCCGCCGGTGGCACATTCATGAAAAGGAGACCCGAGGAGTGTAGAGAGCTTATTGAGAACATGACTACTCACCACAAAAACTGGGATTCCTCCGCTTCTTCAAGGAACAACCCGAGTGTCAATGTTTCTTCCACCTCAGCAAACCCCGATATGACCGAACTCACCTGCATGATGACTGAAATGAGCAAAAGTATCACGCTTCTCGCTTCAAACCAACAACAACAACAAGTTAAAGCGGTTGCACCTTCTTGTGAAACATGCGGCGGTCCTCACTCATACACCGATTGTCCTTCTACACAAGGGAATCCAGAAAATGTGTATGTAGCTTATGGTAATTATTCACCGGAAAATTACCAAGCTCGACAACAAGGGGATAGAAATTTGCTGAGTTACCGGTCCAACAACTACCTTTCACCCGGTTTTTCTCCTCAAAACCAAAACCCCGCCAACAACTACAATAGAAGCAACCAAATCCCACCAAGAGCTTCTAATCCTTATCACCCACCCACTCAACAACCCCCACCCATTAATCCCGATGTTGAAGCCATCATGAGAACCCAAGGTGAGCAAATCAAGAATCTGCAGAGCCAAATTATCAATCTGAAAAGAGATATCACAAAGCAAGGAAATGAGATAAGATCCGAGCTTCGAGATAATATTCAATCCTCCTTTAGCACTCAAACAACTGATTTAAAGAATATGCTTGCTAGTTTCTTGCCCGTAACTTCACCTTCTTCTTCGAGTTCTCTACCTTCAAACACCGTCACCAATCCGCGAGCAAATGTGAGTGCTATTACTACTCGTAGAGGAATTACCATTGTCGATCCACCAATCCCACCCCCATCATCTACACCTCCTCCACCACCATTTATCCCTACTCCTCCTACACCTAGTATTAGTGCACCATTACCGTCTCCGCCTCGTCATGACGATGTACTTAGGAAGGACCCTTCAACATCTCAACCTTTACCTACTACACCTGCACCTTCACAACCCAAACCCAATATCCCTTATCCCTCTCGTTTAGGCAAGACCAAAATGCTAACCAAGGATGACTCTGAAGTGTCGCGCTATGTGAAGATGATCTCTCAAATGAACTTCAACATTAGCTTTCTCGAAGCACTTGTCCACATGCCAAAATTTGTCAAAGCATTCAAGGAATTGCTTAACAAGAAGGAAAAGTTGATTGAGCTCGCCAACACACGCTTAAATGAAAACTGCTCTGCAGTTATTCTTAAAGAACTTCCGGAAAAGCTTGGAGATCCCGGTCGTTTTGTGTTTCCTTGCGTTTTCAACAAAACTGAAGAATTTACTTTCCTTGCTGATCTCGGGGCCAGTATTAATCTTATGCCTTTGAGTGTTTGGAAAACACTATCATTACCCGACCTCACTCCAACAAAGATGACTCTTGAACTTGCAAATCGCACTCTCGCTTACCCCGTTGGTATAGCCGAAGACGTGTTCATAAAAGTTGGCACATTTACTTTCCCGGTCGATTTTGTCGTTGTTGATTATGAAATGGACCCTCGTATTCCTTTAATACTTGGTCGGCCATTCTTGAGAACCGGACGAGCTTTAGTGGATGTGGCCGAAGGTGAGTTAATCTTAAGAGTCGGGGATGATGCACAAGTGTTTAAAATGGGAAAGCTTACAAGTAAATCCTTTGGAGGCTGAGAATCAGTGAATATGATAAATGTGCTTGATGATTTTGTCGTCTACAACAATCCTCTATTCGACTCTTCCATTGATAATCCACATTTTCAAGATGATGTGGATGATTCTCTCTCCAATATGGAACCTTCTCCCATTTATCATTCTCCACCGATCTTTGATGCTTATGATGATGATGATTCTAGCTCAGATTTGGATGATTTTGATGTTTGTACTTCCGAGTATCCCGAGCTGCCAACATATGATGATTTTGATGAGGCCGATACTCTTTCGAGCGATTCTTCACATAATGAAGATCCTCCGCCATCACTCGATCCTACTTTGGATGATTACTCATTTGAGGAAGACTTCTCTATGTTTCTCAACACTTACTTCCCTCATGAGAGTGATGCACCTCCTTTGGACTTTGAAGATTATCGTCTTGATCCTACTTTGGATTTGAAGAACATACTTTCAAAGGAGAAGAAACCGGTCGACACCGACATCCACAACACACATGATTTAACACCTCTTTGTCCACCTTCTGAGGACGAGGTTGTGCATCTTCTTCGCGGATCTTCTTCACACTCTGCTGAGCCTGAGTGCTATTTTCCCTTAAAGGAAAAAGGTGTTCGACCCCGGTATGGATATTCTACAGCCATCTCAGTATCCACCTGATGAAATAAAAGGAAAAATCTTTGGAACTATTTAAGACATGCTTGCACCTCACCATACGTGCTCCCACCATGCTCCATCGCTGCTTAAGGGAACCTTGCCTATCCTTCTTTGGCTTGCCTTGTTCGCCTTAAGCTTGTGCTATTTGATGGATGAAAACTATGTCTTTGATCCTGGTGGATATATTTCATGCTTCTTCCTATGATGATCAAGGTCGAGTCAGGCTCACGACTCGGTTAACAAAAATCAAGCGCTTCTTGGGAGGCAACCCATACATCTATGTTTTAGCTTTCTTTATCCTAAGTGTAGGGGAGACCCGTTGGTTTGCTATTCCCTCTCCTTTCTTATAATCAGGGATTCGAGCTTCAATGATCCACTCTTGAATAATCTTGATGACCTGTGATTCCGTGTTCACTTCTTCCCGGTTCTATCCTAAACTCTTTTCGATTCACTATTTTATATTTTCACAATATTAAAATAGGAATCTCTTTAGTTGTCTCTTCCTTAGCGAAATTTAAACAAAGTGCACAATGTCCTAAGTGTAGGGGAGTTTACTCCCACATGCTTAAACATTGAGGACAATGTTTATGTTAAGTGTAGGGGGACTTCTATCGAAGTTAAGTGGCCATTTCCTTGTATTTGTCCTCATTTTAACCGGAAAATCAATTTTTTCGACATTTTTCAAAATTTTTGATCTGTTTTGGCCTATTAGTTTTTCCCTTTGTATAGTTATTTTCTTTCCTTATTAGAATAAATGTTTAATAAAGTGGTTTTAATTTTCAAACGTTGTGAATCTTTTGACTCAACCCGAGTTTACTTGTCTAAGTTTACTCTAGCTAGTATCCTTAACGTGTTTAGGTCAAGTTTTGCTAGGCTTTTATATAGGGAGCTATAAAACGCGAAAGTCTTAACTCTCACGGGTTAAGAACAAGAACTTTTCGCAAGTTCCTATAATTGATCCTAGAGAGTCGTTTATCAAGGGAACTTTAAAATGCGATTTCTAAACTTAAAAAAAAGTCTAAGAGTTTGCAAGATCCTATAGGCGACTCGGAAACCCAAAACTTTGATTTAACAGGCTAAGCATCCACGAGTCTCATTCCTTGAGATTTTAAACTGTGGAGAACGAGAGATGATAGAGTCAATTATAAGTTTGGTATTCTTTCGTGAATTTATGTGAGTTAATTATAAGCCTATTCTCCCATCGCTTGCTAATAAATTTATCTGCAATAAATAAGGTTGTACGATATGAAAAGTTACTTAGCTTCTAGCCCAAGATCGTTTAAAAGTTGCTCGGTATGGATTAGAGTTCATAGCCAAGGCATAACTTATTGAAGCGGGATGCGAAGATTGGCGAGTCCAAAAAGGTCCTAACAAGGCATGAGGGCTATATTTTGAAGCTAGAGATCCAAAAGTGATGTGAAGAATCATTTATCGAAATCAATATGAAAGATCGAGACATACGACGAAAAGCAAAAACTCCCCAAAAGTCATGGAGAAGTGTATCCGAAAAGACCCTAGCAAGGTATGAGGATAAATAGATCCAAGTCATAAAAGGAGGCGGATCGTTGTATATCAAAGTCCAAAATAAAGATTAGAGAAAAATGAAGAAGTCGTGGTCCAAGTATGAATCTCTCAAAACTTCAAGTGAAGAAATTCCTATATGAAGAGAAGACCATTATTTCATGAACGTATCTCAAGGTTTGAAGTATGAAGTCGCTGCCAAATATCGGTCCGAGAAAGGTCTCAAATCGCGAAGCGAGTTATGCCAAGATATGAACTTTATGAGGTCCCGAGAAGCAGTTTTAAAAGATTTTGTCCTTTAGCTAACTATTGATTAAATCGTTCACTTTATTTTCGGACTAAATAACTATCGAAATAAGTCAAACAATGTATCCTCGTGATCCTTCAAGACAACAATAAAATATAAGAGATACCCCTAGGAATAAGGGAGTCTAAGTGAGTAATTGGCCCACATGAGTTCGTGTTAGTTTGCTAACTTATAATAACAATGATCTTGTTTTTAAGCTTGGCTTGGAGAAAGTGAAAATTTAAGGATGATGATTATTCATAACATTTCCAAAACCCAGGTATGCTTTTGATTTCTTTACATTGAATGTTTGTAATTTTCTATCTCTTTAATAAAGGCCACTATGGATTGATTATGGTGAAAAATGTAAACGTGCTTTGTAACTAATGCATTGCATGAGGACATTGCAATGGTCAAGTGTAGGGGATTTGATAGGTGTGTAAACACCCATCCTTTTCACCACTTAATTACAATAATAACCGAGCCAAAACGTGTATTTTATGTCTTTTATGTCGGAGTTATGCGTGGTTTGTGTTTTTGTTGTAATTTAGGACGAAATTGTGAAAAGTGGAGAAAACACGGCATTTACGGCTTTTATTGAAGAAAAAGATGAAAGACGAAGTCAAGAAGTCAAGAGTGGAAAAAGAACGAAAGTCCAAGACCAATTCTGAAGATTTATCGAAGAAAAAGTCAAAAGACGGAAGTTTATAAAAATCCGGAAAAACTCAAGTCTAATTTATTGAAGAATTAAAAGACGAGTTCAAAGAAATCCCGAGCCAAAAGTCATTAAAGTCCAAGATTAAAGAAGATTTAAAGGCTTAAGGACTAATGGTGCAATTAACAAAGAGATTAAGAAGGAAGGACCTAATGATGCAATTAAGGAGAAAGGAAAGAGGGGAGGAAGCTTCCTAAGCATTCCTTAATCCTCCCCTATATATAGATTAGTTCTTAATCATTTTCATTTTGTTGGCTAATAGTGACAATTAGTTCTTCCACTTTTAATTACCTTGTCATTTAAATACTTGTCAAATTTAAATACTTGTCTTGCACCTTAATTACCATTTAATTTCAAGTAAGTTTTTCTTTTAATTTTTATTAATCTTTATCTTTATTGTTCATCTCTCATCCTATCTTTCTTTAATCTTTGTTTTTTATGTTTATGTTTATGTTCATGTTCTTATTTTGATCAAATTGGGTTTTGATTATCTCCATTAGTTTTGTTAGTTTTGTTGTATTGGATTGATTGTTTATCATTATTAGATGTTTATTTGTTTGTTTGATTTAATCTTGTGGTTGATTTGCTTTAGTTTTGTTTAGATTCGTGTGATTTTGTTTTCCTTGTTCTTCGGCTCTTTGTTTCTGACCTTTCCCAGGTAACGCAGCCTAGCAATATTCCGAATCAAGCCAGCCAAAAGTTATTCCGAATAGGTGACAATATTCCGGATAAAGGTTTTAGCAAAGGTGGTTTATTCGGAATATCCATTATTCCGGATAGGATTGGGTATTCCGCATAGGGATATATTCCGAGTAGGGTGGTTATTCCGTATAAGGCATTATTCCGCATAGGGATATATTCCGAGTAGGGGTGGTTATTCCGCATAGCAAGAAACATTCCGAATAGGGCACTATTCCGCATAAGACTTTATTCCGAGTAGGCTTGATATTCCGGGTAGGGCACTTATTCCGAGTAGACCAACTATTCCGCATAGGGAGCCTATTCCGCATAGGGAGCTTATAGGGGAATTTATTCCGAATAGGAATATATTACGGATAGAGTTTTATTCCGAATAGAGTTGATTTTTAGGTTTCTTTAATTTCAGTTTTTAACTTTCTGCTTTTCAATTTCGAGCTTTAATTTTCCCGCCTTTTTACTTAGTCGCACTTTACATTTAGTGCCCTTTAATTTTAGCCTCATTTTTAAATACTTGCCTTTTATTTAAATTAGATTTAGATTTACTTTATCTGCACTTTTACTTTAATTGTTTTTTGCACTTTTTAATTCTACAACGACACACTTTTGTTTCACCAAAGAACGACTGAGTCGCGCATAGAACCAGTTTTCAATTCGAAGAGACATACATCACCTGGCCAAAAGCCTTGTATCAGGTTTCATTCTCCAACAGCCTCAGTTTGTTGTAAACATCATCAAAAGTAGAACTTTTGTGAGTGTTATTGGTAACTATAGATCTTGCTTCAATCTTCCATGCATCACCAAGGCTTTTAAGAGAAGTAGCGATAATATCAACATCACCAATCTCTGTTCCCATGAAGGATAGCTTGCTTGTGATGTCAAGAAGTCTGCTTCTCACACTACTTAGCTTCTCATTAGGTTGAGCCTTAAAAACAGCATACTCATGTAAGAGTTGCTTCTTTTTCTCTTGCACAGTATCAGCATTACCACCATAAGCAACTTCAAGAGCTACCCAAAAATCTTTTGCAGACTCATAGCCTCTGTATTTGTGCTGATTTTCTTGATCCAAAGAGAGTTTCAGAATGCTTAGGGTTTTCATATCAACCCTTCTCTTTGCTATGTCCTCAACAGACACAGCTCTACCATCTTCAGGTTTTTCTTTTCTATCTTCTTTAGTAGAGCCTTGAACAGCTGTTCTTGTAGTTATGGCAGCTGCAATGTTTTGAGCTTTATCGAATATGTTTCCATATTCAATGATTTCCCATAGGGTGTAGTCATGGATTTGTAGATATTGCTCAAAGTTGAACTTCCACAGCTCAAAATTGTCTGCATCTAGCATGGGAATCTTAATGTTGTGGTTTGAGGAGGAGGAGGAGTTTGTTTCAGGGGTAGACATGGTGTTTTTAGGGTTTTGTGAAAATTAGGGTTTTTGGCAGTTTAAGGTTCTTGTGTTCTTTAGATCAAAGTTTCTCAACAAGCTTTGATACCACTTGTTGATCCCAAACTTAGATCGATTTAGCTTGTGTAAACGAGATTAAATCAAGTTAAACACGTAGAGAAAATTTGTTTGTGTATAAAACAATTTAAGTATTATGCGGAATTAAAACTCAAACAAGAACACACAAAGAATGTAAAACAAACTTTCACTTGATTGATTAAAACAAACTTGCTTACAATGAAAGTGTTAAACGTATGAAAACTTATTATTAAACTTAACCTAAAGGTCTTCTTTTATAGACATAAGAAGCCTTGTACAAGAGTCTACGTATCAGCTATTCTAGGTAAAGATAAATATAGAAAATACATTGTTGATCCTATCTTTTACTAGAAACAAACTAGAAACATAATACGCGTAGACCTTATCTTTCTATTAGTGCTGAACTTCATCCTATCAACGCTTGACTTCTTCCTGTCAACGCTTGATCTGTCAACGCTTGTTTTCTTCTTATCAACGCTTGTTTTCTTCTTGTCAGCGTTCAAGTGTACTGACTACATTTTATTCCCAACAGTAAGAAAGTAACGACTAAGAATTGAACAGTCATGAGATGATTTCCTAAATCGCCAGATGTACCACGACCAAAAGTCAATGTGCTGTATGGCATTCAAAAACAATTTGTCAAAAAACATACCTACAGAATAATAATTACAATAAACTGTGTATAGTTTATGAGAATGTAACTTACCTCGTCAAGAAACCAACCTACACGATTTTCATCATCCCCAATAAAACTGTCCCAAAAACTACGGTTGACCACAATGTCGTTGGACCAAGGGAATTTGCAATTCTGCCAGCCATTGGTAAGCAAAAACTTCTCCACATAGTAATCACAATAAAATTTGTTAATAGCTTTATATGGTCGCTTGAGATTCTGAACAGCAGAAATAAAACTAATTACTATAAGTAAATGGTAACAAAGACAAATACAAATAAAGTAGTATCCAACATACATACCTCAATCCAAGGTTCAAGTGCTTGACATCTTTCAAGCATTTCTGTATCAAGCATATTCTTTTGATTTTTCAGTGTATTAAAGCTTGGGACTTTATGGACTGAATCTTCTACAAACTGTGGCCTGCGGACATTAACATATCGCCTCTTGTTTGTTCCACATTTCTCTAAGGCAAGTTTAATGTGATTGCGTGTATCTGAATATATACTTTTTATTCTTTTTTGTTATTACACCATCATTTTGTTCCTCACTCTCTTAACCTCAGCAAGCCTGTTATGGTCAGCAACTAGCTTCTCAGCTTTCAAACATTCATCGCTTGATTGGGACCGTTCAACATCACCTTTCTGCGTGTAAAAATTTCACTTACAAATATAAATGGTCAATAAAAATTACAATTTTGGAAATTCTCAAGGTAGGTAGATCGTTAACTAACCGTGCCAACAAAATCATCCAAATGATCAACCAAATCATTAAAGACATTGTCTTCGTCACTCAAATACTTAGCATCCATATCACATTACTTAGCAACACTTTCAGCTGTCTCTTGTAAAAAAGTAAATTAAAAATGAAAACTGGTTTTAGGTCTCTACTACTAACTTTTACTTTCTTACTATCCCAAACACCAGTTAATAAGATAATAAATACATGAACACTAAATATTGAAACAGGAATTACCTTGGGCTTCTGAACATCGGGAAACTGTTTACGTGTCATGATTAAATTAAGGATAGTCTCAAGCTTGTAAATCCGGGCTTTCAAACTTTTTATCTCTTTGGGTAGAATCATCAAAATCTCACATAAACTCTCCAATGCAATAACTCGGTAAACTAGGGGGGCCTCTTTACTAAAAATATGGCTGGCTTGAAACTCTTCATTAGCCAAGCGAGATGCTTTCAATTTTTTCAGATACTCGCCAAACGGACCTCCATATTTAACAGACGGCGCTCGGGGTGTATTCCACTTGAAAAATGATTGTTGCTTGCATACCAATCTGACTGGGCCTTAGCTCTTGTAGGGTATAGGTCACTATTGGGTTTTTTTGGCCTAACAAAAATATAATTCACGTGAGAATATAATTGTGAAATGAAAAAGTTTATGGCTAATCATTGGAGAAAAATGAGACTAGACTATGGTTGTTGGTTACACAGTGGGTTATAGACCATAAAAGTTAGAAATACCTACTATGTGGACATAATACACATTTGCTGATTTAATAAGCACCTACAATTAACAAGTTGACAAGCCAAAATCACACCAAAATCTCATAAAACACCTACTGTGTGGACATAATACACATTTGCTGGTTTAATAAGCACCTACAATCAGTTTGAGTATCTAACTATAACTACCAAAATCCACCTAAAATCTAATACCAGATAATCTAGGCCTACCCTATCCTATATTCTAACAGATCCCAAAAGTACAAGTCACAATTCCTAAAATTAACTCCAATAAAACTGCTGGTGTAAAAGCAAACAGAAAGTAGGATGTTGCTGGTGTATATGGTTCAACCTAACATTAAACAAAATCAAAACTAAATCAAACACAACAAATCAAAGAACAGAGGCCCTACAACCCTATTGTTTGAACTATGACAGATTTTGAAGAAAATTGACCATGCAAGTGAAACTATGAGAAACTATGACCTACTCTAACCTAACAGGCACAAAGACCACTAAGTTGTTAACCAAGTGAAACTATGACCTACTCTAACCTAACATGCACAAAGGGGATTAGTATGAGCAAAGTCTAACAAATTTGTGTCACCCAAAAGCTAATCCTGCCTAAAACCAAACACCCTTTTATACTAACTGTTATGAATTTTAACACAACCACTTGCTATGAAACAATACCCAAAAGAGAATAAGTTACCTGTGGAAAATGTTCGCCGAAATACTCCCAGTGTTGAAAGCTTGAGCGCTTTAACCAGAAACGACCTCTCGGGGTCTCTTGAGAAGTTTTCTTAAACCAACGATCACACACACTTGAAGACTCTAGAATCCAGATCTAAAAAGTATAAACATTATATCAACATAAAAACAACAATAATTATTTGAATATCAATATAACTATTTATGTAAAAATACTAACCTTGAAACACAAAAGAAATCCAAATAAAGTATATGCCGGAATAAAGTTGGGGTTTTTTTTGCAAAGCTTTCATGTGAGAATCTTGATTCTTTGAGTGCAAATTTCTGATGGAAGCACATAACTCACACTAGATGTATTCACCTCAATTAAAAGCGTTCCACTCATCCAGATTCTCAACCATTCTAAGGAAAACATCGTCAACAGCTGATTTTAGCTCATGACCCATAAATATCACTTCCAAAGATAAAAGTAGACAAACTCGTATAGAGTCTTCATCAGACAACTTGGAAAAACGCTCTTCCTCCTCAATCAGTCCTAAAAGGTCTAAGTCTTAACATACTCCCCTATCTTTTCAGGGAATACTCGATCATGGAAACTGATGTCACCCGCCTAAACTTGCGGAAGCTAAATTTCCCGAATTTAAATCCGGTAATGAGACAAAATTCACGACGACCAAAATATAGGGTATGTCCGTTGACATTATAAATGAGTGGCAAATCATAGTGATGAGTAATATCTTGATCTTTGAAGGGCTGTTTTTTGCATGTCTTCATTCTTCAAGGTCTTCACTTGTATTCTTGTCTTCATGGAGGACTAAAAGTGACTAGTCTTCAATTATGAGGGACATTCTTGCCAATTCTTCAAAGTTGAGGGTCCTTTTTGTAAATTTGACAAACTTTAGGGACCAAACTTGTAATTATGAATAAACAAGGGTATAAAGTGTCAATTATTCAATAATGAAGGACCCTTCTTGTATAATCTTCAATTCTTCAAGGACTTTTCTTGGAAAATAAACTCTAGGGCCCGGTTCATTGTGCGACTTCATTTCCCGTGTTCGTTTTTGCATTGTTTCTTATGATCTTTTGACATTTTCTCGATATCCGTACCTAAAATACACATTGAACAAACACAAGCATATATTTGGCACTTTTTATGATATTTTAACCATTTTAAGCACGTTTTGGACGATGAGACTATGTATAAAAGCAGTCTCATCAATGAATATCAGAGAACTTTTGCTTCTGTATCATATAATGGATGATACCTTCCTCGTTGTCAATATAAGTTAAATCCAACCAACTACCAAAGCACGTGGAACGAAATAATTCACTACGATCAATTCCTAGCCTATCCTTAATCAGAGGGAAATAATGGAGCTTGCTCCTAGCATGCACCTTAGAGTGATACTCCTAAATCACATAAGAATTAGAAAAACGGTCAGACAGTGTTCCATACATGAAAAAATGTAATGATTCATATGTTGGTTGATTTGCAAAAGTTTATCTTCTTGCCCAATAATTAAATCAAATATAACATCGATAGAACAACAAAATCTATTCATTTACCCTTTTTATGTAAGGAGTTCTTATTTTGCCACTCACTTTCGTTTTTACATGCGTATCAACTTCATCAATAAAATGCTCCTTTTCAGTCTTTATTAAGTAAACCATTTATTTTCTGTTGATTGCTTGAACTTTTTCTTAGTCATTTGTAACTTTTGGCTATTGTTTGGGTAGCAAATATTTTGATTCACTCTAAATACTGTAAAGTTCAATTTGAGTTTGAGTATCTGAATATAATCCACACTTGGATCAATCAAGATACTAAATGCATGAAATAATCCACACATATAAATCCTAATACTCAAAAAATAAAAAGAGTATTCAGATACTGAAACTCAATCTTAAAGTGATAGTATTCAAAGTGTTTTTGATAAACAAATAAGCGCCTAAACTTACAAATAGATAGGAACAAATTTAACCATTCGACAGAAAATAAAAGACTCACCGAGTAAAGACTAAAATGGATCATTTTATTGATGATATTCATAACCAGGAAAAAGCAAAGGCGAGTGGTAAAATAAGAGTTCGTTACATAAAAAAGGGTAAAAGAAAAGATTTTGTTGTTCGATCGATGCTATATTAGATTCAATTATTAGGCAAGAAGACTAAGTTTTCACAAGAAAGTTAGTTGATGACACACTTAGCTACTATGACAGGGAACAAAGATCTCGCACTATTTTGTTGTAATGATGTTTCAAAGTGAAATAAAAGCTTATATTAGCTATAAAACACGGGAAAAAACCTAATCAATAATTGTAATCCTACTTAACTAAAATGACAGTATCAATGATGTCTCAAAGTGATATAAAAACTCATATTAGCTATAATATTCCTCAAACAAATTCATTAAGGTACTGTATGTAATGCTACCAATTCATTAAGGTAAGACCTATATCTTGTCAGTAAACCATAGTTAGATCGACCTAGTGAAGTGTTAAACAAATTAGCTATAATATTCCTCAAACAAATGATGCAGTCACACTTAACGTCTAAAGATGAGATTTTTACAAACGAAATAAGTTAAGCCAATGAAAAATTAAAAAATGGAGACCAGCAGGGATTTAACACCACATTGAAAGTAAATGGAGACCAGCAGGGATTTTTACTATATCAACAACACCGCCAAAAATCTTACCTTAGAGTGATGCTAGCCCTAAATACAACCACCACCAACAATCTTACCTACAGAAAACTTCGTTGACTATCAAATTCAAATCTTACACTAATTTAACAAATAATTAATCATGAATCAATTCAATTAAATCAAAAAAAATATTTACCAAATTGGTCAATTAAATCATTATTCATGAATTAATTCAATCAATTAAATAAAAAAAATTAATTACGAAATTCTTCTATTAAATCCATCTATTCAATCAAGTATAAAAAAATTAATTGGAAATTAGTCATTAAACCTTAATTAAGAATCAACTAAAAGAATCAAATCCTTTAGTGATTTTGCAAATAATTAATCAATAATCAACTAATCATGAATCAATTACTTAATAAATGAGACTGATGAGATTATGAAAAAAATATTTACCAAAGGAATCATGACAGAAAAATGGATTCAAAAACATATAATCTAAATCTAATATAAACAAGTGACGTTCAAATATAAACATTTAAAAAAAGGACAGAAACAAGTACGATCAAAAGAATAAAGAAAGAAAAATTGGTGTTCCTTCCATAGAAAAAAGTATGGTGGTTGATCAAAAGTGGTTGATCCGCCGTCAGTTGATCAGTAGGTGGGGACAAGTATAGGTCAAAAATTGGGAGAAAATATTAATAAAATATAAAAAAGTTGGTTGATCAATTGGACACGTGTCACAAAATAAACCTAGTAGATCAGTTGATCAAAAGTACATGTCTCTTTTTGGAATGAAAAAAAAGGGTCTTACTTGGGATAACATGGTGTACTTGTTGACTACTTTTGTACTTAAATATCGTACCTGTGATTAGGTAGATTCAATTAAAAATCTCATTGACAGGGTTTCGCGGCTGTACTAGCCGTTCTCTTTACTCGACCGTCTCAAAGCAAGACTGCAAACATAAAGAGTGAAACAATTGGATAGATATCCGCTTGATTAAAGTCGTCAATTCAAATTCCTGGAACAAGTTTGATTCTTAAAGAATCTTACCATTGTTTCTTTCCAGTTGACACAAGCTTGATTCATAAAGAATCTCGTAAGTTACCTACGAAAGCGCTGTTTGATGTTGACGCTAGAAGGATTTCCATTCGTCATTGTGAATATTAATGAATATCACTCTGAATATTCTGGCAAGACCATAAAGATATTGCGTAGAAACTTGAAACGAGTTTGAATCAATTCAGATTCAAACCACTGTTGCTTTTCAGTTTACACATGTTCAATTCTAAAAGAATCTTACACATGACCTACCACAGTGCTGTTAGATGTTAACACTGGAAGGATTTCCACTCATCATTGTGAATACTAAGTAGTATCACTCTGAGTGTTCTAGCAATATCGTAGGGATATAGCGTAGGACTCTCTTTATCGTCATTGCGTGTGTCCTAACGAATCACAAAACTACCCCATGACGATTGTACCAAATGTTGTCCCATTAAACTATGATGATTAAACAAGAAAGAAAGGTAGAAGATAGATGAATTCTAGAGAGAGAAAGTAGAGTGAGAAAAGAGAGAGAAGTGTATGAAACTTAGTGAATATTAGATTAGAGAATTAGAGAAAAATGAACCAACCAACACCCTTCATATCATGCTAGGAAGGATATTTATAGCCTTTGCCTACATGTGGTATAATGAGCTATACGTTTGATTGGGCCGGGCTTGAATAAATGCTTAGTACCTTGAAGAGGCCTTTTAAGCTAGCCATCAAGCCTGTAGTGTCACGACTATTTTAACTAACTATTACAGCGTTCTAATAAATGTTACAATATAAACCTATGACCGATCATTCTTGTTTGACTCAATATTTTGGGGCTAACACAGAGATCCCTAACAAGGCTCTACTAGTCCCTACCGTTTCCACTTCATCCCAGCATGCACTGTAGTGATGGGTTCTCTTTGAGTCATTACCGGAGCATGTTCCGGGGACACCACTTTTGTAATAGGGCCTAGCATTTGTTACCGGAGGTTGTTCCAGGATATTCTCTTATTGTAATTATGACTTGCATATTTCTCTTCGGTAAAACATTTAGGCTGCGTTTCGTAATATATCATGACTTGGCTCTTTTCGTTAGTATATTCATTCTGTTCGCGCCTTGACTTGGGTTTACTTTTAACGTTACAAGTTTTCTTTTGCCGGAGCGATTCTGCTTGTTTTTCTTGACAAGGCTTTTGGTAGGGTGGGGCTGTGGCCCCTTCTACCTTCATGCCTCGGTCCGGTGGACCAAGGCCTTTGTGTCGGTGGACGAAGGCCTTAGCTTCGGTGGATGAGGGCCTTTGTTTCGGTCCAATGGATGAGGCTCTTAACCTTTACCACGGTCGATGAGGCTCTTAACCTTTACAACCAATAGGCTGTTGCTCGATGAGGCTCTGAACCTTTACGAGCGGTCTTATGCTTCGGTGGATGAGGCCCTTAACCTTTGCCACGGTCGATGAGGATTTTAACCTTTACAACCAATAGGTTGCCGCTCGATGAGGCTCTTTAACTTTACAAGCGGTCTTATGCTTCGGTAGATGAGGCTCTTAACATTTACCATGGTCGATGAGCTCTTAACCTTTATAACCAATAGGTTGCCGCTCGATGAGGCTCTTAACCTTTACAAGCGGTCTTATGCTTTAGTGGATGAGGCTCTTAACCTTTACCACGGTCGATGAGGCTCTTAACCTTTACAACCAATAGGGCCGCTCGATGAGGCTATTAACCTTTACAAGCGTCCTCTTCCTTCGAGTTGATCAGACTCGTCGAGGGGTTTGGGCGCTTACTTTTACGGTTGTTTCGTCTACCACATGTTTGTTTTCGGAAAAATTCCTCCGCTTTTACCGAGGGATAATATACATTATATCATAAATACTTGCTTACATCCGTTCATAATTACATAAAATAATTCCTCAAATTCATGGCATGCCATTTCCTCGAGATCTCTTTTCCCTCCATTGTTTCTAGCTTGTAGGAACTGTTTTGAAATGCTTCGGTAACCCAGTATAGGCCTTCCCAGTTTGGAGCTAGTTTATCGGGTTTTATCACTCGGCTTCTTTACTCTTTCGGTAGACAAAGTCTCTAGCCTTGAACGCCATGTGCTTCACTATTTTGTTATAGTATTGCTCCCATTTTTTTCTTGTACTTAGCCTCTCTGATGGCTGCCATTTCCCTTCTTTCTTGGATGAGGTCGAGGTTTAGGCGGAGTTCTTCTTCGTTTGTCCATTCGTTGAACATGAGTGTTCGATAGGTCCTCATCCCTATCTCGGCTGGGATAACGGCTTCACTTCCGTAGGTGAGGTTGAATGGGGTTTCTCCGTTACTGGTTTTCATCATGGTTCGGTGAGCCCATAAGACGCTAGGTAACTCATCTACCCATCCGGTCATCTCCCTTCCCAAACGCGCCTTCAACCCATGCATTAGGGACTTGTTGGCCCTTTCGACTAGCCCATTGGCTTCCGGATGTGCTACAGCGGTGTTCATTTGTCTGATTTGCCACTTGACGCACCATCCCTTAAATGGGTCATTCACCGGCTGAGTTTCCTTGTCTGCGACAATGATGCCTGACACACCGAATCTGCACACTATGTTTTCCCATACAAATTTTTTCACGTCTTTCCCGCGCATCTTTGTCAGTAGTTTGGCTTCGATCCATTTAGTGAAGTAATCTATAGCCACTATGATGTATTTGACTTTGCCCGGTGCTTCGGGAAGTGGACCGAGGATGTCTAGGCCCCATTGGTAGAAAGGCCATGGAGACATGATCGAAGTCATGAGGGTCTTTGGGATTTCGGGGACTGAGGCGTGGATTTGGCAGGAGTCACATTTCACCACTACCTCGTATGTATCTTGGTACATCGTCGGCTAGTAGTACCCTTGTCTCATTATTTTTGCTACCACGGACCTGTAGCCGGGATGCATTCCGCATCCTTCTTCGTGGACTTCCCGGATTATGTAGTTTTCTTAGAGGGGGGCTATGCATCGCATCATGGGAGAGAGATATGATTTTTTGAACAACACTCCTCCTTCAATGACAAATTGCGGTATCTTTATTCGGATCTTTCTAGCTTCGTCTAGGTTTATGGGCCACACACCTTCTTGTAAACACCTGATGATTGGAGTAATCCAGTTGTCTTCCTCTTCTTCAACCACGTCATTGACTTCCTCCTTTTCAATCGACCGGGACGCTAGCACCTCTACTAGCACTTCCTTGGTTAGATGGTTGAAAGCAACCGATGCTAGCTTGCTTAGGATATCTGCTTTCTGATTTTTATTCCTCGGAATGTTCTGGATTGCACATTTGCTGAATTTGGCTACACGCTCCATAGCTTTGGCGAGGTACTTCTTCATTCGTTCGTTTCATGCGACGAACTCACCATTGATTTGACATGCGACTAGCTTTGAGTATACCTTAGTTTGGAGGGCTTGCACTCCTATTTTATCGGCTAATCTCAGCCTGGCCAAAAGAGCTTCATACTCGGCTTCGTTATTTGAGGTTTCGAAGTCGAGACAGAGAGCGTATGTGTATTCCGTACCAGCGGGATCAATCAACACCAAACCTGCTCCGGCTCCCTTTGAGCTTGCAGCCCCATCTGTGAATAATGTCCATTCCGCTTCTTTGGGGTCGGATACTTCCGTGGTGCATATTAACCTTTCTCCAGCCGGTGTTTCGGCCAAAAAATCAGCTAGGACTTGCCCTTTTATTGCGTTCCGGGGAACATAGCTTATCGCGTAGGCTCCCAACTCAATCGCGTATTTAGCCAGCTTTCCAGATGCTTCGGCCTTTGACGGCACTTGCTTGATCGGTTGATCGGTGATCACCTTAACCGGGTGGGCTTTGAAGTACCTCCTTAATCTCATTGACAAGTGTAATAGACATAGGACCAGTTTTTCTAACAGGGCGTATCTGCATTCCGCATCATGTAGCACTCGGCTGACATACCAGATGGGCACTTGCCCGTGCTTCCTTTTTGCCATGAGCACACCGCTGACTGCATCTGTGGCCATAGCCAAGTAGATATATAGTGTCTCTCCTTTGACCGGAGTGGTTAACAACGAGAGATCCGTCACTACCTTCTTCATTTCTTGGAAAGCGGTCTCGGCTTCTAGGGTCCACTTGTATTCGTCCCGGTTTTCCTTGGTGATGTTCTTCGGGGTTTCAAAGAAGGGTAGAGAGCGCTCGGCGGACTTGGAGATGAACCGATTTAATGCTGCTAGCTTACCGCTTAGCGATTGTATCTCCTTCAAGGTTTTCGGGGACCTCATGTCCATTATGGCCTTCGTTTTCTTTGGGTTCACCCTTATCCCTTCCGATGTTACCATGTAACCCAAGAACTTCCCTTCTTCGATGCCAAAGGAGCATTTCTTCGGGTTGAGTTTCATGTTAATTTTCTTGAGGTTACTTAAGGTTTTGGCGATGTCTGCCAGCAGGCTCGTTTCCGAGACACTTTTGATGACCATGTCGTCTACATAGGCTTCCAAGTTTCGGCCTATTTGTTCCTTGAAGCTTGCGTCCACTAGCCTTTGGTAGGTGGCCCCAGCGTTTTTGAGTCCGAAGGGCATCTTGGTATAGTAGTAAGTCCCTTGGTCGGTGTAGAAGGAAGTCTTTTCCTCGTCTACCTCGTCCATTTGGACCTGGTGATAGCCCTTGTAGGCGTCCCAAAAACACTTGTACTTGTAGCCCATTACTGATTCTATCATCTAATCAATTTCTGGGAGAGGGTAATAGTCTTTCGGGCATGCGGAGTTAAGATTCTTGAAGTCGATGCACATTCATAGTGTTGGATACCCACGTGGGATATCTTACCGGATGGACTATGCCGGCCTTGACCCACTCTTCTACCTCCTTGGTTACTATCTTGCTTTTTTCTTTTCCGAGGACTCGCCGATTATGGGCGACCGGAGTCATAGATGGGTTGACATTTAATGAATGCTTGATTAGCCTCTTGGGTACTCGCGTCATATCGGCCGGGGTCCATGCGAACACGTCTTGGCTTCGTTTGAGTAGATCGATTAGACGTGCTCTTCCGTCCTTGGAGAAAATTTTACCGATTACAACCAACTGCTCTGGATAGGCCGGGTTTACCAATACCTCTTCCGTGAGAGGACTATCTGCCTCGTCCCTTTCAAACACAGCTTTTCGGCCTTATGCTCTACGGCCCTTTTGTTCATTCTCCCTTGGCTGGTTTTTTGCTTGTCTTCTAGTATCCGTCATTCGGCTATTACGCAGGCCCTGGGAACCAATGTGGCGATCCCCTTTGGGGTTGGGAACTTGAACATAGCATGGGCGGTGGACGGGACCGCTCTCAGAGCTCTGATGACGGTTCTTCCTAGGATGACATTATAAGGTGACATGGCTTGGACGACTGTGAACTTTAGGTTGACAATGCCCGTCAACTATTGAGACCCGAATGACACAGCCAGTTCAACCTTCCCTAGCGGTGTCAATTCCTCTCTTGAGAATCCAACCAGGCTTGATTGTTTTGGCTCTAATCTCTTCTTGATTGAGGGACATAGCTGGTGGAAGCAATGCTAGAACATGATCTGGACTGATGCGCCGTTGTCCACGAGTATTCGCCTTATTAAGTGCCCTTCCGCATCTGCTTCAACTATCAATGGTTCGTCCGAGGTGTCGTTTCCATTTAGTGGGGGAAAGTTGATGGGTGCTCGCATGCATGCCCATTCTTCTGGGGTGGTCTCTTTCCTTTTCTCTCCAGATTTGTACGACCGCACCATGTTGATCGTTTTCCTTCCTCCCCGGTGATCATCTTTGGCTTTGGGGAGATTCTCCCTATATCCTCCTCTTGTCTCATGGTCTCAGACCAGATGGTTGAGCTTTCCTGATTCTAATGCGGCTTCTAATTGCCTCCTCAATTAGAAACAGTCGTTGGTCAAGTGTCCCTTCTGACCATGGTAGTCGCAATGCTTATTCATGTTCTCCCTTCTGACCATTCCTTTAGTTGGCTCTGGTCGAGGTAGCCGCAAGTGGGTTTCGAAGGCCAAGATTTCTTTCGGTGTTCGGGATAATGAATCTATAGCTGAGATTCGAAGCGGTTTCCTTGCTTCGTACGGACGGGGTGAAGGATACTGTGGGTATGGCTGATATAGCTCTTTCCCTTTGTCGGATCTCCGGTCATAACGGCCCTGCCCTTTGTTCCCCGAACTCCCATGCTTCTCTGCTTTACGGAAGGGCTTGGTTCCTCTATCCGCATACTCTCCTCTTAGCAGCTCGGTGGTTCGATACGCCTTTTCCGACTTGACGTAATCATCCACCCTCTTCATCATCTCGGTGATTATCTCAGGTGTTTTATCGGCGAGTCGCCAAGCCAATTCAGGACACTCGCAGTTGCTCACAAATGAGGAGATTAACATTATTTCGGGAGCACCCTCGATATAACTTGTCTCATCCGTCCATCATTTCTTGAAGTCCAGAAGGGTTTCATGACCCTTCGGACTATCTTAGTTACATCGATAGCTTCCTTGGTGCACTTCCTTCTTAGTGCGAACCTTCTGACAAATTGGTCCCTCAAGTCTACCCAATTATCTATACTCCCTTTAGGTAAGCGGTCGAACCATCCTCGGGCAGCGTCGTCCGATGTCTGTTGAAACATTCTACACCATACAGGCATGGGCCAGTCCCCTTGTGTGGCTGCTCCGGCAAACCGCATGACATGGTTGTCCGGGTCAGTACTCCCATCATACAACTTGAGATGAGGGGGAAGGATATTCTTTGGAGACGAGTACTGGATGATTCTCCTTGTGAATGGTGAGCGGGGTACCTCCTTATATGGTTTCGACAAGTCTTCTTCTGGCTCTTCCGTTGGTTCTGCCTCAGCGATGGGTGTAACAATCGCGAATTTTGAACTATCTATTTTAATGTTAAACGCAACGTGTACGGATTAGACTTGCGTGTCTATTGAAATTCCCGATTGTTTCCGCCTAAATCGTGTATTAATAAAACTTTTGTGAACACCTCTTGGAATCATTTTTCTTTGTATATTTTATTCTATTATGTTGTATGATAAATTGAATGGTAGCCACCTTACGTGTGCGTGAACCATCTTACGCTAAACTATGATTCGACAATTATAAATTTGCTTTTTAAAACGCGATATATTTTTATTTAGCACTACATAAATACTTCTTAATAACTAACATTTTATTTAAAGTTCTACTACAAAACTTGTGAAACTAATACACTAAATGTTTGTTACTAATACAAAAAGAAAATAATGAAAAGACTACTAGTACTATTAATCACTTTTCTTTTGTCAGTCGAACACAAACCTTCACCGTCAACATTTGTGTTATTTCCTTTACCCATGCTATATACAAAAGTCAACTACTAAAACCTTGCATCCTAGTACTGTCCTTTCTACAACCCACATGACTTCTTCTTGGGTAAACAACTATTGTACTTTCTTGTCTCCTTAATACACCAAAATCTAACCAATTCAGTCACAAGGCTCGTTCCACATGAACTAGATCAAGAAACCAAGAAAACTAGTAAGTTACAAACCCCAAAACTTTCATTTATATAAACCCTACTCTCTTTTGATGTCACAGTACCAAACAAACGTAGGAACCCACTTCCATTTGTGTTCCTCTTATAGCTAGTCGCATGTAATACACAAACCTTCAAATAAGCCCACATCCCTTTGTTTCTTCCTGGAATTCAAAAACAACTATAAGAACCATAAACAAGCTAAGATATTCAAATATAAAAGGGGAGAAAAGCTTTCATGGAAGCTACGTTTTTCTAGATGGAGTTACATTTGGTTTAGGGTTTTCGCATTCTAGTTCACCCGCTCTCATGCATTCAAGTTATCGTAAGCTTCAAATCTCTTCTTGTAAACTTTATATGCGCTTAGTATAGTCACTAGTTTGTGCTTGTAAATTTTAAAAACAAAGAAACATGTTTTTCTATAAACATAACATGATACCTGATGTTTTAGAGCTCTATGAGGAACACGTATAAAAACTCATCAAATGGAATTTCGGCATTTACTACTCTTTAACTTAGTATGTGAGTAGTGTGTGTACATAAGAGTTGCTTCTAGTACCTTGCGACGAGTCGGGAAATCCAAATAACAAATCTGTAATTTTGTGTTCAAAATGTGCGTCAAAAATCTGTGTCAAAAATCTGTGTTTTAAACGAGTAGAATGAAGATTGTTGTGTAGAACACTATCTTTGGTGATTTACTGCAAACACTAAATTAAATCTTAAAATCCAGAAACTTGTCGTTTAAAAACTTGCAAGTGTGGGGTTTGTCTACAGGAAAGAATTGTCTAAATCGGATAAGTAACGAACTCGTGGTTTGCATTTGAAAATGAGTGTTTGGGACGCGTCAAAACAGAAAGGATTTGTTGTTTGTACTTGAAACTCAGTCGAGACCCATCACATTTGACACCATAATTCACACTCGAAACGACCTTGCCCCGAGACGGTCGCATGATGGAAGTTGTAGGCGGCCATGCAGTCTACACAGTCAGACTTTTCGTTCGATCCAAAAGTCATTATCGAGAACCGTAGACGAGATCGAAAATGACTCGTTAACCACTTTTCTTTTAAAACAGTTTCACGACACCTACTTCGAACATGATTTTAACCCATCAAATGACTTCGGTTTATAAAACTCGAAACACCGACCTGAAGACCACCCGGCTAGCTACCTAAAGATACTTTCCGTTTACTCAGCGAGCTAGTAACGAGCCCGCCATTTGCTTCGAAAAAAAAACGTCGATACCATTCGTTTACACCAAGAATAAGAAAAAGAAATGTAACACACGCTGGTATTGAATTTTCATTATCATATCTTGTCGTATGTTACCTAACATCCGACATAATTTCCATCTCTTTACAAAACCTTATATTTTTTTTTTGAATTACATATACATATACTCTTAAAGTTCTAATTATTTTAAAAACTTTAATTATTAAACTTATTTAATATATTTTTATAATAAAAATATAAAATGCATTTAGGATATTTGACTTATTAAATAACTCAACTAAATAAACTATTTCGACAAGTTTAATATTGCTAAATATATCCCGATTAAATGACTACACTTTTATTAACACGTTAAACCTTCACAAGTATTAAAAATTATCGATTTATTCAAAAACTCATGCACATACTAGGGGACTAAATGTTATGTTTATTGTCGTTATGCTTGTATAATAATACCTACTTTATTTAATTTAGACTGCGGATTGTTTCGAGCTATTATTGTGCTAATTATAACCGTTGCTGTTACTTCGAGGTGAGTTTCATAGCCCCACTTTTAATTGTTTTAACTATTTTGGGGTGAGAACATTGCTTGTTTTTAACGGATGAACATAAGTGCCTTAAACTGATACGTTTGCCTACATGATGTCTAAGTAGCAATATCCCTAGATGCTTTAGCCCACTATCGTGAACCGTTAATTACTTTGTGTAAGCGCGAATGTTATGGATAGATCTATTGGGATTGACCTCCCTATCTAATGTTGGTTGTGTGACCAAATTAGATACACTTACATTTGAGTCGTTACGAATGCTTTGGGATAGGCATTTGCTCGGGCTCTCATTATATCTTGTTGGTTGGTTAACGCTTCGGTGTCATGAGCTTGGACGTAGGTTGTTGAAACGTATACTTATGATTATAATCTTGTATTTGTTATAAGATTATATGTTGGTTGCCTTGAAAATCTTATGGTTCATCACACTATTTAAACTTAAACCTATGAACTCACCAACCTTTGTGTTGACGCTTTAGCAATGTTTTTCTCAAGTATCAAGACGGAGGAGTGACGTGGTTGTGCATGGGATATTTTTAATAAAAATGGTCGTGACTAGTGTATGGATATTTGGATCAATGTTAAAGTCTTTTGGAACAAAGTTTTTATTATGATCCTGTTTAATTCGCTTCCGAACAAGTTTTATGATTTTAACTAAATGAAAACGGCTTTTAAATAGTCGTTCTTTGTATCTATGTCTTGTGATAGTCATGACCGTCGCACCCCATTGTGTTTCCTTACTATGATAAATTGGGGTGTGACAGATTGGTATCAGAGCTGTAGTTATAGAGAACTAGGTTATTTTACAAAATGATTTTTATAAACGTGAGTCAAAAATTTAATTTTGGGAAAAAAATAATTCTAGACTATAACTAACTCAAAAATCTCCAAGAACCACTCCACTCCGCGTCTTCGATAAAAGTCAGTTGCGACTTGAATTATTCCATGTGATGTGCCATGTTAGTTTAAACTTGATTGCTACGTGTTATTAGCATTAAGTATTTCCTGTCTTGTTTGAATGATCCTTATGTAAGGTGTACTTATAGGAATGTGTACTAAGACGATTTTCTTATATTTTTAAGTAAAATACCTAACATCCTTGTTTGGATTGTTGTGCTGCAAAAATGGGTTGTGCCATGTTTAATCGAACTTAGATGGTTTGTGCCATGTTTAAATCAAACTACGATGGTTTGTGCCATGTTTATTTGGAGTAAAACATACACATGCTTATGCTATTACGTATTTGTTAAAAACAGTCCACTGGACTACTATGAACTATTTAAACACTTGTGTGTTTCTATGTTACCCTATACCGATATACGCCGAATTAAAAATATACGCCAAAACAGTACTTGGACGCGCTGAGATTTTGTAATGGTTGATGATAAGTCTTGAGTAAACCCAGAACCAAGACAAATCATTAAATATGTTAAGAGGTATAACGATACTTATCAAGGTCTCAAGGCTGTTCTTGTTTGATTGGGTTGCGAGACTAAGTTAAGTGCTAGTCGTTATACAACTTAAGGTCTTTGATGAGTTTTCTTGAGGATGGGTAAGACTCATGAATTTACATGTTGCGTGATTAGTTTGATTGTTAAGTTCTAACATATTTGATGAGTTTTGTGTGGGTTTAATCGATGTTAAATTGTATGAGTAATATCTAAAGACGAGTAAATTCACCAAAGATATTAAGAAGTTTAACGACTACTACTTGACTAGACCTCAAGGCTGTTCTTGTTTGATTGGGTTGCGAGGCTTAGTCAAGTGCCAGTTGTAACGCAGCTTAAGATTTTTAGTGAATTTCCTCGGGGATGGATAAGACTTACATGATCTGACAAGGTGATTACATCATTAACGTTTGACTAGTATGGTAAATTAGTACCATTAGTTTGCATAGTGTGCGAACACTAAAATAATGAAAGTCGTCGTCTCTATACAACATACGATGATAAACACTCAATACAAAGTATTACTCCTGTAATACTCCACAAAGTACTATATCATACGGAACAAACATAAATTAGTATTACAAAAATATAAAAACTATCCGGAAATATGGCGACACGTAAGTTAAATGCATGTCAAGGATAAATTTATGTTGGAGAAATTGTACAAGGATGGATCTGAAAGTTCGAGTTCATTGGGTTTGAACTAAGTTGCTAAGAAGCTATTATAAATTTATAAAGTATGATATAACAGCTAATATTAAAGGAAGAACTCGAATTATGTCATATTTTAAAAAGAGAGGTTATTGCATGTCACAAAGCTTGAGAACCCTAGATGTGAATTGTGGTTTTTTCATAGAAATTCTAATAGCACGTATGGAACATAAAAAGTCTAATTATGAACAAACGACAGACAAAAACAAAATGAACAATTTTGTGATGAAATTCTTGTGATGAAATTTACTAGTTGATTGGATTAAACAAATTGAACAATTTTGGGATAAAAACAAATTGACCGAAGTATCTGACATGAAATAAAGCATGATTAAAGCTCTCGAAGATTTTGTGATAAAATTGAGTGACTGATGTGGAACATTAAATAATTTATTTTTATAAAGATCAATGTCACTACCAACAAAAATTGGGTTATGTAACGTACTTTAAAAACCTTTATTTAATTGTTTCCAATTATTTTTAAAAGTTATCTTTTATATCTTATGAAGCTTTTACTTAAGAAATGGTTTTTATCCTACAATATTTTTATATGTCGGAGAAAAATAAATCAAATAACTTTTTTTTTATGAAGGAGTTTTATAGAATATTTTTGGAAAACATTATAAAAAAAATTATTAAAAAAAAATTACTTTGAAGGAACTATCACCGAAAACTTTATTAGTAAGAATGTTAGAAATTTTGATAAAACGTTTTGGTAAAATCAGTAAAGTATTACTGACAAAAATACACGATTGATGACGAAATGTTTTGATATAGACAATCATGCAAAATTTTGAAAAATCTGGCGTGACGACCAACCTAATGTATAAAACACTGCGACTAATGTTAAAACATTTTCAGTAAGGACTACCATGTAAAATTTTGGAAAAATCTAGTTTTACAAACAACTCGATGTGAAGGACAAAAACTATTGATAAACTTGACAAGAACTACTACAAATAAGTATGGAAATTTATTTTGTTGATTGTTAAAAGTGTGCAATGGTAACAAATAAAACGAACTATGGACTAATTTGTTGATTGTGAAAGTGAATAACGATAACGAACGGAATGAACTATGGATTACCAATATATAAATTACAACCTCAAAGAGTTAAATTATGATGAAAAGGAGGATGCAACCGTTGGTCCCGAGACATATGTAGCCTGATCAACTACGTATGATCGTGGTCGAACGCGAGTATGCTCACAGTAGTCGTCGTAGAAATGAAATATTTTAGTGATACTTGAAAACTTCTAAATTCACTTTACTTGTCAAAAAAATAAATTATTTTATGTTTTGAACGTCAGATATTCCTATACCATCGGTTAAATAAAAACACCGAGTACGCAATACAAGTGGATCTATTACGACTATTTTCTTCGCCGCTACGACATACAAGAGCGGGTATGACGCGAGAGATACTAAGAGCGCTATTTTCTACGACGGTTAAATCAAAAAGGACTTGAGTCGGAAAAGCTAAGACAGTGATCCAAAATCTAAATAATAATTCGAAGGACGAGACACCATTTGAGTGAAACTCAAATTTAACGGATATCGCAATACTACTATATAATAGTAAAAATCAATAAAACAATTTGGTCATAAAAACGATGAAACGCCCAAGTGAGGAAAACCCAAATTTAACGGGTATCGAGACCTCGCCGTAACTTAACCAATGTTAAGAAACAATTGGGTCGAGATAAGCATACTCTTGTGTATAAGAAATTGGATATCGAGACCACCCGGACAAAAATCTATTCTGCTTTAATTTGAGCAAAACACCGTGCTCATAAAACTAAGAAATATATAAATTATTGTGTCTATAAAATATGAACCCTCACGGATCACAAATTGATTTACGAGATCATCTAAAAAGGAAATGTCACCTAGAAGGTAGAAATGTCTTAACCATCATGTGTTAGGACGACGATTCGTCCTAGATTTTTCGAAAACCGATTCAAGAAACCTTGACGCATACACTACTTATCACTACCAAGTAGACGGTCAAGGTGAAGGGAATTAACCAAACAACGTGGAACGACTTTCAAATGTGCGATGTTATCCTTAGGATTAGTTAGGTTAAATACTCAAGATTAATATTAGCACAACTATAGGCATCAATACGAGAAACACGCGACCTTTTAAAGCAGGAGTAATACGCGAAACGGCACGAAAAATTATTAATGAGAAAGCTCATTTCACGAAACCAACGCCGTCGAGAAACTCGATGTACGAGAAAATACTTACTACTATAAGCATTAATGGATGCTATAAAATCATGTACAATCGAAAGGAAGATTTATTCGTTCTAACCCTAATAAGATTATAGAAATTTTAATCTTAACAAAAAACTAATGAAAAACGAAAGCGGTGAACGCCAAGAGATGTAGATAAAATTTAGGTTACCTCTTGTTTTGGTAACAACATCGACATGTGAGTTTTGAGGACAAATACTCAATTTAACGGATATCGAATGTAACAATCGCGAATTTTGAACTATCTATTTTAATGTTAAACGCAACGTGTACGGATTAGACTTACGTGTCTATTGAAATTCCCGATTGTTTCCGCCTAAATCGTGTATTAATAAAACTTTTGTGAACACCTCTTGGAATCATTTTTCTTTGTATATTTTATTCTATTATGTTGTATGATAAATTGAATGCTAGCCACCTTACGTATGCGTGAACCATCTTACGCTAAACTATGATTCGACAATTATAAATTTGCTTTTTAAAACGCGATATATTTTTATTTAGCACTACATAAATACTTCTTAATAACTAACATTTTATTTAAAGTTCTACTACAAAACTTGTGAAACTAATACACTAAATGTTTGTTACTAATACAAAAAGAAAATAATGAAAAGACTACTAGTACTATTAATCACTTTTCTTTTGTTAGTCGAACACAAACCTTCACCGTCAACTTTTGTGTTATTTCCTTTACCCATGCTATATACAAAAGTCAACTACTAAAACCTTGCATCCTAGTACTGTCCTTTCTACAACCCACATGACTTCTTCTTGGGTAAACAACTATTGTACTTTCTTGTCTCCTTAATACTCCAAAATCTAACCAATTCAGTCACAAGGCTCGTTCCACATGAACTAGATCAAGAAACCAAGAAAACTAGTAAGTTACAAACCCCAAAACTTTCATTTATATAAACCCTACTCTCTTTTGATGTCACAGTACCAAACAAACGGAGGAACCCACTTCCATTTGTGTTCCTCTTATAGCTAGTCGCATGTAATACACAAACCTTCAAATAAGCCCACATCCCTTTGTTTCTTCCTGGAATTCAAAAACAACTATAAGAACCATAAACAAGCTAAGATATTCAAATATAAAAGGGGAGAAAAGCTTTCATGGAAGCTACGTTTTTCTAGATGGAGTTACATTTGGTTTAGGGTTTTCGCATTCTAGTTCACCCGCTCTCATGCATTCAAGTTATCGTAAGCTTCAAATCTCTTCTTGTAAACTTTATATGCGCTTAGTATAGTCACTAGTTTGTGCTTGTAAATTTTAAAAACAAAGAAACATGTTTTTCTATAAACATAACATGATACCTGATGTTTTAGAGCTCTATGAGGAACACGTATAAAAACTCATCAAATGGAATTTCGGCATTTACTACTCTTTAACTTAGTATGTGAGTAGTGTGTGTACATAAGAGTTGCTTCTAGTACCTTGCGACGAGTCGGGAAATCCAAATAACATATCTGTAATTTTGTGTTCAAAATGTGCGTCAAAAATCTGTGTCAAAAATCTGTGTTTTAAACGAGTAGAATGAAGATTGTTGTGTAGAACACTATCTTTGGTGATTTACTGCAAACACTAAATTAAATCTTAAAAGCCAGAAACTTGTCGTTTAAAAACTTGCAAGTGTGGGATTTGTCTACAGGAAAGAATTGTCTAAATCGGATAAGTAACAAACTCGTGGTTTGCATTTGAAAATGAGTGTTTGGGACGCGTCAAAACAGAAAGGATTTGTTGTTTGTACTTGAAACTCAGCCGAGACCCATCACATTTGACACCATAATTCACACTCGAAACGACCTTGCCCCGAGACGGTCGCATGATGGAAGTTGTAGGCGGCCATGCAGTCTACACAGTCAGACTTTTCGTTTGATCCAAAAGTCATTATCGAGAACCGTAGACGAGATTGAAAATGACTCGTTAACCACTTTTCTTTTAAAACAGTTTCACGACACCTACTTCGAACATGATTTTAACCCATCAAATGACTTCGGTTTATAAAACTCGAAACACCGACCTGAAGACCACCCGGCTAGCTACCTAAAGATACTTTCCGTTTACTCAGCGAGCTAGTAACGAGCCCGCCATTTGCTTCGAAAAAAAAACGTCGATACCATTCGTTTACACCAAGAATAAGAAAAAGAAATGTGACACACGCTGGTATTGAATTTTCATTATCATATCTTGTCGTATGTTACCTAACATCCGACATAATTTCCATCTCTTTACAAAACCTTATATTTTTTTTTGAATTACATATACATATACTCTTAAAGTTCTAATTATTTTAAAAACTTTAATTATTAAACTTATTTAATATATTTTTATAATAAAAATATAAAATGCATTTAGGATATTTGACTTATTAAATAACTCAACTAAATAAACTATTTCGACAAGTTTAATATTGCTAAATATATCCCGATTAAATGACTACACTTTTATTAACACGTTAAACCTTCACAAGTATTAAAAATTATCGATTTATTCAAAAACTCAAGCACATACTAGGGGACTAAATGTTATGTTTATTGTCGTTATGCTTGTATAATAATACATACTTTATTTAATTTAGACTGCGGATTGTTTCGAGCTATTATTGTGCTAATTATAACCGTTGCTGTTACTTCGAGGTGAGTTTCATAGCCCCACTTTTAATTGTTTTAACTATTTTGGGGTGAGAACATTGCTTGTTTTTAACGGATGAACATAAGTGCCTTAAACTGATGCGTTTGCCTACATGATGTCTAAGTAGCGATATCCCTAGATGCTTTAGCCCACTATCGTGAACCGTTAATTACTTTGTGTAAGCGCGAATGTTATGGATAGATCTATTGGGATTGACCTCCCTATCTAATGTTGGTTGTGTGACCAAATTAGATACACTTACATTTGAGTCGTTACGAATGCTTTGGGATAGACATTTGCTCGGGCTCTCATTATATCTTGTTGGTTGGTTAACGCTTCGGTGTCATGAGCTTGGACGTAGGTTGTTGAAACGTATACTTATGATTATAATCTTGTATTTGTTATAAGATTATATGTTGGTTGCCTTGAAAATCTTATGGTTCATCACACTATTTAAACTTAAACCTATGAACTCACCAACCTTTGTGTTGACGCTTTAGCAATGTTTTTCTCAGGTATCAAGACGGAGGAGTGACGTGGTTGTGCATGGGAGATTTTTAATAAAAATGGTCGTGACTATTGTATGGATATTTGGATCAATGTTAAAGTCTATTGGAACAAAGTTTTTATTATGATCCTGTTTAATTCGCTTCCGAACAAGTTTTATGATTTTAACTAAATGAAAACGGCTTTTAAATAGTCGTTCTTTGTATCTATGTCTTGTGATAGTCATGACCGTCGCACCCCATTGTGTTTCCTTACTATGATAAATTGGGGTGTGACAATGGGTTTGGCCACATTTCTTCTTGGTTTGGTTTTTTCCAACGATAAGCGGATAGGGGTGACATTGGGTCCAATGAGTCGAGCGTTGTATTCCGAGATGAGAGCTTGAAGATTGGTCACGTGAGCTTCGGTTTCATCGTTATGTGGTTCACGGTCTTCGTTATTTCCTCCCGAACTCGAAGGTCCGGTGGGAGTGAATGGTGATTGTAGAGGACCCGCCATCAAATACTCAAGGTAGTTTGAAGTTTGGGTCCCACGGATGGCGCCAAAATGTTGATGCTAAAATCCTCCGGTAGGGTCTACGGGACTAAGAACCTTCCACGTAAGCTGTAAAGAGATGGAGCACCTGAAAGTTTATGGACTTAAAATTAATAGTCGTGAGATAGGATCGAACTCGGGATCACGGGATTGCACACATAACGTAAAGGGTTAATTTATTTATTAAATATATTTTATATATATTTATTAAATCAAACCAAAGCTTAACTAACGATCGTTAATAAATAATAGTTAAGTTATAACGACCGTTATGGAATTTAAATAGAAGCTAAAAGAAAGAAGGAAAAATTACACAAACACCCCTTGGGGGGGTGTTGTCCGTCGGCTAAAAAGGGAAGGGGCAAAGGGAAACTTTTGTTTCCTAATCCTTGTTTATTACTTGAAGCCCAAGGTTTGTCAAGGCTATATAAACAATTTCCTAGCTCATAATTTTTCATCCCTATTTTCTTTTCTTTGCTTTAATCGCCGGCCACCCACTCCCACCTTAGGGTTTCGTTTGGTTTTTGATCAAGTCTATTTTATCTCGTCCTAGTCCCTCTCTAGGGTTATTGGGTAGATACTCCATAAGCGTTGAAGCTCGGTTTATTCGTGCTAGACTCACGATTAACTCGCCGTATTACGTGTGTACAAGAGCGTGATATAATCTTCCTTTAGATTATATTCTTGGTGGTGTTCGTGATAAACCCTAGTTGTCGTTCATTCCGTCGTCTTGTGGATCATGCTAGGATAAAGGTATGTAACCCTAATCTTGATTAATATAATTGTGTTAAACTAATGATCTTGTTAATTGCTTCCGCTATGCGTTCTTTGATCCATATTAGGGTTTTAAATAATTGTTATGAACTATATAAACCATCAGTGGCATCGAGAGCCGTTTTAACATGATTATAATTATCAAGAAAGTTTTTTTAACTAATATTGATTTGTGTTAAAAATTACATGTTGTTTTTTAGGTTTTATAAAAATTAGGGTTTTGTTTTTTATTGTTTTTTTAAAATCTGCTATGCCGAATTTTTATAAATTTTTTTTTGTAAACCCTATAATTACATGGTAATTAACTTTAGATGTTTTTGCATGAATTAATTGTTATGTCATGTGTGGTTACGATCCGTAGTTTTTTAATTGTTAAGAGAATGTGGGAGATCCGTAATAAACATGCATGTTTCTTACGGATCATATAATTTTGATTGCTATTTGCTTTATTTGATTCAAAGTTTTAAAATTAGGGAAGACTTTTTATGTTCATAAAAACCCTATATTTGATGTTCTTTGAATAAAATTGTTATGCATGTAGCTATTTGATTTAGTTTTTTTTTGTACTACTTGTTTTCATGCGTTTTTATATTGTATGTTGTAAACAAGGGTAATTTTTTTAAGAAAAATAATATGGACTAAATCTTATCAAAATTAATGAATTGTTTTGAGATGTAAATTACATATGATTTGCGTTGATTAGAATTGCAATAGCAACTTAACGGCTATTCAATTTTGTCAAATTATAAAGTGGGTAAAACGCACCGCTAGTCATGTACCCGGTTAAGGAATGAGGTGTTATGCTTCAGCGCTGACCAAATTCCCGGCTCGCCTGTGCGTCAAATTGGTATTACCTACGGTTGTTATTGGTACAATTTTTTAAGGTTGATTTAACTACATTAATTCACATCCGGAATACAATGAATAAGGTTATTGCTTTGTGCTATAACTAAGTTCTAAAAAAAGTACGGTGTGAATTTAGTTGTGTGTAAAATCTTTAATTGGTTTAACCAATACCTCAACTTGCAAGTATATAATGAATTTTTAGTCTCACCAAAAAGTTTACTAAACGTTTTATTAAACTTATGTTATGGAGATGTATGCATGCTTCTCCATACATGATTTTGACACCAAAATCTATACCCTAAAATTTAAGTCATATGCCCTCTAATTGACGAACACTTGAAGTTACAATTGTCGTCATATAAGATATCGGACGATGTTGTAATGGAGAGAAAACTTCATGACTGAATAAGATTGCACATGAAGGTTTTACGTTCTTTAGATTAGTCGACTTAATTGAGTTACTCAGTGAGATCTGGAAACTTAAGGCATAAAGTAGGGATAAAACATGTTTACAATGCAAATGATTTTGGCAATGTAAATCCCTAACATATCTAGAAATTGCAAATTTGTTTGTCAATTATTGTTCGACAAGTTACTGTGTTGAATACATTTGTCACTAGCAGATCAACTGATGTGATGAATCTATGTCAATATGGATTCTAGTTTCAAGGAAAATACTATGGTTTTATTACCGGGGTAATTTTATTTTCTTGAGTTGTATTATCGAAAATACTAATGTTTGAACATATTTCTGTAGAAATGGCTCAACCCGAAAGCAATCTGACAATAAGCTCAGCGTTCAAAGCTTTCTTTGAACGGCCTGAACTTACTGGCCCTAATTTCAATGACTGGTACCGCTCACTAAGAATTGTTCTGAGAGCAGCGGGTACTATCAATATCTTGGAAACTCCTTTTCCGGAGGATCTTGCTGAAGGAGCATCTGATGCGAAAAGGCTTCAACACGCTGCTAACGTTAAGAAGCACCATGAGGTGGCTGCTGTAATGTTAGGGAGAATGGCTCCATCACTTCAAAGGAAGTATGAGCTATTTCCACCTCAGCAAATGCTTGATGAACTCAAGGCTGTGTATGAAACGCCGCAAGCTGTAGAGATCTATGATCTGGTTGATGCTCTACATAGTTGCAAGCAAGCTCCTAGAAAGTCCGTAAGTGCTCATTATATGGAGATGAGGGGTTATATGGAACAACTCATCACACTAGGACAACCCTTTGATCATAATATTGCTATTTATTTTGATCAATAGGTCCCTTAATAAGGACTTCAATGATTTCGTTCGTAACTATAATATGCATTGCACGGGGAAGACAGTTAATGATTTGCATGCAATGCTCATTGACTTCGAAAAGGGTTTGAAAGATAAGGCATCCACTGCTACTCCTCAAGTACTTTATGTACAAAAGGGTAGAGTGTCGAAACCAAAACCACGAGTGAATAAGAAGCAGAAAGGAAAAGTCAAGGTTGATAAGAGCAAGCAAGTTGCGACTACATCAAAACCGAAGCAGAACTTTGCTAAGAAATCTCTGAAAGATGAGACTTGTCACTACTGCAAGATGACTGGACACTGGAAGAGGAATTGCTCTCTCTATCTCCATGAAATGGCAGAACATAAGAAGAAGGCTGAGCTAGCTGCTGCAGCACCATCTTCTGGTAACTTATTTATGATAGAGTTATTTAATATTTCATACAAATCAAACTCCTGGGTATATGATACGGGATGTGGTATTAATATTTGTAATACCCTGCAGGGATTTGAGTTGAAGAGGAGGCTTACCTATGGGGAACAATTTCTGCAAGTGGGCAATGGCGCACAAGCAGCGGTTGAAGCTATAGGAATATTTAAATTAGTTTTACCTTCGGGTTTGGTACTGTTTTTAAATAATTGTCATTATGCACCTACAATTGTTAGGGGTGTCATTTCCTTTTCTTGTATGTTGGATCTTGGATTTAATCACACGATTGATAATAATAGAATTTCTGTTTTCAAAGATGGTTTATTCTATTTTGATACAATTTCTGTGAATGGTGTTTTTGAAATTAACATGCATGATAAAAATTCTAAGAGAAAAAATAATTCTGTGTTTAGCATGAATAAGAAGAGTAAGTTAGACAAGAACTCTTCTTATCTTTGACATTGTAGGCTTGCCCATATTGGGAAGACTCGCATACAAAAGCATCAACGTGATGGGCTTTTGGAAAGTATCAATGATGAATCATTTGATAAATGTGAATCTTGTATCTGTGGAAAGATGACCAAGAAACCTTTTAATAGCAATATTGAAAGGGCTACTGAACTACTTGGTTTGATACATACTGATGTGTGTGGACCACTTAGACATGTGACAAGGAAAGGTGCTAGCTACTTCTTGACGTTTACGGATGATTATAGCCATTATGGTTATGTTTATTTACTTAAGCATAAACATGAGGTATTTGAAACATTCAAAACGTTTAAAGCAGAAGTAGAGTTACAACTAGGAAAGAAGATTAAATCTCTTCGTTCTGATCGTGATGGTGAATATTTAAGTCAAGAGTTTAAAGATTATTTCAGTGAGAATGGAATTGTTCAGAAACTTACTTCTCCGTATACTCCACAACAAAATGGTGTATCTGAAAGGAGAAATCGTACATTATTGGATATGGTACGATCTATGTTTAATCTTACAACTTTACCATTATCCTTTTGGGATTATGCTCTTGAATCTGTTGTTCGTATTCTAAATATGGTTCCCACAAAGAAGGTTGATAAGACACCATATGAACTATGGCATGGCAAGAAGCCATATTTGTCTTATTTGAAAGTCTGGGTTTGTGAGGCGTATGTGAAACGTGACTCTAGAGATAAACTCCAACAACGCTCAGTAAAATGTATCTTTGTAGGTTACCCTAAGGAAACTATGGGTTACTACTTTTATTATCCGGCTGAGAACAAAATAGTTGTGGCTCGGTATGGGGACTTCCTTGAAAATGATCTTGTAAATCAAGAATTCAGTGGGAGAAATTATGATCTTGAAGAAATTCAAGAAGATACATTGCCTTCTGAAAATACTAGCGAAGAAATTCCTGTAGAACCAGAAAGTCTGAGTGTTCCACCGGAATTAATTCCTCCACGTAGGTCTCAAAGGACTATACGTGCGCCGGACAAACTATGTCTTTACATAGAGGATGATGAGGAGGAAGTAGGGGATCTTGGTGAACCTGCTAACTATCGATCCGTAATGTCTGATCCAAAAAAGTCAAAATGGATAGTTGAGATGAATGAGGAAATGAAATCCATGGAAATCAATGATGTTTGGATTCTTGTAGACGCGCCTAAAAATGCTAAAGTAGTGAAAAATAGGTGGATCTATAAGAAGAAAACCGACATGGATGGTGATGTACAATCCTATAAAGCACGTTTAGTGGCTAAAGGTTTTACTCAAACTTTTGGCATAGACTACGAGGAGACATTTTCTCCTGTAGCAGACTTACGAGCTATTAGGATTCTCATAGCTATAGCTGCATACTATGACTATGAGATATGGCAAATGGATGTTAAAACTGCCTTCTTGAACGGTCGCTTAGATGAAGACATCTATATGCAACAACCGGAAGGGTACGTTGATCCTAAATATCCAAAGCGCGTGTGCAAACTTCAAAGATCTATTTATGGTTTGAAGCAAGCATCACGTCAATAGAATAAGCGATTTGATGAAGAAATAAAAAAGTTTGGATTTATTCAAAATCGTGATGAGCCATGTGTATACCGCAAAGCTAGTGGGAGTAATGTAGTGTTCCTAATTCTATATGTCGATGACATATTAATCATGGGAAGTAACATTCCAAGACTTAAGGAAGTTAAGGATTATCTTGGTAAATGTTTTTCTATGAAAGATTTAGGAGATGCTGCATATATTCTGGGAATTAAAATCTACCGAGATAGGAGTAGACGGTTAATTGGTCTTAGCCAAGATGCTTATATTGATAAGATATTGAAGAAGTATAACATGCATAACTCTAAGAAAGGTTTTTTACCGATGGAGGTTAGGCATGAGTTAAGTCATGAGAAAGATGCATCATCACCTGAAGAGGTGGCTTACATGAAGAAGGTGCCTTATGCTTCGGCAGTAGGATCTATTATGTATGTTGTAAGATGCACAAGGCCTGATGTGGCGTTTGCTCGGAACTTGGTCAGTAGATACCAACAGAATACAGGAAATTTCCACTGGACTGCTGTTAAGCATATTCTAAAGTATTTGAGGAGTACGAAAGATATGTTTTTGGTATTCGGGGGTAAACCAGACACAGAACTGAATGTAATAGGGTTCTGTGATGCGTCCTGGCAATGTGATAAAGACGATACGAAGTCTCAGACGGGTTACGTGTTTGTCATCAATGGAGGAGCAGTTGACTTGAAGAGCAGTAAGCAGAAAACCATTGCCATGCATGCGACTCAATCCGAGTACATGGCTGCTTCAGAAGCCGCAATGGAAGCTGTTTAGATTAGAAAGTTTATTGGAGATCTTGGAGTGATGTCTTCAATTAAAGAACCTATTGATATATATTGCGACAATTCTGCGACAATTATATTCACCAATGACCCTGGAGTTATGAAAGGCGCCAGACACTTTAAACGTAGATATCACTACGTTCGAGAACAAGTGGAAGCTCGAGAAATAAAATTAATAAAAGTTCACACAGATGATAACGTAGCTGATCCTTTTACTAAGGCTTTATCTAGGCCAAAGGTAGTTAAGCATGCCAAGGCAATTGGGCTGTAACTAGCTAGCGAATTCATGCAATAAATCTGTTTTTATTAGTATTTGGATAAATGATGTAAGATATTATTGAATTGATGAAATAAAGATTGGATTTCGTTTATTTTTCTGTTATTTGATTTTGTATCCTATTTTACATGTTTTAATCCGTGAGCATTTTGATGTTTCTAAATGTCCGTTTTCGATTAATAATATGGGAGTATTATTAAATTAAGACAATTCAAAATGGTGACAGAGTATACTTGAAAGTATATTGGTCAATTTTGGATGATATTTGATGGATCAAATATTGGACTTATCCCAACTATATGATTTTACTTTATGGATCTTTGTCATGAAGTAAATTATAAATAGCTATCCTTAGACCTGAGATACCAGAAAACTGCATTGAATGTAGTACATTTCTGTGAGATAACCTAACGCTAAACGTAACTGGTAGTCATAAGGGTTATTTTTAGAAGTGTTGCAAAGTTCATGTGTTTTGCTTGTAGTCAAAATGGGATTTGTTTCCTTCAAATTATTTTGAAGTATAAATACAGCTGGACCCCTCGGGGGAGTAGTAAGATTTTTGTGTGGCCACACCCAAATTTGTTTTGGTAATCTTGCTATATCCGTGAACGAGAAACATAATAGTTAATGAAGGAATGACTGAGATCCATATCCTTATTAACGATGTATTTGAATGAAAGGATAATAATAATGATATAATCATTAAAAGGTTCTTGTCCATGAGACCTTACCCGGTTTGTACTAGTGACATTGCTAGTGTAACTAGACGCTAGCCAATGTGATCACGATATTAGAATTTTGTCCAAGTGGGAGCTGAAAGTTTATGGACTTAAAATTAATAGTCGTGAGATAGGATCGAACTCGGGATCACGGGATTGCACACATAACGTAAAGCGTTAATTTATTTATTAAATATATTTTATATATATTTATTAAATCAAACCAAAGCTTAACTAACGATCGTTAATAAATAATAGTTAAGTTATAACGACCGTTATAGAATTTAAATAGAAGCTAAAAGAAAGAAGGAAAAATTACACAAACACCCCTTGGGGGGGTGTTGTCCGTTGATGAGACTGCTTTTATACATGGTCTCATCGTCCAAATCGGCCTTAAATTGCATAAAATATCATAAAAAGACCAAATATATGCTCGTGTTTGTTACTTGTGTATTTTTAGGTACGGATATTGAGGAATTGGCAAAAGATCACAAGAATCAATCAAAAACGAACACGGGAAACGAAGTCGCACAATGAACCGGGCCCAAGTTTGGAAATTTGCAAAATGACCCTTGAAGAATTGAAGATTGGCAAAAATAGCCCCTCATCTTTGAAGAACTTGTCACATTTGACCCTCAAATTATCAAATGTACAAGTATGATCCTTTATGTTTGAAGATATTACAAGTTCAGCCCTTGGGAATCAAGAATATGCATTTAATACCCTTGGAAAAGTTTTTGGAAAGACTTTGTGCCACTTTTGACAAGTTGTCAAAAGTTGACAAAGCTAATTTGGGCGCTGTTGGGTATTAAATACAAAGTGAAGAAAAGTTAATACCTTGGGGACCAAACTTGCCTAACCACCAAACATGCCCACCCAACCAGACCATGACACGTCAGCCCTACCCACCCACCAACCCATTTAACCTACCCAAATCCACAACCCACCCATGACATACCCGATTTTATTTATTAAGTGGGTCAACACCCCAGTCAAACCCCACCCCATTCCCTCCATTAACATTTATTTGAAATGTTTTATTTAACCAAACAGATTAAACACTTGTTAATTAACCCATAAACCCTAATTATCACCAGATCCCATCTCACTCAAATCAAGGGGTATTTCCCTCAAAATATGCAGATTGTTAATTAACGTCACCCTCACCCTTTCCCACCCAACAAAACACTCCCACATGCTTTGTGGGACCCTCCCCAAGCCTCCCCTGCTACATCACTTTCGCAGCAAAACCCACACCCGACCAAACCAACACCCAGGATCATCCCCTTGGTCCCAAAGGTTCATCCAACGACTCAAGATGAAGATTCCAAGCTGGCACCAGTACAAGCATCACATGGGCACGATTTTGACCCAAATTCAGTCAAGGACTCAAGGGCCTTTTAGGCATTTCAGTTAGCTAGGGTTTAGTCTTCTAGTATGTTCTCTTAGTTAGTATTTAAAGGGATATGAGCCTGTTCATAAGCCCTTGTTCCAGCTTTTAGCAAAAATCTCTTGTAATTCCTTTTTTAAAGAAATAAAGTTTGGTGTTTGAGTTAATATCAATTATAATTCCTTTTATATTTTTAAAAAGTTTGTGTATTGAGTTATATGCTAAAGCTGAGTTCCACTTATAAATTGTTAAAGATTTTGTTGAGTTTTTCAAAAGTTCTTTGAAGGTTTTTCAAAGTAGGGTAAATTGTCATAAATCATTTTTCTTTGAAGTGAAAGTGGAAAAGAAAGTGATTTGTGAGTTTTTAAGGTTTTAAAACGTGTTTGTAAGTTTCAGAAAGATTTGTGTAAGTTTTTTTTTAAGAAAGAACAAGTTAAACAGAATATCCATATTGTTTGTGTTGTTTGTGTTTTCTTGGATTTTTCTTAAACAGGTTCATCATTGTTGATATTTGATCTGCATGCACCCGGGTGCATAAGGAGGTGGATAATCATCCACTAGGGCCTTGGATGTAAGGCCCTAAGGTATCTTCTTGTTTCCATTTAGAAATTTCAGAAAATAGGAGTTTTATGTGATCTTGTTGATTTGCTGATATAAGTGTGATAAAGCTGCTTGAATTGAGTTCTTATGTATGTTTATACATGTTTAATGCTATATAAATCAGTTTGATCAAGTTTGCAAGTGAATTGATTTGAAAAATCTTGATTTAAGTTTTTAAAAGGGTGTTTGGAAACGGGTATAAGCAGGACATAAATCTTCATTTGTGTTTTAAAAAGTTGTTAGATAGGATAATTAGGGTTGTTTAGGTTGTTGTGTAGTTGTATGCTTGGTTTGATGCAAGTTTGAAACAAGTTTGTTGAGTTTAAAGTGAAAAGTGTGTTAAAAATTTGCTTAGGCTTGTTTTGCTCATTTTCTTGAGATTTTTATGCTTAATCTTGTAATTCTGAATTGAGATAGGTTGTTAGAGGATTATAGTTGATTTTCTAAGTGCCTGGTGCTATTGTGTGCTTGAAATGGACCTTTGAAAGTCACATTTGTGCAATCTGCTAGCCACTAAGTCCACAGACCTTCATTTTTAACCTCAGCAACTTAACATGGCCTATGTGAGCATTTGTTTTTTATTTCAGTGTGCTAGGTGTTTAATCTTTGTGAGTTATTGACTCCTTGTGCTCAGAAAGAGCACAAGGGTGCCTTGTGTTCCAAAAGCAACTCCACACACTCACAAGCCAAGCCCTCTTGGCACCAAAGTGCACGTGTGAAAACACACTTGTTCATCAGTCAACCAACAAGAACTGGGCACGTTTGCTCTTATTCCAGGCTAAATCTTTGTTGAATCTAGTTTGTGTTTTGGTTTTTGTGTGTTAAAAGGTCACTGGAATCAAGTTTTAAAAGCTAAAAAAAAAAAAAAAATCAAACTCCAAAAAGGACGTGGCCAGGACTCGAACCTGCGCCACTCCTCTCACACACATACGCTCTAACCATCTGCCCTAGGTTCTTTGACTGGTAAGAGTTTACCAGGTTAAATACTTAAGGAGTGTTTGAGTTTGGCTTATTTAAATAAGCCGTGGCTTATTTGACTTTTTCTAGCTTATTGGTTAAGTGTTTTTGGTATCTTTCATTTTTCCTAGGATTAAAATAGGGTTTAGGATTTTTCTGGCTAAAAATATTATTTTTCCTTTTATTTAATTAATTTCTAGGATTATTTTTAGTTTTATTTTTAAAAAAGTCATTTAAAAATATTAAACAGTAGTTAAAAAATACAAAAAAATAGTTTTTAGGTTTTTATTCTTATTTTTGAGGTTTACATATAAAAAAGTTTTCAAAAACTTTAATTTTTGATTTTATTTAATTTTAGGGTTTTTAGACAACTTTGGAAATTAATATAAAATTCATTAAGAGGTTTTAGGAACTTTTGTTTACATTCTTCTTAGTTAGATTATTTAGGATTTTTGAGAATTTTTTAGAATTTATTTAAGAACTTTTAATTTTTTTGATTATTTTATTATTATTTTATTCATTAAAATAGAAAGTTTTATTTTTATTTCTTTTTCATTTTTCCTAGATTCTAGACATTAAAATAGGACCTTTGTCACTTTCCATTTAATTTTTAGGCTTTTCAAGTAATTTTTAGAATTAATTTAAGATTAAATAGATTTTAATAGTTTTTAGGAGTTTAAAAATAGTTTAATTTGGTTTTAAAATTTTTAAAAATATTTTTTAGCTTAATTAGGTCATTTTTGAGGTTTACAAACTATTAAATCTTGTTTAGGGCTTTTTAATATTTAAAAGTGATTTTTAGGGCTTTAATTAGCATTAAAAAGTCATTATTAAATTAATTAAAAGGTTTTGGCAAGTTTGGATTTTTTGTAAACTCTTAGAATATTATTTGGGATTTTTAGTAATTTTTAGGAATTTTTAGATTAAAATTTTAAATTTTGTGTTTTTCACGTTCTACGTCGTAACTTTCTAGTAGTGTTTTGCCTTAATTTTCTAATTTTTTTCGTCTTCGTCATTTTCTCTTCGTTTCTTCTCATTAATAATCAAAAACATAAATCAATCAATTCAATTCACAACGCACTAGCCTCCTCGAGAGAACGATTCCCATTAAGGGTCATAAGTGTTTACGTTTTCCTAAACGTACGCTTAATACTTACCGCTTTTACCTGGTTTTCCTAAACCGACGCTTAACGCTTACCACTACTTTGTTGCCTCTTTTTCCTAAAAGGGTATACAAAACCACTACATCATTTTTTGGCGCCGCTGCCGGGGAGGCGTGTTGTGTTTTGATTGACCATTGTTGTTTTTATATATTAGCCATAAATATAATTGTATTAATAGCACTCTATTAATACGTATTATCGCTTTTCGATTTTTGTGTGAATATTATTACTATATTGTATACGTAGAACAATAAATACACAAGTACTCCAAATACGTGAGCAATCACAACCTTGATTCGGGATTTCATCACTCGATCATTGTATTCGAATCTCAAACCAAAGAAAAAAAGGCAAAAATAGATAAATACTTTCGTGAAGCTTGATCTTGATAATACAAACTATAAGGTGGGTATAAGGCGGTTGTATTTCACAACCTAAAGGAAAAAGGCTCATAAGTGCTTCGCGCCGCCTCGTTTCCTCCGCTTGCTTGTGCGTATTTGATTTTGAGAGTGAATCGAGGGTTTTGCCGCCCAAAGTATTATTACATATTATATATATTTTCTTGGTTTCTATTTGATTAAACCCTCTTGAACGATTTGGTGTTCCACCATCGTTCTAAAGTCATCGAAGGCGTTCACTCCACGTGATCGTTTTCATTCCTTGAGGCCTTTTTAATCAAGAGATTTGATTAAGTGAGGAGATTTGTGGACTCATTGTCTACTCAATATATTCACCAATTCCAAAAAAGGTTAATACAATCAAAAACCACAAAAAAATTGAAAAAACACAAAATACCAAAAAGAATCTTCTTTGCTCGCCTTCTCGTTGTACGTGACGTTTATGCAAACTCGCTCTAAAGCTAGACGTGCTCGTAAACGAAGAAACAAATCACTCACTCTTTCTAGTGAGGAATCTCCTATTGACGAACCCATTGTACGAGAAGAACCGACCATGGCGAATCGAACTATGATGGAGTTACTTCAAGCACCCACCGAGGGTTATGGAGAAGCTATTGTGATTCCCGCAATCCTTGCGGAGAATTTTGAGGTGAAAACGGGTTTGTTGTCGATGATCCAAAACAACAAATTCCGTGGTGATGAGAAGGACAATCCTCACAACCATATCCGCCAATCTTACCGCCACGTGCAAATTCAAGGATGTCTCGAATGACTCGATTAAGATGATGTTATTTCCGTATTCCTTAGCGGGGCCCGCTAAAATTTGGTTAGAGAAAGAGCCACCCAATTCTATATTGACGTGGAAGGATCTCGTTTCAAAGTTTGTGAACCAATTTTTTCCGCCCTCTAAGACTACGCATTTGAAAAACGAGATTTCTAAATTTTCACAAGAATCAAATGAAAGTTTTTCCTTGGAATAGGTTTAAGGAGATGTTACACGAATGTCCTCATCATGGTTTTTCCGATTTACACCAAATCGACACGTTTTACAATGGACTTAACGATCATGAAAGAGATTATTTAAATGCCGCCGCGGGTGGTAATTTTTTGTGTAAAACGGTTGAAGAAGCTTTGGTCATAATCGAGAATAGGTCTAAGGTTTATAGCCCTTGTCACACACCGAGTGTTGCCAAAAGGGGCTCATCATCGTCTCAAAGTATCAATGCATTACATGATGAAGCAAATGAAGAAAACCGATTTTTCGATAGATTTGCAAACCTTATGTCCCATTGGAAGGCTCAAGAAGCTTCCAACACCGCTTCGGTTAAAGCGGTTTCTAAAAGTTGTTTGTCGTGTGGGGGAGCTCATGATCTTTCCGAGTGCATTACCGCGGATGGTAACACTTCGAATGCTTTTGTAGCCACGGGAACTTATAACCAAATAGGTCAAGGTTCACGTTCAAATCAAGCTCAACCCAATCAAAATGCTAATAATTATCGCAACAACAACAATCAAGGTGGAAATTACCAAGGAAATCAAAGAAACTATAACAAAGGTAATTACCAAAGTGGTAATGGGCAAATTTCTAATCAAAACCAAAACCGTGATTTTCAAACTAATGCCCAAGGTTTTCAAAACGATCACACCAAAAATCTTCAAGGAGAGTTTTTGAATTATGCTAAGGCTAATGATGCTAAGTTTGACAATATGCAACGTGAAATGGTTAGCTTAAGATCCGAATTGAAAAACGAGCTTAAAACCGAACTTGCTAATGAACTTAAAACTCATGCTAATAAAATGGAAGGAAATGTCACACGACTCCAACAAAATCAACAAAAAATGGAGCAAGGACAACATGAGATTAAGCAAGAATTGTTGAAAGCGGATGCTAGGCAATCTAAGTTTGAAGATCGTATGGCTAAAATGTTTGAAGCTATCATGTGTAAGCCCTCTTCTTCGGGTGGTCTTCCTAGTGATACCATCGTGAACCCGAAAGGAGAATTGAAGGTTATTACTACTCGTAGTGGTAAAACTTTCAAAGAACCCATTTCTCGTCCAAGTACTTCTATGGAGAAGGAAAAAGAGAAAGAACCCGAGGTTGTGGTTGAAACGGAGCACATTACAAGCCCACGAAGTACCGCTCAAACCACACCCACGGTTGAACCAATACCCATTATGGAACCCGAGATTCCAAGGCCGATGCCTATGCCTAATGACCAACCCACACCACCGTTACCCTACCCTTCGAGACGAAACAAAGAGAAAGCACAAGAAAGGAACAATTATCAATTTGAGTTATTTATGAAAATGTTTCGTGATCTACATTTTAACATAAGTTTTGCCGATGCTTTAATCATGATGCCTCGATTCGCCGCAAACTTCAAAAGTATGCTAAACAACAAAGAGAAGTTACAACAATCGTCTAGTTGTTCATCGGTTTTTCTAAGCCGCATACCACAAAAAGTCGGTGATCCCGGTAAATTTTTGATTCCGTGTGCTATACAAGATATGGAGGAATGCTACGCCTTGGCCGATCTTGGCGCTAGTATTAATTTGATGCCTCTCGAGATTTTCAAATCGCTTTCGCTTCCGGCTCTTACTCCTTCGAACATGTCCATTGAGATGGCCGATCATTCTACGATCATGGCATGTGGAGTAGCCGAGGACGTTTTCGTTAAAGTCGGAAAGTTTTACTATCCCGTTGACTTTATCGTTGTAGACATTACCATCGATCGAAAAGTTCCTCTCATTTTGGGTCGTTCATTTTTGGATACATCACGTGCACTTATCGATGTTCATGCTCGAAAAATCACCCTTCGTTTCAATGAAGAAGAACTTGTCATCAATGCAACACAAAACTCCAATCTTTCTCATGTCTATTCTATTGCAACTTTAAACCATGGTGACTCGACCAATGTCATTTGCAAAGAATTTTCACCAAGAGTTTTAGGGAATGTCTCCAAAAACAATTTACCATTTCCTCCGCCGGTGGAGGTTATGAGTGCTAAGCCTACAAAGAAGAAACCGTCAATAGTTGAATCGAAAAATACTTCACCTTCATTCTTGAAAAGTATTGATAAGTTGCCGGTTTCTACGGAAGATCTTTTGGATGATGAATATGTTGGCCCCGATGGGGAGGTTTTCTTCGTCGATAAACGTTTTGAGAACTTGCCACCACCAAAACCAAAACGGTTTCAAAATGTGAGAATTTTTAGTGTAACTAACATCGTCTTAGAAACACCGAATATTTTCGACATAATCAAAAAGGGTTTTCACAAGGAGAGTGTAAAAGATGAAAAAGGAAAAGATTTTGAATCTAATTTAAAAGATTTTTCTACAATTCTAACTCCGTCATCACCACGTTTATTGAGTACTACAAGCTCGTCTTCTCCTTTTGACGATGCTTTGTGTGGACCTAGTGTGGGGGAAGCCCCTTATGTTCCCTTCCCTTTCTCCACCGAGGACGAGATATTTGATCCTGGAATTGCTTATATAGGGAAATCTCGGTCTTCCACCGATGCAATAAATGGAAAATCTTTTCATTTGATTGGTGCGAGTCTACCTCGAGTAGCTCAATGTTTTGCCTTACCTATTGTCCCACCCTTCTGTTTCTTCTCTCCTATTTTCTTCTATCCCATTGGGATTTGTGTTGGAGTTGTGTTGTCTCGTCTTTCATCCGAAAACGAGGACGCTATCTTTGACCCCGGTATACGTTTATCGGATTTTTAAAGTACTCCACGTGCTTTTGGGCCTTGTTTATCATGTAAGCCCCACCAAAAGTTGACCATACCATGATTATCCCTAAATGATCACATTTATGGGGATTCGAGTCGAGCTTTTGACTCGGTTATCAAAAACAAGGTGCCTCGTGGGGGAGACCCATGCTTATCAATGTACATATTATTGCTTTCTAATTAGTTTAATGTGAGGGGATTTGTGCCCTTCCAACCTTTGTTCCGTGGTTGTTTGTGAATTGTGTCTTTTAGATCATCATCTTCACGATTGGAGCCTCTCGTGTTCGTTTCATGGGAGCACTCGATCGTTTGCTATGGAGGCCTTTCCCAATATCCATATGATATATCCTTTTATGTTCTAACCTTAGGTTTTTAGCACACTTCATAAACGGCTATTACTTATTGGTTACACCCTTTCCATGCTAGATTAGGCATTCGACTACGTCTCTAGTATGGGGGTGTTTTCACCCCTAGACTCGAAACATTGAGGACAATGTTTAACTTTAGTATGGGGGGGGGGGTGAATAGATACTTGCCTTGCCAAACCTTCACGCTTTCCAAAGTTTATCATTTTGTTATCGTTTTCTTGCAAAATAAGGCTAAAAATGGACAAATTTTAAATTTTTTCTCATGTTTCATAAGTGTTTGAAGACACGAATGTAGATTTTCCGATGGCGAGAATAAGAGTAATTTTTGACTCGACCGTGCGTGTTGAGCACTTAGCTTTGATTCCTTAACTACACATTAGGCTAAGTCTCTTAAATGAGGACGAGAAATGATAGAGTTAATTATAAGTTACTATGCTAAACGTAGAGTACTCGTATTCTTTCAAAAACTCATGTGTTCTCGTTGTTTGCTTATTCTCCCTTCGCTTGTAAATATTTTTTTTGCTTAATAAATATTGATTTAGCGGTTTAGTTAGGATTGTTGGGTTTCTAGTCTTTTCTAGTAGCTTCCGTGTAATTAAATTGGGAAGACATTAAGGTATCGCCAGCGTCACGGTTTTGAAGTATTGGCAACCCGAATAATCGAAAGCTTCACCCAATAATAAGATTTCAAGTGCTCACCTAAATCAAGCAAACAATTTGAAGCCCCACAAGGCCTAAAATCTATGCAAAATTGAAAGTGAATCAAGCCTTAATCTTCGAAGCTTTAAAGATCCAAAATTCGCTTTAGCGTGAGGATATACGTCTTTGGCTAATAAAACCACCGATGAGGCGGATAATAAAAGGCAAGGCAAGACCAAAGTCATAATAAAAGCTTCATGGCGAAGTTGAATAAAAGATGGAGGTAAACCAAAGATAATAAGGCCCTTCCGTTAGGGGGCGTATAAAAGTCTTGGTAATAAGTCTCATGTTCAAAACCGTTATAAAACCGTGTTTATCGATTCTTCTTGTCAACTTAATTTTTTAACAACGTTGTCTATTAGGAGGGGTTATTGATTTGATGGTCTTAGTTACACCGTTAGGACTCTATTTTTAGACCTAAATCTCTATTATCGCATAAGTCAACGATGTATCCTCGTGATCATTAAGACAAAATAAAATATAAGAGATACAACTTAGGAATAATGGGAGAATAAGTACGTGATTAGGGCATATGATTAGTGTTAGCATTACTAACTTATAATGACAATGATCTCGTTGCACACTTGGCATGGAATTAAGGTGAAAATCGAGGACGATGAAATTATTTCTAACGAAGCATTCACGTGTTCTTATTCTATGAACCTAAACGTCCCATTTTGCGATGAAAATCATACATTATGTCTAAAACACAAGTAGTAGCAATAGTGTAGTGTAGCTAGTTATCATTCCAATAAAGTCCATAAAAAATAAATTTTGGAGATGCTTTGATACTTTATTCTAGCATTGCGTGAGGGCACGGCAATGGTTTAGTATGGGGGAGTGATGAGACTGCTTTTATACATGGTCTCATCGTCCAAATCGGCCTTAAATTGCATAAAATATCATAAAAAGACCAAATATATGCTCGTGTTTGTTACTTGTGTATTTTTAGGTACGGATATTGAGGAATTGGCAAAAGATCACAAGAATCAATCAAAAACGAACACGGGAAACGAAGTCGCACAATGAACCGGGCCCAAGTTTGGAAATTTGCAAAATGACCCTTGAAGAATTGAAGATTGGCAAAAATAGCCCCTCATCTTTGAAGAACTTGTCACATTTGACCCTCAAATTATCAAATGTACAAGTATGATCCTTTATGTTTGAAGATATTACAAGTTCAGCCCTTGGGAATCAAGAATATGCATTTAATACCCTTGGAAAAGTTTTTGGAAAGACTTTGTGCCACTTTTGACAAGTTGTCAAAAGTTGACAAAGCTAATTTGGGCGCTGTTGGGTATTAAATACAAAGTGAAGAAAAGTTAATACCTTGGGGACCAAACTTGCCTAACCACCAAACATGCCCACCCAACCAGATCATGACACGTCAGCCCTACCCACCCACCAACCCATTTAACCTACCCAAATCCACAACCCACCCATGACATACCCGGTTTTATTTATTAAGTGGGTCAACACCCCAGTCAAACCCCACCCCATTCCCTCCATTAACATTTATTTGAAATGTTTTATTTAACCAAACAGATTAAACACTTGTTAATTAACCCATAAACCCTAATTATCACCAGATCCCATCTCACCCAAATCAAGGGGTATTTCCCTCAAAATATGCAGATTGTTAATTAACGTCACCCTCACCCTTTCCCACCCAACAAAACACTCCCACATGCTTTGTGGGACCCTCCCCAAGCCTCCCCTGCTACATCACTTTCGCACCAAAACCCACACCCGACCAAACCAACACCCAGGATCATCCCCTTGGTCCCAAAGGTTCATCCAACGACTCAAGATGAAGATTCCAAGCTGGCACCAGTACAAGCATCACATGGGCACGATTTTGACCCAAATTCAGTCAAGGACTCAAGGGCCTTTTAGGCATTTCAGTTAGCTAGGGTTTAGTCTTCTAGTATGTTCTCTTAGTTAGTATTTAAAGGGATATGAGCCTGTTCATAAGCCCTTGTTCCAGCTTTTAGCAAAAATCTCTTGTAATTCCTTTTTTAAAGAAATAAAGTTTGGTGTTTGAGTTAATATCAATTATAATTCCTTTTATATTTTTAAAAAGTTTGTGTATTGAGTTATATGCTAAAGCTGAGTTCCACTTATAAATTGTTAAAGATTTTGTTGAGTTTTTCAAAAGTTCTTTGAAGGTTTTTCAAAGTAGGGTAAATTGTCATAAATCATTTTTCTTTGAAGTGAAAGTGGAAAAGAAAGTGATTTGTGAGTTTTTAAGGTTTTAAAACGTGTTTGTAAGTTTCAGAAAGATTTGTGTAAGTTTTTTTTTAAGAAAGAACAAGTTAAACAGAATATCCATATTGTTTGTGTTGTTTGTGTTTTCTTGGATTTTTCTTAAACAGGTTCATCATTGTTGATATTTGATCTGCATGCACCCGGGTGCATAAGGAGGTGGATAATCATCCACTAGGGCCTTGGATGTAAGGCCCTAAGGTATCTTCTTGTTTCCATTTAGAAATTTCAGAAAATAGGAGTTTTATGTGATCTTGTTGATTTGCTGATATAAGTGTGATAAAGCTGCTTGAATTGAGTTCTTATGTATGTTTATACATGTTTAATGCTATATAAATCAGTTTGATCAAGTTTGCAAGTGAATTGATTTGAAAAATCTTGATTTAAGTTTTTAAAAGGGTGTTTGGAAACGGGTATAAGCAGGACATAAATCTTCATTTGTGTTTTAAAAAGTTGTTAGATAGGATAATTAGGGTTGTTTAGGTTGTTGTGTAGTTGTATGCTTGGTTTGATGCAAGTTTGAAACAAGTTTGTTGAGTTTAAAGTGAAAAGTGTGTTAAAAATTTGCTTAGGCTTGTTTTGCTCATTTTCTTGAGATTTTTATGCTTAATCTTGTAATTCTGAATTGAGATAGGTTGTTAGAGGATTATAGTTGATTTTCTAAGTGCCTGGTGCTATTGTGTGCTTGAAATGGACCTTTGAAAGTCACATTTGTGCAATCTGCTAGCCACTAAGTCCACAGACCTTCATTTTTAACCTCAGCAACTTAACATGGCCTGTGTGAGCATTTGTTTTTGATTTCAGTGTGCTAGGTGTTTAATCTTTGTGAGTTATTGACTCCTTGTGCTCAGAAAGAGCACAAGGGTGCCTTGTGTTCCAAAAGCAACTCCACACACTCACAAGCCAAGCCCTCTTGGCACCAAAGTGCACAAGTGTGAAAACACACTTGTTCATCAGTCAACCAACAAGAACTGGGCACGTTTGCTCTTATTCCAGGCTAAATCTTTGTTGAATCTAGTTTGTGTTTTGGTTTTTGTGTGTTAAAAGGTCACTGGAATCAAGTTTTAAAAGCTAAAAAAAAAAAAAAAATCAAACTCCAAAAAGGACGTGGCCAGGACTCGAACCTGCGCCACTCCTCTCACACACATACGCTCTAACCATCTGCCCTAGGGTCTTTGACTGGTAAGAGTTTACCAGGTTAAATACTTAAGGAGTGTTTGAGTTTGGCTTATTTAAATAAGCCGTGGCTTATTTGACTTTTTCTAGCTTATTGGTTAAGTGTTTTTGGTATCTTTCATTTTTCCTAGGATTAAAATAGGGTTTAGGATTTTTCTGGCTAAAAATATTATTTTTCCTTTTATTTAATTAATTTCTAGGATTATTTTTAGTTTTATTTTTAAAAAAGTCATTTAAAAATATTAAACAGTAGTTAAAAAATACAAAAAAATAGTTTTTAGGTTTTTATTCTTATTTTTGAGGTTTACATATAAAAAAGTTTTCAAAAACTTTAATTTTTAATTTTATTTAATTTTAGGGTTTTTAGACAACTTTGGAAATTAATATAAAATTCATTAAGAGGTTTTAGGAACTTTTGTTTACATTTTCTTCTTAGTTAGATTATTTAGGATTTTTGAGAATTTTTTAGAATTTATTTAAGAACTTTTAATTTTTTTGATTATTTTATTATTATTTTATTCATTAAAATAGAAAGTTTTATTTTTATTTCTTTTTCATTTTTCCTAGATTCTAGACATTAAAATAGGACCTTTGTCACTTTCCATTTAATTTTTAGGCTTTTCAAGTAATTTTTAGAATTAATTTAAGATTAAATAGATTTTAATAGTTTTTAGGAGTTTAAAAATAGTTTAATTTGGTTTTAAAATTTTTAAAAATAGTTTTTAGCTTAATTAGGTCATTTTTGAGGTTTACAAACTATTAAATCTTGTTTAGGGCTTTTTAATATTTAAAAGTGATTTTTAGGGCTTTAATTAGCATTAAAAAGTCATTATTAAATTAATTAAAAGGTTTTGGCAAGTTTGGATTTTTTGTAAACTCTTAGAATATTATTTGGGATTTTTAGTAATTTTTAGGAATTTTTAGATTAAAATTTTAAATTTTGTGTTTTTCACGTTCTACGTCGTAACTTTCTAGTAGTGTTTTGCCTTAATTTTCTAATTTTTTTCGTCTTCGTCATTTTCTCTTCGTTTCTTCTCATTAATAATCAAAAACATAAATCAATCAATTCAATTCACAACGCACTAGCCTCCTCGAGAGAACGATTCCCATTAAGGGTCATAAGTGTTTACGTTTTCCTAAACGTACGCTTAATACTTACCGCTTTTACCTGGTTTTCCTAAACCGACGCTTAACGCTTACCACTACTTTGTTGCCTCTTTTTCCTAAAAGGGTATACAAAACCACTACATCATCCGTCGGCTACAAAGGGAGGGGCAAAGGGAAACTTTTGTTTCCTAATCCTTGTTTATTACTTGAAGCCCAAGGTTTGTCAAGGCTATATAAACAATTCCCTAGCTCATAATTTTTTATCCCTCTTTTCTTTTCTTTGCTTTGATCGCCGGCCACCCACTCCCACCTTAGGGTTTCGTTTGGTTTTTGATCAAGTCTATTTTATCTAGTCCTAGTCCCTCTCTAGGGTTATTGGGTAGATACTCCATAAGCGTTGAAGCTCGGTTTGTTCGTGCTAGACTCACGGTTAACTCGCCGTATTACGTGTGTACAAGAGCGTGATATAATCTTCCTTTAGATTATATTCTTGGTGGTGTTCGTGATAAACCCTAGTTGCCGTTCGTTCCGTCGTCTTGTGGATCTTGCTAGGATAAAGGTATGTAATCCTAATCTTTATTAATATAATTGTGTTAAATTAATGATCTTGTTAATTGCTTCCGCTATGCGTTCTTTGATACATATTAGGGTTTTAAATAATTTTTATGAACTATATAAACCATCAGCACCTACACATTAGAGACAACACACGTTAACTCGCCCCGGGTGTTATCCCAAGACAAAGCTCCGGTGTGAGAATGAGTATGGGTATATGATATGTTATATGGTATTATGTGTGTTGTCAGAGCATTCAATGTGTTAACAATAAATGTGAAAGACTATTTATAGAAGACTGTAGATGACTATTGATGTGATTGTTCATACCTGTAACCTTTCCCTAAATGGGACTGATGGCCTGCTGGTTCTGACACTGTATCCTTTCTTCTTTGGGTATACGCCAATGTACCAGCTGGGGCCCATCCCAGGTGACGTTATCATCATTACTGTTCATAAAACGTGGCCTACGAGATCCGGCCATGCTCCGGTAACGCTCCAATAGGTGACACGCGTCATGGTGTCCGGGCATTTTCCGGGATCATACACGAACAGTGGCCAACTGAGCTAAGCCAGTTGATTTCCTAATTGTCAAGAATTAGAGACGTTATTCTGTCTTCTCTAGAATGTCATATTATTAGGTTTTAACTTTTAAGGACAAGACACGCGATGTTTCGTTTCAGTTTTAATACTAAACGAATTCTAGTTTTTCCGGCCGGTTACCGTATACCATTCGATCCAACTTGACGAATCATCGTGTCTAACACAAACGATTCTATTATTTCTTTCTTAGTCGTATTAACAACGTTTTTGTATTTAACCAAATTTGGCTACATGATATTTTACAAAATATTTGGTTATTGATACTGTGTTTACTTGACACCTGTAGGCATTGATTGTGGCAACAAATGCAGTGTGGCACAGGTGGGCCTGGGCCTGGAACTTTCTTTCTTTTCAGTCTTATGAATAACTTTGACTGCATGTCCATGTTAAACATTCATTCATAAATTTCGCAAGATGGAACTAAAATCGGGATCTAAAAGAACGGATTTGCCTAAGGTTCATTTAATATAAACTTTGCCAATTAGTAAAGCTACTACTACTAGGATGGTATAACTGTGCGAAAAATAGAACGAACTTAGCAGGTATTTTGAAATGTGAATCCTTTAGGATGTTTGAACTTTGTTTCCAGGTTAGTATTACACAAAATGAATTATGAGGGGTTGCATAATAGCAAAAGAAACGCTAATATAGTCACTAAAATGTAAAAAGTCTCAGGTTTGTTTTCTTTTTGAATACAAACAATCTTTAAATGATCGGTCAACTTTCTAAAAATAGAGATATTTACTTGACATGAATATGTGTGGTGATGATATACACTTCTTTTTTCATCATTTTCGTACATACCTAGTATATAAGTATATAAACAATTGAATATATGATTTTTTTTTAATATTTTAAGGACACATGATAAAAGTTCTTAAAAAAATAAAAAAAAATCCTACACATATTTTTTAGAAGTTTTTTTTAGAGACCCTGCTTTCTTTTTTAGACTTTTAATTTTAGTTTATCATATTTTGAAGAACCCCTTAACATATCACGTGTGATGCTTAAGCACTTTCATTTTCATCTAGAAAGTTTGCAAAAGAACCGTCCTCTTTTAGAAAACACAACAACTATCCACGATATACTATCTTACTTTTTGTAGAAAGGCATGAAAAGGAACATTAAAAATATTATATTTCATATATTTCATATTTCAGTTTTCATATAACCGTTAAACGGTTATCTAACATCCGCGTACTTATATTAAAAAAACCATATTACCACGGAATATTCCTATGACTCCAAACTCCTAAGTAGCCAATCACGTTTTGTCTCTCACACACACACAACACGCACAAAACAAAATCACAAAACAAAACAGTTGGTAGTTTAGTAACTCCATAGCGACATATCACCATAGTACTCAACCTCGTCGCCACCGCCATACGACGGCGGTGGCGGCAACATCAATCCCTCAGCCATATTCACCAACAACCCTGGCATACCAAATTCCTCCTCTTCATCAACATAGCCCACATTTCCGCCATATTCCACTGTCTCTACTATATTTGACCCACCAGCATCCTCAATAGGCCGAAAACCCTCCGCTGCCTCGACCGCGGCTTTTCGGATGTCCTTCGGGTCCATTGAAGCTGGACTAGGAAGGTTCCAAGAGTCTGCAAAGTTTAAACAAGCCGAACGCCCTCTTAAGGCTAAGGCAGCCACGTCGTGTGCTCTAGCTGCCATTTCTGCTGTAGGAAATGTCCCTAGCCATATCCTGGATTGCTTGTAGGGCTCCCTCACTTCACATACCCATTTCCCTGAGCTCCTTTGGCGTACTCCACGGTACACAGGATGTCGAGTTTCTTGAACCTTGATCCTTCCAGCACGCTTCTTAGGGTTGCTAGCTGCCAGCATCATTTCCTCCGAAGTACCCGAGGACTCTCCAACATCCATCTCGGAACCCCAATTATTAGACCCGTATGAAAACGGGTCACAATAGTTATTGTTCATGTCCATTGATAATTAAAAAAACTAGCAAGAAGCTAAAACGGTACTTAAATATATAAAGTGTACACTTGAAGTATAGTTTGTAGCAAGTTTAGTAGACAAATAAAAGTGAAGTTGTTGAGTTGAGTGAGTCTTGGTATCAAGTGATACATATATATATACATGCTACTATGTACTAATAATATGTTTATTAATGTGTGTAGAGTGAGTGTTGTGTATGTGTGTGTGTGGGGATGAGGGTGAAACGCAATGGACACGGAGTAATTAGGTGTTGTAGTCAGAAGAAGGAGCACACAGAAAACGAAAGAGGGAGCAAGTGAAAAAGTGTCATGAGTAGTTTTAATACAAAAGTGGATAATGTCTTTTGTACAGCTGTTACTATAAGTGGGTCATAGGGTCTTTCATGGGTACAACACGTGTGTGATTTGTGTTGTTAGAAAATTACGTTACTACTTAAGCTAGTTCTATTTCGCTTTTAGCAGGGGTCCATATTTGTCTCTTAATACAAACATAGAGTACATGTTGTTTTAATTTGAAAGGAAGGACGATTGAACTTGAACCAAAACAAGAGGAACAACCCGAAGAGATGGGATCCATTTATGCCTCCACGGTCGATACTCACGATTATAGCTAGGTTATCAGATGCAAAGTGTAACAACAAACGGAATTATTAACACAAAAGGTTTGTTGAAAAGATGATATGTAGGTCTAATAACACTTTATATTAATTCAAAAGTACTGAACAATAAGATAGAATCAAAACTAATAAAATTCATCACAGATTAGATTTGGTATGGATTTATTATCTAATTTGATAATAGTTTTATAAAACTTAAAACAAATAACAAGATGAATCAACTCAGAAAATGAAGAGAGAGTATGGTTGCCATGACGACTGATAAACACACACAACAAGCTTCCTTAACCCTAACTCAGAATGAGTTAGGGTATGATATACTAAAGCAACCAACAGTGATAACCAAAAGGCCTTGGGCCTTTGTCTTTCTTCAGCCCAGCAACAACCCAATGTCCAAGTCCATAAGCAAAATCCAGCAATGACAAAATAAGTCTCTACAATACTACAAATGACATAATTAGTCCTTATAACTTAATATCAGATTATGAAGGGTAATTTTAACATTCTCCCTTAATCTGATATTCTAAACAGATCAGTCATCCCCAGTTTCTTAACCAGGTTTTTATGCTAAATAATGTCCAATCATTTGGTAAGGATGTCTGCAATTTGGTTTGCAGAATCCACTTTTCTAGTCCTAACAATGCCCCTTAAGATCCTTTCTCTCATAAAGTGAAGGTCAGTCTCAAGGTGCTTTGTTCTTTCATGGAACACAAGATTGGCAGCAATCTTAATTGCTGAGTTGCTATCACAGAAAATATCCACAGGTAAAAGATTATGGCAATTTAAATCTTTTTAAAATTTTAGGATTCATATGACTTCACTAGTCATAGAAGCAAGATCCTTATACTCTGCTTCTGTTGAGGACTTAGAGAGAGTTTTTGTTTCTTACTTTTCTAGGACACCAAATTATCATTCAAGAAAACACAATAACCAGTCATAGATTTTCTTGTGACAATAGATTTAGCCCAGTCAGCATCTGAGAAGGCTTTAAGAGACATACCAGAGTTCTTTGCAACATGAATACCAAGACCTAGGGAACCTTTCAAGTATCTCAAAATCTTAAAGGCAATTCTCAGATGAGACATTAGGGAAGAATGCATAAACTGACTTAAACAATGCACAACATATGAGATATCAGGCCTTGTGTTAGTCAAGTAAATAAGTTTCTTCATAAGTTTTTGATAATCAACAATGTTCTTAGGCAAAGGATCGGTCTGAGAAGCTTCATTGGAAATTGACAGCTTAGCCATTAAAGGTATCTTAGATGGTTGGCAAGCAAGCATTCCATACTCTAACAAAAGGTCTAAAACATATTTTCTTTGGTTTAAGCAAACACCTGAATTTGTGTTAACAACCTCAATCTCCAAAAAATATGGTAATTTTCCTAAATATTTGATTTTGAATTTTCTTTTCAGAAAGTTTTTAATCCTTTTCATTGTTCCCAGTGACAATGATATCATCCACATAAACAAGCACATCAATAAAAACCTTATCACTAGACTTAGTATAGAGAGAATAATTAGATTTGCTTTGAACAAAACCATTCTCAATCAGACATAAGTGAGTTTGGAGTTCCACTGTCTAGGAGACTGCTTATGTCCATAAATCGATTTTTTAGTCTATAAACAAGTTTATAGTTATCAGCATAGAACCCTTGAGGTGGTTTCATGTAAACAGTTTCATCCAACTCACCATATAAAAAAGCATTATTGATGTCAAGCTGATAGATAGGCCAAGACTGATTCACAACTAAATTAACAAGACACCTAACAGTGACCATTTTCACAATAGGGGAAAAAGTTTCCTCATAATCAATACCCTGCTTTTGGCCACATCCCATAGCAACAAGTCTAGCCTTATACCTTTCTATTTCACCACTGGATTTAAACTTAAGTTTCCAAACCCATTTAGAATTTAAGACAGTCCTACCAACAGGTAATTCAACTAAGTCCCAAGTATCATTCTCAAGTAAAGCAGCAAACTCTAAATTCATAGCATCAACTCAATGTTGGCTTTGAGATGCTTCAAAGAAACTCCTAGGTTCACTACTTTTATTCAAATAGGTCACAAAACATAAAACATCCCCATTGATCTTTGAATATCCAACAAACTTTTCAATCCCATACTTGACTTTTGAATTAACAACAAAATCATTGTACTTTTTAGGAAACACAGAAGCTCTTGAAGACCTTCTTAAGACTTGACCACCCTGAACATTAGTGGTAGAGTTATCACCCAAATTTTCTCTCATGTTTTGACCATGGAGAGGAAGATTGAGATTAAAACTACATTTCCCACAGAATTATGATTATCATCAAGTGTGGCAGCCTCATTCCCATTAAGGCTGGCATCACTGGTATCATTGTCTGAGACAATATTTTCAGCATCACCTAGACTAGAGGGTGGACTACTAGCACTGGGTGACACATGGTCACCATTATGTTCATTTACCTACTCTCTCTTCATCATCGGGAAGGGGTTTTCTAAGTTAAAAAAGGTCAAAACTTTATCATACTAAACGACATCAAGATTTTTGTTATCATTATTCTTTTTATTTGAAACAAAATCTTTGAAAGGAAATATAGATTCAAAAAACTTAGCATCTCTAGATACAAAAAACTGAAGCCTCTCAAGACTATAAAGTCAATAACCCTTTTGAGAATTAGAAAAACCTATCATAACACATTTTCAGACCTACTAGTGAGTTTAACATGACTATTTAAAATAGTGGCAAAATAAAGACAACCAAAAGTTCTAATATGAGAGAAATTAGGGGATGAATTATAAATCATCTCATAAGGAGATCTATTATTTAGCACAAAAGAAGACAATTTGTTAATTAGATAAGTAGCAGTTAGAACACATTCAGTCCATAATCTAAAAGGTATCCCCCCTGAAACATAAGGCATCTGGTAACATTTAAGAGATGCCTATGTTTCCCTTCAACCACCCCATTCTGTTTTGGGGTATAAACACAAGAGGTTTGGTGCACAATTCCCTTTTCATGACAAAATTTTGGAAGCTTTGATTCACAAAACTCAGTCCCATTATCTCTTCTAAAAATTTTAACATTACTTTTGAACTGGTTTTTTGACAAATTATAAAGATATTTAATAGATGAACCAACTTCATCTTTGGTTTTTATCAAATACACCCACACAGCTCTTGTGAAATCATCCACAACAGTAAAAAAATATCTATGACCAGTATGACTGGTCACCCTATAAGGACCCCATAAATTTAAATGGACAAGTTCACCAAGCAACTTAGTTTTACGATCACTTAAGGGAAATGGTTCTATAGTTTGTTTAGCCCTTTGACATATTTCACAAAAGTCAGTTTGATCAACATATGTAATATTTAAAGAATTGTTGAGAACATTTAGAGTAGGGTCAGCAGGGTGACCTAATCTACAATGCCAATCATGTTTAGACAGAGAACAAGTAACATTGGAATGATTCACACATTTATTACCTTCTATATCTAAATAGTACAGACCACCACATTACCTACCAATCCCCAAAACATTTTGGAGATTTAAATCCTGATTCACAAAAAAACATTTATTTTCATAAAAAACAACCAAAATCTTATTATCCTTAGCCAGATTTTGAACAGAGATTAAAGTGACATAATAATCAGGTATAACAAGAACATCAAACAAAACTAATCCATTTGAAAGCTTTAAATTGCCAATTTTAGAAATGATGACCTCAGTCCCATTAGGATGAGCCACCTTAATATTGAGATGTGAAATATCAAACACATTTTCCAATTCAGTATTATTGTTGGTCATATGTTGATTTGCCCCAGAATCAACAACCTTCCCATCATACCCAAGTTTTGAATTGATGTTGGTGTTAGAACAAAAAAATTTCTCAAAGTTATCATTGAAAATCCTACTGTTGTTAAAATAAATACTTGCCATGTTGGCATGAACACTTTCTCCAAAAACATTAGTGCTACCGTTGTTGTCCTTAATCATAGAGAGCAAAGTGGCAAGTTGTTCATCAGTGAAACCAGATGAAGAGGATGTCCCAACAGAATTGTTAAAAACACTTTTGCCTTTGAAACTTTGCCCCCCCTTTTTTTCTTACCAAAATCATTAGGGTAACCAATAGTTTTAAAACATCTATTGTAATGACCATTATAACCACAATCCTCACAAACAATTTTAGCATTAGAATTACCATAAGGGGTAACACATTATTGATAGGAGCATTAGGTCTAAATCCAGTGGTGACAAAGCAAGGTCTAAATATCCCATTGTTCCTATTGTTAGGTCTAAAGTTACCAATGTTAGTATTCTGATTCCTTTGAAAATTATTTCTAGCAGGCCCATTAGACAAAAAAGCAGATGTCTGGGTCCTTTGGGAGGAACCAGCAAGAGTGCCAGAAGCTATCCTATGAGATTCCTCACTGGAGATTATAGCATAGGCACCCTTAACATCTGGCAAGCTCTATCTAGACATAATAGAACTCCTAATACTCATGTAAGAATCATCAAGACCCATTAAGAATTGCATCAACTTTAACAATTGATTATGTTTCTTAATTTCACTAGAAGCAGAACACACACAATTAGGCAACTCAATCATAGCATCATATTGTTTCCAATAAGAATTCAATTTATGGTAATAATCAGAAAAGTTAGACCCATTCTGCTTGAGAGTATTAATCTTATGATGAAGATTGAAAATCACAGACCCATCAACTTTATGGTAAGTTTCTTTTAGTTCATTCCAAACATGTTTAGCCTTCTTTGAAAAAATCTGTCCAAGGAACAATAACATTCACCCTATCCCATTGTTTTCCCAAAAACTCATCAGTTAAGGACCTTTTGCATGTACCATCAATAAAACCAATCTTATTTGGCCTTTAAAAAAAACCAATCTTATTTTTTCCTTCTAAAGCAAGTAACATAGCATTAGCCCAAACCTGATAATTTTCTGTCCCTTTTAATCTAACAGTAACAACAGTTAAAACAACAGTATCATTAGGGTGTAAATGCAAAAGGTCACTCAAATCAATTTTACTGATAAGTGTGACTGGATCGTTCATACTTTCAGTATCAGGATCACCATGTACAGACTCATCATGGTCAGACATGGTGAAAAGTCAATAGGTCAGAAAAGAACTCACTACACTGCCAACTAAGTTCCCAAAGCTTCCAAACCACTCAATGATGGTAGGTCAAGGGCAAGGGAGAGAGTGAGGATCCAATAAAAGAGGGTAAAAAATAAAGACAACCAACCCAAGCAACAAATAAATAAAGTAAAAAACACATAATCACTTAGCAATTAAAAAGAGAGTATGAAGAGGTGTTACAGTGAGCTCCTGCAAGCACAATCGAACTGATACTCCTAGATTCACTTAGTCTAGGATGTATCAGAACCTCCAAGAAGACAAACCCTAATTTTTCTTCTTGGGAAAAATTAGGGAAAATCAAGCACGCCAACAGATCCACCACCAAGGTAACCAGATAAAGCTAAAGTAACTTCAAGAACATATCATAAACAGTAAACCCTAATTTTGTAAAAAAATTAGGGATTCAGCACATATGACAGAGAGAGTACCAATAAAGAGCCAATAGTAACACCAATCAACCATCGGAGTCCTTAAATCAAAAGATCTCCCAAAAAAGTCAAACCCTAATTTTTTCAAAAAATTGGGGGTTTTATAAATCGAAGCCGTATAAAGCTATTTCAATATCAGATTAAAAGAAAAGCAACTTTAAAAACAATATTCAAAAAATTATAAAAAAACTTATATATTTTATAAGACTTTTCACATTAAAAGAGTCAGATTTGAGAACCTGTCTTTGATACCATGTAGAAAAAGATGATATGAAGGTCTAAAAACACTTTATATTTATTTAAAAGTACTGAGCAATAAGATAGATTCAAAACTAATAAAATCCACCACAGATTAGGTCTGGTATGGATTTATTATCTAATATGATAATAGTTTTACAAAGCTTAAAACAAATAACAAGATGAATCAACCCAGAAAGTGAAAAGAGAGTATGGTTGCCATGACGGCTGATAAACACACACAACATGCTCTCTTAATCCTAACTCAGAATGAGTTAGGGTAAGATAAATTAAAGCAACCAACAGTCACAACCAAAAGGCCTTGGGCCTTTGTCTTCCTTCAGCCCAGCAACAACCTAATGTCCAAGTCCATAAGCAAAATCCAGCAATGGCAGAATAAGTTCTTGCAATACTACAAATGACATAATTAGTCCTTATAACTTAATATCAGATTATGAAAGGTAATTTTAACAAGGTTTAATTTAAAACCCGATTCATTTGTTTTTAACAAATAGTAATTTTTTACACTTTTTGGGATAAACTCAAGCTATTTGGAATTTGCGTGCAACTTTAAAATAACAACTATAAAACAAAAAGTTATTTAAGTTTTGCTTACTAATAAAATACATAATTATTTAATTTATTATAAAAAATTTTCACTAAAAGAAAATAAATATAAAAGTAAACAAAAAACCCACAACTTATTACTTACTCTTTTTTTAATAAAAGTTGATAAAAATAATTTTAAATCATTCATTTTAACAGAAATTGATAAAAAAATATTTCTAGCACTTCTTACTTATTTTTTATATTTAATTTAATAAATAAATGTTATAAATTTTGTAATGAACTTTTAACCTGTGACTTTAAAAGCAATGATGTTACCATTTGATCCAACCTCGCTGTTATTGTTTTTGTAAGAAAAAAATAAATAAATTTTCTTAAGTGCATGAAAAGATAATACCAATTACTTAACCTGTAAGATAAAAGTTTGCTTCTTTAAGGTTATCCAGTGTATTTAAATTTGGTAAAAATGTCAAAGATGAAAATGGTAGTCAATATGTAAAGTAAGATTAGGAAGAAATCTACTCAGTTCACCGATTATTTTTTTAACAACGGTTCACCCACTTCACCAATAAGTTTTTAATCTAGTTAACTTGATCCTGATTAATTTAAAGTTTATGGAATTAGAGTCGGTGTACCTTAACTAAAGAAAAGGATATATAAATCTTTTACATGATATATATATATATATATATATATATATATATATATATATATATATATATATATATATATATATATATATATATATATATATATATATATATATATATATATATATATATATATATATATATATATATATATATATATATAAAAGTTTATAATACATTTTAATAAGACTGGCTAGAGCTGACTATGACGAAGAATGTGGTACCAAAAAGGAACCAACTTGTTTATCATTTTAATATGTTTGACTGAGAAAAAGACATCAATATGAACATACAATATTTTAACACTTGGAGAATGTCGTTGATTAGTTGTAGGGTAAAGTGAAGGAGCTTTACTAAAATTTTAAAGTTAAATGCATATATTTTATTCGTTAAGAAACGAGGATACCCATTATTATATAGTTTATATAGGGTTCTGGTAGTACCACGACACTGGTAACATATAGAATGACTTTAAATTAGAGGTGTCAAATCTTGTTCATTTTGATAAATTTGGGTATTTTTTGCTCATTTTCAAAAAATGATGGGACACTTTTTGCCCATTCTTTATTATTAATGGGCTAAACGGGCGCATATGTAAGAAACTTATGGGCTTAATGGGCGCACATGTAAAACACTAATTAGGCTACTCGGCGGATATTTTATATTTAGTTTTTATCCCCGGATTTTAAACAAGTATTTTTATTTTTTTAATTTTACGTTTTTATACGTTTTTTTCTCATTTTAGCTTACTCACGTTTAGCCCGCCCGTTTTGCCCGTGCCCGTTTAACCTGCGCCCGTTTAACCTGCCGCCTGTTTAGCCCGTCGACCGTTTATCCCACCGCCCGCCCGTTTTTCCACCTCTACTTTAAACGATGGTTTTTGTTTCTTCGCATCATATATTTTCCTTTTAAAGACGCAACATGGTACTAGCTTTAACCCAGATAAAATAGGATAAAAGTCAAGTAGTATATAGAGCAGTTGAAACCGATGTTTTAAAAATTATTTTTTTAATTGAGTTGGTTAAGCCACCGAGTCATAACTTAAGTGGTTTAACAAATGGTTTAACCGGATTTTGAAGTCAAAATTAGTGTTCGATCATCCGAACGGATTACGATTCAACCGGTCGAGTCGACCCAAATTTTAATACATTGGTTGAAACATGACTAGGTTAGAAGCTAGAATAAATGGGTGCATAATAATCGAAGCCGGAATCAAACCTAGGAAAAAAATCTGAACTCAAACCCGGTCCACATTGATTACTTATTACTCCTTTTGTCCTAAAATAAATGACAACGTTTGACTTTTTCTGTCTTTTTCCTAAAACTTTGACCGTAAATATTTATAAAATTTATATAAAAAATATATTTAAAACTCTCTCCATTCATATATTTTGCATCAAACATCATATAACACACCTAAAGCTAATTAAGATCAAAGTTGCATAAAAATAGTTTGAAAGTTAAACATGGACACTTATTTTGAGATGAAGATCGTACGTTTTTGTGAATCGTGTTTTATTAATTGATTGACTAAAAGGTACATATAGGTATTCACTATATATTTTAGAATACGGTCTTGAGGCCAACACAAATATAACCCAATACTAATACAAGATCGACTTACTCCTTCACAGTGTGAGTGAGAGGAGACCGAACACTCAAACTGGTACGAAAGTCTTCAAACAAAGCAGAAGGCAAGCCTTTGGTGAAGATATCAGCATACTGAAAACGCGAAGAATTATAATTTGACCAAAAACAACCAAACCACGAAAAAAATGAATATTAATCTCTATATGCTTCGTAGGGTGATGTTAAACCGAATTAGAAGACAAATAAACAACAAGGATATTATCATAATAGACAAGCGTAGCGAAATACACATGTGCATCTGACAACGCCTCATTTATACATGTTTATAATGATGCATTTGTCCTAGTTTGCTATGTAAGTAAATAAAATATGTTATGAATTGTTACTGATTTAATGTACAATTGTTATAGGAGAAGAATAAACATTGGAGAAGAGAAGTGGAAAGAAGATGGAACAAAAGGGACCAAAAGATAAATAAGTCTGGAAAATGCCAAAGTGCGCCGCACATTCTTGGAGTACGAATTTGGAATACTTTGCAACAGTACGACGCGCATTTGAAAAGTGCGGCGCACTTTCTGTACTGTTACAAAAATAAATATGCCATTATCCATGACATTCATTGGGAAACCTTTGGGATACATTGCTATTACTTCACCTCCGTTTTTGGGGTTATTTAAAGGCTACAAACCCCATACCATCAGAGTACAATTCCACCATTACCACTTTGGTTGTGGAGATTGAAGAAAAATAATCAAGGATTTCTAAATCCTTGATTTTTGCTAAGGATAGGGTTGTATTAATTTTAAGGTGAACTACACTTGGTTCATTATTATTGTTGTTGTGGTAGAGGAAGTGCTATTAGTTTGATTGCTTGTGTAACTTGTGGGAATCAAAGCTTTGCACTTGGAACATTATATTGATAATAATCACTTTGGTATAATTCTCATTTTAATTCTTGTTATGGATTCCGAATTTCAATACTTTAGAATGTGTTTTATTTCTGTGATTATGGGGTATTACTTGTGTGGATGTTTGAGGCATACATGAACCATGAATAGATTATAATAGCTTCGCAAGGGCGAAGTGCGGCGCGCTTCTTTCCTGGTTCTTGATTATTTGCATGGTTGAGATGTTCTTCTTGCTCGATACTATTATATTGGATAAATGTTATGTATTTTGTTGTCTCATGATTATAAGATATTCGAAAGTACTTATATGATTGACTGAATTTTATGTCATCTAGTAAATGAATCTTGATATTTTCCTTGTAGAAATTTGTGAATAAAATGCATACCAACTTTTATATGATTTTGTTTAATGCTTTGTCATGGATTCGATAGAGTGTGGCTGAGCGAGCACTTGAATTATCTAAACTAACATAAATCGGTCTTAATGCATTTGATATAACATGATCTATATGTCGAAATGATTTCTTGTTATATTGAATAGTCGTTGCTTGTGAGACTAGTCATCCACATGTATTCATGCATTGTTTATGTGCTTGTAATTTATCTTTGATATCTATCTTTTCTATGTTCTAGCCTTTACCAAACGCACCTTTTAATTATTTGATAAGTATAATATTTAGAACTTGTGACACTCTAGAGATAATTGTGTTTACATATTAACAACAATCACGTGGAATGATCTAGACTTACCTTTAGACTTTACTATAAACGAATGGGTATACTTGCCCATGTTTGTGTTCTAGTCCATTGTTGATGATCATCTAGTTATATAAATTTAAGATTTATGGAACACGCATCAAGTTTTTGCCACAGTTGCCGGGGATTGTTCTTGTTATTTGTTTAAACTTTCTGTGATACGTGGTAAACATAAATTTCTAAACACGCCGTATAGATTTCTGGCAATCTGAAAGAGTTTTTAAGTCGTAAAGTTCCAGAAGTACGCCACACATTTCAATAGTGCGCCGCACTTTTTGGCGAAAATTTATAAAAATGTTTGTTGAAACGATTCCAAAACTGTTGGGTCAATTCAGTGCCTAATTGTCCCATGTATTTGATTTGAATGAAAAGTATCCTAAGTATAAATATATAATTAAGTCCCTGAGTGAATAGTCACTCAGGGAGTTGTCTTCAAGATTCTCACCTTTAGTCTACAAGAAAGTGAGTGATGAAAATAGCTCACTGACTCCCTGAATGATGTACCTAAGACGAAGAAGAAGGCAATAGAGTCAGTGAGTGATGACAATAGCTCACTGACTCCCTGAAGACCATCTACTGAAAAACATTGACAAATATAAATTACAAGAGACAAAGAGACAAAAGGGCGGGGACAAAAGTACAAGCTAGCACATAGTGTGTCATATGGTGTCACATGCATGCTGACACATGTATATTTGTATTGTAGTGAAAGATGTTTTCAAATTAACCACTATATATACTAGTCATGTAGGATTAAATGGTTAAGGATTCTCACTCTATGCAAATTGTAATATCTTTAGTATTATAGTGTTAGGGTTCTTCCTCCCATTGATCAACAAGCAAAGCTAAGATCAACGGGAGAAATGTTTGTCATTCAATAGCCTGATTGTTCTTTCACAAATAACCGGGCAAACATGTACATCTATAGATTCATTCTTAATAAGATTTATAAAGCATTGAAAAAACCAAACTTGTGTTATTAGTAGTCTTGTGGGTTTTGAGTTTAATAGTTCTTGTTTTACTCAATTAATTGGACCTAACAAAAACACCACCAAATTCTTTTACTTTCAACACTCACTGCTGAAAACATGAGAATTGCTTTGTGTGTACTTATGCTTTTTGAGCTTGTTTGTATGTTCATATTGCACTTAAAGAAAAAACAAAAATATATGCTTTCAATTTTTCATTTTATATTTGCTTTGCTCTTTGATAGTATAATTTGCTTTGTTATGTCTTGTTTGTTATTTGTTCTGATTTATAAGATTTTTTCTTGATTTTTAGATAACACGAAAATACAAAAAAACGGAAAAATAATTGAAAACAAAAAAGATCCATATTTCAAGAAATGCTTGTGAATGAGTTGCCATGCTTAAACATAATGCTTTTACTTGATTACTTGCTGAAAAGATACCAATTTGAATGCTTAATAACTTGGATTAATAATATTATGAGTTATGTTTTTGTCAAAATAAATTATGGACACAGGAAGAGTGCACCGCACAATCACATTTGTGCGTCGTTTTTCTGGATCGCGCAAAAGTGCGTCGCACATGAAAAACAGAAGGCTCAATTTTCTAATAACTTGGTCAAATTGAAACGCTTGTTGATATCTAAGTGTTGCCTGAGAACTTTTGGGTATGAAGTATCATTTGGATTTTATGGCACTAACGTACTAATGTTTCTTTTGATGTGTTGTTGTTTTAAGATCGAAATGGATCCAAACACTAGCTTGGGTAAATTGTGCTTAGGAGTGGATGATCATGATAGTTACAATGATAAAGTGGAGGATATTGGACAGTATCTAAATGTAAAGATTCAGCCGATAGTAGTGTTCAAAAAGTTTTAACTTTCTTTCGAATGGAGGAGTTGATACCTAGTGAAAAGTATTTGGTGCCTTGTCACGTTGAAGGGAAGTATGCTTATGATGGACAAGGGGATTTAGAGCTGGAAAGAAATTTTATTAGTAATGAGTTTTTAATTAAGTTTGGCTTGACTTACAAAACGCACCCAAACGGAAACAAGGAGATAGACAAGAAACTCATTGTTATGCTAAAAGACGGATTGTATTTTGTTGACTTCTTTATGAATCCAGAAGAAGATAATTGTGAGCCATGTGTTATCTTTGGAGGATCATTTCTTAAGCTTGCAAATGCCAACTTGATATCAATTTAGTAATCCTAGGACCCCACAACAAAATGGAGTAGCTGAAAAGAAGAATAGGACACTAATTGAGGCTACTAGAACTATGCTGGCTGATTCTCTTTTGTCAAATACCTTTTGGGTAGAAGCAATCAACACTGCATGTTATGTGTTAAATAGAGTCTTAGTGACCAAGCCTCAAACAAAACACCTTATGAACTTTTGACTGGTGTTAAGCCTACCATAAGTCATTTAAGACCTTTTGGGTGTCATGTGTCTATACTAAATACTCTTGATTTTTTGGGAAAGTTTGATGGAAAGTCTGATCCAGGATATCTTGTAGGATATTCATTGCAAAGTAAAGCATATAGGGTTTATAATTTGGCATCTAAAAAGGTTGAAGAAAATGCCCATGTTAATTTCTTAGAAAATAAACCCAATGTCCCAGGAATAGGTTATGCTTGGATGTTTGATTTAGATTATCTAACTAACTCCACGGATTACTATTCTATGCAAAAGGATTGTCAAACTAACAATGTAGGTGAGGATTCAAGTGCAACTAATGCAGGTACTCAAGAAGATGTTTCTTCATCAGATGATGATGTTCATATCTATGTGCCCAATATGCCTACTGTTACTCCCATGTCTGCTACTCCCAAGAAGCAAACCATGCCATCAAAAGATGATCAAGCCTCCCAAGAGCTACAGAGGCTTCAAGATCAAGAAAAGAATGCTATATCTGCTAATAAGCATTTAGGAGAAGAATCTTTTGAGTCACAACACTCAGCAGTACATACTACGCCTAGCGGTACTTCATCTGCAAGTACTGCTAAGTCAAAATCTGCTAAATCTGTTAATTCACTAGAAGATATTTTACAAGCTATGGATGATGAAGACGCGTATGCTAGTCCAGCTGAAGGAATCTTCTCCAAAGCTTCCTATGATGAGAAGGATGCAGTAACTGATTTCAACAATTTGGAAACATAAATTCTAGTCAGTTCTATTCCCACTCATAAAGTCAACAACAACCATCCTACTACACAGATCATTGGAGATCCCAAGTCTGCTGTACAAACCAGAAGACAACTTCAAACCAATAATGAAACTCATGCACTTGTGAGTTATGTCAAACAACAGCAGAGAACTAATCATAAAGATACTCAACATTGTTTGTTTGCCTGTTTCTTATCACAAGTAGAGCCCAAAAACATTTCTCAGGCTCTTGATGAAGAAAATTGGGTAGATGCCATGCAAGAAGAATTAACACAATTTGAGGTACAAAAGGTTTGGATTCTTGTGGATCTTCCCTCAGGTTAGAGAGTAATTGGCACTAGATGGGTTTTCAGGAACAAGAAGGATGAAAGAGGAGTTGTTGTGAGGAACAAGGCAAGACTTGTTGCTTAAGGCTATAGACAGGAATAAGGGATAGACTATGATGAGGTTTTTGCACCAGTGACAAGGATAGAAGCCATTAGATTATTTTTGGCCTTTGCATCATATATGAGTTTTATAGTCTATCAAATGGATGTGAAAAGTGCCTTTCTTTATGGTACTATTTTAGAGGAGGTATATGTCTCACAACCTCCAGGTTTTGTAGATCCTAAATTCTCCAACAGAGTCTACAAGGTTATCAAAACACTTTATGGTCTTCATCAAGCACCTAGAGCCTGTTATGCAACTTTATCCAATTTTCTATTAGAACATGGATATAGGAGAGGGACCATTGACAAACTCTGTTCATCAAGAAGAATGCTAAGGATATTATTCTAGTTCAAGTCTATGTTGATGACATCATTTTTGGTTCTAGCAAGAAGTCATGGTGTAAAGAGTTTGAGGCTTTGATGAAAGGAAGATTTCAGATGAGTTCCATGGGAGAACTAACTTTCTTTTTGGGACTGTAAGTCAAACAAAGGAAAGATGGAAAATTTATCAACCAAGATAAGTATGTTGCTGAAATCTTGAAGAAATTTTCATGTATGAATACAAGAAGTACAAGTACACTTTTTGAAGCTAAGAAGTCTTTATCAAAAGATGAACATGGAGAAAATGTTGATATTCATCTATACAGATCAATGATTGGTTCATTGATGTATCTTACTGCTTCAAGGCTAGAGAAAATGTTGATATTAATCGACTTGAATGAGGTACTGCTAAGGGCATGTTTGAGATTAAATGATGAAAATGGACTTAGTATGCTTAATAACACAGAGATTCATGATGACCTTGCAACCATGGGCTATGAGGGTGGTAGGGAAAGTCTTACTTTCTTTAAAGCTTTATTTTCACCTCAATGGAAATTGCTTTTTCATGCTATTATTCACTGTTTAAGCTCTAAAAGTACATCTTTTGATCAAATTCCTGCTGCACTGGCATCAACTGGTACTTGTCTAGCAAATAACAAGGTTTTTAATTTTTCAAGATTAATTTTTGAAGGCATGACTAGGAATTTGGAAGGAATAAAAAGTTTTTGATGTATTCTAGATTCATTCAGACTTTAGTTAGTGACTAAATACCTAACCTACCAGAGTTAACTGATACATGGGATGTTCCTACTTTCACAAAGAGAACTTTCTCTTTCTTGACCAAACAAGGCAATGCCTTTACAGGATTAGTTACACTATTGTTTGCTAATATGTTAACCCAACCTACCAATCAAGAAGGTGAGAAACCTAGCAATGTTAGTGCTTCTCAGCAAACTCCTTCTCACAAGAGTTCCCATTCCCTAGAAGATTCACAATCTTCTTCTCACAATGTTGGTGCTCCACCAAACACTGATGAGATGATCCATACACCTGTTGCTTCTATTGCTGCTAGTGGTTCACCACCAGCACAAGCACCAGAGGTGGTGGATGTTGCAAATTTGACTGCTTTGTGTACTAGTTTGTCCCAATAGGTACATGTGTTGTAGAAAGAAAAACTTGTTCAAGACAAGAAATTTGTTGAATTGGAAGCTAGCCTAATCAAGTTGAGGAACAAAGTATCACCTTGGATGAGGCAACATAGATCTATTCAGAAGGTTGCACTCAAAAAGCAAAGATTCAGAAACCATAAGAAAAGGCAACTGAATGCAACCAAACAGGGGAGGAATTATGAAGAACAACCACTTTCTTCTGATAATCAAACAAGGATCTCTGGAAATGACATCAATTTTGAGCTGAATAAAGATGTCATGGGGAATTATGAAGATGGAACTGGTTTAGAAACTGGTGTGGATGAACCTACAAATATGGAGATTCAACAGGAAGAACCACAGCCTACTCATGAGGAGCCACAAGTTGAAGAAATGATGGTAACTCAACCAGAACCAACACCTCAATCACCACTTCAAGTGAATTGGAGTACTTTCTATGAGAAGTTGGAGGATATTACTATTCAATTTCCTGTATCTTCAACTCCACCACCACAAAGACAAATATGGTTACAAAGGAAACAGTCTTTGCAAGTACTGTCCAGATCAAGCATGAGCAATGGATCAGACAAGACTGAAGAGGTGCAAGTTGAAATAATAGCTTTAATGAAAGAAAGGGTATCTGGAGATGCACAAGTGATTGGAGAAACAAGTGTGTCTAATACTGGTGAAGTCAACATTGTTGAAGATCCAAGTACTACTAAGCCAAATAAGCCGACTGCAAGTACTGCTGACATTGTTGAAGACCCAAGTACTGCTAAGCCAACTAAGCTGATTGCAAGTACCGCTGGTGATCATCCTTCACTAGAAAGTCAAACTCCTTTTGGAGAGGATGAGACTTTAGCCCAATTACTGCTTGACTTAAGAAAGAAGAATTCAGCTGAGAAAACAAAACAACCAGAGGCAGAGAAGAAGACACAACAAGAAGTTCTTGCCAAAAAGGATCAAACTAAAGGTAAGAAAGTTCAAGCTTCTCACCCTACTAAAGGTATAGTTATTCAACAGCAAGCTGATGAGGAAAGACCTTCCAAGCTGAAGAAGAAGCTACCTAAGATTAATCCAAAGGATAAGGGGAAGCAGCAGATACTATCAGAATCTGAAAATGAAAGTAATTCAGATGATGATATAAGCAAAGTCATGTACAGATTTAATCAATTAGACCATGATGAGGAATAGGCTTTTAGAATGCAAGCACAAAGTCGTGAAGATGAATTACAAGAAGAACTTGAAGCAAAGCAGCATTTGCTAGAAGCTAAGAGAATACGACAAGAATGGAACTTACAAGGGTATGACATGCAAGTGAGCTTCTTGTAGACTCATTGATAGCTGAAGAGAGAGATGCTTATGATGAAGAAGAGAAATCCAAGTTGATTGATGATCTGGTTAGGGAGCAACAAAGATTCTTTGCTGAAAAGAGAAGAAGAGAAAAGATTAAACCTCCAACTACTATGCAGATTAGGAATCAAATGATGAACTTTCTCAAGAAAGTTAAGGGTTTCATTCATATTCAGCTGGTCAAGAAGAATTTTGAAGAAATCAGGACTTTGTATGAGCAAAATAAGAGAACTCAATTGAATTTTGTTGAGATTGGATCTGAAGCAGACAAAATAGTTGTTGAAAGACATAGAAGACATCTGCAACAACAAAGACAATTTGGAAGCACTCCTAGAATTGAGCCAAGTACTATTGAATCTACAACTATATCTCCACCTATCAAGACCACTTATGTGAGGAAGAATAGAAAGGAGAAGGTGAGTTCAAAGGAGGAAGAGACTGCTCAAAGAATGAATGAAGGAGATGAAGCTCAAGATATTGCTCAGACTGAAAATGTACAAACAGTACATACACAGTCAACAGTACATACTGAAGAGACGGTACATACAAACTTGGAAGAGGGTTCAACAGAATTTGAGGGAACCTCCAAGGGTGTTAAATGAAAAAGATCAACAAAGACAAAGAAGAAAGCCAAGAGGGCTAAGTCAACAGTAGAAGATAGTGATGATGATGACAGCTTGAAGAAGTACTTGAAGATAGTAAAATTTGAAGATCAATGTATTGATACAAAGATTTTTGGAAAGAGATCATCTATTGTTAAGTGGATATACTCTTTGAATCAAGGACTTGAAGCTCATGGAATTCAAAGAACTGATGGCACAACAAGGATATTTAGACTTTTGGAAGATATTCTTCACATTCTTGACATACAAGATATTCAGGATCTTTTCAGGTTAGTTCAAGAAGCCAGTGCAGGAAAAACTGAAGTATCACTATTGTACAGGGAATTTCTCTTCATGTATGAACCACATAATTGTAATCAAGAAATGTTGAAGGTATTAGAGAATCAGGTTCCTAGTTACTGGAGATATTATAGGTCATGTGGATTGCATATTCTGGATATCGATGATGTTACATACTATATGCTGTAAGAGAAGAGTTATCCATTCAAAAGAAGATTGTTGGAAAGAATGTTGGAACAACAATTGGAAGTTACAGAAGAGTCTGTTGATGCTTTGGAGTTGATCAGAATGTTTAAACAACAAATCAAGGATTTGAAAGATGAGGAAGAAGCTGAGAAAGATCCTTAAGTGTTTGACTTTCAGTCACACTTCAAAAATGGTTTTCAGTTCACCATGTCTAATACACATAAGAACTGGCTAGTCCATAAGCAAACGGTTTGTGGTAAAGACTTCTCAAATCCGTTGAAAGATGGTAGTTTGCTAAAAACTATATGGTTTTGACTCACCTTGTTTCGAGACAAAGAGTTGGCTAGTCCTAGACAAACGGTACTAGGTAAAGACTTCATCAAATCCGTTGATGGTTGATAATTTACCAAAAATTATAGGGTTATCAGTACACCTTATTCTTCATGGATAAAGTATTGGCTATTCCAGAGTGTACGGCTAGCTGGTGATTTGCTAAAAATCATGAAGCCAATACAGATTGGTTTTTGTTGTTAACTGTTTTATTTCAGGTATGAAGATTGCAAGAAAAGAAGTATTCAAGAAGAAGATACTTAGAAAGTTTTGTCTCATCAAATCAAGACAGGATTTCATGATTCAGAGTTCATAGATTTAACTCAAGAAGACAATTCCTGATGCTGCAAAGATAGATGAATGTTTACAAGACACAAGAAGATCATAGTTTGAAGACAAAGATGATGTTCATGCTGTTTGAAGATTATCTTATCAGATGAAGATCTACATTGAAGTGTTTGGCTACATTCAGTTGGATACACATACAAATTACCAAGTTTAATCCAAGGATGAAGGAAAGACTGAAGACATGTATTCTAAATACATCCAGTACAAGAGAAACAAGAAGACAACAAGTTATCATTCTTGTTTAGGGGAGGATTGTTGGGAATTATTTGTTAAGTGTCAAGTACCGTCAGTGTAATTTAAGTACTGTTAGTATTATGTAAGTACCGTTAGTGTTAACGCGGTACATAGTAAGTACTGCTACTTATAAAGTAAGTACTGCTATATTTTGAATAGGACGGATATATCTTTGTATAAGATATGTCATAGTTATAGTTAGAGTATATCTTATGTGATATACTTAAATAGTTAGAATATTGATAGTATATCGTCTGTGATATAGTTATCTTTATAGAATATTCTAAGGTTTCTAGGGTTCCTTACTTTATAAAAAGAACATAGGTACAATGTCATTCATGTACCTCATTCAAGTCGATTAATAAGAGAATCGAATAGTTAAAAGTAATTCTGTTCTTCTGTGCTTTATAAGTTAGATTCCGCATAACTTATTTAGTTTGAGTAAGAGTTCTCAAAGTGTTTTAGTTTGATTACAAACTACTATACTAGTTCTTAACAGAATATAGATCCAATCAAAGGGATCAGCAGATCAAGTGGAGGTTATTGAGCGTAATGTTTCTTACGAGGAAATCAAGGCGACTGTTTGGGACTGTGGTACCAACAAGACCCCCTGGACCTGATGGTTACTCCTTTGAATTTTTTTCGTAAATATTGGTCGTTCCTTGATCAAGATCTCCTTTTTGCTGTTCGGGAATTCTTTGCTACTGGTTCCTTTCCGAGAGGGTGCAATTCCTCCTTCATTACACTTATTCCAAAGACCCAAGATGCTAAATTCGCTAAGGATTTTCGCCCTATAAATTTGATTGGAAGCATATATAAAATTATCACTAAGATCTTGGCCAACCGCCTGTGAGTTGTACTTCTTGATCTCATTAGCGATGTCCAATTAGCATTTGTGTCGAACCGGCAAATCCTCGATGGGCCATTCATTCTTAATGAACTTATCTCCTGGTGTAAACTTAAAAAAACCAATGGAATGATTTTTAAGGTGGAATTTGAAAAGGCATTTGATTCGGTTAGATGGGACTATTTAGATGAGACTCTCAAGTCTTTTGGTTTCGGTGTTAAATGGCGCACATGGATTAGAGGGTGTCTTAAGGATGCTATGGGCTCGATGCTTGTTAATGGAAATCCTTCATCGGAGTTTAAATTCTACAAAGGGTTGAAGCAAGGAGATCCCCTATCCCATTTTCTTTTCATTCTGATTATGGAAACGCTTCATCTCTCTTTTAGAAAGATTCTAAATGTTGGGCTCTACAGTGGTATCTCGGTTAATGGTTCTTTCACTTTGTCTCACTTGTTCTAAGCTGATGATGTGGTTTTTGTTGGAGAATGGAAAGATCACAATATTTAAACGTTGCTAATTGTGCTTAAGTGCTTCTACCTCGCATAAGGACTTAAAATTAATCTCCATAAAAGTAAGTTGATGGGTATCGGAGTTAATCTGACTGATGTTGAAGCTGCTGCTAGGTTGATTGGTTGCGCCACTCTTCGAGCACCATTCAATTACCTAGGTATCAAAGTGGGTTGTAATATGTCACGTATTAGCTCATGGGATGAAGTTGTCTCTAAGGTGTCTTCTCGTTTATCTAAGTGGAGGTTGAAATATCTTTCCATTGGGGGTCGTTTAACGCTTCTTAGATCGGTTCTCACTTCGATTCCTCTTTACCTCATGTCGATCTTCAAGGTTCCTTTGGGCGTCATAAACAAGCTTGAATCCATTAGAAGGAATTTCTTCAATGGCTGCGATAGTTCGACCAGGAAATTTTTTTGGTTCAAGTGGAATAAAGCCCTCTCCTCAAAATAAAATGGAGGTCTGGGCATTTCTATTTTTTTTTGCATGTAACCACGCCCTCCTATTTAAATGGGTGTGGCGCTTCTATTCTGATGGTTCGTCGTTGTGGGCTTCTTTCATCAAAGCTCTTTATGGAAATTCTGGAGCTCTTGGTTCCTCCTGTTCATTCGCATTGTAGATCAACCTGGGTGGACATTATTAAAGCCCTCAAATCGTTACTTACCAAAGGTATCAATCTTTCTCAGTTTATCCCAAAGAAGATCGGTAATGGTGTGAACACCTATTCCTGGAACGATGTCTGGTTAGGGAATATAGCATTCAAAGATAAATCAGAAGATTGTATGCTTTAGAGGAGAATAAATCTATAAGTGTTGCTGAAAAATTAGGGATCCTTCCATCTGCCACTCTTTTCGACGTCCTCCAAGAGGGGGATTGGAACTTGAGTCCTTTACCTTGCTGTGCCAACTTATTAATTCGTTTGTCCCCCCTAATATGGAAGAGCGCTGGAGCTGGAGTTTAGAAGGTTCGGGTATGTATTCTGTTAAATCTACTTGTTCTTGCATTGATGATCACTTTCTGCCAAATCTTGGTGTTTCCACAAGATGGGTCTAAGTAATTCCAATCAAAATTAACGTGCACGCCTAGAAGGTTTCTTTAGATGCTTTGCCCACCAGAATTAATTTATCTCTTCGAGGAATTGATATTTTCTCGATTCTGTGTCCTCTATGTAACGTTGTAGTAGAGACTTCTTCTCATATCTTTTTTACATGTCGTGTGGCCCAAAATATATGGAGAAGGATTCTGACATGGTGGGAGCTTGACGATCATACTTTTCAATCTTACACAGACTAGCGCATGTGGCTCGTTAACACACGCCTTCATAAACATTTGAAGGTTTTGCTTAAAGGTATTTGCTATGTAATGTGGTGACTCATCTGGAAATTCAGAAATGTCTTGCTTTTTAGTGATGTGCATCCCAGTCAGATGTGTATCTTCGATGATACTGTTCAACTGTCGTTTTGGTTAGTCGTTGTAACTCCAAGCTCAATTGGATTTCTTGGTTAAAAAACCCAAATTGTATTAGCTTGTATTTATTTCTAGCTTCTTGCTAGTGTTCTTAATAAAATCTCTGCCATTAAAAAAAAGGTTGATATATATAACACCTCATTTGTTAAGATGGAATGCTACAGTAAAATATGGCGTGTCATCAAAGCATGCAAGGTAAATTTCTAAACATTCATGACCATAAAGAGAAATACCGGAATCAAACATCGGTAGTATAAGTAACTCAACACACGCAAATATAAGTACTGAAAAGGAAAAGGACTAAACAATGTCCATGATGAAATAAAGTAAGTCAAAGTATGATAAATGCATAAGATATAGAAGGCTGGATAGCTTCCATCCGAATGCACATACTCTTGAGATCCTAATTGCGACCTTAGGTACCTGCCATTTGAGAACATGAAAATGGAAAACGACTGAGCATAACGCCCAGTGCACGGATATACAATAAAGCAAAGGAACATAGAGTAATCAAAGCATAAAAGAGCATATAAAGCATGAAAAGCAGCAGAAATGAATAAGTCCTGGGAAACCTAGTTGTATAGCATGTTTACTGGTTTTAGTTCTGAAAACATAACTTATGTTACTTATGAAAATCTGTATTAGTTTAATATATCAAAAGTCGATATAGGTCATGAGGTCAACAACGTGCATGTATACTTGGAGGGGTGACCTCGTCATGCAATTAGAGAGGATGCCTCTAATTAAATGGTAATGGGTAGGAGGGATCAACTCTTTGTGAAGGATGCAAGGCACACACCACATTCACCATGAAATCCTGACTGACACTATAACTATGATGCACCCATACGCCCCACATGATAATATAATAATAAAGGCCAAATAAACTGAAAGGGACGCCACGAGCTATCACTCCACCGTGGTGAAGTCATAACTCTAGTGCCTCTAGTGTTATGGTTATGGTACCTTCATAACTAGGTGAAACTGGCATGCATGTATATGGCTAAGGTAACTAATAAAACATAAGCATTTAAATTTGTAACTACTGGGGAAAACAGTTGGCTGCATACGGGAAATCCTAATAAAGGGAGAGATTATCCTTAGTGAAGGACGAGAAATCTGTACCATATGTCCATTAGAAGCTAACGTAAATGCCGAAGAACCTACTCCGCTTTGACGGATAATACTACAAAAGAATGGGAACGTGTATGAGTTGTCTAAATTACATGTGTTTTACTGGTTGTGTGTGTTCTTAGCTTATTATTGATGTTAAGTCATGTTTTAATTGATTTAAGTGTTAATCTGTAGTTATTCTTGTATTCTTTTGTTTATTATTCATGTTGGTATTATAATACTTGTATTGTAATACTAAGTAACTTTCTAAAAATAGCAGGTTTCCACAAAAAGTAATTAAATTAAGCTACGTAAAATACTTTAGGTTATACATGAAATATTAATTTTAATATTTAACATAAATAATGCATTTATATAAATTAAATAATCTAGGAAATAATTTAATTAAACATATTTTCTGATTTTTAATATTTTTCCGAAAGCCAAACCCGTGTTTTAAAATTAACCTGAGCCCGTACCCGTGTGTCATAAATAAGCCGAGTCAAACACCCTTGACAGTGGCTACCCGGCCTAGCCGGTTGCCACTGTCCGAATGGTTTACCTGCTGCCAAACCACGGTAGCCGCCGCCTGAGCTCGGTTCCCACTGGTTCACAGTCGGTTCATCTTGGTTCATGACCGATTCCCACTATTTTTGTTGTCCGGTTCCTACTGTCCAAAACAAAAGTCCCACTGAGACCCTAATAGTCTCGGTTGACACTCGATCCAACCCAAAACCATACCTCGACCTCGAGTCGGGGTCCCCTTGCTTGCGTCCGAGCCAAACCGACCAAGCCGAGACCTTGGGAGGTCTCGGTGGTGGTGATTAAAACAATCCGAGAGCCCCTTGGCTCTCTGTGGTGTCTCGGCCGAACCAAAACCCGAACCAAACAACCCTCTTTTAATCTTGATAATTAATCTCACATGTTTTTAAGATTTGTTCTTGATTTTAATACATGGAATCATAAAAAGAAAATAACATGAAAGAAAAAGAAAGGTTTATGATATACCAATCGCGTAGTTGTTTATGGTTTTCAAACACGAACACAAACACGTAAACCTTGAAGATCAAAACTTACAAACACCCCCTTTGGTGTCCTTGTTGATCGATGGCAGAGAGAGAGAGGGAGCAGGGTTTCTTATTTTTTGTGTAACCTAAAATATGACAAAAAGGTTTCCTCTGTTTTTATTTAACATGGGTTTGTTATGGGTCATGGGACAAAGGCCCATCTCTTCCTTTCCTTGCACTCTTAGCCGTGGCCTAAATGGAGCCCACAGGGAAACCCGTAGCTTTTGTTGAGTTAATTATTTACGTGATCGTTCATGTTTAATTATCGCGGATTTTATATGTCGTGGTCGTAACACATTTATAATATAAATACGTACATACATGTTATTTATTATTGTGACACATGAATTATATTGTAAATGGAAAGTTTTAATTTTATCGTATTTTCGTGTATTTACTGTTCATGTGTATTGTTCATGGTATTTTAATGCAGGTTTTACAACTCTTCCCCTATAAAAGAACAAGTCATCCTCGAATTGGAGAAAACATAAACTGAAAGAAACATACCTGAATCAAAAATGGAAATGAGGGTAAGAAGTCCGTATAGACTCTTCCATCTCCCAAGTGGCTTCCCGCTCAAGATGATCCCTCCAGAGGATTTTGACGAAAGGGATCATCTTCCTCTGCATGACATGATCTTGTCGCTCGAGAACTCTCTCTGGTTCCTCGACATATGAAAGATCCTCTCGAATCTGATCAAGCAGATACTGGACAACATGAACTGGATGATAGTTGTATTCTCTGAGTACGGACACATGGAAAACGTTGTGAACGTGTGATAGTTGAGGCGGTAACGCTAAATGATATGACACTTCACCAACGAGTTCTATAATGTCGAACAGTCCGATGAAGCGAGGACTGAGCTTCCCTTTGATCCAAAACGTTTAACTCCCCGTGCAGGTGATACCTTGAGGAAAATGTGATCACCTACGTCGAAAGATACATCCCTACAACGTTTATCTGCATAGCTCTTCTGGCGAGCACGAGCCTCCTGAATCTTCGCTAAAGCCTTAGCGACAACGACCTTCTCATTGGTCACCTCAATCATCTCTGGACCTTTAATCAGTCATTCTCCCACCTGATCCCAGCAGATTGGGGTGCGACACTTCCTTCCATACAACATCTCAAAAGGTGCACACTTGATGCTAGCGTGCCAACTGTTGTTGTATGCAATCCACTAGATAGATATAGTCATCCCAGCTTCTTGTCCACTCTAGAGCACACGCCCGCATCATGTCCTCTAATGTTTGAATGGTACGTTCCGACTGTCCATCGGTCTGAGGATGAAAGGCAGTGCTGAGGTTAAGTCTGGTGCCCCAAGCTTTCTGCAGACTCTACCAGAAACGTGATGTGAAACGGGGATCTCTGTCAGAGATGATTTCTGATGAAGTACCATGCACTCTCATGATCTCCTTCTGAAAAGTGTCTGCCAATTTGCTGACCGGATGCTCCTTGCGGATCGGCAGAAAATGAGCAGATTTATTCAATCTATCAACAATAACCCAGATGGCGTCGTTCTTACTCTGAGTCACAGGAAGACCAATAACAAAATCCATGGAAATTTTGTCCCATTTCCATGCTGGAATATCTAATGGTTGTAGTAAACCACTAGCTCTCTAGTGTTCAACCTTCACCTGCTGACAGATCATGCATTTAGAAACGAAGGTGGCAACATCCTGCTTCATACCACTCCACCAAAAATGCTGCTTGATGTCGTGGTAGATCTTGGTAGAACCAGGATGTATGGTAAATGGAGAGCTGTGAGCTTCAGTCAACACATCTTCCCTGAGTATAGAGTCATCAGGAACCACTAGTCTAGTGCCCTGCCATAAGATACCGTCATTGTCAACACGAAACACCGTCTGCTGATCAAGTTTCTAAATGATAGCCCAAATCTCACCAACGTCCTTCTAAGCTTCCTTGATCCTAGAATGTAAGTCTGGTTCCACTCTAAGATTCGCCCAGTAGTCATGTTGTCCTCGTACACAAAACTCAATATCCGTCATATCTAGGTCACGGATGATCTCCTTTTCAATCCAGATTCCAACAATCATACCCGACCTTCTGCTTAGAGCGTCTGCCATCACATTCGCCTTACTAGGATGGTACTGAATGTTGGTGTCTTAGTCCTTCAATAGCTTTAACCATCTCCTCTGTCTCATGTTCAGTTCCTTGTGGGTGAAGATGTACTTGAGACTCTTGTGATCGGTGAATATGTCACATGATTCACCATACAAATTATGTCTCCAGATCTTCAATGCGAAAACAACTGCTGCAAGCTCCAAATCATGAGTATGATAGTTTTCTTCATAAGGTTTCAGCTGCCGTGATGCATATGCAATAACCTTCCCATGTTGCATGAGAACACAGCCTAGACCCTTTCCTGAAGCGTCACTATAGATCTGAAATCCACCCGAGCCAGATGGGAGAGTAAGAATAGGTGTAGTCACTAACTTTTGTTTACGATCTTCAAAGCTCTTATCTTGTTCTTTCATCCAGACGAATTTCTCTCTTTTCCTCATCAGCTTAGTCAAAGGTAAGGCTAACCGTGAAAAGTTCTCTACAAACCTACGGTAGTAGCCAGCTAAACCCATAAAACTTCTGACCTCAGTTGCAGATGTAGGTCTCGGCCACTTGGTGATAGCTTTGACCTTTGCAGGATCCATGGTGATCCCATCTGCAGATACAATATGGCCCAGAAATGCCACCTTGCTTAACCAGAACTCACACTTGGAGAACTTGGCATACAGCTGCTTCGGACGAAGAATCTGCAAGACTGTACGAAGGTGTTCCTCATGTTCCTCCTTGGATTTGGAGAAAATCAGGATGTCATCAATGAACACGATAACGAACTTGTCCAGAAACTCATTGAAGATACGATTCATCAAATCCATGAAGATTGCTGGAGCATTTGTGAGTCCGAATGGCATGACTACGAACTCGTAGTGCCCATAACGTGTACGGAAAGTAGTCTTAGAAATATCCAGCTCTTTAACCCGTAATTGATGTTGGCCGGACCTCATATCGATCTTGGAAAAATACTTGGTGCCCTGAAGTTGATCAAAAAGGTCATCAATTCGCAGCAAAGGATAACGATTCCTGATCGTGATCTTGTTCAGTTCACGATAGTCTATACACAAACGCATGCTGCTGTCTTTCTTCTTTACGAAAAGTACCGGTGCAACCCATGGCGATGCACTGGGACGGATGAAACCTCGTTCCCGAAGTTCCTGCAATTGATCTTTTAATTCTTTAAGCTCTATAGGAGCCATACGATAAGGAGCCTTGGAAATTGGCTCTGCACCTGGAATGAGCTCAATTCCAAACTCGACTTCACGAACATGTGGTATTCCCGGAAGTTCATCAAGAAAAACGTCAGGAAACTCTGACATGATAGGCTGATCTTGAATCGATGGAGACTCGGCAGTAATGTCATGAATATTGGCTATAAAGCCCTAACAGCCGTGTGTTAGTAATGCACACGCCTCCATGGATGAAATAATTTGCACCGACCTCCCTGGCAGAAAACCATGGTGTATGTACTCTGGAGATTTAACATCAACGAAGATAACTCGATAAGTGTGGCAGTCAATCGTAGCCTGGTGTTTGGATAACCAGTCCATGCCCAAAATCAAGTCAAAATCGCACATGTCCAAAGGAAGTGCGTCAACTCTACGGATTTTATCATCAAATTATAGGGGAAGTACTCTGTACACCTGGATGATTCGTACAGAGTCCCTAAGTGGTGTGGAAATGCATAAGGCATTATCTAATGGCATAGGGGAAATCGTAACACCTACAATAAATGTAGTGGATATGACTGAATGAGTCTCTCCAGTATCAAATAAAACGCATGCTTCCAAACCATTCATAAAGAGATTCCCAGTGATGGTACCTGAAGTCTTGTTCGCCTAATCTCTAGTAGTAGTGAACACGCGACCAGAAGTAGGAGGTGGTTTAGAGTCGGCATGTCCAGAGGTGCCTTCTATCTCACCTTGGAGACAATCCTTCTTCTGATAGCCTTGTTGTCCACACTTGAAATAACCACCAGTACCTTGGCGACAAACACCAGAATGTCTACGCGAACAAGTAGGACAGATAGGATGCGTGAATCCTCCAGCAGGCGTCCTAGCTGGCTGAGAGCCTATTTCAGGATTACATGCATGAGACATGATCATGGAACATAAACATGATTACATAGAAGGTTCAAAATTACCAGATGAGGTAGAATGGTTAGGCTGTGAACCTCTATGGTCCTGATCCCTGCCGTTGCTGTTGTTCCTGAATTTGAATCGTTGGAGTGTCAGAATAGCATAACATAAGATAGTTTAACATGAAAGAAGGTAAATGTAGGGACCTGCTGTTGTTTGAGTTATTAGCGTTGTTACGGTAATTATCATTACCACCACGTTTCTCTGAACCAGAACGGTCGTTGGTCTGATCGTTTCCCTTAGATGCTTGCTTCTGAACGGCCGCAGGCTTACTGTTGTCAGTCTTCTATCTAAAATGTAAAGTTGTACAGAGGATGATATGAAAATGGAAATACTGAAAGAAATGAATGGTTTACAATTGGTGATTGAAGATACCTCTTCACTGCTCGATCATCACCAAACTCCTCTCGTTCCTAAAGTATCTCAAGCTTTCGGACTGCATCGGCCACCTGTGCCACTGTAGTGAACGTAGCACAAACCAAACTGTTGGCAACCGAAGTGCAAAGAGCCCAGCGAAACTTTTCAGCTTGCTCCTCAGCAGTACCAGCTACTGCTCCCAAGAAACCAGCCAAACGGAGAAACCTCTGCATGAATTCGTTGATGTTCTCCCCAGCAACCTGTCAGATATTATGATAATCCCTGTTAAGCTTCTTCTGCTCAGCATGTGGGAAATACTGATTAAGGAAGAGCTCCTTAAACTGGTCCCAAGTCAAAAGTGAAACCCAATTATCACCACCATTGGACTGCTTGACAGACTTCCACCACTACAACACATCACCTTCAAACTTATAGCAAGCCAGTCATTCCTTGAAAACGCCATCACAACCCATCGCATCGAATATCTTCTCGATGTGAGAAATCTAAGCCTCAGCCTCATTGGGGCTGTCAGTCTGCTCAAACGAATGGGGTCGCTGTTTGTTGAATTGCTCGAATCATGTCATAAGGGTAACAGGTGGTGGTGGTACTTGAGGATTGTTGTAGTGGTTCTCAGGATGAGGGCCAAAATGAACGCCCTAAGCTTGAATTTCAACATGAACTTCGTCCCTGATTTCATTGCGAAGTTGGGGAAGGATGGCTTGCAAAGCTACATTGACAACTGCAGCCAATTCTTGAGCATTGCGTGTTTTCACCATCTGACAGTTTAAAACAAAATGCAACATAAATAATAAGTCTGGTAAAATATGACATGAATAGAAAATGCATGAACAGTGTATAAAACATGAATTTATTTATGATGCATAGAACAGTTTTAAAATGTATGGAAAAATGAAATATGATGATATGTCCATGAGTGAACGCCTATGGGTCGGTTCACAAAATAAAAGGGCAAGTGTGGACGCCGATAGGTCGGTCCACTAAATGAACAAAAGTTTCGATAAAAGCACATGCGACTAAATTGGGCCAGTCCTGTACCAACCATTACTTAGTCAAAATTCCTGTGACAATGAGATGAATGTATGAAATGAATACATGAAATGAAAATGAAATGAATGCATGAAAACCAACTGTCAGTTCTAGGAAGACGCTGGTGACTACCCGTAAGTCACATGTCATGTTTTATAGAGCTACAGGTCGAAACCTTGGGCTCTGATACCATAATTGTAACACCCCATTTGTTAAGATGGAATGTTACGGTAAAATATGGCATGTCATCAAAGCATGCAAGGTAAATGTCTAAACATTCATGACCATAAATAGAAATACCAGAATCAAACATCGGTAGTCTAAGTAACTCAACACAAGCAAATATAAGTATTGAAAAGGAAAAGGACTAAACAATGTCCATGATGAAATAAAGTAAGTCAAACTATGATAAATGCATAAGCCTATATAAACAGGGGTAGGGGTCTGGCCCGTCAGGCCCACGGCCCATACACACCTTACTTATCCTACAAGAAACCCTAAGCCTATATAAACAGGGGTAGGGATCTCATTATAATCAGGTTATCACTCAAAACTACACCTCTTTTACAATATATCATCCCGATACTAACTTGACCGTCAGAGGTGGACCTCGGGGCTCCGGTCTCGGGTCCACGTCTAACTGGTTTACCTTCGTTTGCAGCATTACTCAGGACCCGGGAAGACGACGAACGGCCCAGAAGAGTCGTCAGACCGGCCTAGCCAAATTATGCTCCAACAAGTTGGCGCCATCCGTGGGACACACGACTAAACCATGTCTTGTGCTCTCAAACTACCGAAAAGCAAGAAAATTGGTAACTCGTAAATCTTGGTATTTTTGTGTTTCTTTCGTCTTATTCTGCTATACGCAAAAACGTGATTCGTTAGGTCAGGAAATATTATTTGATTTTTATCCGTATAGAATCTTAATACTCGTAACCAATATATTATTAATATGTTATGCGATAAATCTATACATGCGCCATGATTATGTCACCCAACATAATGTTAGTACATTAATGTTTCATTGTACTTTTGCATCAGAACTTTTGTGGCTAATTGACATTACGGTATTTTATCCAATTCTACGTTGAACAAAGTGATCTCATATTCCTTAAACTGCTAAAAGATACTATTCGTATCTTTACAATTTGATAACAAAATTTGAATTTGATAACGAGATATTATTAATATCTTTTACAACTAGTAACAAGATATTTTCAATATTTATCTTTTATTTTACTTTTCATCCGCGGCTATGGACCACGGTTTTTCACGATAGTCCGTACGTTTGGACATATTTTATTTTTTATCCGCGGTCATGGCATGTTTAGCCGCGCTCGTCCGCACGTTTTAGAATATTTTTAACTACGGTGGTGAGCCGCGTCCTTTCACATTAATCCACGCAATCGGATATATTGTTTATATTAATTAAAGATACTATATCTTTTTTAAACTAATAAAAAGATATTGTTTATCTTTTAAAAAGATCTTATTTATCTTTTTTTTGACACATCTTTTAGGCTAATAAAAATATCTAATTTATCTTTTAAAATTTGGCAAAAGTATATTCTTATATAATATATTATCGATATCTTTTTTTTATAGTAAGATATTATCTATATTCTTGAAAGTCCCTAATCAATGCTAGAAACCCTAATCTTAACTAATCAACACAAGGTATTACTTTTCAAACGTAATCTTATTATTGTATAATAAAGAATTACAAGTGTTATGGATAACACCGTTTGATGACAATGTGTTGTGCACACTTTGAACAACTATAAACCCTAACTTATGAATACAGTCGTAGCTGTTTGATTCAATAAGTTCTATGCAATAATGTTATGAATATACTCAAAGTGTTAAACATTAATGCATGGATACACATCCTATTTATAGTGTTACGAGATTGACCTAAATAGTACTTGATGGTGACTACACAAGCTTTCATAAGTTCCCACATCAGTCACATGATGTTCTTCTATTCTTGGTAGTCTTCCATTATGCTTTAAGGAAGCAGTTGTCAAAACAGTTTCCTTTTTCTTCATAGTCTCGAACACACAAATGGCATGTCCAAAGTGTGCTGAGTGTTAACAGGGTATTGCCACCCCTGTTAACTCTCAACCCCTCAGAGTCTCTGATACATCTTGGCTGTTATCCATCACAGCCAATGAGTATGTCTTCAAGTAATCTTTGACTTCCTTGACAATGTCTCTGACATGGACTCCTCTGAGGTTGCTCACAGAGACTTGGATCTCTGTAAGTCTTGCGATACTTGCCTGCCTCCTAGGCACATACAAGGGACTATCTAACAGCCTAATTATGTTTAAATCTATGATCAGGGAATCTAACAAGTTTAGATTCCCAACAATCTCCCCCTATTTAAACATAAATATTGCTAGATCTAACTAAGTTAAGGTAAGTGAGTTAACATCTTCTTCTTACTCATAACAGATCTAAACAAACATACCTCATGATTTTATTAATACTTAAAGAAAATTACAAGTACATTACATAAGTAAAATAAAAGGTGAAGGTAAAATTGGGCTGTGAACATCTTCAATAGTCATCATTTTTAATCCATTCTTCAGCTTCAGCCAAGTCCAATCTGTTATCTAGTTCTTCCTGCAAAGTCTTTGCAAACTTCTTGGAATACTCTGTGTTGATCTTGAGTGACTTCTTGTGACAAAGTAGCTGAATTGTTGAAGCTAAGCACAACTCATCTTCTCTTTGAAATGCATACTGGCAAGCCCTGTTCATGAATGCCATTCCTCTTTCAGGCTCTGTGTATATCTGACCATCAACAAGGCCAACTATACCATTGGGTAGGATCAAATCCCTGTGCATGCCATCCACTTGAACATCATCTGTAACAAAAGTTTCTTTAACAAGTTGAGAAATTCTTCTTCTTTTGTTGCCAGTCTTTGGGGGTTCTTGTTCAAAAAGCTGTGGTGGGGGATCAATCTTGAGTTTGGCAGCTGTTTCTTTGATCCAGGTAAACTTGGCCTTAATAGTCTTAAGCAGAAGAAAATTAGCCTGTCCAGTTCTTTTGGCCGCTAAGGCTTCAAGTTCGAACCATTCAGATAACCCAAGTATCTTTAGCCTGAAGTTGTCAAACACATTCATATTTCCCTGTTGGTTATTCCTCCATAAGATCATCTGTGGGGTGTTTGTGGATTTATTAATGGTGTATTGAACTTGGTTATCTTGCCAGGTGCATATCTGTTGTTAACGCAGGCATCATAGTCAGCTTTGACTTTCCTTAGTGCCTCAACGCGTTTTGCTTCCATTTCCCTCAACCTTTGTTTTTGCTTTTCTCTTTCAGGTGGTGTCATCTTCCTTAGAGTAGCTTCATTCAATTCTTTGGCTGTCTTGAGTTCATTTAATCTCTTGAATTCCTCAGCCTGTTTCTCTATTTCTTCAGGGGTTAAAGGAATCTCATTGGAAGGTGTAAAGGTTGAGAATTGGGAAAGGTCTGTGGTGGATCCTCTTGTCTCTAGCATCGCAGCTATCTTCTTGAGTTTGGTGTCTGTGTCAACCAAAACTATCTCCTTTCCTTTCTTCGAGACAGAGGACTCCACACTTATGTTTTTCAAAACATCAGCTCTTCTGATAAATGCTGTCTGAGCCTGAGTTTGTATTGCTTTGGGAAGGGAGCTAACAATGAACTTTAGCTTCTTGGAAGCTGGTTCATCATCATCCCCAGGCTCGCTGGTGTTAACCAAAGCCAGGGACTTTGATGAGTCAGCTCCATCTTGATTCTGTTGCTCCCCCTGAGTGTTATCCTCATCATCAGGTATGTTGATAGGTGTGATGACTTGGAGAGGAACAGGTGTAATGGTTTTGTCAGCTGATGATGAGCCTTGTTTAGCAGATGCAAGGTTAAGTGTTGGTTCTTTCTCCCCCTCACGTTCATCCTGGCTACGCAGACGTTTGGATGAACGTGTCTGAAAATGCCTTGCAATCTGTTCAACAGAGGCAGCCATAGCACGTTGCCTTTTCCTTGAAGCCCTGGCAATCTTCAGCAGAAGGTTGCCATTTGCATTGGTATTGGCCTGAACTCTACTGATAATGAAGTTTGCATGACGGTATTGCCTGTTGCGAACAACATCAAATTGTCTGTGCATAGTTAGCTCATGCTCATGAAGTAAGGCAGGGACCTCTAAGTCAATGACATCCTTCATTCTTGTGGAAAGGTGACTAAGTCCTTGTGCTACACCTTTTCTTGCACCATCCTTGATGGGTTCAGTAACCGTCTCAGCCACAGCCTTTTGTATGATGCCCGGAAATGTGACAGTGAAGTTGTGCATTTCAGACTTGATCACATCCAGCTTCCTTAATAATCGCTCAATATCAGATTGGTGATGAACAGGCTGAAGATTATGGATGTTGAGGCTTTGTTGAGCATAATCATCCCCCTTGGTAAAAGATCAAAGTTAGTTTGGGCAGGATGATCAAACATTAAAAACTCCGCTGTTGGATCATAGGCTGGGCGATGGAAGACTGTTGTTGTTGAGGTAGCAGAGTTTGGAGTAACAACAGCGTCCTTGGGAGGAGGAGTATTATTTCCAGCTGGTGTGGACACAGCTATTTCCTTGGGAGGAGAGACAGATTGCTGATCTTCCTCATCTTCTTCATCCTCCTCCTCAAACATTCCTTCAGGGATTTCATCTTCAGGCATTGACTCTAGATCAGAGACATCATCCTCTAATGATAGCATTTCTTCATCAGTATTTAGCAGAGGCTCATCGTCATTAGGTTGGTTTTGAGTCATTGTATCAGCCTCCTTCTCTTGTTGTACCTGAGATTTAGTGACTGGCTGTACAATTTTAGCCTGCAAGTTGTTATAATTAGTAACAAGGAAAAAGATAAGGGGAATGGTCGCCATTTCGCTGTCCCAGAGAGGCTGAGGGTGATTACTCAGCCACTCCAAAGGATAAATCCTTGGGATTCTTTTAAGTGTGAAAAATATATGGTTAATGATCGCCATTCGCTGCCCCTAGGAAGGCTGAGTGTGATTATTCAGCCCCCCAAAAGGTTAAAACCTTTGGGACTTTTTTGATTGTGAAACATATGTTGTTTATGGATCGCCATTCGCTGCCCCTAGGAAAGCTGAGGGTGATCATTCAGCCCCCCCAAAAGGTTAAGAAACCTTTGGGACTCTTTTAAGAGTGAAACATATGTGGTTTAAGGTCGCCTGTTACGCTGCCCCTAGGAAAGGTGAGGGTGATGATTCTGCTCCCCCTGAAAAGGATAAATCCTTTGGGATTCTTTTAAGGAGGGAACCAAGAGGCTGTGTGAAGTACAGCTGATCAAGGTTGAGACATAAGTGTATTCAGTGTCTAGAGGGTACAGGGTCATCGGGGTGCTTTATAAACACAAATGAATCATTCCCTGGTGCAAAGACAGAGTGTACAGAAGTCTTAAAGAATTCTAAGTGCATAGACAGACTTCTATGGGTCGAGGATTACCCTAACTTCACCACTCTCTCCTACAGACAATTGAGAGTGGTTGCTTTTGAACCTCTAAAAATGTACACTGATTACCTGTGAGATATCAGCTGGGTTAGGCTGGTTTCCTGTTGTCTCAGCTGACTTTGAGACACTAGACCCCTGTTGTTGGTCAGCAGAAGTGTCTGATTCCACAAGAGTATCTGGAACAGAGGAGGTGTCAGTCTTTTTTCCCTTGGCCTTAGTAACAGTTTTGGTGTGGGAAGAAGAGGGGATTTTCTTCTTCTTAGGCTGTTGACCAGAAGAAGCCTTGGACTTCGTAGTGTGCTACCCAGAGGTCAAAGACTTAGACTTGCCAGACACACTAGAAGTATTCACCTTCTCAGAAGAAGGGAGTAAGGGCTTCTCAGCTGTTGGTTGTTTGTTGGCCACATTCATCATATGAGAGGTGACAGGGACATCTTCAGCTCCTATTTCTTTGTAGATGGCACCTGTGATGCGGTAGGGCTTCAGAGCAGGCAACGCAGTGTTGTGGTAGTTGTCTCCCAACAGACTTTCAAAGATCAGCGACAAGAAGCGAACATAGCATATATTCTTTTCCCTGACATGATTTCTTCCCTTCAGCTGTTCTACAAGGATGGAGAAAAGAATGCTTCCAACATCAACATCAGCTCCCCAGATCAGCCCATATGCTATAGCTTGATGGTTAAAGGACATCTGATCTTGGGATCCCGGTATTCCTCCCAGGGATTTAACAATGTGGGTGAAGAGGACACGCCACATGGGTGTAAAGTACTTAATCTTCAAGGGAGATTTTGAGAGGACCTCAGCGGGTGTAAGGGCAGGGTTTACATCATGGCTGGGTTTGAGTGTGGCCAGGGCATCCTTAACAGCCTTTTTATCAACAACCTTAAGGCATTCATCTCCATGTTTCAATCCAGCCACACTCGAGAAATCATTAAGGGAGAAGGCAAATGGGTGTTCATTGCACGAGAGGCTAAAGGTTATAGTGTCATCTACCACTTCAGCAGAGTACCAGAATTCCCTAAGGTACTCTTGGTAGAAGGTGGTTGGGGATTTGGTGAAGGCTTCACTTAGGTCACAACTCTGCATGAAGTTAACCAGATCTGAGTATGTGTCATTAGGAGCCTTTATCCATCCAATGGCGTTGTTGGAGGCGAGGATGCTTGTAGATTTGTAAATCTATGCTTATGATTTTAGAGAGAGAAAGAGATAGAAAGATGGTGGATTTCACACTTCTAGAGAGAGAAAGTTAAGAACAACTATGTGTAAAATAACGAAAAACCACACCCTCTCCATCAAAGGAGAGGGTTTATATACCCAAGCCCTTGTCATGGGCTTGGGCTTACATTTGGCCGCCGGCCCATACATTACATGGGCTCGGTTTTGGGCTTCGTTTAAGTAAATGCAAATGACTAAACTACGAGCTATTACACGAACTAATGTTGGAGTGACCGATCCTTCATAATACGTAAAACGTATTTCCAACAATCTCCCCCTAAGGGAGGTCACTCCAAACAAGGGCGTTACCCAAGTTACAATAGTAAAATAAACCTAGCATACTATGCTTGTCTTGAGCTCGTAGTCTTCGTCTTTTTTTTTTTTTTTTTTTTTTTTCTGGTGAACATGCTGATGTGATCTTTGATATCAGTCTTGAGCATTAATCTCTTGCCTTGATCTCGTGCATCCATCACTTGTGATCTTCGCCTCTTCGTGACCTCACGTCCCACATACTTATGCCTTAGTAATTCTTGAAAGCTTCAGAGTTCGATACAGCGGAAGACTTAACTTTTAGGCTTTCTTGAATTAGATGAGGTATTAAGTGCATAAAGTATAAGCATGCGGGGACGACTTCTTCTCGGATTCCGCAACGCCACCGTCTTCAAATGCCGCAACATAAGTAGACACGAACGAAATGGCTTTGAACATTTCATTCTAATTCGGTAGCATTTTACCTCCGGTCGGTGAAGACCGTTGGACGATATTAGATATCGTACCCGTGACGGATAGTTTCAATTAAGTAACTTCCTGACAGGATTTCGCGGGTAAACCCGTTCTCTTTATTCGACCGTCCAAAGCTGACTGCGAACATAAAGAGTGAATCATTTGGATAAAATTATCCGCATGATTTGAAGCCGTCAATTCATGTTCCTGGAACAAGTGAAATTCAATTAAGAACCGCACCATCGTTGCTTTCCAGTTGTCACGAGCATGATTCGTATAGAATCTTGCAAGTTACCTACCAAGTGCTGTTTGAGGTTATCACTAGAAGGATTTCCACTCATCACCGTGAACACAAAGGTGTCACTCTGAGTGTTCTGGCAAAATCATTAAGATATTGCGTAGAGGCCTGGAACGTGTTTAAATTCAGTTAAGAATTAAACAACTGTTGCTTTCCAGTTATCACAAGTTTGATTCATAAAGAATCGCACAAGTCACCTACCATGAGCTTTTTGATATTCGCTCAAGAAGGATTTCCATCTTCATTGTAAATACTTTCGTATTACTCGGATGTTCAGGCAAGATCATGAAGATTTTGCGTAGGACTCTTAAAATCTTTCTTACTTTTCACAGTGTGTGAAGAAGCAAGGAAATATGAAAGTGTGTCCTAATGAGATATTTGATGATCTCAAATGGCTCTAGACTCGATCGTGCATTTTGGATTTTAGTGATCGGAGGCTGGAGGGGAGTGCCACCATTTCAATACCAATTTATTCGGAGTGAATAAATCAATAGATAACGTGTTGTCTCCGTGTGATTAAAACAAATATCTTTTGAGAGATATCTGAGTTAGCTGGGATGGGTTGTGCATTGCATCACTGGGTCCATGATGTCTGTATTCAATATCAAGAATCATTAACAATGATCTCAATAGCATATGTATTGACCCGGTTTCTGCCTAAAGTTGTAAGGAGGGCTTCTTTCTTTACACCCTTTATCTTTACAATTCTTTTTCATTCTTCAACCCCTTCAATGCTTACCAATACGTCATAACTAGCACCTTGTTGTGATTGTTCCAGTGCTAACTTAAGTACTTGGTCGGCATTCAGCTACATTCACAATCTTTCTCCATCTTTCCTAAGGACTACTATTTCTAGCTATGGAATGTCCTTGGGAAGATTCCTCCGGTTCTGGAAGAATCATAGGACTTAACCTATCCTACCATCCTTATGTCACCACAATCTTCATCTTCGTGAGATAAATGGGTTTCGGGTAAGTATATGTCACCATGAAAATCCATTTTGATATAGCAAAACCATTTTTCTCCCCCTTAACATATGCTACGATATTCGAAAACATTTCGCATATGTCGGGATGAGCCAGCACATTAAGTCAAACCATTTGTGATAATATCCCATATTAAATCACATTTTCTCCCCCATATTAAAAATATTAACCCAATCGATGTTTTTAATATCAATTGATTTAATGAAGTTTTAAGAAAGGTTTTGAGAAGAAAAATGCAAGTTCGTTTTATCTTCATGATATCAAACGCATGAGATATGATACCGATTTGTAACATGATCACATATTCACCATATTAGAAAAATTGACAAGGTTGGACCTGATAGATGAGAACATCATATGATAAGATCAAATGGTTCTTGTCAGCATATGTTGGTCGCCTCGTCACGTCTGAAGTCATCTCTTGACACCACATGTACGATTGGTATTGTTGTCTTGACACCAACTTGTGAACTTGGCACGTTCGGCATCGAAGATTCTGAATGCTTGACAATTGCTCCCCCTCAATTGTTGACCCGTGTTCTATTGAAAGAGCTGTAGTCGTCGGTTGAGTAGTCGCATCGTCGAGTATGTAGATACCAATTGTAGATAGCATGGTTGTAGAGATGATAGCTTCATAAAAACAAGACTTCTCTTGTTTTAACAAATAAATGCACTGAAACGTACATAGATTTGTGTTAGACCAAGTTATAACGTAAATCCCTTACAAGGTTTTAAAGTAAACCTTGCCCGAGAAAATTAATTCCCGTTGTTAGCCAAAGCTTTCATAAGAAATACTTGACTTTAATGTGAAAACCGGGTTGCAGTCAGAAATAACTACAAGCCATTTAGGCATGTTTTATGAAATATTTACAACTTTTGTACGAACTCTATTTATGGCGCCGTGTCGATATTAATCAACATTTCTAATGCCGTAAATATTATCGTACCAAAAGACATGCCTTTGAAAAATAAAGTAAAAATATTTTTGGATTTTTCTAGATTTTTCAATTTTTATGGTTTTTATATGGTTTTATATTTTTGTATTTTGCTTTTGTGAATAAAAATATAAACAATATATACCAATGATCACCAAGGATACGGAGAATAGTTTTACCACCACTATTCTTTTGCTTCATCTGCTAGTTCCTTTAGAGTCTCAGGCGAGAAGGTTCTCATTCCTAGCTTGTCGGCCAAAAATTCAATTCGAGTGCGATCTAAAGCCTTCGTGAAAATATCCGCCAGTTGATACTCAGATCGGACAAAGTAAAGCTCTATTACTCCATTTTCCACTTGCTCCTTGATGAAGTGGTAGCGAATGTCAATATGCTTCGACCGGGAGAATTGAACGTTGTTGCAGCATAAGGCAATTGCACTCTTGTTGTCGCAATACATCGGAATCTTGTTGAAACCTAGACCATAGTCGGTTAATTGCGATCTCATCCAAAGAATTTGAGCACAGCAACCGGACATAGCTATGTATTCTGCTTCCGTACTTGAGATTGCAGCGCTTTTCTGCCTTTTCGATGCCCAACTGATTAGACGATCTCCTAGTAGTTGCAAAGTTCCACTCGTGCTACGCCTGGTATCTTGACAACCCGCGTGATCCGCATCTGCATATGCCATTAGTGCAATAGAAGAGTCCTTCGAATACCAAAGTCCCCGATTAATGGTTCCTTTAAGATATCGAAAGATCCTTTTAACAGTAGCTAAGTGTAACTCAGTAGGCCTAGTTTGATACCTGGCACACATACATATAGCAAACTGAAGATCAGGGCGACTGACTGTGATATACAGAAGAGTACCGATCATTCCACGATAAAGTGTCGGATCAACGGCAACTCCATGTGGATCTGCATCAAGCTTAGTTTTCTCCACCATTGGAGTGTCCACGGGGTCGCAAGATTCCATCTTATATTTCTTAAGCGATTCAAGGGCATACTTGGATTGATTGATAAAGATGCCTCTGGGACTCTGAGATATCTGAAGACCTAAGAAGAATGATACCTTGCCCATCATTGACATCTTAAACTTGGAAGACATGAGTGTCCCAAACTCATCCGATAAGGTTTGGGTCGAGGCTGCAAATATAATATCATCAACATATATTTGTACCATAATCATATCTTTACCTCGTTTCTGAATGAACAACGTAGGATCCACCTTGCCTTTTGCGAAGCCTTGGGTAATGAGGAATTGTGACAAAAGATCATACCATGCGCGAGGAGCTTGCTTCAACCCATAGAGAGCCTTCTTAAGCTTGTACACATGATTAGGATAATTAGGATTCACAAAACCATCCGGTTGTTGAACATAGACCTCTTCCTTGAGTTCACCATTAAGAAATGCCGTCTTCACATCCATCTGATAGACGACCATATTCATATGGGCTGCATAAGCGAGGAATAGTCTAATAGCTTCCAAACGGGCAACAGGTGCAAAGGATTCCATAAAGTCGATGCCCAATAATTGCTTGTATCCACGAGCTACTAGACGAGCTTTGTTCTTCAATATTCCGCCTAACTCATCAAGTTTCACCTTGTAAACCCATTTCAAAGTGAGTAACTGCACTTGATCCGGGCATGGGACAAGTTCCCAAACATCAAGACGTATGAATTCATTAAGTTCTTCTTGCATAGCTTCTATCCAACAGGATTGAGTAAAAGCTTCTTTCCATGTCTTAGGTTCAACTTCAGTGAGAAAAGCATCAAAGTGACAAAACATTGCACTTTCTTGTAACTGACTTCGTGTGGATACCGGACGATTAGGGTCACCAATAATAGAATCTATAGGATGATCCTTGGTCCACTTGCTGTCATGTTCACGAATCCGTGGATTGGAGTAAACTGTAGAAGGAGCTTCCTCTGAGGTGGACGACCCGGCTTGATTAGGGTCGGGAATTAATACACCAAAGAATGGAAGTTCACGCATTTGAGCGAATTCCAAATCGTGATCATCGTCATCCTCTTCATCATCAATAGGCATGACATGGGTAGTTGTTACTTGTGTTGGTTGAGAATTACTCGTTGTTGGTATATCTTGACCAATTGTTGGTGCAGATGTGTCTGATTGTGCTTCGGTTGCTGGAGCGACAACTTCGGTTACCGGAGCTATTACCTCAGGTTCTGGAGCAACAATACTTGGAGGAGTAAAGAATTCATCAAAGAACGGTTGAAACAACGTATCCCATTCATTCCTGGTAGGTGGTATAAATGATGATGAAGTAGGGTTGTGTGGGACAAGACCAGAACTAATGTTACTGGGTCCCATTTCATGAAGTGCGGGTTCAGAGCTGCTTTGCTTAGAAGCCATTGCTGTCAGCTCATCAAAATCAACATTCATAGTTTCAAGGATTTTGCGAGAGTTACGGTTGTAGATTCGGAATGCCTTCTGTGCGGGTGCGTAACCAATGAAAATACCAATATCAGCCTTTGGTTGAAGTTTTCCCAAATTGTCACCATCATTGTTTGGATAGCAAAGAGAACCAAATACATGAAGATATGATAAATCTGGTACTTTTCCATGGAGAAGCTCATAAGGTGTTTTACCATGGCGTTTACGAATTAGTGACCGGTTTTGGGTGTACACTGCTGTAGATACTGCTTCTGCCCATAAAAACAATGGAGCCTTTGCGTAAATTAACATCGTTCGAGCAGCTTCCATAAGTGTGCGATTTCGCCTTTCAACGACACCGTTTTGTTGTGGAGTGCGTGCAACGGATGTTTCATGAGATATGCCAACTTCTTCATAATAATCACGCAAAATTTGATTCACAAATTCGGTTCCATTATCTGTACGAATGCGTCGGACAGTAGTGTTGAGACGCACTTGAATCATCTTGAGAAATCGGATGATGAATTTTGGTGCCTCATTTTTTGCTTTAAGAAATTTCACCCATGTAAACCGAGAGTAATCATCGACAATGACGAGGATGTACTTTTTGCCACTAAGACTTTCAACACGCATTGGCCCACAAAGATCCATATGCAACAGATAAAGTTTCTCTTGGTTGGTGTCTTCAGTCTTGGGTTTGTAAGACTTCTTAGTGCTTTTCCCCATTGTACACGCGGAACACAAATGATCCTTGTGAAATGATAGTTTAGGAAGACCACGAACAAGTTCGTTTTTCGCCAAATGATTAATAGCGTCAAAGTTAAGATGAGATAACCGTCGATGCCATAACCATGACTTAGTCTTCGATGCTTTGGAGAGAAGACATACGAGAGAAGCGGCCATCATGTCTTGTAGAGACAAAGTATACAAATTATTCCCTCGAGTACCTTTCAATAAATCAACCCCTTCCAAATTACGAATGAAGCAGGTATGCTCTCGAAAAGCAACTTCTAGGTTTGCATCACAATATTGTCCCACAGAAAATAAGTTGTGACCGAGACCTTCCACATAATACACTCTTGAAATTATAACATTCCCAATATGATATTCACCATAACCCGTTATCTTTGCAATATGATCATTTCCAAATCGAACCGTACCAAGAAACTTGCTGACGAAATTTCTGAGCTGAGAGCGATCTCCGGTCATATGCTTGGAGCAACCAGAGTCCAAATACCAGAGAACAATTTGGACCACCTGTTTTCAACAACAACAGTAGACAATGCATTGGAAACTATTGGTTCCGGAGTGTTAGCAGATACAGATATAGAATTATCAGAATTGCTAACATTTTTGAGACCCTTAGATTTCCTGCGTTTTCTAATGATAGTTTTAGCACTAACAGGTTTTACTGTTCCAACTTTCTTAGGTTTTGGATTATTCGCGGGCACTACAGTGGGAGTAGACCTATTTAAAGGGCACTTGGTTCCTACAGTACTGTCAGTGTTCCTAGTTAAAGGACACGCTTGTGTTTTGGTAGCCTTTGTACTCCTAGTTAAAGGACACGCTTTCTTCACTTCAGTGGGAGTGATCCTAGTTAAAGGGCACGCATTTCCTACTATAGTGAAAGTTCTACCAGTGGGGCGCCACATCCAACCAACTTGGGTTAACACTTTCCCAGTCGGTTTCCATTCTAATCCATTTTTCCGGGCATACATCTCATTCACATGTTCAATAAGGCAAGAATCATGACGACTAGAAAACATACATTCATTGCAATTCCAACATTTTAAATTAGAATTCACAGTAGGCTTAGAACGCTGCACAACCGCAGAGCCTTTAGGTTTAGCTACATGATTCTTTTTATTCAAAACAGAAATAACATTCCTAGAATGGGCTTCTACTTTCTTCTTCACTTGACTACTAGATGGGGGCAAGATCCTATCATTCTTCTTGTTTCTTTTAAGCTTAGATCTTTGAGCCTTAGTAGTGGTGCTTACTCCTGTAGAAGGCAACATGTGTTGATCCCAAACTTAGATCGATTAGCTTTGTGTATACGAGATTAGATCAAGTACTACACGTAGAGAAACCTTTGCTTATGAATAAAGTAACAAAGTGTTATGCGGAATTAACACTTGATCTAAAACACAATGATGTTAAACAAACTTTCACTTGTATTAGAATAATCGTGTTGATTACAATGAAAGGTTTAACTTGCGAATACTATGAAAACTGATATATGACTTTAACCTAAAAGACCTTCTTTTATAGAACAAGAAGTCTTGTACAATAAGCTACGAATCAACTATTCTAGGTAAAGATAATAATAGAAAATACAATGTCGTGCTTATCTTTACCATACATAAATAAAGAAACAAATAAACAAAAGATATTCTATCAGTGTCAATCTTCAAGGCTGTCAGCGTTGACTTCTATCAGCGTCCAAAGTCAATCTATCAGCGTTGACTTTCTTCTTATCAGCGTTTGGTGATCTGACCCATATTTTATTCCCAACAATCCTCCCCTAAACTTGATATCCATTCCAATGATCAAGTTTCTGAATAAAAACTAAAGGCTTAGGAGGAATCTTTCAATAACTTCTTATGTTGGTGATAAACATATCTGATCAAGTCCTTGGCCACATCACTCGTATAATCAATCTCCAAGGGTGTCTCTAGCATCTTCTCCAATACTTCTTTGGACAAGAAATAGTCAGCATCCACAAGCAAATATTCTGAAAACTTTGTAGAGCTCATATGAAATACACCACAAGTAGAATATAGCCTCCAATGAAGATTACTGAGATCATCTTCAAGATCCTTCCAAATGGCAGGATCTGCTTCTTTTGGACCACACAAAGTCATAAATGTGTTCCAAAGTCTTATTCCATTAGCTGAAGTAGGTGCTTCAGCTGTATACTTGGCCTCTATTAACCTCCATAGATGCACCAAGTCTTCCCTGTCTATGCTTGCAAATATAGAAATAACTGAAGTGAAAGTATGTACCTCCTTTCCAAATCGTCCAACCTTCCAAAATCCACACTCATCTTCATCAAAACTGATGATTGGATTTCTGTCATCTAGAGGTACTACATTTACCAAATCTGAAGCTTCCAAGGGAGAAAGCTTGAGATGCTTCCTTATAACACCTTCAGTTGGAAAATACACATCCATGTCTTTAGGAAATTGGAAAGGATCTCCTTTCTTCACTGGTCTTTGAGCAATCCTTATTTCCTTTTGAATCTGCATCTCCTCTGCAAGCTCTTGTTTTCTTTCTTCTGAAAGAAACTGGTAGACATTCTGTTCTTGCACCTTCCTCCAAATAGGATGTGCCCTATACTCTAGCTCCTCAAAAGATAAGGCCAGCAACTTCTTTGATGTCCAATTAGGCTGATGACATCTAAGCAACTTATAGTACAATTGCCTTCTATCTCTCTTGAGCCAGGTTTTGACCTCTTGTGCATTAAATCTCATAATCACCTTTATGTCTTCTTGTACCCTAAGAAGAACTTCCAACCCCCAAATTTGATCTGATAAACTCATACCTGGGTTGTCCATCACCTGGTCTTCCCAAGCATGGTACATTCTGGTGATTTCTGGTAGGTCCCAATCAACCTGATTCTTCAACTCACTCAACCTTTCCTTTGCTAGCTCATCCCCATATTCAAGCCTTTCTGGATCTTCAATAATTTGAATGCTTGAATCTGAGCTATCATCATCTTTTCCATCACCACTTTCTTCCTCACTTTCAGAAACAACAAATGGTGATCTTCTACTCCTCTTCAAATCTCTTTCCACAAGTTGTGCAGCCAACTGTTCATCAAATGCTATTTGTGCTGCATCTTTCTTTGGAACATCTTCTTCAATCAAAATACCTTTACCTTTGTCTTTTGGATCAATAATTGGTAAAGTAGAAGAAGAAACCTGTGTGGACACATCTTTGATAATTGTTGATGGCTGGAATACATCAACACTACCTGCAACTTTGTCAGCGTCCAAGTTGCTCCTATCAGTGCCACGAGTACCTTTATCAGCGTTGGATGTGTCAGCGTCCAAACCTGTATCAGCGCCCAATGTTTCTTTGAAAGATCCTTCCAAGTTCTTTGGTGTCATCTTGGATATATCAACAACTGGATGCTTCTTCAAGTTGGTGAGAGCTTCAGCAATCTGCAAAGATTCACTAAATTGTGAACTCTTTTCTGAACTCTTTTCACTAGCTGTGTGAATCAACTCATCCTCCTCATCCTCTTTATCCTCCCCTTTGGAAGATTCCTCCATTAAACTCCTGCTACTTGGATTCTCCAAAACAGTTACTCTCTCCCTCAAAACTTGGAGTTCTCTTCCCTGGTTGTTGACAGTTTGTACAAGACTGACATTTTGCTTTTGCAAGCTAATGACAGCCGCCGTCAATTCAATTATTGTCATAGGTTCCAATCTGCCCTCAGCTAGAATGGGGATTTGACCTCCCAAAATAGAATCATGGGGCATGGATGAGGTCTTAATGATGTTAGGACTGTCTTGACCAGCGTCTAAGCCTGTGTCAATAGCCCCAGCCTCACCCATTTCACCAGCCACACTTGTGGAGGTGGTTCTCTCTGCTACAAGGCTAGGATCACTAGAGGAGAACACTCCAGTAACCCTTTGGCGTTTAGTCAACCTAGATTGCAAGGGGGTGGAAGATGAAGTAGATTGGGTGGGTGTGGGTTGATAAAGGGGTGTTTGGGATTGTTCAAGAATTGTATCAGTGTTGGGATTGGCTGTGTCAGCGCCCACATTTTGAGTGTCAGCGCTGGGTTGGTCAATGTCCATGTTTTCTGGTGAAGGTGATGGTTCATGAATAGGCACAAGTTGGGGTTCAGGGTCTGGTTGTGGTTGTGGTTGTGGTTGTGGTTGTGGTTGTGCAGCCTGAATTACTTCAAGCATTGGTTGGGTAAGAGGTATGGATTCATTGGTGGAGCTCATTTTAGCAAAAATGGTTTTCTGTTGTTTAGGGATCTCATAAAAAGTTTCATGATCCCTAGAACAATATGCTTGTAAATCAAAGACCATTTGCAAAAATCTAGGGTAAGCCAAAGTCATTTTACTCCCCTTGTTTTTACACATCCCTTCAAAAATCATTTTTGAAAAATTATACTTAAGTCCACGTGTTATACAAACCAAAGCACTTGCTATTGACCTGTTTATTTCATTAAAAGAAGTACATTTTGGACTTAAGCATTGTAAAAGGACATGTATCAAATATTTCCAGTCAGAGGGAAATTCCTGCTTATGATATTTATTTAAAGTGACATCAGCAGGAATAGGATAACCCAATTCCCTAAGACCCTGTTCTATTGTTGCAATGGCAAGGGTAGTCACACCATCAGCGTCATCAAGACGCAAAGCTTGGCGAACCAAAGCTTCAGTGACCACCCATGTTCTTCCATGAACAGTAGAGGTTAATGTGGTCACTCCATTAGTTGTTGTGGAACTAACATTGTTCCAAAACTGTCTAATGTGTGCGACAGGGACTAATGGTGTATGAGAAAGTGCATACCTCAATGAAGATGCATTTAAAAATGCCACCATCTGTGAATACTGAGGAAATAAAGCATCATCAGCAGTCAAGTAAGCGATCATATTGTGTTGGCTCTTGAACTCCAATGTTAAATTCTTTGAGTTGAATTTGGGTGCCATGATTGAAAGCTGTTTAAGTTATATGATATGGGAAAAATCTAGGAGAAAAAGTGTTAGACAAGAAAATATGAATACCCAGAATAAAAAGATTAGCCAAATTTATAGGAGAGATGAATGATTTTGATTGGTCAAAAATGAGGCGGTTATATTCAAAGAGCAATCATGAAAATCTTGAATCAAATATAACTTATCTCATGCATTAATTAAAAGTAACTTCTCCCCAAAATTACGGCCAAAGATTAGTCAAAAAATAACAACTGGGTAGGGCCCACTAGGTGTCAACGGTCAAAAAAATAGCCCATCAGCGCCCAACGGCTATATTTTCTTGTCAGCGTTTGCCTAAAGCCTTGTCAGCGTCACGATTGGACGTAACAGCGTTTGGAGAAAAACTTGTCAGCGTCTAAAAAGTAAAAATAAAAATATTTAAAAAGAAAAAGACCTTAACAAAGTAATTTATCCTAAGGGAAATATCTTACAAGTTGATAATAATTACTGGGCGGCAAGCACTGTCCATTTATGCACACTTGCATAAGCAAGATAGACACAAATGTCCTCTAGAGTCCCTTGCTAACCAAAATACTTACCAACAAAGTTATTTCATAAAATTCTTTGTAACTCCCAGGTAAACACATATCCAAAGTATTCCCAAGTCTCCCATCAGACCATAACCAATTCTAAGTCAAAAATGTCTTGGCAGCATGCAAAGTTGATATACTATGCATGCTACAGTGCCTCATGGTTTAGTAAAACTAACCCATACTCACCTGTGGACACAATCTAGAATTGTGATGAGAGTATTCTAAGAATACCCAAGAGTCCTAAAGGTTCCTTAAACCTCCCCTTAAACTATGATACATGAGTTCTCAAAATATATATATGAACATTAAAAATTTATGTCAAGATAGGAATATAAATATTCCAACCATCATCCATAAACAAAACATGTCCAAATAGCTCTTCAAAGATCCATAAGCAACTCTATATCCAATGGCATAAAGCTACCATTACCTGCACATTTAGATGAAAACCACAAAACTAACATTTGTTGCTAACAGCGTCCCGACAACACTTAACAGCGTTGAAGAAACTCTTGTCAGCGTTAGACCATAATATCTCTAACAACGGCAAAATAACACTTGACAGCGTTACATTTACCTTTGTCAGTGTTAGAAAAATAATGTGGAAAATCTAAATCATCACAAAGACCAATAACAATGCATATCCTGTACATACTTTTACAAAAAGGTTCCAAAACACATATTAAGTGAGATTAACCATTCCAATATTTGTTACCAAATATTGAAATCTTCCAGCATCAAAAGGTTTAGTTAATAAATCAGCTACATTATCTTCAGTATCTACCCTATCTGGTTGTATTAAACCTTTCTCAAAGCAATCTCTTATAAAATGGTGTCTAATTTCTATGTGTTTGGTTTTAGAATGATGTACAGGATTTTTAATAATGCATAAAGTACTGTTATTGTCTACAAAAATCTTGGTATGCATAAAATTATACCCATAATCCAACAGCTGGTTCTGAATCCATAAGACTTGTCCACAACAAGCAGCTGCAGCAACATATTCTGCTTCAGTTGTAGAGTTGGCCACCACTGTTTGTTTCTTGCATTGCCAAGATATTAATCTGCTCCCAAGAAATTGGCATCCACCAGTTGTGGATTTCCTATCAAACTTGTCACCACCATAATCATTGTCTGAATATGCAATAAGGTCCAAGGGAGAATCTTTTGGGTACCACAATCCAAGATCTGGATAACATCTTAGGTACCTAAAAATCCTCTTCACAGCAAAAAGGTGACATTCTTTGGGAGTCACTTGATGGCGTGCACATGCACACACAGCAAACATGATGTCAGGTCTTGAGGCTGTAAGATACATCAATGATCCAATCATTGATCTATAGTGCCTAACATCCACATCTTTTCCAGCTCCAATTTTTCCCCAAGGGTATTGCCTATCCATAGGAGTGGAAGCCTCCTTCTCATGTGGAGAAAAACCATATTTCTTCAAGATTTCAGCTACATACTTGTCTTGGGAGATGAAGATACCATCTTCTTTCTGCTGAACTTGTAAACCTAGAAAGAAGTTCATCTCACCCATTGCACTCATCTTGAATTTATCTGTCATGAGCTTGGAAAAATCCTCACTCATTTTTGGATCAGTAGAGCCAAAAATGATGTCATCAACATAGACCTGCACAAGCAACACATGTTTTCCTTTCTTCTTTGTAAACAGTGTCTGATCTATGGTGCCCCTCTTGAAACCATTTTCCACCAAATAGGTGGACAATGTACCATACCATGCTCTTGGGGCTTGATGAAGGCCATACATTGCCTTCTTTACTCTATAAACCTTGTCTGGATTCTCAGGATCTTCAAAACCAGGAGGCTGCATTACATAAACCTCCTCAACAATTGTGCCATAAAGGAAAGCACTCTTCACATCCATTTGATAAACAGTAAAATTCATGCAAGAAGCATAAGCTAAGAAAATTCTGATAGCTTCAATTCTTGCAACTGGAGCAAAGACTTCTTCATAATCTATGCCTTCCTCTTGTGTATAACCCTGAGCTACCAAACGTGCCTTGTTTCTGACCACAATGCCTCTTTCATCTTTCTTGTTCCTTAGAACCCATCTTGTCCCAATTGGTCTCACATACCTAGGACAATCAACCAGCTCCCAAACATCCTGTATAGCAAATTGGTGAAGCTCATCCTGCATTGCTTCCACCCAACTTGGTTCTTTGAGAGCATCAAAAATCTTCTTGGGTTCTTCCTGTGACAGAAAACAGGCAAACAAACATGCTTGTACAAGAGGGGTATCAACCTTCTTGTGTATATTGGCAATAAACCCACCAAGACCTTGATGGGATCTTCTTGTCTGAACTGGAGCCATAACATCACCAATGATTTGAGATGTTGGGTGATCCTTTGCTGTGGAAGTGAGAACTCCTCCTTCAAAAAGTCTGGTGTCCTCAATTTCACGCTCCATGTTGCCAATATCTTCTTCAGATTCTTCTTGATCAACAGGAATCTCTTCATGGATATTGGAAGGTCCACCCTGTTCAAAATGAGAAGAGAAAAGCTGTGTAAAGGTGTCTCCAAAGTCTGATCCTTGTTTGTCAGCGTTTGGGCTAACAACGCCTGAACTGGTGTTGTCAGCGTTGGAGCCATCAGCGTCTGAATTGGTCGTGTCAGCGCTTGATTTTCCTTTGTCAGCGCCTGAAGAATCATGCATGTTTGTATGTGGTGGTATTTGAACACCACCATTATCTTTCCTTGCAGCAGTAGCAGCAGTAGCAGCAGCATAATACTCATCTGTCCATATAGGAAGTGTAACATATTCTTGTGTGGGAGATGATTCAACTGCTGGTGGTCCATCCTCCTTAGCAACCTGTATACCTGAAACATTACCAATTCTCTTTTCCAAAACACTTGAAGTTACCTTCACAATGTCTGGATCAGTAACAGGCATATAATTTAAAGCTCTAGACAAAGGTTCTAAGTCAAACAACCAATTTGGACCACTCTCAGGATCACTAGGTTTACTTTCTAAAAACCTAACATGTACTTTTTCAAGTATACGTTTTTCCTTTTTAATGTAAACCCTATATCCTTTACTCTGCACTGAATAACCCATGAAGTAGCCTTCATCACCTTTTGAATCAAATTTACCTAGGGCCTCACTAGTTTCTAGAACAACTACATGACATCCAAAAGGCTTCAGAAAACCAATATTTGGCTTCCTTCCCCAAAGTAATTCATAAGGTGTCTTATTATGTATCTTGTTGACCAATGCCCTATTTTGAACATAACAAGCTGTGTTAACAGCTTCAGCCCAAAAAGCTATAGGAAAGTGGGCATCAGCCAACATGGTTCTGGCTGCTTCAATAAGGGTCCTATTCTTTCTCTCAGCAACCCCATTTTGTTGTGGGGTTCTAGCTATGCTAAACTGCCTAGTAATCCCTTTCTTGGCACAAAAATCATCCAACAACTGATTTCTAAACTCACCCCCATTGTCACTTCTAATAATTTTGACCTCATTACCATTTTTCTTTTCAATCTGGGTAATAAAATTAATCAGACTTAGGGCAGTTTCACTTTTCTTGGCTAAAAAGAAAGTCCATGTGAACCTGGAGTAATCATCAGTAATGACAAAACAATATGATTTACCCTTCAAACGTTCTATATTAGTTGGACCAAAGAGGTCCATATGCAATAAGTGAAGGGGTTTAGAACTAGAGTGCACCTGTTTAGACCTGAATGAGACCTTGTGCTGCTTGCCCTTAAGACATGCAACACAAGAGTGGTCATTGTGGAAAGCCTTTTCAGGCAAACCATCAACTAAGCCAAGCCTCACAAGTCTATTAATATTCTTAAAGTTTATGTGCCCTAGTCTCCTGTGCCAAAGATTACTTTCATCTACTGAGGCTTTAGCATACAGACATGACATTTTATTATTTACCTTAATCCCATTAAGATTCACATTATATATGTCTTTATGCCTTGGTGTTCTAAAATCTATGTATTTCTCCTCAGGGAGCTTATAATCTTTGCTTAACACCAAGCACTCAGTATCTGTGAAAAGAACCTTATTTTTGTTATCACACACTTGTGATACACTAAACAAATTATAATCCAAGTCTTTCACCAAGAAGACATTATCAAACCTAAGATTGTTGGTGACAAGGGTTCCTTTTCCTGTGATTGTGCCGTAGCCACCCCCAAAGTATACCTTATCACCATCTTGAATAGGAGAGAAATTGGTCAGATAGTCTTCCTTTCCAGTCATGTGCCTTGAGCATCCACTATCCCAGTATCCATAGTCATTGATCTTCTTCTGAATGCCCTGCACATAAAGAAAACACATTAGTTTTCTTTGGGAACCCAAGCCTTGGAAGACTTGGATTCATTTGGTTGTTCAACAAGAACAGACTTGGTTCTCATAACAACCCCATTTTCATCCCTGTTTGAATGAAATTCCCAGTTAACCCCAATTGGTGTTGACAATGCCTTAGAAATATAATGAAACCTGTTGCATGTCATAGAAATACCAGTATTATTAGGGTTCTGGTCTTGTTTTGGTCTCCATGTTAAGCTAGTAGAAGCTCTAGACCTATTTCCCTGTGGTTGCAAATACCTAGGTTTAGCAGTGTGTCTGTCAGTGCTGAAATTACTCCTGTCAGCGCCCCGATTGCTCTTATCAGCGCTGAACCTAGGGTTTGCTACAGGAACCCATTGCCTATTTGACCAAGTATTTGACTTTTGAAAAGGTCTTAGGCCTTGTGTGTTAGACCCTCTAGAAAAGAATGGGGCTGGTCTAACGACTTGTGAACTCTTATTCACAAAGGTATTGGGTCTGACAGTGTTTGACCTATGTTGACTATTGTCAGCGCTGAAATGGTTCCTATCAGCGTTGACATTGGAAGCGTTGACACATTTGTAGGCCAAATGTGAGAAGCTCCCACATGAGTAACAGGCTTTTCTAGACATAGTCTTAGGTCTAGAAGCAAAGAAACCTGTTCCATGGTTACTAACTTGGCTTTTTGGTGACCTAGAATTTCTATACATCTCTGCATATTTAACACTAGGTTTTCTAACATTTTGTGGGCCAAGGTCAACAGGTTTGCCAGTGGTAGGGTGTGTGATCTTAATAGGTTTAGGATCATCAATTGGTTTTGTGATTGGTGTGGGCTCATTTGGACTTTCACACAATAACCCTCCCTTAACAAACAAAGTGTGGTTAGCTTTCTTCCACTCTTCTAGGTCAGTCAGCTTTTGCTGATATTCCTCAACTGGGGAAGTCACTCTAGGTGGAGGAATGAACTCCTCCTCTTGGCATTCTGGCAAGCCAGTCCAAGATAAGTCCTTTGATTGGACACCATAGAAATCCCCAGCTGGTGGTGGAACAACAGTATAATTATTCATCCCAATCCCACTCATATCCTTAGAGTCTCTTTGTTTACTAACACACTCTCCTAGGGTTTGTGTGGCCTTATCAAATCTCTGGATTTTAAGACTCACATTATCTTTATTCTTGTTAGCCTCCTCTAACTGAGCTATCAAATCAAGATTAACCCTATTTACTATATCTTGCACATCTTTACTCTGAAATAACTCATGTTTTAAGATGTTTATTTGATCTTTTAAATCAAACTCCATTTTCTTATACTCAGATACTGTCTTTTCTGTTTGGGTTAGAGCAATTTGATAGTTAGATACTTTGCATCTTTCAGTACTTGCCTCATCTAATAATTTAACTATCTCTTGTTTTAATTTTTCAGTATTTAAACGACAACCCTTAGAACAGAAAGCATCATCATATACCTCATTGTCTGATGAAGAGGAGGAGTGTGCCATGAGAGCATATTCAGCATGCTCTTCTTTAACTTCAGCAACCAAAGCTCTGTCCTCTTCCTCATTCTTAGCCATCCAGCTCCAATCCCATTCTCCAACACCATCAATTTGTTGAACAGCAACCATGGCCTTGGGATCTGGGTTCTTAATCATTTGGCTAGAAGGCTTCCCAGCATCAGATCTCCTTGGAGATCTACATTCCCTCATAAAGTGCCCCATCCTATGACAGTTGTAGCACTCTACCTTGGACTTGTCAAAGCCAGCAACATCCTTAGCATTAAAGGTCATCTTCTTCTTGAACCTTTTATTGAACCTGTTTGCTCTTAAACTTACAAGAGCCATAGTCCACTTGATGTCCATCTCTTCCAATTGCTCATCACTTATCTGCTCAAGATCTTCATAAGTAATCCTTGAATCACTAGGCAAAGAAGCAATGAATGCACACACAGTATCAAGATCAAAACCAGCAGGTTTAATTCTATCAGCGCCATGATTTTGTGTATCAGCGCTTGAGTACAAGGCGTTGACAGGATATGATCCAGCGCTGACAGATTGACATCCAGCGCTGACACCTTGAGATCCAGTTGCTGAATGTCCATAGAAGTTCATGGAATCAAATTGGCCTTCACTTTGTGAAAAGAAGGCCATGTTGCTGCTAGAAGATTTGTTATCACTCTCCAATTGCCATTCATTCTCCAACAGCCTTAACTTGTTGAAGATGTCATCAAACCTGGAAGTCTTGTGGGTGTTATTGACAAGAATAGATCTTGTCTCAATCTTCCATACATCACCAAGGCTTTTGAGAAAAGTAGCATTTAATTCAGGGTCATCAATCTGTTTTCCCATGAAGGAAAGTTGACTTGTGATGTCAAGAAGTCTACTTCTCACACTGCTGAGATTCTCATTAGGTTGAGCTTTAAAGACAGCATACTCATGCAAGAGTTGCTTCTTCTTTTCTTCTTTTGTGTCAGCATTGCCACCATGTGCTACTTCAAGAGCTTCCCAAAGCTCTTTTGCAGACTCAAAACGTTTGTACTTGTGCTGATTCTCATGACCTAGGGCATGTTTCAAGATGTTCAGAATTTTCATGTCCACCCTCTTCTTGGCTATGTCTTCAACAGCAACAGCTCTCCCATCATCAGGCTTTTCCACTTTATCAGCTTCAGGACAATTAGGAACAGCTGTCCTTGCGGCAATAGCAGCAGTAATCTTTGCTGCTTTATCGAATGTGTTCCCATATTCGATAATTTCCCAAAGAGTGTAGTCATGAATAGCTATGTATTGCTCAAAGTTGGACTTCCAAAGTTCAAAGTTCCTGGCATCAAACATGGGAATTTTGATACTAGGGTTTGAGAAGTTGTTTTGAAGCAAAGCAGGAGGTTGATTTGTTCCAGACATGATGTTTTTAGGGTTTTGAGAATTTTAGGGTTTTAGGGTTTGGTGTTTTAGGGTTCTGCGTTACTTAAAGATCAAAAGTTTCTCAACAAGCTCTGATACCACTTGTTGATCCCAAACTTAGATCGATTAGCTTTGTGTATACGAGATTAGATCAAGTACTACATGTAGAGAAACCTTTGCTTATGAATAAAGTAACAAAGTGTTATGCGGAATTAACACTTGATCTAAAACACAATGATGTTAAACAAACTTTCACTTGTATTAGAATAATCGTGTTGATTACAATGAAAGGTTTAACTTGCGAATACTATGAAAACTGATATATGACTTTAACCTAAAAGACCTTCTTTTATAGAACAAGAAGTCTTGTACAATAAGCTACGAATCAACTATTCTAGGTAAAGATAATAATAGAAAATACAATGTCGTGCTTATCTTTACCATACATAAATAAAGAAACAAATAAACAAAAGATATTCTATCAGTGTCAATCTTCAAGGCTGTCAGCGTTGACTTCTATCAGCGTCCAAAGTCAATCTATCAGCGTTGACTTTCTTCTTATCAGCGTTTGGTGATCTGACCCATATTTTATTCCCAACAACATGGGAATATTAGAAGCTGGTTTTGATTCCGCCTTATCTTTAGTGACCAAAGTTTGAGATGGTTTAGTCCTAGGGCCCTTGTTAAGTGGTGTGACGGCAATAAGGGTTCTTTTGATTGCACTAGAGGACGATGCTGAGACAGTGGCTGCGTTATCCACAACATTCTTACCTTTTAGAGTTCGAAGTGTTTCCTTTAACTCAGCCAAGACCAGATTCTTATCACAAATTTGTTCCCTCAAATCAGATATTTCCACCGACTTTCGATTCAATTGTTCAATCAATGATTGATTCTGTGCAGTGGTATTAGCACATGCGGGCTTTACTGAATCGAAGAGTCGTGTATTTTTCTGTTTTAAGTTATCAACTTTGGACAAAATCTTGGAAACTTGATTGTCTAGATCAAGTCTAAAACTCTCAGCGGCCTCAAGTACGTTCACACAGTTAAGCTCCTTAGATTTCTCTATTTCTATCGGCAAAGAGTTAGCAACTTTGTCACTTGGCTGACGCTGTTTTGATTGTAAATTCAATCGAAAATTCTTTTCAAAATTTGCATCATCGATATTAACACCTTCGAATGACGTTTCAAAGATTTCTTGAATAAATTGTTGCTTGCATTCAAGCGAAATACAATGTGTTTGAATCTCATCAAAACGTTTTGAAAGCGAAGAAAATGAATCTTGAAGCTTTAAAAATTCAGCGTCAGATTCGTGACAAGTACTATCTACCACAGTATCCACAGATTCAACATTATGCACAATAGAATCATTATCAACACTTGTATTCACACAGACAGAAACTATATCATGAGACATCACTTGATTCAGAAGTAGATCATTATGGCGTGAAACCCGTCCTATTTCAAGTAAACTGTTTTCATAAGCATCTTCCATTTCATTGAAAACACGTCTAACTTCTTCTATTTCCAAAAACAAATCTTGATCAATAGTACGAAGGCAAGCTTTAACATTGTTTACAAATGGAACAATTTCATCTCGAAACGCAGCTCTAGTGTGCTCAAAGTTCCATTCTCCTTCCGTTATGGCCGTGGCCGTCGTACGTTCCAAAATGACCTTGTCAAATTCGGCTAAGTGTTGGTGAACCGTATTTAAGTTAACGGACGCCTTACTTACCGGTGGAATTAACTTCGTTAAATCCTTTTTCACGAGTGTAGGAGACGTACTAGGAAGGTTTTCATTTGACAAACTTTGGGGCACAAGAACTGTTAATTCTGCTAATTCCTTTTGTAAGCGAATGCGTGTCTTTTTCGAAAATTGATCTTTGTTATGTTGATCATAATCAATTGTATGGAATTTTGAAAGCATTTTAGAATGAGTTTCATCCCCAAGTGATTGTGTCTCCTCAGTACCACGAACAAAAGGTGCTTCTTTCGATTTGCCAATTATGGTCATATCATAAAGACCGGGAATATATTCCTGAGCTTGTTTTGCATAACCGGGATTTGGTGGTAAATCTTGAAGACGCTTAAGTTCGAATTCTTTAAATGATTTAGTTAAAAGATGAACCTTTTCTGTGGAAGCGTATTGTTTTAAAAGCTGTTGTTCTTTGAATTTAAGAAGTTTGGTAGCATTAATTTCCGATTCAACCTTTTTAGACTCGAGAGTTTCGAATTCCATTTTAAGTTTCTGAAAATCATTGACAACCGACTCCTTTTCTTTTAATTCATTGGAAAGATTAGCTTTTAATGATTCTATTTCTTTCAAGTGTTCAATCTTTTCAAAACGAAATTGGTCAAATTCAGAACATGTTATTTTCTCTTCTTGAGGGACCATTTCAAAAGTTTTGACCTTTTCTTTATGCAACGCAAGCTCAGCAGTTAGGGTGGAATTCGTATCTACGGATTGTCTGAGGGCCATATGCATTTGATCAATAATATGTTTAGGCACCATGACCAAATCATGTGGAGCATAAGATTCCATACCCGTCGTAGCATTTGGTTGAGGTTCACTCAAATGTGTAGGTTTGGGTACCACATCATTTGAATTACTAGTTCCCGAATGCTGTTCGAGGTTGTCATTTTCATGCCCAACTTGATGTTGGTTATCATCAATATTATTAGATGTGGTTGGTACCTCACTGATGACATCAGAACCATAGTGATAAAGATTAGCAACAAGAGCAGCTTGGGCAGAGTGAATGTCATCACAATCCGAATCGTATGCATCAAGATCGTCCGCTTGATAAGCTGCATTAGAAGTGGAAACAACTGCAATGCCTTCAGTATCTGCTGCCCCTGGGTCTGCCAGAAATGCCAACTCCTCTGAATCCAAAATCTTCCCCTTAGACTGAGCATCAACCAAATACATCTTCTCACGAAACCATGCATCATCCCTTCTCCTTTTCGGCTGAGTGCATTCCCTAGCCATATGACCTTGTCCTCGGCAATTGTAGCAAGTCACAACCTTCTTAGGACCAATAGGACTCCCATTTCCACTAGCTTGAGAATTCACAGCTTGATTGTTCCCAGTCCTTGTAGGAGGTCCATATGAATTTTGCCTTCCCTGAATAGGTTGCACCGTCACTTGACCATCTTGAACAGCGGCTTGTTGTCGAGGATTTGATGAGGTGCGGAGCTGATTGTTTGTTGGTGGAAATCCTCTAGTTGCAACAAGTTTTGACAAGTAAGCGGTGAGATGGTTTAGTACATCAGCCGGTGTATCATTTGGAGTAAAGACCGGTGCTTGGATTGGTGGAAGTTCATTACAGTAGAAAGCTTGTGCTGGTTGTGCTTCTATTGGAAAATATCCTTGCTGAGGAGTATAGCCCAATGGAGAAGTGTTGGCTTGTGATGGTGATGTTTGATATGGTGGTTGCTGTTGAAAAGCTTGTTGATGAACACTTTGTTGATATTCTTGCTGTGGCATCATTGGTGGTTGATAAGATGGTTGCTGTGGTTGCTGATAGATGTGTGGTGGTGGCTGCTGCAAGTATGATGGTTGTTGATAAGTATAAGCCATGTTTTGTTGAGAAGCATACATTGCAAGTGGATCATGAACTTGAGGTGTAGACAACCGAGCCTCGATCACATGGCATTCGTGTTGTTGAAGAAAAGCTTGAAGTTGATCCACATTGGTGTTATGCAAGTCCTTAGCCAATTTAACATCCGTCACGTATTTTTTCCATTCTGGAGGAAGAGTGTTCAAATACTTGGTGTTCAATTGAAAGGTAGGAATTGCCATGCCATAAATATTTAGCTCATTCAACAATAGGGTAAATCTCAGATAGTAGTCATTGAGAGTCTCCCCTGGCACATAGGCAAACTTATCAAACGCATCATAAAGCTTACACTCTCGTTCTTGTTTAGTTAACGAGGTGCCTTGCATGAGAACACGAATTCTATCCCATAACTCTTTGGCAACTTTATGTTTGCTGACGAGTTTGTAGACATCTGGAGGAAGAGCTTGGAGAATGATGTTTGTAGCATACTTATCGCATTTATCTTGAATCTTCATATCTCCAGTCAACTCACCCGTTGTGCGAGGACGAGTGGTCGTACCTTCCGTCACAGTACCATATTCTAATGGTCCATTGAGCACCGATGCCCAAATTAGATGTCCATTCTCCTTGTTCAACATATAAAGTTCCATTCGGGAAGCCCATTCCTCATACATAGTCTTCACCAACATTGGTGGACGATTATCCGTACCCGAGAGGATGGACTTATCCGTAAGAGATGTATACTCCATTTCAATAAGTTAAGATTTACAAAGTTGATCGATCAATGAAATAAGGTTAAGTATTTTTGTGTTGTTGTGAGTTAAAACCGAGAAACAATGTTAAAATCCCCTAAAATATGTTCTCGATAAACCAAAAATTCCAAGTCAAAATTACACACGTTTTTATGGAATAATTTTTGGTTTGTCGGAATGTCAGATCAGAATGTCAGATCGTAATACCAGATCGGAATGTCAGATCGTAATACCAGATCGGAATGTCAGATCGTAATACCAGATCGGAATGTCAGATCGTAATACCAGATCGGAATATAACCCTGTCGAAATGTTGTTGCTATCGGAATGTTCAGATCGCAAAGCCCTATCAGAATGTTCAGATCGCAAAGTGGCTGACAAAATTCGAGCAGAGTAACGACTTAAAATACTTCCTTATACCCGTCGGAATCTCAGATCGCAAAGTACGATCGGAATGCCAGATCGGAATAAGTAATAAAAAAACCAGCGATCGCAATGTAGAACCAAACCCTTTCCGATGGTAAGGTTATTGCGATGGAAGCCCAAGTACAATTTGTACTTTCCGATGGAGGTTTCTGCTAGAATTTCGGAATGAAGAACACCCAACTTTTTGCACTTTTGATCCAAGAAAGATGATGTTTTAACGAAAACCAAGATACCAAGAACAGTTTAACATGAATCCCTATGTTATACTACTTTAAACTTCGATCCAACACCAAAATTTTTTTTTTGAAGATTCGGCTAAAAACAAACCACAATCTACGAAATGTTTAGAACACAAAAAACAAACCTATATTTCATCCCAAGCTCTTGATACCATTTGTAGATTTGTAAATCTATGCTTATGATTTTAGAGAGAGAAAGAGATAGAAAGATGGTGGATTTCACACTTCTAGAGAGAGAAAGTTAAGAACAACTATGTGTAAAATAATGAAAAACCACACCCTCTCCATCAAAGGAGAGGGTTTATATACCCAAGCCCTTGTCATGGGCTTGGGCTTACATTTGGCCGCCGGCCCATACATTACATGGGCTCGGTTTTGGGCTTCGTTTAAGTAAGTGCAAATGACTAAACTACGAGCTATTACACGAACTAATGTTGGAGTGACCGATCCTTCATAATACGTAAAACGTATTTCCAACAATGCTTTCGTTGATCTCGAAGTTAACGTTTGCTGCTTTGGGAACGGAGAACGCCATGGATTTAAGCTTGAAGGTGAAAGAAAATGGAGGATGGGTTAAGAGAGAGAAGCACTTAGAGAGAGAAATAGATTTGAGAAATGAGAATGGTGGTGGGTGAGAAGAGAAAAGAGACAATATATATATTCAAACAAAGTAAACAGTTATTCAACCGCATTAAATGCAAAGTGAGAAAATGACTGCTCAAGTGGGTCCCTTGACCTTTCAAAACTTATTTGTCTTCTCGTTATTCGAAAAATAAATGATTAAATATTTGAGAATGTTTTTTGCATTTACTTGGAAAGTAACTACCTAGTTTCATGTGAAAAACATTTAATATAGAATCAATCATTTAATGAACACATTTATTATTAAGCCACAGGCTTTGAGATATTGAGCATCCCTAGCTCAACAACTAGCCTGTTGAACGAAGGTTTAGCCAATGGCTTTGTGAAGATATCAGCTAGTTGCAGCTCTGTGGGAACAAAATGCAGCTCAATATCTCCCTTCATTATATGATCCCTGATAAAATGATACCTGATATCAATGTGTTTGGTACGAGAGTGAAGAACAGGGTTGTTGGATATGGCAATGGCGCTGGTGTTGTCACAAAAGATTGGCACTTTGTCATATAAAATTTCATAGTCCGCCAATTGACTTTTCATCTAGAGCACCTAAGCACAACAGCTGGATGCAGCGACATATTCTGTTTCAGCTGAAGACATAGCCACAGAGTTTTGCTTCTTAGCACTCCATCCAACCAGTTTTCCTCCTAGGATTTGACAGCTGCCTGAAGTGCTTTTCCTGTCAATACAACATCCAGCATAATCTGAATCTGAATAGGCCTTGAGATCAAAGCCTGATTCCTTTGGATACCATAGACCCAGGGATGGTGTTCCTTTGAGATACCTGAAAATTTTCTTAACAGCCACTAGATGGGATTCTTTTGGGTTAGCTTGGTATCTTGCACAGAGACATGTGGAGAATTGGATATCAGGACGACTAGCTGTTAGATACATGAGTGACCCAATCATGCCTCTATATAAAGTCTCATTAACAGAGACCCCTGACTCATCAGGGCCCAAGTTGTTGGGTGGAAGCATGGGGCATTTCACTGATGCACAATCAGCTAAGTCATATTTTTTAAGTAAATCCTTAACATACTTTTCTTGACAAATTGAAATTCCCTTAGGACATTGTTTAATTTGAAAGCCCAAAAAGTAAGTTAATTCACCCATCATACTCATCTCATATTTCTTGGTCATTAATTTAGCAAAACGTTTACTAAGATTGACATTCGTTGACCCAAAGATGATATCATCCACATAAATCTGCACAATGATGAAATCACTCTTATCCTTGAAGGTAAAGAGTGTTTTATCAATAGAACCCCTGACAAATTTATTTTCAGTTAAGAAATTAGAAAGAGTTTCATACCATGCTCTTGGAGCTTGTTTCAGCCCATACATGGCTTTGTGAAGTCTGTACACATGGTTGGGAAACTCGCTGTTCTCAAATCTTTCAGGTTGTGCAACATACACTTCCTCAGCCAAATCACCATTGAGGAATGCACTCTTTACATCCATCTGATACACAGTGATGTTCATATAGGCAACATAAGCAAGGAAGATTCTGATGGCTTCATGTATTGCAACTGGAGCAAATGTTTCATCATAATTAATTCCTTCAGTCTGAGAAAACCCCTGTGCCACCAATCTGGCCTTGTTTCTGATGATGTTCCCAATTTCATCCATCTTATTTCTATAGATCCATCTAGTGCCTGTGATATTCTTTCGAGGTGGAGCTGGCACTAGTGTCCATACTTTGTTCCTTTTGAACTGATTGATTTCTTCTTGCATAGCAGCTACCCATCCTTCTTCTACCAGAGCCTCAGCTACTCTTTTAGGTTCAATTTGTGAGAGAAATTCAGCAAAGAGACATTCATTGGTTGAGGCAGACTCTGAGTCATGGATTCGCTGTCTAGTTGTGACCCCTGCATTAGGTTCCCCAATAATGTTGACAAGAAGAATGTGTTGATATCTTGACCACTTATTTTGAGGAGCTGGGGACTCAAGGATAGGAACACTTGTGGGCACAACTGGTACAATTTGAGTTTCATCCTGCTGACTAGGAGGGCTTTCTTAAAAGACTACTTTAGTGTCAGAGTCTTCTTCAGCCATATCAAGAGGTACAACTTCATTATCAGCAGGAGAGTCTTTAGGGATTTGAAGAATTGGTGAGTCATCAATAGCATTAGAAGGAGAAGGACTACCAGAGGTTTGTGGTTCTTCTTCATCAAGTTCCTGAGAGGTAAGAACTTCTATGTTGTGAGTAGACAGAGGGTCAAAGGCAGGAACATAAGGAGTGAGAGTGTTGGAGTGATGATGACTGGTAGGTCTTGATTATGTGAACTCATCACTTGGGAAAGATACATTTTCATTAAAATCAATTTCATCACCCTCTGTTCCTGTTCTCTGTATGACTTCATCATCTTCATTGAATCTAACATGGAAAGTTTCTTCTACTTCTTGTCTTCTGATGTTGAATACTCTGAAGGCTTTGGCTGTTGGAGAGTATCCCAAGAAGAAACCATCATCAGCCTTTTCATCAAACTTTCCAAGTTTATCCCTGTAGTTATAAATGAACACAGGACATCCAAACACATGAAAGTAGCTGACATCTGGAGATCTTTTTCTGAAAACTTCATAGGAAGTTTTACCATGTCTTTTGACAATGATTGATCTGTTTTGTGTGTATCAGGCAGTGTGAACAGCTTCTCCCCAAAATTGCTTTGGTAAGGCTGCACCATTCAACATAGTTCTGGCTGCTTCAATCAAAGTCCTGTTTCTTCTTTCAGCCACACCATTTTGTTCTGGGGTGCCAGCTGAAGAGAAGTTCTGTGAAATCCCTTTTTCATCACAAAAGGATTCAAGTTGATGATTCTTGAATTTAGTACCATTATCACTTCTTAGAGCTTTGACTCTAACATCATTCATATTTTCAACCTGTCTGATGAAGGACATGATGGTATCAGCTGCATCACTTTTCCTTCTGAGGAAGAACACCCATGTGTATCTTGAAACTTCATCAACTATGACCAAGGTGTATTTGTTGTGATTAATGGTCTGAGGTTTGACATGCCCAAACAAATCCATGTGAAGGAGATGTAAGCACTTGTCAATAGAGAATGATTGCCTAGTCTTGAATGAAGACATGTGATGCTTTCCTTTGACACAGGCAGAACAAGTCTTGTCTTTAGAAAACATTATTAAAGGTAGACCAGCAACCAGGTTTTAAGTGGCTATCTTGTTGATGTTCTTGAAGTTGAGATGAGACAGTCTTTTGTGCCACAGCCAATTGACACTTTTAGAGGCTTTAGCAAGAAAAAAATTTGAGCTGTCTTTAGAGCAAACAGCCATGTTGATGACATAAACATCTCTTCTTCTAGGTGCAATAAGCACAACATCGTTGTTTTTGTTGAATATGGTTCCCTGAGTCTTAGTAAACAAAACCTTATAGTCAGCATCACACAATTGGCTGATGCTAATAAGATTGTGTTTAAGACCATTCACATATGCAACCCTGGTAAATGTAATCCCATTGCAGTTCACTGAGCCATATCCTTCTATGTCACCTGAAGAGTTATCTCCAAACACCACTTTAGGACCTGGTTCCTTTGAGTATCTGTGCAGGTATTGTTGAATCCATGTCATGTGTCTAGAACAGCCACTGTCTAGATACCATACCGATTCCTTGAGATATTTCTGCACAGATACATAGAAACAGGTTAGTTCCTATGGTGAACCCACTTTCTAGTGGGTTCCCTGAATTGCTGATTAGCAACTCTTGTGTTCTTGTAGAACTTCTGGCGTTGGGAGGGACAATTCACTGTTTCATGGTTATAACTTCCACAGATATCACACCCAGGGAAGTCACCACACTCGTCTGAGTGATGCTCTATGAACCTACATAATTTACAGGGAGGATAAGGTTTGTAATTTCCCTGTTGTCTTTTGGAACTCTGTGGTCTATCCCTAGAGGGTGTCTGAGCTCTTTTAGCTGCCATGTGTCTTTCATGATCTAAAGTCATGTGGTGAGAGTTTTTACATACATTGCAATAAGGTTTGATTAACCTTTCCCCTTTGGGTTCACCTAGGACTGACTTAGGTTCATGTGAGGTAGAGCATTCAGCGGAAGGCTTAATGTGTTGTTTCAAGAGTTCCACTTCTTTCATTAGAGACAACAGGCGATCTTCAGTGGTAGGGTTAACCTTATTCGCAGCTTTAGTAGCAACAGGCTTAAAAGCTACTTGTTTACCAGTTATTTTAGCATGCACATGAAAAACTTTAGCTGGAGGTTTCTCAATATCTGTTCTAAGTTCACCCTTAGCAGCTCGAGAAGAACTACTGGGTTCAACTCCAGAGAGTTTGGGCAAGGGTGGTAGCTCAGCCACATCTTCAGAGACAGGGTCATTAGTCAAAGTGGTATCTGACATATGAATAGTCTCTATAGATTTGAAGACAATGTCTTTGGGTTTGGTGAGAATTCTTAGCTTATTTTTCTTAGCAGATATATCCCTTTTAATGTCTGCAGGTACTTCATCATTAAGCAATTGATCTATTGTGAACCTAGCACACAACCATTTTTCAATAACCTTGTTTAATTCAGAAACTTGATCATTTAAAGCAATGTTTTTCAAGGTTAATCTAGCTACTTCATTTTGCAGGGATATTTTCTCTAAATTAACCCGCCTGAGAGTTTCACATTCAGATTTAGCATTTAGCAATTCAGATTTAACAGAGTGAAACTTATCAAGTAGGTTCTTTCTTTGTTCCTCAACAAAGTGTAAGTCAACAATGGTGTAATCAAGGACATGCTTACGTTCATCACTATCAGACATAGATAAAAGCCTGTGTACCTTTTTCATTGTGATGTCAACCCATTGTCCTGATCTTGCATCACCTTTTCCAACAGCTGGTTCATCCTCAGCTATCGCCATGAAAGCCCTGACTCTGGTGGTATCTTCCTCATCTGAAGTCAGTGGCTCATCATTCCAATCATAAGCTTCAGCGACCAACCATTTCTCTATCTTTTTATCACCACCCTTCTTCTTGGACAGAGCTTCAAGCTTCAAGTTCATTTGTTCTAACTCAACTTTAAGTGCCTTGTACTTGTTTTTGTAATCCTTCTTCTCAGTGTCTGATGAATTGGATTGGTGAGATGAGTTGTTATGTTGTTTGAACTTGTAAGGTTTGGATAAAGATGATGGATAAGAGGGTGAGGATGTCTTGGTGGAAGGACAGTCTTTTTGGAAATGTCCAAGCTTTCCACAGGCAAAGCAAGTTTCTTTTGACCTGTCAGTTGGTTTACTAGCTGATCCTATTCTTCCTGATCTTTTGAAGAATCTTCTTTGGTTGGCTAGCAAGGCTCTTTCATGAAACTCTGCATTAAGGTCTGTCAAGAACTCTTGGCTGCTGCGGGTGTCTTCTTCAACATCAGAATCGCTGTCATGAGGATGTGTTGAAGAGATCAAGGCTTTAGAAGATGCTCCTTGGACTACAAATCTTTCAGTATCTGACTTGTAAATAGTATCAATCAGCCCTTCTTCACAATTATACTTTCCATAAAGCTGAGCAAGAGTGTCATTCTTGATTGAGTTGTTAGCTCTCTGAGTCTGATTCATACTCAGCCACTTTCTTGGAAGGCTGTTGACAAATGTGGCATTGATCTCAGCTTGACCAATTGTGACATCATTCATTGCTAGGTCATTGAGAAGAATCTTCAGCCTTGTATAGGTTTGCTGAACCTTTTTACCTTCAAGTGACTTGAAGGCATTGAACTGAAGTCTGAGTGCCTGAATCTTTGTCTCTCTTGTTTCAGAGGGTCCTTCATGGCCAAGGATGAGGTCTGTCCACATTTGTTTGGTTGTGGGACACTGAATGACAGACTTCATGATGTGTTTAGGAAGATAGGATATTATGATGCTTTTGATACGTTTATCTTGGTTTGCCAATTTTCTATCAGCTGGAGTCCATTGTTTGAGAGGTTTGGGAAGAGGGTTTTCTTCAGTGGATGTAAGCGCCATGGGAATATAAGGACCATTTTCTAAAATTTCTAGAAGAAAAGGTTCAAGTCCATCCAAATACACAAGAAATTGACTCTTCCAACTGGCAAAATCTTCTTCATCAAAGACTGGTACACTTGTGACATGTGATCCACCTCTTGAGTCAAGAAGTTGGGGTAGATCATCATCATTGGCAGGAGGGTTGAGTCTTGGTGAAGATGGTCTTTTGGAAGGTGATTGTGGTGGGTTAGAAGTTTTTGGCATGGTGGATCTTGATTATAAAACTGAGAACGATGTTTCTTGAAGGTTTTAATATCAAACACCGCTCTGATACCAATTGAAAGTCCCTAATCAATGCTAGAAACCCTAATCTTAACTAATCAACACAAGGTATTACTTTTCAAACGTAATCTTATTATTGTATAATAAAGAATTACAAGTGTTATGGATAACACCGATTGATGACAATGTGTTGTGCACACTTTGAACAACTATAAACCCTAACTTATGAATACAGTCGTAGCTGTTTGATTCAATAAGTTCTATGCAATAATGTTATGAATATACTCAAAGTGTTAAACATTAATGCATGGATACACATCCTATTTATAGTGTTACGAGATTGACCTAAATAGTACTTGATGGTGACTACACAAGCTTTCACAAGTTCCCACATCAGTCACATGATGTTCTTCTATTCTTGGTAGTCTTCCAATATGCTTTAAGGAAACAGTTGTCAAAACAGTTTCCTTTTTCTTCATAGTCTCGAACACACAAATGGAATGTCCAAAGTGTGCTGAGTGTTAACAGGGTATTGCCACCCCTGTTAACTCTCAACCCCTCAGAGTCCCTGATACATCTTGGCTGTTATCCATCACAGCCAATGAGTATGTCTTCAAGTAATCTTTGACTTCCTTGACAATGTCTCTGACATGGACTCCTCTGAGGTTGCTCACAGAGACTTGGATCTCTGAAAGTCTTGCGATACTTGCCTGCCTCCTAGGCACAGGCAAAGGACTATCTAACAGCCTAATTATGTTTAAATCTATGATCAGGGAATCTAACAAGTTTAGATTCCCAACAATTCTCCAACTAATAAAATATATTATATATATGCGGATTTATTTTATGATAAATGTTCGCATCATTCAATACATATCTAGAAAGATATTTTCATGACTAGTATTCAGTGATTACTTATTATACATATATATATGCTAGTCCGTACACTCGGATATCTTCTGCCTACGGGCGTACATGTACTTATCGTTCCCAAGTGGAATAAGAGGATTGAGTGAACCTAATAATTCAACTTGTCGTGTAAGAGGGTTGCAAACCCAACGACCGCGGATCATGTATCCTTGTTAGACACCTTGCTATCAAGACGTTGTAGTAAGTTACGCAAACCAAATGACGCATGATGGACTTACAAAAGACACACTGTGCACGTCTAACAATATTTTGTCAAAACTTTGGCCGTCCTTATGGTAGTAACGGTACGTTGCACGTAATAGCATAACACATCCCATAAGTTAGTTAAGATACGTCTTATACTATGTGACAATTCGCGGTTATGGCAAGATCCACCTGCGTTGGTTCACACGTTCGAACCCAATTTCTATCTTTTGTACGCAACTATGGTACGCCCATTCGCGCTGGCCTACGCGGCCGTAATTTTTTGAATACTTGATTAAGTTTAATACTACTAATCGAGTGTAGCACTAATGTAGGAAATTTTTGTGCAAATTCCTTTAACCAATTAATGTTCGTTTTCCTCGACTCGACTCGAATTGATTTCAAATTAACGTGGATTTATTTGTTTTTGGTAAAATATATTTTTGGTATTTTTTTATAAAAACTAAAAGACAATTAATGAAAATATAAAAACAATTATTAATTAAAACTATTTAAACTAATTTGAAAAAATATTAAAATAAATTTGAAGACTAATTTAAAATAAAACTCCAACCTATATTTAAATCTAATTAATTTTAAACTAAAAAAATTTAAATGAAATCTATTTTTTTTAAATAAAACTAAATTGAAAACTAATTTAAAATTATTAAAGTAATTAAAATAAAATATTTTTTATCTTTTTATTTTTTTTAACTTTTATAACAGAAAATAATGAGAAAACTTTTGAATTAAAATTGATAAAACAAAACTGAAACTAGTATTAAACTATTTTAATAAACTGCCAGAAAAATTACCCTATATTAATGACGAATGAAGAAGATAAACATAAATAAAGGACTAGATCAACTGGTTAAGGCTGTTGGCTGTTATACTTGAGGTCGAGGGTTCGAGTCCTTGGGTGACCTTTTTGCTATTTATATTATTTTTGGACTTTGAAATCTCAGACTAATAGAGTCTAAAACTTAAGCAGTAACAGCAATACAAAAAAGCATATAAGTAGTAAAGCAAATAATAAGCAGAAACGAAAAGCAAATAAGCTAATAAGTTTTAACCATTAATAAGCAGATCCAAACAGATACAAGCAGTACAAAAAAAACTATATCAGTAACTTAAATCAAACAAAATAAAACATAACAGCTTATCAAATCAAATAAGCATAAGCAGAAATAAGCTATAACAGCTAATCAACTAAGCAGATAAAATCAATATAAAAAACTTAAAACAGTAAGCACAACTTATGTAAAACTAATAAGCAAACTAAAAAGCAAAAACAAATAAGCAAATCCAAACTAGAACACTACTTAAAAATTAAACAGATTAATCAAATGTTAACCTAAAATAAATAAGCAGATCCAAATAAACTTAAATTCAAACAGAACCTTAAACAGTACTACTCAAAACAAAAAAAGCGTATCATAAATAACAGTAACTACTCAAACACAAGCAGATTCAAACAGATCAAATTCCAAATAACATAAGCAGATAATTAAGAAAAACTTATAAATAAAATAGAAAACCAAACCTTGTGATGACAACCGTTGGGACGAAGGGATGAGCGCTGAGCCCCCTTATGAACAAACCGCAACGAATATCTCCTTTACCCAATCATCATCATCACCATCATTCACACCATAAACATGAACAGTAACCGAACCAATATTTTAATAAATCTCCCAGTGGGGGAAATTTATGTACCAATTTATATTTCTTTTTTTATTTTTTCAATTAAAACAAATAATAATATTAAAAATAAAACAGATTAAAGATTACTTTGACAGGAAGTTAAATGAGACTAAATTAATAAAAAAAACAACTTTTCATTAATAAGATAAAATTACAATTACTGGAAAATGAAAAATTACATTAAACCTAAAAACTAGTTTGTAGAAATTAAAAAAAAATAATAAAAAAGTGCACACATAAATTACACATGAAGGGGGTTTTTATAGGCAAAACCCCAAAAACTTCTTGGTGATCACGTCTTCAAATCATGGCCGCTCTTTTCATTTTCTTTCCTTCTCTTTCTTCATCAACGGTGGAAAACACTCCACTATCACATGGATTGCCTGGCTGTCCATTGAGGTGTGTTAGTTGTGTTTGTTTAGGGATGATGTGGAGGATCCTGATTGGAGGATTGGTGTGTGATGAGTTGTTCCATCCAATAAAATCAAAGAGATAGGCCACGTCGGATTAAATTGAGGACCACCCCCTTGGTGTTCTTCTCCGATTTTATAGGGGATTAATTGGGGCACGTGTGAATCACACGAATATGGTAAAAGCCCCAATTTTATTGGGTAATTTTTTTGATTGAGGTAAATTAGTGTTTGTGAGATTGGGGTATACTGGTTTTGGGGAATGAGTTTGGGAGAGAGAGAAAGAAGTGGGTGAGAGTAACCTTGTTAGTATCGTAAAAATGGGAGTGGGGTGAGTAATTGTTATTTAATACGTGTGAGGGTAATGTGACAATCCGTCAATTTACGATTGATATTTTAATACTCAAATATTATTTGAAAATATTATTTTAATGATACAATATGAACTCACTTATTTTTGGGAAGAAATTTGGATTTACGTCTTGAAGTAGCATCGACTACGTTTAAACCGGAGGAATTCAACGTTACGTGCTTACGTTTACATACACCGTCTTTGGTGACAGTCCAACATTTCAGAAAATAAATTTATCTGAAAATATTATTTTGGAGTTTTAAATTTGTGTTGGTTCATAAACTCACAAATTTACGAGAAGAGATTAGGACTTACGATTTCATTTTAACGACCTTTACGACTAAACCGGAAACCTTAGGATTACGTATTTACGTTTTCGAACTCCGTTTTTGATGAAACAATTTTTATTGGATTCGTTTTGTGACGGTGATTCATAATTTATAAAAACGTTTTTCGTAAAACGACCCGAGGGCACGCAAATCGAGGAAACTAGAATCGAGGAGTACCCGTAAATAAATGGGATGAGACAAGTGGGACACTTGTCCCACCCCACTCCCAAAACCGGCCTAAGTTGCTAACTTAGCACCATGAGGTGTCAAGTCTAAGCTAACAAGCTTCACACTTGTCCTAAGTAGCTTACATCTTAAGCCTTTCCACCATCAAAACCATCAACACAAACCACTTCACCATTACAACATGCAAACAACTCACAAAATCCTCTCAACTCTCTCTCTTGGTGCCGTCCCACCACCACCTTCAAACTCCCATTTGATCCAAATTTCACCACAAATCTTATGTTATTCTTTCATAATATGATGTCCTTTTGAAGACCTATTGATTGGAGGTGATCATAACATCCATGGAAGAGTTTTCTTGGTGTCTTGAGGCTGATTTTCCCAAGGTGTTTATGAAGCATGGTGGTCATGAAGAAGGTATTGGCTATGCACAAGTTTCTCCATCCAAATCCATGTCAAACTCATAACCTACATCAAGTTGGTGGTATAAAGATTGTCCTCCTCAACTTCTTGTTATTTTTGATTATGTAAACATGTATTTTATTTCCTATTGTATATATTTATGATGATTATATGATGATAAAAATGTTATGTGGGGATTTGTTGTTGATAAACATGATTAAAAAGGTGAAAAACCATATGAAACAAGGTTAAAATCTTGATTAATTTACATGGCTGTATAAAACAGTAAAGAAGCAAGTCATGAACTGATGAAATAATGAAGTAGGATCCATTTACAGTAAGCTAAATGTCTTGTACACATGTGAGAGTTGGCCATGCAATGGAATCAAAATAATGAGTGAGATATGATCAAAACAAGTTTAGGGTATAAATATGAAGTTACTGTTTTGGACGATTTTTAGAAAATACTTAAAGGATGATTCAACAGTAGCTATAGACGAGTTAAATGTAGCACATATCATGTAGTTTATGTGATAAAAATTTGAGCTTCTATCTCCATATAGAACTCAAGATATGGCAGTTTTGGTGAAGATGAAGTTAAAAATCAGATTTTTGGAAATTAAAGAATAATACTATTATATAAGCACTCACATTTTAATATATAAAATGTAAAATAAAAACCCACTAACTTATGGATTTTATTTATATAAGTATGTAAAAGGTTAAATAAGTGGACATTTTATAAAAATGGTAACTTGTTAAGTTTTATAAGTAATAAAAACTATAAACATGATTTTTACGACTTTTTCGGCTATTGCCGTAAAATTAACGTTTTGTTAAATAAAAACTTAGATGGTTGGACCCGTCTAATGAAAACTTTATAAAACTTATATACTGATATATAGACATGTATAACAAGTAAAAACCGATAAAAACCCGAACTATAGGACAAACGGACATTAACGAGCTAAATAAACACATTGGGCTAATAATTGGACTAAATAAGTTAAACACTCGTAAAAAGACCTTATTGGGCTTAACCCATTTGGACCCAACTTGTAAGGTGTAAACACTGATCATATAAGTATAAAATGGATTAATAAGAGTTAAAGAACTTATAATAAGTTTATTGGACTTAAAACGCGTAAATAGGTAAAACGAGAAAACTAGTATAAAAGTTATCGACACATAACACAAAAATGAGTAAATGAGAATATGTAAACCCACTTGATCATCATATATATATAATCATCATATGTATACATACTTGTTATTTTTATAAAGTCATTGGACATGAGTCTAAGACCGAGTATTATTTGTCTAGGTTTCCGTGATTGAAGCACGTACCGTACGTCCGAATTGCCGATAACCCGCCTTCCCATATCAACGTGAGTTCATAGCCTCGCACTCTTTTAAATGTTTTATAAATGCTTTATAAACCCGCGAGGGAGATAACATGTTAGTTTTTATAAAAGTTTGGACACCATTTGTCCCGATTGTTTGTTTATTGATTTTGGACCCGAATGATTGAATGACCCGATTGTATGACCCGATAAATGATTAATGGACCCGATAGATGAAATTAAATGGATTATTAAAGTTAGGTTATGTCACTCAAAGTCCCATTAGCATGAATTGTGAACTACCGGGAGTTGGTAGACGCTTATGCATTTAATAGTACTATTTGGGGACGATCACCCCAGTTCGCGCGTTGACGATTGATCCCCGTCGTGCCACATTGATTGGTAAGCGAATTTATGTATGAGAAGATTTCCAATAGCGTGACCTTTGTGACGACACGCTACTTTAGATGGGCAAAATTGGTATCGGGTTAGCTACCCGTTTTGGTTTAGTAAGGTAACAATGTCATGCGGCTTATAATAATCCAATCACCAAAATAATACTGGACGCTCCGAATTACGATGTATTGCCTGACTAGCAATATTGGGTCATACTATTGATATTATGTTTGTATTTTGGTTTTCATAACCATATTCATATAACGGTATTTATTTGATTTTATACAACGTCATAAGACGTATTGTATGATGTTTTTACGACATTGGCTCGTATAATAAGTTTTAAGGCAAATGCCTATATTATGATTTTCGATAAGGATTTGTATAAACTGATTTTTGGCTATTTTACGGCCTATTACAACGATTTGTACGTATTGATTTTTGGTACTAATTTTATACCAAAGTTATACTGATGGAATTTATTAAACTCTATGAATTCACTCGGCGTTATCGCTGACCTTTTCTTTTAACATGTTTTATCTCAGGTACTTGAAGGTAATTCTCGGGAAGACGACAAGAATTCATGGCCCGCACTTAAACAATATTTTTCCATTCAAATACTTTGTAAAACTTTGTATGAAATAAAATGACTTGGGACCAATGTAACTTTGATATTATTGAATGGAAATGCTTTACAAATAAACGACGCGATTTTTATGCGTTGTCTATGATGTGAGTAATGTGCTATCCCGTAACACCAACTAGTCTTCCGCTGTACTGAGTTGTATAAATTTGGGGGTGTTACAGTTTGGTACCAGAGCTCTCGTTATAGAGAACGAAAGATTTTTAAAACTAAGGTTTTGAATAAAACATTTCAAAATCTTTTAACCATAAACATTTTTCTAAAAATGTCTAAAAATCTTTTGACTATAACGGTGCCGAAGAATTCCCGAGTTACCGACAAGGCCAAGACTGAGAAGTGTTATTTTAATATATAACTTGGATTATATATATATATATATGATGTAATTTTATTACATGATTGTTCGATGATTATTTTGATTTTTATACGAGGTATTTATACGACGTAGATTGTCACAAGAAACCCTAACTCCCCTAGTAAATTAATCGAAGCTATTCTCGTAGGAATTCTAGCTATCCTAGATCTAAACCAAGTTGTGGATATTTATGATCCCAACAAATGGTTGATATTCGTAGAATTGTAGACATTAATTGATTGCGATATTGAAAAAGAATTGGCGAGATTAAATCTGATATCGATGTCATGACGATCTTTCCTTATAGAGTGAAGTTTGACAAAACGTTACCACCTAGGAAGATGTCATCTGATTCGTTGTCATCCAATTCTTAAGTTGAAATCGAAAGGGTGAATGTTGCACTTGAGGCTGTTATTGGAACCATTACCCAAAAGCCTCATGCCACTAATACCTTTCCGAGAAGTCTAGTTGAATGATCAAGTCATTTCATATTAATGACTCATTTGATAATTGTTATTGTAAGAGCTAATAGGATTGGAATTAAGTGTTGTTTATATCGAGCTTTTATTGCCTATTAAGGCCTAAGAATAAGATTGAAAGTATTGGAGAATGAGGTAGGATATCGAATTGAGTATAAAATTGGTTAAAAACTTGAATGAAGTAAAATTTAACCTATATGGAATATGAGATTATTAAGAGGAAGTCGTTAAGTTCTGTGATTGAATTATAAGGTTTTAAATGATTGTAGGTTCGTGTTAAGGGTTGTTCCTAGGCCATTGTCCAATAATGAGGATGCCCAGTGTCCAATAAATAAATTGAAGAAATCTTCTTCTGAATTGAGACCGATGGATCTTCCGGGACATGTGGAACACCTAATGACTCTTGTAGATTAGTATTCATTGTGGTATCTTTTAAAAATAATCCCTAACTTAACTGAGATATCAGTTAGTAGGATGAGTTCTGAGAATTGTATGACATAGTGACACGTAATGTGTTGCGGTACAATTTTGACTTGTTTGTGATTAATGAAAAGACTACCTTTGATCGCTAAATTCTACACGTATCGATGTTATCTATCCTTTATTGCTTCATCCTAATGCTCGCATTAGTGATGCAACCATTGAACAAGTACTCATCTTGAATTGAGTTACGTTGTGAATCATTCTTCCTGAGTGCCATCGAGATCATGAACCTCATGATTACTTGGCTAAGCTCATTTCTTGATATATTGAAGTTAGTTCTTGGTGAACAACTCTTCATCACTCTTTTGCAGATCACACATGGTTTTTATAAGTTAAAACGGTATCCTTTGAGAAAATTTATTTTTCATCACAATAAGGATTATCCAAAGTGAGATTTATAAGTGATTGATATCAAAATGAAGTTGTTTATGAGACGCTTTGGAAACTTAATTATTTCCATAACAAAGAAAATTTTTGTAAATTTATTTTGAATTCTTATTTAAGAATTAAGTATGAAAATGTTTTTATTATAAACATGATGATAAAATTTTGACGAACTGAGTATTGCATCGTTAATCTTGAAATTGTATATAGTTGCGCGCCTACATACAATTTGGAATGGACTATGCGAGACTGATTAGTAGTCACCATGAAACTAATGAATGAACAGTACATTTTCTTTGAAGATTGTGAAAGATTAAAAATTTATGAGATCTGCAAGAAGTGAAAAATAAGGACATAATGTTAGGGACACCTACATATGTGCCTGTAGCATCTATTCTTTTGAGTCGAATTTACTCATCTGTGGAAATTGTCTTATTTGACGATTGACAATCCTTTCTTGTCCAATTCTCCCGTATTGAGATTTTTAGGAAAAGTATTTGATTACCGAGTGTTGATACCTGACTGAATGTATTGATGTTCTTATCATTTCTTATGATTTGATTTCATTTGAATGACCTGGGTAACGATCCGAGGAGCTTTCGAATGCGTACTCCAAATTATGAAAACATGGGATATTTCATATTCGTTAAATGTTTTCGCCTGTATCTGATTTGAAATTCTCTCGCGTAGATTATGCGTTGACCTTACTCTTTAGATGGTAGTTGTGTCTCCATATATCCTTGAATTTGTGAAGGATTATGAGTTATTATTAGTCTTTTGAGAAGTTCACATCTTATCGACGACGATGAAACTGGAAAGTTGATAGTGCCAGTAGAATGGATTGATTGATTATGACATGACGACATTGTCTTAATTGATGGGAACTCGAGTAGAATTCCCCTAAATGATAAGATGTTGATTATCAAAAGGGATCTAAATAATTCTTGATGGATGATCATATCCTGTATTTAGACTTGAGATTATACCGTGAATGGTTGTGAATTAGTTATAGATATTATAATCTAGAATGAACTTAAAATGAATTTATTAAAAGATGTTTCGGTTATCTGAAACTTTAGGAAGTGTTTGTTGATGAATTACCTAGACTTTTGCCATTAAGGCAAGTTGAAATTTGGTATTTGATTCTATTCCCGGTGCTGCACCTGTGGCTTGTGCACTGTACCTCAGCACCATCTAAATTAAAGGAATTACCGTACAACTGAGAGAGTTGTCGGAGAAAGATTTTATTATACCAAGCCTGTCATCCTGAAGAGCTATGGTGTTATCTTTCCTTATATTTATAGATTACTGTGACTGAGTAAATTGACAACCGAAAACGATATCCATAACTCGAAATGGAAGAATTGTTCGATCATTTACAAGGTTCTAGCAAATTTGATCCATAGCATGGTTATCATCAACTTCGCATCTGCGAAAAAGATTATCTATTCCAATCACTACATCCGGTGCTTGTAATAAACGTTATGAGTTTCACGTGATGTCGTTTGGATTGACAATGCACATGTAGTATTCATAAAATTGGTGAATCACGTGTGTAGGCTGTAATTTGATAAATTCATGCTCGTGATCATTAAGGACTATTTATTTGTTTGTTTATAAGAATAAGAATGAGTTAATAATTATTTATAGACTGCCTTAAATTGGCCGAACAGTGTAAACCTGAACCTTGAATAATTAACACGTGATTAAAGACTTGAATCTTTACATGATTTAACCGTGTGATTAATAGATAATGGAAGCTATATTGACTTTTGAAAGATTAGAACCATTAACGCTTAGGGGTTAAAAACTTAATCCTTTACAGAAAATGACCGTTGGATTAAAAATGGTAAGATGTATGCATATAGACTCTTCAAAAATTAAGAGCCCTTTTAAGACTTTGGATTTTTCCAAAAAGAAATGGAAATATGTTTTGACAAATGTTTTAACAAAGGATTTTAAGGGATTATTCCCTTATACACAAACTATTTAACTAAACTTCTGTTTATGGGTAAATGTTTGTGTATACCTCCAGATAACTTAAAAAGGATTGAGGAAAACCATTTATACTATAACCTAAAAACTTAAAACGACAATTTTTGCTTTTCAACTAAGAAAACTTTGACCAAAGTATAAACAAAGGTTTTTCGAACATTTACAAACCTTATTAAATATTTTGGATAAATCAACAAAAATCTTGTTTATTAAATTCAAATTTATTTTGAACATTTTATATAATTGGTCGAACTAAGAAATTTAAAATCTTTACGTTTACGTTACATAAAAATTGAATATTTAATATTTAATTAGTTGTAATAATTATCGACGCTTTAGACGTCAGATTGAGTAAAACGGATAAAAATGATAGTAAAGACGAAACTAAAACATAGAAGATATGAAGAAGGAATTTTGAATAAATACGGTTGTGATATTTATTTCATCAGGAAGGTAAACGTAATTACTGACGCATAATGTAGAAAAAATATCTAAGTGAATTGTGGACATGATAATTATATCATCATGAGAAGTGAATATAGATACCGACGCAATATGTAGAAAAGATAAAGAACCAGTTAGGACATGTTCCTTAATAATGAAGGTGCAAAATAAAGTGCCGAACAATATAAAATAGCCGATGTTTATAAAAAGGATAATATAGATAATAAAAAGAGGTTCGCGGATAATGTGAACAATTAAAATTGAGAAGCCGATGGCGTTAAATGTATAAAAGGCCACTTGTGGTTGCCTAAATATGGAAATTTTGAGATATAGTTATGTTGGAATTTGTAAGTATAAGTATTCTATTTATGTCATTTATGACTAAAAGTATCTTTGTCTGAAGAAGTTGTACTAATGGCAATTATGAAGGCAGACATCGCCTCATACATTAGTAAACGTCTAGCTATTGCAAAGGTCATCATCTGAATTTAATTCGATTTGGGTCATCGTCGACAGACTGACCAAATCTGCTAATATCATTCTCGTTAACGATAAATGCAAAAGAGTTATGTAAACATAGCATGCCTGTATCGATCATCTATATCAAGATCCTCGCTTCGCATCAGATTTCTATAGATTTGCTCAGAAATCATTGAGAACGAACCTTGATGAGAGTACTATGTACCATCCCAAATCGAAGGGACGAGGTAAAGTAACGATACAAAGTAATATAAGTGCTGTTTTATGTTTGAATGATTGACCTTTGGTAATAGACCGTATAATCGTTTTCCATTGAAGAGATTATCATTGATAATTATCGTATTAGGATCGAGATCTAATCTTGTTAGGATCTAAATCTTAGAGCATCCGTAAGCAAGAGTTGAGATGAAGACATCCGACATACACCCGTTGTGGGTTAGACATGTCTCTTAGGTATAAGGTTCCCTATGATGGCGAACCTATCCTTGCAAAATACCCGACCCGCGAGATCTGAAATGATTGTTGAAATTAGGATTTGATTATTGACTGCCGGTAGTGGGCAAGAGGTTATGTGAATGTGAAATGTAGATCTTGAAGTGCCAAATGGGTAGCGAAGTTATGCCAAAAATTTTAAACTTGGAAAGATGAATTCATGATCTAACAAATCATGGGATACAAGTCCCCGTTGTATGGGACCATTGAGATGATGTAAAAGTTGGGATTAAAAGGCATATAAGCTGGATCTACCCTAGGACTTCAAAGACTGCGTGAATTATGTTTCGTATATCGAACTTGATAAAATATCTATCAAGTGAGAATCTGATTATTCTTAGTAGATCTTAGATCGGCGAAAAGTTGCATTCATCAGAAACCCATGAACATCATGGATAGAGAAAGTAAGTCAACATTAAGCCTGATCTTATTCCCGTAGTTACGTTTGATGAACCTCGCGTATTGTAATGAATTGCACTTGTGAGAAAAGACCGAATGTGGAGGAAATACCCACATGGCTTTAACTCTATAAGAAGCGAGTAGTAAGGTAAGATGATCTTTGAGGACAAAGATCCTGTTTAGGGGTAAATGCTGTGACAATCCGTCAATTTACGATTGATATTTTAATACTCAAATATTATTTGAAAATATTATTTTAATGATACAATATGAACTCACTTATTTTTGGGAAGAAATTTGGATTTACGTCTTGAAGTAGCATCGACTACGTTTAAACCGGAGGAATTCAACGTTACGTGCTTACGTTTACATACACCGTCTTTGGTGACAGTCCGACATTTCAGAAAATAAATTTATCTGAAAATATTATTTTGGAGTTTTAAATTTGTGTTGGTTCATAAACTCACAAATTTACGAGAAGAGATTAGGACTTACGATTTCATTTTAACGACCTTTACGACTAAACCGGAAACCTTAGGATTACGTATTTACGTTTTCGAACTCCGTTCTTGATGAAACAATTTTTATTGGATTCGTTTTGTGACGGTGATTCATAATTTATAAAAACGTTTTTCGTAAAACGACCCGAGGGCACGCAAATCGAGGAAACTAGAATCGAGGAGTACCCGTAAATAAATGGGATGAGACAAGTGGGACACTTGTCCCACCCCACTCCCAAAACCGGCCTAAGTTGCTAACTTAGCACCATGAGGTGTCAAGTGTAAGCTAACAAGCTTCACACTTGTCCTAAGTAGCTTACATCTTAAGCCTTTCCACCATCAAAACCATCAACACAAACCACTTCACCATTACAACATGCAAACAACTCACAAAATCCTCTCAACTCTCTCTCTTGGTGTCGTCCCACCACCACCTTCAAACTCCCATTTGATCCAAATTTCACCACAAATCTTATGTTATTCTTTCATAATATGATGTCCTTTTGAAGACCTATTGATTGGAGGTGATCATAACATCCATGGAAGAGTTTTCTTGGTGTCTTGAGGCTGATTTTCCCAAGGTGTTTATGAAGCATGGTGGTCATGAAGAAGGTATGGGCTATGCACAAGTTTCTCCATCCAAATCCATGTCAAACTCATAACCTACATCAAGTTGGTGGTATAAAGATTGTCCTCCTCAACTTCTTGTTATTTTTGATTATGTAAACATGTATTTTATTTCCTATTGTATATATTTATGATGATTATATGATGATAAAAATGTTATGTGGGGATTTGTTGTTGATAAACATGATTAAAAAGGTGAAAAACCATATGAAACAAGGTTAAAATCTTGATTAATTTACATGGCTGTATAAAACAGTAAAGAAGCAAGTCATGAACTGATGAAATAATTAAGTAGGATCCATTTACAGTAAGCTAAATGTCTTGTACACATGTGAGAGTTGGCCATGCAATGGAATCAAAATAATGAGTGAGATATGATCAAAACAAGTTTAGGGTATAAATCTGAAGTTACTGTTTTGGACGATTTTTAGAAAATACTTAAAGGATTATTCAACAGTAGCTATAGAAGAGTTAAATGTAGCACATATCATGTAGTTTATGTGATAAAAATTTGAGCTTCTATCTCCATATAGAACTCAAGATATGGCAGTTTTGGTGAAGATGAAGTTAAAAATCAGATTTTTGGAAATTAAAGAATAATACTATTATATAAGCACTCACATTTTAATATATAAAATGTAAAATAAAAACCCACTAACTTATGGATTTTATTTATATAAGTATGTAAAAGGTTAAATAAGTGGACATTTTATAAAAATGGTAACTTGTTAAGTTTTATAAGTAATAAAAACTATAAACATGATTTTTACGACTTTTTCGGCTATTGCCGTAAAATTAACGTTTTGTTAAATAAAAACTTAGATGGTTGGACCCGTCTAATGAAAACTTTATAAAACTTATATACTGATATATAGACATGTATAACAAGTAAAAACCGATAAAAACCCGAACTATAGGACAAACGGACATTAACGAGCTAAATAAACACATTGGGCTAATAATTGGACTAAATAAGTTAAACACTCGTAAAAAGACCTTATTGGGCTTAACCCATTTGGACCCAACTTGTAAGGTGTAAACACTGATCATATAAGTATAAAATGGATTAATAAGAGTTAAAGAACTTATAATAAGTTTATTGGACTTAAAACGCGTAAATAGGTAAAACGAGAAAACTAGTATAAAAGTTATCGACACATAACACAAAAATGAGTAAACGAGAATATGTAAACCCACTTGATCATCATATATATATAATCATCATATGTATACATACTTGTTATTTTTATAAAGTCATTGGACATGAGTCTAAGACCGAGTATTATTTGTCTAGGTTTCCGTGATTGAAGCACGTACCGTACGTCCGAATTGCCGATAACCCGCCTTCCCATATCAACGTGAGTTCATAGCCTCGCACTCTTTTAAATGTTATATAAATGCTTTATAAACCCGCGAGGGAGATAACATGTTAGTTTTTATAAAAGTTTGGACACCATTTGTCCCGATTGTTTGTTTATTGATTTTGGACCCGAATGATTGAATGACCCGATTGTATGACCCGATAAATGATTAATGGACCCGAAAGATGAAATTAAATGGATTATTAAAGTTAGGTTATGTCACTCAAAGTCCCATTAGCATGAATTGTGAACTACCGGGAGTTGGTAGACGCTTATGCATTTAATAGTACTATTTGGGGACGATCACCCCAGTTCGCGCGTTGACGGTTGATCCCCGTCGTGCCACATTGATTGGTAAGCGAATTTATGTATGAGAAGATTTCCAATAGCGTGACCTTTGTGACGACACGCTACTTTAGATGGGCAAAATTGGCATCGGGTTAGCTACCCGTTTTGGTTTAGTAAGGTAACAATGTCATGCGGCTTATAATAATCCAATCACCAAAATAATACTGGACGCTCCGAATTACGATGTATTGCCTGACTAGCAATACTGGGTCATACTATTGATATTATGTTTGTATTTTGGTTTTCATAACCATATTCATATAACGGTATTTATTTGATTTTATACAACGTCATAAGACGTATTGTATGATGTTTTTACGACATTGGCTCGTATAATAAGTTTTAAGGCAAATGCCTATATTATGATTTTCGATAAGGATTTGTATAAACTGATTTTTGGCTATTTTACGGCCTATTACAACGATTTGTACGTATTGATTTTTGGTACTAATTTTATACCAAAGTTATACTGATGGAATTTATTAAACTCTATGAATTCACTCGGCGTTATCGCTGACCTTTTCTTTTAACATGTTTTATCTCAGGTACTTGAAGGTAATTCTCGGGAAGACGACAAGAATTCATGGCCCGCACTTAAACAATATTTTTCCATTCAAATACTTTGTAAAACTTTGTATGAAATAAAATGACTTGGGACCAATGTAACTTTGATATTATTGAATGGAAATGCTTTACAAATAAACGACGCGATTTTTATGCGTTGTCTATGATGTGAGTAATGTGCTATCCCGTAACACCAACTAGTCTTCCGCTGTACTGAGTTGTATAAATTTGGGGGTGTTACAGGTAAAGAGTAAAATGGTTTACGTTTGTTGTCTGAGTTGACTGGCCATTTGACCAAGCAAATAATAAACCGTTTTACCGTCCAACTTTTTGTAAATAATTTGGGCTTGGCCCAATTCAGGTCCAACCGTCCCTTTTTAATTGTTCAAATGGGCTTTAGGATGAATTTTCAATCCGTCCATTATTTTGGGCCTTTTATGGGCTTTTGTTCAAATATAAATAAAAGATAATCCACAAATGGGATTTTGGGCCCATTAACCAAATGTGGGACCCACTTGGCTCGAATATCTTCGAAAAGATTTAATCCGCTATAAACGAACTTGATTTCGGCTTCTTTGATCATTTCTTCAAAGTTGTGTCAATTTTGTCGGTTTTCGTGATCTTGGGCACACTTTTGGTCTTCTGACTTTGTCTTCGTCTCTTTCTTGGACTTTTCTTCAACATTTGACCGTGAAATTCTTGTTTCTTTTCTTTTGATCTTTTGTACATATTTAACACCAAAAACAAAAAACCACACGTAATTCCGACTTTTACGATATAAAACACATGATTAGGTCTTGTTTTTCCTTAATTTTAGTGGCAAAAGGATAAGTATTTACACACTTATTAAGCACCATTAAACTTGGGGGGCTACCAGGGTATACTAATACCACTATTTATGTGCATGTCACACAAATATCTTTGGATATATTCCTTTGCCGTAGAAGTCCGCCTTCTGCCGGTTTATTCCTTTTCCATGGAAGTATCTCTTCCATTGGCTTATTCCTTCGTCGCGGAAGTACTCCTTCTGCGCGCTTGTTTCTGCGCCATGGAAGTATCTCTTCCATTGGCTTATTCCTTCGCCGCGGAAGTACTCCTTCCACGCGTTTATTCCTTTGCCATGGAAGTATCTCTTCCATTGGCTTATTCCTTCGCCCCGGAAGTACTCCTTCCGCGCGCTTATTTCTGCTCATTGGAAGTATCTCTTCCATTGGCTTATTCCTTCAACGCGGAAGTACTCCTTCCGCGCGCTTATTTCTGCGCCATGGAAGTATCTCTTCCATTTGACTTATTCCTTCGCCGTGGATGTACTCCTTTCGCGCGCTTATTCCTTTGCCATGGAAGTATCTCTTCCATTGGCTTATTCCTTCGCCGCGGAAGTACTCCTTCCGCGCGCTTATTCCTTTGCCATGGAAGTATCTCTTCCATTGGCTTATTCCTTCGCCGCGGAAGTACTCCTTCTGCACGCTTTTTCCTTTGCCATGGAAGTATCTCTTCCATTGGCTTATTCCTTCGCCGCGGAAGTAATCCTTCCGCGCGCGTATTCCTTTGCCATGGAAGTATCTCTTCCATTGGCTTATTCCTTCGCTGCGGAAGTACTCCTTCTGCGCGCTCATTCCTTTGCCATGTAAGTATCTCTTCCATTGGCTTATTACTTCGCCGCGGAAGTACTCCTTCTGCGCTTATTCCTTTGCCGTGGAAGTATCTCTTCCATCGGCTTATTCCTTGTACTTTTTCCGCGCGCTTATTTTTGCGCCATGGAAGTATTTCTTCCATCGGTTTATTCCTTTGCCTCAGAAGTATCTCTTCCGTTGGCTTATTCATGCGACGTGGAAGTATTCTTCCACGTGCTTGTTATCTTTCGCCGTGGAAGTATTCTTCCACGTGCTCATTATCTTTCGTTGTGGAAGTATTCTTCCACGCACTCATTATCTTTCGCCGTGGAAGTATTCTTCCACGGTAACATTATCTTTCGCCGTAGAAGTATTCTTCCACGGTCTCATTATTTTTCGTCGTAGAAGTATTCTTCCACGAGCTCATTATCTTTCGCCGTGAAGGTATTCTTCCACGGTCCCATTATCTTTCGCCGTGGAAGTATTCTTCCACGGTCTCATTATCGTTCGACGTGGAAGTATTCTTCCACGCGCTCATTATCTTTCGTCGTGGAAGTATTCTTCCACGGTCTCATTATCTTTCTTCGTGGAAGTATTCTTCCACGAGCTCATTATCTTTCGCCGTGGAGGTATTCTTCCACGGTCTCACTAGCTTTCGCCGTGGAAGTATTCTTCCACGGTCTCATTATCTTTCGCCGTGGAAGTATTTCTTCCACGGGCTCATTATTCTTCGTCGTGGAAGTAATTCCACTGGCTTATTATCTTCGCCGTGGAAGTATTCCTTCCAATGGTGTATTATCTTCGCTGTGGAAGTATCTCTTCCACGTGCTCATTATCCTTCTCCATGGAAGTATCTCTTCCATGTGCTTATTGTCTTCGCCGTGGAAGTATTCCTTCCATTGGCTTATTCTCTTTGCCGTGGAAATACTCCTTCCAAGTGCTCATTATCTTTCGCCGTGGAAGTGTTCTTCCACGTGCTCATTATCTTTCGCCGTGGAAGTGTTCTTCCACGTGCTCATTATCTTCTCCACGAAAGTACCTCTTTCGTTGGCTCATTCTCTTTGTTGGCACATATCTTTGTTGCGGAAGTACGTCTTCCCCCGACGAATTACTTTGCCCGGCCATGGAGTGATTTTTCCAAAGTTTATATTGTTTGGCCTTAATTAGACAAAGCCTGATCAACTACGTTTTGTTCAGGAAAAACCACAATATATTTTGGCATTCATTATCAGATGTCGTGGCCATAAGACGGATGTAATATCCGCGTTACTTCGCCACAGAGGTACGTCTTCTGTTGGCCTTAAGACGAATGAAATATTCGCACTATGCTGCATCATTAGTGGGTATAAAAATTACGCCTTCAAATGTTCACGATGCAGCATACGGGTTCCACCTCCACCTTCACAAAACCTTTTTATCATCCTCACGTTAGAGATGAATAAAAAGGATACCTTTCCAATGCCAGTGTTACCCCGACTATTGAACAATTTTTCTTCTTATGGGGTCTTTACCTTCAAGTAACGGGAAACCAAGCATTCGAGCACACCCACCCATCTTACGTACACGGGTTCCCCATTTCTTTCGACGTAGATACACTTACAGGTAGCAGATATGGAGTAAAGTCTAGTAACCTTGGTGACAACCACACATACTAGACTGGGGGGACATGATGACGTATAGTGGCTTCACTCACTATTCGCAACCCCAACCCATCATCTTTTTGCTAAAGGTAGCCCGTTTACGAGTGAAGACATATGTTACGGACGACCCACGAGGATGTCCTAAGCAACAAGCCGCAAGCGGTTGTTAGTGAGCGTGACACACGAATGAGTCTAGCATAACATGATCATGGACCATATCATACTAGACTGGGGGACATGTCGACGTACAGTTGGTAATGGGCTTGGCCCGCCAGGCCTACGACCCATACACACCTTACTTATCCTACAAGAAACCTTAAGCCTATATAAACAGGGGAAGGGGTCTCATCATAATCAGGTTATCACTCAAAACTACACCTCTTTTACAATATATCATCCTGATACTAACTTGACCGTCAGAGGTGGACCCCGGGGCTCCGGTCTTGGGTCCACGTCTAACCAGTTTACCTTCGTTTACAGAATTACTCAGGACCCAAGAAGACGACAAACGGCCCAGGAGAGTCGTCAGACCGACCTAGCCAAATTATGCTCCAACAATATAGAAGGTTGGATAGCTTCCATCCGAATGCACATACTCTTGAGATCCTACTTGCGACCTTAGGTACCTAATGTTTAGGAACATGGAAATGGAAAACGGCTGAGCATAACGCCCAGTGCACGGATATACAATAAAGCATAGGAACATAGAGTAATGAAAGCATAAAAGAGCATATAAAGCATGAAAAGCAGCGGAAATGAATAAGTCCTGGGAAACTTAGTTGTATAGCATGTTTACTGGTTTTACTTCTGAAAACATAGCTTATGTTACTTATGAAAATCTGTATTAGTTTAATATAACAAAAGCCGATATAGGTCATAAGGTCAACAACGTGCATGAATACTTGGAGGGGTGACCTCGTCATGCAATTAGAGGGGATGCCTCTAATTAAATGGTAATGGGTAGGAGGGATCAGCTCCTAGTGAAGGATGCAAGGCACACACCACATTCACCATGAAATCCTGACTGACACTGTAACTAGGATGCACCCATACGTCCCACATGATAATATAATAATAAAGGCCAAATAAACTGAAAGGGACGCCACGAGCTATCACTCCGCCGTGGTGAAGTCATAACACTAGTGCCTCTAGTGTTATGGTTATGGTACCTCCATAACTAGGTGAAACTGGCATGCATGTATATGGCTATGGTAACTAATAAAACATAAGCATTTAAATCTGTAACTACTGGGGATAACAGTTGGCTGCATACGGGAAATTCTAATAAAGGAAGAGATTGTCCTTACTAAAGGACGGGAAATCCGTACCTTCTGTCCAGTAGAAGCTAACGGAAACGCTGAAGAACCTACTCCGCCTTGACGGATAATACTACATAAGAATAGGAACGTGTATGAGTTGTCTGACTTACATGTGTTTTACTGGTTCTGTGTGTTCTTTGCTTATTATTCATGTTAAGTCATGTTTTAACTGATTTACGTGTTAATCTATAGTTATTCTTTTATTATGTTGCTTATTATTCATGTAGTATGGTATTTTAATACTTGTATTGTAATACTAAGTAACTTTTTAAAAATAACAGGTTTCCATAAATAGTAAGTTTCTAAAAATAGAAAGTTTACAAAAATAGTAAGTTTCCATAATTAGAAATAAGCTGAATAATTAATAATAAGTAAAGTTTAATTAGTAAAGTACAAGTCATAGTTTAAAGGTTATAACTTATTAATTAAATAGCTTGGTTAATTAATTAAACTATACATTATAAGAATTTAATTAAAATACATGTTTTAATTAAATTAAGCTAAGTAAAATACTTTAGGTGATACATGAAATATTAATTTTTAATATTTAACCTAAATCATGCATTTAGTTAAATTAAATAATATAGGAAATAATTTAATCAAACATATTTTCTGATTTTTAATATTTTCCCGAAACCCGAACCCGTGTTTTAAAATTAACCCGAGCCCATACCCGTGTGACATAAATAAGCCGAGCCAAACACCCTTGACAGTGGCTACCCGGCCTAGCCGGTTGCCACTGTCCGAGTGGTTTACCCACTGCCGAGCCACGGCTAGCCGCCGCCCGAGCTCGGTTCCCGCCGGTTTATTGCCGGTTCACACGAGTTCGTGATCGGTTCCCACTGTTTTTGTTGGCCGATTCCCACTGTCCAAAACAAAAGTCCCACCGAGACCCTAATGGTCTCGGTTGACACTCGATCCAACCCAAAACCATACCCCAACCTCGAGTCGGGTCCCCTTTCTTGCGTCCGAGCCAAACCGACCAAGCCGAGACCTTGGGAGGTCTCGATGGTGGTGATTAAAACAAGCCGAGAGCCCCTTGGCTCTCGGTGGTGTCTCGACCGAACCAAAACCCGAACCAAACAACCCTCTTTTAATCTTGATTAATTAATCCCACATGTTTTATGATTTTTTTATTGATTTTAATACATGGAATGATAAAAATAAAATAACAAGAAAGAAAAAGAAAGGCTTATGATATACCAATCGCTTAGTTGTTTATGGTTTTTAAACACGAACAGAAACACGTAAACCTTGAAGATCAAAACTCACAAACACCCCCTTTGGTGTCCTTGTTGGTCGACGACAGAGAGAGAGAGAGGGAGCAGGGTTTCTTATTGTTTGTGTAACCTAAAATATGACAAAAAGGTTTCTTGTGTTTTAATTTAACATGGGTTTGTTATGGGTCATGGGCCAAAGGCCCATCTCTTCCTTTCCTTGCTCTCTTAGCCGCAGCGTAAATGGAGCCCACGGGGAAACCCGTAGCTTTTGTTGAGTTAATTATTTACATGATCGTTCATGTTTAATTATCGTGGATTTTATATGTCGTGGTCATAACACATTTATAATATAAATACGTACATACATGTTATTTATTATCGTGACACGTGAATTATATTATAAATAGAAAGTTTTAATTTTATCGTATTTTCGTGTGTTTACTGTTCATGTGTACTGTTCATGGTATTTTAATGCGAGTTTTACAATATATGTCTGTTTGTGTGATAACACATGTTCTGGAAACTATGAAACTGGCTCGTCTAGCCGAAGCAAGAAAAGGAAGCCTATGAAATCGGCGAGTACCGCACTCAGCGAGGTTCCAAGTCACGGATTTTTGAGTTGGTCTGGTTGCAATACTAATGACAAATTTGTTTACAACAATGCCTTAAGTCTTTTGCTGCCAAAACAAATGAATGAACTTGGTTGTGAAGCAAAAATTAGGGAGATGCTTACAATTGTTGTGATAGAAGCTAGAGGAGAGGAGGATTTGTTTAGATTGAATGCTTTTACATGTAGAGAGAAAATATACTCGGAGCTTTGCCACGAATTTTTCTCAACTTTTGCTTTCAATGAGGATGTCGAGAGTGATGAATTGGAAACCAAGAAGATTTTGACTTTCCGTCTATGTGGTAGAGGTCATTGATACGCGTCTTGCACTCCTAGTTTTACATTTAAAAACAAGACTAATTAATTCGTTAACTACGCATACGAGCAAGTATACTCGTTCTATTGTAGCAAAGTCGTGTAAGTCAAGATCGTCCCATGCGATTTGCGTATATTCAAAACATTTGGGTGGTGTAGGTAATAGGGTTGTCACTACCGATATTACCGCTAGAATTAACTTAGTAAAGGAAATCATAATTAAGAGTAATACTTGTGTGAATTCCATTATCCGTAGGAGAATTAATTTGTGTGCATTTAGCAACTATGGATCACAAATCTAAAGTACATGAATTCCATTCCATGGTGTTTTTCATAGAATCCATATTAACAAATTGGTGTAGACAAACCCTTTCGACCTATAATTATCTATGCCAATTTATTATAATCCCCATTTGTTAGAAAATACAAAGAGATAAGTTTGGTTTGAATGGGTTCTTTCGACTTATACCCAAGATAAATCTTTTGACATATTCCTTTAACCAACTCGTCAAGGTGAGTGTCAATCACCAAGAAACCAAATTGAGTCATGCACAAATCTTTTGGAACATAGTTTACTGGAAATCCTTTCGACATATAAATCCAATAAAAAGCTAATAAATATATTTCATTTGATTATCAAAACATGTTTCAAGAAATTATCAACCATCAAAACCCAATTATATTATCTCGATAAAAAAACCAAACTCTCCTTTAGAATTCATGTTCATCACACAAGTATATCACACTACCCGGAATTCAAACACATTGCAACACAATTCATAACTTTCTCAAACATTCAACAAGACTTAAATTATAATGAGAATCAATTCAAGTACAAGAGTTTACCAATAGTTCTTCAAAATACAAGGAAATAACAAAATAGAATTTAGAGCAATTCTAAAGCCTCTAATCAACAAATGAACCTCCAACCGAATCTCTTCTTCATAAAATTCGTCCCTCCTATGAGGATTAACACGGTTTATTGTCTTTCGGGTTATGTAGGAATGGTGATTCTAACCTTTGTTAAGGGTTAGAATGATCCTTGGATATAACACACTGAAAACAATGACCCTAAGGTCTAATTTATACACCATTTTTGCTTGGGGAGAAGGTAAAAACTATTGGGAATGATTATGGAGGAGAAATGAGAAGCCTCCCATTGATGGTGGAGGTTTATGAGAGTTTTAATGTAACTTGTGCTAAAAACTGACTAGCAAGTTGCTGGTGGCTTCTTCCCGCGCTGGTGGCTTCTTGTCAAGCTGGTGGCTTCTTCCCGCGTTGGTGGCTTCTTGTCATGCTGGTGGCTTTTTGGCCATCTTCCACCTTTTCCTTTTCTAGTTCCTCTTCTTTATTTCTTCCTCCTTCTTGTCTTTAAACTTCCAAGACTCCTTCGTCCCCAATTATTCTTCATACGAGAGCTTACGTTCTCATGCCTTGTTTATTCCTTTGCCTTTAATTCGCGCTTTTTATTCCTTTATTCACGTTTCTTTATTCGTGCTTCCTACAAAATACAATAACTTAACTTTGCACAATATTAGCAATAAAAGTCCGTTTATTACCATAAATACTATATGAATAGTGAAGATAACACTTATTAATACATGTTGGATTTGAGCGTTATCAAATCCCCTCACACTAAAGCATTGCTCGCCCTCAAGCAAGTAAAGTAAAACCAAAATTAAAACTTAAATATACACTTGTACTTGACTCCTCCAAATCTATTTAAAACTCTAAAGACACAAAAATAGTAGACACATCTTAATCCTATGGGGCATGAGCACCCGACAATTTTATCAAAAAGGACTATCATTTTTGACATATAAAAGCAAAAATACTAACCACCAAATGATCACATCCATCTTTCCCATCGTACTACTCTTGTCTTTTCTTTCTCCATTTTTTTTTCTTTTTAACTTCAAGTATCACGTCTTGACACATTGGCCAATCGATACTACCATTTTACTTCTTCTTCCTTCATCTTCATAATTTGTAGCTCATTGGCTATTTATAACTAAGCTTATAGCTCATTGGCTATTTTCGCTTCTTTTCCGCAATCCCCCTCACACTTTGGATGAGCATACGCTACAAAAAATACAAAATAGAGTAGCTAATCCTCTTTTGTTGAAATAACTCATGCGAATACAAAGTGTGACCAATCTCGATCATCAAAAATCATTTTTATAAAATAGGTGATTAGCAACAACTTTTAAAGTATTTTTCCTTTTATCATTTATTCTTGCCATAATCACACAAATTATGATCTCACTGCGGATTAAAATACTACTAGAATAAAATTTAACTAATTTTTTTTGTAACTTTTGAAAAGTAACTATTTTTTTGACAAAAATAGACCATTTTTCCTATTTGACCGCCCCTCACACTTAAGTTGAACATTGTCCTCAATGGTAATAAACGAACTTCAAAGTATAAGAAAATTGGAAAAATAAGGTCAAATGATACTACCGAAATATGAATATGAACTCTATGTGGTTTTGTTGCATCATGAGTCTACAGAAAACTCCATATTTTCCACCAATGTTGAATTAATATGTCAATTCCTGTAAATACTACACTAACAAAAGAAACTTTTTCTTCCAAATAACATAAAATAAAAGAAAATCACCAAAATGTATAAAACCATTCCAAGTCAACAACTACAAACACAAATCCTTGGAAACAAAATAAAATAAAGTCTTTGAAAATGATATCTTACAAACTTCATATGATATGGAGTCTTCAATCTGCCATATCTTCATCATCATGAACTCCTCTCGATGATCCTCCGACATCAAAATTTCTTAGAACAATAGAGCTGCTTCCAACGTACCCACCCGTATTTGGGTCTAAGTAAAAATCAACGGACACTTCACCTCCTCCATAATGTCCTTCATTCCTATGAGGACAGTGTGTGTGCGGGTGAGGATTGGTACATACAGATATGGATATGGTGGAACATTTGGTGGCTCATAGGTTGGGTAGCTATAGTTTGCTTGATCCGCCAAATGATGTAGGATTGGCACAGAATGCTTAAGAATGTAGTTGTTCCTCATTGTGATAGTATCTCTCCATATCATCATTCTTTCTATCTCACTCAAATTAGCATTCCAATCTCCTTAACTAGAGTTCAACCCACTTGTATCGTGCTCATCTTCTCTTTGTTCTCCAGCTTCTTGTTGTAATGGCTCCGGATATCTTAGACATTTCTTTCTCTTGTCTAGCTCCTTCTCCAAAGATCTTACATCCCAAACTTCATTATCAATCGGCTCCAAAAACTTCCTTATAGCATTACCATCTAAAACATTAAGCCTTTTAGCTAACCAAGTCACATAATGACCTCCACACACGTCACTTAATGTTTTCAATCCCGGGGCTCTCTTATACAAATACTCGACAATTGCCCACACTATGTTTACTTGCCTTTCCATACTAGCCGCGCTCAACAACCATAGGTCAGTGTGTTGGCATCTTTCCCTAGTTACCGATCGATGCTCAATCTGTCCTACAATGAACCTATGTACAATTCTCAAAAGTGGATCCTTAACCGACCTAATCTTCTTATTCCCCGCAGTTTGTTCGGCTATGCTTTCCTAATATTCATTTATTGGTAAAAACTTCTTATTGGTTTCTAGCTTGGCAAAGTGTAGCTCAAACAAAGGGTTATCCAAATCTTCCTCATCATACAATCCTAACACCTCTCCAAACTATGCTAGTGTAAAACAATAATTCATCCCTAGTAGTCTAAACCAAATGCAGTTCTCACTCATTGCATCTTCAACTTCATTCTCAAAATAGAAAGTCGAAAAGAATTCAAGACATAACTCAGGATATACCTCACCTTGTATATGTAAAGCCTTTTCAAACGAGTAGTCATTGAAAGTTGCTCCCGAACTATGAGTGTATGTCATCCTCAACTTTTCTTCAAAATCTCATCACAACCAAAATTCCTTAGTAAGCCCCAATCAGCTATTCTAGGCTTGCCAAAGGCCTTCCCTTGTATCCTTGACAATCTCAAGTTGTAAGCATGACGTTCCATTTCTCCTAACCCTCGCCACTTCAAGTGCTCATGCGACACAACCTTCATCTTGTATGGTACATCGCCTTGGCTATACTTCTGTTCATATTTTTCGATCAACGGGTTACGAGGCTTTGTCCTCTTTTTCTTCTAAAACATTTTACAACATTTGAAATATTAGTATGCTAGTACATTAAACAAATGATCCTAAAAAAACAAACCAAAATAAAAATATTTTTTTTACAAGCCTCGAGATGTCGACTGACACGGGTGTCTTGCCGGCAGCATCTTGCTAACAACAAGCATTTTTCCGTCCGGCACACACCTCATGCCGGCGGCATCGTGGTCACAGTGAGCTTCGTACCGGCCGGCACACACCTCATGCCGGCGGCATCTTCCAAAAATCTTTTTTTTATCATCCCCAATAACACATCCTCAATTTTCCTTTATCTTAAAAATGGATCAAAACACTACGAACATCATCCATTTTCCGGAAATCATTCCTCTAAACAAATCAAAACTAGTAACATAACATCTACAATTCTTATGTATTCATCATTCCAAACTATTTAATTAATCTTACAAGATCAAAAACAACTATATTGATGAAAACCCACTTGAGTTCATCATCATCTAACCAAATCTAATCTACCCTCACACTATCAATGGCTCCATCTCCTAAATTCATACCACATCTTAGTATAAATCCTATAATTCATGCTTTATCCAATCTACTCATATGAATCAAAAATCAAAATTAATAGATGGGTGTTGGATTCAATTACCTTGTTGGGTGCCATTGTTGTTTCTTTAAAAGAACTCAATTTTTTTCTTCTCTTTCTCTCTTTCTTTTCTCTGTGTTTTTATGTGTGTGTGTGAGTGGGTTGTGTGTTTGGGTGAAATACCCTAAATAGTCCATATGGTTGGTTATATCCCCATAAGTTCCCAGATTTTCCCCTTCTTTTTACAACATGCCTATAAAATCCTAAAAAAAACATAATAACTAAATTAACCAAATCACCAAAAACTAAAAATTGTCTAAATTACTAAACCACCAAGAAAATAAACAAAAATAGTGTCAAGGATAAACTGAAAATTAAAAGATAAAGATCAAGCCTTTGTCTTGTTTTATTCTTGAAGTCTTGATTCTTCTAGTCCATGAAGTATTCCATGTTCAATACGTCATCGACCCTAAACTTCTTTGCTAGCTTCCTCTTGGTATGCTTTGTCTTATACCCTCATGTGTACACATTCCCACACGGTGTAGTGACTTCTATCTTGACGTGCCAAAATTTGTCTCCTTCTTTTCTCATATAAGTACTATCCCCGTCCGGTCCCCAATCAAGGTTCTTCAATTAGACTGGTAGTGATCCCAAGAAGTCTGTCATTTTCTTGAAAACTAGAATATTATTGAACGGGTTGAAGTAAGCTTCAATTGCTAAAGCTCTCTCTATAGGATCTTCACATCTTAAATATAGTGCTCCCAATGGTCCATACAAGGGATAACCATCATCATCTCTCCCAACTTCAAAACAACTGACATTCGTCCTCCATTTCACTTTCAAAATCGAAGTACCAAGGCTTTGCCCTCGGTCTAAGTGCATATGTATGAATGGTAATACCGTCGTTAATTGCAATAGTTCCTTGACCCAAATCAATAACCGCTCCACATGTATTTAAGAAGGGCCTCCCCAACAACAATGGTAGGTCCCTATCCTCCGGGATGTCCATAATAAGGAAATCCATGACATAAGCTTGAAACCCGATTTGTACTCGGAGGTTCATTACCAAGCCCATAGGTTTGGTTTGCGTGTTGTCCGCCATAGTTAAGTTTGAAAAGCATGGCTCCAGATTGCTCAAGCTAAGATGTTGATAGATTGAGTATGGCATGACACTTACACTAGCCCCCGTGTCAGCTAATGCGTCGAATGGTGTGGTTCCATTGATTAGAACCGGTATGCCAAAGTTTACGGGATCTTGCATCTTCTTAGGTAGACCATGTTCAATGATCCGATCTTTGATATGCTCGTTGAATTCCTTCCCTTCCAAACGAGCCTTACCCATTTCTATTTCATCTAGCTTCTTCCGGTAGCTTACAAAATTCTCCAAGACCTCCAAGATTGGCTTGGGTTCTTTGAGTTCCTCTTCCTTCTTGTTTAAGATATTTCTTATCCTCTCTTTTTGTTTATTGGAGAGAAGATAAGCCAATGGTAATGGATTGGGCACAAAAGCGGAAGGAGATCCTTCCTCAAGTTCGGTTTGTGTTGGCAAGTAATTGTTTGGAGTTAGTTTGCTTGCCTCCGTGTTCTTGTTTCTCTTTGCCTTTCCCATCTTCACTATTTCATTCCCACTTTCAACCTTTGGTCCGTCTTCAACCAAAAACTCAATATAACCATCTTTTTCACTTTTGAGTTTGGTCAAATTGACCGTTAGTGTACCTTGCTCAAAATCCACAACACACCTAGTTTCCCATAGAAACTTGTAACCAAAGACCACCGATGGTTCACCTATGTTGGCGTGGTCTATGATATAGAATTCTGTCAAAAATACATACCCATGGATGTTTACCCTTACGTCTCGTACCACACGTCTTCCATATTCGGTATAGCCAACTATCACGAACCCTAACTTTCCCAACATCTATTCCGTCATGTAATTGGTTGGGTAAGTGAGGTTTAATTCAACATCCCATGCCCCTTGATTGTCAACCGTACATGGAATAGCAAACCGCATTAACGGTTCAGTGTATGAACGATATTCACCTCTTTGGTAGACCGCTTTTTCACATCCTCCTTCATTGATTATCACACTCTTGTGAGGCAAAGCTTCCCACAAGTCCGTCTCGTCCTTGGTTGTTTTCACATTAGTGACACTTGAGTCACATTCATCACTGAGTTCTCCTTCTAACCCATTCAAGTATGCGGAAATCTCGCTAAGAGTATCCATCTTTAAAATTAAAAGAAACATGACAAAATTCATGAACGTTAAGGTTAGCGTTACTAAAAGAAAACAATCATGATACAAATAAACATACAATCATATCCAAAAAAATCAAACAAACAAAGCAACAAACAAATATTTTTTAACAGCCCAAGTTTTGCCGACCGGCACGGGTTCATGCCGGCGGCAAAGCTTTCACAGTTTAACAGATGTCGGCCGACATCTCATCACGTCGACAACTTCTTGTTCACAGAAGGCTAGATGCCCTCCGACAAAGGTGTCATGCCGGCGGCATCTGTGCCTACACACAATTTTTTTTTTCTTTTTGACATCTTTTTTACCACAATTTTCTGAATTTTTCTAAAAACATATTTTTGAATTTTTTCATTAAGGGAACAAAATTAAACAAAACAAAAACATATAAATTTTAATCTAAACAAAATAAAGGCTAATCCAAACACTACCTAATTGCTTTTATTTTCTTTTTTGTGATTTTATGTGTATAAGTAATCTCATGAAATATGCAATGCAAACATCAAATAAACATAAGACACATTTATTCAAGCATATTATTTAGACTTTGAGGTTCTAATCCTATTGTTATTCAATCTTTATTAACACCAAAAACTAAATTTTAACGCTACCACTAATTTGTAATGATTATAACATGAAAAATAAACAAATCCCCGGCAGCGGCGCCAAAAACTTGATGCGCGTTTTGCACTCCTAGTTTTACATTTATAAACAAGACTTATTAATTCCTTGTTAGCCCTATATTTTATATAGTCGAACAAGAATGTAATAGGTCATCTTAGTCGTTATTGGTCTTGTAATGTAATAGGTTAGTCGGGTTAACCAGGCTTGGTATTTAAGCTAATATTATATAAGTTAGGGACGTAAGCCCAAGCAAAGAACTAAGCCCGGCCCATGAACAAGCCCACTAAAGCCTTAGTGGCATGGCATATATATACCCTCTTCCATGTGTCGAAGAGGGTGTTGGTTACCATTTTACTTTCTCTCTCTAAAGTGTTTAACCTTCCAAATTATCTCTTGTTTCTCTCTCTACTTTCTTCTCTTTCTCTCTCTAAATATCAACTAAATCTTGTGTTATGGATTGATATGAAAATAACATTTGGTATCAACAACCTATAGTAGATAGGTGATTGAAGATTCGTGTGTTGTGTTCTTTATTTTTCGTGCCTATTTTGATCTAAAACTCCGTACCAAATTTTTTTTGTGCTTTTATGATTTATTCTTGATACAAATCATCTACATACTATTGGTAGTGATTTGGTATTGTTACTTTGGTTAAAAGCACAAAATTTTTGGGTGCTTGATTCTTTTTTAGGCTAAAAATCTCGAATTTGTTGTGTTCTAGTACTATCCGAGAAAAGGGGTACTTTTGATTCCTTGCTACGATCTGAATATTGCGATCGCATAAACCCTGGGGGTTTCTACTTGCGATCGATTATCATGATCACATCTTACGATCGATTGTTACGATCAGTGACTGTGATCAGTGACTGCGATCAGTGACTGCGATCGATTGTTACGATCAGTGTTACGATCAGTGACTGCGATCAGTGACTGTGATCGATTGTTACGATTAGTGACTGTGATCGAGTGTTACGATCAGTGTTACGATCAGTGTTATGATCAGTGTTACGATAAGAGACTTCGATCCAGTGTTACGATCAGAGACTGCGATGCATTGTTACGATCTGAGACTGCGATCCATTGTTACGATCGATTGTTACGATCCAAGGTTACGATCACCCACTGCGATCAGAGTTGCGATCACCCACTGCGATCAAGAGTTGAGATCACACATTCCGATGGGTATTGCAATGGATATCTAAATTTTGTTTGAGTACTTATTAGACTTAGCCACTATCTAGACTAGTCCCGGATAATAGTTTACACAAAGATTAAAAAAAAAGTTTTTTGCGGGAAAACCATAGAAAATTTTATTTTTTCCTAGACCATTTTTAAGCCATTTAAACTTCAATTTCAAATTTTGGCAATGCGAAAAAATAATTTTGACCAAAAATTCAAATTTTCGGACCAAAATTCAAATTTTAGGCCAAATTTTAAATTTTTAGGTTTTATTTTTCATTAAGATTTTCGTTTTTCAAAATTTTTCCCTACTAGTTATTGGCTATTTGTAACTCGAATTTCAAAATTTGGTGATTCAAAATTTTTTTGGCTTACCGTTTTGTCAGACTGAGGAATTTATTGTCGGACTGAGAAAAAATTGGAATTTTCAGAATTTCAATTTCAACCATAATCAAATCACAACACATCCACTAAGATCCTCATCCATTAACAAGGACAACAACAACAATGTGACGGCTAATCAAATTCGTTTGGAACAAGGTGGCAATAATAATCCACCTGTGCTCACTGCCGGTTGTACGTTCAGTGGAGATCTCGTTTCCTTAGATTTCTAGACACTAAGGAGAACCGAACCACTCTTCGTCATTGCCTTGAGAATCTACCTCCAGTCTTTGAATTCAGACCAATTACCACACAAGCAGAGGATAGTACTTCATCAACTACACGAGCTATGGAGGATTTCGACACATGTCGTGCTGAGGAAAAGAAACTCCTCCAAGCTGAAGCCGATACTGTTAGCTACATACTCACTGGGATTGATAACGATATCTATTCCACGGTTGATTCATGTCCAAATGCTATGGGAATGTGGAATGCAATTCATCGATTAAAGCAAGGTGAGTCGATAAATGTTCAAGATCTCGAGAGTAATCTACTTTGGGAGTTTGGAAAATTCACATCCTAAGATGGTGATTCCATTGACTCATATTTCTCGAGATTCTACAAAATGATGAATGAGCTTGTCAGAAATCAGTGCACCATCTCCAATCATCATGCCAATGTTTAGTTTCTACTTCAACTCAAATCGGAATGGCAAAGGTTTGTGACTTTGGTCAAACAAAGGGAGGATATCAAGACTATATCTTACCACAAATTTTATGATATATTGAAACAACATCAGAATGAAGTGAATGAACTTAGGGCTGAAAAGGCAGAACGATCTGCAAACTCTATTGCTTTTGTGGCTGCTACTTCAACAAAACCCATTCCCCGTCAACAACCACCTACACATTCCTCAATGTATCAAGCTCATCCACCAAACCTCTAGCTACTGCTAGAAACAAAGCAAAAGCAATTATACCCACTTCACCTCCAAAGTATGACGCCGAGTCAGATGGAGATAGTGATGATGAACAAACTTCAAGGGACTAGAAGATTGAATAACTCATGTCTTTACTCACCACAACTTATAAAAAGATCCACAAACCTACCAAAAACAACCTCAGATCATCATCCAATGCTAGATATAAGGAAGTTGATCATGCACCTCGGTATGATCATGATGCTAGGTATGATAAACAGAGGATGCCGAATCAAGTTGGGGCTAGAGATACTGTAGGCACTCCGGTTGTGCAGAAGACTGGGATTCAATGCTTCAACTGCAAGGGATTTGGGCACATGGCTAGGGAATGCAAGAAACCAAAACGGGTTAAGGATTTGGGATATCACAAGGAAAAGATGCTACTATGTAAGAAAGAAGAAGCATGTATTCCTCTCACAACAGATGAAGTTGACTGGCGTGATGACACTGATGATGAAGCCGATGATCAAGAGTTAGAGGCACATTATGTGTACATGGCAAAGAATCAAGAAGTGATTCCGTAGATTGCTGAAAATTCTGGACCAATCTTCGACACTGAGCCAATTGAAAAGGTACCATCAAATGATAACTATAATGTGTTTGCTAATGAATGACGACATCCTGAGCAACCCGAAAGAATCAATGACACATTTGTAATGGACATGAAGGATAACAATATCTCTACGGATTCACAGCATATGTGTAATGATGACGGAAATGGTACTCAGGATACTGACTCGGAAGAGGACCGTGATTTGCTTGCGTCTATTATTGATTCTTTAAAACGTGAAATTAATGAAAATAAAGAGGCTAATAAACGTCTGAAGCAAGCAAACACATCCTTAGCCGAGGAGATAGACAGGCTTAAAGAGTGTGATTATGTAAAAGAAGCTGATCGACGAGTTGCAATAGCTAATGGTTTGGTATATGAACGTAAGGTGCTCAACGAACAATATTGCTCTGAAGTAACACATGAAATTCATATGCCAAAACAAAAGATATCGGAACTTGAAGAACAACTGATGCTACATAAACTCCAGATTACTGAGTTCGGGTCGGTTAACAAAGAACAAACTGAGCTTTATAAAACTCGTGAAGAAAAGGATATTGAAAAAATTCTTGATTTGGTAAAGAGAGTCGAAACGTTAAACAACATTGTTTAAAAAACGGGTCAGTCTATTCAAACTATAAATATGCTCAATAGAAATATGAAAATCAGTTTTGTTAAGCCTGAATATCTCAAGAACGTTCAATCTATAAAGCCTGGTCTTTATGATATCGGTTGTTATGTTGATAATCTTGCTCTTATGCTTTCCCCTGACTGCGACGAAATCCTTCGTCATCAAGAAGAAAGTCGATCGAACTTAAGTGATTTGAGAAACCTTTATGATTCTAACAATCATATTAAGTTTGTCCCTCAAAAAGAACTTTCAAAAGAACAAAAGATGTATAATAGTGTTCCACCACCAAGTGATGAACCACAAAAGAAAGTTTCTTTAAAAAGGAGTTTCAAAAAACAATCAATTTTGTTAGAGAAGCGAATTTTGGATGAAAAACATTAATGGGATGAGAAAAGCAAAAGTGTTCAACAATTTGAGTTTATAAAACAAGGGGTTTTAGATTTGTACAAAGGTGTCGTCGACTATGAAAAAGTTACTAGGGATACCGTTTGGAATATTAAACCTAACCCACAAGTAGAAGTCGTCATTCAACAATGCATTGTTCCAACCATTGATGATCTTTCAAGTGGAAATGTTTTATAACGCTCTCACTGAGAAAATGTTAACTGATTTAAGTTATGTTAAATCTCTTGAAGATGAAGTTGATTTTCTTCAAACTAAATTAAAGACACAAGAACACCAACTTTCTAACGAAATTGATCGACTTTCGAAGGAATATTTATATGCTGACCATATGAATGCTATACTTGGTGTGTATACCGATCTTGGTCAATATTGTCATGTAGCATGTCTAGTGTCAGAAACGGACGAGAAATGTCGCAATCTTGAAGTAGAGCTTTTGAAACAAATTCATTCATATAACAAACTTTGGAAAAGTTTTTCCCAACTTGAGAAACACTCCATTTCTCTTGAACTTGCTTTACAAAAAGGTGAAAAAATCTCATAATCATAAAAGGTGTCAAGAAATGGCAGCTTCTTCGGTTCGATAATTAAATGAAGAAGGATTCGAAATAAATGATTTGAAAGCTCAGCTACAAGAAAGGGAAATAGACATCAGTGAGTTACAAAAACTCACTGATAAAATGAAAGGAAAGTCTGTATTGGGTAAACCATCTGCCGTTCATCAACCGAATGCGGTTAAATGCCCTAAATCATCTGTTTTGGGACAATCCCCACAGACTTTGCCTAAGATAGGAAATGATAAGCGCACAAATGTGATAGCACCAGGAATGTATAAGATGAAGACTAAGCCCACTCAAACTAGAACATCGCGGTTACCTCAGAATATTAAGAAAACTAATCAACGTGTGTCTTCTTCTAAAGGAGTAATCCCCACTACTAGCGTTAGCGGACCACAACTTAAGAGCACTAGAATGCAAGATAAGGTCATGCCTAACAATATTCCAGGAAAGAAGTTGGAAGTAGAATACCATCGTAGGAATTTTAAGTTTTCTAAGAATAAAACGTCTGTAACTCCATGTAATGATAGTTTAAATGCTAAGACCTCGAATGTTGAATTTGTTTGTGTTGAATGTGAAAAATGTGTTCGTACTTTCAATCATGATGCTTGTGCTCTTAATCATAATGGCGTGAATACTAGAACTAGGAAGCCTATTATTGTGCCCACTAGTACTAGAGAACCCACAAGAACTTTGAACCAATCCATTGATCAATCACTTAAGAAACTAAGTGCGTTAGAATCCACTACTCTACGTAAACAAAGCAGGTTAAAAAAGCTTTACGAGAACATGATTAGGACATGTACACGGGGGTATTCAAGATTTACATCACCCAGATACAAATGGGTACCTAAGACAACCCCTATTCTAATTGGGTCTATGAATGTTAGCTTGCCATTAGAATCTAGGCCTACTACTATTTTGGAACCCGTTTCTATCAAGGGCCCCCATTTGTCAAATGCGTTTTCTAATTCTTCTGCAGCTCCTCGAAATCATCCTATTCATAATGGACTCCGGGTGCACAAAGCACATGACGGGCAATCTCAAGCTTCTCATTAACTTTGTGGAGAAGTTTCTGGGTACGGTGCGGTTTGGAAATGACCAGTTTGCACCGATACTTGGATATGGCGATTTGGTTCAAGGAAATCTTACTATCAAACGGGCTTATTACGTCAAGGGACTGAATCACAATTTATTCTCGGTTGGTCAATTTTGTGATGCGGATTTGGAAGTGGCTTTTCAGAAATCTACTTGGTATGTTAGAGACTACGATGGGAATGACCTTCTTACAGGTTCTCGTGGTTCTGATCTCTACACAGTAACTCTTCAAGACACATCTTTAACAAATCCAATTTGCTTAATGGCTAAAGCTTCATCCTCTCATGTATGGTTATGGCATCAACGATTGTCACATCTCAACTTTGACACCATGAACTTGCTTTCGAAGAATAATATTGTAACCGGTCTTCCTAAGTTAAAATTCGTCAAAGACCATCTTTGTTCTTCTTGTGAGTTGGGGAAAGCAAAACGGAAGTCTTTCAAAACAAAGACTACCCCAAGCTCAAAAATACGATTGGAACTTCTACACATGGATTTATGTGGTCCCATGCGTGTAGAGAGTATTAACGGGAAAAAGTATATTCTCGTGATTGTTGATGATTACTCTAGATACACATGGACTTTCTTCTTAAGGTACAAAGATGAAACACCAGAGGTTCTAAAAGACTTTCTCAAGATGATACAACACAATATTCAAGCTCAAGTCTTAACCGTAAGAACGGATAGGGGTACTAAATTTTTGAACAAGAACTTGCAATCTTACTTTCAAGAAGAATGCATCGAACATCAAACGTCTATTGCTCGAACTCCTACACAAAACGGCGTTGTCAAAAGAAGGAACCGTACTTTGGTTGAGGCTGCTCGAACAATGCTTTCTGCTTCAAAATTATCGCTATTTTTCTGGGCTGAAGCAATTGCAACTGCCTGTTATACTCAGAATTGTTCTCTCATCATCCCTAGACATGAAAAGACACCTTGCCACATCATAAATGGCAGGAAACCTATTGTCAAATTCTTTCATGTATTTGGATCTTTATGCTACATTTTTAAAGACGGTGAAAATCTCGACAAGATGAAAGAAAAAGGTGATGCATGTATTTTTGTAGGGTATGCTACATTGTCGAATGGATATCGGGTCTATAACAAGAGAACAAAGATTATGTTGAAACTATTCATGTGAACTTTGACGAATTGCCACAAATGGTACTTGATTACAACAGCTCAAGTCCCGCTCCTCAATGTACAACAATGGCACCTACACAAAACAGTGTACGTCTCGTGCAAGAATGTCAAGAAAGTACTCCTATAGCAAACTCGACGGATACGACACAAATGAATGAGTTGGTTGATTTATATGATCCAATGTTTGATGAATATTACTATTGAAAGAATCAAGTTGTGTCAAAGCCTTCCGCTGTCAATACTGCTGATGCACCCAAACAAAGTCAACAAGACACAACTGCATCTACTTCAGCAACCATTGCTCAAGAGACTATTCCATTGGATACTTAACAAAATCAAGAAACCGTTATACAACCAACATCACCAACCGTCAATGCTGAAGGAGGAAACAACAATCAAAAAGTCGATGCACAACCTGACGAAGAAGAATTTATCAACCCGTTCGGTACACCGGTACACGAAGTCGGAGAGTCTTCTACTCAACATGTTGATCCGTCCAACATGCATACATTCTACCAACGATATCCATCCACTCACCATTGGACACGTGCTCATCCATTAGAGCAAGTCATTGGAAATCCCTCACAACCGATTCGAACACACAGACAACTTGAAACCGATGACGATGTGTGTATGTATGCACTCACCGTGAGTTAAACTGTACCCACAAACATCAAACAAGCCATGACTGATCATGCGTGGATAGAATCAATCCAAAATGAAATTCATCAGTTTGAACGCGTAAATCTTTGGGAACTTGTTGACAGACCCTCTGGAATGTCAATTTTAGATTTCAAATGGATCTGAAAAAACAAATCCGATGAAGAACAAACAATCATAAAAAAACTAATCTCGTCTTGTGGTTAAGGGATATCGTCAACAAGAAGGGATAGATTTCGATGAATCATTTGCTCTAGTTGCTCGTTTGGAAGCTGTCAGGATATTCCTTGCTTATGCTGCACATAAGGGCTTCACGGTTTTTTAGATGGACGTTAAAACTGCCTTTCTCAACGGTCATTTGAAGGAAGAAGTGTATGTGAATCAGCTGGAAGGATTCATCGATCCTCATCATCCTGACAAAGTCTATCGTCTCAAGAAGGCTGTATATGGACTTAAACAAGCTCCAAGGGCATGGTACGAAGAACTATCAAACTTCTTAGTTTCCAAAGGATTTTCCAAAGGTCCTATTGATCCTACTTTCTTTACTAATAAATATGGGGATGACATACTACTGGTGCAAGTTTATGTTGATGACATTATTTTTGGTTCTATGAACCCAAAACTTTCAAAATGTTTAAAAAATTAATGCACATCAGATTTGAAATGTCATTGATGGGGGAGCTAAAATTCTTTTTAGACCTCCAGATTCATCAATCCCCACGTGGTATCTTCATCAACCAAGCTAAGTATGCTCAAGAGATACTTAATAAGCATGGTATGACCTCATGTGCTCGCGTTGGTACACCATTGTCGACCAAATCCCTAGACGCTGACTTGTACTCATATCCCGTAGATCAAATGTGATATCGCAGTATGATCGGGTCACTTATGTACCTTACAGCCAGCAGGCCTGATATGCATCATGCCACATGCTATTGTGCACCTTAAGAATACCATTCACATGGGATTCTGGTATCCGAAGGAAACCGGTTTTCATCTAACAGCTTTTTCAGATTCTGATCACGCAGGTTGCCTTGATAGTCGAAAAAGCACTTCTGGTAGCGTACAATTTCTAGGGGAAGACAAGCTTGTGAGCTGGTCGTCAAAGAAGCAGGATTGCACTTCGCTCTCATCAGTTGAAGCATAATATGTGGCTCTATCCGCGTATTGTGCTCAAGTCCTCTGGGTGAGAACTCAACTCACGGATTATGGCTTCCACTTTGATAAAATACCTATGTATTGTGACTCAAATTTGGCCATAGCCATCTCATACAATCCGGTTCAGCACTCCCGTACCAAGCACATCGTAGTCAGATATCACTTTATCAAGGAACAAGTGGAACAGGGTATCGTGGAATTATATTTTGTCAGAACTGAGTACCAGATAGCTGACTTGTTTACAAAAGCCCTATCTCAAAATAGGTTTCAGTATCTCGTTGTCCGTCTTGGTATGAAGTATATGACTCCAGAAGACTTGGAGGTTTCGGCAAATGAAGCTGCTTGATATTCTCTCATAATGACTTCTAAGCGCATCACATCTTAGAACTCGGACCTCCACTAAGGAAAGCTTATCTCGGACGATAACTTATCCTTCTCAACGAGAAATTCATATTTCTCGGTCATGAGCTTCTCATAAAAACATTAAAAGTTTTTAAGTTCATGAAAAACGATTTCTAAGTAAATGTCAGCTTAGAACTCGAACTTCAACTAAAGGAAAGTTTATCACGGATGATAACTTATCCTCCACAACGGGAAATTTATTTTTCTCGGTCATGAGCTAGTCACAAAACAATCAAAGTTTTGAGCTCATGAAAAACGGACCTGAAAGGGAAGTGTACGTTTCAGTGCGCTTTCCCTGAGCAATAGAAGAGAAGTCTTCTTCCTGATTACTTTAAAACCGTTGAACACAATTTTTCAAGAATTTATCAAAAGGTTTTTCTAAATCTTTCAAAATTGTGTGTTCAACACTCCCTTCTTCATATGTGGTTTTTATATCTCAAAATTGTCATATGTTATTTTGATCAATTTTTGAGGGGGAGCGTTTTAAAATCAAGCCTTTAATGTTGTTGGGTACATCTCTGAAATTGTCACATTTTATGTATCCAACACATTCCGAAAATGGTTTAAAGATGTCAAATTCTTGTTTCAAGACCCTCATATATTGTTGAGGGGGAGCAACCCGATGATAAAAGTTCCATGTTTCATGCATACACACATGTTTCTCTCCCAATCGGTTTTTAGAAATTGTCATATTTTAATCAATTGGTATCTCTAATATATTCTGTTTTTATATTAGAGATATGGGGAGAAAATGTGATTAAAATGTAATATATCGCAACATGTGATCTTAAAGACTCAAGTGCAACTCTTTCCTTCACATGTTAAGCCATTTCGTATATCGATGCATGTGTGTAGGGGGAGCTTTTCGGAAATGTAAAAACTTTCAAGTGTTAAAAGTTTTGATTTCAATCAAGCACTTTGAATGGTTTTCAATGGTTTAATGGTTACAATCTATACCCAAAACAACCTACTATCCACGACAGAACGATGGAGTCAAAAGGTAGTTTAGGATAGGAAACTAAGTCCTATGATCCAACCAGAACCGGAGGGATCTACCCAAGGACATTCCATAGCTAGAAATAATTGTCCTTAGGAAAGATGGAGTTGAATGAAGCTGAATGCGGACCAATTACTTAAGTTAGCACCGGAACAATCACAACAAGGTGCTAGTGATGACGTGTTGGTAAGCATTGAAGGAGTTGAATATTCTATGAAACTTAGGCAGAAACCGCGTTAACACATCTATCGAAGACAAGTGTCATGGACCCAGTGATGCGATGCACAACCCTTCCCCAACCATTCGAGTTAGTTAATATTGAAAAGGTGGCAGTCTGCTCCAGCCTCCGATTACCAAAATGCACTTATTGAGTCTAGAGCCAAAGGAGATCTATCTATCATCTCATTAGGACACAATCGAGTCCTACGCATTATCCTTGTGATATTGCCAGAACATCTGTGTGATCTTGCCAGAACATTCAGAGTGACACTCCTTAGTGCTCACAGTGACGAATGGAAATCCTTCCAGTGTCAACATCAAACAACACTACGGTAGGTGACTCGCAAGATTCTCTATGAATCAAGCTTCTGACAAACTGGAAAGCAACAATGGTGCGATTCTTTTAGAATCAAACTTGTTCCAGGAAATCTGAATTGACGACTCTAATCAGAAGGATAATTTATCCTTATGAGTCACTCTTTACATTCGTAGTTTGCTTTGAGACTGTCGAGTAAAGAGAACTGGCTACTACCGCCGGGAAACCCTGTCAAGGAGGTTCTTAATCGAATCTACCCGATCACAGGTACAATATCTGATACCTTCTAACGGTCTTTATCGACCGGAGGTAAAACGCTACCGAGTTAGGATGAAATGTTCAAAGCCATTTTATTCGTGTCTATATATGTTGCTACATATCAAGAAGGTGGCGTATCTGTGTACTAACGATGTCGATTCAGAAGTCACTAGAGCACAAGATGGCGATAATCAAGATACCTAAGAATGTAAGAATGTAATAGGTTATCTTAGTCACAAGGAACACAAGATGAAGATCTCAAGCACTCAAAGTCAAATGACAAAGGCTCAAGATAAAGATTACAAAAGCATGAAGGAAAAAAGTCGTTACAAACAAGATCAAGACCAAGATACAAGACCAAAAGAAGGAAGATCACCTCCACAAGAATGTAGTCACTCAATCATCTTATGCATTTAAAGATGACCGATACATTGGGGAAGATTGTTAGCCCTATATTTTATATAGTCGAACAAGAATGTAATACGTCATCTTAGTCGTTATTGGTCTTGTAATGTAATAGGTTAGTCGGTTTAACCGGGCTTGGTATTTAGGCTAATATTGTATAAGTTAGGGGCGTAAGCCCAAGCAAAGAACCAAGCCCGGCCCATGAACAAACCCACTAAAGCCTTTGTGGCGTGGCATATAAATACCCTCTTCCATGTGTGGAAGAGGGTGTTGGTTACCATTTTACTTTCTCTCTCTAAAGTGTTTAACCTTCCAAATTCTCTCTTGTTTCTCTCTCTACTTTATTCTCTTTCTCTCTCTAAATATCAACTAAATCTTGTGTTATGGATGGATATGGAAATAACATTCCTTAACTACGCATACGAGCAAGTATACTCGTTCTATTGTATCAAAGTCGGGTAAGTCAAGATAGTCCCATGGGCTTTGCGTATATTCAAAACATTTGGGTGGTGTAGGTAATAGGGTTGTCACTACCGATATTACCGTTAGAATTAACTTAGTAAAGAAAATCATAATTAAAAGTAATGCTTGTGTGAATTCCATTTCATCCGTAGGAGAGTTAATTTATGTGTGTTTAGCAACTATGAATCACAAATCTAAAGTACTTGAATTCCATTACATGGTGTTTTTCATAGAATCCATATTAGCAAATTGGTGTAGACAAACCCTTTCGACCTATGATTATCTATGCCAATTCATTATAATCCTCATTTGTTAGAAAATACAAAGAGATAAGTTTGGTTTGAATGGGTTCTTTCGACCTATACCCAAGATAAATCTTTTGACAAATTCCTTTAACCAACTCGTCAAGGTGAGTGTCAATCACCAAGAAACCAAATCGACTCATGCACAAATCTTTTGGAACATAGTTTACCGGAAATCCTTTCGACCTATAAATCCAATAAAAAGCTATATTTCATTTGATTATCAAAACATGTTTCAAGACATTATCAACCATCAAAACCCAATTATATTCTCTCGATCATAAAACCAAACTCTCCTTTAGAATTCATGTTCATCACACAAGTATATCACACTACTAAGAATTCAAACACATTGCAACACAATTCATAACTTTCTTAAACATTCAACAAGACTTAAATTATAATGAGAATCAATTCAAGTACAAGAGTTTACCAATAGTTCTTCAAAACACAAGGAAATAACAGAATAGAATTTAGAGCAATTCTAAAGCCTCCAATCAACAAATGAACCTCCAACCGAATCTATTCTTCACGAAATTCATCGCTCCTACGAGGATTAACAGGGTTTATTGTCTTTCGGGTTATGTAGCAATGGTGATTCTAACCTTTGTCAAGGGTTAGAATGATCCTTGGATTTAGCACACTGAAAACAATGACCCTAAGGTCTAATTTATACACCATTTTTGCTTGGGGAGAAGGTAAAAACTGTTGGGAATGATTATGGAGGGGAAATGAGGAGCCTCCCATTGATGGTGGAGGTTTAAGAGAGTTTTAATGTAACTTGTGCTAAAAACTGACTAGCAAGTTGTTGGTGGCTTCTTGTCATGCTGGTGGCTTCTTCCCGCGCTGGTGGCTTCTTGTCATGTTGGTGGCTTCTTGGCCATCTTCCACCTTTTCCTTTTCTAGTCCTTCTTCTTTATTTCTTCCTCCTTCTTGTCTCTAAACTTCCAAGACTCCTTCGTCCCCAATTATTCTTCATACGAGAGCTTACGTTCTCATGCCTCGTTTATTCCTTTGCCTTTAATTCGTGCTTTTTATTCCTTTATTCACGTTTCTTCATTCTTGCTTCCTACAAAATATAATAACCAAACTTTTCACAATATTAGCAATAAAAGTCTGTTTATTACCATAAATACTATATGAATAGTAAAGATAACGCTTATTAATACATGTTGGATTTGAGCATTATCAGTCATGCACTAAACTTGGAAGAATTTGATAAATACTTGGAGTTGTATACTAGAGATGTGCTTAGGGAGGAAGGATTTAAAGTCTATTTTCAAGGGGGTTTGCATGATGATGGTTTTTCTAATGCTAGAGAGTTTTGGGCAATTATTTCCCTGGATGAGGACCCATTGAGCTTATTTAGAAGTTACACTACTAACATCTCTAGTCCACTTTTGAAGGTTCTTAAAAAGATGATTGCTTACGCAGTTTGTCAAAGGAGTACGGGATATGATAAAGTTCAAAGAAATAACTTGTTTTTGTTAACTTTGTTTAGGGATAAGAATCGTGAGCAATATGATAATGTGGCGGGTTATTACCAAATAGATGAATAGAAAAGGGTTGGGGAGCCAAGCAAGTAGTATGATTGTGTGTGGACAATTTATGACTAGACTAGCTCGAAGAATGAGGCTTCTTACCGATGATGTAGTGGGTAGTCTTAGTTCACCAATCGTTTGTGACATCGTTGATAAGATAACCTTGATGGATTTGAATGGAGGGGATGGAAAGTTGATGCGAAAGGATGCACCGACTAGAGCACCACATGTAGCCATGGAGAGAGCTCCTCGTGCTTCACTTCAAGATGTGTGTGATAGGATGGGACGTATGGAGATTAGGCAAGACCAAATTGGGTTTATGATGGAGCGGAAATGTTATAGCATAGATAGGTATGCTCCAGTTTTTGAGAGGATGGCCGAACAATACAATGTACCGATGAGTGGCCCTTATGGACCGGCCGGGTATCATCAAGAGCCATTCCAATACATCCAACAACCTCCACCGTATCCGCCCCATTGCACCCAAACCAAGCCCATCACCAAGATGGAACCGAGGAAGACATGTGAAGACATGTTTTGTGAGTTTATTGTTGGTCACATGTTTTATATAAACAATTTTAAACAATTTTAGGATAATTACATCTGGTTATGTAATATGCCTTGGTTGGAATCTAGGATAATTTAACATCGTGTGTGATGTTTTATTTTTCTTTTTATGTGAAGTATGCTTGTGTAAAACAAAGAAAAAAGAAAGTCGGTGCCTAATAAAGATGTAGATAAAAGATTTCGGCTTCGTTCACGACTTGGAAAAAAAAGGGAGTATTACTCATATTTTCCTTTTTTTACTTTTACCTTATGTTTAGCATTAGGGACAATGCTCATAATAAGTAGGGGGGGGGAATAAGCGGAAAATAAGCGCGTTTTAAGTAGGAAAATTTATGTGTATTTTGTGCCCAGAAATACGCCGCACATCTCATTTGTGCGCCTTTCTGGCGAATTTTGAAATTTTTTACCAAAAAAAATGTTTGTGTTAGAAAGATTGATAATTCCAGTAATTAGAATGCCATTCGACTCGGAATTAATAACGTTACTTGCACAAATTTTAACCACCACTGTGAGGATTTCTAGCCTATATAAATCATATACATTTTTATGCTTTAAATCATTTGCGAGTATGCCGATAATTATAGAACATGTGATAGGTAATCGTTACGAGACTGTAGTGGGATCATATTTGTATGATTAAAGTATTTTAGATGATGAAGAGCCATAAATAGAAAAAAGAAAAAAATTTAGAGTTTTGCCAATGTTTTAATATTGCCATATGTTGTTAGAAACCATGTTACGAATAAGTTTAGTAGATCATAAGTATGGGGAAAACATGTTACCCCAAATCATATCAATAAAAAAAAGAAAAAAAAAAGAAAAAGGAAATAAAGGAAAAGAAACCTAAAAATATGAAGTTTGTGGAAGTATGGAAATAACAACATGGTAGGTAATGATATATTGTATCCTTTTTTTGGCATGTGGCGTAATAAAAGTTTTAAATGCCCTCTCTTGATATTATACTTGGTGCTTACGCCAATTTGGTTTAGTTTAGTTCCTTGTACAAGTTTATGGTAATTTTACTTTTCATGACCGTGCTTTGGAGTGAAAAATTATTACCTTTTTATATGAGAGCATGAGAACTCAAAATGTCTATTTTGTGAGTTGTAATGTGGTGTTATCTTTGCTTTTATTTATTGGCATTATCTATTCTTTCGATGAAAGTTTAAGTTAAAATTTTACTTTGCTTGAGGGCAAGCAAGATGTTAAGTATGAGGGAATTTGATAACGCGTTATTTATACATGTTAATAATGATGCATTTGTGCTAGTTTTCTATGTAAGTAAATAAAATATGTTATGAATTGTTACTGTTTTAATGTACAATTGTTATAGGAGAAGAATAAACATTGAAGAAGAGAAGTGGAAACAAGATGGAACAAAAGGGACCAAAAGATAAATAAGTCGGAAAAATGCCAAAGTGCAGCACACAAATAAAAAGAGTGACGCACATTCTTGGAGTACGAATTTGGAGTACTTTACAAAAGTACGGTGCACATTTGAAAAGTGCGGCGCGCTTTTTGTACTGTTACAAAAATGAATATGCCATTATGCATGACATTCATTAGGAAAACTTTGGGATACATTCCTATTACTTCACCTCCGTTTTTGGGGTTATTTAAAGGCTACAAACCACAGACTATCAGATTACCATTCCACCATTACCACTTTGGTTGTGGAGATTGAAGAAAAATAATCAAGGATTTCTCAACCCTTGATTCTTGCTAAGGATAGGGTTGTATTAGTGTAACACCCCACTTTGATAAGTGGACCGTTACACGTAATTATGGCGTGTCATCAAAGCATGCAAGGTAATATGTACTAAAACATACATGACCATAGGGAAAACCGGAATCAAACATCAGTTCCCAACATAAGCCCAAAACATAAGTAAATTAAATGAACTAGGAGGACAAGACAAGTGTCCAAACAAGCATATGTATGAAGGCAAAAAGGAGAAGAAGTCTAAGGAAACTTCCATCCTATGTACGTCCTCCATAAGCTCAAGTCTGTCCTTGGGTACCTGCCGTTTTGGGACATGGAAAGGAAAGTAACGGCTGAGCAAAATGCTTAGTGCACGGATATACGACATACTATGAATGACTGAAACATAATAAAGACTTAATAGCAGCGGAATAATATGATATCTTAGTAATCTGGATTCATGTTCATAAAACTGGTTTTATAATTTGAAAAGACTTATGTTTCTATGAAAATCTGTTATTAATTAGCCAAATAGTCCATATAGGTCATGAGGTTCCACCGTACATGAATACTTGGAGGGGAGACCTCGTCATGCAATTAGAGGGGTTACCTCTAATTAATTAGTCTGTGTAGGAGGGATCAGCTCCTAGTGAAGGATGCAAGGCACACATCGCATTCACTCTGATAATACTGATAAACATGTAACTAGGATGCACCCATACGCCCCACATGATAATATAATAACAATGGCCAAAACTGAAAAGGGACGCCAAGAGCAATCACTTCGCCGTGGGGAAGTTATAACACTGGTGCCTCCAGTGCTATGGTTATGGTACCTCCATAACTAGGGGAAACTGGTCATGCATGTATATGGCTTAGGCTTTTATTCTAACATAAGTATCAAACATATAAAACAAATACTGGGAAAACAGTTGGCTGCAAACGGGGAATCCTAATAAGGAAAGAATGTCCATACTGAAGGGACGGAAAATCCGTACCTTATGTCCAGTGAACGAAGAAGATGAAAGAATGAAAGTCCTACTCTAATCTCACTAATGCTACATAAATAGGAGACATGTATAAGTATTCTGTTTACTGAGTACGCAACTGATTATATCATCTCTTAGCTTGTTTTATATGTTCTTGTCTTGTTTACTATTTTTAATGCTATACTGTGTTTATCATGTATTTTATGTATTCCGATTAAGTATTACTTGTATTCTTGTATTATTATACTTGTTGTGTAATAATAAGTAACTTTCTAAAAATAACAGGTTTCCTAAAATAGAAAGTTTCCTAAGATAAAAAGTTTCCATACTTAGAAATAAGCTGAATTAATAAGCTAATAATATAAGCATAAGTTTACTAGTTAAATAATATAAGTCATGTAATTATTTGTATAGTTTATTAATAATATCATGTTAATTACATAAACTATTGGTTATACGATTTAATTAAATATAAGCATGATTTAATTAAATTAAGGTGTATAAAATACTTAGGTTAAACATGTATTAATATTATATTAATTATAACCTAAGTCATGTTTATTAATTAATTATATTCCATGTCTTTAATAAATTAATTAATACTATAGTCTAATTTAAATGGTAAAAATACTTAGGTTAAAACATGTATCATTTCGAATAATTAATATAAGCCAAGTCCATGATTAATTAAATTAATTATCATAGCATGGTTAATTAATTTAATTTGTCTTGTAAAAATATACTTGTAAGAAATATATATATATATATATATATATATATATATATATATATATATATATATATATATATATATATATATATATATATATATATATATATATATATATATATATATATATATATATATATATATATATATATATATATATATATATATATATATATATATATATATATATATACTATTGGCAAAACCCGTCCGATGGACGGGTATGACTTCTGATTTTTGTTTATATTTTTTCATTTACGTTTTTATTGAAGAAGTTATTCAAATAAATGGACTTACTCACATTGTGGATACCTCAAAGTTGATTTTCATAGAGCCAACTCAAGGTACAGCTTACCAGGTGGAATCCACCTGTGCGGTTATTAGCATAAATTCTGCTACCAAGCTTATTCATTTCTACTGATCTCGACTCCTTAGTGACAAAGTGTCATATTTTAATTGATCATTATAATCATTCTATGTGTTTGGGGATCTTAGCTTTGATTTAACAATTGTGGTCCATCTTTTTAGATACATCATACTTCGTCCAGAGTTCATTATGGAGTGTCATATGAAGTCACGAAATTTGTTCCTCGTCCATTACATTCTTTCAAATATAATGACGTATTACAAACATAACCAAAACATATTAAGGCATTTCTTGTATTACCGAATCAAAAATTGTATGTACTTATGAATATGTGGAACACATGGCTGCTGCCGCTCAGTAAAGCCATGTTATTAAGTATATATCGGCTTTCTAAGCTTAACTAAGCTAATAAATAGTGAAAATAAGACTATCCAAACGACTCCTTAATATATTTGGAGTCTGAGCTAGACAGAGGATACATGAATACCGCTACACGTGAAGAAGGAATAACCTATTTCAGTCGATGGACGGGTATGAAGTATAATTGTCGTTTACGTTTCTTTAATTAGCTAAATATTGTTTTTTTTACTTCTTCTTTTTTAATTAACAAATAAATTAAGTAACAGTTAATAAATTACGAATATCTCAAAATATCTATAGTAAATAGAAAAAAAAGAAATATTAGATAATCGGATAAGAGTCAATAAAAATTAATAAAATATCTGTCATTCATAAGCTACACAACTTTCCGGTGGTTGTGCTAGCAATGTTGATATATTTGAGTTGTTAACTTGATGACTTTCAAATAATAACTTTAGTTAGCGTCATTGGTATATGACCTAAATGTTTTATTAATTAGCGTGGTTGGTATTCACATATGTAACTAAATTTAATAAGTTGATTATTTGTTTAAAATTCACATCGATGGTTTTTTTTCCCCCCTTTTATAATACATTAGTGCTAATAACCTATAAACATAAATGTCAATTAGGAAGGATTGACACTTTCCCTTTTCTTATATTATATAAAAAAAGCAATGACTATAATCTAAATTTATATACTTCATCCGTCTTAAAATAAGTGTCTGTATTTTACTTTCGGAGTCTTTTTCCGCAACTTTGACCGTAAATATGTTTGTTTATGTTAAATAATTGATAAAAGTTATATCAATGGAAAATACATTTAAAACTCTATCCATTTATATAATATATTATATCAAATGTAATATAATAGACACAAAAATAATTACGATAAAAGTTGCGAAAGAATGACTTTGAAAGACAAATGTGAAAACTTATTTGAATGTAGTAATACATTTAATAAATGAAATTGTGAATAATTAGAGACTCTTCAAATAAGACAGCATGTGCTATGTGAAAAATGCAACCGTTACATATATTGATAAATATAAGATTGCTTGTGACATATTTTTCATAATATTGTTTGTACAACCTGAGTTTCCTAACAATTAAAATGAGCATAACCAACATAAATACTTGTTGGCTAAAAAACTTTTAAAAAGCGTTGTGACCATTTTATTGTGTAAAACTAAAAATGATAATTTACATAAAACCATAGGGTTAATTTTGTTAAAGATTAAAAGCTTTTCCAATGGAACAAATAAATTAAAAATAGAAAAATCTATATGCACACAGATGACACTACTTCTTTAAATACGAATGTTTTGAACACCAATATTTAAATTAATCTAGTCGAATCCTCGGGTCAACCGGTTTTCTAACAAAAAAAATTCTTTATATTTTTAATAATTAATAAAAATTATATATAAAAATCAAGAAAACTTTCGTATCTTGAAGACATATAAACTATTTATCAACCAATATAATATGTATAAATAACTTTTATCACAAATCAGTAATTTTTTTTCTTTTCCAAAACCCAAAAAATTCGAAACCTGTTGTGTCTCGAAAACCAAATTGACCCGGGTCACCCCAAACCTGACGAGTATATCCGTGTTTCAAAAATGTGAAACCCAATTTAATATGACTTGCCTTTTCAACCGAAACGGGTCACCGGGTTGACCCAGCTAAGTCGACCCGGGTCTAAAAACATTAAATACAGTCTACCCACACCATTAGTCTTTCTTAACAAATACGGAGTGCGTCCATCTTTTTAACACAAGCGTCTATACATATGGGTCACGTCTGATGGGTAAGCCCATCCGATAATCTAGTTACAAACGAAATTCCAAACACCCACTTCCTTGTTAACAAAGGCAGACAGATTGGATCACAAGAACAATATCGCGAGAATAAGTATTGAACATTGATTAAAAAAAATGATGGTAGCCTAAGCGCTTAAATAGAAACCATATGACTGTTATAGAAACAATGATGCCCATACATTTGATTTTGTTCCATAATCTTATCTTTTTTTTTACTACTGTATATTATAAATTATTTAATACAATTTTAAATTTTAAAAATCCAAAAATATACTTTGATAAGTGTGCAATCTTGATAATCACCTTCTTTATAACAACCTATTAAAAATTCATTTTTAATTTTAAATCAAAATGTTTTTTTCTATTTATTTTTTCACAATCTACTTTCATCATATTTTATAAATTTTGTGCTCTTTAATCTTACATTATTTTTTATATATTTTATAAATTTGAGTTTTCTTTCATTTTTAGTTAGTTCACTTTTATTTTAAATCGAGTTTTTACAATTTTAACTTGAATCTGAATATAAAATTAAAATTGATGAGTAGTATAACATTTGTTTGCCTCACAAATCATCAGGATATAAGAATCTATCAAACACATTAGCGAGCATCACATAATATAATTAGTCGCCCTCTTAGTTGAACTCTACATAAAACTGAAAACATACTTCTCGTTTGTACTACCATTTTTATTCTTTCATATTTATTGAGTTGCGGCTTACAAATGGCCACCTTACATTCGGCTTGCACTTTTAGTGGTGTTTCTCGTTTTGAAAATAAATAATCAGATGATAATTATTTTGAAAACGTCATTTTAGAAAATAGTGTTTGGATTTTATTATGTTTGAAATCGCAATAATCAGATAATCAGTTTTTTAGTGTTTAACAAATTTGATTATCTAATTATTTGATAAGTAAAATGAATAAAATAAATTTCATTTTTTCAAAAATCCATTTTGGAAGCTTACTTTTTCAAGACTCCATTTTGAAAATGAAATAAGCAGCTCCCTTACTTACTTTTTCAAAACTCCATTTTGAAAGCTTCTTAACGCAAATAATCATTTTTCTCCATTTATTATCCAAACACTGATTTTAACTTATCTCCATTTTCAAAATGAGCAGATAATCTGGTTGCAATGGCAATCCCAAACACCCACTTATTCGTTCTTGTATTTCCCTTTTATTGTTCCCATTGATGGAGCATGAGGTAAATTGAAATATTATGTAAATAAAATATACGTATGTGTAGTAATCAAATAATATGAAACATTATATATTAATCAGTAGACTTTTATGATCAGCGAATTGAGATCGATCGTGTAAGAAAGAAACAATTTTCATTTTCATTTAGAAAAATTACTATATTTGTGTGAGATTACAAAATATGTGATAGTGATTCATGCTTAGTATATGAGGTGAAACGACTATAGTACCAAAAAAAAATGCAAAACATGAACTGTCACTTTAAATATATCTTTTTATGCCACTTACCATCAACTTTTCACCTTAGGGAAATACATGAAATATTAGGACATGTATCATGAAGAGGTGATGTACGTATCACATTATCCATCTGGTTATTATAGGATCCAAAACTCTATCTATGAGCCATACACAACAGAAGCCTTTTAACACACACATTTTGTCATCAACAACAAAATGTAACCAGCATGCAATAGAATTAAATAATGGTTAGCTACCTATTCACAAAGGTCGCCGCCTCTAATCATCATGAAACACATTCCTTCTCTCATGGGTTCTGAGTTGTAGATGTAATGTTCACAATCAAGATTGAGAATGAAATTACCATTGAACATGATTGTCGAGGGTTGATCCAGCAATTTCATGGCTCTTGCTTTCTTATTGTGATCATACCCTGGGCATTCCTCATGGGATACGTATACAAACATGGGAAGACGAATGTCAGCATCACTGAGATCAGGCATTCCTCCATCTTCCTCCTAACCTTGTAAAGGCTCGTCACTTGGAGGTTTCAACATCGCCTGTATCAGTCATAACCAGAGAATGAGCTGCAATAAAACACGCACAAATTGTCTTTGTTGTTTGATGTTTGTTGTGATCTAATATGAAAAATTAAATGTTGTATTGTACCTTAATAATTCTAGAGTGATCGCTTTAGAGTGTTCTTGTGCAAGACTCGACCAAGTCCTGGGCCAATGAGTTCCATCGACCATCCATGTAGCTTTTTTAACCTTCACTATCTCAACAGGTTCATTGTTTCTCTTTTTTCTCTGTTGCTTCATAGCCTTAATCTCTTCACGTTCATTATAAGCATCAAATCAGCGATGTATCGAGTCTGGAAGACCGTTAATCCGAACCTTTAACTCATCAAACTCCCTTTTAACTCTTCGATCTTTTCTCATACCAAAACAAACAGTATGTAGAGCATCATATAGCTCATGAGAGCTTATCCTGCTAAGATTCTCAGCGCTAATAGAACATGGACTTAAGAAAGTCCTCTCAAGATAGCCATCAGAATCACTTACATGTTATCCGATGGTTTCATCAGCAAATACTAATTTAAATAATGACCATTTTATATGGCCTTATGCATATATTAAGCTTATAGTCTATGCGATTATGCCGGTTTATGAGTTATAACTGAAACAAAAAACTGATGTTAAAAGCATATACCTTTCTGAGGTCGTAAAGTTTTGCTACTGCCTCATCTCTTAAGATTTCAAGAAATAAATCGGTCTTTAGACCTTCAATAGAAGAAATACAAATGAGTTCTTTTCATTGTCTTTTTTATTAAAAGAAAACACATATGGCAGCCAATATAAAGGGCCAGATATTAGGTAGCATTCTTACATAAAAGAATTGGCCTTATGCATATATTAAGCTTATAGTCTACCCGAGTATGTCTGTTTATTAACTATAATTAAAACTAAAACATGAAGTTAGAAGCATATACCTTTCCGAGCTTGTAAAGTTTTGCTACTGCCTAAACTAAGGGGGTGTTTGTTTTAGCTTATATAGTGGGCTTATAAGCTTATTAGCTTATATAAGCTTATAAGCCGAAACCAAGTGTTTGGTTAAGCTTATATAAGTGGGCTTATAAGCTTATATGTGGGTGTTTTGGTAAGCCATAAAAGTGAGGCTTTTATAATAAAAGGTGGGCTTATATACCAATAGCATATAAAAAGACTTTTATACCCCACATTTAATAACTATATCATTTAATACTCTATGGACTTTTTTGTCATTTAACTTATTAATTTTAATAAGCTAAATCAAACACTAAATTTAGGCTTATAAGCTTATGATATATAAGCCATAAATGGCTTATATAATATAAGCCATAAATGGCTTATATAATATAAGCCTAACTCAACTCATAAGCTTAACCAAACACCCTCTAAGCTATACTTAAAAAACATATTTTTTTTTCAAACCTGGAGTTGTTCCTTATACAATTTACAAACCACAGCTCAATGTAGCCAGTAAAATATATCCAAACGAATTTTAAGGATTGATTATTATAACTATTTATGCTCCTTAAGATAATAAAAGTATCATCACTTGTCATAAAGCGACATGCGGGAGATAGTACCTGGATTTGTTTCTGCTCTAACTCTAGAAAAAAGTCAGTTGCTTGGGTCATATTAAAACAATAAATACTACTTCAGAAAATGCTTATTAGCTTATGAGAGTATCAAAAGAAAATATAAAAATATAAAACTTGATTTCTGGACATATAAATGCATCACTTAGCCAAATAATACTGTATTAATATACTCAAAGCTGGCACACTTAATTACCTTGTAGATTGCAGGTTAATAGTGACATATTATGAGTATATGGGATTCTTGAATTATAGTCACCACTTGTATATGTGTAATAGGGTTACCAAGCACATGCTTTGTGACCTTCAATCCACTTTTCCTTAGTTACTGGAAAGGTGTTATGGTTTTGCACTTTGTGTCTAATCTACAGTGTTTAGGATATATGTGCTCTTAGATAACTATTGGGTCTTCCTTTTGTCTCAGGGCCTTGTAACCATTTATAAGTTCAAACTAATTTTTTTATTTTATAAGAGTTGACTGTAACTGAAAGAGGAAAAACAGAAGTCGTGGTTTTTTAAACCAAGAGATGCAATGTCATGTGCATTAAAGTATTTCAACATATAACACTGTATATAATAGACAAGAAAACATCAACCCATGAATGTGAAAATGGGTCAATCTATAACACTTTTTTTTCGCTTATTGGTCAAATGGCAGATTGTTTTAGAAAAATAAATGTAGGCTTCAATATTAAAGGCCGTTAGTTGAATGCTAGTTGGTACTGTGTGCGACAACTGAATAGAAAAGAGGTGATTAACACAACTAAGCCGAAACAGAATGACATACTTTAGCAGCTGTCTTCTGCAACATACTGTAGCGAGCTGTCACGTATGCATCAGGTTGTTATATCACGCCAAAGATATTATTGTTCCAACAATTGCAGTTAGTTTTCACATAGATGACATCGAGAGACCTGAAAGAACCGAATAGAAAAGAGAATTACCAATGGGGGTTCCAAATAGCAAGCATACCACGTCTGTCAGAAATAATAATCATACCTCATATGGCATCACTGCTGAAAGAACGTTCCCGTTCTTCTTGTAAGCAGCTAGACCAAACCGTGAGAGTTGTAGGGCAGTTACAAAGGGGACACTTTTTAACTCCACCAAGTTCATCATGTTCTGTTTCAATAATTTTCTTCTTCATAACATTCGGCGATGGAGTAAATTTATTTATTCAAATGAGAGACTAACCGTCCCGCTAAGATCATTATTTTCTAACTTCTAACTTCTTTACCTTTTGGAAAGTTCTGTATGGTTTAATCGCGGCTGGGATCTCTTCACTGTGAAAGAATAGTCATGCGTTCATTCTTTTCGTACACGGTTACAATGCTTCCCAATATGTCCTGTCACATAGGTATATACATATACATGATTAATCACAGCACTGAATTCTTTCAAAGATTCTTGAAATTCGATGGATGTGTAATTTTTATTATTATAAAACTACTGATTCTTATATATGCTCAAAGAATAACACTGCAACATATACTAAATTTAGTATTAACTCACGAGCCTTCAAGGGATGCACAAGATTTGTTTTAAGAAATGAAACCCGCTTCTGCCTGTTTTAACCCATTACTAAACCCTCCCACGCGCCATTCTTTCCATATCCATCAAGTCTTATATGTGCATCAAAAGCTACAAAAAACAACGCAAGTTTAATAAGCAATCACAAACACACCCGTTTGTCATATTCTTATTATATATGGATTTCAGTAAAAGAAGGCCCAAGTAATAACATATTTAAGATTCTGTTTCACGTATCCATAAGTAACCATGACCAAATCAGAGCAAACCAAATTGTGCGAATTATTCAAATATAAGGTTCCTGACCTTGATGCATGTCGTACAAAAATATTAAATTATAAAAAATTCGGCTTCTACCATACTTGCTGCAATTTTGCTCTACGTGCAGGGATATCTAGGCAACAATTTTGCACGGAGTGTTGGGGATTGCAGATGGATCATAGGTTCTTCCCAAGCAAATGAATCACGCCCATTACCCTGAAGAGTGAAAAATCGTCTGTGTTAAAGAAATCAGGAGCAAAAGTCACTATTAAAAAGGTAAATATCCAACAATGCAGATCTGGAAACGCAAAAAAAGGTACCTAACAATGTATTTACCTGTGTGAGTTTGTGTCACATGTATGGTCTTCACAATAGGTAGAAAATAACATAGCAGTAAAGATAATAAATAAAAAATTTGTATTTATAGTTAGTGATGTATCGTTAGGGACAAGTTAAACTGTTTTACCTAATCTTTTGCATCTTTACTCCAAAAACTCAAAAGTTATCTGTGTGCTTGATCATTTTCACTTGCTGCGACTGGAACAATACCACTTGGTCCAGCGCCATTTTCTAGCGGCAGTGAGGTGAAGCACTTGAACTTGATGTTGTTCCATTAACTAAATGGTATAAATTATAAATTATAAAGCAGATATGCTCAAAAGTAAAAAACACAAAAGTTGACAGTTACGTATGGGGCTATTCCAATAAGAGAAGGTCCAAGACCCGTGAGGTTTATGTCCTCTTTATGTTAACTATAATTTTCCTATCCTGCTAGTCATCGGTAACCTTTTTGTGTTACATTACAAAGTAAAACTTTGTTTAAATGGGATCCCTTTTAATTGTCTACTATCAAAATAAAACGGAACATTAGCGCAAGCTAGACTATAATAATTTTTACCTTTGCTTAACAATAATGATGTTTCACACAAAGTTTCAAGCTGTCTATCGTGAACTCAATACCCTTGTTTTGTCTTTTCACAATTGCATACCTAGAAACAAAAAAAACAACAATAATATCAATAGTTTGGCAAGCGGAACTATGGAAATATCAAAGCACCTGATTAAATTAAATGTTAACAAAGATGCATACCAATATCGGGTGTTGGGTGGCAACTGATCACGGGCTGCTGATAAACTCTACGGGGATGATTCTGCACATTTTTTAGTAGCTATTATGAATAACTTTTTTAAGTAAACTAAGCATAATCATCAATGTTTAAGAATCAAACCTACACACTCCTTCCATGGTTTAAATACATAAACATCTAAACCAATAATCATCAATGTTTAGGGATCAAACGATTACAGCCTTTAGCGACTATACTCAATATCTTAACAATATCGACAAATTAAATCCAATATATCATAACCACTACTGCCCTCTTCACTCTCGTTAATAGCATTCCTAAAAAAATATCTCTTGGAATGTTACATCAATAACTCAACTAAAACTCATGAACGCATATAAAAAAGGGGTAAAACAAATAAAAAGAAACAATGGTCAAATTATTAACACCTTCTGACTTCTTAAAGCTTAAAACGAATATCAACAAATAAGCTTTAAAAAATTAGCCTGGCTAAAGATTGTAGATCCATTCCTTTAAAACAACACCTGTCACTGAATCATAGATAAATGATCACACTATGAATTAATTGATTCTGAAGCCCTAAATCAAGAATTAAAATCAATAATTGCTACAAATCAATGTGAACAAAATAAATATAAAATTACCTGTAAAGAATATTATGAAGCCAGTGATAATTTGGATCTATGAAACGATGTTAGAGAAAAAAAATTAGGTTTCATGTGTATATGGATACATGACGCTAATGATATACTACGTACTATCTAACGAATGAGATTTGGGCCTAATATAACGAATCAGATTTGGGCCTAATATACGGGTTTGGTGCTGACGTGGATTAGGGAGAGGATAAGTGACGTGGCAAATCCCTCCTCTTATATATAATGTAAAGATATATATATATATATATATATATATATATATATATATATATATATATATATATATATATATATATATATATATATATATATATATATATATATAAATATATATATATATATATATATATATATATATATATATATATATATATATATATATATATTTGTAGAAAATGTAACTTGTAAAAAAATTTAAAGCTTGAAAAATTTAATCCCGTGAGTGTACCCGTGTTTTAATTAGACTAAAACATGAACCGGACCGGATCCCCTTGAGCCGGACCGAACCAAACAGCCCCATTACTTGTTCTTAAACTATGACCCAAACACACCCTTAACTGTATTAAGCTGCGAACCAAACACACCCTTAATGCTCCCAACCAAACACCCTTGCTGTGTTCAAACTCCCACCGACAGCAGTGGACCAGCCACTGACTGTCGTGGTTTTCCCCTGGCGGTATACTTTAGCCGCCGCTAGGCAAAGACACCCACCGCCAGGCTGTGACTGCCCAGCCGTGGGTTCCCACTACCCAGCCGTGGGTTGGTGCTGTCCAGTAGGGAGTACCCACCGGCACTGACCCCTGTTGGCCAGCCTAACCACCGACAGCAGCAGACCAACAACCATTTGACCATAGCCCGCCACTGTGGTGTGGCAGCCCTCACAACACGCCACCAAGAGCTACAGCTCTCGGCTATTTTCCAACCAAACCCGGATTATTTTTACATGTTTTTAATCTAATAAACGTATTATTGCATAATAACGAATCAAAAGAAAAGAATTGATGGTTACTTATGTTCGCCCCTTGAGTTTTAGAAACATAAAACACGAACATAACTCTTGATTTTCTGAATTAAAGCCCATGTGATTTCTTGTTCTCTTGGGATGAAGATGACGACAAAAAGAAAGAAGAGTGGAATGATCCGATCTGTTTTTCTATCTTAGGGTTATAATGGATTATGTCAAAAAATATATTATGCCCCGTCCTTTATCTGTTGTAACTGGACTTGGATGGGCTTTGGCCCACTTCCTCTCTTTTCTTCTGTCCAAACCGCCAGCTCAAACCCTTCCAAGTGTTTTTGTTTAGTTTTCATGTTAAAATATTTATCATGTGTCGAGTTTAATTGTCGTGTCGTGTTTAAATATTTCATGTTAAAATATTTATCATGTGTCGAGTTTAATTGTCGTGTCGTGTTTAAATATTTGTGTTACATGTACTACGTACCTATATATATTGTGTCGTAATAGTCGTGTTATAATTTTATACGTAATAATTATCACGTTCTTAAATGTTCGTGATCGTATATTCATGATTATAATTATTATACTTAATAATTATCGTATATTATTACGTTCTTAATTATTATCGTGCACTAACACGTGCGTACTTTCTGAATTTAATATTCGTGACACTTATTTGTGCTATAGAAGGAAAGTTTTAAATGGTTTGTGTGCTTACGTAATGTACTGTTCATGGCATTTAGATGCGGGTTTTACAATTAGTTTTAAGGTGAACTACACTTAGTTCATGCTTATTGTTGTTGTGGTAGAGGAAGTGCTATTAATTTGATTGCTTGTGTAACTTGTGGGAATCAAAGCTTTGCACTTGGAAAATTATATTGATCATAATCACTTTGGTATAATTCTCATTCTAATTCTTGTTATGAATTCCGAATTTCAATACTTTAAAATGTGTTTTATTTTTGTGATTATGGAGTAGTACTTGTGTGGATGGTTGAGGCATACATGAACCATGAATAGATTATAATAGCTTCACAAGGGCGAAGTGCGGCGCACAATTAGGTTTGTGTGGCGCACTTCTTCCTTGGTTCTTGATTATTGGCATGGTTGAGATGTTCTTGTTACTTGATATTATTATATTGGATAATTATTATGTATTTAGCTCTCTCATGATTATAAGATGTTCGAAAGTGATTATATGATTGATTGAATTTCATGTCATCTAGTAAATGAATCTTGATATTTGCCTTGTATAAATTGCTGAGTAAATACATACCAACTCTAATATGATTTTGTTTAATGCTTTGTCATGGCTTCGAAAGAGTGTGGCTCAGCGAGCACTTGAATTATCTAAACCAGTATAAACCGGTCTTAATGCATTTGATATAACATGATCTATAGGTCGAAAGGATTTCTTGTTATATTTAATAGTTTTTGCTTGTAAGACTAGTCATCCACATGTATTCATACATTGTTTATGTGCTTGTAATTAATCTTTGCTATCTATCTTTTCTATGTTCTAGCCTTAACCAAACGCACCTTTTAATTATTTGATAAGGATAATCTTTAGAACTTGTGACACTCTAGAGATAATTGTTTATACATATTAACAACAATCCCGTGGAACGATCTGGACTTACCTTTAGACTTTACTATAAACGAAAGGGTATACTTGCTCGTGTTTGTGTTCTAGTCCATTGTTGGTGATCATCTATTTATATAAATTTAAGACTTGTGAAACACGCATCAGTATCCAACTCACATAGTAAATTACGCAACCAACAAGTCTTGGCAACATCATTAGCAATGCCACGGTATTCTGCTTCAGCACTGTACCGAGAAATTGTATGTTGACGCTTAGAGGAACATTTGAGAAAACTATTGCCAAGAAAAACACAATATCCCAATGTTGATATCCGAGTAGCAGGAAAACCAGCCCAATCCGCATCTGAATAAGCAACCAATGATGTAGTAGATGAGGAATATAGCTTGTTAGCCTAAAAAATATTGAGTCGAACAAGAGTGAGTCGGTCATAGGTTTATTATGTATCGGTCATAGGAGCGTTGTAATATGTAATAAGATATTCAAACTATACGGGCTCGATGGTTAGCTTAAAAGGCCTTTTTTAATGTACTAAGTATTTATTCAAGTCCAACCCAAACAATATAGCCCATACAATCCAACACGTAAGGCTCGGCTATATATACCCCTTCCTATCATGTTGACAGGGTTATACATTTCATTTCTCTAATCTAATATTTCTTCATTTTCACACACTTCTCTCTACTTTCTCCCTCTAAACTTCATCTCTTTTTATATCTATTTTCAATAGATCTATCATGCTGAAGTGATAATATATGGGTACAACATTTGATATCATTCGCCACGGGGTAGATTTGTGATTTTGTTTGTGGTTGTTTTTAAAGATTTCGTGGGTTTTAACATCAAAATCACCACAAGAATTTTTTAAAGCTATTTGATTCGATTTTTTTTTCATTTTTAGCTTTATTTTGGCTTGAATCATCCGAAAGTACATCTCATTTTATTGGTAAAGATCAAAGATCGCGTTTTATTTAAGGTTAAAATTTGCATTTTTTTTTTGAAAAATCCGGTTCTTGCCCAAAACCCTAAATCACCTGAGACATTTCTGATTCTCAAACCGGAATTATGCATTCGAAACCAGAATTACAAAAGGTGCTTGAACCGGAATTATTCAAGGTTTTCGAACCGGAATTGTAAAAGGTTGTCGAACCGGAATTTTAAAAGGTTGCCAGAACCGAAATTGTAAAAGGTTGTCGAACCAGAATTGTAATAGGTTGTTAGAACCGGAATTGTAAAAAGTTGTCAGAACCGGAATTGTACAAGGTTGTCAGAACCGGAAATATTAAAGGTGTTTGTGAACCGGAATTGTGCAAACCAGAATTATCCAAAGTTATCAGAACCGGAAGTATCAAAGGTTGCTTGAACCGGAATTGTACAAGTTTTTGTGAACCGAAATTGTGCAACATGAGAAGCGAAAGGTTTTCACTGACCGGAAATATACAAATTTCTAGGACCGAAATTACAACAGCATTGAGAACTGGAATGATCCAAACTCTACAACCGGAAATGTGTCAAATTTTAGTTCGATAAATTTTTAGAATTAACCACCCTCACAACTAGTCTCAAAGAATCATTTCCAAAAAAACAAAAAAACAATGAGTTAAATTTTTTACGTCAAGTTATATCAAATTTTTTCCATACTAGTTTTTAGCTATTTCTAATTCGATTTCAAAATTTGGTAACCAAAAAAAAAATTTGGTCTAAGTTATATCAGACTGAAGATTTTTATATCGGACTGAAGAATATAAGAATTTACGGAATTTTAACCACAACCTCATCACATCATATCTACTTAAGATCCAAATTCACTTCATCAACTAAGATACCATAATCATGGAAACGAGCAATACGGTTATTGAGTGTTCAAACGTGACAAACCTTGAGATGGAACGACTACAACAGTGGACACGTATCATGTGAGTAAGTTCTATAAACAATCTTAGAGGACTTCAGTCATCTTTTGAGTCCCTCTCAAAAGTTTTGCAAGTCTTAGGTGAATCCACTAGCACATTCACAAGAACATTCACCGAAGCCATGGATAAACTTGACACACATCTTGTAAAACAAAGACTCATAGCTAGTGAATGTCAGACCACTTTAACTGAACTCAAGACAACACTTGCAATGCAATTTGACTCTAAATTCATCAAGTCTCCACGTCTAACACCCCCAATTTACATTGCACAGCGGAAATACACAATTGGGTGCTAAAAAAACATCATCACACAAGGTATATTGAACGACTCAAAATAGAGACGTTTACACATAATTATAAACATGATTTTCATAAATGGTCTAAAATATAGATTTCAACCCAAATTGTACTGACACGACACCAGAGTAAAGCGTTTAGTCCCCATGGATATCGACCAACAACCAACAAGTTTAGTACAGTACATCAACATAAAGTAAATTGTTCAACATTAAAAGGTAGAAAACAGTTTAGACCAACATTCTTTCAAAAGCCAAGCCACAACCTCCACAACAAAGCTCCATGCTCCATTACTTCCTATTACCTAAAATACATGCATAAAACAAGTCAACAATAATGTTGAGCGAGACTATAGGTTTATCAAATCACATTTGAACACAAGAAGAAAATCAATCATAATCATTTATAGAATTGTCGTACACACAATCTATATTCAAGGCAGTAATAATAATGATTTTATTAAACAAACATTGTATTTAAGCTCATGACACCGACCCCTTAACCAAATAGTCACCCACGCCAAATGCCGGCATGACTAGAATAAAACCATTTCCCCTCTAGGGCATCAGTTGCTAGAATACCACAATCTTATTCACGTAAAATTATCCTTCCCAGCGGGTTACTCAACGTAATGCCCTGGTCTCAGATAGGGTGGTCAACCCAATAGTACTATCATTAGAATAAGCGGCTATTCCCGACTCACAACATCAAGTCAGAAGATAGTTAACGGCTCATGAATTTAGGGTCTTTAGCAACAAGTTACTCAATATAATGAAATCAACTTTAGGCAACATTCGGGTCCAACAATTACTCATGACTTGTGTTCATTTATTTTCAAATAGCATGTATCCCCTTCGCGGGTATTAAAATCATTAAAACGAGTAGAAAGCGAGGCTATAGACTCACCTTAGTATAAGAGATCTAGCGAGATGATCGTCGATGATAATGGATGCCTTTCAAACACGAGAACCGCTACCTATCAAATAAGGCACGTTCGTTAATAATGACTCGAGAAATAAATCATACATAACAACATCAAACTCAAACTCATAAAGTCACGATAAACTCGAGAGAAAACGATATAAATAATTTCATTATACTTTACTACACATTTACTTTACCATTTTACACTTTTTACAAAGTCCGCTGGTACATACTACATGTACTAGCTTATTTACCCCTTTTAAACTCGTCAACCGTTTACGAACGACTCGATAAACTAACTTACTATATATAGAAATTCCTCCTACAAGTTTATCAAATGAAATTTCTTTTAAAGTACTTTACCCAACTCATTTTGAAACTACAAAATCCGGACAGATTTACGTTAATTTTTCATACAACCGTTTTAACTTTTTTAAACGTCTCCGTTTACAAAACCGACACTCGGGTTTTAAAGTAAACTCAACCTATAAAATAAACACCTCATTATCAGTAGGTTACATATTTCAAAACTTCAATTTAGAGTCCCCGAGATTCGATCCAAATATCGACAACAACTATATGTAGTGCCGATACTCGTCTCCCGGTACACGATCATTCAAAACATCATAACTTCGCGCTCGTTTGGAGCTAGAAGCTATACCTTATATCAAATCGAAACTAATAAAATTATCTACAACCCTAGGCTATAAGTTAAGCCATTTTCAAAACATAAAAATTCGGATTTTACACTTTACTTACTGTTATAAAATGACTACTAAAAACTTGTACAAAATCAACTTTTTGATAAAAACCAACCATAGAAATGGTCATTTCTATACCCTAATATCATCATACATTAACCATAACATCAAAATCATAATCAAAATAAAAATATTTAGATCAAAATGAGGTTTCTAACAAGATTTTTAGCAAGAATCACCATGGATCATCATGAAAAAGCCATGCATGATCATAGCTCCTACCTACCAACATCAAGAAAAAAAATTGTGCTTGAATACAAGAAACTCTTACACCAATATGATCCTTATGAAATTATAAGAGTGGGTCTATGCTTGGTTTAGCTTGAATCAACCTCAAACTCAAGATAAATTGAAGTTTGAATGTGTTTTGGGGTGGTGGGTGTGATTCGGCAATTCAAGAGAGAGAGAATAGGTGGTGAAAATTTTTAAGTGAAAAATATGAGTGTGTGTGTTTGTTTTTGGTTTATATATAGTGGGGTAGGGACCAAAGTTGCAATTTAGCAAAAGTTGTGGCTAAAAATGTAAATAGTTAGCTAAAAAGCGGGAAATAACTATTAGTTAATTTTCAAAATATTTACGGGGCCCGGGTGTCATAAAGATACTTTTAAAAATTTAAAACGTACCTCAAAAATAATAATATCGACTCTCGACTCGACTTAACACGTCATTTAAAATAAAACCTCAAAAATAATAAAAATCAAACAATCGACAATAAAACGTAAAATTGCATCCATCGACATCACGCTTGATAATACTCCTTATACTTAATAAATATTAAATATAGACCTTCCAATATCGGTTTAAACTTAAACCTCCAAAAATAAATATAGTTTAAACTCATCCAAAAATTTCAAAAATAATCGTAAAATAAGATTAAGCAATGACCTCGATTTTGGGTTGTCACACCACGTACAAGGGAGTGCTTTAAGAGAAATAATGGATTGGAGGCTCTCTCATACAAAGATCTGATCACCTGAAACATCGAATTCAATGAAACCTATGTCAACAAAACAATACTTCACGAACAAGAGATAGAAAAAGGTTCAAGGCAAGTTGTGGTACAATATCAGGTCATGTGAATGAAAGCTACACATCTGAGAACATAAAGCATGGTACGTAGAATGATCATAGCATATATGGGAAAGAAAGCACCAGCCCTGGCAAACAAGGAATCAACTATGAGAATGTCATCAACAATAAACCTTCCTATGACAATGGCCCTGTTTTCGATTCTGAGCCATTGAAAGAGGTTCACAATGATGAAAACAATGTGTTTGCCAATACTAATACGCATGAGCATAGCGATCAAACAAAAACTCTTATTGACTCATGTATGAAGGAAAAGGTCGATAGCAATACCACACCGGATTCATCAAACATGAGCAATAATGACTCTAAGAATGATCAACATGCAAATGAGTATGATGATGAGGAGCGTGTTGCGCTTTCTAACTTAATTGCTACTTTACAAAATGTCGTCAAAGAAACTAGAAAGATTCAAAAGCAATTACATAAGACAAACACAACACTCACTCAAAACTTTGAAGAAAGCAAAGCTGCACTTATCAAATCTAGTGAGCTTTTAGCTAGTTGCAGATGAGCTTCTTCAAAGAGACAAAGAGCTTGAGCGATACAAAAGGCGTGTCTTTAATACTAAAAAGTATGTTTTTGAAAATAAATACAACGAGACTCTTAAGTTACTTGAACAAGAGAAATGTAATTATCACACCTTTTTAAGTAATGAACGTCACAAAACATATCTTGCTACCAATAAAATGAATGAGCTAACTCAATTGATTGGTTTTCTTCAAGAGGATAACACTAAACTTGCTAATGAAAAGAAAGAAGTGGTTGACCAGTTGAAAAAGGATTTCAAAATTAGACAAGCGAAAGACATTGACAAAGTCGTGGAACTTGAAACGCAAATTAATTGTTTGAAGAAAATTATTTATAAAACTAATCAATCAATTCAAACCATGAGAATGTTGGCAACCTCGTTCATTTTTAAGGGTAAAGCTAGTTTTACAAGTCATAAGTGCCTTGAGCAAGTGACGAGACTGCTTTTATACATGGTCTCATCGTCCAAATCGGGCTTAAAATCAATTAAATATCATCAAATATGCCAAATATATGCTCGTGTTTGTTACTTGTGTATTTTTAGGTACGGATATTGAGGAATTGGCAAAAGATCACAAGAATCATTCAAAAACGAACACGGGAAACGAAGTCGCACAATGAACCGGGCCCAAGTTGGAATTTTGCAAAAATACCCTTGAAGTTTGAAGAATTGGCAAGAATGGCCCCTCATCTTTGAAGAACTTGTCACAATTGACCCTCCATTTGTCAATTATACAAGAATGGTCCTTATTATTTGAAGATATTACAAGACCAGTCCTTGAAGAATCCAAGATTTTGCATTTTAAACCCTTGGAAAAACGTTTTGGAAGTGATTGTGCCAAAAGTGACAACTTGCCAAAAGTTGTCACTTGTAATTTGGGCGTTGATGGATGTTATTTACAAAGTGAAGACAATAGAAAAGCTTGGGGGTCATAACTGCCAAACATCTAAACCTCCCCACCCAACCAGACTATGCCACGTCACATAACCCACCCAATAACCCAATTACCCATATCCTACCCGACCCTACCCAATCCATTAACCCTTTACCCAGTTTATTTAATTAAACCCAAGTCAAACCACTCTCCCAGTCAACCCCCTTTCCCTCCTTAACATTTATTTAAAACATTAATCCCTATTTTCAGATTAAAACGACCCTAATTAACACATAAACCCTAACACCAACCCAGATTAATTTGACCCTAAAACAAAGGGTTATTCCCTCAAATCATCCAGATCCCTAATTAACTTCCCCCTCACCTTTTCCCACCTCACCCAACATCCTCACATGACCTGTGGAACCCACCCCGTACCTCCCCTGCTCAAGTCATTTTCCCCCAAACCCCAAAACCGACCAAGTGAACGTGTAGGATACTCCCCTTGGTCCCCAAGCTCAAATGAACGACTTTGATTCATTCAAGCATCACAAGCAAAGCTGTCAAGTCACATGGGACGTTTTTGACCCAAAATCAGTCAAAGAATCAAGGGCATTTCAGGAATTCCAGCAACTAGGGTTTAGTTATTCTAGAATAGTCTTCTCATTGTATAAATAGAGACGTATGTGTCTCTATTGCTCTTGTTCCAGATTTTTCTCCAAAAAATTGTAATCCCTTTTTTATGAATATTAAAGTTGGTGTTTGTTAAAGTACAAGTGTAATTCCTTTTACTGTTTTTAAAAAGTTGGTATATCTTTGTTGAGAAAAATCTGAGTTCCATTTATAACTTATTCAAACATTTGGTGTTTGAATTTTTCAGAAACATAGTTTCTGAATTTGGGAGATTATTGGTGTTATCTGTTTCAAAGTTTAGTGTTAAGAGGTTCAAGTTATTGATGATAAAGTGTTTTTAAAACGTTTTGAGAAGGTTTGAAAGTTTGAAGAAAAAGATTTTTAAGAAAGTATAAAAGAAAACAGAATATACATATATTTGCTTGTATTTCTTTTTGATTTTCTTAAACAGGATTGGAGAAGCTGATTTGTCAAAGATTCTGCATACACCCGAGTGTATTGGAGGTGGATTAACATCCACAAAGGGACCTGGATGTAGGTCCCTTAGGTAAAATCATTTTCCTTTTTTATTTTCAGTTTTGTTGAATTTGTATGAGATTTGTGGATTTGCATGCTAAGTGTGTAATATTGGTTTGGTTTGTGTTCAAATGGTATATTATGCATGTTAGGGTGGGTAGAAATTAATTTGGAAGTGTCTTGATTCAAGTAGGTTTGAAAAAAGTTGAAAACAAGTTTTTAAAGGGGTGTTTGGATACGGTTTTTAGTTGATTTTGGTGACAAGATGTTGATTAAAAACGTGTTTAAATCTCTTGTTAGGATAATATAAGGTTGTTTGTTAGCTTTGGTTGTAGTTTTGTATAGTTTTGAAGCAAGTTGTGTGTTTAAAAATTGAAAAGATAGCATAAATCAGTAGAACCTCATTTTCTGCTTGTTTTGTGAGATTTTGATGCTTGAATCTTTTAATCTGTTAGAACCTAGGGTGTTTAAGGATTATTGATTGAATTTAAGCTGTTTGGTGAGTGTGTGTGCAAATTTGTAGGCATTGAAACTCATTTGTGTGCAAGTAATTTAGCTCATAACCCACCAGACCTAGTTTTTTTTACATCAGCAACCTTGTGTGCCTGATTTTGTGAGTTTTTGGCTTGATTGTGTGAAGTGACTTAATTGTTTTCTGCTTATTGTTGACTCCTTGTGCTCCAAAGAGCACAAGGATGCCCTTAGTTCCATAACAAACACCACCAAATACTCACACCAAGCTCCTCTTGGTTTCTATCAGCACAAGTGAGAACATTCACTTGTTCATCAGTCAACAAAGGAAATCTGGGCACGTTTTTGCTTACAATTTGCTCTAATCTTGATTAAATTGGGTTATGTTTGTGTTTTTAAGCTTAGAAAAGGTTACTGATTAAGTTTTAAAAAGAAAAAAAAAAGAAAATTTTTGTAAAAACTTCACCCTGCCTGGACTCGAACCCCCGACCTGCAGCTCAGGAGTGAGGGCTTCTACCAGTGATCTAGATGAGTTTTTACATTCAAGTTTCATTTCATTAGTTACTTATACAAGTTTTGGTTTTGGCTTATTAAAATAAGCCGTAGCTTATTTAGGTTTTTCCAGCTTATTTATTAAGCTTGGTTGATAGCTAGTATTTTTCCTAGGACAATATTAAGGTTTAGGACTTTTCTGTTTTAAAATTTTATTTCTCCCTTTATTTAATTATTTATTAGGATTATTTTTGTATTTAATTTTAGAAAGTAATTAAAAAATAGTAAACAGTAATTAAAAAATCCAAAAAAATAGTTTTTAGGTTTTAATTTGTATTTTTGAGGTTTACATTCAAAAAAAGTTTTCAAAAACTTTAATTTTTAATTTTATTTGATTTTAGGTTTTTTATTAAATTTTAAAAATTAATATAAAATTAATTAAAAGGTTTTAGGAGCTTAAATTTACATTTTCTTCTTAGTTAGAATATTTAGGATTTTTGAGAATTTTTTAGAATTTATTTAGGAACTTTTTATTTTTTGGAATATTTTAATATTATTTTATTAAGAAAAATTCAATGTTTTATTTTTAACTTTTTTTCATTTTTCCTAGGTTATAAACATTAAAATAGGAACTTTTTCACTTTCCAATTAATTTTTAGGCTTTTCAATTAATTTTTAGAATTAATTTAAGATTTAATAGATTTTAATAGTTTTTAGGAGTTTAAAAATAGTTTAATTTGGTTTTAAAATTTTTAAAAATAGTTTTTAGCTTAATTAGGTCATTTTTGAGGTTTACAAACTATTAAATCTTGTTTAGGGCTTTTTAATATTTAAAAGTGATTTTTAGGGATTTAATTAGCATTAAAAAGTCATTATTAAATTAATTAAAAGGTTTTGGCAAGTTTGGATTTTTTGTAAACTCTTAGAATATTATTGTGGATTTTTAGTAATTTTTAGGAATTTTTAGGTTAAAATTTTAAATTTTGTCGTTTTTACGTTTCTACGTCTTAACTTTCTAGTTGTGTTTTTGCCTATTTTTCTATTTTTTTTTCGTCTTCGTCATTTTCTCTTCTCCTTTCTTCTTGTTAATAACCAAAAACATTAATCAATCATTCATTACACAACACACGTGCCTCCTCGAGAGAACGAACTCACACCATTAAGGGTCATTAGTGCTCGGTTTTCCTAAACCGACACTTAACGCTTACCAATACTTTGTTGCCTCTTTTTCCTAAAAGGGTATACAAAAATACTACATCATTTTTTGGCGCCACTGCCGGGGAGGCGTGTTGTGTTTTGATTGAACCATTGTTGTTTTTTATATTAGCCATAATAGTAATTGTATTAGTAGCACTCTACTAATAGGTATTATCGTTTTTCGGTTTTTGTGTGAATATTATTACTATATTGTATACGTAGAACAATAAATACACAAGTACTCCAAATACGTGAGCAATCACAACCTTGATTCGGGATTTCATCACTCGATCATTGTATTCTAATCTCAAACCAAAGAAAAAAGGCAAAAATAGATAAATACTTTCGTGAAGCTTAATCTTGATAATACAAACTATAAGGTGGGTATAAGGCGGTTGTATTTCACGACCTAAAGGAAAAAGGCTCTTAAGTGCTTCGTGCCGCCTCGTTTCCTCCGCTTGCTTGTGCGTATTTGATTTTGAGAGTGAATCGAGGGTTTTGCCGCCCAAAGTATTATTACATATCATATATATTTTCTTGGTTTCTAATTGATTAAACCCTCTTGAACGATTTGGTGTTCCACCATCGTTCTAAAGTCATCGAAGGCGTTCACTCCACGTGATCATTTTCATTCCTTGAGGCCTTGTTAATCAAGAGATTTGATTAGTGAGGAGATTTGTGGACTTTTTGTCTACTTAATACATTCACCAATTTCCAAAAAGTTAATACAATCAAAAACCACAAAAAAATTGAAAAAACACAAAATACCAAAAAGAATCTTCTTTGCTCGTCTCCACGTTGTACGTGACGTTTATGCTCACTCGTAATCAAGCAAAACGTGCACGTAAACGCAAGAACAAAACTCCCACTCCAACTCATTCTAGTGAGGAATCTCCTATTGACGAACCCATTGTACGAGAAGAACCAACCATGGCGAATCGAACTATGATGGAGTTACTTCAAGCACCCACCGAGGGTTATGGAGAAGCTATTGTGATTCCCGCAATCCTTGCGGAGAATTTTGAGGTGAAAACGGGTTTGTTGTCGATGATCCAAAACAACAAATTCCGTGGTGATGAGAAGGACAATCCCCACAACCATATCCGCCAATTTAATCGTCTTACCGCCACGTGCAAATTTAAGGATGTCTCGAATGACTCGATTAAGATGATACTTTTTCCGTATTCCTTAGCGGGGCCCGCTAAAATTTGGTTAGAGAAAGAGCCATCCAATTCTATATTGACGTGGAAGGATCTCGTTTCAAAGTTTGTGAACCAATTTTTTCCGCCCTCTAAGACTACGCATTTGAAAAATGAGATTTCTAAATTTTCACAAGAATCAAATGAAAGTTTTTCTACGGCTTGGAATAGGTTTAAAGAGATGTTACATGAATGTCCTCATCACGGTTTTTCCGATTTGCACCAAATCGACACGTTTTATAATGGACTTAACGATCATGAAAGAGATTATTTGAATGCCGCCGCGGGTGGTAATTTTTTGTGTAAAACGGTTGAAGAAGCTTTGGTCATAATTGAGAATAGGTCTAAGGTTTATAGCCCTCGTCACACACCGAGTGTTGCCAAAAGGGGCTCATCATCGTCTCAAAGTATCAATGCATTACATGATGAAGCAAATGAAGAAAACCGATTTTTCGATAGATTTGCTAACCTTATGTCCCATTGGAAGGCTCAAGAAGCTTCCAATTCCGCTTCGGTCAAAGCGGTTTCTAAAAGTTGTTTGTCGTGTGGGGGAGCTCATGATCTTTCCGAGTGCATTACCGCGGATGGTAACACTTCGAATGCTTTTGTAGCCACGGGAACTTACAACCAAATCGGTCAAGGTTCTCGTTCAAATCAAGCTCCACCCAATCAAAATGCTAATAATTATCGCAACAACAACCAAGGTGGAAATTACCAAGGAAATCAAAGAAACTATAACAAAGGTAATTACCAAAGTGGAAATGGGCAAATTTCAAACCAAAACCAAAACCGTGATTTTCAAAACAATGCCCAAAGTTTTCAAAACGATCACACCAAAAATCTTCAAGGAGAATTTTTGAATTATGCTAAGGCTAATGATGCTAAGTTTGACAACATGCAACGTGAGATGGTTAGCTTAAGATCCGAGTTGAAAAACGAACTTGCTAATGAACTTAAAACTCATGCTAATAAAATGGAAGGAAATGTCACACGTCTCCAACAAAATCAACAAAAAATGGAGCAAGGACAACATGAGATTAAGCAAGAGTTGTTAAAAGCGGATGCTAGGCAATCTAAGTTTGAAGACCGTATGGCTAAAATGTTTGAAGCTATCATGTGTAAGCCCTCTTCTTCGGGTGGTCTTCCTAGTGATACCATCGTAAACCCGAAAGGAGAATTGAAGGTTATTACTACACGAAGTGGTAAAACTTTCAAAGAACCCATTTTTCGTCCAAGTACTTCTATGGAGAAGGAAAAAGAGAAAGAACCCGAGGTTGTGGTTGAAAAGGAGCAAATTACAATCCCACGAAGTACCGCTCAAACCACACCTACGGTTGAACCTACACCAATCATGGAACCCGAGATTCCAAGGCCGATGCCTATGCCTAATTTGCCCCAACCCACACCACCTTTACCCTACCCATCAAGACGAAACAAGGAAAAGGCACAAGAACGAAATAATTATCAATTTGAACTCTTTATGAAAATGTTTTGTGACTTGCATTTTAATATAAGTTTTGCCGACGCCTTAGTCATGATGCCTCGATTTGCCGCGAACTTCAAAAGTATGTTGAATAAGAAAGAAAAATTGCAAAAATCATCTAGTTGTTCTTCGGTTTTTCTAAGCCGCATACCTCAAAAAGTCGGTGATCCTGGAAAGTTTTTAATCCCATGTGCTATCCAAGACATGGAAGAATGCTACGCCTTGGCCGATCTTGGTGCTAGTATTAATTTGATGCCTCTTGAGATTTTTAAATCGCTCAATCTTCCAAATCTCACTCCTTCGAGAATGTTAATTGAAATGGCCGATCATTCTACGATTCTAGCTTGTGGAGTTGCCGAGGACGTCTTCGTGAAAGTTGGAAAGCTCTACTACCCTGTAGACTTTATTGTTGTAGACATTCCCATCGATCCTAAAGTTCTGTTAATTTTAGGTCGATCTTTTTTGGATACCTCGAGAGCACTTATTGATGTGCATGCAAGAAAAATCACTCTTCGTTTCAATGAGGAAGAACTCGTCATTAATGCAACCCAAAACTCCACTCTTTCTCATGTGTATTCGATCACATCTTTATACAATGTCAATTCCACCAAAAGCATTTGCAAAAAGATTTCCAATAGAGTTTTAGGAGTTGTTGAGAAAAATGAAGTTCCGACCCCTCCGCCGGTGGAGGTTAAGAGTGTTAAGCCTATGCTTCCAATCTCGAGTGATTCTTCGGATGATGAATACGTTGATCCCGATGGGGAGGTTTTCTTTGTTGACAAAAGATTTGAAAACTTGCCACCACCTAAACCAAAAAGATTTCAAAATGTGAGAATTTTTAGTGTGACTAACATTGTTTTAGATACACCAAATATTTTTGACCTAATTAAATCGGGTTTTCACAAGGAGAGTTTAAAAGATGAAAAAGGAAAAGATTTTGAATTTGATTTAAAAGATTTTTCTACAATTCTAACTCCGTCATCACCGCGTGTATTGAGTACTACAAGCTCGTCTTCTCCTTTTGACGATGCTTTGTGTGGACTTAGTGTGGGGGAAGCCCCTTATGTTCCCTCCCCTTTCTCCACCGAGGACGAGATATTTGATCCTGGAATTGTTTATATAGGGAAATCTCGGTCTTCCACCGATGCAATAAATGGAAAATCTTTTCATTTGATTGGTGCGAGTCTACCTCGAGTAGCTCATGTTTTTAGAGACTTACCCATTGTCCCACCCTTCTATTTCTTATCTCCTATTTTCTTCTACCCCATTGGGGTTTGTGTTGAAGAAGCGTTGTTTCGTCTTTCATCCGAAAACGAAGACGCTATCTTTGACCCCGGTATACGTTTATCGGTTTTTTAAAGTACTCCACGTGCTTTTGGGCCTTGTTTATCATGTAAGCCCCACCAAAAATTGACCAAACCATGATTATCCCTAAATGATCACATTTATGGGGATTCGAGTCGAGCTTTTGACTCCGTTATCAAAAACAAGGTGCCTCGTGGGGGAGACCCATGCTTATCCATGTACATATTATTGCTTTCTAATTAGTTTAATGTGAGGGGATTTGTGCCCTTCCAACCTTTGTTCCGTGGTTGTTTGTGCATTGTGGTTTTTAGATTATCATCTTCACGATTGGAGCCTCTCGTGTTTCGTTTTATGGGAGCACTCGATCGTTTGCTTTGGAGGCCTTTCCCAATATCCATATGATATATCCTTTTATGTTCTAACCTTAGGTTTTTAGCACACTTCATAAACGGCTATTAATTTAATGGTTACACCCTTTCCATGCTAGATTAGGCATTCGACTACGTCTCTAGTATGGGGGTGTTTACACCCCTAGACTCGAAACATTGAGGACAATGTTTAACTTTAGTATGGGGGGGTGAATAGATACTTGCCTTGCCAAACCTTCACGCTTTCCAAAGTTTATCGTTTTGTTATCGTTTTGTTGCAAAATAAGGCTAAAAATGGCCAAATTTTAAAATTTTTCTCATGTTTCATAAGTGTTTGATGACACGAATGTAGATTTTCCGATGGCGAGAATAAGAGTAATTTTTGACTCGACCGTGCGTGTTGAGCACTTAGCTTTGATTCCTTAACTACACATTAGGCTAAGTCTCTTAAATGAGGACGAGAAATGATAGAGTTAATTATAAGTTACTATGCTAAACGTAGAGTACTCGTATTCTTTCAAAAACTCATGTGTTCTCGTTGTTTGCTTATTCTCCCTTCGCTTGTAAATATTTTTTGCTTAATAAATATTGACTTAGCGGTTTAGTTAGGATTGTTGGGTTTCTAGTCTTTTCTAGTAGCTTCCGTGTAATTAAATTGGGAAGACATTAAGGTATCGCCAGCGTCACGGTTTTGAAGTATTGGCAACCCGAATAATCAAAAGCTTCACCCAATAATAAGATTTCAAGTGCTCACCTAAATCTAGCAAACAATTTGAAGCCCCACAAGGCCTAAAATCTATGCAAAATTGAAAGTGAATCAAGCCTTAATCTTCGAAGCTTTAAAGATCCAAAATTCACTTTAGCGTGAGGATATACGTCTTTGGCTAATAAAACCACCGATGAGGCGGATAATAAAAGGCAAGGCAAGACCGAAGTCATAATAAAAGCTTCATGGTGAAGTTGAATAAAAGATGGAGGTAAACCAAAGATAATAAGGCCCTTCCGTTAGGGGGCGTATAAAAGTCTTGGTAATAAGTCTCATGTTCAAAACCGTCATAAAACCGTGTTTATCGATTCTTCTTGTCAACTTAATTTTTTTACATCGTCGTCTATTAGGAGGGGTTATTGATTTAATGGTCTTAGTTACACCGTTAGGACTCTATTTTTAGACCTAAATCTCTATTATCGCAGAAGTCAATGATGTATCCTCGTGATCAATAAGACAAAATAAAATATAAGAGATACAACTTAGGAATAATGGGAGAATAAGTACGTGATTAGGGCATATGAGTAGTGTTAGCATTACTAACTTATAATGACAATGATCTCGTTGCACGCTTGGCATGGAATTAAGGTGAAAATCGAGGACGATGAAATTATTTCTAACGAAGCATTCACGTGTTCTTATTCTATGAACCTAAACGTCCCATTTTGTGATGAAAATCATACATTATGTCTATAACACAAGTAGTAGCAATAGTAGTAATGTAGCTAGTTTATCTTTCAATAAAAGTAAATAAAATTGAATTTTGGAGATGCTTTGATACTTTATTCTAGCATTGCGTGAGGGCACGGCAATGGTTTAGTATGGGGAGTGATGAGACTACTTTTATACATGGTCTCATCGTCCAAATCGGGCTTAAAATCAATTAAATATCATCAAATATGCCAAATATATGCTCGTGTATGTTACTTGTGTATTTTTAGGTACGGATATTGAGGAATTGGCAAAAGATCACAAGAATCATTCAAAAACGAACACGGGAAACGAAGTCGCACAATGAACCGGGCCCAAGTTGGAATTTTGCAAAAATACCCTTGAAGTTTGAAGAATTGGCAAGAATGGCCCCTCATCTTTGAAGAACTTGTCACAATTGACCCTCCATTTGTCAATTATACAAGAATGGTCCTTATTATTTGAAGATATTACAAGACCAGTCCTTGAAGAATCCAAGATTTTGCATTTTAAACCCTTGGAAAAAAGTTTTGGAAGTGATTGTGCCAAAAGTGACAACTTGCCAAAAGTTGTCACTTGTAATTTGGGCGTTGATGGATGTTATTTACAAAGTGAAGACAATAGAAAAGCTTGGGGGTCAAAACTGCCAAACATCTAAACCTCCCCACCCAACCAGACTATGCCACGTCACATAACCCACCCAATAACCCAATTACCCATATCCTACCCAACCCTACCCAATCCATTAACCCTTTACCCAGTTTACTTAATTAAACCCAAGTCAAACCACTCTCCCAGTCAACCCCCTTTCCCTCCTTAACATTTATTTAAAACATTAATCCCTCTTTTCAGATTAAAACGACCCTAATTAACACATAAACCCTAACACCAACCCAGATTAATTTGACCCTAAAACAAAGGGTTATTCCCTCAAATCATCCAGATCCCTAATTAACTTCCCCCTCACCTTTTCCCACCTCACCCAACATCCTCACATGACCTGTGGAACCCACCCCGTACCTCCCCAGCTCAAGTCACTTTCCCCCAAACCCCAAAACCGACCAAGTGAACGTGTAGGATACTCCCCTTGGTCCCCAAGCTCAAATGAACGACTTTGATTCATTCAAGCATCACAAGCAAAGCTGTCAAGTCACATGGGACGTTTTTGACCCAAAATCAGTCAAAGAATCAAGGGCATTTCAGGAATTCCAGCAACTAGGGTTTAGTTATTCTAGAATAGTCTTCTCATTGTATAAATAGAGACGTATGTGTCTCTATTGCTCTTGTTCCAGATTTTTCTCCAAAAAATTGTAATCCCTTTTTTATGAATATTAAAGTTGGTGTTTGTTAAAGTACAAGTGTAATTCCTTTTACTGTTTTTAAAAAGTTTGTATATCTTTGTTGAGAAAAATCTGAGTTCCATTTATAACTTATTCAAACATTTGGTGTTTGAATTTTTCACAAACATAGTTTCTGAATTTGGGAGATTATTGGTGTTATCTGTTTCAAAGTTTAGTGTTAAGAGGTTCAAGTTATTTGATGATAAAGTGTTTTTAAAACGTTTTGAGAAGGTTTGAAAGTTTGAAGAAAAAGTTTTTTAAGAAAGTATAAAAGAAAACAGAATATACATATATTTGCTTGTATTTCTTTTTGATTTTCTTAAACAGGATTGGAGAAGCTGATTTGTCAAAGATTCTGCATACACCCGAGTGTATTGGAGGTGGATTAACATCCACAAAGGGACCTGGATGTAGGTCCCTTAGGTAAAATCATTTTCCCTTTTTATTTTCAGTTTTGTTGAATTTGTATGAGATTTGTGGATTTGCATGCTAAGTGTGTAATATTGGTTTGGTTTGTGTTCAAATGGTATATTATGCATGTTAGGGTGGGTAGAAATTAATTTGGAAGTGTCTTGATTCAAGTAGGTTTGAAAAAAGTTGAAAACAAGTTTCTAAAGGGGTGTTTGGATACGGTTTTTAGTTGATGTTTGGTGACAAGATGTTGATTAAAAACGTGTTTAAATCTCTTGTTAGGATAATATAAGGTTGTTTGTTAGCTTTGGTTGTAGTTTGGTATAGTTTTGAAGCAAGTTGTGTGTTTAAAAATTGAAAAGATAGCATAAATCAATAGAACCTCATTTTCTGCTTGTTTTGTGAGATTTTGATGCTTGAATCTTTTAATCTGTTAGAACCTAGGGTGTTTAAGGATTATTGATTGAATTTAAGTTGTTTGGTGAGTGTGTGTGCAAATTTGTAGGCATTGAAACTCATTTGTGTGCAAGTAATTTAGCTCATAACCCACCAGACCTAGTTTTTTTTTTACATCAGCAACCTTGTGTGCCTGATTTTGTGAGTTTTTGGCTTGATTGTGTGAAGTGACTTAATTGTTTTCTGCTTATTGTTGACTCCTTGTGCTCCAAAGAGCACAAGGGTGCCCTTTGTTCCATAACAAACACCACCAAATACTCACACCAAGCTCCTCTTGGTTTCTATCAGCACAAGTGAGAACATTCACTTGTTCATCAGTCAACAAAGGAAATCTGGGCACGTTTTTGCTTACAATTTGCTCTAATCTTGATTAAATTGGGTTGTGTTTGTGTTTTTAAGCTTAGAAAAGGTTACTGATTAAGTTTTAAAAAGAAAAAAAAAAGAAAAATTTTGTAAAAACTTCACCCTGCCTGGACTCGAACCCCCGACCTGCAGCTCAGGAGTGAGGGGTTCTACCAGTGATCTAGATGAGTTTTTACATTCAAGTTTCATTTCATTAGTTACTTATACAAGTTTTGGTTTTGGCTTATTAAAATAAGCCGTAGCTTATTTAGGTTTTTCCAACTTAGTTATTAAGCTTGGTTGATAGCTAGTATTTTTCCTAGGACAATATTAAGGTTTAGGACTTTTCTGTTTTAAAATTTTATTTTTCCCTTTATTTAATTATTTATTAGGATTATTTTTGTATTTAATTTTAGAAAGTAATTAAAAAATAGTAAACAGTAATTAAAAAATCCAAAAAATAGTTTTTAGGTTTTAATTTGTATTTTTGAGGTTTACATTCAAAAAAAGTTTTCAAAAACTTTAATTTTTAATTTTATTTGATTTTAGGGTTTTTATTAAATTTTAAAAATTAATATAAAATTAATTAAAAGGTTTTAGGAGCTTAAATTTACATTTTCTTCTTATTTAGAATATTTAGGATTTTTGAGAATTTTTTAGAATTTATTTAGGAACTTTTTATTTTTTGGAATATTTTAATATTATTTTATTAAGAAAAATTCAAAGTTTTATTTTTAACTTTTTTTCATTTTTCCTAGGTTGTAAACATTAAAATAGGAACTTTTTCACTTTCCAATTAATTTTTAGGCTTTTCAATTAATTTTTAGAATTAATTTAAGACTTAATAGATTTTAATAGTTTTTAGGAGTTTAAAAATAGTTTAATTTGGTTTTAAAATTTTTAAAAATAGTTTTTAGCTTAATTAGGTCATTTTTGAGGTTTACAAACTATTAAATCTTGTTTAGGGCTTTTTAATATTTAAAAGTGATTTTTAGGGCTTTAATTAGCATTAAAAAGTCATTATTAAATTAATTAAAAGGTTTTGGAAAGTTTGGATTTTTTGTAAACTCTTAGAATATTATTGTAGATTTTTAGTAATTTTTAGGAATTTTTAGGTTAAAATTTTAAATTTTGTCGTTTTTACGTTTCTACGTCTTAACTTTCTAGTAGTGTTTTTGCCTATTTTTCTATTTTTTTTTCGTCTTCGTCATTTTCTCTTCTCCTTTCTTCTTGTTAATAATCAAAAACATTAATCAATCATTCATTACACAACACACGTGCCTCCTCGAGAGAACGAACTCACACCATTAAGGGTCATTAGTGCTCGGTTTTCCTAAACCGACACTTAACGCTTACCACTACTTTGTTGCCTCTTTTTCCTAAAAGGGTATACAAAAATACTACATCAGCAAGCTCAATCTGAGAACCCGCACCTATATCTTGATGAGTCCCAATGTACCGATCTTGATTCCCTTGTTGTTAGGCCCGATAGTGAAGATGCAATCTTTTTGGAAGAAGAGAGTAAACCACAAGTTAATAAAGATTTTGTTAAGCCATATAGTTATGCATATGAAAGTAGTCTTTATGAAATTTTCAAACCGCAAACACAGAAGTCTCGTGAGCAATTGTTTTACGAATGTGAACAAAAAAGAATAGACAACGGAGGAAATCTTTTGCCACTAAGAAAACTAATGTCTCAAGATATATTGGGTACTCGTCGTATCAAGCTTCTATAAGAAAGAGTAAGCAAGAACTTAGTCTTCTTCAACAAAACATTGAAAATTTCAAATTAATTATAGATGAGGGCCGGGAACGACGTGAACGATCTAAAGGAAATAAGGAAATTCCTCATGATATAACTGTGCTTGTGAAAACTCATTTGATTCCGCTTACGGAAAAAACGAGGAAAAATGCTTTGGAATTTGAAAAATTAGTTCAACAAGAAATGTTTAACGATTTGAAATATGTGGAGTGTCTTGAAAAATAAATTGACGTAATTCAACCAGAAAAAGACGTGCGTTCAAAATAATATGATCTACTCTTACAATAATGTCTCTCCAAAGATATTTTGTGCGGTGTTGTTACATCTTGTGCTGAAATACATGAATATTCTGATGTTGCATGCAAATATCTTGATAAGATCAATAGTGTGAGCGTCTTGAAACCGTGCTTTTGAAAAACAAGAAAAACGTTAATAAAAAAGAGTTTACGTGGATTCAAGACCGATGTGATTTCCTTCAAAAACATTGGCATTATCTTGAACTTGCTTTGCAAAACAAAATTGGAAAATTTCCAAATGATAATAATTTGCAAGTAAAGCTATCTGAATCATTTAGAGAAATGAACGAAAAGAGTATGCAAATAACATATTTGAAAGCTCAGTTGCAAAAAAAAGACATAGCAATAAGTGAGTTGAAGAAACTCGTTGGAAAAATAGGTGGGTGAACTGTGGAACCTAAAGTTGTGAAACATATTGTTCGACAACCCAATGCGTACAAGGTTCTAAAATCATCAGTCTTGGGAAAACCAACTCCTCAAATTCTTCTTACGCAAAATCTAGGTTACCTCCTAAGAATGACGTGCAACCAAGTTTTACCAAACCAGCCATATCACCCTATGTTCCTTCATTTACAAAACCCACTTTTGCTAATCCCAACCATGTGACTGCACCGAGCACTTCTAGGAATATCCCTAAGCGTGTGACATTCGCGTCTCCAAAGGAATTCTGTAGGTTCAAATGATTTAGTTCATACCAACAACCTAGAAGATGCTAAGCAAAAAGGGAAGATTCAGAAGGAAAACACCGTGTATTAAAAACCTAGTTCACCAACTCCCACTAGAATTCAACAAACTCCTAATGGTAGTCAACCAAAACCTAAGATCCCTTACCAGCAACCTAGGAATTGACAACCATCAATGAGTACGTGTACCGAATACTGCGACTAAACGATCAACTAAAGCTAGGTACCCAAGGAATTTTGTGAATTCCAAATTCCCCGTATGCCCCAAATGCAAAAAGGAAATTCACAATGGAAAGCATGATCATTGCATTCTGCAATACCTCTGTAAGGTCAAATCTCCTGCCTTTGCACAAAGAAAGAATGCAAAATCCTATAAGACAACAATGACACAAACCCGTCACAAAGAAAAGCAATAACAACAAATCTAATTAATATAGGACATAGTTTCTCTCTAAAGAAGTGCTCCGCTGTGTTTGAGAAAACTACTCCTAAATCTAGTCTTTAGTGGAAACCAACGGGTAGGATCTTCAAGAAAGTTGATCTTCAGTGAATTCCCAAAGAGAAGAGTGTTGAAACCTACGCCAACACTAATTCGAGTGTTCTGCATGTACAAAAGGAATTTGTTACACCAAACACTAGTATTTGTGCAAACTCTTCTTCCTTGATTACAGGTACTTAATCAGATTCTGAACCCACTTCTTCCTCAAAGGGTTCCAATTCTGTACATTCTATATCACTTTCTTCACTTATACAAAAGTCTATTTTTGATTATTTTAAAAAAACTTGAAAATACATATACAAAAATAAAATAAAATGTAAATTTCATAGAGAAAAAATACAAAAATAAATATATTTGAAAATACCAAAAAGATTCTTCTTGACATGTCTTAATAACGACACGGGTGTGTGCATAAAGCTCGAATGAAAGTTGTAAATATTTTTCAAAACATGTCATTTCTATTTTTGTTAATAAAGGAAAATGTCTCTTTTAGACAATTTTTTCAACAACGGGTAGAGCAGTCTGTCACAGCGTTGTGCTTGTCACAAAACACTCAAAGTTTTGAGCTCAACACAATGGCTTGTAATCACTTTCAGATTGCAACTCGGATCTATATTGACGAGGGAGTGTACGATTTAGTGCGCTTACCCTCAGCAAAAGAAGATAAATATTCTTACACTTGAGTGGATTCGTCAAGACATTCAAAGTTATGAACTCAAGTTTATGCTTTAGAAATACCATGTTTCCAAAAAGAAATTGATTTCAAAAAGCGTTGAACACAATTTTTTCAAGAATTTTTCAATGATTATATAAAATCTTTCAAAAATTATGTGTTCAACAAATCCTATCCTCAAAAAGCGAAATATGGATCACATCCCCGTAATGACAATTAAATTGGAACAATTTTTGAGGGAGAGATTTCGAAAATCAAAATTTTAATGTCGTTGGATATATCATGTCAAAATAATTCTATGTATCCAACACATTGTGTGTATTTATCATTTGGTACATATCACATGAAAAAGATTTGATGTTCGTGAACATATTCTTTAACGATAATTTTTATGTGTTCATGAACATCACCATAGCATGTCGGGAATAAGGGGGGACATACTGGACGTAACCACTCCCTTGGTCGGGGGGCTGTGCCACCCCGCATTTCGATCGATACACAGATGAGGAGGCCGATCACGAATGCTATTGGTGTGGGAGCGATCCTGGTCAGGGAAGGCTAAGACGATGGCATCGCATATGGGTAGCAAGAGGGCGCTTATTGTGATAACCCGAACCCGTGGTCATTATTTAGTTACATTTTTACATATATTTTTGAAATTTTTGACGAGATTGAATGTTATGATGCTTGGTGATTTGAATTGGACGAATGTTGAAAGTTGTATTTTTACGTTTTGACGAGTTACGAGGATTATTAGTGATCGCGATATCAACGGATGCCCGAAATTTTACGTTTTATTTTTAGTTATGTCGATGTTTAATATTTTGACGTTTTTATTTTTAATTTCGAATTAAGTCGTGTCGGGAGTATATAATATCATATTTTGTGTGCGTTTTAAGTTTTGAGACGTATTTTTATGAAACCCGAGACCCGTAAATATTTTTAAAATTGACTAATAGTCATTTCTCGCTTTTTAAACAAGTATTTGCAATTTAGTTCACAAGCATAACAATTGGCAAAAACTACCCTAAAGTTTCCACATATAAATAGAAAAATAAATAACAAAAACACATACTTTCTCCACTAACTATCAAAATCACCAACTCCTCTCTCCCACTCTCTCCATGCCGTCACCCCCAAGCCACTAAAAACCACCATCATCTTAATTTCTAGCTTGAATACACAAAATCTAAACAAAGACCCATTATAGTTTCATCTTTTTCTACAATTTAGTATAATATTTACCCACATGCAAGCATTTTTTGTAGAAACCCATTTTTGATGAAAATCTTGTGTTTTGATCTTATTTATGTGTTGTATGTAGGTGTTTATGATGTTGTGTATGGTTTTTACTTGGTGCATGTTGAAATTTTTGAGTTGGATTTTATATGATTTGACCATGTAGGCTGAAATAGGATGTTAGGATTGAAAGTAGTAGTATTAGGATGATTATAGTTGTAAAAATAAGGTTAAAATGGGTGAAAAATATGATTTTGAGTGAATTTTAAAAAAGGTATTTTTAATCAGCAGCTAAAAGGTAAATTTTGGAAAACTTAAGTTTGTGTATGATATTATTTGATTAGATATTTTTGTAGAGGACTTCGTAAGCTTCGATTTGGTATTAAGTAGAGCTTCTAGCTCCAAACGAGCGAAAAGTTGTGATAGTTTATTTATTCGTGTACCGGGAGATGAGTATCGACACAATATATAGTTGTTGTCGATATTTGGATCGAATCTCGGGGACTATAGAAAGGATTTTGAATTGAGTCAAGGACTGATGAAGAAGTGAAAACATTAGGATGTTGAGTCTATTTTCAAACATGAGTGTCGGTTTTGCAAATGGAGTCGTTTATAGAGGTCAAAATAACTATATGAGTCGATAGCGTAAAACTGTCCGGTTTTTATAGTTCGAAGATGTGTCAGGCAGGGAACCTTAAAAGTAAAATATTTTAACCAACTTTTGGGAGAACTTTCTATATATAGTAAGTGAAGTCTCTGAGTAGTATCGTAAACATTTGACGTATCTAAGTAGGGAAAATAGTTTGAACGATTAGTATATATATCAACAGATTTTTAATAAAGGAAATAAATAAAGTAAAAGTGTAATAGTACATATGTAGGAATTATTTAATTGAGAATGGTGTGAGTTTAATTTTGATTTGAGTTTAATTTTGATTTGAGTTATTTCTGTTATTTTATTAAGTATAGATATTACTTGAATATGCTATTAAAGGTGCGTGTTTTATTTTGATAGATTGTGAATATCGTGTTCGCCGGGCATCGTCAATCGTTGAAAGTCGTCTTACTATAGCTATTTCTCAAGGTGAGTCTATAGCCCCGCTTTCTACTTGTTTTTAATGATTTTAAAACCCACGAGGCGGATACATGCTATTTGAAATAAAATAAACACATGTCATGAATAATTGTTGGACCCGAATTTTGCCTTTGTTGCCTTTGTTGCCTGATGTTGCCTTGAATTGTATAAGTACCTAAGTTGCAAAAGTCCCTAATTTCATGAATCGTTAACTATGTTCTAGCTCTTTGTTGTGAGTTGGGAATAACCGCTTATTCAAATGATAGTACTATTGGGCTGACAACCCTATCTGAGACCATGGCTTTACGCTAAGTAACCTCTGGGAAGGATAATTTACGAGAATGAGAATGTGGCATATTTCCAACTGATACCCTAGTAGGGGCAATGGAATTCATATAGTCATGCTGGCATTTGGAGTGGGTGACTAAGTTAAGAGGTCGGTGTCATGAGCTTAATACGATTCATTAGGTATTGCTATAAGATGAAATGCCTGATTAATAGATTGTATGTACAACAATTCTATTAAACGATTATGATTGATTTTATGATGTGTTCAAATGAGTTTTGTTAAACCAATAGATTCACTCAGCATTATTGTTGATGGGGTAATCTGATGTGTTGATCAAGGAGCTTGCTTGGGAAGGTTAAGGTGTTGCTTTTATAGTTGTTCAGTCTGAAACCGTTTTCTTTCCCTGTCATTATTAAATGTTATCTTTTGTCTTCAGGAAATCATAAAAATCATTTTGAGTATTATATAGTTGATAAAAGGTTTGTATTTTTAGGATGGTACTTTGAAGTGACCGAAACGCTACTCTAATATTTATAAAAATTTCTTTTTTGAGATTGAAAACTTTAGACTAAAAGATAGTATTATTTATCTTATAATTTAAAGGTCTCATTTTGAGAACGTATAAAGTGTTTTTAGTGATGAGGTTTGAGTGTAGCACCCAAATGTGTATTTCTGCTGCGCAATGTAATTTGGGGGTGTTAAAGATTGGTAATCAAAGCTTTTAGTTATAGAAAATTAGGTCAATTTTTGAAAATGTCCTAAACTATAACTTTGGTGTCGAAAGTATTTTATAAAAGCAACGCAACTTCTCTGCAAGGTTCCGGTAAGATTATTTATTTTTGTTATGCTTTAATATTATAGATGTATCCCTCAAAACTGTTCTGAATCCCTGAGTATTTATTAAGTAAATACTATGATAAGGTATTGGTATTAATGAAAGGACACGGAGTGCTTTCATCATAATTTCTTTTTATGAGTATTGCATAATTATCATTTGCATTGCATTGCATTGCATACATATTTATTGGCATACGTAAATCATTTTCATTTGCATGACCATGCATTGCATATATATTTTTGAATATTGACCTTATGTACTCTTGAATTTTATGTTATTACAGATAATGGCTGGTATACCACCTAATAGCAGTAGGCAGGGATATGCTGTAGTCAAACCAGGTGTTCTATTTCCATGGGGTAATGGTAAGAATATGGGCGGATGGATAGATGATGAGGATGATAAGGATGATAAGATCTAAGAGTGAAGTTGGAAAGACTAAGGTTAGAGCTGAGGTAAGAAGTTATGGAACTGACTTTAAGACATATCAGGTAGAGAAAGATAGGCTACGCAGGATAAGTAATTATGAAGCTCACCTTAGGCAATACCTTGAACCGTATTGGAAGTTTCAGGACAATGATAAGTATGTTGATTCACACTATATGAAGTATCCGTCATGCCAAGGTGCGTATCTGAAGTATGGATTAGAGGATCCGCCGTGCTATGATCCAGAAAGGAGGTGCATCAAGTTGGAACCGGATGAGGACGAAGCAGGGACTAGCCAAGTTAGAGAAAATGATGTGCCATATCCTATGGAGCAATGAAGTGATGAATATTTCTTGTATTTCAGTTTATGTACTTGTTATGTTGTATTTGGATTATTTAGATTTTATAATGTAGTACTGTGATGGAACATGTTGTTGTTTAGGTTGATAAGGGTAAGTGACTGTAGTGACAGATCTTGTCACGATTTTCTCAGATTTTATGGATGCAATCTACTATTACCCTTTGTTATCTTGATGTGTCTTTATTATTCTCTTTTGTGAGATGATTGTTGAATTTAGGTAGTATCGTGTTGTTTGCACTTGTAGTATCCATGATATATCATGATGAAAAGATCCTTCTTTCTATCTTGATGTGTATACTTATCATGTTTCTTTCATCTGTGATAACAGTAGAAAGGATTGAGTGAGATATTTTATGTCATTAGTGGATCCCCACGTGACTAAGTTTCTTGAAATATGTCTCCAAAATTAAAAACCTCTAGGGTAGATTATATGATTATGGAAATAATCGTTAGAACATTTGAAGCTGAATGTGCTGCAAGGAAACAAGGTGCCAAGACTGAAGATGCTGCTGTTCCAGTTGAAGATGCTGCTACTGTTCTGCGAGATTGTAAAGGATGTTGGTATGCTAGATTCATAGAAATGAGAAGGGATGCGGTGAAGAGTATCATACTATACTAATGGTGATTGTAAATGTACAACTATATGGACAAATTTGAGTAACCGATGGATATATTGTAATATTAGCAGTAACTTGGAAATTTACAAATAGACGAAAGGAAATAGTAATTTAAAGATTGATCCTGATTCGAAATTAAGTGTAGCAGAAAAGATAAAAAGGACAGTAATGCTGCGAATGTCAACAGAGAATGAAAATTTAATTCCTCTAACAAAAAAAATAATAAACTCGGAATTCAACAGTATAAGCTAAGAAAAGATGGTACTCATGCTGTTACCGTAAATTGTGTAAGCAAGAGGAATTACAATGTGTAGACGATGTAATTTACACCACATGGGTAATTGAATATCTACTTGTCGCAAGTACGGACTAGCAGGATGTCGAGCTGCTGAGGGAAGAACAAGGAATGTAGTTACAAGAATTAGTATTCCTGGAGCAGTGAAATGTTTTCATTATGGTAAAGGAGTATTGTTGGGCTAATGAAAGTTTTAACTATGGCCCAGTCTAGATTTGTTTAATTAGACTAAGTGTTTGCTGATCGATGAGAGGACCAGCGACAGAGACTAGACTAGTGGAAGGCAAAGCCTCAGCTGGCACACCAGGAACATTCAAGTCAAAGACAACGTAAGAGAAGTCGAAGACAATCTGAAGTCAGACTCACCAGCGATTATGGATAGCTGGGATGTTGAAGGAATGTACTGGTGTTCAAGGATCTCTGAGTTGACAACACTCAGAGATCACTTAAGAACCCTAGAAGTTTGGGATAAGCAAAGATTATCCAATCCTTTATAGTTTAGGTGGGAGAATCTACCAAGTGTTTTGAGCGGGACAAAACAAGAGATTCAAGATAAAGCCTAGTACGTCCTAGTGGGACAAAAGGTGAACAGTTGGCAGAACTGTTCACCTAAAGTTGGTTAAAGGTATGTCTCGATTTAGACATGCATTTAATACGTTGTACCCTTTCATTCAGAAGGTGACACGTATCAACTACTCCCACTAAGGAAGCAACCTCGTACACTATAAATAGGAGTGAGAAGGAAGAATTAACTCAACCCTTGTGCTTGGATAATTTATCTAAGTTAATTCTCTCCTTGGAACCGCTGAGCCCTCAGCTGCCTACCAGCGTCACATTGGTTCCCTTGTAAACTTGAGTCTCGAATCTAGTTTACTTGTTTCTAGGGTTCATATCTTGTTGTCATTCAACGAGTGTATTCATAGCACTTTGTAATACTTTGTTTATAATACTTAATAAAGCATTACGCGTTTGAAAAGTATTTCATTGTGTTTCGTGGTTACAAGAGTTATAGTTTATCAACAATTTTCATATTAAGGGACTTTCAATTGGTATCAGAGCGGTTTGATTTATAAAACTTTTCATAAACCGTTCTAGTTTTTAAAATCAAGATCTTAATATGGCTGATACTATACCTCCTCCACCTTTTGGTCAAACCAGTTTAGGTACCACTTCGACCACCATACCGGCCACCACATCTACTACCATGCCTACACCAGTTGTAAGCACTGGTAATAATAATGATGACCTTCCCCAACTACTTGATGTTCGGGGGGGGGGGGGGGGGGTCACATGTGTCCAATGTACCAGTATTCGATGAAGAGGATTTATCAAGTTGGAAAAGTGAATTTCTTATAGATTTAGATGGCTTAGAACCCTTATTGATAGAAATCTTAGATAATGGTCCATATGTACCACTGGTCGTTTCCTCTACCCCTGAGAGACCCATTAAGAAACCTGCTCAGCAATGGTCTCCAGCGGATAGACGTCTGGCTAACCAGGACAAGAGACTCAAAAGTATCATAGTCTCTTGCCTACCCAAGAACATTATGAAGTCCATCATTAAATGCAACTCTGCTAAGGAGATGTGGACTGAATTAGTTCTAGGGTATGAAGGTCTAGAGGAAACAAAAGAAACCAAAATCCAAGCCCTTAGACTTAAGTTTAATGCTTTTAAAGCTTTGGAAACAGAAACTGTTGCACAAGCTTATACTAGGCTTAAGATTTTATTGAATGATTTAGGAAACAATGGAGTTGTTCTACCTAAGGCTGAGGTTAATGCTACTTTTATCAATAGCTTACCTAGAAAATGGCTTAGCCTGAATCAGACCTTAAGAGCTAATAATGCTATAAAGAATGATACTTTAGCCAAATTGTTTGGTAGATATAACTATGTAGAAGGGCTAATTGACTCCATTTATAAATCAGAGACTGACTAATTTACCACCAGTATCACTGGTTCAAAAGCTCTTGTTGCTAACCATTCCTTTCAGGACAGCGACTCTGACATTGAAGAGGACACCAGAAGTAGTCAATAATTTCTTGATGAATTACATGCTGAGTTCCATGACAGAGCTCTTTTAGCTGATCAAAAGAGGTACTACAAGAGATCTGGTAGAGTTGGAGCTGCAAAGGTTGATAAATCCAAGGTGTCATGCTACACTTGTGGAAAGACTGGTCACTATCAAAAAGATTGTTGGTCAAACAAAACCTCCTCTCCAATCTTCCCTTCATCCAACAGCAACAACAGCAAGAAGAAGTTTTCCAACTCTCATTTCAAGCAAACCTCTCTCTCTGACTCAGAATGGAAGAAGGACTACAAAGTCAAATACAAAGCCTTGAAAGCTGAGTTGCTAAAACTCAATCAGAAAGCCGATGATGCAGCAAAGAAAAAAAGATGTTAAGAAGACTGAAAAAGGTCTGATCGCTTCCTCATTCGACTGGGATGATGAACCTCTCACTTCTGAGGATGAAGGTACCACCACCGTCAGAGCCTTTATGGCTGTCTCTGATGAAGAACCCGTTGTGGGTAAAAGTGAAGCAAGATCTGGTCAATGGGTGGATATCACCATGAAAAAGGTACAAAGAATGTTATCTATGACTGAAGGTCCTGATAGAGACCATGTCAGTGACTATACCTTGGTTGACCCCTCTTTGTGGAAGAGCAAAGAAAAAACATGTTAAACAAATTTCACAATCTTAAAACAGAGTTAAATCTTTGCCAATCTGAATTAACAAATCTTAAACCATTTGTGAATCTTGCTAATCAACTTCAAAATGAAGTGAGCAAATTATCCATTGAAAACGAGTCTTTGTCTGATGAAAATTCTGAACTAAGAAAAACCATTGAGAAATGGAATTTGGCTCAATCCACAATGGAAGAAATAGTCGCTGGATCCATACCTGGTGATGTGGTTCAGGCTATTGGGGGAAAGGGTAGATTCAAAAAACATGTCCCTGTTCCCAATGTCAAATTTGTCCCATCAGATATCTCTTCTCCTTCTCCCACCTCTGTGGATGAAAAGAACTCTAACAAAGAATCAGAGGTACCAGCTCCACCAAGACCCGCTGGTGCCAACCCATCTGATTCCTTGCTTGGCCCTAAAACTCAAACCAAAACCCCTGGGAATTCAATTCCCAAAGTCGCTGAAAGAAGAAACAGAACCCTCATAGAGGCTGCTAAAACAATGCTCAGCGAATCAAGACTTCCTAAACAATTTTGGGGTGAAGCAGTGAATACAGCTTGTCACACACAAAACAGATCCATTATTGTGAAGAGACATGGCAAGACCTCTTATGAAGTATATAGGAAGAGAGACCCTGATGTAAGCTACTTCCATGTCTTTGGTTGCCCTGTTTTCATTCACAACTACAGAGATCACCTGGGAAAATTTGATGAAAAGTCTGATGATGGATTATTCGTTGGTTACTCTCTCACCTCCAGAGCTTACAAAGTGTTCAACATCCGTAGACAAGAATTAGAAGAATCCATCCATGTCACCTTCAATGAAGCAGACGCTGTCATCAACCACACCAACTCAGAAGAATGTGACATTGACTTCAATGAAGTTAAATCTTATCCAGAGGATGATTTCTCACATCCCAAGGAATCATCCAAGGGCGGTCACAAGGACTTCCCTTATGTTCATGCATTTGATCCTCATTCAATCTCTGACATCACTCTAGAAGTTGAAAATGCTGAACAAATCACTCCACCCACTACTATGAATGCTGATCTTATTGAACCAATCTCTCCTCCTGATGAAGAGATTATGGATGAAGAAATAATCTGTGAAGAACCCTCAACATTCATTGAACCTGTTTTGACTCCTAAACCCACAGAGACTCTTGTTCCTCAATCCAAATGGAGTAGGAACCAAGATATTCTTCTGGTGAATATTCTTGGTGAACCCTCTGAAGGAGTCACCACCAGAGGTAAATTAAGATCTCTGGAAACCGCCTCAGCGAATAAATTCCTTTTCGATGATTTTCTCTCTAAGGATGAACCTAAGAATGTGGCTGCTGCACTTCTGGATGAAGGGTGGGTTGTTGCAATGCAAGATGAGCTTAATCAGATCAAGAGAAACAAGGTGTGGACTCTGGTAAAAGCTCCAACTGGAAAGCAAGTGGTTGGAACTAAATGGGTCTACAGAAACAAGAGGGATGAAGCTGGCATGATTGTCAAAAACAAGGCTAGGCTTGTGGTGCTGGGATATAATCAATCTGAGGGGATTGACTATGATGAAACGTTTGCACCAGTAGCCAGATTGGAAGCTATCAGAATCTTCCTAGCCTTTGCAGCTTATATGGGGTTTACTGTGTACCAGATGTCACACACGTGAATTTTGAATCTATTTAATTTACGTGAAACGTGATAGCTCGGGTTAGACTTGTCTGTCTATTGATGTTCCCGATTGTTTAGGCGTGTTTTGTGTACGAATTTAAGTTTTTATGAATGACAATCGTGAAAAATTATTTCCTGAATGGCTATAATTCTGTACGTTACGTACTAGATAATTCTTTTTCGAAGTCGACATTTATTCATGTCGAAGTAATTTAGATTTATTAGGTTTAAGACAAAATTTGATATTTCACTCAATACATTTACGACAAACTTAGAGATTTCCTATTTTGTCTTTTCGCAAATTGTTTAGAACCACTTTCACTAAGACTTTTCATTTACATAAAAATAAATTTTAGATGTCTACACTACTAATAGCAATTCAAGAGTTACCTAAAACAAAAGCAAAATAACTCTCTCCTTTGTCACCTTATTAAAACCGGATCCCCTCCCCACTTGTAATAATCCACCCACGTTTTTCTCTCCCTGTATCAATTCACAATTCAAATGCACCATTGTACCTCACCTCCCATTAAATGGGGAGTACTTTGGTCTCCTTCCTTGCCCTCACTGACCACCAATACCAACTTGTAGTCAAGGAAGGTACAAGACTCTTACTACCTTTTACTGCCATCACCGAAGCCCCAAGCATGTTGATCTTCCCCAAACTAATTCAACTCTCGATGCTAGTTCCCTTTTGTAAATCTTGGTTACAAGCCAACTAAATCTCTAACTTAGTCATAACTAAGTCCTAACTAAGCTCTCTTAACCCTAATATCACTCCTCATGGCTATAAATACCCACCCATTTATCTATTGAGCTCACATACCTAAAACTCAAACTCTTTAGAAAATCTCTCAAGTCCTTGGATAGCTGCTCACGGTAGCAGCAAATAAATGGATCTCAGGTTGTTCTAGTAACAAGACTAGGAGTGTAAAGTCTTGGGTGGATCTCATATACTGTTTGGGATACCATTAGTTCTTGATCTCCATCTTCATCAATAACTTAGGACTCTTGTAAGTCCATTCTAACCTTCTTTGAACTTACACTGGGTTGATATTTAACTTGCTATAAAACTCTTGCCCTCTATAAACCACATTAAAAATAGTCACGGCTGGGGTTAGGGTTTTGATGGGCGTTTACTTGATGAACTAAGCCATATGCTAAACTCAACATGGCATTGAGAGGCCACATACGGTTTGGGATTATTTGACAACCTAAAACAAACAAACTATATAATAACCAACCCATGTATGTAGGTACGTGTATGTAGACCCAGAAGAATCCAAGTGTGGACTAAACATATATGATTTTATGTGTGTGTTATGGGTATAATCTAGTACATAAAACCTAAGAAAGAGCACGTCGTGTGCCATGTCATGCGTATGATTCGTTATGTAAAATGCATGAAGATCAATGAAATATATATATGTATATACACTGTGTACGTGCGTGTATGTCAAACCAGAAAGTGGTAAGTTGTGTAGGTTAGTATATATGTTGGTATGTTTGAGCATGAAGTCTTACGTGGTAAACAGTGGTATGCAAGCAAACCATGGACGTTTGTGTGTGACTGCATGCATGTAGAATCCTTAAATAAGTAAACTAAATACTGGAAATAAGGAACCAAGAATCAGTAAGCAAAAGTCTTCCTCCTTAGCCCATAAAACCTGTTACATGCATGCCTGTGCATGTTTTTGTTGAAACGAACCAGGATAAGAGCTAGCGTGTAAACAACCACCTGCCAGTGTGATTTATATCTTGTGTAAATGTATGTTATGTGGTTATGTGTTGCCATGTTAAAACCCTCACGCTAGGAAGCGTTGTGTGTCTCGTGTGGGTACCCAAATCAACATAAAACTATAAATGACATGTTTGCTTGCATGGATATTACGAATGCATATATGTGAGATGACAAGTATGTGTGAAGTGTATTGAGTAACAACCAGTAAGACCAATGAAAACCCACACTCCCTTCCCGTTAATGTTATACATGCATGATAAGGTGAGTGATAGTTTTGAATCCCATAAATAAACTTGAAATGAGTACAGTAGGTATGCTTATGTGAAGGTTGGGTGTATTGTGTATGTCTGGTAGCAGTAATTAAAACAAAGACTTATGGTATGCCAACTAGCTATGTGTGAGAGTAATATATAAACAAACGAATCAATAGCAGCCTAAAACTACCAAAACTGGAAAGAGTGATACTTGTTGGGTGTATGCGTGTTTCGTATGTATACTCAGACAAAGGGGGGGGAAAACCCAAAAACAAACAGTAGAAATAGTAAAGGCATGGTCACCAATTACTTACCATATTTTATGTGTGTTGCCATGTTTAGAATAGCAAACATTGGTCCCCTCTTGTCTTGTTGCTTTTGTGTAAGACTGCATAAATAGGGACCATGAGGTAATATGGTACCATCCTCAAACAAACTATTAATGTTATATGTATGTATAAATATGTGGTTAGTTGAAATGTGTGGGTGCCTCGTGTGTATGATCAAACAGAGAAAGGGGCGAAGTATAGGCTATGTAAAAATAGGTTTCCATGATAAGTTGTAAATAATATAGGACACCCCTTTTTCTTTGATGTGAGCCACGCACAATAGGTGTACAACAAAGGATTTCACTTTTGTTAATTACGATAATATATGAATGGTGTGTGAGAGTACAAACTACCATGTGAATGTGAAAGGTTGTATGCAAGTATTCGGGGTGATAAATGTTACTGTGGTATGCATAAGTATGCTAGTATCTAAGGACATATAGGACCATCCTATTCCCTGTCATGAGCTGTGAACAACAGGTGCACAAGAAAAAGGGTTCTTCCATTTGTGGCAAATTGTTGTATGCTTAGATATACATGACTAAGTATGTGTAAGTAGTAGAGGTAGGGTCACTATCACTTACTTATTTCATGAAAACTTACATACAAGGTGCTAGGTGGATTTCAAATGATAACCAAAGTATGATCATTCTTGTGATAAGGCGTGAACCTAAAAATAGTGACCTCATTCATTTTCAAAAAGAGTAAAGGATAATATAATGGTTGTAACATTGGCCCAATCACCCTACTTTGAGCCTATTTTTAGTCGACCAAATGACTTTCGCCCAAGGATCTAAAATTACTTTGTGAAACCCGACACGGCCTAGTTTTCAAAACAACTTTCGGGTTGTCATAAAGTCGAGTAACGAGATCACAATAAATTTCCAAAGTTGGCCGATTTCCACTTGTGTAAGATTGAACCTTACTTGTTAAATTTTATGTGTGAGTGCACTACTTCACGTAATTAATTACTAGGTTTAGAGACTTCATAAAAATGTGATATTCATCCAATGTCGACGACCTCGCGGCCTAGTTTTTATAATGAGAGTCCGTTTATTTTTTTGGACTATTATTTAATAAGTTATCGAGACCCGAACCTGACCCCGTGACTAATTTTGTTGAACGAGAAAATGTATGAAAACATTTTTATTAAACGAAAGCAAGTATAAATCATCAACCAAGTGCTTTATACGTTATTATTATTTATATTTAGCCTAAGTACGAATATTTTACTTAGGTTGCGAGTAGATTGTTTGCGCATTGGTTTGCGTGCCTTGATTTACCGGGCTATCCTTCTTGATCATATTTACTACTTCTTCAAGGTGAGTTTCATAGCCCCACTTTTAATTGTTTTAACTATTTTGGGGTGAGAACATTGCTTGTTTTTAACGGATGAACATAAGTGCCTTAAACTGATACGTTTGCCTACATGATGTCTAAGTAGCGATATCCCTAGATGCTTTAGCCCACTATCGTGAACCGTTAATTACTTTGTGTAAGCGCGAATGTTATGGATAGATCTATCGGGACTAACCTCCCTATCTAATTTGGTTGTGTGACCAAAGTTAGATACACTTACATTTGAGGTGTTACAAATGCTTCGGGATAGGCATTTGCTCGGGCTCTTATTATATCTTGTTGGTTGGTTAACGCTTCGGTGTCACGAGCTTAGGCGTAGGAATACAAACGTATACTATTTTGATTATAGCCATGTTTTGGTTATATGCCGGTTGCCTTGAAAATCTTATGGTTCATCACACTATATAAACTTAAACCTATGAACTCACCAACCTTTGTGTTGACGCTTTAGCAATGTTTTTCTCAGGTATCAAGACGGAGGAGTGACGTGGTTATGCATGGGAGATTTTTAAATGAAAATGGTCGTGACTAGTATATGGATATTTGGATCAATGTTAATGTCTTTTGAAACAATGTTTTATTATGATCTGGTGTAATTCGCTTCCGAAACAAGTTTTATGCTTTTAATTAAATTAAAACGACTTTTAAATAGTCGTTCTTTGTATCTATGTCTTTTGATAGTCATGACCGTCGCACCCCATTGTGTTGTATTACTCTGATAAATTGGGGGTGTGACAGATTGGTATCAGAGCTGTAGTTATAGAGAACTAGGTTATCTTATAAAACGATTTTTATAAACGTGAGTCAAAATTTTGTTGTTGGAAAAATAATTCTAGACTATAACTAACTCTCAAAAATCTCCAAGAACCACTTCACTCCACGTCTTCGATACAAGTAAGTTGTGACTTGAGATAATTTATGATTTATGCAATGCTATGTTTTGAGTTTGATGTCTACGTGTTATTAGAATTAGGTATTTCCTTCCTACGTAATACCCATAGGGATATGTAATAAACGATTTTTTTTTTTCTTTTTAAGTTGAAATAAAATGCCTAACATCCTGGTATGGATTGTTAGGATACGCAAATGGTTTGTGCCATTATCGTTTGAATGGTTTGTGCCATCTTTATTTAAATGGTTTGTGCCATATTCGTTTGAATGGTTTGTGCCATCTTTATTTAAATGGTTTGTGCCATATTCGTTTGAATGGTTTGTGCCATCTTTATTTAAATGGTTTGTGCCATATTTATTTGAATGGTTTGTGCCATATATATATATATATATATTTTCCTTTTGAGATTAAACGTACGCATACTTATGCTCAACATATTTTAGATAGTCCGCGAGACTATTATCGACTATCGAAACGTTTTGTGTTTCATATTACTATGCGCCGAATTAAAAATATCGCCATGATTCCTAGAACGAAAACTATATGAATATATTTATTTACCATGGGTTTGGTAGTGTGTTAATTTGTAGTGATACTTAAATCAAGCGATACTATTATAAATGTCGAGAGGAGCAACTATTTACTGGGTTCGGTAAATTGTTACTCCACTAAATATTTATAGTAGACTCGGTTGAGTAAAAGTGACCTACATTAATTAACGGTTTCGAATTGAAATTGAATGCGAACGAGGAACGACGACGACGTCACTATTTAAGATGACATATGACGATAAAACACTTATTACAAGTATTACTCTTGTAATGCTCCAAAGAGTACTACAATTCAAAGAACGAATAAATTTTGCCATATAGGAACTATCCATAAATACGCTGACGCGTAAGTCAAATGGTTATCGAAGAAATTTTTATTGGAAATAAATTACGCAAAGACAAATCAAAGTTTTTATTAGTCCATTGGTTGCGACTAAGTTATCATGACTTTATTATGAATTTCGAAGTTACGATATAGCTATAAATTAAAGGGTTTACCCTTGGTTAAACAATTATGCCAATTTCTACATCAAAGGGATTATCGCGTTGCGCGATATTTGAGAACCCCAGATGTGAAGCGTGGGCATATATTGAGATCTTAAATACAAGGTATAAATATAAAACAATGATTGTAAACTTTATCTAAGATTGCGAGCAAAACGCTAGACGAGAGCAAGATAAACGAAACATATAAGATATAACGAAACATATTCCAAAATCAGAGAAATTCTTGTGATAAAATTTAGAAATTGCTCGAATTGAACATTTTGAACAATTATGGATTAAAAACATATGGAACAATTCTTGTGATGAAATTTTTGTGATAAAATTTTTGTACTTGACTCGTTTAAGTCATATTAATAATTTTTCAAAGTGTAAAAATTGTCGAAAGTGTACGAAGTAGCAATACTAAGTTAAGGAAAGACTTATGAATGAACAAGAACTAGTACGGGCTATGTAATAGCCGTAAGCCGACTATACCTCAAAAACATACTTACTCATCCGAGTTGCAAGTAATAAACGTTATCGAGAGGAAATTGCACAAAAATGAACATCGTAATAGACCTAAATTGATGAAAGAATTGATTAAGGATAATGGTATTTATCCATCCGTGCATAATCACTACTAAGAGAAAGTACAAATAATAAGTATGTGGAAGAGTATGTTAGAGGACTTTAACATTCCACGATTCACTTATTGTTTTCCATTTAAGGACTACTTGGACATTTGAGTAGACTTACGGATCGATGTACGAGAACTTACTCTAAATAAAAGAAAAATTTACAAGACATCATACAACTCATCCCTATTTTTAGAACTTTAGAAAAATACTTCGTTTCTACCTACCAAATAACCGTCGTTTTACATTTGGTGACAGGTGAAAAGGAAAAATGCCTCTCATTCCGTTTGTCATTTTGCAATCCGAATCCGACAAGGAAATTACCCCCATCCGGAGCGTAATCACAATAAATTCGGATGACGAGCAGGATTCACCAGTCATGATGCCAAATGTCACTACGGGATTTCCTTCCATCGTCTCAAATATTTCTACTACTACCACTATGCCAATCCCCACTCCTATACCTTCAACAATGCCTGAAACTTCTAGAAAAAGAAACCGTTCTTCATCGCCACCACCTAATGTTGCTCATTCCCCAAAAGACGAGCCTACTTCAGAAGCACTCGGATTCGATGCAGAACACCTGATAGGCCGTCTAGAGGATGTAGAGGGCGATGTGGATTTTCTTACCGCGCAAGATGAGGACAAGGACTTAGTGATAGCCGAGTTGCGAGAGTCTCTCGAGGCTGCTGAGTCTGAGATTGCAATTTTACAAATAAGGAACAATGATATCGAGGCTAGGCAAGCCGCGGATCATGCCCAGATTCAAGAAATCCTACACATCCTAGGTCTTTAGGATTTTCTCGCCTTTCTAATAAAAGTATGATGTTTTGTAATAAATGTATGACGTGTTGTCAAGACTAAAAGAAGCCATTCATTAGTTGAATGAAATTTTGTACTCTAAATTTCAAAACTATGTATGGAACGTAGTTCAAGAATAAAATGTACGAATTTTTATGATATGATCCCTTGATAATTGTATTATAATAATTGTGGGAAAAGCTTGGTCAAATTCGAACAATCGTAAGAATCGATAACAATGAAAGAACTAACAAAATATACATCGTTTGTGCGATAATGTTACACAGAAAAATTGAAATGACAGAACAAGGTTGCAAGGACCTCAAAGAGGTCATCACTCGTCAATACCAAAATGCCATTAGGGCCGTTGATGCGTTTGAAGCTAGTATCTGCACGGTTGACTGAACCATGGATCCTAGTGTTTACGAAAAAGCTAAGGAAACAAGTGCTACTTCGATTAACACTTTTAGGACCCTTTCAAAAACTAAGGTAAATCATACCGTTAGTGGAAGAAAAGGGCCTTATGCGGGGAGATGCTATATGTTGAAGAACCACCCAAGTCTTAACACCATGAAGCAAGGTGCTAGAAGTTTTAACCCTCACCCTATGACTAAACAAAAGAATCACTCGTGGAAAGCGCCACGTGTTCACTTACCACCCTCTACTTGTTGTGCAAGGACAAATTTTCGGGAGGATGTTCCTAAAACAACTCCCATCTTGAACAAGAAGTATCTCGACAACCTTCCATATTGCCGCAAGTGTGACTACCACCACAAAGGTAGTTGTGCGAACCATTGCATGCTTTGCGATGAATTTGGGCACTTGGAGGGTGATTGTCGAGTGGTAAAATCCCAAGAGAAGAATATGAAGGAACGCTACATGGAGGAATGTCGGTTAAGACAAGAAATACTTGAAATCTCCCAAGAAGGAAGCTCGAGGGCAAAGAGCGTCCAATACCCTACCAACGTTTTACACCATTTGTCTTTCAAGAAAGATGTGCCTACAATATTCAAGTATCAACCTAAGGGTTTCTACCCTCGTCATGGATAGAGCGTAAAAATTCATGTATTAGGAACTATTTTACTTTTATGCAAATCAAGTGACTCGACGTCCGTCGATGTTACCACCAACAAACTTAATTATGTAATCGTACTCCATGTCTTCAATTAAATTGTTTTGTTTCATCTTTAAATCATCTTTTGTTTAACCAACGAGAAAATTTTATTTTTAATTTTCATGTGTCGGAGCAAAAGTTATCCACCAAAATTTTTACTTAAGAAATAACTTCCTTCTACAATATTCTCTTTACCTATGGAAGAGAAGTAAATAAAATAATTTTTCGTTAAAAAGATTTTTGTAAAATATTCTTTAGAAAATATCAAAATTGATTTTTACTATAAAAGATCACCGTCAGGAACACTTATTAGTGGGAATAATAATAATCGTGATAATGTAAGTGGAAAGATTAGTAAAGGTATTATTAATCAAACGCTGCAACTAATAGCGAAATATTTTTGGTAAGAACTACCATGTAAAATCTTGGAACTTGGTTTGACGACCAACTCAATGTGGAGAACAAAAACTATTGGTAAACTTGATGAGAACTAGTACGAATAATTATGATAATTATTTCGTCGATGGTGAAAAGTGAGCAATGGTTACACATGAAATGAACTATGCACAAATTTGTTGATTATGGAAGTGAACCACGGTAACGAACGGAATGCACTATGGACTATCAATATATAATTACAACCTCAGAGAATCAAATTGTGATGAAAAGGAGGATGCAACCGTTTGTCCCGAGACGTACGTAGCCTGATCAACTACGTATGATCGTGGACGAACGCGAGTATGCTCATAGTAGTCGTCTTAAAAATGAAATATAATAGTACTAGAAAAAAATATATTCAAGTTGCCCTATTCGACAAAGAAAAATTTATTATGTGCTATGAACGTCGAGCATTGTTATACCATCTTAAGTAAAAGCGTCGAGTAGGTGATACGAGTAAACCTAGTATAATTACTTTCATCGCCGCTATTACATACAAGAGCGTATATGACACACAAATACTAAGAGCGCTAATTGATTTTGACGAAAATTAGACACAAATAGATTAGAGTTGGAAAAGTGAAAACAACTTTTAAATAATAATGAGAAGAACGAAAAGTCATTTGAGTAAAATCCAAATTTAACGGATATCCAGAACTCGCCGTAACATAACCGATGTTAAAGAACAGTTGGGCCAAGGTAAGCGTGCTTTCGTATATAATTGAGATACCGAAACCGTCCGAACAAAGATCTATTTTACCTAACGATGTTTGAGCATCATACCATACTTATAGGCTTAAGAAATATTATATACTTCTTTCATATAATAAATCCGAACAAACTATGATTTAAATAAATTGTGCACTCGTTTTCCCCTCCATGAAAAAGGAGATAAACCAGGAAGAACGCAAACTAAATTGATTAATTAACGAAGTTATCTAATATCGAATATCACATAAAAGGAATGAACGTCTTGACCACCATGTGTTAGGACGATCAATTGTTCTAGATTTTTGGGAAACCGATTCAAGAAACCTTGACGCAGACGCTACTTATCACTACCAAGTAGACGGATAATGCGAACGGGATTAATCAAACTATGTGGAATGATTTTCAAATGTGCGATATATAGTCATCTGGGTGGAAAATGACAATACGCGACACGTTAAAGTGGAAGTAATACGCGGGACGACGCAAAAGTTAATAATGAGAAAACTCACTAAACAAAACCGACTTCGTCGAGAAAAATTTGACATACAAGAAAAGACTTGGTGAACGCTATAGAACCATGTACAAGTCGGAAGAAATTTTCGTTCGTTTCAATCCTAACAAAATTATAGTAATTTTAACCTTAACAATGAAGAACGAACGCATTGAACACCATAAAAGGAAGATAAAATTTAATTGACCTTTTGTTTCGATAACGACATCGACGTGCTAGTTTTGAGGACAAAACTCAATTTAAGGGATTACGAATGTCACACACGTGAATTTTGAATCTATTTAATTTACGTGAAACGTGATAGCTCGGGTTAGACTTGTCTGTCTATTGATGTTCCCGATTGTTTAGGCGTGTTTTGTGTACGAATTTAAGTTTTTATGAATGACAATCGTGAAAAATTATTTCCTGAATGGCTATAATTCTGTACGTTACGTACTAGATAATTCTTTTTCGAAGTCGACATTTATTCATGTCGAAGTAATTTAGATTTATTAGGTTTAAGACAAAATTTGATATTTCACTCAATACATTTACGACAAACTTAGAGATTTCCTATTTTGTCTTTTCGCAAATTGTTTAGAACCACTTTCACTAAGACTTTTCATTTACATAAAAATAAATTTTAGATGTCTACACTACTAATAGCAATTCAAGAGTTACCTAAAACAAAAGCAAAATAACTCTCTCCTTTGTCACCTTATTAAAACCGGATCCCCTCCCCACTTGTAATAATCCACCCACGTTTTTCTCTCCCTGTATCAATTCACAATTCAAATGCACCATTGTACCTCACCTCCCATTAAATGGGGAGTACTTTGGTCTCCTTCCTTGCCCTCACTGACCACCAATACCAACTTGTAGTCAAGGAAGGTACAAGACTCTTACTACCTTTTACTGCCATCACCGAAGCCCCAAGCATGTTGATCTTCCCCAAACTAATTCAACTCTCGATGCTAGTTCCCTTTTGTAAATCTTGGTTACAAGCCAACTAAATCTCTAACTTAGTCATAACTAAGTCCTAACTAAGCTCTCTTAACCCTAATATCACTCCTCATGGCTATAAATACCCACCCATTTATCTATTGAGCTCACATACCTAAAACTCAAACTCTTTAGAAAATCTCTCAAGTCCTTGGATAGCTGCTCACGGTAGCAGCAAATAAATGGATCTCAGGTTGTTCTAGTAACAAGACTAGGAGTGTAAAGTCTTGGGTGGATCTCATATATTGTTTGGGATACCATTAGTTCTTGATCTCCATCTTCATCAATAACTTAGGACTCTTGTAAGTCCATTCTAACCTTCTTTGAACTTACACTGGGTTGATATTTAACTTGCTATAAAACTCTTGCCCTCTATAAACCACATTAAAAATAGTCACGGCTGGGGTTAGGGTTTTGATGGGCGTTTACTTGATGAACTAAGCCATATGCTAAACTCAACATGGCATTGAGAGGCCACATACGGTTTGGGATTATTTGACAACCTAAAACAAACAAACTATATAATAACCAACCCATGTATGTAGGTACGTGTATGTAGACCCAGAAGAATCCAAGTGTGGACTAAACATATATGATTTTATGTGTGTGTTATGGGTATAATCTAGTACATAAAACCTAAGAAAGAGCACGTCGTGTGCCATGTCATGCGTATGATTCGTTATGTAAAATGCATGAAGATCAATGAAATATATATATGTATATACACTGTGTACGTGCGTGTATGTCAAACCAGAAAGTGGTAAGTTGTGTAGGTTAGTATATATGTTGGTATGTTTGAGCATGAAGTCTTACGTGGTAAACAGTGGTATGCAAGCAAACCATGGACGTTTGTGTGTGACTGCATGCATGTAGAATCCTTAAATAAGTAAACTAAATACTGGAAATAAGGAACCAAGAATCAGTAAGCAAAAGTCTTCCTCCTTAGCCCATAAAACCTGTTACATGCATGCCTGTGCATGTTTTTGTTGAAACGAACCAGGATAAGAGCTAGCGTGTAAACAACCACCTGCCAGTGTGATTTATATCTTGTGTAAATGTATGTTATGTGGTTATGTGTTGCCATGTTAAAACCCTCACGCTAGGAAGCGTTGTGTGTCTCGTGTGGGTACCCAAATCAACATAAAACTATAAATGACATGTTTGCTTGCATGGATATTACGAATGCATATATGTGAGATGACAAGTATGTGTGAAGTGTATTGAGTAACAACCAGTAAGACCAATGAAAACCCACACTCCCTTCCCGTTAATGTTATACATGCATGATAAGGTGAGTGATAGTTTTGAATCCCATAAATAAACTTGAAATGAGTACAGTAGGTATGCTTATGTGAAGGTTGGGTGTATTGTGTATGTCTGGTAGCAGTAATTAAAACAAAGACTTATGGTATGCCAACTAGCTATGTGTGAGAGTAATATATAAACAAACGAATCAATAGCAGCCTAAAACTACCAAAACTGGAAAGAGTGATACTTGTTGGGTGTATGCGTGTTTCGTATGTATACTCAGACAAAGGGGGGGGAAAACCCAAAAACAAACAGTAGAAATAGTAAAGGCATGGTCACCAATTACTTACCATATTTTATGTGTGTTGCCATGTTTAGAATAGCAAACATTGGTCCCCTCTTGTCTTGTTGCTTTTGTGTAAGACTGCATAAATAGGGACCATGAGGTAATATGGTACCATCCTCAAACAAACTATTAATGTTATATGTATGTATAAATATGTGGTTAGTTGAAATGTGTGGGTGCCTCGTGTGTATGATCAAACAGAGAAAGGGGCGAAGTATAGGCTATGTAAAAATAGGTTTCCATGATAAGTTGTAAATAATATAGGACACCCCTTTTTCTTTGATGTGAGCCACGCACAATAGGTGTACAACAAAGGATTTCACTTTTGTTAATTACGATAATATATGAATGGTGTGTGAGAGTACAAACTACCATGTGAATGTGAAAGGTTGTATGCAAGTATTCGGGGTGATAAATGTTACTGTGGTATGCATAAGTATGCTAGTATCTAAGGACATATAGGACCATCCTATTCCCTGTCATGAGCTGTGAACAACAGGTGCACAAGAAAAAGGGTTCTTCCATTTGTGGCAAATTGTTGTATGCTTAGATATACATGACTAAGTATGTGTAAGTAGTAGAGGTAGGGTCACTATCACTTACTTATTTCATGAAAACTTACATACAAGGTGCTAGGTGGATTTCAAATGATAACCAAAGTATGATCATTCTTGTGATAAGGCGTGAACCTAAAAATAGTGACCTCATTCATTTTCAAAAAGAGTAAAGGATAATATAATGGTTGTAACATTGGCCCAATCACCCTACTTTGAGCCTATTTTTAGTCGACCAAATGACTTTCGCCCAAGGATCTAAAATTACTTTGTGAAACCCGACACGGCCTAGTTTTCAAAACAACTTTCGGGTTGTCATAAAGTCGAGTAACGAGATCACAATAAATTTCCAAAGTTGGCCGATTTCCACTTGTGTAAGATTGAACCTTACTTGTTAAATTTTATGTGTGAGTGCACTACTTCACGTAATTAATTACTAGGTTTAGAGACTTCATAAAAATGTGATATTCATCCAATGTCGACGACCTCGCGGCCTAGTTTTTATAATGAGAGTCCGTTTATTTTTTTGGACTATTATTTAATAAGTTATCGAGACCCGAACCTGACCCCGTGACTAATTTTGTTGAACGAGAAAATGTATGAAAACATTTTTATTAAACGAAAGCAAGTATAAATCATCAACCAAGTGCTTTATACGTTATTATTATTTATATTTAGCCTAAGTACGAATATTTTACTTAGGTTGCGAGTAGATTGTTTGCGCATTGGTTTGCGTGCCTTGATTTACCGGGCTATCCTTCTTGATCATATTTACTACTTCTTCAAGGTGAGTTTCATAGCCCCACTTTTAATTGTTTTAACTATTTTGGGGTGAGAACATTGCTTGTTTTTAACGGATGAACATAAGTGCCTTAAACTGATACGTTTGCCTACATGATGTCTAAGTAGCGATATCCCTAGATGCTTTAGCCCACTATCGTGAACCGTTAATTACTTTGTGTAAGCGCGAATGTTATGGATAGATCTATCGGGACTAACCTCCCTATCTAATTTGGTTGTGTGACCAAAGTTAGATACACTTACATTTGAGGTGTTACAAATGCTTCGGGATAGGCATTTGCTCGGGCTCTTATTATATCTTGTTGGTTGGTTAACGCTTCGGTGTCACGAGCTTAGGCGTAGGAATACAAACGTATACTATTTTGATTATAGCCATGTTTTGGTTATATGCCGGTTGCCTTGAAAATCTTATGGTTCATCACACTATATAAACTTAAACCTATGAACTCACCAACCTTTGTGTTGACGCTTTAGCAATGTTTTTCTCAGGTATCAAGACGGAGGAGTGACGTGGTTATGCATGGGAGATTTTTAAATGAAAATGGTCGTGACTAGTATATGGATATTTGGATCAATGTTAATGTCTTTTGAAACAATGTTTTATTATGATCTGGTGTAATTCGCTTCCGAAACAAGTTTTATGCTTTTAATTAAATTAAAACGACTTTTAAATAGTCGTTCTTTGTATCTATGTCTTTTGATAGTCATGACCGTCGCACCCCATTGTGTTGTATTACTCTGATAAATTGGGGGTGTGACACCAGATGGATGTGAAGAGTGATTTCCTCAATGGGAAGCTTGCAGAGTAAGTATATGTCTATCAACCCCCAGGGTTTGAAAGCAGTGAGTATCCTGACCACGTCTTTAGACTTCACAAAGCACTCTATGGGCTAAAACAAGCGCCTAGAGCCTAGTATGAAACCCTATCCAAATTCTTACTTGAAAATAAATTTGTCAGAGGTACCATTGATCAAACCCTGTTCACTTATAGGTCTAAGGGTGATGTCATTTTAGTACAGATTTATGTGGATGATATAATTTTTGGTTCAACCAATATTACATTGAGCAAACAGTTTGCCAAATTAATGACCAAAAAATATGAAATGAGCATGATGGGGGAATTAACTTTTTTCTTGGGTTTTCAAATTAAACAGAATTCAAAATGAATTTCCATTTGTCAAGAAAAATATGTTAAGGATTTGCTCAAGAAGTATGATATGTCTGATTGTGCATCAGTGAAATGCCTCATGCTTCCTCCCAACAACTTGGGAGCTGATGACTCAGGGGTATCTGTTAATGAGACCTTATATAGAGGCATGATTGGGTCACTGATGTACCTCACAACAAGCAGAACAGACATACAATTTGCCACATGCCTCTATGCTAGGTACCAAGCTAACCCCAAGGAATCCCACCTTGTAGTTGTCAAAAGAATTTTCAGGTACTTAAAAGGATCTCCCACATTGGGTCGTTGGTATCCTAATGGATCAGGCTTCGACTTCAAAGCCTACTCAGACTCTGACTACGCTGGGTGCTGTCTTGATAGAAAGTGCACCTCTGGGAGTTGTCAAATCCTTGGTTGAAAGTTAGTATGTTGGAGCGCCAAGAAACAAAACTCTGTGGCCATGTCATCAGCTGAAGAAGAATATGTTGTGGCCGCTGGTTGTTGTGCTCAAGTTCTCTGGATGAAAAGTCAACTGGCTGATTATGGGATCATATATGAAAAGGTTCCCATATTCTATGACAACACAAGTGCTATAGCCATCTCTAATAATCCGGTACTTCATTCCAGAACTAAGCATATTGACATCAGGTATCACTTTATCAGAGACCATATTTTAAAAGGTGATATTGAGCTCCATTTTATACCCACTGAATACCAGCTCGCTGATATATTCACCAAACCTCTGGCTGAGCCAAGTTTTACTAGGTTGGTTGTTGAGCTGGGTATGCTCAATATTGGTAAACAAATCTGATAAATGATCTCTGACCTCTGTCTCTGGGCATTAAAGGGAATTGAATGTAACGAGGTAGTTACATTCCAATGGGACTTAATATATTCCCATATTTATTTCAAATGATTAACCTTTATTGTCAACAACTTTCCCGCTTTCCAAGGGACAGAATATCACATGAAGAGTCAAGGGGTCCCACTTTTCCTAAAAGGTAAATTTTTGCACTAAATGCTTTAATTGTAAAACGGCAAACCCTTTTATCAAAACCCTTGACTCAATTTTCAAAACTCACATTCTCATAACTTTCATACACACACAACTATTCATCTTCTCAAAACCTTCATTTCTTCCACACTTCAACAATGGCGTCTTCATCATCTAACACCGCTTTCACTGTTCTGGCCGCCTCGAACGTTGATTTTGGGATACACGATGGAAAAATTGCCTTGAACAACTGTGTAGCTCTCTTGGACCACACAAATTTACTCTACCAACCTTTGTTCTCCTTCCTAAAAAACTCCACCATTTTTGAAGCCATAACCAAAGTACCCTCCACTTGCTACCACCAATATTTGAAGGAGTTCTGGTATAGCGCGGAAGTTGACCCAACCTCTTCTCACATCACCTTCAACCTTTCCACACATCCTCAACCTCTCACCTTTGATCTTCATACATTTGCCAAAGTCATTGGACTTTCTGTCAATGAAGGCATGTCCGCTGTGCCTGCCAGCGCCACCGTGAAAAAGGCTCTTGCTACCCTTCGTCCTCATGACGACAATGATAAACCCTTCACCACACAAGGTTTCCAGACCAAATCCCTGATCAAAGTGAACTACTTCTCACCTATTTGGAGGACACTGATGTTATATATTGAGAAATATCTGGGTGGAAACCAGGGGCCTCATGATCAACTTAATGGAGCCCAGCAAGCTATTGCCTACAGCTTAATTTAGGGACAAGATATATGGATCACCCATATACTTTACTCTGACCTCATTGCTAAGCTAGAAAACAAAGGGAAGAAGAACAGACTGGCCACCATCTGCTACACAAGATATCTCTCTCTTCTCTTAGAAGACATGCTGGGTGAAGGATACACAAATGATGAACTTCTCTCTTTCTCTCCTTATCACATCACTGCTGCATCACTAAAGACCCCTCTGGAAGATGAAGTGCCTCTCAGCAGGCACATGATGCAGGTCGCTGGGTTACCGGTTGCTGATGGAGAGCCCTTGATCCCTCACAATGAGGTGAATGCTGAAAGAGCAACTGACAAGTCTCTATTAAAGACCTCTGTGCAGTCTTCTTCTCAGCCCAAGGTGCCCAAGGAAAAGAAGAAAAAGAGGAAAGACATCCCCCTTTCCTCTAAAACCCCTTCTGTTAATCCTTCCAAGTCCAAGAAGAACAAGAAGAACCCATCCCCTTCTCTGGTGGATGTGGTTGTAGAGCCTGCCACTGACAAACAACCAGAGTCTAGCGTCTCCCAGTCAGCAGAGACGACTAAGAACCTTCTCAACGATGATATCTCTCACGTATTAGTTTGCCATTTTATTCTTTTGGAGGCTCACACACAATCACTCTCAACATTTTGTAGGAGAGAGTGATAAAGACTTAGGGTTTTCCTCAACCCATAGAGTGTCTGTGTCAGCACCGAGAACCTTAGGATTATCTGTACACTATGTCTTCACACAAGGACATGATTTATTTGTGCTCATAACACACCCCGATGATCCTTCACCCTCTGGACTGTGCTCTTGTCCATACCAACTTGAGCATGCTATAGGTCCCGACCCAGAGTCTCTGCACTTCACGCAGTCTCTGGGTCCCCTCATTGAAAAGAGTCCCAAAGAATACATTCTTTTGGGGGGACTGAATAATCACCCTCAGTCTTCCTAGGGGCAGCGATAAAAGGCGACGATTACCTTCAAACAATTCACAATTAAAAGAGTCCCAAAGAATTTATTCTTTTGGGGGACTGAATAATCACCCTCAGTCTTCCTAGGGGCCGCGATAAATGGCGACCTTTAACTTCCATGAATTCACAACTAAAAGAGTCCCAAGGAGCAATCCTTCAGGGGGAGCTGGATAATCACACCCAGCTATCCTAGGGGCAGCGAACGGCGACCATTCACCACATAATTTTCACATCTCAAAAGAGTCCCAAGGAGTAATCCTTATGGGGGAGCTGGATAATCACACCCAGCTATCCTAGGGGCAGCGAATGGCGACCCTTCAACATAACTATTTCACACTTAAAAGAGTCCCAAGGAGAAATCCTTAGGGGGGGCTGGATAATCACACCCAGCTTTCCTAGGGGCAGCGAATGGCGATCTATAACTTCATAATTTTTTTCACAATTGGTTACTAACAAATGTCATAACAGGCTCATAATCTTCATGAAGAACAGCAGAATGATGATGCCTATTCTATTGCTGGTGATGAAAATGATGAAGTCCCCCACATAGATCTTGATGCCATGTTAGACATTGATTCCATACCAGAGGATAAGGTCTTCATTATCGAAGAGGACTTCACCATTTCAGACTATGCTGATATGGATGCTGATGATGACCAAGTTACATCAGAATTGAAACCCATCCCCTTTTCCTCATTGCCCAATGTGCAAGAACTAGCTGCTAAGCGGTTATTGGACCAGAGGCTCTATGCACCAACACCAGTTCCCTTCCCAACATTGCCAAATGTTATGGAACTAGGGGCCAAGCAACACTTGGAATATTTACAAAAGCTCAAGCCTGTCCATGTTCCTCGAATGAAAGATGTCCAGGAACTCGCTGCTGAGGCTCTTTGGATCAAGAGGGGTGACATCAGTAAAACCAAGCCCAAAGTCACAAATGATGTCATCCTCTCTGAATTGCAAACCCTAACCCACGCTATTGAGGAGCTCACCACAACACTAGAGACTTCACTAACTTCATCTGTGGAGTCCTCTATGTCTGCCTTACTTCCGCAACTACTGGGGAGTGCCTTGCAAGCTCACCTCCCAGCTGTTATTGACTAGAGCCTCCAACAATACATACCATCTGTCCTCTCATCAGCTGTCAAAGCAAATGTTGCAGCTATTGCTAAGGTGTCTGAGCCTTCACGAACTCTTCTTCAAGAGCTGTTGCAAGAGGAACTTAAGGAAATATGCCTATTTGTTCATCAAGAATTCAAAAAGTTCCTTAGTCCTGGTTCAGGCACAGCTACTACTGGCGCTATGCATAAGGGGGAGAATTCAGCAACCTCCACCTCTGAAGAAGAAGAAGACACTGCCTCACCTAAGGGGGAGCAGTCACTCAAACAACCAAAACCCTCAACAGTGATTCCTACACCACAACCTCTTAGATCCTTCAACCCCAGCACTGATGCAATAAAGGATAGGGGTAAAGGAATTGCTATTGAACATCCTGAAATAACCCTGCACTCCCTCCAAGAAGAATGTGGATCTACAACAAGGCTCTCCAAAGACTCTGACCTATACAAATTCAAGAGTGCTGATGAACCACCACTCACACCAGAGCAGGCAAAAGCTCAAATCTTGGAACACCAAAGGCTGGCAAACATCAGAGCTGCTGAACTCAAAAGCAAAGAAGCTCTGAACAAACTCTCTCCTGCTGCAAAGGAAGCTCAGCTGGTAAAGCTCAAAGAATTGGAGGTTAAAAGGAGAAACCTTCTAAAGGAATATGAAAGACTTGTAAACCAGAGAGTTGAACCTGGTCAAATCACCAAGTATGTATGTTATACTGACAAGAACAAAATGGTGGTGACGACCCTTTATAGAGAGAACCAACTAACCAACTATAAAGTCTCCAGTGACTTTAAACTCAGAGATATGGGCCTCTCTGAATGGTTAGAAATGCTGGCTCTTTCCCAAAAGAAGACTGGGCCTGGTGCTACCCAAATGATGAAGAATATTCAAGCAAAGCTAAATTGGGTAAGAGACACGGCAAAGAAGCTGAAGGTACCCCTTCCTCCTCAACTTTCACAACAACAACCTTCTCAAGGACCAAGGAAAAGGAAAACCCAAATGGGGCCTCTGGTGGAGAAGTTGATTACTGAAAACATTGTGGTTGATGGGATGCACAGAAACTTGGTTCTGCCCAAAGAGATCACCAAACTAGTGGGGGCCAAGTATACTCAGAACCAGAGACAGGTATGGTCTTTATGAATGGTAATTGTGAGTATTGCTTTCAGCGAATGAATGAACTACATCTGGCATCAACTATCCAGCTTATCAGACTCAAACATGGCATCCTAAGGAATTGCAAAGCAGCTGAGGATTTTGAGTTTGAAGTTGAACTTGTTATCAACTCTAGGAGTGACAAGGTTGAAGACCAGAGAATCTATGATCAAGGCCTCGATCACTGAAGAACCTTTTTACTTTTTGTTTATGTTTACACCTCTAGGTGTTTTTGTAATAGACTAGGTTCTTTATGTTTAATAAAACTTTGAGGTATGTTTGTTAAATTATGTGTAAGAAGAAGCTGTGTACTCACTTACAATAATTTTAGACTTAGTATAATTTATAAACAAATAGGTGGAGATTGTTGGGACAATGAAAGTTTTAACTATGGCCCAGTCTAGATTTGTTTAATTAGACTAAGTGTTTGCTGATCGCTGAGAGGACCAGTGACAGAGACTAGACCAGTGGAAGGCAAAGCCTCAGTTGGCACACCAGGATCAATCAAGTCAAAGACAACGTCAGAGAAGTCGAAGACAATCTGAAGTCAGAATCACCAGCGATTATGGATAGTTGGGATGTTGAAGGAATGTACTGGTGTTCAAGGATCTCTGAGTTGACAACACTCAGAGATCACTTAAGAACCCTAGAATTCTAGGATAAGCAAAGCTTATCCAATCCTTTATAGTTTAGGCGAGAGAATCTACCAAGTGTTTTGAGCGGGACAAAACAAGAGATTCAAGATAAAACCTAGTACGACCTAGTGGGACAAAAGGTAAACAGTTGGCAGAACTGTTCACCTAAAGTTGATTAAAGGTGTGTCTCGATTTAGACATGCATTTAATACGTTGTACTCTTTCATTCAGAAGGTGACACGTATCAACTAATCCCACTAAGGAAGCAACCTCGTACACTATAAATAGGAGTGAGAAGGAAGAATTAACTCAACCCTTGTGCTTGGATAATTTGTCTAAGTTAATTCTCTCCTTGGAACCGCTGAGCCCTTAGCTACCTACCAGCGTCTCATTGGTTTCCTTGTAAACTTGATTCTCGAATCTAGTTTACTTGTTTCTAGTGTTCATATCTTGTTGTCATTTAACGAGTGTATTCATAGCACTTTGTAATACTTTGTTTATAATACTTAATAAAGCATTACACGTTTGAAAAGTATTTCATTGTGTTTCGTGGTTACAAGAGTTATAGTTTATCAACAATTGTCATATTAAGGGACTTTCAAGTATGGGTAAAGGAATTGTTCAGATAATGGAAATCAATAGGGAAGGAATGTTGTTGTTGTTGCAGCCTATATTTTTGGAAATGATGATAAGTCTTGAGATTAAGATATTGTAATATGCATATTCTTATTTAACAATCATTGTGTTAGCCTGTTTGAATAATCTATCCTATGAAATTATGAAGATGTTATATTTTAGGACATGAGGATGAGAAATCGACAAGAATTAGCAATTAATTGAAATGAGAAATTAACTGATGGAAAGATTGTTAATAATTGTATATATTAAGAAGATATTTTCTGAACTTATGGAATTAAGTGACCACACAATTAACTGAACTGGGGATGTGTTGGAAATTACTGGAATGAGGATGAAATTTATAGGGTATGTTCAGTAAAGGTGGAAAGGATTGATTTGAAATTTTGCTAAGAATTGGGTACTGATTACAAGAATTAGTAAGTGGAATTTATATTTAGAGATTTTAATTGGGCAAAGATGAGAAGGTATGTAGGAGGAAACTGTAATAGGTCATATTCTCAGTGCACTTCATCAGTAGTAGTCGAAAGCGAATGAAAATACGAGTTTGTATTTAAGAGCATCTGGTGATTGTCCTACGGAAATCGTAGAATTCACTGTCGTATTGAGAAAAAGAAGCTTTGTGTTAGCTTAGTAATGGAAGTTATGAATCTGATTTTATATTTTGTCATTTGACATTGTTAGGAAATTGAGGATGGTTGTAAGGATTGGCGGATGAGACAACAAGAATAATCTGATACGACTGGAAGGGTAAGTCATAAGAAACGTAGTAATGAAAGCAAGAAAGAAGCTGGATGTTTTGGGAGTAAGATGATTGCTGTGAGATTGAGCAAACTGATTACCAAGAATCAGTATCCATTACTGATGATTGATGTTTTGTTTGGTTAATATTAAGGAAGGTGAGGAAAGTATTTGATAACAATTGAAAAATTGTTAAGGAAAGAGGAATGGTGTGTGAAATTCTTTGGGTATGAATTTTAGCTGGTGTTAGTATAAATTCTGGAATGTGCGATTTAGGGCTGAAGTATTCGTGGAAATCTTGACTAGATCGAAGCGATTGGGGATTTTTCGATACCGACGAAGCCGACTGAAGCTTGTTAATTCCTTTGTTTAAGCTAGGTATTATCGAAGGTTTATCGAAAGGTTTTCACTGATTGTTGAACCACTGATAAAGCTGACAAAGAAGAACTAAATGTGTGAAACCCATTCATGCATCCAAGTGGTAGTTTTAAGATCTGATATTCGTTAGTTAAGAAAGTTGTTTATGAGAGCTGAGAATAGGTTGAGTTCTGTGTCGAATTGTCAGTATCGGAGGAATCTAAAGGAATTGTAAAGCTGCGATGATGATATCTTAACAATATCAAAGGGTCAGAGAAAGCGATAAGTGGTGTGTTGACGTAATTAGAGAAGTATAAGGGGAATTATACAATTTTGAGTTTCGACGATGTGGTGTCTATTTTGGAACTGTGAAATATTACTTGTATGGAATCAAGTATGTAGTAATTTTTAATCGAAAGTGATATGATCACGAGATGTGTTATAGTTATGCAGAATGAGTGTTGTAGTGAGAGTATTCAGTAAGGAGGAGAAAAGGAAAAAGGCTTATAAGATTCTTAAGTATTTGCGGATTGAATCTTGAATTTCGGAATTTTTGAGTCTTGGTAATGACGAGCAGAGTGGATTAAGTGAAATAGAACTAAATATTGCATTGATGGATTAGTGGGAAAGGAATACCAAGGAAAGAAGATCAACAGGTTGTCAGAAATTTTAAAATGGATTGATAGTAAAAAAAATGATTGAGACGAAATGTTTTAGAAGAACAAAAATGATTATTGTAATCATCTATTTGAAGGAGGATGTATTAGGGATACGAGAACCGGTGGTGAATAAAATTTTCAGATTAGAGAGAATTCAATTATTCTAAGAGTGATGAGAGTGCCATATTTAGTACTAAAGGAATTTCAAAAGTTGAAGTATTGGTACATTCTGGTTGGGGTTAGATGTATTATGACATCAGGAAAATGTATTAATAATCAGATTTGAGTATTGGAAATCACTAGAGTTATCTAAACAATATATGATATAAGAAAGATGGGATGATTTAATATGAATGGTTCAGTGGTTCAGTGTAGTAATTGTTAGATTGGATGAAGGTGGAAGATGATCATAAGAAATTCTATAGGTGACTGTTACGAGATGTAATATGTGCGTGAGAAAGAAAGAAATCACTAGGAATTTAGTGATGAAATCGTCAATAACCCCGGATCATGGTGTCAGTATTTTTGAATTTTTGGAAATCGCTGTAAGAAGAAATAAGAATTGAATAAAGTTTGAATATAATATGTATAACCAGAGACCGAAGTTAACTTTTAAGTGTTAGAGATCTTTAACAGTTAGCGAGAGGAATTGAGTCAAGAAAGAATATTACGTATTTTCGGAAATCAACGGGCAGAGTGAGAGGATAATTTGAACAATGGAAATTGGACTTGTGTAGATGCGATTGAAACTCGGGATGATGTTATCTTTCAATATTTTACTATGAGGTCATACGGAATTTATTGATGATGAAATATTTATGCGATGATAGTCGTCATATCAGTAATTAGGATGTGCAACTTCAGATTTACATGATCGTAAGCTAGTTTATCAGGATATTGAAGTAGGAAATGAAACCGAGGAAGTGATGCAGAAGGATTATGAATGATGAAAGGTTGGAATTATTGGAAGATGAAATCTGGAAGCTGAATTATAGTTGTATTCTTTGGTATGGTGATATTATAGTAATTGACTTGAACTGGTGTGAAAGACGTGAGTATCTCTTAAGGAAAAGAGGTCACGTTGATTTTAGAGGTGAGAAACTGTGAGTGTGAGGCGGGTCGAGTGCCGGGACGTCGCTCTCTTTTAGGAGGGTAGGATGTGATAACCCGAACCCGTGGTCATTATTTAATTATATTTTACATGTATTTTTGACAAGATTTAATGTTATGATGATTGGTGATTTGAATTGAACGAATGTTGAAAGTTATATTTTTACGTTTTGACGAGTTACGAGGATTATTAGTGATCGTGATATCAACGGATGCCCGAAATTTTACGTTTTATTTTTAGTTATGTCGATGTTTAATATTTTGACGTTTTTATTTTTAATTTCGTATTAAGTCGTGCCGGGACTATATAATATCATATTTTGTGTGCGTTTTAAGTTTTGAGAAGTATTTTTATGAAACCGGAGACCCATAAATATTTGAAAAATTGACTAATAGTCATTTCTCTCTTTTTAAACAAGTATTTGCAATTTAGTCCACAAGAATCACAATTGGCAAAAACTATCCTAAAATTTCCACATATAAATAGAAAAATAAATAACAAAAAATAATACTTTCTTCACTAACTATCAAAATCACCAACTCCTCTCTCCCACTCTCTCCATGCCGTCGCCCCCTAGCCACCAAAAACCACCATCATCTTAATTTCTAGCTTGAATCCATAAAATCTAAACAAAGACCCATTCTAGTTTCATCTTTCTCTACAATTTGGTATAAAATTTACCACATGCAAGCAATTTTTGTAAAAACCCATTTTTGATGAAAATCTTGTGTATTGATCTAGTTTATGTGTTGTATGTAGGTGTTTATGATGTTGTGTATGGTTTTTACTTGTTGCATGTTGAAATTTTTGAGTTGGGTTTTATATGATTTGATCATCTAGGGTGATACAGGATGTTAGTATTGAAAGTAGTAGTATTATTATGATTATAGTTGTAAAAATAAGGTTAAAATGGGTGAAAAATATGACTTTGAGTGATTTTTAAGAAGGTATTTTTAAACAGCAGCTAAAAGGTAAATTTTGGAAAACTTAAGTTTGTGTATGATATGATTTGATTAAATATTGTTGTACAGGACTTCGTAAGCTTCGATTTGGTACAAAGTAGAACTTCTAGTTCCAAATGAGCAAAAAGTTATGATAGTTTGATTATTCGTGTACCGGGAGACGAGTATCGACACAATATATAGTTGTTGTCGATATTTGGATCGAATCTCGGGGACTATAGAAAGGATTTTGAAATGAGTCGAGGACTGATGAAGAAGTGAAAACATTAGGATGTTGAGTCTATTTTCAAACACGAGTGTCGGTTTTGCAAATGGAGTCGTTTATAGAGGTCAAAATAACTATATGAGTCGATAACGTAAAACTGTCCGGTTTTTATAGTTCGAAGATGTGTCGGGCAGGGAACCTTAAAAGTAAAATCTTTTAACCAAATTTTGGGAGAACTTTCTATATATAGTAAGTGAAGTCTCTCAGTAGTATCTTAAACATTTGACTTGTCTAAGTAGGAAAAACAGTTTGAACGATTAGTATATATATCGACAGATTTTTAATAAAGGAAATAAATAAAGTAAAAGTGTAATAGTGTACATATGTAGGAATTATTTAATTAAGAATTGTGTGAGTTTAATTTTGATTTGAATTATTTATTTTATTTTATTAAGTATAGATATTACTTGAATATGTTATTAAAGGTGCGTGTTTTATTTTGATAGATTGTGAATATCGTGTTCGTCGGGCATCGTTAATCGTTGAAAGGCGTCTTACTATAGCTATTAATCAAGGTGAGTCTATAGCCTTGATTTTTACTTGTTTTTAATGATTTTAAAACCCGCGAGGGGGATACATGCTATTTGAAATAAAATGAACCCAAGTCATGAATAATTGTTGGACCCGAATGTTGCCTTTGTTGCCTTATGTTGCCTTGAATTGTATAAGTACCTAAGTTGCAAAAGTCCCTAATTTCATGAACCGTTACCTATGTTCTAGCTCTTTGTTGTGAGTTGGGAATAGCCGCTTATTCAAATGATAGTACTATTGGGCTGATAACCCTATATGATACCAGGGCTTTACGCTGAGTAACCTCTGGGAAGGATAATTTACGAGAATGAGAATGTGGTATATTTGCAACTGATACCCTATTAGGGGCAATGGAATTCATATAGTCATGTTGGCATTTGGCGTGGGGACTAAGTTAAGGGGTCGGTGTCATGAGCTTAATACAATTCATTAGCTATTGCTATAAGATGAAATGCCTGATTAATAGATTATATGTACATCAATTCTATTAAACGATTATGATTGATTTTATGATGTGTTCAAATGAGTTTTGTTAAACCTATAGATTCACTCAGCATTATTGTTGATTTGTTTAAGCATGTGTTTCAGGTAATCTGATGTGTTGATTAAGGAGCTTGCTTGGGAAGGTTGCGGTGTCGCTTTTATTGTTGTTTAGTCTGAAATCGTTTTCTTTCTCTGTCATTATTAAATGTTATCTTTTGTCTTCAAGAAATCATAAAAATCATTTTGAGTATTATATAGTTGATAAAAGGTTTGTATTTTTGGGATGGTACTTTGAAAGGACGGAAACGCTACTCTGATATTTATAAAAATTTCTTTATTGGGATTGAAAACTTTAGACTAAAAGATAGTATTTTTATCTTATAATTTAAAGGTCTCATTTTGAGAATGTATAAAGTGTTTTTAGTGATGAGGTTTGAGTTTAGCACCTAAATGTGTATTTCCGCTGCGCAATGTAATTTGGGGGTGTTAATATACCCCGACGGTGGGGCCTTATGAGGAAGGGCCCAACCCAATAGGGACAACACACCCCCCACTTCAAGCGCACCTCTGTATCGACTGAATCACTCTAAGGGTCTAATCGGTGGAACCGGTGAACCACGCGAACTGGTTAGATGCGTGGGGCAGAGGCCTCGTAGTACCCCATTTTCTTGATCCAGCCTTTTCTTAGATTCGGTAGTAAATCCCAAGGAATAGAGTATTATAAAGATATTCATCATAGCAGAGAGTGCTTCCTAGGGAGGAGTACGATCGACGTGAAGCTTTATTCTATGACGGTCTCAGTTGTATGTTACTAGGATTAATGTTTCCTTTAACCTCTCATAGCTGTGTATAGTCTAAATATTGTAGTGATTTATTCCAGGTTAAATACGCCTGATACTGATCAGGGAAATCCCCAAGTTATATTTCTAGTAAGGGGGCGAAGCTTGAATAGCGAACAAGTACAATTTTTTGAAGAATTTCTCAATGATTATTCAAAATATTTTAAAAATTATGTACTCGACGCTACATAAAATGTTCCATGTAATTCATGCCTAGTAAGACACATTTTTATCTTGAAAGATTTTCAAGACCATTTTTTCGTGATATATTTTAATCAAATTTGGTATCTCTAATATCAATCAACTTATATATTAGAGATATGGGAGAAAATATGATTAAAATGTGTTCTAATATATGATACGAACATATAAGACTCAAGCAATTTAAGTCTTACTCACATGTTCGGAACACTTTCGATTATCGAGGCACATGTGAAGGGGGAGCTTTTCTGAAATGTCAAAACTATCAAGGTGTTAAAAGGTTTTTCAAACACTTTGATTGTCTTTCAATTGGTTTTACGGTTGCGATCTTATGCCGACAACCTTTTTAATCCACGATCTTATTAGTGTCAAAAGGTGGTTAGGTATATGTCCAATGATCCAACCAGAACCGGAGGGATCTCCCCAGGGAAAATCCAATAGATTATTAGAAGTCCTTAGGAAAGATGGAGTATAACGTGAAAAAGGAAAATTCCGACTAGGTACTTAAGCTAGCACTGGAACAATCACAAGTGCTAGTGATGACGTCTTGGTAAGCATTGAAGGGGTTGAAGAATAAAAAAGAAATGTAAGGATAAAGAGTGTAAGAAAGAAGCCCTCCATACAACTTAGGTAGAAACCGGGTCAACACATCATGAAGACAAGACATCATGGACCCAGTGATGTAATGCACAAACCTTTCCCAGCTAACTCAGGCTTCTCTCAAAAGAAGTTTGTTTTATTTTCACGGAGATCAACACGACTTCTATTGACTTTCTCACTCCGAGATAGTTGATATTAAATAGGTGGCATCTGCTCCAGCCTCTGATAACCAAAAGTGCAAAAATCGAGTCTAGAGCCAAGATATCAATCAAATCTCGTTAGGACACATCAAATGATGTAGAAGAGCGTCCTACTCTATATCCTTATGATATTGCTAGAACACTCAGAGTGATACTATTGAGTGTTTACAATGATGAGTTGAAATCCTTCCAATGTTAGCATCAAACAAAACTGCGGTAGGTAATGTGTAAGATTCTTTTTGAATTAACATGTGTAAAACTGGAAAAGCAACATTGGTTTGATTCTTAATTGATTCAAACTCGTTCCATGTTTCTATGCAATATCTTTATGGTCTTGCCAGAAAATTTAGAGTGATACTCTTTAGTATTAACAGTGAAGAATGGAAATCTTTCTAGCGTTTTCATCAAACAGCGCTACGGTAGGTGACTTGCGAGATTCCTTATGAATCAAACTTCTGTCAACTGGAAAGCAACACTATTAAATTCTTTATGAATAAACTTGTTCCAGGAATTTGAATTGACGACTTTAATCAAGCGGATATTTATCCAATTGATTTACTCTTTACATTTACAGTCTTACTTTGAGACAGTCGAGTAAAGAGAACAGATAGAACAGCCGCGAAACCCTGTCGAGGAGGTTCTTAATTTACTCTACATAATGACAGGTACGGTATTTAATATCGTCTAATGATTTTCACCGACCGGAGGTAAAACACTACCGATTTAAGAAAAATGTCAAAGCCATTTAGTCCATGTTTATGTTTTGTATCGAAAAGGTGGTGTTACAGTGTACTAAGTAAAGTCGTAGAGTCAAAACCACATACTCATGCCCAAAGACATATCCAAGAATCAATAAAGCAAAAGACTTCCGCAACTCTTATGATCAAAATCTTCCTTGACTATTAATGTAGAGGAATGACTCTCTTCAAAGGATATTGTTATCAAGCTTTCAAGATGGTGCATAGTGTGAGCATTTGAATGAAGACACAAGATCGCAAGATGGCAAAGATAAATCAAGGATGGTGACCAACAAGAATGTTTTAGTCATTCATTTGAAGATCTCAATACTGAAGATTCATATTCTCTATAAATCCTTGCACGTCGTAGAGGAATGACCTTTCAGTGAGGGAGATGTTAGTCTTAAAATATTGTATCAGCAAGAATAACTCGATCACAGATTTGAAGATCTCAAGATTAAAGGCAAAATCGAAAGACAACGAAAAAGGCTCAAAGATCATAGCATGAAGGAACGAGATTACTATTACACCTTCATATCTCATATGGTGAGATTAGCAATCTCTATGAATGTCCAAATTTCGTAGAGGAATGACCCCTCATTGGGGAAGATTGTTAGCCTCAAAAATATTGAGTCGAACAAGAATGAGTCGGTCATAGGTTTATTATGTATCGGTCATAGAAACGTTGTAATATGTAACATGATAGTCAAATTATATGGGCTTGATGGTTAGCTTAAAACGCCTCTTTCAAGGTACTAAGCATTTATTCAAGCCCGGCCCAAACAATATAGCCCATACAAGCCCACATGTAAGGCTCGGCTATATATACCCCTTCCTAGCATGTTAGGAAGGGTTAGCCTTTTCATTATCTAATATAATATTCCTTCATTTTCACACACTTCTCTCCCCTCTCTCTCTACTTTCTCCCTCTAAACTTCATCTCTTTTTATATCTATTTTCATCTATTTTTTATATATCTATCATGGTGAAGTGATAATATATAGGTAGAACATAACTACAACCCATAATCCAAAGTACCACGAATATACCACAAATCCATTTAAGAGCCGAGAAATGAGGCTCTCACGGATCATGTATATATAAATAAACATGCTGCACTGCATAAGAGATGTCAAGAAGGGTAAAAGTAAGATACTGCAAAGAACCCACAAGACTCTGATATAAGGCAAGATGAGAAACCGGATTACTATCTTCACGAAGTTTGAACTCATTACCAATAGGATTCCCACTAAAATTACAGTTAGTCGTGTGTAAGTATTGTTTAACCCCTATCATGTGTCTAGAGCAGCCACTATCTAGATTCCATACAAACTTCTATGATTATTACTACACAGATATCAGGATGATGGTCATAGAAACCACAGTACTTGCATAAAGTAAAAGGTCTGGGCCTGTTCTTAGTTCTCGTACGGGGTTGATTGTGAAGGCTCTAAGAGTTTAACTTCAAGAGAGACTTTTGAACTACCATCTGCTCAGCATGTTCATCTGAAGTGTGATAAGATGATTTGCAAGTAATGCACTTGGGTTTCTTTCTGTAATTTCCAGATAGATGATTTCTGAACCATAGTGCTAACAAGGTTTGAACACAAAAATTCCATTGGACTTGCTACTGCTAGACCTTTCACCATGAGAAACAAAGGAGGAGCTATTAGTATGTGTTTTGATTTGCCCCTTCATTCCTTTTACCTCTTCGATGAGAGTAAGAAGTAGTTTCTTGGTGAGAGAGATATACTCATTTGGAGTGACTGGAATTGAATCCTTGATGTTTTTGGCCGTATAAACCTTCTTTGAGGGTTTTTAATCACTTTTTGAAAGGGGTTGGATTTGAAACCAGACCCAACGAGGTTAACTTTTGGTACACAACCATTGGTTGGACCAGTTGGTGTTGCCCCTGAAAGTTTAGGCAAGGTAGGTAAAAGACTTTGATCCTTAGTTTCAGACTAAGATTCACATTCCCTATCTGGAGTGTCCTAGGAAGAAGATTCTTCAGCATGAGTGAAAACAACCTCAGACACAGGTTTATGAGTTTTCAATTTTCTCTTTCCCCTTAGGGCTAGGACAAGGTTACCTGAAACTTGCTCAGAGATCCGCTGATCTAAAGTCACTTTACTGGAGGTCTATTTTTCAATGACGTTTTTAGCTCAGTGATTTTATCACTCAAATACTCATTTTCAAAAGTGAGTCTGCTTACCTTATTTTGGAGGTTGGTGTTTTCTACCATAGTAAACTTAAGATTTGTCAAGTCAAATTTGCCTAAGGAAAATTCCTATTTTAAGGTATGATATTTATTTAATAGGTTCTTCCTCTGGTCTTCCATATAGTGGAGAAGATCAACCTGATTATAGTCTAGGACATGGTCTATGTCCTCACCCTCATTCATGGACACAAGTCTTTGTACCTTTTTCATAGTGATGTTCACCCATTGTCCAAATCTGACATCACTTTTTCAAATAACAGGCTCATCTTCAACAATGGAATAAAGGCTCGAACCTTTGTGAGGCATTCATCATCAGAGTTCAAAGGTTCATTATCATAGTCTAAGGACTCAGCTATCAACCCCTTCTCAGCTTTCTTGTCAACCTTTTTCTCTGAAACCTTTTCAACCTTTTGATTCAATCTAACTAACTCCTCTTTCGAGGCTTTGTATTTGACCTTATAATCCTTTTTGCTTTACGAGTCACATTGACAAGATTGTTTTAAGGTTTATGGATATAACTTGTTTCCCTCACTTGATTTTCTGGTTGAAGGATAACTTGGAGAGGATGTTTTGTTTGAGTTACAGTCCTTTTATGTATGACATGTCTTTTTGACAAGCAAAATAGGTCACTTTGGATTTTTCAACAGAGACTTTAACAACACCAACCCTTCCAGATCTTTTGTGGTACCTCTTTTGATATGCTAGCAGAGCCCTGTCGTGAAATTCAGCATTGAGTTCATCAAGAAATGCTTGACTTTTCCTGGTGTCTTTTTCAACGTTTGAGTCACTGTCCTGAAAGTAATGGTTAACAACAAGAGCTTTTGATCTAGATATTTGAGTAGTGAACCAGTTAGTTTCAAACTTATACGTATAATCAATTATACCTTCTTGATAATTGTATCTACCGTATAGTCATGCCAACGTGTCATTCTTAATGGCATTATTTGCTCTTAAAGTTTGGTTTAAACTTAACCATTTCCTAGGTAACCCATTAACAAAGGTGGCATTAACTTCAACTTGAGGAATAACAACATCATTATTTCCAAGGTCATTTAATAAAATTTTGAGTCTCGTATAGGTACGACTAATAGTCTGACCAACCAATGCCTTAAAAGCATTACATTTAAGCCCGAGGGCTTCGGTTTTGTTTCTCTAGTTTCAGCTGAACCTTCATACCCAATAACCAATTCAATGCGCATTTGTTTTGCCGTAGTGCTTTTAATAAATCCATTATGTTTTTGGGTAGATGATGTAGGTTTTTCATACACGTTTTAGGAAAAACGCGTATGAGTGGCAAGTATTAAGTTGCACGCTTTAGGAAAAACACGAAACCGAATAAATGCGGGTTCGTTCTCGAAGGAGGTGTGTGGATTAGGTGTGCCAAATATATAAAATCAAGTTTGGATTAGTGACGTTTTTTGTTTAGAAGAGAAAAATTAAAGACGAGCTACGACTACGATTAAACTACGACGTTGACGTAAAACGATAACGTAATTACGTAAAACGCGACGAAATTAAAAATTAAACCTAAAAATTAATTAAAAATTAAAACTAAGTCTAAAATAATATAAATAAGAATAAAAATCCAACAAATATATTTTTAAACCTTTTATTAATTAAATATTCAATTTTAAATGCTAATTAAAGCCCTAAAATTAAATATAATTAAGAAAAAGCCCAAAATATTATTTTATTGAACTAATAAATCACTTATATTATTCAAAGACTAAAAAGTATTTTTCCTAAATTTTTAAAACTATTTTTCTATTTTTTAAAGGCTAAAAACACTTTTTAAACTAAAATAATGATAAAAATAATAAAATAATGCTACAAATAAATTTTATTTTTCTAAAAATATTTTTTTAACTAAATTAACAAGGGAAAAATGAAAAAGTTTAAAAAAAACTAAAAAAAATTGGCTAAAAACGAAAGTACCCCAAAGTACCCCAAGGTGGAGTACTTTAGTGTTGTCCAATATCCTACCAGACAAAGGACTTGTCCAAGATCTGTTGTGTCCGATATCGGGCAACACAGAAAAACAGGTATATCGGACAACTTGCCCAGTAACTTGCTGATGGTTTTTTTTGGAGCTCGTTTTGAGCCGTTTTGAGGTGTTTTCTTGGCGTTTTTTGGGCAATAAGGCACCCTCACAAGTATTGACTTATGAGGAGTCAATAACAAACATAAAAACACACAAAATTAAGAAAAAATCATGCTATAATTCAACAAAAATCAGCAAAAAAAGAAAGAAAAAGGGGCTGTGGGCGTATATTGTTATTCAGTGGGTTTACATGCTAAGACTTAACCAACAAAAAACTTATCTAACCCCAAGACCAGATATTGCAAGCTTAAACTAACCCTAGAGCTAGGTGTGTACCAAATTACAAGCCACAAAACCAAAAACTCAAGCCTAAATAACCAATCAACTCAGCAAAGGGGATCTGGTGCGTCTTGGCTTAACAGTGAGCTTTGTGGGGGTTTTTACGCCACCAAATGCAACCTATCCTAACTAACCAGATAATTTAAGGCTTATATAACCTAAAATCTACCTATTTACCAAGTTTCAATGCAAGAATCACAAAAATCAACCCTAAAGGGGCCTGTGGATGTGGCCCTTTACAGAAAATGAGGGCGGGGCTGTGGACTTTTGTTGATGCAAAGTGTTTCAAAAACGAGATTCAAATGACTAAAACTTGCATACAACTTATCCAAATGACATAAAAGTTATCTAGAACCCTGGATGATACTAAACTTTAACGATTTTAAAAACTTGGTGAACCAAATTTAACAAAAACAGTCCATAAAAGGACTTACTAATATTTTGCCAATTTGGCCAAGTTATAAACATGCACTTGCTTCAAATCCCATACAAAATAAAAACCTATGACTAAAATCACCTAAAACTAGTAAAAGGAGTATGTCTAGACTAGTTTAACCACACAAAGCTACCACAAAGCTTAGCTAAAACCCGTAGCCAAACACACCCTTAAAATTCAAAAATCACAATAAACACACCAAATCTATTTACAAATCAACCAAACCGATTACCAAAGTCCTAAACATGCATATAAACATCAATTGAACATAAATAAACCATAAACAACAATAAAAAACACAGATTCATGCAACATTCACCAAATCACATAAAAAGCTAAAAAAAAAAGACAAATAGGGTTCAAGCCTTGATTACCTTGGCTGAGTGCCTTCTATTTGGTTTTTTTAGAGCTTATGGGAGCTTATGATTAAGTTATTGATGTAGAGAACTAGGGTGGGGACCACAGCAGTCTCAAACACCCCCAAATATCTTGAATATTGAAGATCTTTAAACTTTTGGTACCCTGACAAGAAAAAGCAAACACAAATAGTAACCTGTTTTCAAAAGCTAATAAGCTAATAAGATAGCTTATTGATTAAGCTACTTATAGCTTATTGCTAAAAAAATGAAATGATTTTTTTTTGAAAAATCTTTTAAACTCAAATCCTTGAAACCTTAAAAACTTTATGACAAAAACTGAGTTAACAAGATCTATTCAAACCAAATCAAGCTTAAAGCTTCCACTTTCACTTCCCCCTTAAGCTTGGTCTAATTCTAAAAATCTTGAAACACGTTTTTAACCAAAATCCTTTAACAAAAATCCTTGATAACTTAAAAGTAAACAAACCAAAGCTGAAATTTAAAGTTTTACACTAAGACAAGGTATTAAAAATAATGGAACTCAGTTCTTATTGCCAAAAAATTAAAGCTTTCATTGTCATTAATTACTTAAAAAATTTTACAAATAAAAACTGGAACAAAGGGCTGCCACAAGTTGGAGCTCCTTTATATAGACTAACTAGGACTGTTCTAGAATGAAAACAAAGATAAAAAAACCCTAGCATTCGGATTTCCAATTGTGCCCTTTGATGAATTTTGAATTTTGGTCAACAAACAAGTCCATGTGATGATTCTGAGCAAGCCATGTGTTTCCAGCTGGTTTGGGATGATCTCAAACGTTGAAACAAGAGTAGTGAACAAGTATTAGCTTATATCCATTGATTTTCTGGCCAAAGTTGTATTTTAGTAAAAAATGTGGGGTAGGGGATGTTGGGGTTGTCACATGGGGTGAGAGGGTGACGTTTTTGGGATTGGGGTTTTGATTAGTTGATCATCAATCAATGATCTGGAGGTTGTGGGGTTTTATTATTGTGATTTGGTGATTAGGGGAAGTTTAGGGTTTGTGTATGAAGAACAGCTATTTGATCTATATTAGGGGAGGATTAGGTGTTTCCCCCACTAATAATATTAGTTTAACATTTAAACTTTTGAGATTTCCACTTTTGGTCCCTGTCTTAACAAAAACGAAAACCAGCCATTATCCTTTATAAACAAGTTTGGGAAATGGCAACTTAAGCCCTTGTGGTTGGTGTTTTCTTGTAAAAGGACTTGTTTTGCATATATCTTTAGTTTTAGGGACCCATGATGTACAATCTTCAAACTTTAGGGACCCCAGTGTAATTTGAGATATCTTAGGGGTATAAAGTGTCAACTTGTGAAACTTAATGGACAATTCTTGTAATTCTTCAATTCTTCAAGGACTTCACTAGAAATTTATGATTCGGGTCCGGTTCTTTGTGCGGCTTCATTTCCCGTGTTCGTTTTTGCTTGATTCTTGTAATCTTTTGGTGAATTCACGATATCCGTACCTAAAATACACAAATGAACAAACACAAGCATATATATGGGTATTTTGACGATATTTTAAGCGTTTTAAGCCCGATTTGGACGATGAGACTATGTATAAATACAGTCTCATCACTCCCCCATACTAAACCATTGCCGTGTCCCCACGTAATGCTAGAATTAAGTATCATAGCACTTCCAAAATTCATTTTATGATGACTTTTATTCAAGACATAAATTTAAATAAACTACTACACGCGTTTTAGACATAATGTATTGTTTTATTCACGAAAAAGTGACTTTTAGGATCATAGAACAAGAACACGTGAATGCTTCGTTAGAAATAATTTCGTCATCCTCGATTTTCACCCAATTCTATGCTAAGCGTGTAATGAGATCATTGTTATTATTAGTTAGCAACACGATCACTTCTCATGAGTGTTAATTACGAACCTAAACTCCCTTATTCCTACTTGGTATCTCTTATATTTTATTATGTCTTAATGATCACGAGGATACATCATCGACTTATGCGTGAATAGAGATTAGGTCTAAAAATAGAGTTTTAACGGTGTAACCAAAATCATTAAATCAATAATTCATCCCAATAGACAACGATGTCAAAAAATTAAGTCAACAAGAAGGATCGATAAACACGGTTTTATAACGGTTTTGAACATGAGACTTATTACCAAGACTTTTATACGCCCCCTAACGGAAGGGCCTTATTATCTTTGGTTTACCTCCATCTTTTATTCAACTTCGCCATGAACCTTTTATTATGACTTCGGTCTTGCCTTGCCTTTTATTATCCGCCTCATCGGTGGTTTTATTAGCCAAAGACGTATATCCTCACGCTAAGGCGAATTTTGGATCTTTAAAGCTTCGAAGATTAAGGCTTGATTCACTTTCAATTTGGGCATAGATTTTTCGGCCTTGTGAGCTTCAAATTTTTGCCTAATTTAGGTGAGCACTTGAAATCTTATTATTAGGTGAAGCTTTCGATTATTCGGGTGCCAATACTTCAAAACCGTGACGCTGGCGATACCTTAATGTTTTCCCAATTTAATTACATGGAAGCTACCAAAACAAATTAGAAACCCAACAATAGTGACTAAACCGCCAAATCAATATTTATTAACAATTTATTATGCAAAAGCGTTGGGAGAATAAGCTAATAATTACTACACATAAGATCGTGACGATTACGAGACTTATAAATAACTCTATCATTTCTCGTCCTCATTTAAGAGACTTAGCCTAAAAAGTTAAGGAATCGAAGCTAAGTGCTCAACACGCACGGTCGAGTCAAAAATTACTCTTATTCTCACCATCGGAAAACTTACATTCGTGTCTTAAACACTTATGAAAAACTAGAAAATTTTTAAAATTTAGCCATTTTTAGCCTTATTTTGCGATAACAAAAAGATGAATATTGGATTGCGTGTTGACGTAAGCAAGGTGAAGTATCTACTCACCCCCCATACTAAAACTAAACATTATCCTCAATGTTTCGAGTCTAGGGGTGTAAACACCCCATACTAGAGACGAAGTCGAATGCTTAATCTCGAGCATGGAAAGGGTAAAACGAATAACCTAAAAGCCGTTTATGAATTATGCTAATAAGATAAACGTTAAAACATAAAAGGATATCATCGGATATCGGAATCTCCAAAGGCAACGATCGAAGCTCGAGTGCTACGTAAAACGAACACGAGAGGCTTCAATGATGACGATGAACCTAATAAATCACAATCACAAACAACCACGGAACAAAGGTTGGAAGAGCACAAGTCCCCTCGTTACGTTAAACTAAGAAAGCGATAATATGTACAAGGATAAGCATGAGAATCCCCCACGAGGCACCTTGTTTTTGATAACCGAGTCAAAAGCTCGACTCGAATCCCCATAAATGTGATCATTTAGGGATAATCTTGGTATGGTCATTTTTGGTGGGGCTTACATGATAAACATGGCCCAAAAGTACATGGAGTACTTTAAAAACCCGATAAACGTATACCGGGGTCAAAGATAGCGTCTTCGTTTTCGGATGAAAGACGAAACAACGCTACTTCAACACAAACCCTAATGGGGTAGAAGAAAATAGATAAGAAGTAGAAAGGTGGGGCAATGGGTAAGTCAAAATCATGAGCTACTCGAGGTAGACTCACACCAAGCAAACGAAAAGATTTTCCATTTATTGCATCGGTAGAAGACCGAGATTTCCCTTTACAAGCAATTCCGGGATCGTAAATCTCGTCCTCGGTGGTAAAGTGTGAAGGAACATTTGGGGCTTCCCCCACACTAAGACCACACCAACCATCGTCAAAAGGAGTAGACGAGGTGGTAGTACTCATAACACGATGTGATGACGGAGTTAAACACGCATAAAAATCTTTTAAAACATTTTTAAAATCTTTTCCTTTTTCATCGTTCAAAAACTCTTTATGAAAACCCGATTGAATAATGTTGAAAATATTTGGCGTGTCAAATTCTAAATTAGTCGCGCTAAAAATCCTCACATTTAAGTCTTTGGCGGGAGGGGGTGGCGGATTATATAAGTTCTCAAAACGTTTATCAATAAGGAACACCGCCCCCTCGGGGTCTACATACTCGTCATCCTCATGAACGTCGATCTCATCGATTTCTTCATCAAAGATAGGCTTGTCAAACCAAGGTTTGTCATTCCCCTCCTTGAGTATCTTAGAAACTCTCTCGAAAAGATCACGATCAAGCACGAAACCATCATTCTTTTGTGGGGATAGTTGATAAGTTAGATCCTCACGAATGTGGTAAACATCATTCTCGAATGAGGAGTGTTGATTAGGTGACTCCTCGAGAATGGGATTTTTAGTGGTCACATGAGTTGGTTCGTCATCGAAAATAAGACGTTCCAACTCATTAAGTTCATCCTCGATTTTGGAAAGATCAACCTCACTCGTGGGTGGAAGTGAAGGCATAAGAGCTAGCTCTCGTTCAATAATTTCCTCAATCTCGGGATCAAACTCGTAATCATCGTACTTCACATGTTTCTTTTTAGGAGAATCAAAAATTGCATGTGGATTTCGAAATACGTGATCAATCTCGGCAAAATCGCCATCGTCATCGTCAAAGAAAGAGTCGATGTGAGCACTCACAACCATGGTCTTACAAGTCGAATGACTATGCTTAGGTGACTTTTCTAAGACGAGAGGATCGATGTCGATAAACCCTTTAGCCTCAACGGGTGTTGGGCTAGGAAAAGGAGGCACTTCGATGGAGTTAGAAGTTGAAGCCTCAAAGACGTGGTCCTTCGAAGGTGGTGAAGACGAGCCCATATTGGTCTTTGTCGTGATGGCACTAACGTCGCCCTTCGGAATTGGTGTTTCACTTGTTTCACTAAAAACATCCCAAAGTGAGTTTTCATCCATAAATTTACACATACCCTTTTGAATTAGGTACACGTATTCTTTATCATTAAAATCATCATCTTTAAAACCGTTTTTCTTAATTCTTTCAAAACATGCATCAAGCTTCATTCTTTCCGCTAAAGTGAACATTTTGAAATCATTAGGATTTGAATCATTAGGTTTTGAAACCTCGGTTTTTTCATTCTCATTAAATCCTTGGGATTTTCTAGCGAAAAAGTCTATTTTCTCATCCCCATATCTCATAGTAAGTCTCCCCTCGTGAACGTCGATTACGGTTCGAGCCGTCGATAAGAATGGTCGGCCTAAAATAATGGGACATTTAGGGTCACACTCGTAATCGAATATAACGAAATCCGCGGGAAAAACAAACTTTCCAACTTTGACATAGACATCCTCGGCTATTCCAATTGGTATAAGTGGCGTACAATTCGCAAGCTAGATTGTCATGTTTGTGGAGGTAAGTGAAGGCAATCTCATCAATTTCCAAAGAGAATGAGGCATGAGATTGATGCTAGCACCTAAATCGGCAAGGGCTAAACATCCCTCAATCTCGGAAAAATCACAAGGTAGTAGAAATTGGCCCGGATCCTTTTCCTTTCTCGGCATACGCCTTTTGGGTTTTTTAAGAAGGATTGAAGCACAAGTTTCTTCAAGGGTTACTTTGGTAAGGTCGACAAAGCTCTCTTTTTGAACCGTGGATGGAATTTGAGGTACACGAGGGTGTGCACCCTTTTCCTTGGTCGCCACGTTCACCCCATCGACTTTAGAACAAGAAGACGTCTTAGAAGTCGAGGGTTGAGAGGGATAAACAACACGGAATCCTTCAAGGTTAGGGGTAATCACACGACTTTTCTCACGAGACGAGGCGGCTTTGCATTGTTCTTTCGGATTAGCAACGGTGTCACTAGGTAACGAACTCGATGACGCACCCGAGGACTTGTTCATTATGGCCGAAAACATCTTTTTAATATCAATTTCCCCTTGCTCAATCTTCGTATTTTGCAATTTCAAAGTATTAGAAAAATCGTTTTTCAAAGTACCAATTTCTCCCTCTAATCGTCTCATATTAGCCTCATTCGTTTTCATGTAATTTTGAAAATCGTTTGACGAACTATTTTGATTATAATTAAAGTTCCCTTGGTTTTGATTGTTTCTTTGAAAATTTCCTTGATTACCACTTGAAAAATTGTTGCCTTGATTGTTGTTGTTTGAAAAATTCGAGTTTTGGTTATTGTCTCGATTTTGCCAAGTTATATTACGACCTTGATTATAACCTCCTTGATTTTGATTCGAAAAATTTCCTTGTTGATTGTTTCCTTGAAAATTGTTTCGATTTTGAAAATTGTTGCCTTGGTTATAATTGCCTTGTTGTGATGGACCCGCGTTATTTTGATTTTGAAAATTGTTGTTTCCATTTAACGCACTCACATTCGACGTTTGGCCATCCGTAGCCGCACACTCGTAATAATTATGAGGTCCACCACAAAACGTACACGAAACCTCAACCGCTTTCACCGTAGCGGGAGCGTCTTTCTTTTGCATCTCAACGAGAAAAGACGTGAACACATTCGTCAACTTGTCGACTTTTGCATCAACCCTCTCAATGTCGCGATTAGAACTACTAACATTGGCGACATTGGCAACACTCGGTGCATTGCGGAGTTGGTAAACCTTGGATCGGTTTTCGATAATTATCAATGCATCTTTCGGAGTCTTACACAAAAAGTTGCCACCGGCGGCTGAATTCAACGAGTCTTGTTCGTGAAAATTAAGACCGTTGTAAAACGTATCGATTTGGTGCAACTCGGAAAAACTATGGTGAGGACATTGCCTAAGCAATTCCTTAAAACGATCCCACGCGTCTCTAAAAGATTCATTTGGTTTTTGCTCAAATTTCGTAAACTCGTTTTTGAAAAACGTTGTCTTAGACGGTGGGAAAAAATAATTAACGAACTTGGAAACGAGATCCTTCCACGTAACTATCGAATTAGGTGGATCTTTCTCGTACCAATCCTTGGCGGCACCATCGAGCGAGTACGGAAAAAGCATAAGCTTGACGACATCGGTGTCGATGTTCTTAAACTTGCTCGTGGCCAAAAGACGATCAAAATTCCGAATATGGTCGTGAGGATTATCGGCTTCACGACCTCGAAACTTCGTAGCTTGGATCAACGAAAGCATTCCGCTCTTAATCTCAAAATTCTCCGCTTCGATAGCGGGAATTACGATCGCGTCTCCATAACCCTCGGTGGGCGCTTGGAGCAATTCCATCATCGAACGATTGTCGGCCATCTCCTCTACGGTTTCTTCAACAACGATATTAGGAACGTCGGTTTCTAATTCTCGTCTACGTCGTCGATTCCTTCGATTACGATTGCGTCGATTCAAAGCTTCGCTAGAATTGGAATAATCCTTCGATCGAGTGCGCATGCACTAAGCGTAGAATGGGTGGTAGCAAAGAAGATTCTTTTTGCGGTTTTTCGATTTTTTCAATTTTTTTTTTGGTTTTTGATTAGTTTTTTAATTTTTTTGGATTTTTGATGTATTACGTAGACACAAATCTACAAATCTCTCCTCGAATCGAATTTCTCGATTAAAGGAGCCTCAAAGAATGAAAACGATCACGTGGAGTGAACGCCTTCGATGACTTTAGAACGTTGGTGGAACACCAAAACGTTCAAGAGGGTTTAATCTTGAAAACAAGAAAATATATAATACGTAGATAATACTTGGGCGGCAAACCCTCGATTAGCCCTCTTTCTCAAAACACGCACAAGCAAGCGGAGGAAACGAGGCGGGGCGAAGCACTTAAGAGCCTTTTTCCTTTAGGTCGTGAAATACAACCGCCTTATACCCACCTTATAGTTTGTGTTAATTGAAATTAAGCCTCACGAAAGTATTTATCTATTTTGCCTTTAAACTTTTGCTTTAGATTCGAATACAATGATCGAGTGATGAAATCCCGAATCAAGGTTGCGTTTTCACGCTTTTGGAGTACTTGTATATTTATTGTTCTTACGTAAATACAATATAGTAATAATATATTCACAAGAAAAACGAAAACCAATATATCTACAATATAGTAAAGATTGATTTGTGTTTAATTTAGGAAAATTAAACACGATTTATTTGGATAATATAATATAGTAATGAAAAATAACAAAAATGAGTATGTACGATATTCACGCTTTCCAAAAATAGAAAAGCAAAAACGTACTACTCACACAAACACGATACTAATAATAATGGCACACTAAACACCTCCCCGGCAGCGGCGCCAAAAATTGATGTAGGTTTTTCATACACGTTTTAGGAAAAACGCGTATGAGTGGCAAGTATTAAGTTGCACGCTTTAGGAAAAACGCGAAACCGAATAAATGCGGGTTCGTTCTCGAAGGAGGTGTGTGGATTAGGTGTGCCAAATATATAAAATCGAGTTTGGATTAGTGACGTTTTTGGTTTAAAAGAGAAAAATTAAAGACGAGCTACGACTACGATTAAACTATGACGTTGACGTAAAACGATGACGTAATTACGTAAAACGCGACGAAATTAAAAATTAAACCTAAAAACTAATTAAAAATTAAAACTAAGTCTAAAATAATATAAATAAGAATAAAAATCCAACAAATATATTTTTAAACCTTTTATTAATTAAATATTCAATTTTAAATGCTAATTAAAGCCCTAAAATTAAATATAATTAAGAAAAAGACCAAAATATTATTTTATTGAACTAATAAATCACTTATATTATTTAAAGACTAAAAAGTATTTTTCCTAAATTTTTAAAACTATTTTTCTATTTTTTAAAGGCTAAAAACACTTTTTAAACTAAAATAATGATAAAAATAATAAAATAATGCTACAAATAAATTTTATTTTTCAAAAAATCTTTTTTTAACTAAATTAACAAGGGAAAAATGAAAAAGTTTAAAAAAAACTAAAAAAATTGGCTAAAAACGAAAGTACCCCCAAAGTACCCCAAGGTGGAGTACTTTAGTGTTGTCCAATATCCTACCAGACAAAGGACTTGTCCAAGATCTGTTGTGTCCGATATCGGGCAACACAGAAAAACAGGTATATCGGACAACTTGCCCAGTAACTTGCTGATGGTTTTTTTTGGAGCTCGTTTTGAGCCGTTTTGAGGTGTTTTCTTGGCGTTTTTTGGGCAATAAGGCACCCTCACAAGTATTGACTTATGAGGAGTCAATAACAAACATAAAAACCCACAAAATTAAGCAAAAATCATGCTATAATTCAACAAAAATCAGCAAAAAAAAAGAAAGAAAAAGGGGTTGTGGGCGTATATTGTTATTCAGTGGGTTTACGTGCTAAGACTTAACCACCAAAAAACTTATCTAACCCCAAGACCAGATATTGCAAGCTTAAACTAACCCTAAAGCTAGGTGTGTACCAAATTACAAGCCACAAAACCAAAAACTCAAGCCTAAATAACCAATCAACTCAACAAAGGGGATCTGGTGCGTCTTGGCTTAACAGTGAGCTTTGTGGGGGTTTTTACGCCACCAAATGCAACCTATCCTAACTAACCAGATAATTTAAGGCTTATATAACCTAAAATCTACCTATTTACCAAGTTTCAATGCAAGAATCACAAAAATCAACCCTAAAGGGGCCTGTGGATGTGGCCCTTTACAGAAAATGAGGGCGGGGCTGTGGACTTTTGTTGATGCAAAGTGTTTCAAAAACGAGATTCAAATGACTAAAACTTGCATACAACTTATCCAAATGACATAAAAGTTATCTAGAACCCTGGATGATACTAAACTTTAACGATTTTAAAAACTTGGTGAACCAAATTTAACAAAAACAGTCCATAAAAGGACTTACTAATATTTTGCCAATTTGGCCAAATTATAAACATGCACTTGCTTCAAATCCCATACAAAATAAAAACCTATGACTAAAATCACCTAAAACTAGTAAAAGGAGTATGTCTAGACTAGTTTAACCACACAAAGCTACCACAAAGCTTAGCTAAAACCCGTAGCCAAACACACCCTTAAAATTCAGAAATCACAATAAACACACCAAATCTATTTACAAATCAACCAAACCGATTACCAAAGTCCTAAACATGCATATAAACATCAATTGAACATAAATAAACCATAAACAACAATAAAAAACACAGATTCATGCAACATTCACCAAATCACATAAAAAGCTAAAAAAAGACAAATAGGGTTCAAGCCTTGATTACCTTGGCTGAGTGCCTTCTATTTGGTTTTTTTAGAGCTTATGGGAGCTTATGATTAAGTTATTGATGTAGAGAACTAGGGTGGGGACCACAGCAGTCCCAAACACCCCCAAATATCTTGAATATTGAAGATCTTTAAACTTTTGGTACCCTGCCAAGAAAAAGCAAACACAAATAGTAACCTGTTTTCAAAAGCTAATAAGCTAATAAGATAGCTTATTGATTAAGCTACTTATAGCTTATTGCTAAAAAAATGAAATGATTTTTTTTTGAAAAATCTTTTAAACTCAAATCCTTGAAACCTTAAAAACTTTATGACAAAAACTGAGTTAACAAGATCTATTCAAACCAAATCAAGCTTAAAGCTTCCACTTTCACTTCCCCCTTAAGCTTGGTCTAATTCTAAAAATATTGAAACACGTTTTTAACCAAAATCCTTTAACAAAAATCCTTGATAACTTAAAAGTAAACAAACCAAAGCTGAAATTTAAAGTTTTACACTAAGACAAGGTATTAAAAATAATGGAACTCAGTTCTTATTGCCAAAAAATCAAAGCTTTCATTGTCATTAATTACTTAAAAAATTTTACAAATAAAAACTGGAACAAAGGGCTGCCACAAGTTGGAGCTCCTTTATAAAGACTAACTAGGACTGTTCTAGAATGAAAACAAAGATAAAAAACCCTAGCATTCGGATTTCCAATTGTGCCCTTTGATGAATTTTGAATTTTGGTCAACAAACAAGTCCATGTGATGATTCTGAGCAAGCCATGTGTTTCCAGCTGGTTTGGGATGATCTCAAACGTTGAAACAAGAGTAGTGAACAAGTATTAGCTTATATCCATTGATTTTCTGGCCAAAGTTGTATTTTAGTAAAAAATGTGGGGTAGGGGATGTTGGGGTTGTCACATGGGGTGAGAGGGTGACGTTTTTGGGATTGGGGTTTTGATTAGTTGATCATCAATCAAAGATCTGGAGGTTGTGGGGTTTTATTATTGTGATTTGGTGATTAGGGGAAGTTTAGGGTTTGTGTATGAAGAACAGCTATTTGATCTATATTAGGGGAGGATTAGGTGTTTCCCCCACTAATAATATTAGTTTAACATTTAAACTTTTGAGATTTCCACTTTTGGTCCCTGTGTTAACAAAAACGAAAACCAGCCATTATCCTTTATAAACAAGTTTGGGAAATGGCAACTTAAGCCCTTGTGGTTGGTGTTTTCTTGTAAAAGGACTTGTTTTGCATATATCTTTAGTTGTAGGGACCCATGATGTACAATCTTCAAACTTTAGGGACCCCTGTGTAATTTGAGATATCTTAGGGGTATAAAGTGTCAACTTGTGAAACTTGATGGACCATTCTTGTAATTCTTCAATTCTTCAAGGACTTCACTAGAAATTCATGATTCGGGTCCGGTTCTTTGTGCGGCTTCGTTTCCCGTGTTCGTTATTGCTTGATTCTTGTAATCTTTTGGTGAATTCACGATATCCGTACCTAAAATACACAAATGAACAAACACAAGCATATATATGGGTATTTTGACGATATTTTAAGCGTTTTAAGCCCGATTTGGACGATGAGACTATGTATAAATATAGTATCATCAGTAGACAAGAGACTATGATACTTTTAAATCTTTTATCTTGGTTGGCTAACCTTCTGTCAGCTGGAGACCATTGTTTCATAGGTTTTTTTAAAGGTTTCTCAAGGGCGGAGTTAGGGGCCATAGGAACATAGGGCCCATTTTCCATAAATTCTAGGAGAAAAGGTTATAGTCCATCTAGGTAATGAGTAACTCACTTTTCCAATTGGAAAAGTTCTCTTCATCAATGGTGGAAACATTAGACACATGAGATCCTCCTCTACTATCAAGCAGTTGGGGAAGATAATCTTCATTCACACTCACAATACAACTAATGCATGTGTGGTAGTAGTGGTAGTGGCAAGAATGTTCTCAACATTGGTTTGGCTAGTTTGGCTATTAGTTGGTGGTATTAGAGGTATAGAATCATGTATATTTGGATCTTGATTTTTAAAACTAGAAAGGTTTTATAAAAGTTTTATAAATTAAATCGCTATGATACCAACTCAAAGTCCCAAATTTATACCAAATATAATACTATAACTCCTTGACCAATCGTTAACACAAATTATAACTTTTCAATCATGTAATGCTTTATTGATAGTAACAAAGTATTACAAAGTGCTATGGATCACACTTGTTGAATGAAAATGTGTGGAAACCATTTGAACAAGTAAACTTGATAGGAATTATCAAGTTTACAAGTGAAGCTATGTAAGTGGATGAGGTTATCAACGGTATAATCTGTAGGTTCAACAAAGAGAGAAAAAGCTAATTATAATACACCAATAAGTGATGTTTTTTCTCCCCTTTACATTCCATATTTATAGTGGTACAAGGTTGATTCCTTAGTGGGGGTAGTTGTTACGTGTCATCATCTGAGTAGACGTACATCCCATTTAAGGCACATCCATTCTTGGATACACTTTAACTATCTTTCTGTGAACAATTCTAACAACTGTTCACTTTCTTCACTAACTTGAATGTGTCTGATGTGCCATTTAAGGCCGTACATCCCATTTAAGTAGACGTACATCCCATTTAAGGCCTAAAGTTCTAACAACGTGTCATCATCTAAGTAGACGTACATCCCATTTAAGGCTTAAAGTGCGTTATTAGTTTCTCCCGCCTAAACTATAAAAGATAAGAAAAGTCTCTACTTGCTTAGTCTTCAAAAAATTATAAGTGACCTCAGAGTATTGTCACCTCTCAGGTCCTCCAACTATCGGTCCATTCCTCATACATCATAGTTGTTATCTATCTTAGCTGGTGAGTATATATTCAAATAATCTTTAACTTATTTGACGATGTATCTAACTTGAATGTGTCTGATGTGCCATATAAGGCTTTTCCTTCAGCTTGATCTTTGTCTCTGTCACTTAAAAATCAATCAACAACTCATAACACTTAGTCTAGTTTAGATCAAATTTAGATAGGGCCATATAGTAATTTCATTGGCCCACCAGATATTCTTACAACATGAAATTGTAATGGTCATATAATAGCTAAGTTGGCACTAGATTAAAGGTTCACGAGTTAAGATCTTGGATTGACTAGTTTTTTTGGGAACTGAAATATGCAAAACAAAAAGAGGGATTCAACTCGATCAAAAGATATATGTTCTTAATTTGTTGCAAGAGAGAAGTATTAGAACTTGTAAACATGCACCATCTCCTTTGCCAACTCATTGAAAGCTTTCTGTTGATTAAAGAACTCATGTTGCATATCTAGGTACTTACAAAATGTTGGTTGAAAAATTGCTATACCTTATCATGACCATGCCTGATATCTGTTATGTGGTTTAACACTCAAGCGAATTTGTTTCATGACCAAACTACAATTCATTTGCTTAAGTATTTGAAAGGAACTATATCAAAAGGTTTCTTCTATCCTTTATAGTTCCGGCTTAAAATCACACCCTTCTTTAATTTTGAATTGGCTAAGTGTAATGTCTAGAAATTTTTTGACTAATTATAGTATCTTCTTGGAACATTCTATAATTTTTTAAGAGACAAAGAAACAAGTACTAGGATACTCAACGGAGGCTGACTATTAGAGCATGACTACCACTATTTTCAATTTTTTATTGCTTAGTTGTCTTCTTACAGACTTAGGAATTAATGTTAAGTTTTTGTTAGCATTGTTTTATGACAACAAGTGGGGTTTGATATGATACTTATGAGATCGATGAGTTTGGTTAGAGTGTGCAAGTACTCCAAAACCAGAATGAGAGGGTACGATTTAATCGAGATTGAATTCCAATCTCAAGTTGTTCAACTTTTTTTTTCCAATCTCAAGGATTTGCTATTAATGTTCCTCGTGTTCTACTTCTTGCCATTTCTTAAAGGGAAAAGACATAATTGGTCATTTTGAGCACTTGAAAACCTTACCATAGTCAAGTAGAAAGAAAAAGACCAATATGGTCATCATCATACATAAAGTGCCAAGTGTCACACTAAAGATTCTTTTTAAATGATCAATCGACGACGCTCAACCCTCAAACGCACAACTTGCCAGTTTCACTTTTATTGGAAATTGAAAAAATATGTACTATTGTCATAACCTTGATATTCGGGATTAATTTTCAATTTACCCCCTTGTATTTTCAATTTACCCCCCTGTTATAAACGTTATATATTTATTTTCACATAGTATTTCCATTTTGGCATCCTTATTTTTCATCCAGGAGGCTCCATGAATCGACTTGTAAGTGTCATTCAATTTTTTTATTTTTGTTTATTCACGTATGTCTCATTTCATCCATGAAACTGATTGTATTAATTATGCATTTTTGGTGAACTCCAATTACTTTTTTAACTGTTGCAATTATTTAATATGTTGAATTGATATAGTATTATTATTTTATGGTTATAGGAATATGTTGCGAAGATTCATATAAAAAGCATACTCCATTACTTTCGTTTGATGAAAGATAGATTAGGTTTAAGAAGGTGTGAGTTGTTTAGGTCCACATGCTTTGGTCGCTGGTTGGATTTAGATAATATTGATAATGATGATGGTCTGATACGTTATATGCTGCAGAAGCAGAAGTATTCAGATAGTGATCATTATGATTTGCCCTTAATTTATCATGTTAATGGTAGTACATTGCACGTTGGTCGTCGTGAATTATGTATTATAACTGCTTTTGAATTTGGACACCAAAGCTTCAGTAAGTATAGGGCTGCCGAAATCAGTTTTCGTGATAGAGTGTTACCTGAGAAGATTGGTGAATATGTAAAAAACATGGATCTTCTATGTATCATTGAGGATGAAGAGCGATTTACCAATTTGTCTGATGAAGATTCTGTCAGAGTTTGTCTACTTTTATCTTTGGAAGTTATTTTCATGGGACACGAGTTGGGAGCAATTGTGGATAATGTATTTTTGCGGATGGTGGAAAATATTACTGTTTGGAATGAGTTTTGTTGGGGTGAGTATATATGGCGGGAGTTATATACTGCCATTAGGAATGTTAGTTCCAGGTATATGGATACTCACTGTAAATCATTTGAGAGAAACCCTAACTTTTTTCCGTCGTATTCATTGTCTGGATTTGTCTTAGCTTTCAAAGTGAGTATTTATTTATTGATTTTATAGTATACAATAATCATTGGTTGTTCCTTACCATAACATTTTTTACATTCACAAATTATAGATTTGGATTTTAGAGTCTTCAAGAGTGAGCGGTTGTTGGTGGTCCCAAATGTCTGATATGATCCCTAAAGCCATTTCCTGGTCAAAGCATAGGAATATTGAGGATCATGACAAACTTTTCCCCTAGGTTATTTTTATGTTTTTTGTTAATAATTTACTAAATAATTTGATTCAACTGATATTTTTATCTATTATTTTTTTTTATTTTAAGTTTCATGTTACTCCTGCGTAATGTTATGTTGATTGAAAACAGGGGGAATATTTGTTCAAACAGGCCAAAATTTTTTTACTAATACAGTCGATATTTTAAAACAGGGGGAATCTTTGTTCAAGATAGATTTTTATTGATCAAAACAGGGGGAATTTATTGACAATACATGGGGAATATTTGTTCAAAACAGGCTGAACTTTATTTACTACAGGTTTAATTGATCAAATATGGATTGTAATTATTGTATGTACTTACCTTCAGACAAAAGATCCATATTTTGACATTTATCCAAACAAAGTTGAGGGGAAAACTGGTTGGTATACACGAAGTAATAAATATTTCAAGTGGTATACACCTAGAGCTCCTCCTATTGAATACGGTGGCCTATTTGGTGATTATTTAAAAAAAATGATGAATACCCGCAAAGCCCAGGAGGAAGATACTGAGTCATCAAAAGGTACACATAGCAAAGAACCATCCTTTGAGAACCGTCTTCAGGCTCTAGAGAAATTATCCAACAGTTTAATGATTCTACCGAAAGAGACAAAGAGTTTGAAATCAAGTGTTTACAAGCTCGAGACTATTATCAATGTAAGTTTTAAAACATGGTTTATCAAGAATTTTCACACATTCTCTTGTAATTTAACATTAAATTCATTATTTTTAATGTTTTAGGTCCTCACTCGTAAAGATAAGACTAATACAGTTTCCCAAAAGGTAATTCTCCTCTTATTCATTGGTTTAAAGCACAATATAAATAATACCCTCTTAAATTAATCATCAGGATAAATTGCCTATTCTTGATAAGGAGTGTGATCTTGGCGACAAGTATTTGAGTGATGATGAAATACAATATTTTTATTTAATTGTTCTCCAATTGTATGATCAAGCAAAGACCCTATTGAGGATTTGGTAAAAGCTTTAGATGAGTTTGATAATCAGGTATGTTTTTTGTACAACTTTTCGGTATTCCAATTTATTTTTTAAGCGTATTCTAACAAGTATATATAACTTTAAACATGATCATCGATTTGAGAAGAAAAGTTTTGTACTAAATTCTCGCACCAAAGCTCAAAAGATATAGGCTGAAAAGAATAGGCTGGATGACTTTCTCTAGAGAAAACTGGAAGCAACACCAATAGGAGGTATGTTAATGTGGTCAGGCAACCGGAATTCTGGAATCCAGATACTGTGTTACCCAGCATGGATGCATTAAGAAATCAGAAGAACGTTCTTGATGCATTTATGATTAAAATGTGCATGAATCATAAACCATGGAAAGAAGTATGTCCTCCATTCACGGCATCAAATTAATTATTGTTATCTTTTTTGTTAACTTTTCTGTTTTAAATATAATTTGTTATTTTTAGGATCTAAGGAGACTATCTAAAAGTATTGACAAAATTTATTGTGATTCCCCGACGTTGTTTTTCCTCAACAACTTACCAATTCCTCGTTGCAAGTTCTCATGGTGCAATGACATTTCAGTAGGTCGTAGTTTCTGGGATAGTTTTGTTGGTTTGGATGAAGAACGAGTTGGTTGGTATTTGGATGAGGTACTTATACTAATTTTTTTAAAACTAATGATATTTACCGATACATTAAATTTTGTTAATTATATTTTAATTTATCTTGTTATAGCACATTGATCTATGTGTATGGTACATGTGGCATTTTAGACAATCATCGCATGATTGGTCAATGGTTAGCTGTTATTTTTTTAACCTTTTGATGGCGAACTCGATGCCACTGTTTTATGCAACGGATGAAGTTTACCCGTTGTCATGGAGAGATGTTGAACAAGTAATTATTTCAAGTTTGAAAAATCTTATTTGCAAATCATATATTATTTTGAATTTAATTTTATGGATAATAATATTTATAGGTCTTCATTCCAATCAATCAATCCAAACGACATTGGTTCTTAGCACAGTTTCACATCACATCGGGAAATGTTACGTTATATGACAGTGAAAATACTATTGATGAATGTAGTGACTTGTATTTGTCAGTAACGGAGTGTTTAGGGTATAAACTTCCTGTTGTTTAAGAAAAAACCGGGGTGTTTGAAAGCAAAGGTATTGAAAAAAATTCCTACTCTAGTAACTTCTAGCGAGCAAAAAATGTCCCAGTACAAGGTGGGGTATTTGGTGAATGTGGCGTATTTCTCTGGATTTTCCTTTACAGGTATATCCTTTGTTTACCTCATTGTCTTATATATCCTTTGTTAGATCTTACATTTGTTATTTTTTTCTATATAAATAGGTTAGCCCATGGTATATCCCTCTATGTTGAAGATCCAATACAAACCGCCCTTGCCTATAGAGCAAAAATGTTGGAATTCTTTTTCAAGCACAAGATAGCAATGTAGTTCCGGCATATGTCTTAGAGGCAATTTTTAATCATCTGTTAAAGAATATTCAAGAATGTGTTTTGTGATATTTTATCTATTATATTTGTTTCCTAAAAATATTGCATAAATGCTCAACTTTTTGTTTCATATTGCACAAATGCACAACTTTTTGTTTCATATTGCACAAATGCTCAACTTTTTTATTCATATTTGCAAAAATGCTCAACTTTTTGTGTTCCTAATGCACAAATGCTCAACTTTTTGTTTCATATTGCACAAATGGTCAACTTTTTGTTTCCTATTGCACAAAGGATCAACTTTTTATGTCCTATTACACAAATGCTCAACTTTTCCATCAACCAAAATACTATTGCACTAACAGGGGGAATATTTTGACAAAACAGGGGGAATTTTTTGTCAAAACAGTGGAACTTTTTCTTGTCAAAACAAATTCCACCTGTGTAATTGATCAACTATTTCTGGTCAAAACAAATTCAAAACAGGATCTTTTTCACATCAGGATAGATGCAATGAAAATATAATGGACTCCGCGTTTTCATGTCACGCTTAACTTTAGCAAATAGAGAAAATTAAAATATTTAGCAAATATAGAAAATTACATTAAGTTACACGTCAACGAAGCATTTTTATGGTTCAAAACAAATTCCACCATTTTCTTGCTAAATATTCAACAAATAGAGTAAATTACATTCAATAAAGTAAATTAAGTAACTTCTTCAAGGGAGAATCTGAGTGTACAAAAACCTGAACAACTGATAAGCTACATGATTGATACAATCAACTTGTAAATCAAATTCCAACATTTTCTTCAAAGTTTCTTGTGTGAGGGGATACATCATATCGACTAGCAAGTAGACAATCATCTCTGTCATAATTACCTTAATAATTGCAGAAGAAGAAAACAGCCTCAAAAATATCATATTTGAATCCGTCTGATTTCCCCAAATGGCATCTTTTTGATCATGCTCATACATTCTTTTCATTGTAGTCCATATGTCAAAATCTTTTTCCATGTCTTCTGTAGGTGGCTTAGACATGAATTTTGCTTTCAAAACCCTCCAAAGATCATCAAGATCTTCTCTGTCTAAAGCCTTAAACATTTCTAGAAACTTTTGATATGCTTCACAATCACCATTTGTCCTAAACACCTTCCACCAACTCATACCCTTATCAATCACAGATTCATATTTATAAACCGAGTACTTTGTCGACATTGAATCTAGCTTGAAGTCATAAGGAAGAACTAATTTCAATTTCTTATTAATCTCCTCATCAGATGGTCTCGTGTTATCAGTAGCAAACTTCCCTAGATTTTCCATCCTTTTCATTCTTTTTGTTTTGTTACGGTGACTAACAAAACTAGACGTACCTGGACAACCACTCTCATATTTTCTTTTACATTGTTGTGTTTGATCAGACGTTTGTGCCATTTTGGCCAATATATCAGCAATATCATCTATGTTGTGACTTTCGTTATCACTTCCTTTATCAACAGTAACCTTTAAAGTATCCATTTCAATATTTTCCGTGGGATAGTCATAATATTCAGTCCCACTTGACTCCTTTGAATCTTCATTCGTTTTGGCAGCATCATCATATTCATTGCCATCTCTAGAGGAAAGAACCAAACTTTTACTTCTCGTCCCCTCAACTTGTTCAAGTCTTTTTTTTTAAATTTCAATTTCCAGACCCTGATCCTTTACTTTTTGTTCCAGTTGTGCATTTTGTGTTTACAGACTAGTGCACAAAACAGTCAACTTGGTATTTGTCAAGGAATGCATACTACCCTCACCTGTGTTGCCAATTTCATGTCTACCTTCAAAGCTTGGCTCAGTCATCTTTTGCTTACTACCCTCACCTGTGGTATGAGCCTCTTCTTCTACAACTGAATGTACCCCGATCGACTTGGTATGAGATGATACAACATTAGTATGAGGTATAGGGTCAGGATGAGGTTGTGATTCATGCGAGGGTGTTTGATGGGCTTCTGTTGTGTTTGCAGAAGCTTCACACTGAATTATATCAAGAATTGGTTTGGTTAATGGGACATATCTCCCAGAAAAGTTTTGTGTGTTTGGTTTCAAGGTGCTGAATATTTTAGCTTTGTGTTTGGCCATCTTGTAAAATCTTTTGTGTTTGATCTCCCCATCCATGTCTAAAATCACTGAAAAAAATCTTGGGTACATACAAAACTTTTTCTTGCTTTTAACATTTTTCAACATAGCATCAAAAATCATTTGCGAAAAATTGTATTTTTTCTCTGTTGACAAACATACAAGTGCCGTGGCAATATTACTCCTGTAAAACCCGCATTAAAAACCAATGAACAGTACACGTGGACAGTAACATACGAAAACACGGTAAAATTTAAACTTTCCATTTATAATATTAATACACGTGTCATTTATAATATTAATACACGTGTCACGACAATAAATAACGAACAATCATGAATATTACAAATGTGACACGATCACGAATACCAAAATCAGGAATAATAAATCATGAACACACACTTAAATTATTTAACACACCAAAAACTACGGGTTTACCCCATGGTGGGCCCCTATGCCACGGCGAGACAAGAGAAGGGAGGCCAAGTCGGCCTTTTGGCCAAAAACCTATTTTAATAAAAGATCAGGAGAATTATTTTTCTCATATTTAGGTTTACAGAAAATTTTTGTCTTCTTCCTCCTTGTCTCACCATAGCCGCCGGCCACATCAAAGAAAAGGGCAAACCCGGACGATTTTTGTGTTTGTTTAATTATTCGTGATCACCTCGTCATTCTATACGCATTGGTATATTCAAAAATCTTTTTTTTTCATTTTTATTTTCTTATTATTTCATGTTTAAAAATTAATTAATCACATGAACATGTAAAGGATTAACCTAGGATAAATTAATTTTGTCAAGGGTGCATTTGGTTTGTGGTTTAGACCGGCCGAGACACCGATACCCCCAAAAGGGGTGCTCAGCTTGTTTTATTCACCACCACCGAGACCCCCAAGGGGCTCGACTTGGTTGGTTGTGGCTCGGACGCAGACAAGAAACCCCGACCGAAGGTCGGGGTGTGTTTGTTGTGGCTTTCGGTTGAAGCCGAGGTACCACCGAGACCCCCCATACAGCTCGGTTGGTTTTTATTAGTCGGACCCGAGACTAAAAGGACCCCGACTTTGAGTCGGGGTATGTTTACATGCTTACTATTTTTGGAAACTTTATATTTTTAGAAACATACTATTTATGGAAACCTGCTATTTTTAGAAAGTTGCTTAGTATTACTATACAAGTATTATAATACACTAATACATCAATAATACACAACAGAACATCAGAATAACTACAGTTAACACAATAAACAGTAAAACATGACAGAATACGTATAACAAGCAAATAACACATGTAACTAGTAAAACAGATGTAATTCAGACAACTCATACACGTCCATATTTCTTATGTAGTGTTATCCGTCAAGGCGGATTAGTCTTCATCGTTTCCGTTAGCTTCTACTGGACATAAGGTACGGATTTCCCGTCCTTCAATAAGGACAATCTCTTCCTTCATTAGGATTTCTCGTATGCAGCCAACTATTTTCCCCAGTAGTTACAGATTAAATGCTTATGTTTATTAGTTACCTTAGCCATATACATGCATGACCAGTTTCACCTAGTTATGGAGGTACCATAACCATAACACTAGAGGCACTAGTGTTATGACTTCACCACGGCGGAGTGATAGCTCGTGGCTTCCCTTTTCAGTTATTTGTCCATTATATTATTATATTATCTTGTGGGGCGTATGGGTGCATCCAAGTTACATGTTTCAGTCAGGATTTCATGGTGAATGTGGTGTGTGCCTTGCATCCTTCACGAGGAGCTGATTCCTCCTACCCACTTACTAGTTAATTAGAGGCAACCCCTCTAATTGCATGATGAGGTCTCCCCTCTAAGTATTCATGCACGTTGTTGACTTATGACCTATATTGACTATTATGGTACATTAACTAATACATATTTTCATAAGTAACATAAGCTATGTTTTTAGAACTAAAATCAGTTAACATGACAGACAACTAGGTTTTCCATGACTTATTCATTTCCACTGCCATTCGTGCTTTATATTCTTTATATGCTCCTATACTCTATGTCTTTCCATGCTTTATTGTATATCCGTGCACTGAGCGTTATGCTCAGCAGTCTACTTTTCCATGTTCCCAAACGGCAGGTACCCAAGGACGCAAGTAGGAACTCCAGAGTATGTGCATTCGGATTGGGAGCTATTCGGCCTCTTTTACCTTAATGCATTTATTCCTACTTTATCATACTTTAAATCTTTTGGACATTGTTTAGTCCTTTCCATTTACAGTACTTATATTGCTTGTTTGTGAGTTACTAGACTACCGATGTTTGATTCAGGTATTTGTATTTATAGTCATGAATGTTAGACATTGACCTTGCATGATGTGATGATACGACGTAATTTACTGTAGCACTCTATCCTATTAAATGGGGTGTTATAATTATGGTATCAGTGCCAAGGTTTCGACCTGTAGATCTATAAAAATGACATGTGACTTACGGGTAGTCACCAGTGTCTTCCTAGAACTGATAGTTGGTTTTCATGCATTCATTCATTTTCATTTTTATTTCATGCATTCATATCATTGTAGCAGGTTTATGACTAAGTAATGGTTGGTACAGGACTGACCCTATTTAGTCGCATGTGCTTTTATCGAAACTTTTAACTTTGGGACCGACCCATTGGCGTCCTCGCGCCATGTCTTTTGTTTTGAGTGAACTGACCATAAGCGTTCACTACCGTTCATATAAAAGTTTTGTAAATTGCATCATGCATTTTTTTACATTGTTTCATGCATTATAAACTGCTTCTTTGATTTATACATTGTTCATGCATTCTTATGTTATCTCATTTCAGATTTATAATTTATGTTGCATTTTGTTGTTTTAAACTGTCTGATGTTGAACAATCACAATACTCTAGATTTGACAACAACTGTCAATGCAGCTCTGCAAGCCCTCCTTCCCCAACTTCACAATGAAATCAGGGATGAACTTCAGGCAGAATTCCAGGCTCATGGTAATCACAACAACCCTCCTCCTCCTCCACTGGTTACGCTTATGACTTGGTTGGAGAGATTCAACAAACAGCGACCCCGTTCGTTTGAGCAGACTTACAGCCCCAACGAGTCTTAAGCTTAGATTTCTCACATCGAGAAGATTTTAGATGCAATGGGTTGTGATGGTGTTTTCAAGGCAAGACTGGCTTGCTATAAGTTTGAAGGTTATGTGCTGTAGTGGTGGAAATCGGTCAAGCAGTCCAACGGTGGTGACAATTGGGTTGCATAGCTGACATGGGACCGGTTTAAGGAGCTCTTCCTTAATCAGTAGTTTCCACATGCTGAACAAGAGAAGCTCAAGAGGGACTACCACAACATTCGGCAGATTGCTAGTGAAAACATCAATGAATTCATGCAAAGGTTTCTCTGTTTAGCAGGATTTTTGGGTCCAGCCGCAGGAACTGCTGCGGAGCAGGCTGAGAAGTTTCGTTGGGCACTTTGCACTTCGGTTGCCAACAACCTGGTATGTGTTACTTTCACTACAGTGGCACAGGTGGCCGATGCAGCCCGTAAGCTTGAGATGCTTCAGGAACGAGAGGAGTTCGGTGATGACAGAGCAGTGAAGATGTATCTTCAATCACCAATCGTAAACAATTCATTTCCATCAGTATTATTCATTTCATATAAACCTCTGTTCAACAATATATATATATATTCCAGGCAGAAGACTGACGACCGTAAGCCTGCGGTCGCTCAGCAGCAAGCATCCAAGGGAAACGGTCAGACTAGCGACCGTTTAGGTTCTAAGAGGCGTGGCGGTAACGATAGTTACCGTAACAACGCTAACAACTCGAACAACAGTAGGCCCCTAAATTAACCTTCTTTTATGTTCAACTATTTTATGTTATGGTATTCTGACACTCCAACAATTGTTAATTCAGGAACAACGGTAACGGCAGGGACAAGGACCGTAGGGGTTCACAGCCTAACCATTCTACCTCACCTGGTAAAATTTACACCTTCTATGTAATCATGTTTATGTTCCATGATCATGTCTCATGCATGTAATCCTTAAACAGGCTCTTAGATAACTAGGACGCCTGCTGGAGGATTCATGCATCTTGTCTGTCCTACTTGTTTAGGCAGACACTCTGGTATTTGTCGCCGAGGTACTGGTGGTTGTTTCAAGTGTGGCCAACAAGGCCATCAGCAGAAGGACTGTCGCCAGGGTGAGATAGAAGGCACCTCTTGACACGCTGACACTAAGCCACCTCCTACTTCTGGTTGCGTGTTCACTACTACTCGAGATCAGGCGAATAAGACTTCAGGTACCATCACCAGAAATCTCTTTATGAATGGGTTGGCAGCATGTGTTCTATTTGATACTGTAGCGACGCATTCAGTCGTGTCCACTACTTTTTTAGTACGTGTTAGGATTTCCCCGATGCCATTAGATAATGCCTTATGAATTTCCACGCAACTTAGAGACTCTGTACGAATCACTCAAGTGTACAGAGATCTTCCCCTAGAATTTGATGACAAGATCCGTAGAGTTGACACACTTCCTTTGGACATGTGCGATTTTGACTTGATTTTAGGCATGGACTGGTTAGCTAAACACCAGGTCACGATTGACTACCACACTTATCGGGTTATATTCGGTGATGTTAAATCTCCAGAGTACATACACCATGGTTTTCTGCCAGGGAGGTCAGTACAGATTATTTTATCCATGGAGGCGGGTGCATTGCTATCACACGGCTGTCAGGGCTTTATAGCCAATATTCATGACATTACTGCCGAGTCTCCATCGATCCAAGATCAGCCTATTGTGTCAGAGTTTCCTGACGTATTTCCAGATGAACTTCCGGGTATACCACTGTTCGTGAAGTCGAGTTTGGAATCGAGCTCATACCAGGTGTAGAGCCAAATTCCAAAGCTCCTTACCGTATGGCTCCTATAGATCTTAAAGAACTAAAAGATCAGCTGTAGGAACTTCTGGAACGAGGTTTCATCCATCCCAGTGCATCGCCATAGGGTGCACGGGTACTGTTCGTGAAGAAGAAAGACGACAGCATGCGTTTATGTATAGACTATCGTGAGCTGAACAAGATCACGATTAGGAATCGTTATCCTTTGTCGCGAATTGATGACCTATTCGATCAACTTTAGGGCGCCATGCATTTCTCCAAGATCGATCTGAGGTCTGGCTACCATCAGTTACGGGTTAAAGAGCAGGATATCTCCAAGACTGCTTTCCGTACACGTTTTGGGCACTACGAGTTCGTAGTCATGCCATTCGGACTCACTAATGCTCCAGCTGTCTTCATGGATTTGATGAACCGTGTCTTCCATGAGTTTCTAGACAAGTTCGTTATTGTGTTCATTGATGACATCCTGATATTCTCCAAATTCAAGGAGGGACATAAGGAACACCTTCATATAGTCTTACAGATTCTTCGTCAGAAGCAGCTATACGCCAAGTTCTCTAAGTGTGAGTTCAGGATAACCAAGGTGGCATTTCTGGGCCATATTGTATCTGCAGAGGGGATCACCATGGATCCTACCAAGGTTGAAGCTATCACTAAATGACCGAGACCTACATCTACAACAGAAGTTAGAAGTTTTCTGGGTTTAGCTGACTACTACAGCAGGTTTGTAGAGAACTTTTCACGGTTAGCCTTACCTTTGACTAAGCTGATGAGGAAAGGAGAGAAATTCGTCTGGACGGAAGAGCGAGATAAGAGCTTTGAAGATCTTAAGCAGAAGTTATTGACTACACCTATTCTTACTCTCCCATCTGGCACAGGTGGATTACAGATTTATAGTGACGCTTTAGGAAAGGGTTTAGGCTGCGTTCTCATGCAACATGGGAAGGTTATTTCATACACATCACGACAGCTGAAACCTTATGAAGAAAACTATCATACTCACGATTTAGAGCTTGCAGGAGCTGTTTTCGCGCTGAAGATCTGGAGACATTATTTGTATGGTGAATCATGTGACATATTCACCAACCACAAGAGTCTCAAGTACATCTTCACCTAGAAGGAACTGAACATGAGACAGAGGAGATGGTTAGAGCTATTAAAGGACTACGACACCAACATTCAGTACCATCCTAGTAAGGAGAATGTAGTGGCAGATGCTCTAAGCAGAAGGTCGGGTATGATTTGTGGCATTTGGATGGCAAAGGAGATCATTCGTGACCTAGAGATGACTGACATTAAGTTCTGTGTGCGAGGACAACATGGTTACTGTGCTAATCTTAGAGTGGAACCAGACTTACATTCTAGGATCAAGGAAGCTCAAAAGGGCGATGGTGAGATTTGGGTTATCATTCAAAACCTTGATCAGCAGACGGAGTTTCGTGTTGACAATGACGGTATCTTATGGTAGGGCACTAGACTAATGGTTCCTGATGACTCTACTCTCAAGGAAGCTATGTTGACTGAGGCTCACAGTTCTCTATTTACCATACATCCTGGTTCTACCAAGATGTACCACGACAACAAGCAACACTTTTGGTGGAGTGGTATGAAGCAGGATGTTGCCACCTTCGTTTCTAAGTGTATGATCTGCCAGCAGGTGAAGATCGAACATCAGTGAGCTAGTGGTTTACTACAACCATTAGATATTCCAGCATGGAAGTGGGAAAAAATCTCCATGGATCTTGTTACTGCTATTCCGGTTACTCAGAAGAAGAATGACGCTATCTGGGTTATTGTGGACAGGTTGACTAAATCTTCTCATTTTATGCCGATTCGCAAGGAGCATCCGGTCAGCAAATTAGCAGACACATTCCAGAGGGAAATCATGAGATTTCATGGTACTCCATTAGAAATCATCTCTGATAGAGATCCCCGTTTCACATCACGTTTCTGGTAGAGTCTGTAGAAAGCTTGGGTCACCAAACTTAAGCTCAGCACTGCCTTTCATCCTCAGACTGACGGACAGTCAGAACGTACCATTCAGACATTGGAGTACATGTTGCGATCGTGTGCTTTAGAATGTTCAGGAAGCTGGGATGATTATATATTCCTAGTAGAATTCACATACAACAACAGCTGGCACGCTAGCATCAAGTATCTTCCCTTTGAGATGTTGTATGGTAGAAAGTCTCGCGCCCTAATTTGCTGGGATCAAGTGAGCGAACGACTACTTGAAGCTCCAGAGATGATTGAAGTGACCAATGAGAAGGTCATTGTCGCAAAGGCAAAGCTTCAGGAAGCTCGTGCTCGTCAGAAGAGCTATGCTGATAAACGTCGTGTAGATGTATCTTTCAACGTAGGTGATCATGTTTTCCTCAAGGTATCACCTGCACGGGGAGTTAAACGTTTTGGAATCAGAGGGAAGCTCAGTCGTCGCTTCATCGGACCGTTCAACATCATAGAACGCGTTGGTGAAGTGTAATACCGTTTAGCGTTACCGCCACAGCTATCACACGTTCACAACGTGTTCCATGTGTCCTTACTCAGAGGATACAACTATCATCCAGTTCACGTTGTCTAGTATCCACTTGATTAGATTCGAGAGGATCTTTCATATGTAGAAGAACCCGAGAGAGTTCTTGAGCGACAAGATCATGTCATGCAGAGGAAGACGATCCCTTTTGTCAAAATCCTCTGGAGCGATCATCCTGAGCGGGAAGCCACTGGGGAGACGGAGGAGTCTATACCGACTTCTTACCCTCATTTCTAGTTCTAATTCGGGTATGTTTTCTTTCAGTTTACGTATCTCCAATTCTACGACGAATTGTTCTTTTAGAGGGGAAGAGTTGTAAAACCTGCATTAAGAACCTATGAACAGTACACGTGAACAGTAACATACGAAAACACGTTAAAATTTAAACTTTCCATTTATAATATTAATACACGTGTCACGACAATAAATAACGAACAATCATGAATATTATAAATGTGACACGATCACGAATAATACATCACGAACACACGCACGTAAATTATTTAACACACGAAAAACTACGGGTTTACCCCATGGTGGGCCCCTATGCCGCGGCTAGACAAGAGAAGGGAGGCCAAGTGGGCCTTTTGGCCCAAAACTAATTTTAATAAAACATCAGGAGAATTATTTTTCTCATATTTAGGTTTACAGAAAGTTTTGTCTTCTTCCTCCTTGTCTCACCATAGCCGCCGGCCGTATCAAAGAAAAGGGTAAACCCGGACGATTTTTGCGTTTGTTTAATTATTCGTGATCACCTCTTCATTCTACACGCATTGGTATATTGAAAAATCTTTATTTTCATTTTTATTTTCTTATGATTTCATGTTTAAAAATTAATTAATCACATGAACATGTAAAGGAATAACCTAGGATTAATTAATTTTGTCAAGGGTGCGTTTGGTTTGTGGTTTGGACCGGTCGAGACACCGAGACCCCCAAAGGGGTGCTTGGCTTGTTTTATTCACTACCACCAAGATCCCAAGGGGCTCGGCTTGGTTAACTGTGGCTCGGACACAGTCAAGAAACCCCGACCGAAGGTCGGGGTGTGTTTGTTGTGGCTTTCGGTTGAAGCCGAGGTACCACCGAGACCCCCCCCCCAAGGGGCTCCGTTGGTTTTTGTTAATCGGACCCGAGACCAAAAGGACCCCGACTTCGAGTCGGGGTATGTTTACATGTTTAGTTGATTAAGTAGTGTCAACCGAGACCCCTCCAAGGTTTCGATGGGACTTTTTTATAGCTTATTTGGTTTGGCTTAATTAAAACACGGGCTCGGGATTCGGGTTTTATAAAAACTATTTTTATAAGTCATGTCATATTAAATTTTAGGTTAAATTAATTTATTAAATTAATTCATGTATAACCTAAGGTATTTATACTTAGTTATTTTAATTAAAACATGTATTTTAATTAAATCATATAACGTATAGTTTAATTAAATTAACCAGTTATTTAATTATTAAGCTATAACCATGACTTGTATTTTACTAATTTAACTTCACATATTATTTATAATTCAGCTTAATTCTAATTATGGAAACTTACTATTTTTGGAAATTTTCTATTTATGGAAACTTACTATTTATGGAAACCTGCTATTTTTAGAAAGTTACTTAGTATTACAATACAAGTATTATAATACACTAATACATGAATAATACACAACAGAACATCATAATAACTACAGTTAACACAGTAAACAATAAAACATGACATAATACGTATAACAAGCAAATAACACATGAAACCAGTAAAACACATGTAATTCAGACAACTCATACACGTGCATATTTCTTATGTAGTGTTCTCCGTCAAGGCGGATTAGTCTTCATCGTTTCTGTTAGCTTATTTTTTTTGCCATGGTATCCGTTAGCTTATACTGGACATAAGGTACGGATTTCCCGTCCTTTAGTCTGGATAATCTCTTCCTTCATTAGGATTTACCGTATGCAGCCAACTGTTTTCCCCAGTAGTTACAGATTAAATGCTTATGTTTATTAGTTACCTTAGCCATATACATGCATGACCAGTTTCACCTAGTTATGGAGGTACCATAACCATAAAACTAGAGGCACTAGTGTTATGACTTCACCACGGCGGAGTGATAGCTCGTGGCGTCCCTTTTCAGTTATTTAGCCATTATATTATTATATTATCATGTGGGGCTTATGGGTGCATCCTAGGTACATGTATCACTCAGGATTTCATGGTAAATGTGGTGTGTACCTTACATCCTTCACGAGGAGCTGATCCCTCCTACCCACTTACTAGTTAATTAGAGGCAACCCCTCTAAATGCATGATGAGGTCTCCCCTCCAAGTATTCATGCACGTTGTTGAACTCATGACCTATATTGGCTATTATGGTACATTAACTAATACAGATTTTCATAAGTAACATAAGCTATGTTTTCAGAACTAAAATCAGTTAACATGACAGAAAACTAGGTTTTCCAGGACTTATTCATTTCCGCTGCCATTCATGCTTTATATTCTTTATATGCTCCTATACTCTATGTTTTCCATGATTTATTGTATATCCGTGCACTGAGTGTTATGCTCAGCCGTCTACTTTTCCATGTTCCCAAACGGCGGGTACCCAAGGACGCAAGTAGGAACTCCAGAGTATGTGCATTCGGATTGGGAGCTATCCGGCCTCTTTTACCTTATGCATTTATTCCTACTTTATCATACTTTAAATCTTTTGGACATTGTTTATTCCTTTCCATTTATAGTGCTTATATTGCTTGTTTGTGAGTTACTAGACTACCGATGTTTGATTCAGGTATTTCTATTTATGGCCATGAATGTTTAGACATTTACCTTGCATGCTTTGATGATACACCATAATGTAATGTCGCACTCTATTCTATTAAATGGGGTGTTACAACTCCCGAATTCACTAAACGAGGTTGTTTTTGGACTTAAATACTGTTGTATTATATGTATCAAAAATTTCAAGTCGGGTGCAAACTGTCCTTTTAAAAACTTTGATTTTTGATCATCAGCAATATTATGGCCAACAATGAAATATTTTGAAACAATTCAGATTCACGCATAGTACTGAAACCATCCCCATCATTCAATAGAAGTGAGTCTCTGATTGAATCAATAGTTACCCACTAAGATTTTCCATCAACCTTACTCTTAATTTTTACTTCTCCATCAACAGTTTTTATCTTAGAATTAGTCCAAAACTGCTTAATGTGTGAAGTGTAGATTTTAGGATTTACTTGAAGTGCGAACTTAAAGTAGCAACCACGAAGATAGGCCACAATATCATCAAATTCCCTGTGATCATCACTCTTCTTCAAATTGGCAACCATGTTGTGATAATCTTGAAATTTAATAGTGGTCATTGCGAGTGGGTTATGATTGATTTGCAATTAACATCGTGCGACAAAAGGGAATTGAAATTTTATAGGTAGATTGAAGAAATCATACGGGACGGATTTGATTGAATTGAAAAAAGAAATTATCAATATATTTTTTTGGAATGTTATTTAACCAACTGATGATCAAACCGCCGTTAAAAGTCAATGGTCAAACATCTGTTTACCTAATAACTGTTCTTTCTCTCAACGGTTATAAAAACAGGGACAAAATGGTCAAACAACATTCAACTATCAACAATTGTTTAATGTTTCAAATTCAGGGTGAAGCTAATCAAATATTGAAAACACAGAGGGAGCTAAGTGACTAAAAAATGAAAATATCATACATCATCAACTAACAGACAGTTTGATAGAGAATTAAAATCAACCCACATTGCTTGATACAATAAACTGAAACAACAATATAAGTTCTTAAACTGAAACAACAAAGCCATGTTCATTAACAACAACATAAGATGATGCATATCTATGGTTCATCCAAGTTAACAATGTATAAAGTGTACGACGTTGATTGCTGAGTGTCGTTATGTGCTCCCTGCCTTATTTTGTTGTCACACGTCTTTGCCTAAAACATATGTAAAATATTATATAAATGTCAAAACATCTTTGTACCCAAATATAAAATATAAAAACAACATCAAGAGCTTACTTTTTTGGATGGTAGCGGTTCTCTGCAAGTTTGTCTGTTGTGCCCACGATTACCGCATTTTCCACATTTAACAAGTAGCTTTTCCTCACCTTAAGATTTAATATGATCTATTTTCTTTGGTCTGCCAGGTTGGCATTTACCAATAAGTGGTGGCCTGACAACTTGCAAGTAACTAGGACGTTGCTAACTTGAAACTTCTTCGACCGGATAAACCATTCCTTGGTATGTGGCTTTTAGCGTTGCTTTCTTAAACCAGCCTTGCGCCATGTGATTAAACTCTGTCAAGCCAAGAACTCTACATATTCCCAAAGCATGGGCACAAGGCAAACCTGAATGTTTCCAAACTCGACATGTGCATGAGTAATCATATATCTTGACAGTATGGATTCTACGAGTATCATCAACTTGGTAAATTTTAACTTCTCAATGCTTGTCACAGTCCAACTAACGCCTTTTCGCCACCGCTTGTTATTTTTACTTTAGCCCGGTTACTTAGTTCATTGTCCATTGGTTGTGCATCTGAAAATAACAAAAATAAATAACAATATTTCAATAAAACTGCTTAAATGTATACTCAGTTTGTAAATGATCAACTGCTTTTACTTGTGCACAAATGCTCAAATTTTGTAATAAAGGCTCAACTAATCCACAAATGATCAACTATTAGTTAAATTTTTCTTATTCATCAAATAGAGTAATTACATGTCAACTGCATATTTCAGGTAAAAAAGGGGGAATTATTTATCAAAACAGGGGGAACTATTTATCAAAACAAGTGGAACTTTTTTTTATCAAAACATGGGAACTTTTTATGTAAACAGGGGTAACTTTTTATCAAAACAAGGGTTAGTTATAAAACAACAGATAACAAACAAATAATAGTACCTTTGTATTTGTGGCGACGACTACAATACCACTTCTAAACCAGTTTCCTATACCACTTCATGAGGTTTGTAATTGGAAGTTTTCTTCGTTCTTTTGTTAAAGCATTGATTGACTTAACCGAGTTAGAAGTCATGTAACTGTAACGATTATTAGTAAAATGCGCCCTGGACTACTTGTCTACACCAGCATTCATAAGGGTTTTGTATGATTGCGGTCTTTTGCCTCTAATTTTACTGATCCTATTATTAAAATCTTCAATTAGGTAAGCTTTGCACATCTTCCAGTATGTTGACTCAAGTACATCACCGCTCAACTTACAGTTCATCATTAGATGCCTACAACAGTACCCATGAAATGCATTTGGGAAAACAATAGCACAGGCTGATAAAATCCCAGCATGTCTATCTGATATGATAGCCAATTCTGGATTTTCCCCTATGCATTCCTTTAAGTTATTCAAAAACCATGTCCATGATTCTGCACTCCCCCCGGAGACACACTAGTGGCAATAGGTATAATCTGGTTGTTGTCATCCATTCCCACCGCTGTAAATTAGTTCCATGGAATGGCCCTTTAAGATGAGCTCCATCTATTATCAACAACGACCTCATATGGTCCTTAAAGCTCTGAATCTAAATCAATTAAAAAAGTTTAGCTATATTGAAAGTTTATTTATACTGATATTAAAAAAAATTGATACAAATAAAAATGCTTACCGAAACACCAAAATCTATGAACACTTGCTTAAATCGTTTTTGGTCATTAGTCTCGATATGTGTTACAGTACCGTCATTTGTCAACATTAAATTATGACAGTAATATGGTAACTATGCAAAAGAGGCAACCGGGCAACCGGCTATAGCTTCCAAAGCCACATTCTTGGATCTACATGCTTGTTTGTAAGTAATGTCGATATTGTATTGACTGTTTATATCATCTTGAATGTCCTTACCCTTGTATATACGACTTATATTTTCTTTTAACTTATTTTGTAATAAATGACCCACCAATTTTGTTGTAGCATTACGATGATGCATACCAATTGGGTTTTTTGGACAAGTGTGATGGTCATTTACTTTTTTTAACAATCCATTCATTGGAACATGTCAGCTTATTTGAATTACTTTCCAATCACAACCCTCGTGCACACATATTACATCATATCTTTGGGGATCTGATTTCCTAGGCTTAAACTGGTAACCTTATAAAAGCGATTTTTCACCAAGTTTACGCATTAATAATTCTTTACTATCAAATCTATCACCCTGTGCCACAATTCGAACACATAAATTACTTGATTCACTTGAGTCACCTTCTTCAATCATATACTGATCTATATCTTCTGGTGGACTAGCTATATTTGTTAATGTATTTTGTTCCCAATATGTTATTTCATACTTGTCTAAAGTTTCTTGTTTCAGTAAAGGTGAATTATTATTATCATCATCTATATCAGGTTTAAGAGGATCCAAATCACTATTCTTAACAGAACTAGAAGTAATGTCTATCTTTTTTATAAATAGTGTATGCGGGTAACCTTTCTTGTGACCTACATTATTGATGAAGAAATTGACATCATCATCATCGTCTATGCGTACAAATCATGAACCTTGTTCATAAGTAAACGTGATATCAGAATGCAGGTTAATATCAAACTTTTCCTTCACAACATAGACAAGTTCTTCGTAATTTGTGCTTTTCTTAAGGCTAACAACAAAAATTCAGCCTTCATAATCAAAATACACACTAATTTCTTTCTGGGAAGAACCCATTTTTTTAAATTTTATTCTAACAAGTAACTAAAAAGGAAACTCATTTTTCTTATTTATATAATAGCAAAGTTCATGTAGCTATTAATGGTCTTTATGAGATTCAACAACCAAGGACATTTTACAAGTGCTCAACCAAAAGTCTTAGATGATCGACTTTGGCAGGGGGAAGTAATTGTGAATTCAGGAGGAATAGTACCTACAACAGGTGGGCTAAACTTTTACAAAGCTTTCTACTAGACTAGTGTGGTTACATCAAGTCGTTTAGAGAGGGGTAGTTTCACATATTAATTCCAAAGTACTGTTTTTTTGAAGTAGTGACCTTAAGTTGTTATTTAGATAAAAAAAAAAGTTGTTATTTAGATAACAATCTTTTAATTTATATATGTCTAATATAATTAATTAAAGTTTAAGGGTAATATTTGCACATTTTAGATAAGATTGTTTACAAGTGGTTAATTGGTTATCATTATAATACATAAAAACCGATCAAAACATAAATTACGACCAATACCCTAATCAATCCGATCCCCAAGATCAGGAACAATGGCCAATCATAACGGTAAGTTTCATCTTTAATAAATCTTTATACTTAATTTAGACAATTTAATTTAATCCCCCGTATAATACTCCAATTTTAATTTGTTATACAAAATTTTAAAATTAGATATGAGATACATATATGATATGTTTTTATCGTACATAATTTACATATGCACCATTATCATCATGATTTAAGGAACCCTATTGTAGATTAATGATTAAAGATGCGGTATATTTAGGGTCATATAATGCACTTATGTTGTTGGTATATTTTAGGGGATTCTTGTTTAAAATTAAGGAATAGCAATGGGAAAGATAATGGGTATATTAAGAGAATATAATGGTGTTTAAAATTAAAATATGTTGTTGGCAGTACATAACTTCGTATTTTGTTGCCAAATTTAGATAATCAAGATAGTTATAAGGGATCAATCTACTTAACATGGGATTCCGATGATAGATATTCATCGAGTTCATCTAGTTCTGTGGTTAAAATGGAAAAAGTGTCTAGTAAAGGTCCATTTGGTTACCTCGTCTATTGGTTTGATGAACAGGAAGAGAAAGATGAACCAGAGTTCTTCTTTTTAAAGCCAAAAAAACTAAAAATAAGAAAGGTTGATGATACCAGTCCTGATGAGGGCACAGAAAGTCAGAAACATGGGGAACCCAAATATAAAAGCCCTTTCCTAAGTTATAGTGATGATGAGTCAAAATAGGCTTCAAAGGGTAAAAAGAACCTCCCAGATGATCTAATTTCTGATGCAACATCCAAGCCACAACGTGTTAAGCCTTCTAAGGTTAAAGGTAAACGCGACTAGACATTATGTGGTATGTAATCTTTTGTAAACTTAACCCATTACTAGACATTATGGGTATTTAGTATGTAACCGTATAATGGTATGTAACCTTTTGCTTACTTAACCCGTTACTAGACATTATGGGTATTTATTATTATAATGGAACAAGTTGTATGACTTAATGTATGTTTCCTTTACACTCTTCTGAATCCTTGTTTCCTTTTGAAAAAAAATTTATAATATCATTCATAATTAATCAAATACAGGAACACGTGACTTGTATACAAGGAAAGTCAAATGATGAAATGGCTTCTAGGACTTTTAGCCCTATTCTTTAGGGTAGTTTCAGTGAAGTTAATGGTCATAAATATGTGAAAAAAGAAACTAGATTTAGATTATTCAGATAGGGCCTAGACGTGTTGTTATATTTTGTTCCTCTGTTGTTAAGTGTAGGCACTGTTCTTTAAGGTTTTCTGAGTGATAATGTACCAACATTAGTTAATGGTCATAAATTAATTCAACAACCGTAGACTTAGGCAAGTGATCAACCAACGGTGCTCACGTGATCAACTATTGTTTACGGCATTTAGCCAATCACTCTATGAATACAATTGCCAACGAATATGTCTTTACCATCAAAACTATAGGAAGAAACAATATGTCTTTACCATCAGATGATGGATGGGAATATTTGCTCGATATAGATGACTCCGATCTCCAACTTTCTGCTCCGATATCCACTTTTATTAGCCAAACTATCAACCCAAACATTTGTTCATCAGAACATATATACTCTCAAAGTGCTAACATAATTAATAATATAAATTTTAGTTATGTGTAACACCCCCAAATTTATACAACTCAGTACAGCGGAGGACTCGTTGGTGTTACGGGATAGTAGATTACTCACATCATAGACAACGCATAAAAATCGCGTCGTTTATTAATAAAGCATTTCCATTCATTAATATCAATGTTACATAGGTCCCAAGTCATATTATTTCATACAAAGTTTTACAAAGTATTTGAATGGAAATTATAATTTAAGTGCGGGCCATGAATTCTTGTTGTCTTCCCGAGAATTACCTTCAAGTACCTGAGATAAAACATGTTAAAAGAAAAGGTCAGCGATAACGCCGAGTGAATTCATAGAGTTTAATATAATCCATCAATATAATATCAGTATAAAATTATTACTGAAAATCATTTTGTACAAATCATTTTAATAGGCCATAAAATAGCCAAAGTCGTTTTATACAAATCTTTATCGAAAATCATAATATAGGCATCTGCCTTAAAAATCATTATACGAGCCAATATCGCAAAAATATCATACAATACGTCTTATAACGTTGTATGAAAATAAAAACCGTTATATGAATATGGTTATGAAAGCCAAAACACGAACATAATATCAATAGTATGACCCCGTATTGCTAGTCAGGCAATAATTCGTAATTCGGTGCGTCTAATAGTATTTTGTTAGTTTTGGATTATTATAAGCCGCATGACATTGTTACCTTACTAAACCAACAACGGGTAGCTAACCCGATACTCAATTTGCCCATCTAAAGTGGCGTGTCGTCACAAAGGTCACGCTATGGAAATCTTCTCATACATAAATTCGCTTACCAATCAATGTGGCACGACGGGGATCAACCGTCAAGGCGTGAACTGGGGTGATCGTCCCCAAATAGTACTATTATATGCACAAGCGTCTACCAACTCCTGGTAGTTCACAATTCATGCTAATGGGACTTTCAGTGACATAACCTAACTTTAATAATCCATTTGATTTCATCTATCGGGTCCTTTAATCATTTATCGGGTCATACAATCGGGTCATTCAATCTTTCGGGTCCAAATCAAGAAACAAACAATCGGGACAAATGGTGTCCTAGTTTTATAAAAACTAACATGTTATCTCCCTCGCGGGTTTATAAAACATTTATAAAAACATTTAAAAGAGTGTGAGGCTATGAACTCACGTTGATGTGGGAATGCGGGTTGTCGGCAATTCGGACGTACGGTACGTGCTTCAATCACGGAAACCTAGACAAATAATATTCGTCTTAGACTCATGTCCAATGACTTTATAAAAATTACAATTATGTATACATATGATGATTATTTATATATGATGATCAAGTGGGTTTACATATTCTCGTTTGCTCATTTTAGAGTTATGTGTCGGTAACGTTTATACTAGTTTACTAGTTTTACCTATTTACGTGTTTTAAGTCCAATAAACTTATTATAAGTTCTTTAACTTGTATTAATCCATGTTATACTTATATTATCAGTATCTACACTTTACAAGTTGGGCCCAAATGGGTTAAGTCCAATAAGTTCTTTTTATAAGAGTTTAACTTATTTAGTCCAATTATTAGTCCAATATGTTTACTTAGCTCGTTAATGTCCGTTTGTCCTATAGTTCGGGTTTTTATCGGTTTTTACTTGTTATACATGTTTATATATCAGTATATAAGTTTTATAAAGTTTACATTAGACGGGTCCAACCATCTAAGTTTTATTTAACAAAAACGTTAATTTTACGGTATTAGCCGAAAAAGTCGTAAAAATCATGTTTATAGTTTTATAACTTATAAAACTTAACAAGTTACCATTTTTAATAAAATGTCCACTTATTTACCATTGTACATATTTATATAAATGTATTATATAAGTTAGTGGGTTTTAATTTATATTTTATACTATTAAATTTTGAGTGCTCATATAATAGTATTATACTTTAATTTCCAAAATCTGATTTTTATCTTCACTTTCACCAAAACTGCCATATCTAGAGTTCTATATGGAGATAGAAGCTCAAATTTTTATCACATAAACTACATGATATGTGATCCATTTAACTCTCCTATATCTACTGTTTAATCATCTTCTAAGTATTTTCTAAAAATCGTCCAAAACAGTGAACTCAGATTTGTACCTTAAACTTGTTTTGATCATATCTCACTCATTACAATGATTCCATTGCATGGCCAACTCTCACATGTGTACAAGACATATAGCTTACTGTAAATGGATTCTACTTCATCATTTTATCAGTTCATGATATGTTTCTTTACTATTTTATACAGCCAACACTTTTAAGCAAGATTTTAGCCTTGTTCTTTATAGTTTTTCACCTTTTTAATCATGTTTATCAACAACAAATCCCCACATAACATTTTTATCATCATATAATCATCATATACATATACAATAGGGAATAATATACATGTTTACATAATCAAAATAACAAGAAGATGAGGAGGACAATCTTTATACCACCAAGTTGATGTAGGTTATGATTTGGACATGGTTTTTGATGGAGAAACTTGTGAATAACCATGACCATCTTCAAGACCACCATTATTCATAAACACTTTGTGGAAAATCAGCCCCAAGACTCCATGGAAACTCCTCCTTGGATGTTAAAACTTGCACCAATCTTCCTCTTTTTGAATGAAGATTAACATATGTAAGTTATAACATATGTTTGTGGTTAAAATTGATCAAGTGAAGGTGGTTTGGAGGTGTATTTGGGACGTCCAAAATTGCTTAGAGAGAGAGAGAGTGTGTGTTTTGCATGGAAGAAAATGATACTAGTGGTTTGTGTTGGATGGTTTTGAGGTGGTTTTGGTTTGGTTATGCTTACAAAGTAAGCTAAATGGACAAGTGTCCATCAAGGGTGTTTTACTAGCTTAAACTTGCCACCATTTGTATAGGGGTGGGCAAGTGTAAACTTGTCCCATCCCTATTAATTTACGGGTACTCTTCGATTCTAGTTTCCTCGATTTGCGTGCCCTCGGGTCGTTTTACGAAAAACGTTTTTATAAATTATGAATCAACAGCACAAAACGAATCTAATAAAAATTGTCTCATCAAAAACGGAGTTCTAAAACGTAAATACGTAATCCTAAGGTTTCCGGTTTAGTCGTAAAGGACGTTAAAATAAAATCGTAAGTCCTAATCTCTTCTCGTAAATTTATGAGTTTATGAACCAACACAAATTTAAACTCCAAAATAATATTCACGGATAAATTTATTTTCTGAAATGTCGGACTGTCACCAAAGACGGTGTATGTAAACGTAAGCACGTAACGTTGAATCCTCCGGTTTAGACGTAGTCGACGCTACTTCAAGACGTAAATCCAAATTTCTTCCCAAAAATAAGTGAGTTCATATTGTAACATTAAAATAATGTTTTTAAATAATATTCGAGAATAAAATATCAACCATAAATTGACGGATTGTCACAGCATTTACCCCTAAACATGATCTTTGTCCTCAAAGATCATCTTACCTTACTACTCGCTTCTTATAGAGTTAAAGCCATGTGGGTATTTCCTCCACATTTGGTCCTTTCTCACAAGTGCAATTCATTATAATACGCGAGTTTCATCAAACATAACTACGGGAATAAGATCAGGCTTAATGTTGACTTACTTTCTCTATCCATGATGTTCACGGGTTTTTGATGAATGCAACTTTTTGCCGATCTAAGCTCTACTAAGAATAATCAGATTCTCACTTGATAGATATTCCATCAAGTTTGATATACGAAACATAATTCACGCAGTCTTTGAAGTCCTAGGGTAGATCCAGCTTATATGCCTTTCAAACCAATGTTTTACATCATCTCAATGGTCCCATACAACGGGGACTTATATCCCATGATTTGTCAGATCATGAATTCATTTTTTCCAAGTTTAAAAATTGTGGCATAACTTCGCTACCCATTTGGTACTTCAAGATCTACATTTCATATTCACATAACCTCTTGCCCACTACTGGCAGCCAATAACCAGATCCTAATTTCAACAATCATTTCAGATTTCGCGGGTCGGGTATTTTGTAAGGTTCGGTTCGCCATCATAGGAAACCTTAAACCTAAAAGACATGTCCAACTCACAATGGGTGTTTGTCGGGTGTCTTTATCTCGACTCCTGCTTACAGATGCTCTAATATTTAGATCCTAACAAGATTCAACCTCAATCCTAATACGATGATTATCAATGATAATCCTTCCAAAGGAAAACTATTATACGGTTTATTGCCAAAGGTCAATCATTCAAACATAAAACAACACTTATATTACTTTGCATCGTTACTTTACCTCGTCCCTTCGATTTGGGGTGGTAAAAAGTACTCTCATCAAGGTTCGTTCTCAATGATTTATGAGCAAATCCCTAGAAATTCAATGCGAAGCGAGGATCTTGATAAAGATGTTCGATACAGGCACACTATGTTTACATAACTCTTTTGCATTTATCATTAACGGGAATGATATTAGCAGATTTGGTCAGTCTGTCGACGATGACCCAAATCGAATCAAATTCAGATGATGACCTTTGCAATAGCTAGACGTTTACTAATGTATGAGGCGATGTCTGCCTTCATGATTGCCATTAGTACAACTTATTCAGACAAAGATGCTTTTAGTCATAAATGACATAAATAGAATACTTATACTTACAAATTCCAACTTAACTATATCTCACAATCTCCGTATTTATACAACCACAAGTGGCCTTTAAAACATTTAACGCTATTGGCTTCTCAGTTTTAATGGTTCATACTAGTCGCGAACCCCTTTTTATTATCTATATTATCTTTTTACAATCATTTTTTATTTTTATATCGTTCGGCAATTTATCTTGCACCTTCATTATTAAGGAACATGTCCTAACTGGTTCTTTATCTTTTCTACATAATGCGTCGGTATCTATATTCACTTCTCATGATGATATAATTATCATGTCCACAGTTCACTCACATATTCTTTCTATATTATGCGTCAGTAATTACGTTCACTTTCCTGATGAAATAAATATCATAACCGTATTTATTCAAAATTCTTTCTTCATATCTTCTATGTTTTAGTTTCTTCTCAACTATTATTTTTATCTGTTTTACTCAATCCGACGTTTAAAGCGTCGATAATTATTACAACTAATTAAATATTAAATATTCAATTTTTGCGAAATGTAAACGTAAAGATTTTAAATTTTCTCAGTTTGTCCAATTATATTAAAATGTTCAAAATAAATTTTAATTTAATTAACAAGATTTTTGTTGATTTATCGAAAATATTTAATAAGATTCGTAAATGTTCGAAAAACCTTTGTTTATACATTGGTCAAAGTTTTCTTAGTTTGAAAAGTAAAAATTATCGTTTCAGATTTCAAGTCATGGTTTAAATGGGTTTCCTCATTCCTTCTTAAGTTGTCTTGAGGTATACACAATCATTTACCCCTAAACAGAAGTTTAGTTAAATGATTTGTGTATAATGAAATAATCCTTTAAAATTTCTTTGTTAAAATATTTGTCAAAACATATTTGCATTTTCTTTTTAGTAATACTCCAAAGTCTTAAAAGGGCTCTAAATTTTTGAAGAATCAATATAGATTCCATTATCTTATTAATCACACGGTTAAATCATGTAAAGTATTAAGTCTTAAGTCACATGTTAAATATTTAAGATACAGGTTTTCATTGTTCGGTCAATTCAGGGCAATCTATAAATAATTATTAACTCATTCTTATTCTTATAAACAAACATATAGTCCTTATTGATCACGAGCATGAATTTATCAAATTACAGCCTACACACGTGATTCACCAAATTTATGAATGCTACATGTGTATTAGTCAATCCTAACGACATCACGTGAAACTCATAATGTTCATTACAAGCACCGGATGTAGTGATTGGAATACATAATCTTCTTTGCGGACGCGAAGTTGATGATAACCATGTCGTGGATCAATTCTTTAAAACATACACTAGAACCTTGTAAATGATAGAACAAATCTTCCATTTCGAGTTATGGATATCGTTTTCGATTGTCAATTTACAGTAATCTATAAATATAAGGAATGATAACACCATAGCTCTTCATGATGACAGGCTTGGTATAATAAAATCTTTCTCCGACAACTCTCTCAGTTGTACGGTAATTCCTTTAATTTAGATGGTGCTGACGTACAATGCACATGCCACAGGTGCAGCACCGGGAATAGAATCAATACCAATTTCAACTTGACTTAATGGCAAAATTCTAGGTAATTCACCAATAAATACCTCCTAAAGTTTCAGATAACATAAACATCTTTTATTAAATTCATATTAGGTTCTTTCTAGATTATAATATCTAAGACTAATTCACAACCATTCACGATATAATTGCAAGTTTAAATGTAGGATATGGTCATCCATCAAGAATTATTTAGATCACTTTTGATAATCAACATCTTATCATTTAGGGGAATTCTACTCGAGTTCCCATCAATTAAGACAATGTCGTCATGTCATAATCAATCAATCCATTCTACTGGCACTATCAACTTTTCGTTTTTTTGCCGTCGATAAGATGTGAACTTCTCAAAAGATTAATAATAATTCATAATCCTTCACAAATTCGGGGATATTAGGATACACAACTACTATTAAAAGAGTAAGGTCAACGCATAATCTATGCGAGAGAATTTCAAATCAGATACAGACGAAAACATTTAACGAATATGAATATATCCCATGTTTTCATAATTTGAGTACGCATTCGAAAGCTCCTCGGATCGTCACCCAGGTCATTCAAATGAAATCAAATCATAAGAAATGATAAGAATGTCAATACATCCAGTCGGGTATCAGCACTCGGTAATCAAATACTTTTCCTAAGAATCTTACTACGGGAGAATTGGACAAGAAAGAATTGTCAATTGTCAAATAAGACAATTTCCACAGATGAGTAAATTCGACTCAAAAGAATAGATGCTACAGGCACATATGTAGGTGTCCCTAACACTATATCCCTATTTTTGACTTCTTGCAGATCTCATAAAATTTAATCTTTCACAATCTTCAAAGAAAATGTAGTGTTTATTCATTAGTTTTATGGGGACTACTAATCCGTCTTGCATGGTCCATTCCAAATTGTATGTAGGCGCGCAACTATATACAATTTCAAGATTAACGATGCAATACTCAGTTCGTCAAAACTTTATCATCATGTTTATAATAAAAACATTTACATGCTTAATTCTTAAATAAGAATCAAAATATATTTACAAAGATTTTCCTTGTTATGAAAACAATTAAATTTTCCAAGGTGTTTTATAAACAACTTCATTTTGATAACAATCACTTATAAATCTTACTTTGAATAATCCTTATAGTGATGAAAATTCAATTTCCTCAAATGATACTGTTTTATCTTATAAAAACAATGAGTGATCTGCAAAAGAGTGATGAAAGCTTGTTCACCAAGAATTAACTACGATATGATAGGAAATGAGCTTAGCCAAATAATCATGAGGTTCATGATCTCGATGGCACTCTAAAAGAATAATTGACAACGTAACTCAATTCAAGATGAGTACTCGTTCAATGGTTACATCACTAATGTGAACATTAGGATGAAGCAAATAAAGATAGATATCATCGATACATGTAGAATTTTAGCAATCAAGGGTAGTCTTTTCATTAATCACAAACAAGTCAAATTGTACCGTAACACATTACATGTCACTATGTCATACAATTCTCAGAACTCATCCTACCAACTGATATCTCAGTTAAGTTAGGGATTCTTAAAAGATACCACAATGAATACTAATCTACAAGATTCATTAGGTGTTCCACTTGTCCCGGAAGATCCATCGGTCCCAATTCAGAAGAAGATTTCTTCAATTTATTTCTTGGACACTGGGCATCCTCGTTAGTGGACAATGGCCTAGGAACAACACTTAACACGAATCAACAATCAATTAAAACCTTATAATTTGATCACAAAACTTAACGACTTTCTCTTAACAATTTCATATTCCATACGGGTTAAATTTCACTTTATTCAAGTTTCAACCAATTTTATACTCAATTTGATATCCTACCTCAATCTCCAATACTTTCAACCTTATTCTTACACCTTTAAAGGGCAATATAAGTTCGATATGAATCAATACTTAATTTCCAATCCTATAACTCCTTTAGCAATAATTATCAAATGAGTCACTAATATGAAATGACTCGATCATTCGATTAAACTTCTCGGAAAGGTACTAGTGGCATGAGGCTTTTGGGTAATGGTTCCAATGACAGCCTCAAGTGCAACATTCACCCTTTCGATTTCAATTTAAGAATTGGATGACAACGAATCAAATGACATCTTTCTAGGTGGTAACGTTTTGTCAAACTCCACTCTATAAGGAAAGATCGTCATGACATTGATATCAGATTTAATCTCGCCAATTCTTTTTCAATATCACAATCAACTAATGTCTACATTTCTACGAATATCAACCATTTGTTGGGATCATAAATATCCACAACTTGGTTTAGATCTAGGATAACTAGAATTCCTACGAGAATAGCTTCGATTAATTTACTAGGGGATTTTAGGGTTCCTTGTGACAATCTACGTCGTTTAAATACCTCGTATAAAAATCAAAATAATCATCAAACAATCATGTAATAAAATTACATCATATATATATATATATAATCCAAGTTATATATATATTAAAATAACACTTCTCAGTCTGGCCTTGTCGGTAACTCGGGAATTCTTCGGCACCGTTATAGTCAAAAGATTTTTAGACATTTTTAGAAAAATGTTTATAGTTAAAAGATTTTGAAATGTTTTATTCAAAACCTAGGTTTTAAAAATCTTCCGTTCCTTATAACGAGAGCTCTGGTACCAAACTGTAACACCCCCAAATTTATACAACTCAGTACAGCGGAGGACTCGTTGGTGTTACGGGATAGCACATTACTCACATCATAGACAACGCATAAAAATCGCGTCGTTTATTAATAAAGCATTTCCATTCATAAATATCAATGTTACATAGGTCCCAAGTCATATTATTTCATACAAAGTTTTACAAAGTATTTGAATGGAAATTATAATTTAAGTGCGGGCCATGAATTCTTGTTGTCTTCCCGAGAATTACCTTCAAGTACCTGAGATAAAACATGTTAAAAGAAAAGGTCAGCGATAACGCCGAGTGAATTCATAGAGTTTAATATAATCCATCAATATAATATCAGTATAAAATTATTACTGAAAATCATTTTGTACAAAACATTTTAATAGGCCATAAAATAGCCAAAGTCGTTTTATACAAATCTTTATCGAAAATCATAATATAGGCATCTGCCTTAAAAATCATTATACGAGCCAATGTCGCAAAAATATCATACAATACGTCTTATAACGTTGTATGAAAATAAAAACCGTTATATGAATATGGTTATGAAAACCAAAACACGAACATAATATCAATAGTATGACCCCGTATTCCTAGTCAGGCAATATTTCGTAATTCGGTGCGTCTAATAGTATTTTGTTAGTTTTGGATTATTATAAGCCGCATGACATTGTTATCTTACTAAACCAACAACGGGTAGCTAACCCGATACTCAATTTGCCCATCTAAAGTAGCGTGTCGTCACAAAGGTCACGCTATGGAAATCTTCTCATACATAAATTCGCTTACCAATCAATGTGGCATGACGGGGATCAACCGTCGAGGCGTGAACTGGGGTGATCGTCCCCAAATAGTACTATTATATGCACATGCGTCTACCAACTCCCGGTAGTTCACAATTCATGCTAATGGGACTTTTAGTGACAAAACCTAACTTTAATAATCCATTTGATTTCATCTATCGGGTCCTTTAATCATTTATCGGGTCATACAATCGGGTCATTCAATCTTTCGGGTCCAAATCAAGAAACAAACAATCGGGACAAATGGTGTCCTAGTTTTATAAAAACTAACATGTTATGTCCCTCGCTGGTTTATAAAACATTTATAAAAACATTTAAAAGAGTGCGAGGCTATGAACTCACGTTGATGTGGGAAGGCGGGTTGTCGGAAATTCGGACGTACGGTACGTGCTTCAATCACGGAAACCTAGACAAATAATATTCGTCTTAGACTCATGTCCAATGACTTTATAAAAATAACAATTATGTATACATATGATGATTATTTATATATTATGATCAAGTGGGTTTACATATTCTCGTTTGCTCATTTTAGAGTTATGTGTCGGTAACGTTTATACTAGTTTACTAGTTTTACCTATTTACGTGTTTTAAGTCCAATAAACTTATTATAAGTTCTTTAACTTGTATTAATCCATGTTATACTTATATTATCAGTATCTACACTTTACAAGTTGGGCTCAAATGGGTTAAGCCCAATAAGTTCTTTTTATAAGAGTTTAACTTATTTAGTCCAATTATTAGTCCAATATGTTTACTTAGCTCGTTAATGTCCGTTTGTCCTATAGTTCGGGTTTTTATCGGTTTTTACTTGTTATACATGTTTATATATCAGTATATAAGTTTTATAAAGTTTACATTAGACGGGTCCAACCATCTAAGTTTTATTTAACAAAAACGTTAATTTTACGGTATTAGCCGAAAAAGTCGTAAAAATCATGTTTATAGTTTTATAACTTATAAAACTTAACAAGTTACCATTTTTAATAAAATTTCCACTTATTTACCATTGTACATATTTATATAAATGTATTATATAAGTTAGTGGGTTTTAATTTATATTTTATACTATTAAATTTTGAGTTCTCATATAATAGTATTATACTTTAATTTCCAAAATCTGATTTTTATCTTCACTTTCACCAAAACTGTCATATCTAGAGTTCTATATAGAGATAGAAGCTCAAATTTTTATCACATAACTAAATGATATGTGCTCCATTTAACTCTTCTATAGCTACTGTTGAATCATCTTCTAAGTATTTTCTACAAATCGTCCAAAACAGTGAACTCAGATTTGTACCTTAAACTTGTTTTGATCATATCTCACTAATTACAATGATTCCATTGCATGGCCAACTCTCGCATGTGTACAAGACATATAGCTTACTGTAAATGGATTCTACTTCATCATTTTATCAGTTCATGATATGTTTCTTTACTGTTTTATACAGCCAACACTTTTAAGCAAGATTTTAGCCTTGTTCTTTATAGTTTTTCACCTTTTTAATCATGTTTATCAACAACAAATCCCCACATAACATTTTTATCATCATATAATCATCATATACATATACAATAGGAAATAAAATACATGTTTACATAATCAAAATAACAAGAAGATGAGGAGGACAATCTTTATACCACCAAGTTGATGTAGGTTATGATTTGGACATGGTTTTTGATGGAGAAATGATAGGTGTGTAAACACCCATCCTTTTACCACTTAATTCGGGCTAAAACAAGAACCAAAACACGTATTTAATATCATTTGTTTGGAATTATGCGTGGTTTTTGTGTTTATTGTGTTTTCAGAGCCAACCGGATAAATATTAAAGAAAACATGGGATTGCACGGGTTTTATCAAGGAAAAAGACTCAAGATAAAGTCTATTGTCCAAGAGATGCAAAAGATTTGAAGTCACTAGGCCTATTCGAAGATTTATCGAAGAAAAGGACTAAAAACGGAAGATTTTCATAAGTCGAAGAAACTCGAGTCTATTTAACGAAGAAATTAAAAGACGAGTTGGATTTAATCGACGACAAATCTCGAATCAGAATCGAAAACGTAAACTCTTCTGAAAAGACGAGAAGACAAGAAGAAAGAAAGAGAGCCCACTCACCAACCAACCACTAGGAGTATAAATAGATACTCCCTTCACACAATTAGGGAGTTAGTTCATTTTTCTTCTTTTTCCCAGTTTGTTAGCTTCGGCTCATCACAAACACCATTAGGGTGTTTGGTGATTTTCATCTTTTCTTTTTCAATCTTGTAATCCTTAATCATTAACCTTGTTACTCTTCTATTAATCAATCCATTCCATCTTTTAATTCATCTTGTTCATCTCCATTTTTATTGCAAGTTCTTAAGTTTCTTATTTGATTCAAGTTTGATTTCAAAAAGTTATTGATTTAGTGTTTTTATTGGTGGGATTTGTTTCTTATGGTATGTTAATGATTATTGGTTAGTTTGGTAAAACCTTTTTGAGTATTGGAGTCAACTTGGATTTAAAACCGTGACCTTTGTTCTTGCTGTTACTGTTACTGTTCTTGATTCCAGATTTTTCCGAACATAACAAATTTTCCGAATGAGGTTCAGTTTGCCTTATTCGGAATCTTTTCAACTTTCCGAATAGCTTTGTGGTTTGTCTCTTATTCGGAATATTCTATATATTCCGAATGGTCTGAATTTTTCCGCATAGCCAGTTTACCTTTTCCCTTATCCGGAATATCTTATGTATTCCGAATAGGCCTTATTTTTCCGAATAGAAGTTATTTTCCGCATAAGCTTTACTTTCCGCATAGGTGTTTTCTTTCCGCATAGGCAATGTTTTCCGAATAGCCCTTGTATTCCGAGTAGAGCATTTTTCCGCATAGCATTCCGCATAGACCTTCCTTTCCGCATAAGGGTGTTTTTCCGAATAGCCCAATTTTCCGAATTGAGCAGATTATTCCGCATAGCAATCTTTCCGAATGGCCAATGTTTTCCGCATAGGAGATCTTTCCGCATAGGGATTATTTTCAGCATAAGGCATTTTTCAGTAAGAGTATTTTTCCTGTTTTATCATTTAATTGTTTTTATCTACTATTTCCGGCTTTAATCTTTATTCACTTCAATTATTTAGAATAGAAAACCAAATCCACTTTTTGTCACCAAGAACAAATCATTCCACTTTTAACTTAGATCAATTCGAGAGGATATCGAGAGTAATCTGAACCCATATAAAATCCTTGTATCAAATGGCGCCGCTGCCGGCTCCTCTCGTTAAGATCAAAAGTTTTTTGTGAGAACTTGGATTTTGGGATCCGTTCCCCGTGAACGTTACTTTTTTTATAAAATTTCAAAAACAACTAAAAAATATAAAATTTTCAAAAATCCTAAAAATTAAAAAACAATAAAAACCAAAAATATTTTTCCTTTGTTTTTCTTTGTTCGTTCTTTTGCAGGTGTATGCGCACTCGATCCACGTCTTATCAAGAGCCCGAGCCTCTCGATAACTTAGACATGGCTGGTGTACAAAACAACAATAACATACCACCTCCGAACAACAATAATAACAACAACAATCCGCCTTTCAACAACATGAATAATAACAACAACAATGAGCACCTTCCGGATAATCGCCCGATGATTGAATTGCTCCAAGCTCATGTCGATGGCAACACGGATCCAATTGTCATCCCTCCAATTGCCGCCAACAATTTCGAGCTCAAGTCAGGCTTTATCCAGATGGTCTCTGCTCAACCATTCTTGGGACGAACCATTGATGATCCACACGACCACATCAAGAGATTTCTACAACTCACTAACATGGTCAAATTCAATGGAGTTCCACAAGAAGTGATAAGGTTACAACTTTTTCCCTTTTCTTTAGAGGGACAAGCCCGGCATTGGCTTGCTAAGGAACCGCCACAGAGTATTCTCTCGTGGACGGATTTGGAAACAAAGTTTATCAACTACTTTTTTCCACCCTCTCGTACTACCGCTTTGCGGAATGAGATTATAAACTTTGAACAAAAGTACGATGAGTCATTCAGTGAATCTTGGGATCGTTTTAAAGATCTTTTAAGAAAATGCCCACAACATGGTTTTACCAAAGTACATCAAATTAATACTTTTTACAATGGTTTAAGCATGAGCGACCAAGATTCACTGAACAGTGCCTCAGGGGGTAATCTATTGGCTAAGACTTCCAATGTTGCTTGGGACATCATTGAGAATAAATCTCGTGTGCAAACCAAGAGTGTTCGGACCAATGTCGCTAGTGCTAGCACTAGTGACAGCGACAAGCGATTAGACAAACTCACTACGCTTCTTGAATCGCTTGTCACCCACACCGTCAGCAACAACAACAGCAACAACGCCAAACATGCTCAAGTGAACGCTGTCAGCCAACCTTGTGAGATATGCGGTGGTCCCCACTCTTACACAACTTGTACCGCCATCCAAGATTACCCTGCTGAGAATGTGAATGCGGCATATGCCACCTACCAACAACCTGCTTATCACGCCAGACCCCAAGGTGACCGTAACTTGTTTAGCTACCGCAGCAACAACTATCTTTCACCACCTGGTTTCCCTCCTGCCAACCCAAACCAACAACAAAACCTTAATCGCCCAAATCAACAACAACAACAACCTCGACAACCATACATTCGACCTCACAAGCAACAACAACCACCTCCACGTAACAATCAAGTCTACCAACAACCTGCTTACCAACCACCTGCATACAATGCTCCTCCCAACCAAGCCACCACTGCATTACACCAAGAGGTTGCAACCTACATGAGAACCAATGATGTGATAGTGGGAAATCTCCAAGAGGAAGTGCGCAATTTGAAGGCAGATTTGGTCAAGCAAGGAAATGACTGAGAGCCGATATGAGAAATACGTTGGATACCCAAACAAATGACCTGAGGAACATGATGGCTAGTTTCTTCCAAGGTAATCAACCCTCTTCTTCGAGTACTCTTCCGAGTAACACCGTTGCGAACCCAAGAGGGGAGATGAAAGCAATCACCACTCGAAGTGGCAAAGGTACTACGGAACCCGAGCTTCCTATACCTCCACCGGTGATTGTGACTAAGGAGAACGAGTCGCCTGCTCCTATTCCTCCTCCTTCTCCTTCTCCAATTTCTCCACCTCTTCCTTCTACCCCTCCTCCACCCGTGGTTGTGAGTGATCCTATACTCCCAAAGCCTTCCTCTTCTTCCAATATACCTTATCCTTCAAGGTTGAGGAAAGAGAAGCAAAAGAGCAAGGATGATATTCAAGTTTCGAATTTCCTTAAAATGTTCAAAAAACTGAATTTCAATATCTCCTTCGCTGAGGCTCTCGCTCACATGCCCAAATATGCGAAAATGTTTAAAGATCTTCTGAGCAACAAGGAAAAACTCCTCGATATTGCCAACACCCAACTTAATGAGAACTGCTCTGCAGTGCTCTTAATGAAACTGCCAATCAAGCTTGGTGATCCGGGTCGTTTTCTTATCCCTTGCAATTTCCCGGGAGTAGAGAATTGCATGGCCCTAGCCGATCTAGGTGCCAGTATTAATCTCATGCCTCTAAGTGTTTGGAAGCAATTATCTCTCCCAGAGCTAGTCCCCACTAAAATGACTTTGGAATTAGCTAACCGTACGGTTGCTTATCCAGTGGGAATAGCCGAAGACGTCATTGTAGGAGTCGACAAATTCACCTTCCCTGTCGATTTTGTTGTCGTCGACTACGAGATGGACCCCCGTGTGCCACTCATTATTGGTCGTCCATTCTTGAGGACCGGTCGCACTCTCATTGATGTTGAAGCCGGTGAGCTTATCATGAGAGTGGGTGACGATAAAGTAGTCTTCAACATGGGAAAGTTATCTAAACAGCCTTCTTCGTCCGAGAGTGTTAATTGTATTGACGTTCTTGATGAGGCTTGTGAAGAACACTTCAAGGATGCTTCTAAAAACATTCCTACCTCTCTTCCCAATGTTGAGACCGTTTCCTCTATCGACTCATCACTATCTCTATTTGGAGAAAGTGATTTCCTTTGGAAATATTTGGAAGCCACCTTGGAAGATGTGAAGAAAGACAATGACGATTCTACTGCCACTTGGGATGAAGACCTCAGTTTCATTGCAAACCTCCTCAAAGCAGACAATCCTTCCCCTCCATCTCCCACTATTATTGCTATCGAGACTCCGACTTCGAACACGCCTCCCGTCGACAATCCTCCGGATTTGGAACTTAAGGAGTTGCCGCCCCATCTTGAGTATGTATTCCTCGAAGAAGAGAAGAAGTCGCCAGTCATCATTGCTAAGGATTTGAAGGATGAAGAGAAAGCCCGACTTGTTGCTGTATTGAAAGATCATAAGAAGGCTATCGCTTGGAAAATCTCGGATATTCGTGGAATTGATCCTCACTTCTGCACACACAAAATTCTCATGGAGGACGACTTCAAGCCCACAATTCAACACCAACGAAGGGTGAATCCAAAAATACATGAAGTCATCAAAACAGAGGTTCTCAAACTTCTTGATGCGGGTATGATTTACCCTATTTCGGATTCACCATGGGTTAGTCCAATCCACTGTGTGCCCAAGAAGGGCGGAATAACCGTTGTTCCCAATGAACACAACGAGTTGATTCCCACTCGTCTCAATACTGGGTGGAGAGTTTGTATAGACTACCGCAAACTCAATGATGCCACGAGAAAGGATCATTTCCCTCTACCTTTCATGGATCAAATGCTTGAACGATTAGCCGGTAATGAATATTACTGCTTTCTTGATGGTTTCTCGGGTTATTTTCAAATACCCATCGATCCCCAAGATCAAGAGAAGACTACATTCACTTGTCCCTATGGCACTTTCGCTTACAAAAGAATGCCTTTTGGCTTATGTAATGCGCCCGGGACTTTCCAAAGGTGCATGTTAGCTATCTTCCATGACATGGTTGAACAAACCATGGAAGTCTTCATGGATGATTTCTCGGTCTTTGGGGATTCATTCTCTTCTTTCCTTGCCAATTTGGAACGTATGCTCAAGCGCTGCGAAGACACTCGCCTTGTTCTGAATTGGGAAAAATGCCATTTTATGGTAAAAGAAGGCGTCGTGCTTGGACATAAGATCTCGAAAGCCGGTCTTGAAGTAGACCGTGCTAAAGTCGATGTTATCGCAAAGTTGCCTCCACCTTCAACTGTGAAGGGTGTGAGAAGTTTCCTGGGTCATGCGGGCTTTTATCGACGATTCATCAAAGATTTTTCTCAAATCGCTCGCCCGATGACCCACCTCTTGGAAAAAGATACTCCTTTTATCTTTTCCAAAGAGTGCCTTGAAGCCTTCAACTCGCTTAAGGATAAGCTTACTAAGGCACCCGTCTTGGTTACCCCTAATTGGGAGCTGCCCTTTGAGTTGATGTGCGATGCTAGCGATTTTGCTATTGGAGCGGTTCTTGGACAAAGAGTGAACAAACACTTCCAACCAATCCATTACGCTAGCAAGACAATGACTGGGGCACAATTGCATTATACGACAACCGAAAAAGAGCTTTTAGCTGTTGTCTATGCTTTTGAAAAGTTTCGCCCCTATCTTGCCCTTTCCACCACCATTGTGTACACCGATCATTCCGCGCTGAAGTACTTGTTGACAAAGCAAGATTCCAAACCAAGACTTCTTCGCTGGGTTTTGCTGCTCCAGGAATTTAAAATCGAAATTCGTGATAAGAAAGGAGCAGAAAACTTAGCCGCGGATCATCTCAGCAGACTTGAGGATCCATACCAAGGGGATCATCCGACCAAAGAAATCAATGATTCTTTTCCCTTGGAGACCTTAATGTCTATAAACTCGAAGCCGAATGAAACCCCGTGGTTTGCGGACTTTGCAAACTACTTGGCGGGCGGAATTCTCAAGGAAGGGTTGGCGTCTCAACAAAAGAAGAAGTTCTTCACCGACATTAAGACTTACTTTTGGGACGACCCTTACCTATTCAAACAATGTGCTGACCTGATTATCCGCCGATGTGTTGATGGACCGGCAGCGTCTGAAATCCTTGATGCTTGCCACAAAGGACCCACCGGTGGTCACTTTGGTCCCAACTACACCGCCAAAAAAGTGTTTGATTCGGGATTTTATTGGCCCTCCATATACCGTGACGCTCACGATATGGTCAAATGATGTGATGTTTGCCAAAAGCAAGGCAAAATCACACATAAAGACGAGATGCCTCAGAATTTTATACAGGAATGTGAAATTTTTGATGTTTGGGGTATCGACTTTATGGGGCCATTCCCTTCGTCTAAAGGAAACAAATACATCCTTGTAGCCGTTGACTACGTTTCTAAGTGGGTTGAAGCCAAAGCTTTACCTACTAATGACGCAAGGGTGGTTTGTAACTTTTTGAAAGCTTTATTCGCTAGATTCGGTGTGCCTCGCGCCATTATTAGTGATCGTGGGACTCATTTCTACAATGACCAATTTGCTAGAGTCATGGCTAAGTACGGTGTAAATCATCGTCTTTCCACAGCCTACCACCCACAAACTAATGGCCAGGCTGAAATATCCAACCGAGGTCTTAAGCGGATTCTTGAAAGGACCATGGGAGAGCATCGTGCCTCATGGGCTGATAAACTTGATGATGCTTTGTGGGCTTTCCGTACTGCTTACAAGACCCCGATCGGCTGTACGCCTTATCGTCTTGTGTACGGGAAAGCGTGCCACCTCCCCATTGAGTTGGAGCACAAGGCCTATTGGGCCTTGAAGTGGGCTAATTTTGATATAAACAAAGCCGGTGACCTACGCAAGATCCAACTCAATGAGCTGAATGAACTTCGGAATGAGGCTTATGAAAATTCTTTGATCTATAAGGAAAGAACTAAGCTCATTCACGACTCCAAGATTAAAAACCGAGAGTTCCATGTTGGAGACAAAGTCTTACTTTTTAACTCTCGGTTGAAAATCTTTTCGGGCAAGCTGAAATCTCGTTGGTCCGGCCCATTCACCATTGCCCAAATTTTTCCATATGGTACTCTCGAGCTCGCTCAACCTAATGGACCGAATTTTAAGGTGAATGGCCAACGAGTGAAGTTGTACTTTGGTGAGGACACCTCTCACGAGGTGATTCCATCCCTCACCACGTTCCCCATGAACTAATTTTGGGTCGAGTCAGGCTCGTGACTCGGTTATCAAAAACAAGCGCTCCTCGGGAGGCAGCCCGAGTATCTATCCCTTTAACCCCCTAAGTGTAGGGGAGGACCTATTTTGGTCATTTGTGTTTGTGTGGTGATGTGATTACAGGGATAACTGCAATCTTGGAATCTTTGAAGAACCGTGCTCCCGTGTTATCCGAAATCCGGTTCTATCTCTCAACTATCGTGATTCAATTTTCTTCATACTCACATTTGAAATTGATCACTTTAGTCGTCTCTCCCTTAACTCGAGTTAACCAACGTGCACAATGTCATAAGTGTAGGGGAGACTTTTCCCACATGCTTAAACATTGAGGACAATGTTTATCTTAAGTGTAGGGGAGACTTCTATCGAAGTTTTAAGTGGACTTTTCCATGAAAATGCCTTCATTTAACCGGAAAATCCTATTTTTCAACATTTTTCAAATTTTTTATTAACTTTGGCCATTTAGTCGTAATTTTAAATTTTTATCGTTGCTTTCATATGTATATATCCCGCAATAAAGTCAAAATTTTAATAAAGTGTTGTAGCTAGTTTAGATATCTTTGACATATTAGGCCCGTTGCGTTTATTTTGACTCAACCCGAATAGACTTATCCAAGTCTATTCTAGCTAGTATCCTTAACCATGTAGACCTTAATCGGTTTATTAGGCTAAGTGTCCACGAGTCTCATTACTTGAGATTTTAAATTGTGGAGGAAGAGAAATGATAGAGTCAATTATAAGTCGGTATTCTTGCACAAGCTCACTTGGTGTAATTATTTGCCTATTCTCCCATCACTTGCTAATAACTTATCTGCAATAAGTAAGGTCGTACAATTTGAAAAGTTACTTAGCTTCTAGCCCAAGATCGTTTAAAAGTTGCTCGGTAATGATAAGAGTTCATAGCCAAGGCATAACTTATGAAGCGGGGCGCGAAGATTGGCGAGTCCGAAAAGGCCCTAACAAGGCATGAGGATTCAATTTTATTGCTGAAGATCCAAAGTGATGTGAAAAGCATTATTCCTAAAGTCAATATGAAGGATCAAGACTCACGACGAAAAGCAATCAACTCCCATAAAGATCATGGAGAAGTCTATCCGAAAAGACCCTAACAAGGTATGAGGATAAATAGATCCAAGTCCGAAAAGGAGGCGGATCGTTGTATCTCAAAATCCCAATTAGAGATTGAAGAAATAATCATGAAGTCGTGGTCAACAAAGTTGGAGTACTCCTCAAAAGTCTCCAAGTGAAGAAACTCTATTATGATGAGAAGACCATTATCTCAAGAACGTCTCTCGAAGATATGAAGTATGAAGTACATGCCAAATATCGGCCCGAGAAAGGTCTCAAATCGTGAACCAAGTTATGCCAAGATATGAACTTTTTGATATCCCGAGAAGCAGTTTTAAGAGATTTTGTCCTTTAGCTAACTATTGATCAAATCGTCTTACTTTGCTTTCAGCCTTAATAAACTATCGAAATAAGTCCAAAAATGCATCTTCATGATCATTCTAAGACAAAAATAAAATATAAGAGATACAACTAGGAATAAGGGAGTTTAAGCATTTAATTAAGCCATGTGTGTAAGTGTTTGATTTACTAACTTATAATAACAATGATCTCGTTTTCAAGCTTAGTTTGGGGAACGTGAAACTTGAGGGTGATAAATCTTCGCAACACCAAAGCCCTAGTGTAAGTCCTTGATTTCTTTATAATTTATTTCCATCCTTTTTTTATTTTAAAGTTTTTATTTCTCTTAGTAATTTGATTCTTATTTAGTAGTATTTGAATAAGGCCAAGGTTGATTAATTATGAGAAAAATGTAAAATTGCTTTATCACTAAGCATTGCATGAGGGCATGGCAATGGTTAAGTGTAGGGGATTTGATAGGTGTGTAAACACCCATCCTTTTACCACTTAATTCGGGCTAAAACAAGAACCAAAACACGTATTTAATATCATTTGTTTGGAATTATGCGTGGTTTTTGTGTTTATTGTGTTTTCAGAGCCAACCGGATAAATATTAAAGAAAACATGGGATTGCACGGGTTTTATCAAGGAAAAAGACTCAAGATAAAGTCTATTGTCCAAGAGATGCAAAAGATTTGAAGTCACTAGGCCTATTCGAAGATTTATCGAAGAAAAGGACTAAAAACGGAAGATTTTCATAAGTCGAAGAAACTCGAGTCTATTTAACGAAGAAATTAAAAGACGAGTTGGATTTAATCGACGACAAATCCCGAATCAGAATCTAAAACGTCAACTCTTCTGAAAAGACGAGAAGACAAGAAGAAAGAAAGAGAGCCCACTCACCAACCAACCACTAGGAGTATAAATAGATACTCCCTTCACACAATTAGGGAGTTAGTTCATTTTTCTTCTTTTTCCCAGTTTGTTAGCTTCGGCTCATCACAAACACCATTAGGGTGTTTGGTGATTTTCATCTTTTCTTTTTCAATCTTGTAATCCTTAATTATTAACCTTGTTACTCTTCTATTAATCAATCCATTCCATCTTTTAATTCATCTTGTTCATCTCCATTTTTATTGCAAGTTCTTAAGTTTCTTATTTGATTCAGGTTTGATTTCAAAAAGTTATTGATTTAGTGTTTTTATTGGTGGGATTTGTTTCTTATGGTATGTTAATGATTATTGGTTAGTTTGGTAAAACCTTTTTGAGTATTGGAGTCAACTTGGATTTAAAACCGTGACCTTTGTTCTTGCTGTTACTGTTACTGTTCTTGATTCCAGATTTTTCCGAACATAACAAATTTTCCGAATAGGTGAGGTTCAGTTTGCCTTATTCGGAATCTTTTCAACTTTCCGAATAGCTTTGTGGTTTGTCTCTTATTCGGAATATTTTATATATTCCGAATGGTCTGAATTTTTCCGCATAGCCAGTTTACCTTTTCCTTTATCCGGAATATCTTATGTATTCCGAATAGGCCTTATTTTTCCGAATAGAAGTTATTTTCCGCATAAGCTTTACTTTCCGCATAGGTGTTTTCTTTCCGCATAGGCAATTTTTTCCGAATAGCCCTTGTATTCCGAGTAGAGCATTTTTCCGCATAGCATTCCGCATAGACCTTCCTTTCCGCATAAGGGTGTTTTTCCGAATAGCCCAATTTTCCGAATTGAGCAGATTATTCCGCATAGCAATCTTTCCGAATGGCCAATGTTTTCCGCATAGGAGATCTTTCCGCATAGGGATTATTTTCAGCATAAGGCATTTTTCAGTAAGAGTATTTTTCCTGTTTTATCATTTAATTGTTTTTATCTACTATTTCCGGCTTTAATCTTTATTCACTTCAATTATTTAGAATAGAAAACCAAATCCACTTTTTGTCACCAAGAACAAATCATTCCACTTTTAACTGAGATCAATTCGAGAGGATATCGAGAGTAATCTGAACCCATATAAAATCCTTGTATCAAGAAACTTGTGAATAACCATGACCATCTTCAAGACCACCATTCTTCATAAACACTTTGTGGAAAATCATCCCCAAGACTCCATGGAAACTCCTCCTTGGATGTTAAAACTTGCACCAATCTTCCTCTTTTTGAATGAAGATTAACATATGTAAGTTATAACATATGTTTGTGGTTAAAATTGATCAAGTGAAGGTGGTTTGGAGGTGTATTTGGGACGTACAAAATTGCTTAGATAGAGAGAGTGTGTGTTTTGCATGGAAGAAAATGATACTAGTGGTTTGTGTTGGATGGTTTTGAGGTGGTTTTGGTTTGGTTATGCTTACAAACTAAGCTAAATGGACAAGTGTCCATCAAGGGTGTTTTACTAGCTTAAACTTGCCACCATTTGTATAGGGGTGGGCAAGTGTAAACTTGTCCCATCCCTATTAATTTACGGGTACTCTTCGATTCTAGTTTCCTCGATTTGCGTGCCCTCGGGTCGTTTTACGAAAAACGTTTTTATAAATTATGAATCAACGGCACAGAACGAATCTAATAAAAATTGTCTCATCAAAAACGGAGTTCAGAAACGTAAATACGTAATCCTAAGGTTTCCGGTTTAGTCGTAAAGGACGTTAAAATAAAATCGTAAGTCCTAATCTCTTCTCGTAAATTTGTGAGTTTATGAACCAACACAAATTTAGACTCCAAAATAATATTCACGGATAAACTTATTTTCTGAAATGTCGGACTGTCACCAAAGACGGTGTATGTAAACGTAAGCACGTAACGTTGAATCCTCTGGTTTAGAAGTAGTCGACGCTACTTCAAGACGTAAATCCAAATTTCTTCCCAAAAATAAGTGAGTTCATATTGTAACATTAAAATAATGTTTTTAAATAATATTCGAGAATAAAATATCAACCATAAATTGACGGATTGTCACATTATGCGCCTACACAAGAGTATATTAGAAATACTAAAGACCATGGTACGAGGATGATGATTTCAAAACTGCTCCGTGGGTTAAGGCTGTTGAGTTTATGAAAGACATTGACCAGATCGGATGTGGATTATTTGGTGATATCAAGAAGTACATTGTAAAATGAAAAATTAAGCATGTTGTTGCAATAATTCTTGTAAGCCAAATGTTGTCGGTGATATGAATGTTACACTGAAAGACCCTTTAGGAACATTTCATGGCACAATTCACTACAAAGTTATAGCAAATGATTTATATGCATAAGACATTAAAGTAGGATCAGCTATAATACTCCAAAATGTATCAGTATTCATTCCAAAGACGTCAAATATGGCTCTCAACATTACTAGTCGAAATTTGGTTCGTCTATTTCCAAAAGAGGAAACCAGAAGTAATCACTTTCAGATTTGTTAGTTCATGTATTCTTGTTTGTAAAAGTACAGGCAGGCGAAGTAATCTTTTCCTGAATGTTAATTTAGGATTCTTATTTTGTTTGTTTGGAATTGGTAAATTGAGCAACTGACGGTGCTCAAGTGATCAACTTGTATTTATTTTGACTTGTCTTGTCGAGATACAAAGTCAACTAATGAAATTGTACTATGTTCTTTAAGGTTTTTTCTGCATTTACTAGCTTATAAGTATGTTGACAAAAATTTCATCATCACATACAACATACCCATTGTTTGTTTCTTTTGTCACAAACATTTTGAAAACATGTCTGATTACATTCCAACAGAAATACAAAGAGAAATAATGCTTAGACTCCATGTGAGAGAAATATGTAGATGTCGTCAGTTATACAAGTCACTGAAAGCTATCATTGACGCAGAAGATTTCATTCGTGATTACGGGTCTCATGAGGTTGCTAACTGCAGCTTCATTTACAATACAAGGAAGACGTTGTGGGTATCTTGTATAAGGTGGATGCTGACTTAGAATTCAGACTAGTTGAGAATTCTGTATTAAATTCTGCTTCGTTGGATCCACTATGCACTTCTGAAGGTATATGGTGTTTTATTGTTGCCGGCGATATCACATTTGTTCTCTTGAACCCAACATTGGAAAAAAAATGTGACCATCTTGGCACCATATATAGAGGCTCCTTTTTCCAAAAAAGTATTTGGGTTTGGTGTTTCTGAGGCAACAAAAGAACCTAGCATAGTGAAGATAACTAATCTAGTAGTTGAAGGTGCATGCTCAGTCTCTGTATTTACAATGTCCTCACGTGTATGGATTGATTTGTTACCCGAAGATTCGCCCCGGGGATCTCTTCGAATCAAAAGGGGCAGCCAGGAAGTGGTGGCCGGAAGAATTTATTGGGTGTGTTCTAAAAAGTATATTTGTAACCGTGGTCAAGAGCACAGAAGATTTATGATTTTGTACTTTGGACTAGATACTCACCGGGTTTATACTAGAAGATGTCCCTGAGGAGAACAAGAGCCATTCGACCTCTAACCACGCTTTCAAAACTAAACAATTGTCTCATAATTTTAGGAACAGTTGTTTTTCTAAGAGGATGAGTTACTTGTGGTTGGCAATTAGATGTGGTGGATGGCTTGCTTTCAATGACTGGAATGAATTTCTTTCAGAAAAAGGTTATCGAGTAAGTGCCAAAGTTATTGGGGTTTAAAAATAACAACGAGCCGATATTTGTGACAAGTGTAAACTCTGTTGGTTTTCCTCACATACTAGAAACATGGAACAGACCAACCGGACAGTTTGTAAACAACCTAGCTATTCAAGGAAGACCTGGTACTTTCATGGTCGGCCCCTACAAGGAATCGTTATTTCTTCTTAACAGTCCACCAAGTGAAATTATATAACACTCCATGCTATCTTATATCTGTTCTTGATATCAATGATTTATTGTATTTGAATTCTTTTGTTTAGTGTATGTACTGTTCTTAATCTTATTTACCAAATGCAATAGTGCTCAACCGTAGCACAATTTTAACAAATGATCAACTTCTGCAAAAAAACGTAAATATAATGCACAATAGATCAACTATATTGCCTATTTGAAAATGGCATTTAATATAAATAAAAACAAAAGTTCAACAAACAAGTTGTCCAAAAGACTGTGACCACCATTTTTAGGAATAATATCTGATAATAGAAGTTACATAAGTAATCAAGACGATCAATTGTACCCACTGTTGTTTGCACATTTAGTGGCAATCTTGTATGTCCAAAAGAAATCTGCAAAACGCTCCCGATAGGCTAATCCTGCTAGCAATGGATTAGTTACCTCTAATTGCTTATTTTTGGTCAACATAAACAAATTTCTCATTACCCAAATTCCACAATCGCCTAAAGGGCCAACATGCGTAGGAATATTAGTTACGTAACGGAAAGTGATTGAGTAATTGTTAGGATCAATCCCTTTCTTACTCATTACATCATTGTCCTCAAGATACTTTGGAATGACATGATGATATGTTTTAGCCAAGGCCAGCCACCATTTTCGGTATTCAACTTGAGTTTCTAGCAACTGATTAGGAAGCATGTTGTCGTAAATGGTTATGACACCAGAACGTAAATGTAGTTCAGCAACGAGCGAATGGTAATTCTCTTCATTGATTGGGAATTAAACCTATAATTTCGAATAAATTTTAAGTAGAAGCCATATTGAACCTAGACATAAAACATTAAATAAGATATAACATTTTCAACACCGACATCGGACCATGGGACACCATATGTAACACCAGAAGCAAAATGGGAACGAGTCTCCTTACTAAAAAGAGAGTATGAAAGAATGGGCCATGAATTACGTAATCGGCATCAGGCAGTCTATAGTGACACAAATATAAAATCCATAGTTCCAGGTGCTGTCATTTGAAAAATAAATTTATAAATGCCTAAATTCGTCTATATGAAAAATAACTATAATATCGAATAACCGTTTATATAGTTATACTTACGCTATCCGAAATCCAACCATCTTGTCCACGACCGATACCCAATAATCGTCCCTAAAATGCAGCTTTAACAGTTATTGAATCAGGACCCCATGGGAAATCGAAAACCTTATCCTTGTGGTGTAAAAGCAAGTCCATAATATATTTAGGAACAAGGGTTCGGGTTCTTGGTGCATTTGTTGTGCGCCATAAATCCTTCATAAACAAAGAAAATATTAAGAAAAATACTTTCAAATATATTTCATTAAAAAATTCAAATTTACAAATACATACCTCGGACCATTCGGGAATCTCATGATTATTAGGTCCCATCAATGGTATTGTAAACTTTTTAAGTTTCTTGGTTCTTCCACGAACCTTCGGCTTAGGTTGTGATGACTCAAGGGGGGGGGGGTGATGAAAGGGTCTTGTCGATGCTTACTAAGTTTAGTCTCACGTTGACTTTTAAGGGCTGGTTGTTCATCAACATTAAGTTAAGCCACATCCGGGACACTATCATTTGCGTTATTAGCTGACTGATCCATCGTACTTGACCCATGTTCAATTTCATGATGATTAACAGAATCTGAATTTGCCAACTGACCCGTTGAGATTCTAATATGATCAACATTATCCGCTAAATTTTCGTTAGAATGAAATTGGTTATTAGCAAGCTTTGATGCACAGTTTTTTTCTAGTAAAACATCTGCAACCCCAAAGTCTAGTTCGTCGAGTTTCTCTGTAGGATGGAAGCCGTTTGTGTTGTCGGACAAAATGCAAGTCTGGGATGCAACATATCCACAACTCATTTCTCGTGTCTGTATAAATTCGAGGGGATTAGAATACTTAAATCAAACAAGATGTATGAAGATCAAGTTATTACCTGAGTGTTTTCAAAAACTAAAAGATCATCTTGGATAAAGAATTGTCGTCAGACAAAAACTATTTTCCGTCTTTCGTTTGATTTAATTCATCCTTGGAGAAACCCTGAGAATTTAGCAGTATAAAGTATTATCACAAGGGGGAAGTTGAAATGTAATAGTATGACTAGAAGGGGGAAAGTGAGATACTATACATTGTCATTAGGAAGCGACTCGGTATGTTCTTTCTTAAGGGGAGACTCATTCAAAATTGAACAACTTAAAATATCAACTTCTTCTTTCGTTTGATTTAATTCATCCTTGGAGAAACCCTGAGAATTTAACAGTATAAAGCAAGAATTATATAATAATATACATTACATATATGTACATCGAAAAGGTGAATAACAAGGGGAAGTTGAAATAGAATAGTATGACTAGCATGGGGAAGTGAGATACTAAACATTGTCATTAGGAAGCGACTCATTATATTCTTTCTTAAGGGGAGACTCATTCAGAATTGAACAGCTTAAAATAACTTCTTCTGTGATAGGTGGAACAATCGAATCAGTGTCCATATACGAATCAATTGTGTTGGAGGCCTACAGGGCTGACAAAAAAATTAGAAAAAAACATGCTACCTTCAACTTCAGATGTGTTACCGTTTCATTGCTCAAAGAGATATTTGAAAACAGATATGTTACCTTTTCATTATGAAGCGATTCATGATTTTGGTCATTAACCGTTGATGCATTCGATTTTGAAGAGATAAAATCTTCATCTTCAGCTGTTTTAAGTGTATCAACTTCCATATCATTACACGCCTCTTTACCCTCGTTATGATCAGATGTGTTTGAACACGTATTCTCATTAACTGAAATAGGATGTTCTTCCTTGATCACCTTAGCATTAAACGGGCTGGATGGCTGCATAGTTGACAGAACATATTATATAGCAGACTGATATGAGTGAAATTACTCGTATCATTTATATCATAAAACGAGCTTAAATTGGATAAAACATATGAATATAGCCTTATATGTGCATGTTTTCTTGTTTCGTGTGTGTAGGTACCAAGATCACAAAAACCGGCAAAATCGACACGAGATTGGAGATTTCATCAAAAGCCAATAGACAAGTCGTTTTTATTCGAGGATTTAACTTTATCAAAGTATTTTGGGCCAGGTGGGTCCCACATAAGCTTAATGGGCCTTAAAGCCCAAATATGGAATTATGAATTTATTCACTTGGAAGGCCCAAGTCAAAGCCCTAAATAAATGATACGGATGGAGTAATATACTTTTGGGTCCAATACAAGCCCAAGTCCAAAAGCAAGAAAGGAAGAACGTTTTGGATGTTTATTAAACATTGGATCAAGGCCCAACACCAAAAGAAAAGGGACGATGGAAGTTTTATTACAACATTCGGGGTCCAAGTTTAGGTTAAAGCCCATGATGTACAAACAACAGTGACGGGTTGAAAGTTATATACTTTCCCTAGTCAAGCTTTTGGTCAAAAGAAAATAACAAAGAAAAAGAAGAGACGTGAGATAGAAAGAAAAAAAAGGGGAAAAACAAATATTCCCAGCTCAAGAACCTTTGATAAATTGGGGGTTTTCAGTCTACCCTCAATTGACCTTCACCTTCAAAATAATCACCAAGAATATAGGAGAATTATGGTGCGTGAGATACCAAGCACCAAGTGCCAGGGTGGCACTTGGTTGCATCATCCATCCACTCTCATTGGCCAATATCCTGCCAATCAGTCAGAGGGCCAATCCCAATCCTCCACATCATCTACAAACTAACACAAGAAGTACAAAAGATGTGCCAGGTTGGCAATCCGTGTGCACAAGGAAGATTTACAGCCCTTGTATCATAACCAATAAGAAAGAGAGTATAGAGATGCTACTTGAAGGGTCAAGATCTTTTCATCACCTCACCCCCAACACCTCTCTTTGGTTATAAATACCCCTGTATTTTTCCATGTAATGCATCCCTTTTTCATTCTTACTATTATAATGTTAGATTGTAGTTAGATAATGTAATTTTCTTTTTTATGAATGATGTAATGCTTGAATTGAATTAATAAAGTTAATTTTCAGTTTTTTTATCTCTTTATCTCTCGTTTAATTTTACTGTTAAAACTCATTTGCATCTTCTAAATTACAAATTGATATTATAAGTAAAAATCGTTCATATAACCTAGAATCAATAGGTTATGTGAATGATTAGTGAGAATAAGGGGAGAATAGTTTAATCCTACTGATTAAGCTAAAACAAAGCTGTTGGTTCGATGTATTATCACGGTTTGAGGTCTTACTGCTAATTTGTGATGGCTGATGGTGGTTTATTGTTTTGGAGTCGTGTTAAAATAGATAGCTCAGCGCTAACCTACTTCATCAATGGATTCGTCATTTAAATTGGTTATGTACAATTTAATTTTTATGCAATTTTTATTGTTAATCGTTGGGTAATATTTGTTTTTAGTTGACTAATGTGTAGTTTGTTTTGATGATTCATGTTAAATGCTTTCAAGTTATAATTTGATTATAGATCTGTGTTTGTTTTCTTAATGAATTAAACCTGCTTATTTAACTTGTTTGTTTCATATGAATGTTTGTCTACTGCCTAATGATGCTTGTTTAGATGCTATTATGAGCCTCATATGCTGGTATTGTAGAGTATCGTGTTATGTTGATACTGATGTTTTGAATCTTTGAGTAATGATATGAATCTGTTTTAAGGATCTACTTTTGATTTTAGGTTTGATAGTTTTAATAATCTGCTGAATGTGTTTGGATAAATTGAGTTTTCATTATATAATTATTGAAAATTAAATCTGCTTAAATCCATGTAATTGATCTGCTGATTCATAATGAGTGTTGGTTAACTGATTTGGTTTTAAATACTGAAATTAGTCTGCTGTTATGATTGGGTTTTGCCTGATTTGAAAGTTTCATTTGCTGCATATATATTGTTCCTGGTTGCACTTAGTTTCCACTGTATTGATTCGGATTGCCTATTATAATTTGCTTGTGAGACTTGCTGTTAGATGAGGATTTAGAGTTCAATCTAGGGTTGCTGATTTTTAGAATGTGAAATATCCGTTTAAGTTGCTGTAATTCGTATAATACATAGAGTGTTTAGTCAGTTTTTTTATTTGACTGCTGTATTATCTTTCTTTAGGTGCTTTTTTTACTGATTTGTTGTGATTTGCTAAGTACTGTAACGTGAGTAGGAGATTTTTGGTTGTAAAAAAACAAAAAAAACTTCCTTCAAAAATATTATATCCAAAAATTTTGTCACAAGCAGGTCTCGAACTCGAGAACTGCACGTTATAGGTCAAGCGTGTTAGCCAACCGTGCTAGCTTTGCTTTTAGATATATAATTGCACTCAGAGTTATATATATTAATCTCTATATGGGCTGTCAGTTTTAATTTTAAACGTTTTATATAACTTTTAGTTTAAAGAATTTTAAATAAATAAATTATTTCTTTCTAAAATAAATTGTTTAATTAGTTTTGTCAAAAATTATTAGATTTAACAAAATTTTATAAATACATAAATATTATAATTCCTTTTAATCATAAATAGTTTATTTTAAATTTGCAACAATTATTTAGTTTAAATTAAATTTAAAAAATAATAATAAATAAAATAAATCAAGTTTTAAAAAAAAAAGTAATATAGATTTAATTTGTCTTTTAGATTTATTTTGGGTAGACGATTCATGCACTTTAAAATTTGTAGGATTAATTTAGATAAAAACCGAAACCTATTCGAATCAATTGTCCAAATTAAAACGAAGTCTCAAATTCACAATTTCTTCGTGTACAACGAACCGGGATCACTCTCGTGTTTAATTGATTCGTCTTTAGCTTATTTTGGACTATTACTTTTTCCTAAAGGTAATTTCCTTAATTTTCTCTATAACGTATTATATTAAAATACACCGACACTTTCCCACACATCAAAAATTTTGGCGCCGCTGCCGGGGAAATTGTGTAGGATTCTTTCGTGGCGATTTGCTGATCGTTGATTTGAAGACCCTCTCCGTCCTCGGAAAGTTTTGTTATTTTTCTATATATATAATAAATATCGGTTTTCGTGTTTTTTGTTATTAATATATTGTATTATGTAGAACAATAAATTTACCTACCTCCAAAAGCATGAAAACGCAAACCTTAGTTGGTATTTCATCACCTAACTATTGTATTCGAATCCAAAAAAAATAAAATAAAGGCAAAATAGATAAATACTAATAAAAAGTTTGAACTCGATTTATACAAACTATAAGGTGGGTATAAGGCAACGAGCTATAAAAGGCCGTTTAAGGAAAAAGGTTTTTAAGTGCTTTGTGCCACCTCGTTTCCCCGCTTGCTTGTGCGTATATTGAGAGGGATGACCGATTACTGGTTTGCCAACTCAAGTAGTAATAAACCTTATTTTTGTCGTTGTTTACTTATTGAACCTCGAGACTTTTAGGTTTTCACCTACGTTTCAAAGTCGAACGAGGGTAGTTTGCTTCTATGGTAATTATCCTTACTCCTTGTTTTTATCAATCTTTGATTGAGCAATACCAAATAAAAATACCAAAACTAATCTTCTTAATCCTCTCTCATGTTTAATTCTTTTCTCCTCACCCTCCAATTTTTAATTCTTTTATGAATTCCTTCGTTCGTTGTGTAGGGTGTGGAGAACCGTTATATGGTCTTTTACCATGTCGAGGTGTACATGCGAGCGTTGTGTAAATGACTTACGTAACGATTTACAAGTTCGATTTTGTCATTTTCGTAATGATATTACTTCACGCGGAAACCTGAATTTTTCAAATAACTCTCTCGATTTTTACCCACCTCCACACCCCACATACAAGACACCCTCGTGTGAGTTATGTGCAAACGATTCTCATTTTGGTGTTGATTGTTCACATCGATTCTCGCTTAATTACGAGCAAGAACCAGGCTACAATCAAAACTATAATGATAATTGGTATCCACAAGATTCACCGAGTTTACCACAAAAATATCTTTGTTGTGAGTATTGTGGGGGTCCTCGCGAGAGTTTTAATTGTCAACCGAGGGATCAAAATTTTTATGAGCCCAATCCTTTCTATAATTTTATTTCCTTCGGATTTGACCAACCCCCACAATATTCTCTTGATGGTGAAGGTTTTAGACGAATTGAAATGTTATTTCAAAAGATAATGAATCAAGAAAGTGTTGAAATTTTTGAAAAAAGCATCGAAGATATGGTGCATGAAAAGAGACGAATTGAGAAAGAGATTAACGATATAACTAATGAATTTGGGAATTCGAAGATATCGAGGTGAAATAATTGATGACAAGTTTAAAAGAGAGTGTGAGATTAAGATTAGAAAACTTTTGCAAAATTATAATGGATTAAGCATTGAGATCTGAAAGAAAGAACAAGCTCAAGATGAAGCAGAGTATCTTGCTACTCGTGAACTCGAGCGTTCTTTTCTTTATGACGATGACGATGATGATGATATATCCGATCTTACTCCATCTCATGACATCACTACTCCTATTCTTGATTCTTCCACCATGGAACCTGAAAGTTCTTTAAGCATGGGGGACGAGCATATTAGCACTATTCCAGAAACGTAATTGGGCGAAGTAATAAAGTCATGTGTTGAGATCCTTGTCCAAAACCCAAGAGAGTCCGATAGAATTTCCAATGGAACGTGTGATTTGTCACATTGTGATGACGCTCCTTCTTCCAATCACTTTGAGATTTTCTCCAATTCTAATTGTGAAAGAAATGAAGATTTTGAGTATGATACGACTTTTAGTAAAATATATAATGAGGAGTTCTCCGATGAAATCTCTTAAAAAGATGACATTCACGACTCAGATTAGGAGGGGTTTTCCGATGAACCTACTCTTCTTCACCCATTTCCACCGGGAAATGAGGATGATAGTGATCCGAGTTTTGAGAGGTTCACCTTTGAACTTACTCCTTTAGACCAATTTCCACCAGGAAATGAGGTCGATTTGACTATTCCGATGCTTGAGAAGTTCACCGATGAACTTACTCATTTAGATGAGGTGGAAGACGTGATTCTTCGAGAAAAATTATCAGACGTTTGTCTTCTCATTTCTAAAATCTAAGCTTTGAATTATAAACCTATTACCAAGTCTTTCTCACCATCTCCTATCCCCGTTGAGGATAGTGATCCGCTTATGGAAGAAATTGACACTTTTCTTGCTTCAAATGATTCGATGCCACCGGGTAATGATGATCTCGACCCGGAGGGGGACGCTCTCTTTTTAGAGAATTTACTTGATGATAATTTTGTCCCAAGTCCTACTCCTACCCACTTTGATCTTAATGTGTGGGTTTTTTATGTGGCTCATTTTGAGTATCATAACCCCTTTGTTCACATTCCAAAGAGTGACAAGGTCAACAAAGTTATGCATGTTGATACCACTATGGATGAGACCTTCATCCCACCAATACCATGTGCTTTATATGATTATGGATTAGCATGGGGGACGACACCGTGTTGTCTATTCCTTTCTCTCCCGAGGACGAGGTATTCGACCCCGGAATCATTGATTTAGGGAAATCTTGGCTTTTCACCGATGCAATAATTGAAAGATTTTTCGATCACCTTGGTGCGAGTTTATCTCAGAGATCTTACTATATCCATTTCATGATTTGTGACATTGACCACCATCTCTTTTTGGAGATTTATGTTGGAGTTTCATTCTCTCGTTTGTCATCAGACAACGAGGATGTGATCTTTGACCCCGACATCGTGCGTTATGATGGATTTTATTCCGATTTTCACCATTTTCCCTAAGGACCAATGAATGCGGGGATCGAGTCGAGCTCATGACTCGGTTAACAAAAACGAGGTGCCTTATGGGGGAGTCCCATACATTCTATCTTCTTTCTATTTTCTAACACTAATAAGGCTTGATCTTTTCAAGCTCGTGCTCGTGTTTTGTTGTGATGTGAATCTTAGGTATGACCCTAATCACTAAAGACTCGCGTGTTTGGTTTTTGCCCGGTCCACTCGAGCTTCCGTACTTTGATTGTCAAAAGGGGCACTCACTATCCTTTAATTTTTATCGAGTAACGTTTTATCATAAAGCATAATTAATAAACGGCTTATAGATTTGCGCACTCATACCATGTTAGGACTTTTGCATAAGACTCTTTGTGTTCTAGCAAGGGGATGTTACTCTTGAGCTAGGAAACATTGAGGACAATGTTTGGTTTTAGCATGGGGGAGTCAATCGATATAATCGCTTGCAGTTTCTTTTGTCGTGTTTAAACGTAATCGTTTTTCTCGTTTTTCATAAAAAAATTTAAAATTTTTAGTGCAATTTTGTGTTTAAAAATAAAAAAATAAGTGTTTTTGACACAAATGTAGGCTTTCCGTTGGTGAAAATAAGAATAGTTTTTGACTCGAATGGTTTTTACCTTAGCTCATTCCTTAACGTGCTTAAATCAAGTTTTGCTAGACTTTTATATAGGGAACTTTAAAATGCGAAAGTCTTAACTCATACGGGTTTAAGAACAAGAACTTTTCGCAAGTTCCTATAATTGATCCTAGTAAGTCATTTATCAAGGAAACTTTAAAACGCAAATTCTAAACTTGAAAAAGTACAAGAAGATGCAAGATCCTATAGATGACTTGGAAACCTAAAACTTTGATTTAATAGGCTAAGTGTCCATTAATCTCACATCTTTGAGATTTTACAATATCAAGAACAAGAGATGATAGAGTTGATCATAATTTTTGAGGTTAAGTCTTCCTTGTATAAGTATTTTTGTGTTTGATTCTTTCTCCTCGTATTTATTTTTCACGCTTGAATATTAAATTGCTTAATAAATGAAGTTTTTAGCGGTTTGGGCACAATATCTTAACTCGTAACTCCTTCTTTTTCTTCCATTGTAATTAAAGTAAGAACACATTGAGGGTGTCAGCGTCATGGACTTTTTGATCATGGGATTGCGGAAATTTGGTTTACTATATATATCATTATAAAGAAGAATAAATAAAAACATGTTCTCTATGATCCTTCGGATGGGAGTCATGTAGCACTAGCCTTGGCATTAGATCCTTAGGGTGTATGGCATGGTGAAGTGTTTAATAAAAATTGCTTCATCATCGTGAGCCTTAGGGTGGAGGGTGAATGTCAATTCCCTTGTTTATGTCCAAGGAGCCTTAGGGTGTGGATCATAGATAAGGAGCACGTTTACATCTTAAAGAGCCTCAAGGTGTATGATGTAAATGTTGCTAACTCCATTAATAAAGTCAAAATCGACTTTGGAGGAATAATTGTTGCTTTAAGTAGTCCTATTAGCCAAATTTCGAATCCGGGAATTCATTCCTAAAATCGTGTTAAGTTATCCTTGATGTGGGCTTTCTTTAGTGACAACGGTTTTTGAGGTCGAGGTTAGGTTTTGAGTGTTAGGTTTACATCATTTTTGCCTTAATTTTTTGACTAATAATTATTAAATAAGTCAAATGAGCCTTTGGGTGAATGACAAAATTTAAAATCTATAGATACCATTAGGAATAAAGGAGATTGAGTTTAACACAAATTACTTGTATAAGTGGTCTTAACATTGGAACTTATGATTGACAATGATCTTGTTTTTAAACATGGCATGGAAAGAGTGAAAAGTTGAGGACGATGAATCTATTCAAGTTTTATGATCCTAAAAGTTATTTTTCAATAATGAAAGCAATACATTATGTTTTTGCAAAATAAAGTATCAAAAGTTGAATAAAAGTGTAGTTAGTAGCTTTATTTTATCATTGCGTGAGGACACGGCAATTGCTTAGAAAGGGGGAGTTTAATATGAGTGAAATTACTCATCTCATATATCATAAAACGAGCTTAAATTGCATAAAACATATGAATATAGCCTTGTATGTGCATGTTTTCTTGTTTCGTGTGTGTAGGTACCAAGATCAAAAAAACCGGCAAAATCGATTCGAGATTGGAGATTTCATCAAAAGCTAATACACAAGTTGTTTTTATTCGAGGATTTAACTTTTTCAAAGTATTTTGGGCCAGGTGGGTCCCACATAAGCTTAATGGGCCTTAAATCCTAAATATGGAATTATGAAGTTATTCACTTGGAAGGCCTAAGTCAAAGCCCTAAATAAATGATACGGATGGAGTAATATACTTTTGGGTCCAATACAAGCCCAAGTCCAAAAGCAAGAAAGGAAGAACGTTTTGGATGTTTATTAAACATTGGGTCAAGGCCCAACACCAAAAGAAAAGGGACGATGTAAGTTTTATTATAACATTCGAGGTCCAAGTTTAGGTTAAAGCCCATGATGCACAAAGAAAAGTGACGGGTGGAAAATTATATACTTTCCTAAGTCAAGCTTTTGGTCAAAAGAAAATAACAAAGAAAAAGAAGAGACGCGAGATAGAAAGAAAAAAAAAGGAAGAACAAATTTTCCCAGCTCAAGAACCCTAGATAAATTGGGGTTTTCAGTCTACCCTCAACTGACCTTCACGCGCTCCAAAATAATCACCGAGAATATAGGAGAAGTATGGTGCATGAGATACCAAGCACAAAGTGCCAATGTGGCACTTGGTTGCATCATCCATCCACTCTCATTGGCCAATATCCTGCCAATCAGTCAGAGCGCCAATCCCAATCCTCCACATCATCCACAAACTAACACAAGAAGCACAAAAGATGTGTAAGGTTGGCAATCCGTGTGTACAAGGAAGATTTACAGCCCTTGGATCATAACCAATAAGAAAGATAGTATAGATATGCTACTTGAAGGGTCAAGATCAATTCATCACCTCACCCCCAACACCTCTCTTCGGTTATAATTACATGATGAGACTGCTTTTATACATAGTCTCATCGTCCAAAATGGGTTTAAAATGCATAAAATATCATAAAAAGTGCCAAATATATGCTTGTGTTTGTTCAATGTGTATTTTAGGTATGAATATTGAGAAAATGGCAAAAGATCACAAGAAACAAGCAAAAACGAACACGGGAAACGAAACCACACAATAAACCGGGCCCTAGAGTTGATTTTCCAAGAAAAACCCTTGAAGAATTGAAGATTGTACAAGAAGGGTCCTTCATTATTGAAGAATTGACACTTTAAACCCTTGTATATTCATAATTACAATTGTGGTCCTTAAAGTTTGTCAAAATTACAAAAAGGACTTTCAACTTTGAAGAATTGGCAAGAATGGTCCCTTAATTATGAAGACTTGTCATATTAGTCCTCCACATAGTCTAAAATATAAGTCAAGACCTTGAGGATTGAAGACATTACAACTTTGGTCCTTCAAATATCATCAAATGGCAAAACAAGTCCTTGAAATCCCTTTGCAAAACTTTTTGGGGCAAAAGCCTAAAAATCAAAACTTGTTTATAAAGGGAAATCTGATATTGGCTTATTAAAACTGAAATGAAAGGAGAAATAAAGACAAAGGGGGTGAATCTGCCAAGACATAAAAGAAACATAGACCAGTGCCATGTTGACACGTGCCCCACTACACACTCTCATCCAATCACTAGCCACCAAACCTCGACATCACTATCCACTCAGCCGTTTATAACTAACCAATATTAATTATTTATTTAAACGCGCTAAACATTTTTTTCAAATACTAATCCGGATCAAACCCACCACTATATACCTCAAGAACATAATTAGGGATTTCTTAACCCTTGTGAATTAGACCCTAATACCTTCCATATTTATGATTAACCTAACACTAATCATAACCCAACTCACAAATACTTGCCACCTCATCCCAAGAGTCCACATGATACGTCCCCTTCTACAAAGTTGAGAAGAAGACAAGAATTGCCAAGAGATCAAACGGCCACAACACATGCTTCACTCCTAGGCTACTTGGACACCTTAGGATCACAAGGCAACAAAAGAAAGTCACATGTTACAACTCCAACTCACAATTCAGTCAAGAGAATTTCAAACTGCAAGGGCATTCTTGGAAGTTCACCACTAGCGTTTCATGTTTTTTATTCAGCATTTTAGGTTTCTTGTAGCCTATATAAGGCCGTAGCATTACAACATTTCATTTTGTTCTTGGATTCCTAGGTCAAAAATTTGTAAAGCCTTATTTTCTAAGTGAATGAAAAAAGTGTGTGATTTTGTGACGAATTCCAAGTTCCAATATTTATATCTTATTGCTATTGTTATATGTTTGTGATTTTGAAGTTTTAAAGTTTGGTCTAAAGTTTTGTGCAAGTTTGAAAAAGTTTTCAAAAATCTGATTATTTTTCTAAGTCTTAGTTCAAACACTTGAACTCTTGGATTATAAGTGATCATAACACCCTAATAAAGAGATTATCAAGGTGTAGTGAGCTTGTTGTTTGGGAGGATTCAAGGAGTGGGGAACAAGCTTGAATCAAATCAGTTTCATTTTTCATTTTTATATATATAATCTGTTTGCTACTCACCTTGTTATTCTTGGCAGCTATTGGAAACTTGTGCCTTGTTTAGCTAGGCACATAAGCTCAACAATTCATGAGTGTGGATGTATATTCATGAGGTTTGAGTTCTCTTTTCTAAAAATCTGTTGAAAAAGTGGTTATAAGTGATTTTGTGATCTGCTGTTGGATGAGGTGTTCTTATGGCTTAAATCTTGTTAATACTGCATGATATTGTTGGTATGATGCTAGATTAGGCTTGGGTAAACCTGTTATACACATTTGCTTTGTTAAATCTTGGATTAAAAGTGAAAGGGGTGTTTGGGTCTACTGTTTTAAGGTTTTAGTTTGAGTTTGAGTAGGTGCTAAGTGTTTATTAGTGTTGGTATATGTTTATTAAGTGATTGTGTGCTGATATATGTAAGTTTTGTGCTTTGAAACACCAAATCTGAGATTGTGCTATAACTACTTTGATTTTGCCTATTTTGACTTGAAATCTTGGGAACACTTAGAGTGTATGCATGTTTAGGGTTGAAAAGTGGTAAAACATTGTTTGTGTAATCTGAGTAATTGATTTGAGGGTTTAAAGTTCAAAGATTGGTCAAGTATATCAGAAAAAGTCACTTATGTTCATCATTTGTCCATTAGTTACCTCACATAGGCTTGAATCTAGGTTAATTCTTTGAATCAGTGTATGATATGAGTTGATTTTTGTTCACTTGAATTTATTTAAGCTGTTGTATGCTTTTGGTGCCATTTGGTTGGCTTAATCTTGCTAAATCTGCTTATTTCATCAAATCTGCTTATTTTCCATGTCTGTGCTAGATCTGGTAATTGTTTGATTAAACTGTACATATTGGCTTGGTGAAATTGTGTTTTCTTTGTTAATATTGACTCCTTATAACCCACTGGTTATAAGGGTGCCTTGTTTGTTCATCAATTCCAACAAAAGTCCACTAAAGACAAACAGTCAAGAAAGTCAAGAAGTGGGAACCCTTTCCCACTGTTTCTAGCCACTGCTAGTGTTAATTGTCATTCAACTCATCAATAAGCTATAATAGCTTATTTAGACTTGCAACAACTTTGTTTTTGTAATCAATCTTCCTTATTTGACCCATTTGACTATACTGGAGCATTTGAGACTTTGAATTTTAGGTTTGACTAGAAAACCAACTTAGTTGACTTTTTCATAAGTGCTTATTTGCTTTTTCCAGCTTATTCAGTGTGCTTTTTGGAAATCTTTTTGATTATTAAGCTTAGTTTAGTGATTTGAAACATTTTGCAAAAAGAATCAGCCCTTGAATTGGTCTAGAACTCGAAAACGACTATTTTGTCGTTTTGTGCAGAGAGCTTTTGCTTATTTCAGGCTTATTTCTTGGGCTTATTCAAAAATACTTTTTACAAACAGCTTTATAAGGTCAAGAGAAGGATGTGTGTCAAATTTCAGCTTATGGTATTAGCTTATGGCTTAATGGGCCAAAAAGCCCATTAAGAATAAGCTGAATTTCATTAAGCTGTGATAAGCTCACTTTCAGTTTTTGGGCCTTTGGAGTTTTGTGTTTAAATATGAATTTTAAGCTAGACTGGAAGTTTTGAGCTTATTTGGACAACTTTTTCTTATGGGCCTTAAATAAGCCCATTAAGCTAACTGTTTGGCCTTTTAGCCCATTTGGAGGCCCATTAGGGGTATTTTATAATTTCACTTTCATTTTCTGTTTATTTAAGTGAAATTAAACTAGTTTGCAAGTTTTTAGAATTTTTTATAAATTTTGAATTTTTATTAATATTTTATTATTATTTTTTATTAAAAATTGTTTTTAATATTTTTGCAACTTCTTCATTTTTCTTAGGTTAAATACATTAAGTTAGGATTTTTAAAACTTTTAGATTAATTTTCTTGTCATTTAATTAATTTCTAGGATTATTTTAATATTTTAATAGTTTTTAATCATTTTTAAATAGTTTTAATTAATTTTAAATTTTCCAAAAATAGTTTTTAGTTTCATTAAATTCTTCTAGAGGTTTACAAATTGAAAAATCTCATTTTGGGCTTTTTGTTAATTAATTTAAATTTTTGGGATTTAATTAGCATTAAAAAATTATTATTTAATTAAATAAAAGGTTCGAGTGATTTTTGATTTTTTGTAAACTCTGATTACATTTTTTAGGATTTATTTCAATTTTCTAGGAATTTTTAGGGTAATTTTTAAATTTCGTCACGTTTTACGGTTTTACGTTTACGACTTTCGTCTTAGTGTAATTTTAACCGTAACCGTCATCCTTTTCTCTCTCCTTTCTTCATAATCATAATCACAAACATTTAATTATCTAATAATACAACACACTAGCCTCCTTGAGAACGAACTCACTCATTGGGTCATTTGTGCACGGTTTTCCTAAACCGTCGTACTTACCCTAATTACGCTCTTTGTTTTCCTAAACAAAAGTGTATTTTTACAACCATCATTTTGGCGCCGCTGCCGGGGAGGCGTGTTGTGTTTTGATTTGACCAAATTTTGCTTTTATATTAGCCATAAGAACTATTTGTGTGATTAGCACTCTAATCATACGTATTATCGGTTTTTCGTTTTTGTGTGAATATTATAATATATTGTATACGTAAAATAATAAATTCACAAGTACTCCAAAAGTGTGAAAACACAACCTTGATATGGGATTTCATCACTCAATCATTGTATTCGAATTTCAAACAAAGAAAAAAAAGGCAAAATAGATAATTACTTTCATGAAGCTTGATTTTAATAAACACAAACTATAAGGTGGGTATAAGGCGGTTGTATTTCACGACCTAAGGGAAAAAGGCTCTTAAGTGCTTAGCGCCGCCTCGTTTCCCCCGCTTGCTTGTGCGTGTTAAGAGAAAAAGGGCTAATCGAGGGCTTCCCAACCAAAGTATTATCTACGTATCTATATATTTTCTTGGTTTCAAAAGATTAAACCATCTTGAACGTTTTGGTGTTCCACCAACGTTCTAAAGTCATCGAAGGCGTTCACTTCACGTGATTGTTTTCATTCCTTGAGTCTCCTTTAATCGAGAGATTTGATTTGAGGAGAGATTTGTAGATATTTGTCTACGTAATACATCACCAAAATCGAAAAAAGCAAAAAAAAAAACAATCAAAAGCACAAAAAAATTGAAAATTTTAAAAACACCCAAAAGAATCTTATTTGCTCATCCCCACGTTGTACGTGACGTTTATGCAAACTCGCAACCAAGCAAGACGTGCACGTAAACGTAGAAACCGAAAAGAAGGAACGCCTTCTAGTGAAGAATCTCCTATTGACGAACCTATCGTAGAACAAGAAGCAACCATGGCTAATCGGACTATGATGGAGTTACTTCAAGCACCCACCGAGGGTTATGGAGAGGCTATTGTGATTCTCGCTATCCTTGCGGAGAATTTTGAAGTTAAGACGGGTTTTTTGTCGATGATCCAAAACAACAAATTCCGTGGTGATGAAAAGGACAACCCTCACAACCATATCCACCAATTCAATCGTGTTACCGCCACTTGCAAGTTTAAGGACGTCTCTAACGACTAGATTAAGATGATGCTTTTTCCGTATTCCTTAGCGGGGCCCGCTAAAATTTGGTTAGATAAAGAGCCACCCAATTCTATATTGACGTGGAAGGATCTCGTTTTGAAGTTCGTGAACCAATTTTTCCCGTCCTCTAAGACTACGCATTTGAAAAACGAGATTTCGAAATTTTCACAAGAGTTTAATGAGAGTTTTTCTACGGCTTGGAATTGGTTTAAGGAAATGTTACATGAGTGATCATGGTTTTTCCGACTTGCATCAAATTGACACATTTTATAATGGATTGAACGATCATGAGAGAGATTATCTTAATGCCGCCGCGGGTGGTAATTTTTTGTGTAAAACGGTCGAGGAAGCATTGTTGATTATTGAGAATAGGTCTAAGGTCTATAGTCCACGTAACACATTGAGTGTTAGCAAGGCTTCGTCTTCACCTTCATTGTCACATACCATCAATGCTTGCCAAATTGAGGTAAATTTGGAAAACAAGATTTTTGATAAGCTTAAAGGATTGTTAATTGAGTTTAAAGTTGGTGAACAACCCACTCCCGCAACGGCTAAAGCGGTTGAGGTTTCTTGTATGTATTGCGGTAGAGGTCATGATTTCTCTGAGTGCATTACCAACGGTGGTAACACTTCGAGTGCCTACGCGACAACGGGAACTTATAACCAAAACGGTCAAGTTACCCGCACTAATCAATTGACTCTACCGGGTTTTGCACCAAATCAAAATGCTAACAATTATCGAAACAATCAAGTTGGTTACCAAGGAAACCAAAGGAACAATTATAAGGGTAACAATTATGGGAATCAAGGGGCAAATAATCAAGTGTAAAACAAAAATCAAAATCGTGATTTTCAAAACAACAAGGGTTTGCAAAACTTGAAAGATCTTCTAAATGATATTGTTGAATATGCAAATGGAAATGATGCTAGGTTTGATAATATACAAAGGGATATCATTAGCCTAAGATCCGAGTTTAAGAATGACTTGAAAATTGAGTTGAAAAACGAGTTAGCAAATGAACTTGAGTCTCATGCAAACAAAATGGAGAGTAATGTGCAAAGGTTACAACAAAACCAACAAAAGATGGAACAAGGGCAACATGAGATAAAACAAGAGATGCTTAAGGCTGATAAGAGGCAATCTATGTTTGAGGACAAAATTCATCTATGTTTGAGGCTATAATGTGTCGACCGTCTTCTTCGAGTAGTCTTCCTAGTAACACCATATCAAACCCTAAGGGAGAGATGAAAGTGATTACCACACGTAGTGGTAAGACCTTTAAGGAACCAACTCCTCAACCAATTACTCCAACGGTGGAGGAAATTGAGGAAGATCCCGAGGTGGTGGTCGAAGAGGAGCATATCCCAATCCCACGAAGTACCGCTCAAACCAAACCTACGGTTGACCCATTACCATCATTGGAACCCGAGCTTCCAAAGCCTACGCCTATTCTCCAACCCACACCACCTTTTCCTTACCCATCGAGACTTCGTAAGGAGAAACGGCAAGAACGTGAGAATTACCAATTTGAGCTTTTTATGAAAATGTTTCGTGATTTGAATTTTAACATATGTTTTGCCGACGCTTTGGTCATGATGCCTCGATTTTCCGCTAACTTTAAGAGTATGCTAAACAACAAGGAGAAATTGCAACAATTGTCTAGTAGTTCATCGGTTTATCTTAACCGCATACCTCAAAAGTCGGTGATCCCTGTAAATTCTTGATTCCATGTGCTATTCAAGATATGGAAGAATGATATGCCTTGGCCGATCTTGGTGCTAGTATTAACTTGATTCCTCTTGCAATCTTCAAGTCGCTCAATCTTCCTAATCTTACTCCTTCAAGAATGTCTATCGAAATGGCCGATCATTCCACAATTCCCGCATGTGGATTGGGCGAAGACGTTTTTGTGAAAGTGGGAAAGTTCTATTATCCGGTAGATTTTATCGTTGTCGATATTCCCACGTATCCTCAAGTTCCTCTTATTTTAGGTCGTTCGTTTTTTGATACGTCAATGGCGTTGATTGATGTGCATGCTAGGAAAATCACCTTACATTTCAATGACGAGGAACTTGTTATAAACGCAACACAAAACTCTCAACTTTCTCATGTTTATTCCGTCGCGACTATAAACCATGTTGATATGATCGAAGTCGTTTGCGAGGAATTTGCACAAGAATTTTTATGTTTGGTGATGAAGAAAATAGTGGCAATCCCAGTATGCTCGATCCTATTCTTGATAATTCGACACCATCCTTCACTCCATTTGAAGGTGGTGGTTTTACATTGGAAGAATTTGATGTTCCTCGTACTTGTAAAGAAGACCTCGAGAACGATGAGGACTTCTCGATTATCAAGGACTTTCTGAACGATTTCCCATTTCCTCCGCCCGAGGAGGTTATGAGTATCAAAACCAAATCTTCAATCGAGGAACCACCAATCCTCGAGTTGAAAGATTTACCTCCTCATCTTGAATACGTATTCTTGGAAGGAGACGATAAGTTGCCGATTATTATTGCGAAAGATCTTTTGGATGATGAAAACATCGCACTTATCAATGTTCTAAAGGACCACAAAGGGGCAATTGCGTGGAAATTATCCGACATTAAGGGGATCGACTCTAAATTTTGTACCCACAAAATCGTAATGGAGAAGGACTACAAACCCGCAATCCAATGTCAAAGGAGGGAGAACCCCAAAATTCACGACATCATCGAAAAGGAGGTCCTTAAACTCCTACGCGACAATGATTTACCCTATTTCTGATATCCCTTGGGTGAGTCCGATTCATTGTGTCACTAAAAAGGGAGGAATGATAGTTGTGCCAAATGATGACAACGAGTTAATTCCAACTCGACTCCTGACCGGTTACAGGGTGCGTATCGACTATCGTAAGTTGAATGATGCCACTCTTAAAGACCATTTTCCCTTGCCCTTCATGGATCAAATGTTGGAGCGTCTAGCGGGAAACGATTTCTTTTGCTTCTTAGATGGTTTTTCCGGTAACTTCCAAATCACCATCGATCCTCGTGATCAAGAAAAAACTATGTTTACGTGTCCATATGTAACGTTTTCCTATCGTAGAATGTCATTCGAACTTTGTAATACACTGGGAACTTTTCAACGGTGCATGATGGCTATTTTTCATGACATGATCGAGAAGACGATGGAAGTCTTTATGGATGATTTCTCCTTGCTTGGTTGTTCGTTCACTTCATGTTTGTCGAATCTTGAGAGAATGTTAAAACGTTGTGAGGAAACCAACCTTGTGCTCAATTGGGAAAAATGTCATTTTATGGTTAAGGAAGGAATTGTTGGAAATACGTTTTAACGTATATTAGAAGTATCGGTCACTCCAACAATATTGTAATACGTTTAGTAGCTCGTAGTTAATGGTTAAGTTACATTAATGTTTAACCCGGCCCATGGGCTTGTCATGGGTCAGAGGCCCAAGTCCATTAAGGACTTGGGTATATAAACCCATTTCCACCATGGAAAGGGTGTTGGTTGTTTCACTTTGTTTAATTCAATATACACATTTTCTCTCACTTTTTCTCTCTAATTTCTCTCTCTAGAAACATCAACCCACCTTATTGATTCACAAGATTATCACAAATCTACAATTGGTATCAAGAGCCATGGGGTGATTTAAGGTAATGATTTGTGTTGTTTTTAGTTTTTTATTGTATTAGTGGTTTTTAGGAAAATCTATCTTGAATCTTGAAGTTTTTGGTGATTTTGTTGTTGGGATTAGTAGATAAGTATTGGGTTTTACTTATTTTGGTTGAAATCACAAAACTTTTCGTGTAATTTGGTAAAAATATGGGTTTGTTCTTAATATTCAATACGACTGTTTAAACAACGAACCAATTTTTCCAGTTTATTCCGAACCAACAAGTTTTTCCTGATAAACAAGTATTCTGGATAAACAAGTTATTCCGGATAAACAAGTATTCCGGATAAACAGGTTATTCCGACCAAGCTATTCCGAATCGACTTATTCCGAACCAACTGTTATTCCGGATAAACAAGTTATTCCGGATAAACACGTTATTCCGGATAAAGTGATATTCCGAACGAAGCACGTTATTCCGGATCAGTTATATTCCGAACCAAGGGTGTTCCGAATCAAGCTCAACAACTTATTCCGGATCAGTGATATTCCGAACCAAGGGTATTCCGAATCAAGCTCAACAACTTATTCCGGATCAGTGATATTCCGAACCAAGGGTATTCCGAATCAAGCTCAACAACTTATTCCGGATCAGTGATATTCCGAACCAAGGTATTTTTTATTCCGAATCAACTTAATTATTCCGAACCAAGGGATATTATTCTGAACCAAGGGATATTTTACTAGTTTTTTCGACGATTTTTAGAGGATTTAATCTTGGTTTCTTACACACGTTTTACTTCAACAACACAACACAACTCACAACCTTACTTCACTGCTCGATCAACCGATAATCTTTGATTCTTTAAAGTGATCAAAATGAATCCGAGTTCATTAATGCCTCAAATGACATCACTTACGGATATTTCCTTCATAACGGGAACGGATAATCGCCCTCCAATGCTCATTAAAGAAGTCTTTGAAGCATGGCAAGGCCGTATGATGTCATACATTAAGGGAAAACCGACATATGGGAGGCTTATGGTCAAGTCAATTCTAAATGGTCCACTTGATTATGGTACCATCGTTGTTAACAATGTGACTCGACCACGGGAGTTTGAAGAACTTACGCCAGCTCAACAACTTATTGCCGATGCAGATGAAAAGGCTCTTCAAACCATTCTCCAAGCTCTTCCACGTGACATCTATCGAATGGTAAGTCAATATACGGTCGCAAAGGAGTTATGGGAACGTCTACAGGTTTTTCTACAAGGTACGCCTCTTACTAAACAGGAACGCGAATGTCAATTGTATGACCTGTTTGATAGGTTCACATACAGTCCCGGGGTAACGCTTCACGACTAATACTTCATATTCACTACTCTCATGAATGTTTTGAATGTGTACAATCTCGTGATTGCTCCATTCCAGGTTAACACCAAGTTTTTAAATACTTTACCTCAAGCTGAATGGGGTGAGTGTATTACTGATGTTAAGTTAACTAGGGATTTGCATAAGTCCAATTTGGATCAACTCTATGCTTTTCTCCAGCAGCATGAGAAACACGTGATCATGCACCGTATGCCTTGAGGTATGTACCCTGAACCTTTAGCTTTGATGGCAAATCAACCAAGCTTGTCATATAACAACACTCCTTATATCATGGGACACCAAGCTTATCATCCATCTCCGTACATGACTCCAAGCTTCCCCCAATATTCAATTCTACCTCAACCACCTACCTCACATCAGCAACAATATCGGTTTAATGCACCTTTGTCTCAGAGAGAATCACAAGCATCACAATGTGCTCCACAACCTCACCCATATTCACCAGCAAGCATAGCACCTTATGCTCAGTCATCATACTCTCCATATCAAGAAAATGCAGCATATCCACCAAGCTATTCTCACCACATGAGTACTCCTTCTAGTGCTTATGCCGCTCGACAAGACCAAGCAATGTATTGTGATGATGATGATGTTCCCATTCCTGAATTCAAACAAGGAACTGGCCCAGCTGAAGTGTTAGCCACTATGTCTGCTTACCTCACAAGGACATTGAGCAAACGAAGATTTAGAGGACCAGCTCCTACTAACAAGCAGCTGAGGAACTCATCTAATTCTCGACAACAAGCTACCATTGAGAATGGCAGGGTAATGGTTCAACCTATTCAACCTTATCAGGGGAGACCCACTACATCAACCACCAATGCACGCATGGTCAATCCTGCTCCAATGGTCAACACTGCTCCAATGGTTACTGCTCCACGGGCTAATTCTATAGGTAAGTTGAGAATGATCACATGCTACAACTGTAAGGAAGAAGGTCACATGTCTAGGGATTGCACAAAACCTAAGAGGATAAGGGATGGTCAATGGTTTGCAGAGAAGATTTATCTGGTGAATGCTCAAGCACAAGGACAGGAACTTGATGAAGAGGAGTTAGCATTTCTTGCTGATCCAGGGATTGCGGAACAAGAAGTTATCACTACACAGAATGCAGCATACCAAGCAGATGATCTGGATGCTTACGATTCAGACTGTGATGATCTTCAATCTGCTCAGGCAGCTCTTATGGCAACTATTTCTCGCTTTGGGTCAGATCAAATATCTGAGGTACTTACTAATACCACTGATACTAGTATTCAACCACATCAAGTTGGGCAAGAGGGTGCTGATCTGAATGAGTCTTCGGTGGTGAGTCTTTCAAATGAGGAGACAATCAATGATAGTAATATCAATGCAAGTCCCCAGACTTTGAGTGAATCACAACCGGGAGTCATTTCGCATATGCATATTCCTGCTCAACAAGATTTGGTCATGGTTCCTGCAAAGTTACTTAGCCAAATGAATACTGCACTCTTAGAAACCCTAGCTACGAACAAGAGTCTGTCTACTGAGCTTGCCTTGTGCAACGAAAAAGTTCAAACTATGGAATTAGTTCCCTCGTCAAATGTTCTAACAAATCCCGAATATGATCATTTTCGAAACAAACAAATGGGTAATTTGCAAGAAATTGAAACCTTAAGAGCAAATCTGTAACACCCCCAAATTTATACAACTTGATACAGCGGAAGACTAGTTGGTGTTACGGGATAGCACATTACTCACATCATAGACAACGCATAAAAATCGCGTCGTTTATTTATAAAGCATTTCCATTCAATAATATTAAAGTTACATCGGTCCCAAGTCATATTATTTTATACAAAGTTTTACAAAGTATCTGAATGGAAATTATAGTTTAAGTGCGGGCCATGAATTCTTGTTGTCTTCCCGAGAATTACCTTCAAGTACCTGAGATAAAACATGTTAAAAGAAAGGGTCAGCGATAACGCCGAGTGAATTCATAGAGTTTAATAAATTCCATCAATATAATATCAGTATAAAAGTATTACTGAAAATCATTTTATACAAATCGTTTTGATAGGCCATAAAATAGACAAAGTCATTTTATATAAATCCTTATCGAAAATCATAATATAGGCATTTGCCTTAAAATCATTATACGAGCCAATGTCGTAAAAACATCATACAATACGTCTTATGACGTTGTATAAAATCAAATAAAAATCCGTTATATGAAAATGGTTATGAAAACCAAAACACGAACATAATATCAATAGTATGACCCAGTATTGCTAGTCAGGCAATACATCGTAATTCGGAGCGTCTAGTAAGATTTTGGTGATTGAATTATTACAAGCCGCATGACATTGTTACCTTACTAAAACCAAAACGGGTAGCTAACCCGATACCAATTTTGCCCATCTAAAGTAGCGTGTCGTCACAAAGGTCACGCTATTGAAATCTTCTCATACATAAATTCGCTTACCAATCAATGTGGCACGACAGGGATCAACCGTCAAGGCGCGAACTGGGGTGATCGTCCCCAAATAGTACTATTAATTGTATAAGCGTCTACCAACTCCCGGTAGTTCACAATTCATGCTAATGGGACTTTTAGTGACATAACCTAACTTTAATAATCCATTTAATTTCGTCTATCGGGTCCATTAATCATTTATCGGGTCATACAATCGGGTCATTCAATCATTCGGGTCCAAAATCAATAAACAAACAATCGGGACAAATGGTGTCCTATTTTATAAAAACTAACATGTTATCTCCCTCGCGGGTTTATAAAACATTTATAAAAATATTTAAAAGAGTGCGAGGCTATGAACTCACGTTGATGTGGGAAGGCGGGTTATTGGCAATTCGGACGTACGGTACGTGCTTCAATCACGGAAACCTAGACAAATAATACTCGGTCTTAGACGTTTGTCCAATGACTTTATAAAAATAACAAGTATGTATACATATGATGATTATATATATATGATGATCAAGTGGGTTTACATATTCTCGTTTACTCCTTTTAGTGTTATATGTCGATAACTTTTATATTAGTTTACTAGTTTTACCCGTTTACGTGTCTTAAGCCCAATAAGCTTATTATAAGTTATTTAACTTATTTTAATCCATTTTGTACCTAGATTATCAGTATGTATACTTTCCAAGTTTGGCCTAAATGGGTTAAGCCCAATAGATTCTTTTTACAAGTTTTTATCCTATTTAGTCCATTTATTAGTCCAATATGTTTATTTAACTTGTTAATGTCCGTATGCCCTATAGTTCGGGTTTTGTCGGTTTTTACTTGTTATACATGTCTATATATCAGTATATAAGTTTTATAAAGTTTTCATTAGACGGGTCCAACCATCTAAGTTTTATTTAACAAAAACGTTAATTTTACGGCAATAGTTGAAAAAGTCGTAAAAATCATATTTATAGTTTTTATTACTTATAAAACTTAACAAGTTACCATTTTTATAAAATGTCCACTTATTTAACCTTTTACATACTTATATAAATAAAATCCATAAGTTAGTGGGTTTTTATTTTACATTTTATACTATTAAATTTTGAGTGCTTATATAATAGTAATATACTTTAATTTCCAAAAATCTGATTTTTATCTTCACTTTCACCAAAACTGCCATATCTTGAGTTATACATGGAGATAGAAGCTCAAATTTTTATCACATAAACTACATGATATGTGCTACATTTAACTCTCCTATAGCTACTGTTGAATCATCTTTAAGTATTTTCTAAAAATCGTCCAAAACAGTAACCTCAGATTTATACCCTAAACTTGTTTTGATCATATCTCACTCATTACTTTGATTCCATTACATGGCCAACTCTCACATGTGTAAAAGACCCATAGCTTAATGTAAATCTATTAATCTATGCCATTTTTATCAGTTCACCACTTGATTCTTTACTGTTTTATACAGCCAACATATTTAGACAAGATTTTAGACTTGTTTCTTATAGTTTTTCATCTTTTTATCCATGATTATCAACAACAAATCCCCACATAACATTTTTATCATCATATAATCATCATAAATATATACAATAGGAAATAAAATACATGTTTACATAATCAAAATAACAAGAAGATGAGGAGGACAATCTTTATACCACCAACTTGATGTAGGTTATGATTTTGACATGGTTTTTGATGGAGAAACTTGTAGACAACCATGACCATCTTCAAGACCACCATTCTTCATATACTCCTTGTGGAAAATCAGCCCCAAGACACCATGTATACTCCTCCTTGGATGTTATAATCACCACCATTCAAGAGAGCTTTAAGAGGGCTTCAACATAGGTAGAAATAACATAGGATTTTGTGGTTGATTTTGATCAATGGTGGTGTTGGATGATGAATATGGGACGGCATGTTTAGAGAGAAAAGGGTGGATGCAAGTTGTTTTGCATGTGTGTAAATGAAAGAAATGAAACTAGTTGCTAGTTTTGGATGGAAAGTGGGAAAGTATGGCTTAGAATGTAAGCTATGCTTACACTTGTAACATGTTAGCTAACTTGATGCCACCTTAGTGTGTGGTGTCAAGTAGTGCCGTCCAAACTAAGCTAGTGGGGTGGGACAATGTATTTTGTCCCATCTCACTAGTTTACAGGTATTCCTCGATTCTAGTTTCCTCGATTTGTGTGCCCTCGGGTCGTTTTACGAAAAACGTTTTTATAAATTATGAATCAACGTCACAAAACGAATCCAATAAAAATTGTTCCATCAAAAACGGAGTTCGAAAACGTAAATACGTAATCCTAAGGTTTCCGGTTTAGTCGTAAAGGACGTTAAAATAAAATTGTAAGTCCTAATCTCTTCTCGTAAATTTGTGAGGTTACGCACTAACACAAATTTAAAACTCCAAAATAATATTCATGGACAAATTTATTTTCTGAAATGTCGGACTGTCACCAAAGATGGTGTATGTAAACGTAAGCACGTTACGTAGAATCCTCCGGTATAAACGTAGTCGACGCTACTTCAAGATGTAAATCCAAATTTCTTCCCGAAAATAAGTGAGTTCATAAAATAATATTTTCAAATAAATTATTGAGAATAAAATATCAACCATAAATTGACGGATTGTCACAGCATTTACCCCTAAACAGGATCTTTGTCCTCAAAGATCATCTTACCTTACTACTCGCTTCTTATAGAGTTAAAGCCATGTGGGTATTTCCCCCACATTCAATCTTTTCTCACAAGTGCAACTCATTATAATACGCGAGTTTCATCAAACATAACTACGGGAAAAAGATCAGGCTTAATGTTGACTTACTTTCTCTATCCATGATGTTCACGGGTTTTTGATGAATGCAACTTTTCGCCGATCTAAGCTCTACTAAGAACAATCAGAATTTCACTTGATAGATATTCCATCAAGTTCGATTTACGAAACATAATTTACGCAGTCCTTGAAGTCCTAGGGTAGATCCAGCTTGTATGCCTTTCAATCCCAACTTTTTCATCATTTCAATGGTCCCATACAACGGGGACTTATATCCCATGATTTGTCAGATCATGAATTCATCTCTCCAAGGTTAAAAATTGTGGCATAACTTCGCTACCCATTTGGCACTTCAAGATCTACTTTTCATATTCACATATCCTCTTGCCCATTACCGGCAGTCAACAATCAGATCCTAATTTCAACAATCATTTCAGATCTCGCGGGTCGGGTATTTTGCAAGGATAGGTTCGCCATCATAGGAAACCTTAAACCTAAGAGATATGTCCAACTCACAATGGGTGTATGTCGGATGTCTTTATCTCAACTCTTGCTTACAGATGCTCTAAGATTTAGATCCTAACAAGATTAGATCTCGATCCTAATACGATAATTATCAATGATAATCTCTCCAAAGGAAAACGATTATACGGTCTATTACCAAAGGTCAATCATTCAAACATAGAACAGCACTAGTATTACCTTGTATCGTTACTTTACCTCGTCCCTTCGATTTAGGGTGGTACATAGTACTCTCATCAAGGTTCGTTCTCAATGATTTCTGAGCAAATCTCTAGAAATTCGATGCGAAGCGAGGATCTTGATATAGATGATCGATACAGGCACGCTATGTTTACATAACTCTTTTGCATTTATCATTAACGAGAATGATATTAACAGATTTGGTTAGTCTGTCGACGATGACCTAAATCGAATCAAATTCAGATGATGACCTTTGCAATAGCTAGACGTTTACTAATGTATGAGGCGATGTCTGCCTTCATAATATGTCATTAGTACAACTTCTTCAGACAAAGATACTTTTAGTCATAAATGACATAAATAGAATACTTATACTTACAAATTCCAACATAACTATATCTCACAATCCTCTATATTTAGGCAACCACCAGTGCCCTTTAAAACATTTAACGCCATTAGCTTCTCAATTTTAATGGTTCACATTATCCGTGAACCCCTTTTTATTATTTATATTATCCCTTTTTACAAACATTGTTTATTTTTATATCGTTCGGCAATTTATTTTGCACCTTCATGATTAAGGGACATGTCCTAACTGGTTCTTTATCTCTTCTACATAATGCGTCAGTATCTATATTCATTTCTCATGATGATATAATTATCATGTCCACAATTCACTCAGATATTCTTTCTATATTATGTGTCAGTAATTTCGTTCACCTTTCTACATATTTTCTATGTTTTAGTTTCATTTCAACTATTATTTTTATCTATTTCTCAATCTGACGTCTAAAGCGTCGATAATTATTACAACTAATTAAATATTAAATATTCAATTTTTATGAAACGTAAACGTAAAAGTTTTAAATTTCTTAGTTCGACCAATTATATAAAATGTTCAAAATAAATTTGAATTTAATTAACACGATTTTTGTTGATTTATCGAAAATAATTAATAAGATCCGTAATTGTTCGAAAAATCTTTGTTTATATTTTGGTCAAAATTTTCTTAGTTGAAAAGCAAAATTTGTTGTTTCAAATTTCAAGTTATGGTTTAAATGGTTTTCCACAATCCTTTTTAAGTTATCTGGAGGTATACACAAACATTTACCCCTAAACAGAAGTTTAGTTAAATGGTTTGTGTATAAGGGAATAATCCCTTAAAATCCTTTGTTAAAATATTTTTCAAAACATATTTCCATTTCTTTTTGGTAAAATCCAAAGTCCTAAAAGGGCTCTTAATTTTTGAAGAGTCTATATGCATATATCTTACTATTATTAATCCAACGGTCATTTTATGTAAAGGGTTAAGTTTTTAATCCCTAAGCGTTAATGGTTCTAATCTTTGAAAAGTCAATATAGCTTCCATTATCTATTAATTACACGGTTAAATCATATAAAGGATTAAGTCCTTAATCACGTGTTAAATATTTAAGGTATAGGTTTTCATTATTTTAGCCAATTCAGGGCAATTTATAAATAATTATTAACTCATTCTTATTCTTATAAACAAATAAATGGTCCTTAATGATCGCGAGCATGAATTTATCAAATTACAGCCTACACACGAGATTCACCAAATTTATGAATACTACATGTGCATTGGTCAATCCAAACGACATCACATGGAACTCATAATGTTCATTACAAGCACCGGATGTAGTGATTGGAATAGATAATCTCTTTCGCAGATGCGAAGTTGATGATAACCATGCTATGGATCAAATTTGCTAGAACCTTGTAAATGATCGAACAATTCTTCCATTTCGAGTTATGGATATCGTTTTCGATTGTCAATTTACTCAGTCACAGTAATCTATAAATATAAGGAAAGATAACATCATAGCTCTTCAGGATGACAGGCTTGGTACAATAAAATCTTTCTTCGACAACTTTCTCAGTTGTACGGTAATTCCTTTAATTTAGATGGTGCTGTCATACAGTGCACAAGCCACAGGTGCAGCACCGGGAATATAATCAATACCAATTTCAACTTGCCTTAATGGCGAAAGTCTAGGTAATTCACCAACAAATACTTCCTAAAGTTTCAGATAACATAAACATCTTTTAATACATTCATATTAGGTTCTATCTAGATTACAATATCTATAACTAGTTCACAACCAATCACAATATAATCTCAAGTCCAAATACAGGATATGATCATCCGTCAAGAATTATTTAGTTCACTTTTGATAATCAACATCTTATCATTTAGGGGAATTCTACTCGAGTTCCCATTAATTAAGACAATGTCGTCATGTCATAATCAATCAATTCATTCTACTGGCATTACCAACTTTCCAGTTTTATTGCCGTCGATAAGATGTGAACTTCTCAAAAGACTGATAATAACTCATAATCCTTCACAAGTTCAAGGATATTTGGAGACACAACTGCTATTAAAAGAGTAAGGTCAACGCATAATCTATGCGAGAGAACTTCAAATCAGATACAGACGAAAACATTTAACGAATATGAATATATCCCATGTTTTCATAATTTGAGTACGCATTCGAAAGCTCCTCGGATCGTTACCCAGGTCATTCAAATGAAATCAAATCATAATAAATGATAGGAACGTCGATACATCCAGTCGGGTATCAACACTCGGTAATCAAATACTTTTCCTAAGAATCTCACTACAGGAGAATTGGACAAGAAAGAATTGTCAATTGTCAAATAGGACAATTTCCACAGATGAGTAATTTCAACTCAGAAGAATAGATGCTACAGGCACATATGTAGGTATCCCTAACACTATGTCCCTATTTTTCACTTCTTGCAGATCTCATAAATTTTAATCTTTCACAATCTTCAAAGAAAATGTAGTGTTTATTCATTAGTTTTATGGTGACTACTAATCAGCCTTGCATAGTCCATTCCAAATTGTATGTAGGCGCGCAACTATATACAATTTCAAGATTAACGATGCAATACTCAGTTCGTCAAAATTTTATCATCATGTTTATAATAAAAACATTTTCATGTTTAATTCTTAAATAAGAATCAGAAATAAATTTATAAAGATTTTCTTTGTTATGGAAATAATTAAGTTTTCCAAAGCGTCTCATAAACAACTTCATTTTGATATCAATCATTTATAAATCTCACTTTGAATAATCCTTATTGTGATGAAAATTAAATTTTCTCAAAGGATACCGTTTTAACTTTATAAAAATAATGTGTGATCTGCAAAAGAGTGATGAAGAGTTATTCACCGAGAACTAACTACAATATAATAGGAAAGGAGATTAGCCAATAAATCATGAGGTTCATGACCTCGATGGCATTCAGGAATACAAAGAGAATAATCCACAACGTAACTCAATTCAAGATGAGTACTTGTTCAATGGTTGCATCACTAATGTGAACATTAGGATGAAGCAATAAAAGATAGATAACATCGATACATGTAGAATTTAGTAATCAAAGGTAGTCTTTTTCATTAATCGCAAACAAGTCAAAATTGTACCGTAACACATTATGTGTCACTGTGTCATACAATTCTCAGAACTCATCCTACCAACTGATGTCTCAGTTGAGTTAGGGATTATTTTTAAAAGATACCACAATGAATACTAATCTACAAGAGTCATTAGGTGTCCCGCCTGTCCCGGAAGATCCATCGGTCTCAATTCAGAAGAAGATTTCTTTGATTTATTTATTGGACACTGGGCATCTTCATTAGTGGACAATGGCCTAGGAACAACCCTTAACACAAACCTACAATCAATTAAAACCTTATAATTTGATCACAAAACTTAACGACTTCTATTAATAATCTCATATTCCATATGGGTTAAATTTTACTTTATCCAAGTTTCAACCAATTTATACTCAATTCAATATCCTACCTCATATTCCAATACTTTCAATCTTATTCTTAGGCCTTAATAGGCAATAAAAGCTCGATATAAATCAATACTTAATTTCCAATCCTATATCTCTTACAACAACAATTATCAAATGAGTCATTAATATAAAATGACTTGATCATTCAATTAGACTTCTCGGAAAGGTACTAGCGGCATGAGGCTTTTGGGTAATGGTTCCAATGACAGCCTCAAGTGCAACATTCACCCTTTCGATTTCAAATTTAAGAATTGGATGACAACGAATCAGATGACGTCTTTCTAGGTGGTAACGTTTTGTCAAACTCCACTCTATAAGAAAAGATCGTCATAACATCGATATCAGAGTTAATCTCTCCAATCCTTTTTCAATATCGTAATCAACTAATATCTACATTTCTACGAATATCAACCATTTGTTGGGATCATAAATATCCACAACTTGGTTTAGATCTAGGATAGCTAGAATTCCTACGAGAATAGCTTCGATTAATTTACTAGGGGATTTAGGGTATATTGTGACAATCTACGTCGTATAAATACCTCGTATAAATATCAAAATAATCATCAAACAATCATGTAATAAAATTACATCATATATATATATATAATCCAAGTTATATATATATAAAAATAACACTTCTCAGTCTTGGCCTTGTCGGTAACTCGGGAATTCTTCGGCACCGTTATAGTCAAAAGATTTTTAGACATTTTTAGAAAAATGTTTATAGTTAAAAGATTTTGAAATGTTTTATTCAAAACCTTAGTTTTAAAAATCTTTCGTTCTCTATAACGAGAGCTCTGGTACCAAACTGTAACACCCCCAAATTTATACAACTTGATACAGCGGAAGACTAGTTGGTGTTACAGGATAGCACATTACTCACATCATAGACAACGCATAAAAATCGCGTCGTTTATTTATAAAGCATTTCCATTCAATAATATTAAAGTTACATCGGTCCCAAGTCATATTATTTTATACAAAGTTTTACAAAGTATCTGAATGGAAATTATAGTTTAAATGCGGGCCATGAATTCTTGTTGTCTTCTCGAGAATTACCTTCAAGTACCTGAGATAAAACATGTTAAAAGAAAGGGTCAGCGATAACGCCGAGTGAATTCATAGAGTTTAATAAATTCCATCAATATAATATCAGTATAAAAGTATTACTGAAAATCATTTTATACAAATCGTTTTGATAGGCCATAAATTAGCCAAAGTCATTTTATATAAATCCTTATCGAAAATCATAATATAGGCATTTGCCTTAAAATCATTATACGAGCCAATGTCGTAAAAACATCATACAATACATCTTATGACGTTGTATAAAATCAAATAAAAATCCGTTATATGAATATGGTTATGAAAACCAAAACACGAACATAATATCAATAGTATGACCCAGTATTGCTAGTCAGGCAATACATCGTAATTCGGAGCGTCTAGTAAGATTTTGGTGATTGGATTATTACAAGCCGCATGACATTGTTACCTTACTAAAACCAAAACGGGTAGCTAACCCGATACCAATTTTGCCCATCTAAAGTAGCGTGTCATCACAAAGGTCACGCTATTGAAATCTTCTCATACATAAATTTGCTTACCAATCAATGTGGCACGACAGGGATCAACCGTCAAGGCGCGAACTGGGGTGATCGTCCCCAAATAGTACTATTAAATGTATAAGCGTCTACCAACTCCCGGTAGTTCAAAATTCATGCTAATGGGACTTTTAGTGACATAACCTAACTATAATAATCCATTTAATTTCGTCTATCGGGTCCATTAATCATTTATCGGGTCATACAATCGGGTCATTCAATCATTCGGGTCCAAAATCAATAAACAAACAATCGGGACAAATGGTGTCCTATTTTATAAAAACTAACATGTTATCTCCCTCGCGGGTTTATAAAACATTTATAAAAGTATTTAAAAGAGTGCGAGGCTATGAACTCACGTTGATGTGGGAAGGCGGGTTATCGGCAATTCGGACGTACGGTACGTGCTTCAATCACGGAAACCTAGACAAATAATACTCGGTCTTAGACGTTTGTCCAATGACTTTATAAAAATAACAAGTATGTATACATATGATGATTATATATATATGATGATCAAGTGGGTTTACATATTCTCGTTTACTCCTTTTAGTGTTATATGTCGATAACTTTTATATTAGTTTACTAGTTTTACCCGTTTACGTGTCTTAAGCCCAATAAGCTTATTATAAGTTATTTAACTTATTTTAATCCATTTTGTACCTAGATTATCAGTATGTATACTTTCCAAGTTTGGCCTAAATGGGTTAAGCCCAATAGATTCTTTTTACAAGTTTTTATCCTATTTAGTCCATTTATTAGTCCAATATGTTTATTTAACTTGTTAATGTCCGTATGCCCTATAGTTCGGGTTTTGTCGGTTTTTACTTGTTATACATGTCTATATATCAGTATATAAGTTTTATAAAGTTTTCATTAGACGGGTCCAACCATCTAAGTTTTATTTAACAAAAACGTTAATTTTACGGCAATAGTTGAAAAAGTCGTAAAAATCATATTTATAGTTTTTATTACTTATAAAACTTAACAAGTTACCATTTTTATAAAATGTCCACTTATTTAACCTTTTACATACTTATATAAATAAAATCCATAAGTTAGTGGGTTTTTATTTTACATTTTATACTATTAAATTTTGAGTGCTTATATAATAGTAATATACTTTAATTTCCAAAAATCTGATTTTTATCTTCACTTTCACCAAAACTGCCATATCTTGAGTTATACATGGAGGTAGAAGCTCAAATTTTTATCACATAAACTACATGATATGTGCTACATTTAACTCTTCTACAGCTACTGTTGAATCATCCTTTAAGTATTTTCTAAAAATCGTCCAAAACAGTAACCTCAGATTTATACCCTAAACTTGTTTTGATCATATCTCACTCATTACTTTGATTCCATTGCATGGCCAACTCTCACATGTGTACAAGACCCATAGCTTACTGTAAATCTATTAATCTATGCCATTTTTATCAGTTCACCACTTGATTCTTTACTGTTTTATACAGCCAACATATTTAGACAAGATTTTAGACTTGTTTCTTATAGTTTTTCATCTTTTTATCCATGATTATCAACAACAAATCCCCACATAACATTTTTATCATCATATAATCATCATAAATATATACAATAGGAAATAAAATACATGTTTACATAATCAAAATAACAAGAAGATGAGGAGGACAATCTTTATACCACCAACTTGATGTAGGTTATGATTTTGACATGGTTTTTGATGGAGAAACTTGTAGACAACCATGACCATCTTCAAGACCACCATTCTTCATATACTCCTTGTGGAAAATCAGCCCCAAGACACCATGTATACTCCTCCTTGGATGTTATAATCACCACCATTCAAGAGAGCTTTAAGAGGGCTTCAACATAGGTAGAAATAACATAGGATTTTGTGGTTGATTTTGATCAATGGTGGTGTTGGATTATGAATATGGGACGGCATGTTTAGAGAGAAAAGGGTGGATGCAAGTTGTTTTGCATGTGTGTAAATGAAAGAAATGAAACTAGTTGCTAGTTTTGGATGGAAAGTGGGAAAGTATGGCTTAGAATGTAAGCTATGCTTACACTTGTAACATGTTAGCTAACTTGATGCCACCTTAGTGTGTGGTGTCAAGTAGTGCCGTCCAAACTAAGCTAGTGGGGTGGGACAATGTATTTTGTCCCATCTCACTAGTTTACGGGTATTCCTCGATTCTAGTTTCCTCGATTTGTGTGCCCTCGGGTCGTTTTACGAAAAACGTTTTTATAAATTATGAATCAACGTCACAAAACGAATCCAATAAAAATTGTTCCATCAAAAACGGAGTTCGAAAACGTAAATACGTAATCCTAAGGTTTCCGGTTTAGTCGTAAAGGACGTTAAAATAAAATTGTAAGTCCTAATCTCTTCTCGTAAATTTGTGAGTTTACGCACTAACACAAATTTAAAACTCCAAAATAATATTCATGGACAAATTTATTTTCTGAAATGTCGGACTGTCACAAAGATGGTGTATGTAAACGTAAGCACGTAACGTAGAATCCTCCGGTATAAACGTAGTCGACGCTACTTCAAGATGTAAATCCAAATTTCTTCCCGAAAATAAGTGAGTTCATAAAATAATATTTTCAAATAAATTATTGAGAATAAAATATCAACCATAAATTGACGGATTGTCACAGCATTTACCCCTAAACAGGATCTTTGTCCTCAAAGATCATCTTACCTTACTACTCGCTTCTTATAGAGTTAAAGCCATGTGGGTATTTCCCCCACATTCAATCTTTTCTCACAAGTGCAACTCATTATAATACGCGAGTTTCATCAAACATAACTACGGGAATAAGATCAGGCTTAATGTTGACTTACTTTCTCTATCCATGATGTTCACGGGTTTTTGATGAATGTAACTTTTCGCCGATCTAACCTCTACTAAGAACAATCAGAATTTCACTTGATAGATATTCCATCAAGTTCGATTTACGAAACATAATTTACGCAGTCCTTGAAGTCCTAGGGTAGATCCAGCTTGTATGCCTTTCAATCCCAACTTTTTCATCATTTCAATGGTCCCATACAACGGGGACTTATATCCCATGATTTGTCAGATCATGAATTCATCTCTCCAAGGTTAAAAATTGTGGCATAACTTCGCTACCCATTTGGCACTTCAAGATCTACTTTTCATATTCACATATCCTCTTGCCCATTACCGGCAGTCAACAATCAGATCCTAATTTCAACAATCATTTCAGATCTCGCGGGTCGGGTATTTTGCAAGGATAGGTTCGCCATCATAGGAAACCTTAAACCTAAGAGACATGTCCAACTCACAATGGGTGTATGTCGGATGTCTTTATCTCAACTCTTGCTTACAGATGCTCTAAGATTTAGATCCTAACAAGATTAGATCTCGATCCTAATACGATAATTATCAATGATAATCTCTCCAAAGGAAAACGATTATACGGTCTATTACCAAAGGTCAATCATTCAAACATAGAACAGCACTAGTATTACCTTGTATCGTTACTTTACCTCGTCCCTTCGATTTAGGGTGGTACATAGTACTCTCATCAAGGTTCGTTCTCAATGATTTCTGAGCAAATCTCTAGAAATTCGATGCGAAGCGAGGATCTTGATATAGATGATCGATACAGGCACGCTATGTTTACATAACTCTTTTGCATTTATCATTAACGAGAATGATATTAACAGATTTGGTCAGTCTGTCGACGATGACCTAAATCGAATCAAATTCAGATGATGACCTTTGCAATAGCTAGACGTTTACTAATGTATGAGGCGATGTCTGCCTTCATAATATGTCATTAGTACAACTTCTTCAGACAAAGATACTTTTAGTCATAAATGACATAAATAGAATACTTATACTTACAAATTCCAACATAACTATATCTCACAATCCTCTATATTTAGGCAACCACCAGTGCCCTTTAAAACATTTAACGCCATTAGCTTCTCAATTTTAATGGTTCACATTATCCGTGAACCCCTTTTTATTATTTATATTATCCCTTTTTACAAACATTGTTTATTTTTATATCGTTCGGCAATTTATTTTGCACCTTCATGATTAAGGGACATGTCCTAACTGGTTCTTTATCTCTTCTACATAATGCGTCAGTATCTATATTCATTTCTCATGATGATATAATTATCATGTCCACAATTCACTCAGATATTCTTTCTATATTATGTGTCAGTAATTTCGTTCACCTTTCTACATATTTTCTATGTTTTAGTTTCATTTCAACTATTATTTTTATCTATTTCTCAATCTGACGTCTAAAGCGTCGATAATTATTACAACTAATTAAATATTAAATATTCAATTTTTATGAAACGTAAACGTAAAAGTTTTAAATTTCTTAGTTCGACCAATTATATAAAATGTTCAAAATAAATTTGAATTTAATTAACACGATTTTTGTTGATTTATCGAAAATAATTAATAAGATCCGTAATTGTTCGAAAAATCTTTGTTTATATTTTGGTCAAAATTTTCTTAGTTGAAAAGCAAAATTTGTTGTTTCAAATTTCAAGTTATGGTTTAAATGGTTTTCCTCAATCCTTTTTAAGTTATCTGGAGGTATACACAAACATTTACCCCTAAACAGAAGTTTAGTTAAATGGTTTGTGTATAAGGGAATAATCCCTTAAAATCCTTTGTTAAAATATTTGTCAAAACATATTTCCATTTCTTTTTGGTAAAATCCAAAGTCTTAAAAGGGCTCTTAATTTTTGAAGAGTCTATATGCATATATCTTACTATTATTAATCCAACGGTCATTTTATGTAAAGGGTTAAGTTTTTAATCCCTAAGCGTTAATGGTTCTAATCTTTGAAAAGTCAATATAGCTTCCATTATCTATTAATTACACGGTTAAATCATATAAAGGATTAAGTCCTTAATCACGTGTTAAATATTTAAGGTATAGGTTTTCATTATTTTAGCCAATTCAGGGCAATTTATAAATAATTATTAACTCATTCTTATTCTTATAAACAAATAAATGGTCCTTAATGATCGCGAGCATGAATTTATCAAATTACAGCCTACACACGAGATTCACCAAATTTATGAATACTACATGTGCATTGGTCAATCCAAACGACATCACATGGAACTCATAATGTTCATTACAAGCACCGGATGTAGTGATTGGAATAGATAATCTCTTTCGCAGATGCGAAGTTGATGATAACCATGCTATGGATCAAATTTGCTAGAACCTTGTAAATGATCGAACAATTCTTCCATTTCGAGTTATGGATATCGTTTTCGATTGTCAATTTACTCAGTCACAGTAATCTATAAATATAAGGAAAGATAACATCATAGCTCTTCAGGATGACAGGCTTGGTACAATAAAATCTTTCTTCGACAACTTTCTCAGTTGTACGGTAATTCCTTTAATTTAGATGGTGCTGTCATACAGTGCACAAGCCACAGGTGCAGCACCGGGAATATAATCAATACCAATTTCAACTTGCCTTAATGGCGAAAGTCTAGGTAATTCACCAACAAATACTTCCTAAAGTTTCAAATAACATAAACATCTTTTAATACATTCATATTAGGTTCTATCTAGATTACAATATCTATAACTAGTTCACAACCAATCACAATATAATCTCAAGTCTAAATACAGGATATGATCATCCGTCAAGAATTATTTAGTTCACTTTTGATAATCAACATCTTATCATTTAGGGGAATTCTACTCGAGTTCCCATTAATTAAGACAATGTCGTCATGTCATAATCAATCAATTCATTCTACTGGCATTACCAACTTTCCAGTTTTATTGCCGTCGATAAGATGTGAACTTCTCAAAAGACTGATAATAACTCATAATCCTTCACAAGTTCAAGGATATTTGGAGACACAACTGCTATTAAAAGAGTAAGGTCAACGCATAATCTATGCGAGAGAACTTCAAATCAGATACAGACGAAAACATTTAACGAATATGAATATATCCCATGTTTTCATAATTTGAGTACGCATTCGAAAGCTCCTCGGATCGTTACCCAGGTCATTCAAATGAAATCAAATCATAATAAATGATAGGAACGTCGATACATCCAGTCGGGTATCAACACTTGGTAATCAAATACTTTTCCTAAGAATCTCACTACAGGAGAATTGGACAAGAAAGAATTGTCAATTGTCAAATAGGACAATTTCCACAGATGAGTAATTTCAACTCAGAAGAATAGATGCTACAGGCACATATGTAGGTATCCCTAACACTATGTCCCTATTTTTCACTTCTTGCAGATCTCATAAATTTTAATCTTTCACAATCTTCAAAGAAAATGTAGTGTTTATTCATTAGTTTTATGGTGACTACTAATCAGCCTTGCATAGTCCATTCCAAATTGTATGTAGGCGCGCAACTATATACAATTTCAAGATTAACGATGCAATACTCAGTTCGTCAAAATTTTATCATCATGTTTATTATAAAAACATTTTCATGTTTAATTCTTAAATAAGAATCAGAAATAAATTTATAAAGATTTTCTTTGTTATGGAAATAATTAAGTTTTCCAAAGCGTCTCATAAACAACTTCATTTTGATATCAATCATTTATAAATCTCACTTTGAATAATCCTTATTGTGATGAAAAATAAATTTTCTCAAAGGATACCGTTTTAACTTTATAAAAATAATGTGTGATCTGCAAAAGAGTGATGAAGAGTTGTTCACCGAGAACTAACTACAATATAATAGGAAAGGAGATTAGCCAATAAATCATGAGGTTCATGACCTCGATGGCATTCAGGAATACAAAGAGAATAATCCACAACGTAACTCAATTCAAGATGAGTACTTGTTCAATGGTTGCATCACTAATGTGAACATTAGGATGAAGCAATAAAAGATAGATAACATCGATACATGTAGAATTTAGTAATCAAAGGTAGTCTTTTTCATTAATCGCAAACAAGTCAAAATTGTACCGTAACACATTATGTGTCACTGTGTCATACAATTCTCAGAACTCATCCTACCAACTGATGTCTCAGTTGAGTTAGGGATTATTTTTAAAAGATACCACAATGAATACTAATCTACAAGAGTCATTAGGTGTCCCGCCTGTCCCGGAAGATCCATCGGTCTCAATTCAGAAGAAGATTTCTTTGATTTATTTATTGGACACTGGGCATCTTCATTAGTGGACAATGGCCTAGGAACAACCCTTAACACAAACCTACAATCAATTAAAACCTTATAATTTGATCACAAAACTTAACGACTTCTATTAATAATCTCATATTCCATATGGGTTAAATTTTACTTTATCCAAGTTTCAACCAATTTATACTTAATTCAATATCCTACCTCATATTCCAATACTTTCAATCTTATTCTTAGGCCTTAATAGGCAATAAAAGCTCGATATAAATCAATACTTAATTTCCAATCCTATATCTCTTACAACAACAATTATCAAATGAGTCATTAATATAAAATGACTTGATCATTCAATTAGACTTCTCGGAAAGGTACTAGCGGCATGAGGCTTTTGGGTAATGGTTCCAATGACAGCCTCAAGTGCAACATTCACCCTTTCGATTTCAAATTTAAGAATTGGATGACAACGAATCAGATGACGTCTTTCTAGGTGGTAACGTTTTGTCAAACTCCACTCTATAAGAAAAGATCATCATAACATCGATATCAGAGTTAATCTCTCCAATCCTTTTTCAATATCGTAATCAACTAATATCTACATTTCTACGAATATCAACCATTTGTTGGGATCATAAATATCCACAACTTGGTTTAGATCTAGGATAGCTAGAATTCCTACGAGAATAGCTTCGATTAATTTACTAGGGGATTTAGGGTATATTGTGACAATCTACGTCGTATAAATACCTCGTATAAATATCAAAATAATCATCAAACAATCATGTAATAAAATTACATCATATATATATATATAATCCAAGTTATATATGTATAAAAATAACACTTCTCAGTCTTGGCCTTGTCGGTAACTCGGGAATTCTTCGGCACCGTTATAGTCAAAAGATTTTTAGACATTTTTAGAAAAATGTTTATAGTTAAAAGATTTTGAAATGTTTTATTCAAAACCTTAGTTTTAAAAATCTTTCGTTCTCTATAACGAGAGCTCTGGTACCAAACTGTAACACCCCCAAATTTATACAACTTGATACAGCGGAAGACTAGTTGGTGTTACGGGATAGCACATTACTCACATCATAGACAACGCATAAAAATCGCGTCGTTTATTTATAAAGCATTTCCATTCAATAATATTAAAGTTACATCGGTCCCAAGTCATATTATTTTATACAAAGTTTTACAAAGTATCTGAATGGAAATTATAGTTTAAATGCGGGCCATGAATTCTTGTTGTCTTCCCGAGAATTACCTTCAAGTACCTGAGATAAAACATGTTAAAAGAAAGGGTCAGCGATAACGCCGAGTGAATTCATAGAGTTTAATAAATTCCATCAATATAATATCAGTATAAAAGTATTACTGAAAATCATTTTATACAAATCGTTTTGATAGGCCATAAAATAGCCAAAGTCATTTTATATAAATCCTTATCGAAAATCATAATATAGGCATTTGCCTTAAAATCATTATACGAGCCAATGTCGTAAAAACATCATACAATACATCTTATGACGTTGTATAAAATCAAATAAAAATCCGTTATATGAATATGGTTATGAAAACCAAAACACGAACATAATATCAATAGTATGACCCAGTATTGCTAGTCAGGCAATACATCGTAATTCGGAGCGTCTAGTAAGATTTTGGTGATTGGATTATTACAAGCCGCATGACATTGTTACCTTACTAAAACCAAAACGGGTAGCTAACCCGATACCAATTTTGCCCATCTAAAGTAGCGTGTCATCACAAAGGTCACGCTATTGAAATCTTCTCATACATAAATTTGCTTACCAATCAATGTGGCACGACAGGGATCAACCGTCAAGGCGCGAACTGGGGTGATCGTCCCCAAATAGTACTATTAAATGTATAAGCGTCTACCAACTCCCGGTAGTTCAAAATTCATGCTAATGGGACTTTTAGTGACATAACCTAACTTTAATAATCCATTTAATTTCGTCTATCGGGTCCATTAATCATTTATCGGGTCATACAATCGGGTCATTCAATCATTCGGGTCCAAAATCAATAAACAAACAATCGGGACAAATGGTGTCCTATTTTATAAAAACTAACATGTTATCTCCCTCGCGGGTTTATAAAACATTTATAAAAGTATTTAAAAGAGTGCGAGGCTATGAACTCACGTTGATGTGGGAAGGCGGGTTATCGGCAATTCGGACGTACGGTACGTGCTTCAATCACGGAAACCTAGACAAATAATACTCGGTCTTAGACGTTTGTCCAATGACTTTATAAAAATAACAAGTATGTATACATATGATGATTATATATATATGATGATCAAGTGGGTTTACATATTCTCGTTTACTCCTTTTAGTGTTATATGTCGATAACTTTTATATTAGTTTACTAGTTTTACCCGTTTACGTGTCTTAAGCCCAATAAGCTTATTATAAGTTATTTAACTTATTTTAATCCATTTTGTACCTAGATTATCAGTATGTATACTTTCCAAGTTTGGCCTAAATGGGTTAAGCCCAATAGATTCTTTTTACAAGTTTTTATCCTATTTAGTCCATTTATTAGTCCAATATGTTTATTTAACTTGTTAATGTCCGTATGCCCTATAGTTCGGGTTTTGTCGGTTTTTACTTGTTATACATGTCTATATATCAGTATATAAGTTTTATAAAGTTTTCATTAGACGGGTCCAACCATATAAGTTTTATTTAACAAAAACGTTAATTTTACGGCAATAGTTGAAAAAGTCGTAAAAATCATATTTATAGTTTTTATTACTTATAAAACTTAACAAGTTACCATTTTTATAAAATGTCCACTTATTTAACCTTTTACATACTTATATAAATAAAATCCATAAGTTAGTGGGTTTTTATTTTACATTTTATACTATTAAATTTTGAGTGCTTATATAATAGTAATATACTTTAATTTCCAAAAATCTGATTTTTATCTTCACTTTCACCAAAACTGCCATATCTTGAGTTATACATGGAGATAGAAGCTCAAATTTTTATCACATAAACTACATGATATGTGCTACATTTAACTCTTCTATAGCTACTGTTGAATCATCCTTTAAGTATTTTCTAAAAATCGTCCAAAACAGTAACCTCAGATTTATACCCTAAACTTGTTTTGATCATATCTCACTCATTACTTTGATTCCATTGCATGGCCAACTCTCACATGTGTACAAGACCCATAGCTTACTGTAAATCTATTAATCTATGCCATTTTTATCAGTTCACCACTTGATTCTTTACTGTTTTATACAGCCAACATATTTAGACAAGATTTTAGACTTGTTTCTTATAGTTTTTCATCTTTTTATCCATGATTATCAACAACAAATCCCCACATAACATTTTTATCATCATATAATCATCATAAATATATACAATAGGAAATAAAATACATGTTTACATAATCAAAATAACAAGAAGATGAGGAGGACAATCTTTATACCACCAACTTGATGTAGGTTATGATTTTGACATGGTTTTTGATGGAGAAACTTGTAGACAACCATGACCATCTTCAAGACCACCATTCTTCATATACTCCTTGTGAAAAATCAGCCCCAAGACACCATGTATACTCCTCCTTGGATGTTATAATCACCACCATTCAAGAGAGCTTTAAGAGGGCTTCAACATAGGTAGAAATAACAAAGGATTTTGTGGTTGATTTTGATCAATGGTGGTGTTGGATGATGAATATGGGACGGCATGTTTAGAGAGAAAAGGGTGGATGCAAGTTGTTTTGCATGTGTGTAAATGAAAGAAATCAAACTAGTTGCTAGTTTTGGATGGAAAGTGGGAAAGTATGGCTTAGAATGTAAGCTATGCTTACACTTGTAACATGTTAGCTAACTTGATGCCACCTTAGTGTGTGGTGTCAAGTAGTGCTGTCCAAACTAAGCTAGTGGGGTGGGACAATGTATTTTGTCCCATCTCACTAGTTTACGGGTATTCCTCGATTCTAGTTTCCTCGATTTGTGTGCCCTCGGGTCGTTTTACGAAAAACGTTTTTATAAATTATGAATCAACGTCATAAAACGAATCCAATAAAAATTGTTCCATCAAAAACGGAGTTCGAAAACGTAAATACGTAATCCTAAGGTTTCCGGTTTAGTCGTAAAGGACGTTAAAATAAAATTGTAAGTCCTAATCTCTTCTCGTAAATTTGTGAGTTTACGCACTAACACAAATTTAAAACTCCAAAATAATATTCATGGACAAATTTATTTTCTGAAATGTCGGACTGTCACCAAAGACGGTGTATGTAAACGTAAGCACGTAACGTAGAATCCTCCGGTATAAACGTAGTCGACGCTACTTCAAGACGTAAATCCAAATTTCTTCCCGAAAATAAGTGAGTTCATAAAATAATATTTTCAAATAAATTATTGAGAATAAAATATCAACCATAAATTGACGGATTGTCACAAAATCTTTCCAACGAACTTAAAGAAAAAGAGTTACTGGTCACTAATTTTCACAAACTTCAAATGGATTTCGAACTACTCGAGTCTAAAAAGAAAGAAATGGAAATTAATGCGGCTAATAGGATTAAAAGTTTAGATTATTTGCTTTTAAGACAATACACTGCCTCTCAACTAGTGCACTTATTTGACTCATCGTTTAGAGATTTTAACTTATCGCGTTAAAGAGACCTTCCCCCTAACCCACGGTATGCAAGACAAGATTTTATCCATAATCCAAGACTTTATGATGCAACCAAATTAGGATTGGTCTTAGATCCGATTTTTATTTTCGACGATCGCAAGAATAAGGCTCTAGTTGATGAGAGTCGGTCATACAACTTTGCAAAATATCCTCAGTGTGATTATTCTAAAATGAATCAGGAGTTTGCAAAAAAGGACTTTAGAATTCGCTTGCATATTGATAAAGATCTCATCACAACACCAACCTACATGTTAAATGAAGAAAACCCTAGTACACTTCCTACACTTGTCCAAATGGAAGGATCTAAGGAAATTCCAAAGGATCTTCCACCTGTTAGCACTGTATGGATAAACTTGCAAGAGATTAATCAATACTTTGCTAGTTTTGACAAGGTCATCCGGGAATGTACGACTTCAAATGGTCTAAACGCCGGAGAATGGGCTTTTGAACACATGAACGAGGTGTTTAAGAATGAGATCAACCCTTTTGTCAAAAATCTAAAAAGAAGTTTTGCATCTCTTTCAGAAAATCTCGATTTTAAAATTAAAGAAGTTCAAAAAGTGTTTTATGAAATGGACACCGCTTACGAACTACAATTAATTGAAAAGGAAAAGATTTTATCCGAATATGACCGATTCTTGTCCCAAGTAATATCATACGATGTGCTTATTTCCGTGAATGTTAATTATTCGAATGAGCTTACATTCGCTATAAATAAATGTGATGCTGTGAATATATGTGATGATGTGCATGATCTCTCTGTAAATATTGTTGAGACTGTAAATGACGTAGATAATCATTCTTGTCACGAGTCTAACGCTGATTTTTTAAAGCTTCAAGATTCTTACAATTTACTTGCAAAACGTTTTAATCAACTTGAACAACATTGTATATCTTTAGAATTAAAACACCAAACTCAAAATGAGGATCTTTTGGTAACAAATGGTTGTGAAAACAGTGTTGAGACGAGTGACAAGATGATTGAGATAGTTAAGGCATTAGAGGAAGAGATTATGAGATTAAAGAGAGATTTATCATCGAACGAAACACTAAATTTGGAACTAGAGGCTGCAGAGTCTAAAAACCAGTACTTAGAAACTAGACTTTCGTCTATTCTAGGGGAGATGGAACGTGCAAGACAGGGAATGTCCACTCTTTATGGTTCACTAGAAGAACGCTTCGCTTTTAATGCGGCACAACAACAATCTTATGTTGAACAACTGAACCAAAAGTGTGAGGAAATCTCTGACTTAAATATCCAGCTCATTGACAAAAACATGGTCTTGGCCGAGTTAAAGGAGACACTTCTTCTCACCCGACAAGAAGTTGTTAATAACTTAGCTACCAACTCTGCACCGTCCTCTAGTGCTCCATCAACCAATTCAGTAGTGATCTATAAGAACCCGCACCATAAGCAAAATCCGGATACGTGCGATGTTTATATGATGAAGGCAATTAAGCACGTGGACCTTGTTAGGGATATTTTAGATGATTTGTATGTGTTAGATCCCTCAAGAAGTTACTATTATTCAGCTCATGCATATATTCAGCGAGTTCAATATTGCTTAGCATATTTGCAATACATAGGAAAACCGGGTTCTGCACTACTTACTAATACTCGACCCATTGCTGTAACTCCATTCAATAAAACCCCAGGAGCAAAACCGTCATTGACACCATCAACTAAGGCACCTTTAAAATTTGTTGCTAATGTTCCCACTTTGCCTTCTACAGGAGTAAAAGAGTCTACTAAGGCTAAAGGATCACAAGTCAAGAAAGATAGGATCAAGCCCTCCACTAGTAGTACCATCAAGAAGAAAGTAGAAGCTCACCCTAGGGATGTTATTTCAGATTTAAATAAAAAGAATCATGTAGCTAAGACTAAAAGCTCTGCGCCTGTGCAGAAGCCTAAGCCATTTATGAATTCTAATTTGAAATGTTGGAATTGTAATGAATGCATGTTTTCTCAACGTCATGATTTGTGTCTTATTGATCATGTGAATGAAATAATGCCATTAGGAATGATCTTGAATGGAAGCCAACTGGGAGAACTCGTACCCATGTTAGATGGCAATGGCGTCCCACTGGTAGGACCTTGACATTAGATGGAGAAATGTGCCCTTTAACTAGGAATGCATCCATTGAGGTTAGGTCTCAGCGTCCTTTAATTAGGCAACTAGCACTAAAGTATGGAAACCGCGCCCTTTAAGTAGGTCAGCCCCCACTATAGTGCCTACCAGTGAAGAAATACCTCAGGATTTAAGCCAAATTGAATCTACACCACCAACTAGGAAGAAGGCTAGGAAATCTAAGAAACCTAATGTTAGCAAATCTAATATCATTAAATTTGTACCTGCTAATAACAACGAACATTCAGATTCCGAAACCTATACATTGTCCTCGTCTGGTGATATTTTCAGGTGGTCCAAATCATCCTCTGGTATTTGGAATCCGGTTGCTCAAAGCATATGACCGGAGATCGCTCGATGCTCAGAAATTTCATCAGCAAGTTTCTTGGAATGGTTAAATTCGGTAATGATCATATTGTAAAGATAATGGGGTAGGGTGAATATCAGATTGGAAATGTCACGATTTCAAGGGTATACTATGTAGAAGGTCTTGGTCATAATTTATTTTCAGTAGGACAGTTCTGTGATTCCAACCTAGAGGTTGCTTTTCGACAACACACTTGTTTCATCCGCAACTTGGAAGGAAAAGACTTGTTGAAGGGGTCTCGTGGTGCAAATCTTTATACTTTGTCCCTACAAGACATGATGGCCGCCTCTCCAGTATGTCTTCTCTCCAAAGCATCTAAGACCAAGTCATGGTTATGGCATCGCAGATTATCTCATCTCAACTTTGATGCTATTAATCATTTGGCTAAAAACGAATTAGTTTGTGGTCTTCCAAAGCTCAAATTTCACAAGGATCATTTATGTTCCGCGTGTTCAAGGGGGAAAAGCACCAAGAAATCATACAAGCCCAAAGCTGAAGACACCAATCAAGAAAAACTTCATCTTTTGCATATGGATATTTGTAGGCCAATGCGAACCGAAAGTGTGAGTGGTAAGAAATTCATCCTTGTTATTGTGGATGATTTCTCCAGGTTTACATGGGTTAAATTTCTATGTACAAAGGATGAAGCACCGAAGGCTATCATCACTTTCCTGAAATTCATTCAGGTACGTGTAAATACTACTGTCTGTCGTATTCGTACTGATAATGGAACAGAGTTCGTCAACTAGACTCTTCGTGATTACTATGAAGAATTGGTATCTCACATGAAACATCCGCTGTAGGTACTCCACAACAAAACGGTGTCGTTGAAAGACGGAATCGTATGCTTATGGAAGCTGCTAGGACTATGCTGATTTATGTGAATGCTCCGTTATTCTTATGGGCAGAAGCTGTATCTACTGCATGTTACACCCAAAACCGCTCTATCATTCGGAAACGCCATGAAAAAACACCTTACGAGCTTCTACATGATCGTAAACCCGATGTTTCATTCTTTCATGTGTTTGGTGCTCTTTGTTATCCAAACATTAATAGTGAGAATTTGGGCAAACTTAAACCGAAAGCCGATATAGGTATTTTCATTGGTTACTCACCCTCAAAGAAAGCATACCGAATTTATAACCGTCGTCTTGGTAAGATAGTAGAAACTATGGACGCAGATTTTGATGAGCTAACAGCGATGTCTTTTGAGCAACGCAGCTCTGAACCTGCGGTTCACGAGATGGGAACCGGTACTATTAGTTCCGGATTAGTTCCCAATAATCCTACTTCTACATCATTTATACCACCTACAAGGCCTCAGTGGGATGAAAATATTTCAACCTTTGTTTGATGAATTCTTTGATCCCCCAAGTGATGAAGTTCCAGCACCTATAGTGATAGCTCCAATCCCTGAAGTTGTTGCTCAAGCTAATGAAGCTTCATCAAATGCATCTTCAATTAACATTGAACCGGATGCACCTCCATGATGAGATGGCATTTATACATGATCTCATCGTTCTTTTCGGGCTTTAAATGCATAAAAATGTCATAAAATACCATATATATGCTTGTGTTTGTTTACTTGTGTATTTTAGGTATGGATATTATGAAAAAGACAAAAGATCACAAGTTACAAGGAAAAACGGACACGAGAAACGAAGTCGTACAAAGAACCGGGCCCTAATCATGGAATATTCAACATTTATCCTTGAAGACTTAAAGATGTGCAAGTATGATCCTCATTTATTGAAGAAATGACACTTAAAACCCTTGTATATTCATAATTACAAGTTTGGTCCCTTAAGTTTGTCAAAACTCACCAAAAAGGTCCCTCATCTTTGAAGAAATGGCAAGATTGGTCCCTCAACAATTCCAAATTGTCAATTATGGTCCCTCATCAAGCCAAAGATACATTGAAGACATTTGAAGATCAAGAATGTCCAAAATCAGCCCTTGAAATATGCAAAAGTGTCAAAAATAACCCTTGATAACCTTTTTCCAAAGTTTGGTGCCAAAAGTGACAAATGGTGAAAGTTAATACAAAGGGAAATACGTTTTTAGGGCTGAAATGCTTTGTTTACCAAAAATACCAAAACACAAGGGCCAAAGGTGTCTATTTGAAACATTCAAACTAAAAGTGCGCAAAACAAACACCTTTCCCACAAAATCGGATCAAAATCCTTACTATTTACCATTCATCCCACCCAGAATTACCTTCACTTAAACAAAGGGTAATTTTCAATTACCTTGGCACATGTGTGATTCACACATGCAAAAACCTATCCCACACCAAAAACCCTTAATCCCACTCACTATGGACCCCACCCCCAATTCCCTTTCCACCAATCAGAATGCAACTTAGATTCCAAGTTATGTGACGTGTCCAAATCAACAGCTATGATTCATTGCTTCATCACAAAGCTAAAATGAACATCCAGGATCAATTGGGACAGCTCAAAATCAGAAAACGTCTAGAAGGACTTAGGGCATTTAGGGAATTTCACTTCTAGGGTTTGTGAATAGTGTGTAGCCAGGCATTTGCCTATAAAAGGAGACCTCAACATGTGAGAGTCCCTTTGTTCTAGTTTTAGGCTATCAATCTTTGTAATTCCTTTTTAAGTTAAATAAAATTTGAATTTCTAAATTTTGAAATCTCTTTTTGATTTAGTTAAAAGTTTGGTGTTTGAGTAGCCTAATTCTGAGTTCCATTTGTTTGATTAGACCTTCCTTTTCCTTGTGGTTAAGGCACGTCTAGGTTTGAAAGGTTTTCAAGGTTCAAAAGCCTTGAAGTCCTGATGAGACTGTTTTTATACATGGTCTCATCGTCCAAATCGGGCTTAAAATGCATTAAATATCATAAAATACACCAAATATATGCTCGTGTTTGTTTCTTGTGTATTTTTAGGTACGGATATTGAGGAATTGGCAAAAGATCACAAGAATCAATCAAAAACGAACACGGGAAACGAAGTCGCACAATGAACCGGGCCCAAGTTTGGAATTTTACAAAAAGACCCTTGAAGAATTGAAGATTGGCAACTTTAGTCCCTCATCTATGAAGAACTTGTCACAATTGACCCTCCAAATGTCAATTGTACAAGTATGGTCCTTGATGTTTGAAGATTGCACAAGATCAGCCCTTGAAAAATCCAAAATATGCATTTGAAGCCCTTATTTCAAGTTTATAAGTTTTTGTGCCATATTTGACAACTTTCCAAAAGTTGTCTAGTGCAAATTGGGCGCTGATGGATTTATTACAAAGTGAACAAGAGATAGAAGCTTGGGGACCAATTTTGCCAACCAGCCAAACATACACCACCACTCACAGCTTGCCACCTCATCACAACCCACCCAATAACCCATATCCTACCCGACCCTACCCAGTTCAATACCCACACCCGGTTTTATTAAAACGTGGTCAAAAAGTCAAATTGGATTTTCCCACTAAACAAGGATTTTAAATTCCCTAATCCCCAATTCGGATCTAATCCCCACCTTCATCATATCAACCCTAACAAAAACCCAGTTTTAATTACCCTCATGTTTAATCTAAGCCCTAATTAATATTAGGGGTTTTTCTCACAACCCCAATCCCAACGCACCCACACACCCAGAAAATGACCACTGTACTGGTTGTCCCCTCCCCTGCCACCCTCTCACATGGCACTTGACCAAATCAATGGTCCAACCTCACTCCTTGGTCCCCAAGATTAATTTGACGCTCAAGATTGAATGATTACAGTTGGCATCTTCACAAGACACCAACAAAATCACATGGGCACCTTTTGACCCAATTTTCAGTCAAATCGTCCAAGGGCAAATTAGGGCTTTACTTATTAGGGTTTTTAGTGTTCTAGGTTCTTCTATAGACTAGTATAAATAGAGGCATCGACTTGTGATGACCCTTTGTTCCAGTTTTTCTTCAAAAAAAGTTTTGTAATTCCGTTTTTATAATATAAAAGTTTGGTGTTTGTTTTGGACAATATAATTCCTTTTTATGATTATTTAAAGTTGGTATTAATTGTTGAAGAAATACTGAGTTCCATTTAAAATTTGTAAACACTTTTGTGTTTAAATTTTCAGAAAAAGAAGTTTTTCTGAAATTTGGGGAATTTGTGGTGAAGTTTGGTTAAAGGTTGAGTTTTCAGGGAAGTTTAAGTTTGTTTGAGTGAAGTTTGTTCAAAGGAAACGTGTAAGAAAGATTTTGAAAAGTTTTTAAAAAGAAAAAAAGAAAACAGAATATAGATATTTGCTTGTTTTTTCTTATTTTTCTTAAACAGGTTTTGTTGATTTGATTGACCAAGGTCCTGCATAGACCCGGGTCTATTGGAGGTGGCTACCTAGCCACTGTTGGTCTTGGATGTAAGACCAACAAGGTAAATCTCTTTTCCACTTTTCATTTTTCAGCAAATATTGTGATTTGCCATGATCTTGTGAAAAGTGGTAATTGGTGTGTTAAAGCTATTGGATACTGTTTAATTTAGGATGATATGCGTGATAGAAGTTGTTTAAATCAGTTTGGAGTTGTTTAGAAGTGATTTGGTTTGAAATATTGCATAATCAGTATTTAAGGGAGTGTTTGGATCAGCATGTTAGCTAAATGATTTGTTGGATTTTGGTTTTAAAACGTGTTATAATCACTTCATTAAGTGATAAATAGGTAGTGTGTTAGTTGGTAGTCAGTTTGGAACAAGTTAGAAGTAAGTTGAGTGTTAAAGTTTGAAAAATATAGCAAAAACTGCCAAGTCAATTTTCTGTATGTTTTTCTGAACTTTTGAGCTTGAAATTTGTAAGGTTGTTAGATTATAGGCTGTGAAAGGATTTGTGTTTGTTCATAGGCCATTTGTTGAGTTTGTATGCAAGATTTGAGACTTTGAACTTCATTTTTGTGCAACAAAATTGCATCAAGTACCCACAGACCCATCATAGGATTTCAACAACCTTATTTTGCTTTCTTTTTTGATTTTGTGCTTAGTCCTTGCTAGTGTGTGCTTGTTTTGTACTTGCTTTGACTCCCTACACTCAAACTGAGTGTAGGGGTGCCTGTTTGTTCCAAAGAAACAACACCAAGATCCACAATCCAAGTCCTCTTGGATTAATGCACAAGTGAAGAAACTAAGAATCACTTGTGTTCTTGAATTATGAACTGACCACGTTTTTGGCTTTGGAATTGATCTAATCTTGTCAAAAATGGATTTGAAATTGAGTTTTAAGCTTAAAAGGTGTCACTGGTTTGTGGTTAAAAGGTAAAAAAGAAAAAAAAGAAATTGCACAAAAAGGGGTTCTCCAACCTCGAACCCCCGTCTTCACACTCAACACACATCACACATACCGCCGTGCCCTAGGGTCTTTGACTGCTAGGGTACCATTTCAAAACGTATTTAACCTCTTTTTCATTTCACTTTTTAAAAAATAAGCCGTAGCCTTTTGGCTTATTTCCAGCTTATTCATTAAGCGATTTTGGTTGTTTTTATTTTTCCTAGGGTCTATATAGGTATTAAGACTTTTCTGGCTTAAAAGTTGATTTTTCCTTTTCTTTATTTATTTTTTATCCATTTTTATTTAGCCGTATATTATTAAATAAATTAAAAATAGTAAACAGAATTTTAAAAATCCAGAAAAATAGTTTTTAGGTTTTAATTTATATATTTGAGGTTTACATTCCAAAAAGTCTTATTTTTAATTTTATTTAATTTTAGGGTTTTTAGACAACTTTAAAAATTAATATAAAATTAATTAAGAGGTTTTAGGAGCTTTAATTTACATTTTTGTCTTAGTTAGAATATTTAGGATTTTTGATAATTTTTTAGAATTTATTTTTGAACTTTTCATTTTTTTTTTATTATTTTAATATTATTTTATTAGAAAAAAATTCATAGTTTGTTTTTTCTATTTTTTTTCATTTTTCCTAGGTTAAGGACATTAAAATAGGAACTTTGTAACTTTCCAAATCTTTTTAGGGCTTTTCATTTATTTTCTAGATTTAATTTAAGATTTAATAGATTTTAATAGTTTTTAGGAGTTTAAAAATAGTTTAATTTGGTTTTAAAATTTTTAAAAATAGTTTTTAGCTTAATTAGGTCATTTTTGAGGTTTACAAACTATTAAATCTTGTTTAGGACTTTTTAATATTTAAAAGTGATTTTTAGGGCTTTAATTAGCATTAAAAAGTCATTATTTAATTAATTAAAAGGTTTTGGCAAGTTTTGATTTTTTGTAAACTCTTAGAATTTTATTATGGATTTTTAGTAATTTTTAGGAATTTTTAGGTTAAAATTTTAATTTTTGTCGTTTTTTACGTTTCTACGTCTTAACTTTCTAGTAGTGTTTTCGTTAATTTTTATTTTTTCGTCTTTGTCATTTTCTCTTCTCTTTTCTTGTTAATAATCAAAAACAAATCAATCAAATCAATTCATTACACAACACACGTGCCTCCTTGAGAACGATACCCATTAAGGGTCATAACTTGTGGTTTTCCTAAATCACTCGTTAACGCTTACCACTATATTTTTACGCTCTTTTTCCTAAAAGGGTGTGAATTTACAACATCATTTTGGCGCCGCTGCCGGGGAGGCGTGTTGTGTTTTGATTGAACCATTGTTGTTTTTTATATTAGCCATAATAGTATTTGTATTAGTAGCACTCTACTAATATGTATTATCGTTTTTCGGTTTTTGTGTGAATATTATTACTATATTGTATACGTAGAACAATAAATACACAAGTACTCCAAATACGTGAGCAATCACAACCTTGATTCGGGATTTCATCACTCGATCATTGTATTCGAATCTCAAACCAAAGAAAAAAGGCAAAAATAGATAAATACTTTCGTGAAGCTTAATCTTGATAATACAAACTATAAGGTGGGTATAAGGCGGTTGTATTTCACGACCTAAAGGAAAAAGGCTCTTAAGTGCTTAGCGCCGCCTCGTTTCCTCCGCTTGCTTGTGCGTATTTGATTTTGAGAGTGAATCGAGGGTTTTGCCGCCCAAAGTATTATTACATATCATATATTTTCTTGGTTTCTATTTAATTAAACCCTCTTGAACGATTTGGTGTTCCACCATCGTTCTAAAGTCATTGAAGGCGTTCACTTCACGTGATCGTTTTCATTCCTTGAGGCTTCTTTAATCAAAAGATTTGATTAAGGAGGAGATTTGTGGACCTTATTGTCTACTTAATACATTTCACCAATTTCCAAAAAAGTTAATACCATCAAAAACCACAAAAAAATTGAAAAACACAAAATACCAAAAAGAATCTTCTTTGCTCGTCTCCACGTTATACGTGACGTTTATGCTCACTCGTAATCAAGCAAAACGTGCACGTAGACGAAAGAACAAAACTCCCACTCCAACTCATTCTAGTGAGGAGTCTCCTATTGACGAACCCATTGTACGAGAAGAACCAACCATGGCGAATCGAACTATGATGGAGTTACTTCAAGCACCCACCGAGGGTTATGGAGAAGCTATTGTGATTCCCGCTATCCTTGCGGAGAATTTTGAGGTGAAAACGGGTTTGTTGTCAATGATCCAAAACAACAAATTCCGTGGTGATGAGAAGGACAATCCCCACAACCATATCCGCCAATTTAATCGTCTTACCGCCACGTGCAAATTCAAGGATGTCTCGAATGACTCGATTAAGATGATGTTATTTCCGTATTCCTTAGCGGGGCCCGCTAAAATTTGGTTAGAGAAAGAGCCACCCAATTCTATATTGACGTGGAAGGATCTCGTTTCAAAGTTTGTGAACCAATTTTTTCCGCCCTCTAAGACTACGCATTTGAAAAATGAAATTTCTAAATTTTCACAAGAATCAAATGAAAGTTTTTCTACGGCTTGGAATAGGTTTAAGGAGATGTTACATGAATGTCCTCATCACGGTTTTTCCGGTTTGCACCAAATCGACACGTTTTACAATGGACTTAACGATCATGAAAGAGATTATTTAAATGCCGCCGCTGGTGGTATTTTTTTGTGTAAAACGGTTGAAGAATCTTTGGTCATAATTGAGAATAGGTCTAAAGTTTATAGCCCTCGTCACACACCGAGTGTTGCCAAAATGGGCTCATCATCGTCTCGTAGTATCAATGCTTTGCAAGATGAGGCTAATGAGGAAAATCGGTTTTTCGATAGGTTTTCGACTCTAATGTCCCATTGGAAGGCTCAAGAAGCTCCCAATTCCGCTTCGGTTAAAGCGGTTTCTAAGAGTTGTTTGTCGTGTGGGGGAGCTCATGATCTTTCCGAGTGCATTACCGCGGATGGTAACACTTCGAATGCTTTTGTAGCCACGAGAACTTATAACCAAATCGGTCAAGGTTCTCGTTCAAATCAAGCTCCACCAAATCAAAATGCTAATAACTATCGCAACAACAACCAAGGTGGAAATTACCAAGGAAATCAAAGGAATTATAAAAAAGGTAATTATCAAAGTGGTAATGGGCAAATTTCAAATCAAAACCAAAACCATGATTTTCAAAACAATGCCCAAGGTTTTCAAAAGGATCACACCAAAAATCTTCAAGGAGAATTTTTGAATTATGCTAAGGCTAATGATGCTAAGTTTGACAATATGCAACGTGAAATGGTTAGCTTAAGATCTGAGTTGAAAAACGAGCTTAAAAACGAACTTGCTAATGAACTTAAAACTCATGCTAATAAAATGGAAGGAAATGTCACAAGACTCCAACAAAATCAACAAAAAATGGAGCAAGGTCAACATGAGATTAAGCAAGAATTGTTAAAAGCGGATGGTAGGAAATATAAGTTTGAAGACCGTATGGCTAAAATGTTTGAAGCTATCATGTGTAAGCCCTCTTCTTCGGGTGGTCTTCCTAGTGATACCATCGTGAACCCGAAAGGAGAATTGAATGTTATTACTACTCGTAGTGGTAAAACTTTCAAAGAACCCATTTCTCGTCCAAGTACTTCTATGGAGAAGGAAAAAGAGAAAGAACCCGAGGTTGTGGTTGAAAAGGAGAAAATTACAAGCCCACGAAGTACCGCTCAAACCACACCTACGGTTGAACCTACACCAATCATGGAACCCGAGATTCCAAGGCCTTTGCCTATGCCTACTTTGCCCCAACCCACACCACCTTTACCCTACCCTTCAAGACGAGACAAGGAAAAGGCACAAGAACGAAATAATTATCAATTTGAACTTTTTATGAAAATGTTTCGTGACTTGCATTTTAATATAAGTTTTGCCGACGCCTTAGTCATGATGCCTCGATTTGCCGCGAACTTCAAAAGTATGTTGAATAACAAAGAGAAATTGCAAAAATCGTCTAGTTGTTCTTCGGTTTTTTAAGTCGCATACCTCAAAAAGTCGGTGATCCTGGAAAGTTTTTAATCCCATGTGCTATCCAAGACATGGAAGAATGCTACGCCTTGGCCGATCTTGGTGCTAGTATTAATTTGATGCCTCTTGAGATTTTCAAATCGCTCTATCTTCCAAATCTCACTCCTTCAAGAATGTCAATCGAAATGGCCGATCATTCTACGATTCTAGCTTGTGGAGTTGCCGAGGACGTCTTCGTGAAAGTTGGGAAATTCTATTATCCTGTAGACTTTATTGTTGTTGATATTCCCATCGATCCTAAAGTTCCGTTAATTTTAGGTCGATCTTTTTTGGATACCTCGAGAGCACTTATCGATGTGCATGCAAGAAAAATCACTCTTCGTTTCAATGAGGAAGAACTCGTCATTAATGCAACCCAAAACTCCACTCTTTCTCATGTGTATTCCATCACATCTTTGTACAATGTCAATCCCATCAAAAACATTTGCAAAAAGATTTCAAATAGAGTTTTAGGAGTTGTTGAGAAAAATGAAGTTCCGTCCCCTCCGACGATGGAGGTTAAGAGTGTTAAGCCTATGATTCCAATCTCGAGTGATTCTTCGGATGATGAATACGTTGATCCCGATGGGGAGGTTTTCTTTGTTGACAAAAGAATTGAAAACTTACCACCACCCAAACCAAAAAGATTTCAAAATGTGAGAATTTTAAGTGTGACTAACATTGCTTTAGATACACCAAATATTTTTGACATAATTAAATCGGGTTTTCACAAGGAGAGTGTAAAAGATGAAAAAGGAAAAGATTTTGAATTTAATTTAAAAGATTTTTCTACAATTCTAACTCCGTCATCACCGCGTGTCTTGAGTGCTACAAGCTCGTCTTCTCCTTTTGACAATGCTTTGTGCGGACTTAGTGTGGGGGAAGCCCCTTATGTTCCCTCCCCTTTCTCCACCGAGGACGAGATATTTGATCCTGGAATTGCTTATAAAGGGAAATCTCGGTCTTCCACCGATGCAATAAATGGAAAATCTTTTCATTTGATTGGTGCGAGTCTACCTCGAGTAGCTCAATGTTTTGACTTACCCATTGTCCCACCCTTCTATTTCTTCTCTTCTATTTTCTTCTACCCCATTGGGGTTTGTGTTGGAGTAGCGTTATTTCGTCTTTCATCCGAAAACGAAGACGCTATCTTTGACCCCGGTATACGTTTATCGGGTTTTTAAAGTACTCCACGTGCTTTTGGGCCTTGTTTATCATGTAAGCCCCACCAAAAATTGACCATACCATGATTATCCATAAATGATCACATTTATGGGGATTCGAGTCGAGCTTTTGACTCGGTTATCAAAAACAAGGTGCCTCGTGGGGGAGACCCATGCTTATCCATGTACATATTATTGCTTTCTAATGTAGTTTAAAGTGAGGGGATTTGTGCCCTTCCAACCTTTGTTCCGTGGTTGTTTGTGAATTGTGATTTTTAGATCATGATCTTCACGATTGGAGCCTCTCGTGTTTGTTTTATGGGAGCACTCGATCGTTTGCTTTGGAGGCCTTTCCCAATATCCATATGATATATCCTTTTATGTTCTAACCTTAGGTTTTTAGCACACTTCATAAACGGCTATTACTTATTGGTTACACCCTTTCCATGCTAGATTAGGCATTCGACTACGTCTCTAGTATGGGGGTGTTTGCACCCCTAGACTCGAAACATTGAGGACAATGTTTAATTTTAGTATGGGGGGTGAATAGATACTTGCCTTGCCAAACCTTCACGCTTTCCAAAGTTTATCGTTTTGTTTATCGTTTTGTTGCAAAATAAGGCTAAAAATGGCCAAATTTTAAAATTTTTCTCATGTTTTATAAGTGTTTGAAGACACGAATGTAGATTTTCCGATGGTGAGAATAAGAGTAATTTTTGACTCGACCGTGCGTGTTGAGCACTTAGCTTTGATTCCTTAACTACACATTAGGCTAAGTCTCTTAAATGAGGATGAGAAATGATAGAGTTAATTATAAGTTACTATGCTAAACGTAGAGTACTCGTATTCTTTCAAAAACTCATGTGTTCTAGTTGTTTGCTTATTCTCCCTTCGCATGTAAATATTTTTTGCTTAATAAATATTGACTTAGCGGTTTAATTAGGATTGTTGGGTTTCTAGTCTTTTCTAGTAGCTTCCGTGTAATTAAATTGGGAAGACATTAAGGTATCGCCAGCGTCACGGTTTTGAAGTATTGGCACCCGAATAATCGAAAGCTTCACCTAATAATAAGATTTCAAGTGCTCACCAAAATCTAGCAAACAATTTGAAGCCCCACAAGGCCTAAAATCTATGCAAAATTGAAAGTGAATCAAGCCTTAATCTTCGAAGCTTTAAAGATCCAAAATTCGCCTTAGCGTGAGGATATACGTCTTTGGCTAATAAAGCCACCGATGAGGCGGATAATAAAAGGCAAGGCAAGACCGAAGTCATAATAAAAGCTTCATGGCGAAGTTGAATAAAAGATGGAGGTAAACCAAAGATAATAAGGCCCTTCCGTTAGGGGGCGTATAAAAGTCTTGGTAATAAGTCTCATGTTCAAAACCGTTATAAAACCGTGTTTATCGATTCTTCTTGTTGACTTAATTTTTTGACATCGTCGTCTATTAGGAGGGGTTATTGATTTGATGGTCTTAGTTACACCGTTAGGACTCTATTTTTAGACCTAAATCTCTATTATCGCATAAGTCAACAATGCATCCTCGTGATCATTAAGACATAATAAAATATAAGAGATACAACTTAGGAATAATGGGAGAATAAGTACGTGATTAGGGCATATGAGTAGTGTTAGCATTACTAACTTATAATGACAATGATCTCGTTGCACGCTTGGCATGGAATTGGGGTAAAAATCGAGGACGACGAAATTATTTCTAACGAAGCATTCACGTGTTCTTATTCTATGAACCTAAACGTCCCATTTTGCGATGAAAATCATACATTATGTCTAAAACGCAAGTAGTAGTAGCAATAGTAGTAGTGTAGCTAGTTTATCATTCAATAAAGTGAATAAAAATTGAATTTTGGAGATGCTTTGATACTTTATTCTTGCATTGCGTGAGGGCACGGTAATGGTTTAGTATCGGGGAGTGATGAGACTGCTTTTATACATGGTCTCATCGTCCAAATCGGCCTAAAATGCATTAAATATCATAAAATACACCAAATATATGCTCGTGTTTGTTACTTGTGTATTTTTAGGTACGGATATTGAGGAATTGGCAAAATATCACAAGAATCAATCAAAAACGAACACGGGAAACGAAGTCGCATAATGAACCGGGCCCAAGTTTGGAATTTTGCAAAAAGACCCTTGAAGAATTGAAGATTGGCAACGTTAGTCCCTCATCTATGAAGAACTTGTCACAATTGACCCTCCAAATGTCAATTGTACAAGTATGGTCCTTGATGTTTGAAGATTGCACAAGATCAGCCCTTGAAAAGTCCAAAATATGCATTTGAAGCCCTTATTTCAAGTTTATAAGTTTTTGTGCCATATTTGACAACTTTCCAAAAGTTGTCTAGTGCAAATTGGGCGCTGATGGATTTATTACAAAGTGAACAAGAGATAGAAGCTTGGGGACCAATTTTGCCAACCAGCCAAACATACACCACCACTCACAGCTTGCCACCTCATCACAACCCACCCAATAACCCATATCCTACCCGACCCTACCCAGTTCAATACCCACACCCGGTTTTATTAAAACGTGGTCAAAAAGTCAAATTGGATTTTCCCACTAAACAAGGATTTTAAATTCCCTAATCCCCAATTCGGATCTAATCCCCACCTTCATCATATCAACCCTAACAAAAACCCAGTTTTAATTACCCTCATGTTTAACCTAAGCCCTAATTAATATTAGGGGTTTTTCTCACAACCCCAATCCCAACGCACCCACACACCCAGAAAATGACCACTGTACTGTTTGTCCCCTCCCCTGCCACCCTCTCACATGGCACTTGACCAAATCAATGGTCCAACCTCACTCCTTGGTCCCCAAGATTAATTTGACGCTCAAGATTGAATGATCACAGTTGGCATCTTCACAAGACACCAACAAAATCACATGGGCACCTTTTGACCCAATTTTCAGTAAAATCGTCCAAGGGCAAATTAGGGCTTTACTTATTAGGGTTTTTAGTGTTCTAGGTTCTTCTATAGACTAGTATAAATAGAGGCATCGACTTGTAATGACCCTTTGTTCCAGTTTTTCTTCAAAAAAAGTTTTGTAATTCTTTTTTATAATAAAAAAGTTTGGTGTTTGTTTTGGACAATATAATTCCTTTTTATGATTATTTAAAGTTGGTATTAATTGTTGAAGAAATACCGAGTTCCATTTAAAATTTGTAAACACTTTTGTGTTTAAATTGTCAGAAAAAGAAGTTTTTCTGAAATTTGGGGAATTTGTGGTGAAGTTTGGTTAAAGGTTGAGTTTTCAGGGAAGTTTAAGTTTGTTTGAGTGAAGTTTGTTCAAAGGAAACGTGTAAGAAAGATTTTGAAAAGTTTTTAGAAAGAAAAAAAGAAAACAGAATATAGATATTTGCTTGTTTTTTCTTATTTTTCTTAAACAGGTTTTGTTGATTTGATTGACCAAGGTCCTGCATAGACCCGGGTCTATTGGAGGTGGCTACCTAGCCACTGTTGGTCTTGGATGTAAGACCAACAAGGTAAATCTCTTTTCCACTTTTCATTTTTCAGCAAATATTGTGATTTGCCATGATCTTGTGAAAAGTGGTAATTGGTGTGTTAAAGCTATTGGATACTGTTTAATTTAGGATGATATGCATGATAGAAGTTGTTTAGATCAGTTTGGAGTTGTTTAGAAGTGATTTGGTTTGAAATATTGCATAATCAGTATTTAAGGGAGTGTTTGGATCAGCATGTTAGCTAAATGATTTGTTGGATTTTGGTTTTAAAACGTGTTATAATCACTTCATTAAGTGATAAATAGGTAGTGTGTTAGTTGGTAGTCAGTTTGGAACAAGTTAGAAGTAAGTTGAGTGTTAAAGTTTGAAAAATATAGCAAAAACTGCCAAGTCAATTTTCTGTATGTTTTTCTGAAAATTTTGAGCTTGAAATTTGTAAGGTTGTTAGATTATAGGTTGTGAAAGGATTTGTGTTTGTTCATAGGCCATTTGTTGAGTTTGTATGCAAGATTTGAGACTTTGAACTTCATTTTTGTGCAACAAAATTGCATCAAGTACCCACAGACCCATCATAGGATTTCAGCAACCTTATTTTGCTTTCTTTTTTGATTTTGTGCTTAGTCCTTGCTAGTGTGTGCTTGTTTTGTACTTGCTTTGACTCCCTACACTCAAACTGAGTGTAGGGGTGCCTGTTTGTTCCAAAGAAACAACACCAAGATCCACAATCCAAGCCCTCTTGGATTAATGCACAAGTGAAGAAACTAAGAATCACTTGTGTTCTTGAATTATGAACTGACCACGTTTTTGGCTTTGGAATTGATCTAATCTTGTCAAAAGTGGATTTTAAATTGAGTTTTAAGCTTAAAAGGTGTCACTGGTTTGTGGTTAAAAGGTAAAAAAGAAAAAAAATAAATTGCACAAAAAGGGGTTCTCCAACCTCGAACCCCCGTCTTCACACTCAACACACATCACACATACCGCCGTGCCCTAGGGTCTTTGACTGCTAGGGTACCATTTTTAAACGTATTTAACCTCTTTTTCATTTCACTTTTTAAAAAATAAGCCGTAGCCTTTTGGCTTATTTCCAGCTTATTCATTAAGCGATTTTGGTTTTTTTTATTTTTCATAGGGTCTATATAGGTATTAAGACTTTTCTGGCTTAAAAGTTGATTTTTCCTTTTCTTTATTTATTTTTTATCCATTTTTATTTAGCCGTATATTATTAAATAAATTAAAAATAGTAAAAAAAATTTTAAAAATCCAGAAAAATAGTTTTTAGGTTTTAATTTATATATTTGAGGTTTACATTCCAAAAAGTTTTCAAAAAGTCTTATTTTTAATTTTATTTAATTTTAGGGTTTTTAGACAACTTTAAAAATTAATATAAATTTAATTAAGAGGTTTTAGGAGCTTTAATTTACATTTTTGTCTTAGTTAGAATATTTAGGATTTTTGATAATTTTTTAGAATTTATTTTTGAACTTTTCATTTTTTTTGATTATTTTAATATTATTTTATTAGAAAAAATTCAAAGTTTGTTTTTTCTATTTTTTTCATTTTTCCTAGGTTAAGGACATTAAAATAGGAACTTTGTAATTTTACAAATCTTTTTAGGGCTTTTCATTTATTTTCTAGATTTAATTTAAGATTTAATAGATTTTAATAGTTTTTAGGAGTTTAAAAATAGTTTAATTTGGTTTTAAAATTTTTAAAAATAGTTTTTAGCTTAATTAGGTCATTTTTGAGGTTTACAAACTATTAAATTTTGTTTAGGGCTTTTTAATATTTAAAAGTGATTTTTAGGGCTTTTTAATATTTAAAAAGTCATTATTTAATTAATTAAAAGGTTTTGGCAAGTTTTGATTTTTTGTAAACTCTTAGAATTTTATTGTGGATTTTTAGTAATTTTTAGGAATTTTTAGGTTAAAATTTTAATTTTTGTCGTTTTTACGTTTCTACGTCTTAACTTTCTAGTAGTGTTTTCGTTAATTTTTATTTTTTCGTCTTCGTCATTTTCTCTTCTCTTTTCTTGTTAATAATAAAAAACAAATCAATCAAATCAATTCATTACACAACACACGTGCCTCCTTGAGAACGATACCCATTAAGGGTCATAACTTGTGGTTTTCCTAAATCACTCGTTAACGCTTACCACTATATTTTTACGCTCTTTTTCCTAAAAGGGTGTGAATTTACAACATCAAGTCCTTGTTTCTGAATTTGGCTATTATTTGTGTACTAACCCTTAGCCTTAAGCCTTGAGTTCTTTCAAGCTTGTTGACACCAAGCCTGAGAAGGATTCTAAGCCTTTGGTTGAGTTTGTTTGTTGCTTGTGTTGAAGAAATATCATAATCAAAAGCCTTGTTCTGCTTTGAACATCAGCAGGCTTTGATCATCTTTGTTGAAGTACCTTGGTCTTGTTCTAGTTGTTGAACAAGGTCCAAGGAGCATAGCTGGCCTTGCTAGGATGTTGTGGAAGGCAGGTATAATCTCTTGGTTAAGATTCCCCTAAAAATTTCATGATTATGGCTGTTTTGAATTTGGTGCTTTGATTTTGAGTATTGGTGTTTGTGCTGGTGATTTTTGAGTTTGATTGTGTTAGTTGCTATTGTTTAAGTGTTTTTGATCATTAAAATCAGTAGGTTATTAGTTAAAATCACAAGTTCCTTTGTTAAGTGTTAGATTAAGGAGTGTTTGTGTCTACTGCTTGGATTGGTTTTGTGGTTTGCTAAGTGGTTGTTTTGTGTAAGCAAGTATTGGAATCTGTTATTTAGGTGCATATGTTCATCTGTTTGCAGGTTTTGAGGTTTTAATCACATAGATTCTTGATTTGGCTATAAAATCTTCTTAACTTGGTAAAATTGGCTAGGATTTTGAGGACACCTATATCTAAGCATAGGCTAGGGCTAACAAGTGCTAAATCATAGTTAATCACGCCAGGGTGGAAGGATTTGAGGCTTGAAATTGGATCAAGTGTCAAGTATATCAGCAAAACTTGTCTGCATATTGTTCATTGTTCATCAGTAACATTTTGTGCTTTGATCTTGTTGATTATTTTGATTCAGTGTTTGATTCTTGTTGCTTTGTGTTTATTGTTAGTTTATATAGCTTGTGTATGCATCCTGTTAAGTTTGGTTGGCTTATTGTGGCTAAATCTGCTTATTAAGTGCTTAACTGCTTATTTGCATATCTGGAGCATATCTGGCAACTGTTTGGCTTATTGTGGCTTATTGTGTGAACCATTTTGTGATTTTATTGTTGCTATTGGCTACTTGTGATTCACTGATCACAAGGGTGCCTTTGTTTCCAATTGAATCAAACCAGAACTCTCAAATAAGCTTGGTCAAATAGTCAAAGCAGTGGGAACTCCTTTCCCCTGCTGGTTGCCACTGCTAGTGTTAAATTGGTGTCAGCTTATCAATAAGCTATAATAGCTTATTCCAACCTGCAACAACTTTGTTTTTGTAATAGGTTCTCATATTTTGACCCATTTGTTCATACTAGAGCATTTGGGTTGTTGACTTTAGGGTTTGACTAGAAAACCAACTCCTTTGACTTTTACATAAGTTCATTTGTGCTTATTCTGGCTTATTGGTTGTGCTTATTGGATTTTTGTTGATTGATTTTGCTTATTGAGTCCATTTGAAAGCTTTTGCAAGTTGAATCAAGTTCTGAGGTGCATTATTTCTCAAACCCGACTATTTTGTCGTTTTGTGAAATAATACATTGCTTATTTCTGGCTTATTTATTAAGCTTTTTCAAAAATTCTCTTTACAGATCTCATAAGCAACCCAAAAGAAGCTTGTGTGTCAAATTAGAGCTTATGGCATTAGCTTATGGCTTAATGGGCTGAAAAGCCCAATAAGAATAAGCTTTGTGTTCAATAAGCTGTGATAAGCTCATTTTCAGCTTTTGGGCCTTTAGAGTTTTGTTCTTAGAATTGAATTTTAAGTCAGATAGGGCTTTTCCAAGTCAATTGGGCCAAGTTTGACTTTTTGGGCCCAAAAGCCCATTTGTGTTGACTGAATTTGGATTTGGCCCATTTGAGGGCCCATTAGGGGTATTTTGGTAATTTCACTTTGATTTTCTGATTATTTAGGTTAAAATAAAGTAGTTTGCAAGTTTTTAGAATTTTTTATAAATTTTGGATTTTTAATATTATTTTATTATTATTTTATCATTATTTTTAAAATTTCACATTTTCCAACTTTTTACATTTTTCTTAGGTTTAATACATTAAAATAGGAATTTAGCAACTTTTAGAATAATTTTATCTCTTTTAGATTAATTTTTATAATTATTTTAAGTTTTAATAGTATTTAAATCATTTTAAATAGTTTTTATTAGTTTAAAAATTTCTAAAAATAGTTTTTAATCTTTTTAGGTCATTTTAGAGGTTTATCAATTGAAAAATCTTTATTTGGGATTTTTTATAATTTATTTGATTTTTAGGGCTTTAATTAGCATTTAAAAATTGAATATTTAATTATTTAAAAGTTTTGAAAAGGTTTTGATCATTGGTAAACTCTTAGTTTATTATTTTTGATTTTTGGTGAATTTTTGGTAATTTTTAGAATTTATTTTTATTTTTGTGGTTTTTAAGGTTCTACGTTTTAACTTTCTAGTAGTGATTTTTTGTTAATTTTTATTTTTACGTCTTCGTCATCTTCTTTTCTAATCCCCCTTCTAAACCAATCATTAATCACAAACTTTTACAAGTTTTTCACAACACATATACCTCCTTGGGAAACGAACTTTCACACCTAAAGGGTCATTAGTGTTGATTTTCCTAAATCATCACTCGATACTTACCGCTTTTACGCTCTTTTCCTAAAGAGTAGTAAAACTCTACAATCATTTTGGCGCCGCTGTCGGGGAGGTGTGTCGTGATTAATTTGCATTGTTGTTTTTAATATTAACCAAATAGTATTTGTATTAGTAGAACTCTACTAATACGTATTATCGGTTTTCTTGGTTTTTCTTGTACAAATATTATTAATATATTGTATTAAGTATCACAATCAATATACAATATCTCCAAAAGTGTGAAAACACAACCTTAATTGGGATTTCATCACTCAATTATCGTATTCGAATCTCAAACAAAAAGAAAAAGGCAAAAAAATAGATAAATACTTTCGTGAAGCTCGATTTTGAAAGATACAAACTATAAGGTGGGTATAAGGTGGGTATAAGGCGGGTATTATAAAATATACCCTAAGGAAAAAGGCTCTTAAGTGCTTCGTGCCGCCTCGTTTCCCCGCTTGCTTGTGAGTATTTTGAGATTGAAGGCTAATCGGGGGTTTTGCCGCCCAAAGTATTATTACGTATAATATATTTGCTTGGTTTCTTTGTGATTAAAACCTCTTGAACAATTTGGTTTTCACCAAAGTTCTAAAGTCATTCGAAGGCGTTCACTCCACGTGATCGTTTTCATTCCTTTGAGGCTCCTTTAATCAAGAGTTTGACTCGAGGAGAGATTTTGTAGATTGTTGTCTACGAAGATACACCAAAATCCAAAAAAAATAAATATCATCAAAAACACAAAAAAATTGAAAATTCACAAAACACCCAAAAAGAATCTTCTTTGCTCACCTCCCATTCTTCGTAAAGTTTATGATCACTCGTAATCAAGCAAAACGAGCTCGTAAACGACTTCAAAAGCAAGCCAATCAAGAGACGTTGATTGTTGAAGAACCTCCAATTGTTGAACCTATTGTAGAACAAGAAGTCGTCATGGCTAATCGTACTATGATGGAGTTGCTACAAGCACCCACCGAGGGTTTGGAGAGGCTATTGTGATTCCCGCCATCCTTGCCGACAATTTCGAGATTAAGACGGGTTTAATGTCGATGTTGCAAGTAAATAAGTTTAGAGGTCACGAGAAAGACAACCCGCATTACCATATTAGGAATTTTAACCGTCTCACCGCCACTAGCAAATTTAAGGATGTTCCACATGACGCCATTAAGATGATGTTGTTTCCATACTCATTGGATGGACCCGCTAAAATTTGGCTCGAGAAAGAACCGCCAAATTCGATTTTGACATGGGCCGATCTCGTTTCTAAGTTTGTGAACAAGTTTTTTCCACCATCTAAAACAACACACTTGAAAAATGAGATTTCACGATTTGTGCAAAGAAATAATGAAAGTTTTTCAATGGCATGGGAACGATTTAAAGAAATGTTACATGAATGTCCACACCATGATTTTACGGAATTGCATCAAGTGGATACTTTTTATAATGGGCTTAATGATCATGAACGAGATTATTTGAATGCCGCCGCGGGTGGTAATTTTTTGTGCAAGACGACAAATGAGGCTTTACAAATCATTGAAAATAGATCTAAGGTTTATTATCCTCGTAACACACCGAGTGTTGCCAATATGGGTTCGTCATCTTCGTCACAATCGTCTCGTAGCATTAATGCCTTACATGATGAAGCTAATGAGGAAAATCGGTTTTTTGATAGATTTGCTAATCTTATGTCCCATTGGAAGGCTCAAGAAGCTTCCAATTCTGCTTCGGTTAAAGCGGTTGCTAAGAGTTGTTTATCTTGTGGGGGAGCTCATGATCTTTCCAAGTGTATTACCGCGGATGGTAACACTTCGAGTTCTTATGTAGCAACGGGAACTTACAACCAAAACGGTCAAGGTTCCCGCCAAAATCAAGCTCCACCAAATCAAAATGTTAACAATTATCGAAACAACAACCAAGGTAATTACCAAGGCAATTCACGCAATTACAACAAGGGGAATTATCAAAGTGGGAATGGACAAATTTCTAATCAAAACCAAAACCGTGATTTTCAAAACACTACACAAGGTTTTCAAAATGCTCACACTAAAAATTTGCAAGGAGAATTTTTGGATTATGCAAAAGCAAATGATGCTAAATTTGATAACATGCAACGTGAGATGATTAGCTTAAGGTCCAAGTTGAAAAACGAGCTAAAAAATGAACTTGCTAATGAACTTAAAAATCATGCAAACAAAATGGAAGGAAATGTCCAACGTCTTCAACAAAACCAACAAAAGATGGAATTAGGACAACATGAGATTAAGCAAGAGTTATTAAAAGCGGATGCTAGGCAATCAAAATTTGAGGACCGAATGGCTAAGATGTTTGAAGCAATCATGTGTAAACCCTCTTCCTCGGGTTGTCTTCCTAGTGATACCATTGCAAACCCGAAGGGAGAAATGAAGGTTATTACTACACGAAGTGGTAAAACTTTCAAGGAACCAACCTCTCGTCCAAGTACTTCTACGGAGAAGGAAATCGAGAAAGAACCCGAGGTGATGGTCGAAAAGGAGCACATTACAATCCCACGAAGTACCGCTCATACCACACCTACGGTTGAACCAATACCAATTGTGGAACCCGAGTTTCCAAGGCCGTTGCCTAATGCCCAACCCACACCACCTTTACCCTACCCTTCGAGACGTAACAAAGAGAAAGCACAAGAACGGAACAATTATCAATTTGAGCTATTTATGAAAATGTTTCGTGATATGCATTTTAACATAAGTTTTGCCGACGCTCTTATCATGATGCCTCGATTCGCCGCAAACTTCAAGAGTATGCTAAACAACAAAGAGAAGTTACAACAATCGTCTAGTTGTTCATCGGTTTTTCTTAGCCGCATACCACAAAAAGTCGGTGATCCCGGTAAAATTTTGATTCCGTGTGCCATTCAAGATATGGAGGAATGCTACGCCTTGGCCGATCTTGGCGCTAGTATTAATTTAATGCCTCTTGAGATTTTCAAATCGCTTTCGCTTCCGGCTCTTACTCCTTCGAACATGTCTATTGAGATGGCCGATCATTCTACAATTTTAGCATGTGGAGTAGCCGAGGACGTTTTCGTTAAAGTCGGAAAGTTTTACTATCCCGCTGACTTTATCGTTGTAGACATTCCTATCGATCGAAAAGTTCCTCTCATTTTGGGTCGTTCATTTTTGGATACATCAAGAGCACTTATCGATGTTCATGCTCGAAAAATCACCCTTCGTTTCAATGAAGAAGAACTTGTCATCAATGCAACACAAAACTCCAATCTTTCTCATGTCTATTCTATTGCAACTTTAAACCATGGTGATTCAACCAATGTCGTTTGCAAAGAATTTTCACCAAGAGTTTTAGGAAATGTCGCCAAAAACAATTTACCATTTCCTCCGCCGGTGGAGGTTATGAGTGTAAAGCCTACAAAGAAGAAACCGTCAATACTTGAATCGAAAAATCCTTCACCTCACCTCGAACATTCATTCTTAAAAAGTGTTGATAAGTTGCCGGTTTCTACGGAAGATCATTCGGATGATGAATATGTAGACCCCGATGGGGAGGTTTTCTTCGTCGATAAACGTTTTGAGAACTTGCCACCACCAAAACCAAAACGATTTACAAATGTGAGAATTTTTAGTGTAACTAACATCGTCTTAGAAACACCAAATATTTTCGACGTAATCAAAAAGGGTTTTCATAAAGAGATTTCAAAAGATAAAAAAGGAAAAGATTTTAAATGTGATTTAATTGATTTTTCTACAAATCTAACTCCGTCATCACCACGTGTTTTGAGTGCTACAAGCTCGTCTACTCCTTTTGACGATGCTTTGTGTGGTTTTAGTATGGGGGAAGCCCCTTATGTACCCTCCCCTTTCTCCACCGAGGACGAGATATTTGATCCTGGAATTGCTTATAAAGGGAAATCTCGGTCTTCCACCGATGCAATAAATGGAAAATCTTTTCATTTGATTGGTGCGAGTCTACCTCGAGTAGCTCATGTTTTTAGAGACTTACCAATTGTCCCACCCTTCTATTTCTTCTCTCCTATTTTCTTGAAACTCTTTGAGTTTTTGTTGACTCTTGATGAAGTGGCGTTGATTTGTTTTTCCAAAGAAAACGAGAACGCCATATTCGATCCCGGTATTTTGCACCATCAAAGGACTTAGTCCTTAATGCCGGTTGCTTTTTGGGCCTTGTTTATCATGTAAGCCCAATCAAAAATTGACCATACCATGTTTTTCCCTAAATGTTCACATTTTGAGGGGATCGAGTCGAGCTCATGACTCGGTAATCAAAAACGAGGTGCCTCGTGGGGGAGATCCCATGCTTATCTTTTATGCTCACTATTCACTAATAAGGGGACTTGTACCCTTTCAACTCGTTGTCTCGTGGTTGTTTGTGATTGTGTTATCTAGATCATCATCATCTACGATTGAAGACTCTCGTGTTCGTTTACGTGAGCCTCCATCGTTCGTTTGAAGAAGTTTTTCACGAATCCATGACATATCCTTTATTGTTCTAACAATTATCTTTTAGCATACTTAATAAACGGCTTTAGATATATTGTTGATCACCCTTTCCATGCTAGATCCTAAGCATTCGACTCTTCGTCTCTAGTATGGGGGTGCTCCACCTTTAGACTCGAAACATTGAGGACAATGTTTACTTTTAGTATGGGGGGTGAATAGGTACTTGCTTTGCTACGCCCTCACGCTTTCCAATTTTCAATGTTTTGTTTTGCAAATAAGGCTAAAAATGGCCAAATTTTAAAATTTTTCTTAGTTTTTATAAGTGTTTTTAAGACACGAAGGTATATTTTCTGATGGGTAGAATAAGAGTTAATTTTTGACTTGATGGGCATTTGGAGCCATTTACATTCCTTAACCCGCTCAATTCAAGTTTTGCTAGACTTTTATATAGGGAGCTTTAAAACGCGAAAGTCTTAATTCATTCGGGTTAAGAACAAGAACTTTTCACAAGTTCCTATAATTGATTCTAGAAAGTCACTTATCAAGGGAACTTTAAAACGTATTCTCTAAACTTGAAAAAGTCCAAGAAAGTGCAAGATCCTATAGGTAGCTTAAAAACCCAAAACTTTGATTTGATATAGTCTTAATGAAAGCTAATCCAAATTTGGCTTAATTTTGACTTGCATGGCTAAGTATTCACGAGTCTCTTTAATTAGAGGTCTTTATATAGTGAAGAACGAGAAATGATAGAGTTAGACAAGTGATCATGCTAAACGTAGAACATGAAAGTGTTCTTTCAAAAACTCATATGTTTTTAATTGTGGCTTTTTCTTCCCATAAGATCAATGCATTAGGAATAAATCATAATTGCAATAAGTAAGGTCGTACGATTTGAAAGGTTACTTAGCCTCTAGCGCAAGATCGTTTAAAAGTTGCTCGGGGTTGAATAGAGTTCATAGCCAAGGCATAACTTATTGAAGCGGGACGCGAAGATTGGCGATTATCCAAAAAGGCCCTAACAAGGCATGAGGAGCTCTATTTTTAAAGATCCAAGATGATGTGAAGTATCATTATTCCTAAATCAATATGAAGGATCGAGACACACGATGAGAAGCAATTACTCCCCTAAAAATCATGGAGAAAGTCTATCCAAAAAGACCCTAACAAGGTATGAGGATAAATATATCCATGTCCGAAAAGGAGGCGGATCGTTGTATTTCAAAATCCAAAGTAAAGATTGAAGAAAAATGATGAAGTCGTGGTCCAATATGAAGAATCTCTCAAAAACGTCAAGTGAAGAAATTCCAAATATATGAAGAGAAGACCATAATTTCGAGAACGTCTTCCCAAGATTTGAAGTATGAAGTACATGCCAAATATCGGTCCGAGAAAGGTCTCAAATCGTGAAACGAGTTATGCCAAGATATGAACTTAAGGAGAAACACGAGAAGCCATTTTAAAAGATTTTGTCCTTCGGCTAACTATTGATCAAATCGTGCTACTTTGCTTTCGGACTAATAACTACTCAAATAAGTCAATATGAATCACTTGTGATCCATGACAAATAGATAAAAAATTCTAGTAACCCATTTCCTTTTATAATAACTAGGATTGCGGGGAGAAAAAGTATTACACAATTTGGACGTATGAGTAGTGTTAGCATTGTGACTTGTACCAACAATGATCTCGTTTTTGCACTTAGCATGGAATGTATGACAATCAAGGATGACGAAGTTTACTCTAAGGGACATTTACTTGTTTCTATTCTTTGACCCTAAAAGTCACTTTTCGTGATGAAAATCATACATTATGTCTTTACACATCTTCGTAGAATGTCGCAAGTCTTTTTACTCTTCAATAAAGGTTAATAAAATTGAACTTTGGTGATGCTTAGATACTTTATTCTAGCATTGCGTGAGGGCACGACAATGGCTTAGTATGGGGGAGTGATGAGATGGCATTTATACATGATCTCATCGTTCTTTTCGGGCTTTAAATGCATAAAAATGTCATAAAATACCACATATATGCTTGTGTTTGTTTACTTGTGTATTTTAGGTATGGATATCGTGAAAAAGACAAAAGATCACAAGTTACAAGGAAAACGGACACGAGAAACGAAGCCGTACAAAGAACCGGGCCCTAATCATGGAATATTCAACATTTATCCTTGAAGACTTAAAGATGTGCAAGTATGATCCTCATTTATTGAAGAAATGACACTTAAAACCCTTGTATATTCATAGTTACAAGTTTGGTCCCTTAAGTTTGTCAAAACTCACCAAAAAGGTCCCTCATCTTTGAAGAAATGGCAAGATTGGTCCCTCAACAATTCCAAATTGTCAATTATGGTCCCTCATCAAGCCAAAGATACATTGAAGACCTTTGAAGATCAAGAATGTCCAAAATCAGCCCTTGAAATATGCAAAAGTGTCAAAAATAACCCTTGATAACCTTTTTCCAAAGTTTGGTGCCAAAAGTGACAAATGGTGAAAGTTAATACAAAGGGAAATACGTTTTTAGGGCTGAAATGCTTTGTTTACCAAAAATACCAAAACACAAGGGCCAAAGGTGTCTATTTGAAACATTCAAACTAAAAATGCGCAAAACAAACACCTTTCCCACAAAATCGGATCAAAATCCTTACTGTTTACCATTCATCCCACCCAGAATTACCTTCACTTAAACAAAGGGTAATTTTCAATTACCTTGGCACATGTGTGATTCACACATGCAGAAACCTATCCCACACCAAAAACCCTTAATCCCACTCACTATGGACCCCACCCCCAATTCCCTTTCCACCAATCAGAATGCAATTTAGCCTCCAAGTTATGTGACGTGTCCAAATCAACAGCTATGATTCATTGCTTCATCACAAAGCTAAAATGAACATCCAGGATCAATTTGGACAGCTCAAAATCAGAAAACGTCTAGAAGGACTTAGGGCATTTAGGGAATTTCACTTCTAGGGTTTGTAAATAGTGTTTAGCCAGGCATTTGCCTATAAAAGGAGACCTCAACATGTGAGAGTCCCTTTGTTCCAGTTTTAGGCTATCAATCTATGTAATTCCTTTTTAAGTTAAATAAAATTTGAATTTCTGAATTTTGAAATATGTTTTTGATTTAGTTAAAAGTTTGGTGTTTGAGTAGCCTAATTCTAAGTTCCATTTGTTTGATTAGACCTTCCTTTTCCTTGTGGTTAAGGCACGTCTTGGTTTGAAAGGTTTTCAAGGTTCAAAAGCCTTGAAGTCCTTGTTTCTGAATTTGGCTATTATTTGTGTACTAGCCCTTAGCCTTAAGCCTTGAGTTCTTTCAAGCTTGTTGACACCAAGCCTGAGAAGGATTCTAAGCCTTTGGTTGAGTTTGTTTGTTGCTTGTGTTGAAGAAATATCATAATCAAAAGCCTTGTTCTGCTTTGAACATCAGCAGGCTTTGATCATCTTTGTTGAAGTACCTTGGTCTTGTTCTAGTTGTTGAACAATGTCCAAGGAGCATAGATGGCCTTCCTAGGATGTTGTGGAAGGCAGGTATAATCTCTTGTTTAAGATTCCCCTAAAAATTTCATGATTATGGCTATTTTGAATTTGGTGCTTTGATTTTGAGTATTGGTGTTTGTGCTGGTGATTTTTGAGTTTGATTGTGTTAGTTGCTATTGTTTAAGTGTTTTTGATCATTAAAATCAGTAGGTTATTAGTTAAAATCACAAGTTCCTTTGTTAAGTGTTAGATTAAGGAGTGTTTGGGTCTACTGCTTGGATTGGTTTTGTGGTTTGCTAAGTGGTTGTTTTGTGTAAGCAAGTATTGGAATCTGTTATTTAGGTGCATATGTTCATCTGTTTGCAGGTTTTGAGGTTTTAATCATATAGATTCTTGATTTGGCTATAAAATCTTCTTAACTTGGTAAAATTGGCTAGGATTTTGAGGACACCTAGATCTAAGCATAGGCTAGGGCTAACAAGTGCTAAATCATAGTTAATCACGCCAGGGTGGAAGGATTTGAGGCTTGAAATTGGATCAAGTGTCAAGTATATCAGCAAAACTTGTCTGCATATTGTTCATTGTTCATCAGTAACATTTTGTGCTTTGATCTTGTTGATTATTTTGATTCAGTGTTTGATTCTTGTTGCTTTGTGTTTATTGTTAGTTTATATAGCTTGTGTATGCATCCTGTTAAGTTTGGTTGGCTTATTGTGGCTAAATCTGCTTATTAAGTGCTTAACTGCTTATTTGCATATCTGGAGCATATCTGGTAACTGTTTGGCTTATTGTGGCTTATTGTGTGAACCATTTTGTGATTTTATTGTTGCTATTGACTCCTTGTGATTCACTGATCACAAGGGTGCCTTTGTTTCCAATTTAATCAAACCAGAACTCTCAAATAAGCTTGGTCAAATAGTCAAAGCAGTGGGAACTCCTTTCCCCTGCTGGTTGCCACTGCTAGTGTTAAATTGGTGTCAGCTTATCAATAAGCTATAATAGCTTATTCCAACCTACAACAACTTTGTTTTTGTAATAGGTGCTCATATTTTGACCCATTTGTTCATACTAGAGCATTTGGGTTGTTGACTTTAGGGTTTGACTAGAAAACCAACTCCTTTGACTTTTACATAAGTTCATTTGTGCTTATTCTGGCTTATTGGTTGTGCTTATTGGATTTTTGTTGATTGATTTTGCTTATTGAGTCCATTTGAAAGCTTTTGCAAGTTGAATCAAGTTCTGAGGTGCATTATTTCTCAAACCCGACTATTTTGTCGTTTTGTGAAATAATACATTGCTTATTTCTGGCTTATTTATTAAGCTTTTTCAAAAATTCTTTTTACAGATCTCATAAGAAACCCAAAAGAAGCTTGTGTGCCAAATTAGAGCTTATGGCATTAGCTTATGGCTTAATGGGCTGAAAAGCCCAATAAGAATAAGCTTTGTGTTCAATAAGCTGTGATAAGCTCATTTTTAGCTTTTGGGCCTTTAGAGTTTTGTTCTTAGAATTGAATTTTAAGTCAGATAAGGCTTTTCCAAGTCAATTAGGCCAAGTTTGACTTTTTGGGCCCAAAAGCCCATTTGTGTTGACTGAATTTGGATTTGGCCCATTTGAGGGCCCATTAGGGGTATTTTGGTAATTTCACTTTGATTTTCTGATTATTTAGGTTAAAATAAACTAGTTTGCAAGTTTTTAGAATTTTTTATAATTTTTGGATTTTTAATATTATATTATTATTATTTTATCATTATTTTTAAAATTTCACATTTTCCAACTTTTTACATTTTTCTTAAGTTTAATACATTAAAATAGGAATTTATCAACTTTTAGAATAATTTTATCTCTTTTAGATTAATTTTTATAACTATTTTAAGTTTTAATAGTATTTAAATCATTTTAAATAATTTTTATTAGTTTAAAAATTTCTAAAAATAGTTTTTAATCTTTTTAGGTCATTTTAGAGGTTTATCAATTGAAAAATCTTTATTTGGGCTTTTTGATAATTTATTTGATTTTTAGGGCTTTAATTAGCATTTAAAAATTGAATATTTAATTATTTAAAAGTTTTGAAAAGGTTTTGATCATTGGTAAACTCTTAGTTTATTATTTTTGATTTTTGGTGAATTTTTGGTAATCTTTAGAATTTATTTTTATTTTTGTGGTTTTTAAGGTTCTACGTTTTAACTTTCTAGTAGTGATTTTTTGTTAATTTTTATTTTTACGTCTTCGTCATCTTCTTTTCTAATCCCCCTTCTAAACCAATCATTAATCACAAACTTTTACAAGTTTTTCACAACACATATACCTCCTTGGGAAACGAACTTTCACACCTAAAGGGTCATTAGTGTTGATTTTCCTAAATCATCACTCGATACTTACCGCTTTTACGCTCTTTTCCTAAAGAGTAGTAAAACTCTACAATCACTCCACCAAGTAATTCTCGAACTACACCTGAATCTTCACCCTTACTTGTGCCTAATGATGATGAAGAGGATTCTGCTGATCACGATTTGGAATATGCTCACCAAAAAGAGCTTCCATTCTTTGGTATACCGATACCTGAAAATTCTTCAGGCGCGTCTACCTCAGGGGAACCTCCTACAAACGTTCACTCCAGACCACCACGGATTGAAGATCACAGCACCAAATGGACAAATGATCACCCAATTAGGAATATTATTGGAGGTCTCAATCGACCAGTCTCGACACGCCATCAATTACAAGAGAGTGCACTCTATTGCTATTTTGATGCATTTCTCTCCAAAGTTGAACCTAAAAACTGGCAACATGCTATGACTCAATCATCTTGGATTGAAGCCATGCAAGAGGAACTAAATGAATTCCAAAGACTTGAAGTATGGGAATTAGTTCCTCTCCCTGACAAGGTTAACATCCTTACTTTGTTGTGGGTTTATAAGGTTAAACTCGATAAGATGGGTGGAGTTTTGAAGAATAAGGCTAGATTGGTTGCTAGAGGATACAAACAAGCCTTGGGTATCGACTTTGAAGAATCTTTTGCTCCGGTTGCACGATTGGAGGCTATTAGACTTTTCCTTGCGTATGCTGCTCATATGAACATGATCGTCTATCAATAGGATGTGAAGACGGCATTTTGAATGGTGAACTAAGGGAAGAAGTCTATGTTAGTCAGCCGAATGGGTTCGTTAGCACTGAGTTTCCTAATCATGTGTACAAGCTTAAGAAGGATCTCTATGGGTTGAAACAAGCTCCACGCGCGTGGTATGATCTCCTTTCAACATATCTCATTTCGGAAGGCTTCTCCAAAGGCAAGGTGGACCCCACTCTATTCACTCTCAAGGAAGACAACGACATGATACTGGTACAAATTTATGTTGATGATATAATATTTGCTGCCTCTAACATAGAATTGTCAAACCGCTTTGAGAAAATAATGTCCACACGCTTTCAGATGTCAATGATGGGAAAAATTTCATTTTTCTTAGGATTACAAATTTCTCAGAATCCCAGAGGCATCTTTATTAATCAATCCAAATATGCTCTAGAATCATTAAAGAAATATAACTTTGAAAATTGTGACCCCGTGGATACTCCAATGGTGGAGAAATCCAAGTTAGATGAAGATAGGAATGGGATTGCTGTCGATCCGAAACTCTACCGTGGGATGATCGGCACCCTTCTCTATCTGACTGCTAGCAGGCCTGATCTGCAGTTTGCCGTATGCATGTGTGCCCGATATCAGGCTCGGCCTACCGAAAAGCACCTACAGGCTGTTAAAAGGATCTTTCGTTATCTCAAAGGAACACTTCATCGTGGTCTATGGTATCCGAAAGATTCCCCTATTACTTTAGTATCATATGTAGATGTCGGTCATGCTGGGTGTCAAGACACTAGGCGTAGCACTTCTGGTTCTGTGCAACTCCTTGGAGACAGATTGATTAGTTGGTCTTCAAAAAGGCAGAAAAGCGCTGCAATTTCAAGCACGGAGGCTGAATACATTGCCATTGTCCGGTTGTTGTGCTCAAGTCCTTTGGATGAGATCACAACTAACTGACTACGGTCTTGGATTCAAAAAAATCCTGATGTATTGTGACAACAAGAGCGCCATTGCCCTTTGCTACAACTACGTTCAACACTCCCGGGCAAAGCACATTGACATTCGCTACCACTTCATTAAAGAGCAAGTGGAAAATGGAGTGATCGAGCTGTATTTTGTCACCACTGAGTATCAGCTGGCAGATATGTTCACAAAAGCCTTAGATCGAGGACGAATCGAGTTTTTGATCGACAAGCTTGGCATGAAATCCTTCTCTCCAGCGACTCTCAAAGAGTTGTCAGAAGAATCAGCAGAATAGTGGTGGTAAACTATTCATGCGTATCCTTTGATCGTGATCATGTATATTATCGTATATATATAAACCACCAAAAGACAAATACAAAAATATAAAACCTACAAAAACCATAAAAAATATAAAACCAAGAAAACCCAAAAATATTTTCGTCTTTTTAAATCGGGCATGTCTTTTAGTACGATAATACTTACGGCCTTAGAAATGTCGATTATATTGACACGACGCCATAAATAGAGTCCGTATAAAAGTTGTACATTTTTAAAACATGCCCATCATGGCTTGTAATTATTTCTGACTGCAACCCGTTTTTGCATTAAAGTCACGTATTTCCTTGGAAAACGTTGGCTCACAACGGGAATTAATTTTCTCGGGTATGATTTACAAGCCAAATCATACAAAGGGATCAAGTTTACTTTATAACTTGTTCTAACACGAATTAGTGTACGTCTCAGTGCAGTATTTTGTTTAAATAAGAGAAATCTTATTGCCACCACGAATCAATTTTTCTAAGACATGAATTGGAAAATTCTTTCTTCAATATTTGACTCGTTAAACAATGACTACAGCTCTTTAAATAGAAAACGGGTCATCGTTTAAGGGGGAGAAAATATTAAATTATCTTCGTCATCAAAACGGTCTTCAAAAGTTTTCAAAAATTAATCTGTCAAATGGTTAATAACTGGAGTTTCTTTGGCATACGACTTGTGATTGTTCTGATTTATCGTGAGTTTTAGGTCTTGGATATTTGCTAATAGGATACAATGTTTAAGTTGCGTGAGGGCTAGAATAGTTAATACAATGAGATAGGCCTAACGATTGTTAATTATTTTAACGGATGTTAACCTAAAAGGAGTTATTAACTAAAAAGGAAAAGAAAAGAAAAGTATAGGGACAAAAAGTGACAAAATGTGAAACTTGTCAAAAGATTTGACCTAAGTCAAACACCCCGTCTCTTTCCTCTTTCTCTCCTCCTTTGTTTTCTGGCCGCCATTGATACACACAAAAACACACACACAAGCTCACAAAACTCTCGTTTTAATCACTCAATCCGTTTCATTCGATCAAAAAGGTACAAACATCAATTCTTTGATTTAAAATTAGTCCAATTCATTCTTTAATCCCAGTTAATTGATTCGTTCTAATCAAATTAATCAAATTAGGGTTTCTACACAAATTAGGTCTAATTAATTAGGGGTTTAAGATGGGTTTGGGTCGGATTATGATTAGAACACAGCTTGTTGCCTTAGAATGCCTTAAAACTCACACACGCGTTTAGAATAATCCATTATAGGGTACGTTTAGGTTATTCCGGATGAACGTATTTTTTCTAGGCTTAAAACATGTTATTCCGGATGAACAAAAAATTTTCCGAATGAATGATTTTTTCTTGGTGAACGATTTATTCCGGATGAACGGTATTCCGAATGAAGGATATTCCAAATGAAGGGTATTCTGAATGAAGGATATTCCGAATGAAGGATATTCCGAATGAAGGATATTCTGAATGAAGGATATTCCGAATGAAGGATATTCAGAATGAAGGATGTTCCGAATGAAGGATGTTCCGAATGAAGGATGTTCCGAATGAAGGATGTTCCGAATGAAGGATGTTCCGAATGAAGGATGTTCCGAATGAAGGATGTTCCGAATGAAGGATGTTCCGAATGAAGGATGTACCGAATGAAGGATGTTCCGAATGAAGGATGTTCGAATGAAGGATGTTCCGAATGAAGGATGTTCCGAATGAAGGATGTTCCGAATGAAGGATGTTCCGAATGAAGGATGTTCCGAATGAAGGATGTTCCGAATGAAGGATGTTCCGAATGAAGGATGTTCCGAATGAAGGATGTTCCGAATGAAGGATGTTCCGAATGAAGGATGTTCCGAATGAAGGATGTTCCGAATGAAGGATGTTCCGAATGAAGGATGTTCCGGATGAAGGATGTTTCGGATGAAGGATGTTCCTGATGAAGGATGTTCCTGATGAAGGATATTCCGGATGAAGGCATTCCGGATGAAGGCATTCCAGATGAAGTCATTCCGGATGAAGGCATTCCGAATGAAGGGTTTCCGAATGAATTTATTCCGAATGAAGGATTGTTGGATTGATAATTGTTTGCTTGTTATAATTACTTGATGAATTGTGTCAAGCTTAGAAGTAACAACATAATGGTATATATATATATATTTCTGTGTATCAACCTTTTATGTCTTATCTTAAGCAGAAACCATGACTAATCCAACCGTGCAAGAACTCCAAGATGCTAGAGCAGCCGCAATTGCCGAGGCAAAAGAACTTAAGCTCATACCGAACAATTACCGGCTGAAGGATGTCTCTCATTCCACTCACCTTGGATTCAAAGTCGCCTCAGCAATCCTTGATCAATCTCACTTCAAGAATGCATTAAGGAGTACTGCTTCGGTGCCATTTGATTACATGTACGAATTCTGGGCTACCAAGGAAAGGACTTCAAACAAGATCACCTTCTTCCTCGACAACAAGCAACAGACACTCACCGTTTCAGACTTTCGCAAAATATTTGGATTTCGGGATACACCCAAGGGTATGACATTTTCAAAGAACCCTACCAAAGACGAACCCATGGAGATGTTCCTTACTCTTGGATGTCCTGACATACGAATAGTGTCCGAGTTCACCACAGCCAAAGTGGGTCAACCTTGGAAAGCTATTTTCGGTATCCTCAGTCGATGTCTTACACCTAAAACAACTGGGCATGATGCTATGCGTGGTCCAATTATGAGTATGTTCTATGGAATGTACAAAGGCATAAATGTAGATTATGCATCCTTGTTGTGGGAAGAGTATAATTTTCAACTCTTCCAAAACACGAAGTAGAAGGCTAAAGTTTTTCATTACCCTCGGTTCATCAAGATTATCATTCATTACTTTATGGAAAATGATGCTTCTATTGATAAGCGTATAGAAAGCCGTCACCACACTAAAGAGGCTGATGACCTTGTGGACCTAAGGCATGAAGGACCCTCTGGTGCTGTTAATCCTGGTCCTGTTCCTAGTCATCTCCTGACGGACAAAATTCTAGCTTCTGATGATTACCAGCAAATGCTAAGAGAAATCAGAAAACAGCAAGAAAAGGTTCAGGCGGGAGAAGTCTCGTCAACTACAGTCAAAAGTAAAGGTAAACGTAGGCAAGAAGTTGTCTTACCTGAGCCTAAACCCAAGAAAACAAAGACTGTGGCTAAAAAGGATAAGCGCAAAGCTGAGAAGTTTGTCATTCGAGATGAAGATACTGATGACGATGTTACTCCCAAGCAAATTCGCAAAGCTGAGAAAAAACAAATGAAAAAGGATGTTGAAAGAAGTAGGAAAGACACAGGAGGTAGTGGTTCGGGTGTTCAGATAGAAGATGAAGAGGAAGTCGAGGAGCCGCATGACATTTTTGAGTTTGGAACACCAGACAGGTACTCAACACCTAAAGAAACATCCATTGCCGATACAGCAAGCATCGAAAAGGAGTCCGTTGCTACGACAATCATTGTGACTCCAAAGCCTTTATCTACTCAACCTCCACTAATCCAGCCTCTGCCAACACAACAGTTGACTGCTCAACTACTATCCCTTCCACCTCCAACTACTTCCAACCTCAGTACTGTCATCACAACCGTGCCTATTCAACCGCCCCAGAGTAGCCCTGTGCCATCTTCATTTTCTACACTCTTAATGGCAGAACTGATGGATAAACACATGGAAACTCAAAGAAAAGAGATGGCTTAAATCCGAGAAGAGTTACTCAAACGAGTGCAAAGTAAAGAGGCATCCAAGAAAGCTCAAGCCGAGATGCTAGCCAAGTTCAATGCAGAGATGGAGTCTACACGAAAATCTCATGCAGAAGAACTTGTTCATGTTAGAAAAGCTGAAGCTGATAAAAGTACAGCAAGGATCGCCAAACTCCGTGAATTAAAGAATTAGTATAAAGAGGAGAAAGAAACACTTGAAGCTTCACTTAATGATAGGGTAAAGGAATATGTTGAGTCTATTATGCCAAAGCTGCGAAAAGAGATGAAGAAAATTGCGGCTGATAAGTTGATGATTAAATCGTCAAACCCTTCTAATTCCGCCTATAAAATTGCATATGACTTAACGGACTTTGAACTGAAGAAGATTCTCCACGCCCGCATGGTTGAAGTTGGATCTTTCGACAAATCTAAAATTCAGCGGACTCTTCACAAGGCACTTAATGCAGCTATAAAGGAGGATGACAGGCTGTTTAAGACATTTGGAAGCGTGGTTCCATACCATATTTTTGAACACCCCTAAATTTATAAAACTCAATACAGCGGAAGACTCGTTGGTGTTACGGGATAGCACATTACTCACATCATAGACAACGCTTAAAAATCGCGTCGTTTATTAATAAAGCATTTCCATTCATAAATATCAAAGTTACATACGTCCCAACTCATTATATTTCATACAGGTTTTACAAAGCATTGAATGGAAATTATTGTTTAAGTGCGGGCCATGAATTCTTGTTGTCTTCCCGAGAATTACCTTCAAGTACCTGAGATAAAACATGTTAAAAGAAAAGGTCAGCGATAACGCCGAGTGAATTCATAGAGTTTAATAAAATCCATCAAAATAACTTTGGTATAAAATTATTACAAATAATCATTTCGTACAATTCATTGTAATAGGCCATAAAATAGCCAAAGTCATTTTTATACAAATCCTTATCGAAAATCATAATATAGGCATTTGCCTTAAAAATCATTATACGAGCCAATGTCGTAAAAACATCATACAATACGTTTTATAACATCGGGTAGAGTTAAATAAAAACCGTTATATGAATATGGTTATGTAAAACCAAAACACAAACATAATATCAATAATATTACCCCGTATTGCTAGTCAGGCAATATTTCGTAATTCGGTGCGTATAGCAGTATTTAGTTAATTGGATTATTATAAGCCGCATGACATTGTTACCTTACTACAACAAATAACGTGTAGCTAGCCCGAAACTCATTTGCCCATCTAAATTAGCGTGTCGTCACAAAGGTCACGCTATGTAAATCTTCTCATACATAAATTCGCTTACCAATCAATGTGGCACGACGGGGATCAACCGTCAAGGCACGAACTGGGGTGATCGTCCCCAAATAGTACTATTATATGCATAAGCGTCTACCAAATCCCGGTAGTTGACAATTCATGCTAATGGGACTTTTAGTGACATAACCTAACTTTAATAATCCATTTTATTTCATCTATCGGGTCATTTAATCATCCATCGGGTCATACAATCATTCGGGTCCAAATCAATAAACAAACAATCGGGACAATTAGTGCCCTATTTCATAAAAGCTAACATGTTATCTCCCTCGCGGGTTTATAAAACATTTCATAAAAGCATTTAGAAGAGTGCGAGACTATGAACTCACGTTGATGTAGGAAGGCGGTTATCGGCGATTCGGATGTACGGTACGTGCTCCAATCACGGAAACCTAGACAAATAATACTCGTCTTAGACTTTTGTCCAATGACTTTATAAAAATAAATATTATGTATACATATGATGATTATATATATATGATGATCAAGTGGGTTTACATATTCTCATTTACTCATTTTAGTGTATGTGTCGATAACTTTTATACTAGTTTACTAGTTTTTCCTATTTACATATTTTAAGTCCAATAAACTTATTATAAGTTCTTTAACTTGTATTAATCTATTTTATACTTGTATTATCAGTATTTACACTTTACATGTTAAGCCCAAATGGATTAAGTGATGAGACTGCTTTTATACATAGTCTCATCGTCCAAATAGGGCTTAAAATGCATTAAATATCATCAAAATACCCAAATATATGCTTGTGTTTGTTGCTTGTGTATTTTAGGTACGGATATTGAGAAAATGACAAAAGATCACAAGAATCAGTCAAAAACGAACACGGGAAACGAAGCCGCACGATGAACCAAGCCCTAATGAAGAATTTTCCAAGAAAACCCTTGAAGATTTGAAGAATTATGAAGAAGGGTCCTCCAAAATGGAAGAATTGACACTTTATACCCTTGTATCTTCATAATTACAAGTTTGGTCCCTAAAGTTTGTCAAAATTACAAAAAGGACCCTTAACTTTGAAGAATTTGCAAATTTAGTCCCTCAACAAAACTAAATTGTCAATAATGGTCCTCCAAGAAGTCAACAAACAAGTCAAACCTTGAAGAATGAAGACAATGCCAAAATCAGTCCTTCAAATATGAAGAAATTGCATGTTTAGCCCTTGTTTCAAGTTTAGAAAACATTTTGTGCCAAAATTGCCAAATTGCCAAAGATGTTTACAAAGGAATTGGAGTTTATTGCTGTTTTATACAAGATGAAAGAAACAAGAACCTTTGGGGGCCAAAGATGTCAAACACACCAACTTACCCCCACCAATCATTTTGCCACCTCACCCCAACCCTCCACTCACAACACACCACCTCATCTCACCCTCCAGGTCTGCTTTCCACCCACACCAATTAACTTAAATTAATCCCTTCCCTCCAAACATTTATTTAAAAACTCATTAAACCCAATTTGGATTAAACCTTCTCTAAACACCACTTAAACCCTAAAAATTTCCAGGCACAATTAACTTGTAATCAAAGGGGTTTTGCTTCTTCTTTTCCAGATTGATGATTAAGCTTTTTGTCACCACAACCCACACCCCAAACCAACACAAGACACACCCATGTGTCTTGTGGGACCCTCCCCTGCCCCGTCCCTTTCCCTTAAAACCCTAAAACAGACAAAACCAATGGTTGGATGTTACTACTTGGACCCCAAGGACAAATGGACGCTCCTGATCATTCATAACAGCTGGCTACTTCACATAAGAGCTTATTGACCAAGATTCCAGTCAAAGAACAAGGGAATTTTTGGATTTTCAGGACTATTGGGGTTTAGGGTTTAATTTCTTGTAATATTTTATTCAAGCTTCTACACTCTTCTACTAGCTAGTATAAATGAGACGTATGTGTCTCATTTTAGGTTGTTCTTTTTTCTCCTTTTTCACAACTTTGTAAGTCCTGTTTTTTTTATAAATGAAAAAAAGGTTAAAGTTTGTTGATGAGAAGAAAGAGCCAGCTTTATTCACATTGTTTGATTGTGTTCTAAGTTCCAAGTTTGTTTATTTTCCAAGTTTTTAAAATTTAGTCTTGTTTTTAAAAGTTTCTGAAAATTTGGTTTTTGGTGAAAACCTGTTTCAAAGGTTTGGGATTGCAAGTTTGTAAGCCTGCTTGGTTTGTGTAAGTGTTTTTAAAGGAATGTTGTTTGAGAAAGTTTTTGAGAAGGTTTAAAAAGGTTTTAAGAAAATCATAAGTTGGATTATTTGGTGTGTTCACTTGATTCTTAGCAGGTTGTTGAAGGATTGTTTGTCAAAGGTTCTGCATAGGCCCCAGCCTATTTGGAGGTGGCTAAGCTGCCACTAAGGGACCTGGATGTAGGTCCCTTAAGGTAAAATACTTGCCCTATTTTTCATTTTTCAGTTATTGTTGATTTGCTTGAAATTTGTGAAAAACTTGTTAGGTGCTTGTTATTTGGCTTTGTATTGCTTATTATGATATGGAATGCATGCTAGGATAGTTTTGATTCAGTTTGGTTAGATTTTGTGTTGATTTGCTTTGAAAAATATCATAATCTGAAATTTAAGGGGTGTTTGGATTAGGGCTTAAATAGGGTTTATTGATTTCAAGATTGCTTTAAACCTGTTTAAACATACTTCTTTGGTTATGGTTATGTGGTAAATGCAATAAGGTTTCAGTTTGGAAGGACATTGAACACTTGTGCATGCTAAAAATTGGCTAAACATAGCATAAATCAGAAACTACCCTTTGTTGCTTATTTTCTTGGAATTTTTGCACCAAATCTGGATATTTGTTAGAAGTTAGGTCTAAGAAGAGTTTGTGATCACTTGTGTGCTATTTGGTAAGCTTATGTTCAAGATATGAAGCTTTGAAATTCGGATTTGTGCAAGTATTTGGTCAAACTGTTCATCAGATAAGTATAGCTTTATCAGAAACTTGAATTGTATATTTGTGCTTGATTTGTGATAAACTTGTGTGTTTCTTGTTGTTCTTGACTTCCCACAACCCAACTGGTTGTGGGAGTGCCATTTGTTCATCAAACACATCACAAGATCAAAGAACCAAGTCCTCTTGGTTCTGTTTTCACTTGTGAAGAAACAAGTTTTGTGTTCATCAAGCAAGAACATACCTGAGCACGTTTTTGGTTCTGAATTGTTTAAATCTTAGTCAGTTTGGATTAGATTTGTGTTTTTGGTAGTTTAAGAAGTTACTGTATTGATTTTAAAGTTAAAAAAAAAAGAAAAAAGTTTTAGCAAAAAGGACTGGCCAGGACTCGAACCTGCGCCATCCTCCTCACAACACTTACAACTTACCAGCGTGCCCTAGGGTCTTTGACTGCTAGGTTTCATTTCAATATCTACTTAAGGTGTATTTGTTTTATAGCTTATTTAATCAGCAGCTTATAATTAAGCTATTTTCAGCTTATTTTCTTTAGGTTTTGACCAGTTATCATTTTTCTTTTGTTTTTATTAGGTTTTAAGACTTTTCAGTGCAAAAAGTTTATTTTTCCATTAGTTAATTAATTTTCTAGGAATATTTTAAGTTTTAATTTAGAAAAGTAATTTAAAAATAGTAAAAGGTATTTTAAAAATCTGAAAAAATAGTTTTAGGTTTTTAATCATATTTTTGAGGTTTTCAGCTATTTAAGTTTTCAATTTAGCTTATTTTTTATTTTATTGGATTTTAGGGTTTTTAGCTAACTTTAAAATTCAATATAAAATTATCAAATAGGTTTCAGAAAATTTTGATTGCATTTTTGTCTTAGTTACAATATTTTAGATTTTTGGTAATTTTTTTGAATTTTTTTATAAACTTTGAATTTTTTTGAATATTTTAATATTATTTTATTATTAAAAATTGAAGTTTGATTTTTTTTTAGTTTTTACATTTTTCCTAGGTTAAGGACACTTAATTAGGAGTTTTGTCACTTTCCAAATATTTTTTAGGACTTTTCAATTATTTTCTAGAATTAATTGATTTTAATAGTTTTTAAGTATTTAAAAATAGTTTAATTTGGTTTAAAAATTTTTAAAAATAGTTTTTAGCTTAATTAGGATATTTTGAGGTTTACAAACTATAAGATCTTGTTTAGGGCTTTTTAATAATTAATTGTGATTTTTAGGGCTTTAATTAGCATTAAAAAGTCATTATCTAATTAATTAAAAGGTTTTAACAAGTTTGGATTTTTTGTAAACTCTTAGAATATTATTGGGGTTTTTTGGTAATTTTTAGGAATTTTTAGGTTAAAATTTTAATTTTTGCACTATTTACGGTTTTGCGTGATCGCCTTTTTCGTCTTAGTTTAATTCGTCTTCGTAACCGTCTTTCTCTTCTAATCTCATTTCTTTCTTCCTTTTTCAATCATATAATCACAAATCAATATCATCTATAAACACAACACACTAGCCTCCTCGAGAACGAACTCACTTTTAGGGTCATTCACACACGGTTTTCCTAAATCGTCGTGCACGCTTGCCCTATTTATTGCTCTTTTCCTAAAGGGTAGTAAAAACTACAACATCATTTTGGCGCCGCTGCCGGGGAGGCGTGTTGTGTTTTGATTTGAACAATTGTTGTTTTTATATATAGCCATAATAGCTAATTGTATTAGTAGCACTCTACTAATGCGTATTATCGGTTTTTCGTTTTTTTGTGTGAATACTATTACTATATTGTATACGTAGAACAATAAATTCACAAGTACTCCAAATACGTGAGAAATCACAACCTTGACTTGGGAGGTCATTACCCAATCATTGTATTCGAATCTCAAACCAAAGAAAAAAAGGCAAAAATAGATAAATACTTTCGTGAAGCTCGATTTTGAAAAATACAAACTATAAGGTGGGTATAAGGCGGTTGTATTTCACGACCTAAAGGAAAAAGGCTCTTAAGTGCTTCGCGCCGCCTCGTTTCCTCCGCTTTCTTGTGCGTATTTTGAGATTGAGAGCTAATCGAGGGTTTTGCCGCCCAAAGTATTACTAAGTATCATATATATTTTCTTGGTTTCTATTGATTAAACCCTCTTGAACGATTTGGTGTTCCACCATCATTCTAAAGTCATCGAAGGCGTTCACTTCACGTGATCGTTTTCATTCCTTGAGGCTTCTTTAATCGAGAGATTTGATTAAGGAGGAGATTTGTAGATTTTTGTCTACCTAATACATTCCAAAAATTCAAAAAAAAAGTAAAAACAATCAAAAACCACAAAAAAAATTGAAAAAGTAAAAACACCAAAAAGAATCTTCTTTGTTCACCCTCTCGTTGTACGTGACGTTTATGCAAACTCTCTCCAAAGCAAGACGTGCTCGTAAACGAAGAAACAAATCAATCACTCCTACTAGTGAGGAGTCTCCTATTGACGAACCCATTGTAGTGAAAGAAGCACCCATGGCTAATCGAACTATGATGGAGTTGCTTCAAGCACCCACCGAGGGTTATGGAGAAGCGATTGTGATTCCCGCTATCCTTGCGGAGAATTTTGAGGTTAAGACGGGTTTGTTGTCCATGATTCAAAACAACAAGTTTCGAGGTGACGAAAAGGACAACCCTCATAACCACATTCGCCAATTTAATCGTCTCACCGCCACTTGCAAGTTTAAGGACGTCTCAAACGACTCGATTAAGATGATGCTTTTTCCGTATTCCTTAGCGGGGCCCGCAAAAATTTGGTTAGAGAAAGAGCCACCCAATTCTATATTGACGTGGAAGGATCTCGTTTCAAAATTCGTGAACCAATTTTTTCCGCCCTCTAAGACTACGTATTTGAAAAACGAGATTTCAAAGTTTTCACAAGAGTATAATGAGAGTTTTTCAACGGCTTGGAATAGGTTTAAGGAAATGTTGCACTAATGTCCTCATCATGGTTTTTCCGACTTGCATCAAATTGACACGTTTTACAATGGCTTGAACGATCATGAGCGTGATTATCTTAATGCCGCCGCGGGTGGTAATTTTTTGTGTAAGACGGTCGAGGAAGCATTGTTAATCATTGAGAATAGGTCTAAGGTCTATAGGCCTCGTAGCACGTCAAGTGTTCGTAAGACTTCGTCTTCGCCTTCATTGTCACACACCATTGATGCTTGCCAAATCGAGGCTAATTTGGAGAACAAGATTTTTTATAAGCTTAAGCGATTGTTAATTGAGTTTAAAGTTGGTGAACAACCCACTCCCGCTACGGCTAAAGCGGTTGAGGTTTCTTGTATGTATTGTGGTGGAGCTCACGATTACTCCGAGTGCATTACCAACGGTGGTAACACTTCGAGTGCCTTCGCGGCCGCGGGAACTTATAACCAAAACGGTCAAGTTCCTCGCACTAATCAATTGACTCCACCGGGTTTTCCACCAAATCAAAATGCTAACAATTATCGAAACAATCAAGTTGGTTACCAAAGCAATCAAAGGAACAATTTCAAGGGTAATAACAACTATGGGAATCAAGGAAGTAGTAGCCAATTGCAAAATCAAATTCAAAACCGTAATTTTCAAAACACAAGTCAAGGTCTTCAAAATGTTTACACTAAAGAACTTCCAATTGACTTTTTGAATTACGCTACGGCAAATGACAAGATTTTGGAAAACATACAAGAGCAATTGGCTAGTCAAGCTAGGGACACGGCTAAAAACACCAAGGAGTTAGCTAATTTTGTGAAGGAAAATCTTAACATGAGAAATGAGTTGAAAAATGATTTTGCTAATCAAATTAGAGGTCAAAACAATAAGATTGAACAAAGTCATGCTAGGCTTGAACAAAGAATTGACCAAAAAGCCGCTAGTCAAGATTTGAAGTTCAATAGTCAAGATGCTAAGCTTAATGCCATTTTAGAAGCCGTCATGGGAAACAAAGCCTCTTCTTCGGGAAGTTTGCCTAGTAACACCGTTTCAAACCCGAAGGGAGAGATGAAAGTGATTACCACACGAAGTGGTAAGACACTTAAAGAACCGACTCCTCAACCAATTACTCCAACGGTGAAGGAAATTGAGGAAGAACCCGAGGTGGTGGTCGAAAAGGAGAATATCTCAAGCCCACAAAGTACCGCTCATGCCACACCTACGGTCGACCCTTTACCAACATTGGAACCCGAGATTCCAAAGGCTATGACTATGCCCCAACCCACAGCACCCTTGCCTTACCCATCGAGACTTAGGAAGGAGAAACGACAAGAGCGCGACAACTATCAATTTGAGCTTTTTATGAAAATGTTTTGTGAGTTGCACCTTAATGTGAGTTTCGCCGATGCTTTGGTCATGATGCCTCGATTTGCCGCTAACTTTAAGAGTATGTTGAACAACAAGGAGAAATTTCATCAATTGTCTAGTTGTTCGTCGGTTTATCTTAATCGCATACCTCAAAAAGTCGGTGATCCTGGCAAATTTTTGATCCCTTGTGCCATTCAAGATATGAAAGAATGCTATGCCTTGGCCGATCTTGGTGCTAGCATTAACTTGATGCCACTTGCAATCTTCAAGTCGCTCAATCTTCCTAATCTTACTCCTTCACTAATGTCTATTGAGTTGGCCGACCATTCCACGATTCGTGCATGTGGTTTGGCTGAAGACGTTTTTGTGAAAGTGGGGAAGTTCTACTATCCCGTAGACTTTATCGTTGTTGATATCCCCACGGATCCTCAAGTTCCTCTTATTTTAGGTCGTTCGTTTTTAGATACGTCTATGGCTTTAATTGATGTTCATGCTAGAAAGATCACCTTACGTTTCAACGACGAGGAACTTGTTATAAACGCAACTCAAAATTCTCAACTTTCTCATGTTTATTCCGTTGCTACCATAAACCTCGTTGATATGATCGACGTGGTTTGCGAGGAATTTTCACAAGAAGTTTTAGGGTTTGGTGATGAAGAAACTAGTGGCAATCCCACTATGTTAGATCCAATTCTTGATAATTCGACACCAACCTTCACTCCATTTGAAGGTGGTGGTTTTACGTTGAAAGAATGCAATGTTCCACGTACTTGTGACGAAGACCTCGACAACGATGAGGACTTCTCGATTATCAAGGATTTTCTCAACGATTTCCCATTTCCTCCACCCGAGGAGGTTATGAGTATCGAGCCCAAATCTTCACTTGAGGAACCACCTATCCTTGAGTTGAAAGATTTACCTCCTCACCTCGAATATGTCTATTTGGAGGAGGGCGACAAGTTGCCGGTTATTATTACGAAGGATCTTTCGAATGATGAAAAAACCGCACTTGTCGATGTTCTAAAGGATCACAAAGGGGCGATTACGTGGAAGTTATCCGACATTAAGGGAATCGATCCCAAGTTTTGTACCCACAAAATCTTAATGGAGGAGGATTTCAAGCCCACAATCCAAAGTCAAAGGAGGGTGAACCACAAAATTCACGACGTCATCAAAAGGAGGTCGTTAAACTCCTTGACACGGGAATGATTTACCCTATTTCCGATAGCCCTTGGGTGAGTCCTATTCATTGTGTCCCTAAAAAGGGAGGGATGACCGTTGTGCCAAACGATGCCAACGAGTTGATTCCCACTAGACTCGTGACCGGATGGAGAGTGTGCATTGACTATCGAAAGTTGAATGAAGCCACTCGAAAAGACCATTTTCCCTTGCCCTTCATGGACCAAATGTTGGAGCGTCTTGCGGGAAACGATTTCTATTGCTTTCTAGATGGCTTTTACGGTTACTTCCAAATTCCCATCGACCCTCGTGATCAAGAAAAAACTACGTTTACGTGTCCATATGGAACGTTTGCCTATCGTAGAATGCCATTTGGACTTTGTAATGCACCATGAATCTTTCAAAGGTGCATGATGGCTATTTTTCATGATATGATCGAGAAGACGATGGAAGTCTTCATGGATGACTTTTCCGTGTTTGGTGATTCTTTCACTTCGTGTTTGTCGAATCTAGAGAGAATGTTAAAACGTTGTGAGGAAACCAACCTTGTGCTCAATTGGGAAAAATGTCATTTTATGGTTAAGAGTGGAATCGTCTTAGGGCACAAGGTCTCGAAAGCGAGGATTGAGGTAGATCAAGCTAAGGTAGACGTCATCGCCAAATTACCTCATCCCAAAACCGTTAAGGGAGTTAGGAGTTTCCTAGGCCACGCGGGCTTTTATCGTCGATTCATCAAGGATTTTTCAAAGATTTCTCGACCCATTACACATCTTCTTGAAAAAGAGGCACGTTTTGTCTTTGACTAAGATTGTGTACGAGCCTTTGAGATCCTTAAGAGGAAACTTACCGAAGCTCCCATTCTTGTTGCTCCCAATTGGAACCTCCCCTTTGAGCTCATGTGTGATGCTAGTGATTACGCTATTGGGGCCGTTTTGGGGCAACGTCATGATAAGCACTTCTTGCCTATTCACTATGCTAGCAAGACGATGACCGAGGCTCAACTTTTATACACTACAACGGAAAAGGAGTTCCTTGTCGTGGTGTATGCATTTGAGAAGTTCCGACCTTATCTCGTCTTGACGAAATGCATAGTGTATACGGACCATTCGGCTATTAAGTATCTCATGGCAAAGCAAGATGCTAAGCCTAGATTACTTCGTTGGATTCTCCTCCTTCAAGAATTTGATTACAAAATCGTTGACAAAAAAGGAGCCGAGAATCTAGCGGCCGATCACCTCTCTCGTTTGGAAGATCCTCACCAAAGTGTTTACGAGCCCAAGGAAATCACCGAAACATTTCCGCTCGAGACACTTGGTGTAGTGAATTCTAAGCTTGATTCTTCTACCCCATGGTTTGCGGATTTTGCAAATTACCATGCGGGTAACTTCATCATTAAGGGTATGACGACTCAAGAAAAACGAAAATTCTTTCGTGACGTCAAGTTCTACTTTTGGAACGACCCTTATTTGTTTCGAACTTGTGCGGATCAAATTATCCGACGTTGTGTATTTGACACCGAAGCTTCTAACATCCTTAGAGCTTGCCATGAGGGACCCACGGGTGGTCACCACGGTGCTAATCTCACGGCTAAGAAGGTGTTTGATGCCGGCTTCTTTTGGCCTACTATTTACCGAGATGCACAAGATCTTGTGAAGTCTTGTGATGCATGCCAACGACAAGGAAAAGCCTCACAAAAAGATGAAATGCCACAAAATATCATCCAAGTGTGTGAAATCTTTGACGTTTGGGGCATAGACTTTATGGGGCCGTTCCCATCATCTCGTGGTAATAAGTACATCCTTGTTGCGGTTGACTACCTTTCTAAGTGGGTGGAGGCCAAGGCCTTGCCCACCAATGATGCTCGTGTGGTAGTCAAGTTTTTGAAGCAATTGTTTTCTCGGTTTGGAACACCTCGTGCTATCATAAGCGATCGTGGAACCCATTTTTGTAACGACCAATTTGAAAGGGTTCTAAGGAAATATGGGGTTACACATCGGCTTTCTACGGCTTATCACCCACAAACGAGTGGGCAAGTCGAGGTTTCAAACCGAGCTTTGAAGAGGCTCTTGGAGAGATCCGTAGGAGAAAACCGACAATCATGGTCGGATAAGTTGGACGATGCTTTATGGGCCTTTAGGACCGCTCATAAGACACCCATTGGGTGCACTCCCTATAAGCTTGTGTATGGAAAGAATTGTCATTTGCCTATCGAGTTAGAACACAAGGCTTATTGGGCCCTAAAGCATTGTAATGATGATATGGAGACCGTGGGAAAACACCAGAAAATGCAATTAAATGAATTGGATGAATTGAGGGATATTGCTTATGAAAATTCATTGATTTACAAAGAGAAAACTAAAAAGTTGCATGATTTTAAAATTAAAAACCGGGTTTTTAACATTGGGGATCAAGTTTTGCTTTTTAATTCAACATTAAAAATATTTTCCGGTAAATTGAAATCCCGTTGGTCCGGTCCATTCACCGTGACTCAAGTGTTTCCGTATGGGACCATCGAGCTAGCTCAAGATGATGGTCCTAACTTCAAGGTGAATGGACATAGGTTGAAGCACTACTTTGGCGGGGAAGTTCCATCCTTGAACTACCTCGACCAAGTCACCTTCCTCAATGATAATTAGTATTGAGGGGATCGAGTCGAGCTCATGACTCGGTAATCAAAAACGAGGTGCCTCGTGGGGGAGTCCCATGCTTATCCTATGTACATATTTTCGCTTTCTAATGTAGCTTACGTGTGGGGATTTGTGCCCTTCCAACCTTTGTTCCGTGGTTGTTTGTGAATTGTGGTTTTTAGATCATGATCTTTACGATTGGAGCCTCTCGTGTTCGTTTTATGGGAGCACTCGATCGTTTGCTTTGGAGACATTTCTCAATATCCAAATGATATATCCTTGATTGTTCTAACCTTAGGTTTATAGCACACTTCATAAACGGCTTTAAATTTATTGGTTACACCCTTTCCATGCTAGATTAGGCATTCGACTACGTCTCTAGTATGGGGGTGTTTGCACCCCTTGACTCGAAACATTGAGGACAATGTTTAACTTTAGTATGGGGGGTGAATAGATACTTGCCTTGCCAAACCTTCACGCTTTCCAAAGTTTATCTTTTTGTTTATCGTTTTGTTGCAAAATAAGGCTAAAAATGGCCAAATTTTAAATTTTTATCATGTTTTATAAGTGTTTGAAGACACGAATGTAGATTTTCCGATGGCGAGAATAAGAGTAATTTTTGACTCGACCGTGCGTGTTGAGCACTTAGCTTTGATTCCTTATCTATACATTAGGCTAAGTCTCTTAAATGAGGACGAGAAATGATAGAGTTAATTATAAGTTACTATGCTAAACGTAGAGTACTCGTATTCTTTCAAAAACTCATGTGTTCTCGTCGTTTGCTTATTCTCCCTTCGCTTGTAAATATTTTTTGCTTAATAAATATTGACTTAGCGGTTTAGTTAGGATTGTTGGGTTTCTAGTCTTTTCTAGTAGCTTCCGTGTAATTAAATTGGGAAGACATTAAGATATCGCCAGCGTCACGGTTTTGAAGTATTGGCACCCGAATAATCGAAAGCTTCACCCAATAATAAGATTTCAAGCGCTCACCTAAATCTAGCAAACAATTTGAAGCCCCACAAGGCCAAAAATCTATGCAAAATTGAAAGTGAATCAAGCCTTAATCTTCGAAGCTTTAAAGATCCAAAATTCGCCTTAGCGTGAGGATATACGTCTTTGGCTAATAAAACCACCGATGAGGCGGATAATAAAAGGCAAGGCAAGACCGAAGTCATAATAAAAGCTCCTTGGCGGAGTTGAATAAAAGATGGAGGTAAACCAAAGATAATAAGGACCTTCCGTTAGGGGGCGTATAAAAGTCTTGGTAATAAGTCTCATGTTCAAAACCGTTATAAAACCGTGTTTATCGATTCTTCTTGTCAACTTAATTTTTTAACATCGTTGTCTATTAGGAGGGGTTATTGATTTGATGGTCTTAGTTACACCGTTAGGACTCTATTTTTAGACCTAAATCTCTATTATCGCATAAGTCAAACAATGTATTCTCGTGAAACATTCAAGACATCATAAAATATAAGAGATGCAACTTAGGAATAATGGGAGGATAAGTACGTGATTAGGGCATATGAGTAGTGTTAGCATTACTAACTTATAATGACAATGATCTTGTTGCACGCTTGGCATGGAATTAGAGTGAAAATCGAGGATGATGAAATTATTTCTAAACGAAGCATTCACGTGTTCTTATTCTATGAACCTAAACGTCCCATTTTGAGATGAAAATCATACATTATGTCTAAACCACAAGTAGTAATAGTAGTAGTATAGCTAGTTTATCATTTCAATAAAGTGAATAAAATGAATTTTGGAGGTGCTACGATATTCTAGCATTGCGTGAGGGCACGGCAATGGTTTAGTATGGGGGAGTGATGAGACTGCTTTTATACATAGTCTCATCGTCCAAATAGGGCTTAAAATGCATTAAATATCATCAAAATACCCAAATATATGCTTGTGTTTGTTGCTTGTGTATTTTAGGTACGGATATTGAGAAAATGACAAAAGATCACAAGAATCAGTCAAAAACGAACACGGGAAATGAAGTCGCACGATGAACTAAGCCCTAATGAAGAATTTTCTAAGAAAACCCTTGAAGATTTGAAGAATTATGAAGAAGGGTCCTCCAAAATGGAATAATTGACACTTTATACCCTTGTATCTTCATAATTACAAGTTTGGTCCCTAAAGTTTGTCAAAATTACAAAAAGTACCCTTAACTTTGAAGAATTGGCAAATTTAGTCCCTCAACAAAACTAAATTGTCAATAATGGTCCTCCAAGAAGTCAACAAACAAGTCAAACCTTGAAGAATGAAGACAATGCCAAAATCAGTCCTTCAAATATGAAGAAATTGCATGTTTAGCCCTTGTTTCAAGTTTAGAAAACATTTTGTGCCAAAATTGCCAAATTGCCAAAGATGTTTACAAAGGAATTGGAGTTTATTGTTGTTTTATACAAGATGAAAGAAACAAGAACCTTTGGGGGCCAAAGATGTCAAACACACCAACTTACCCCCACTAATCATTTTGCTACCTCACCCCAACCCTCCACTCACAACACACCACCTCATCTCACCCTCCACGTCTGCTTTCCACCCACACCAATTAACTTAAATTAATCCCTTCCCTCCAAACATTTATTTAAAAACTCATTAAACCCAATTTGGATTAAACCTGCTCTAAACACCACTTAAACCCTAAAAATTTCCAGGCACAATTAACTTGTAATCAAAGGGGTTTTGCTTCTTCTTTTCCAGATTGATGATTAAGCTTTTTGTCACCACAACCCACACCCCAAACCAACACAAGACACACCCATGTGTCTTATGGGACCCTCCCCTACCCCGTCCCTTTCCCTCAAAACCCTAAAACAGACAAAACCAATGGTTGGATGTTACTACTTGGACCCCAAGGACAAATGGACGCTCCTGATCGTTCATAACAGCTGGCTACTTCACATGAGAGCTTATTGACCAAGATTCCAGTCAAAGAACAAGGGCATTTTTGTATTTTCAGGACTATTAGGGTTTAGGGTTTAATTTCTTGTAATATTTTATTCAAGCTTCTACACTCTTCTACTAGCTAGTATAAATGAGACGTATGTGTCTCATTTTAGGTTGTTCTTTTTTCTCCTTTTTCACAACTTTGTAAGTCCTGTTTTTTTTATGAATGAAAAAAAGGTTAAAGTTTGTTGATGAGAAGAAAGAGCCAGCTTTATTCACATTGTTTGATTGTGTTCTAAGTTCCAAGTTTGTTTATTTTCCAAGTTTTTAAAATTTAGTCTTGTTTTCAAAAGTTTCTGAAAATTTGGTTTTTGGTGAAAACCTGTTTCAAAGGTTTGGGATTGCAAGTTTGTAAGCCTGCTTGGTTTGTGTAAGTGTTTTTAAAGGAAAGTTGTTTGACAAAGTTTTTGAGAAGGTTTAAAAAGGTTTTAAGAAAATCAGAAGTTGGATTATTTGGTGTGTTCACTTGATTCTTAGCAGGTTGTTGAAGGATTGTTTGTCAAAGGTCCTGCATAGGCCCCAGCCTATTTGGAGGTGGCTAAGCTGCCACTAAGGGACCTGGATGAAGGTCCCTTAAGGTAAAATACTTGCCCTATTTTTCATTTTTCAGTTATTGTTGATTTGCTTGAAATTTGTGAAAAAGTTGTTAAGTGCTTGTTATTTGGCTTTGTATTGCTTATTATGATATGGAATGCATGCTAGGATAGTTTTGATTCAGTTTGGTTAGATTTTGTGTTGATTTGCTTTGAAAAATATCATAATCTGAAATTTAAGGGGTGTTTGGATTAGGGCTTAAATAGGGTTTATTGATTTCAAGATTGCTTTAAACCTGTTTAAACATACTTCTTTGGTTATGGTTATGTGGTAAATGCAATAAGGTTTCAGTTTGGAAGGACATTGAACACTTGTGCATGCTAAAAATTGGCTAAACATAGCATAAATCAGAAACTACCCTTTGTTGCTTATTTTCTTGGAATTTGTGCACCAAATCTGGATATTTGTTAGAAGTTAGGTCTAAGAAGAGTTTGTGATCACTTGTGTGCTATTTGGTAAGCTTATGTTCAAGATATGAAGCTTTGAAATTCGGATTTGTGCAAGTATTTGGTCAAACTGTTCATCAGATAAGTATAGCTTTATCAGAAACTTGAATTGGCTATTTGTGCTTGATTTGTGATACACTTGTGTGTTTCTTGTTGTTCTTGACTTCCCACAACCCAACTGGTTGTGGGAGTGCCATTTGTCCATCAAATACATCATAAGATCAAAGAACCAAGTCCTCTTGGTTCTGTTTTCACTTGTGAAGAAACAAGTTTTGTGTTCATCAAGCAAGAACATACCTGAGCACGTTTTTGGTTCTGAATTGTTTAAATCTTAGTCAGTTTGGATTAGATTTGTGTTTTTGGTAGTTTAAGAAGTTACTATATTGATTTTAAAGTTAAAAAAAAAAGAAAAAAGTTATAGCAAAAAGGACTGGCCAGGACTCGAACCTGCGCCATCCTCCTCACAACACTCACAACTTACCAGCGTGCCCTAGGGTCTTTGACTGCTAGGTTTCATTTCAATATCTACTTAAGGTGTATTTGTTTTATAGCTTATTTAATCAGCAGCTTATAATTAAGCTATTTTCAGCTTATTTTCTTTAGGTTTTGACCAGATATCATTTTTCTTTTGTTTTTATTAGGTTTTAAGACTTTTCAGTGCAAAAAGTTTATTTTTCCATTAGTTAATTAATTTTCTAGGAATATTTTAAGTTATAATTTAGAAAATTAATTTAAAAATAGTAAAAGGTATTCTAAAAATCTGAAAAAATAGTTTTTAGGTTTTTAATCATATTTTTGAGGTTTTCAGCTATTTAAGTTTTCAATTTAGCTCATTTTTGATTTTATTGGATTTTAGGGTTTTTAGCTAATTTTAAAATTCAATATAAAATTATTAAATAGGTTTCAGAAAAATTTAATTGCATTTTTGTCTTAGTTACAATATTTTAGATTTTTGGTAATTTTTTTGAATTTTTTTATAAACTTTGAATTTTTTTGAATATTTTAATATTATTTTATTATTAAAAATTGAAGTTTGATTTTTTTTAGTATTTACATTTTTCCTAGGTTAAGGACACTTAATTAGGAGTTTTGTAACTTTCCAAATATTTTTAGGACTTTCGATTATTTTCTAGAATTAATTTAAGTTTTAATTGATTTTAATAGTTTTTAAGTATTTAAAAATAGTTTAATTTGGTTTTAAAATTTTTAAAAATAGTTTTTAGCTTAATTAGGATATTTTTGAGGTTTACAAACTATAAGATCTTGTTTAGGGCTTTTTAATAATTAATTGTGATTTTTAGGGCTTTAATTAGCATTAAAAAGTCATTATCTAATTAATTAAAAGGTTTTAACAAGTTTGGATTTTTTTTAAACTCTTAGAATATTATTGGGGATTTTTAGTAATTTTTAGGAATTTTTAGGTTAAAATTTTAATTTTTGCACTATTTACGGTTTTGCGTGATCGCCTTTTTCGTCTTAGTTTAATTCGTCTTCGTAACCGTCTTTCTCTTCTAATCTCATTTCTTTCTTCCTTTTTCAATCATATAATCACAAATCAATATCATCTCTAAACACAACGCACTAGCCTCCTCGAGAACGAACTCACTTTTAGGGTCATTCACACACGGTTTTCCTAAATCGTCGTGCACGCTTGCCCTATTTATTGCTCTTTTCCTAAAGGGTAGTAAAAACTACAACATCATTAAGCCCAATAAATAAGTTTATAAGTGTTTTAGTCCATTTTGTTGTATTATTAGTCCAATAACGTTAACTTAGCCCGTTAATGTCCGTATGTTTTATAGTTCGGGTTTTATCGGTTTTTACTTGTTATATATGTTTATATATCAGTATATGAGTTTATAAAAGTTTACATTAGACGGGTCCAACCGTCTAAGTTTTATTTAACAAAAACGTTAATTTTACGGTAATAGCCGAAAAAGTCGTAAAAATCATGTTTATAGTTTTATAACTTATAAAACTTATCAAACTACCATTTTTATAAAATGTCCATTTATTTATCCTTATACATATTTATATAAATGTATTATATAAGTTAGTGGGTTTTAATTCACATTTTATACTATTTTTATTTGAGTGCTTATATAATACTATTATACTTTAATTTCCCAAAATCTGATTTTTATTTTCATGTTCACCAAAACTGCCATATCTAGAGTTCTATATGGAGATAGAAGCTCAAATTTTTATGACATAAACTACATGATATGTGATCCATTTAATTCTACTATAGCTATTGTTGAATCAGCTTCTAAGTATTTTCTAAAAATTGTCCAAAACAGTGAACTCAGATTTGTACTCTAAATTTGTTTTGATCATATCTCACTCATCCTAATGATTCCATTGCATGGGCCAACTCTCACATGTGTACAAGACATATTACTTACTGTATATCCATTAATCTATGCCATTTTATCAGTTCATGACATGGTTCTTTACTGTTTTATACAGCCATCATTTTTAAGCATGATTTTAACCTTTTTACATATAGTTTTTCATCTTTTTACCCATGATTATCAACACCAAATCCCCACACAATATTTTTATCATCATATATCATCATACATATATACATTCAAGAATAAAATACATGATTACATAATCAAAATTAACAAGAGTATGGGAAGAACTATCTTTATACCACCATGATAATGTAGGTTGTGATCAAAACATGGATTTTGATGGAGAAACTTGTGATAAACCAAGACCATCTTCAAGACCACCATTCTTCAAGAACTCCTTGTGGAAAATCAACCCTAAGACTCCATAGAAACTCCTCCTTAGATGTTATAACTTGCACCAATCTTCATCTCTTAGAATGGAGATTAACATATGTTAATTATAACAAATGTTTATGGTTAAATTTGATCAAAGTGGGGTGTTTATGGTGAGGACGGGACGGCAAGCTAGAGAGAGGAAGAGAGAAAATGGATTGTTTTGCATGTAGTGTGTGTGGGAAGTGGTTTATGATTTGCAAGTTAGTGGTTTTGTAGCTAGTTGCTTACAAGTTAAGCACTTAAGCAACAAGTGTATAAGCTTCTTTGTGAAGCTTTGACACCTCATGGGTGTTGTAGCTAGTTATGGCCGGTTTTGAGTGGGGGTGGGAAAAGTGTCCCACTTGTCTCATCCCTATTTATTTACGGGTACTCCTCGATTCTAGTTTCCTCGATTTGCGTGCCCTCCGTTCGTTTTACAAAAAACGTTTTTATAATTTATGAATCAACGGCACAAAACTAATCTAATAAAAATTGTCTCATCAAAAACGGAGTTCGAAAACGTAAATACGTAATCTGATAGGTGTGAAAACACCCATCTTTTCTACCACTTAATTACATTAAAACTGGACCTAAACGTATATTTTATGTCGTAAATGGCAGAATTATGCGTGGTTTGTGTTTTTTATTGTGTTTCAGGGTCGAGAAGGTGAAAAGTGGAGAAAACACGGCTTTCACGGGCTTTTATTGAAGGAAAAGACAAAAGACGAAGTCGAAAGATCAAAAGTGGAAAAAGAACGGAAGTCCAAGACCAATTCTGAAGATTTATCGAAGAAAAAGTCAAAAGACGGAAGTTTACTAAAAGCCGAAGAACTCAAGTCTAAATTATGAAGAAATTACAAGATGAGTTCAAAGAAATCCCGAGACGAAGTCTGAAAAGTCGAAGAATTTAAGAAGACTGAAAGACCGGAAGACTGAGGACCAAGAAAGAATGAAAGAAAGAGGGAGCCACCAACCACTCCCCTCTCCTATAAATACCACCCTCACAACATGTGAGAGGGTTGGTTAGTTTTAGTTTTAGTTTTAGGATTAGATTAGGAGTAGGTAGTTTCTCTCTCTAAACTTATGCTTTCTCTCTCTAGATTAATTTGTGTTTAAGATTTTGTTATTGGATCCTTACTTTTTAATTAAGCTTTTCATTCATCATCTTATTCCTTTCTAGTTTGATTTGTTCTTATTCATCATTGTTCATGTTCTTGAGTTTTTATGATTTTGATCAAGTGGGTTTTGATTAATTTGGTTATATTTGTTAGTTTTGATGATTTGTTTTGATTGATTATTGTTTGTTGATGCTTATTGGTTGTTTTTGTTTAATCTTTTGTTTGAATCTGATTAATTTAAGGATCGATTGTGGTTACTATACATCCCCTGTTCTTCGGTTTGGTTGTTACTGTATTCCATCATTCCCAGGCAACCTTCATCCGGAAGTCTAGAAGTTCCGAATGAAGGAACCTTCATCCGGAAGTCTAGAAGTTCCGAATGAAGGAACCTTCATCCGGAAGTCTTGAAGTTCCGAATGAAGGAACCTTCATCCGGAAGTCTTGAAGTTCCGAATGAAGGAACCTTCATCCGGAAGTCTAGAAGTTCCGAATGAAGGAACCTTCATCCGGAAGTCTAGAAGTTCCGAATGAAAGAAACTTCATCCGGAAGTCTTGATGTTCCGAATGAAGGTCTGTCAGTCTTCTTTCTGTTTTTAATTTTAAGTTTTCTTCTTTTAATTTCAAGTTTGATTCTTCCCGATTTTTTATTTATTTGAATTTTTATTCACTTTTCTTTTAGTTTAAGTTTTTATTTGCATCATTTACTTTTTGTTAAGTTTTAATTTTACGTCCTTTCATTTTTCGTCATTTACTTTTAAAGTTTTAAATATCGTACCGTTTACATTTTAACTTGTTTTAATTTCTCGTCATTTATCATTAAGTCTTGCTCATTTATTTTCCAAAACCAAAAATATTTGTTTCACCAAGAACAACTAATCTCACACAATTAACCGGAAATCAATTCGAAGAGACACCGAGAAACGAACTCTTTCAACGAGCAAAATATAGTTATTAAAATGGCGCCGCTGCCGGCTCTTTTCATGAAGATCGAAAGTTTTTTGTGAGTGACGCGTTGGATTTTGGGACCCGTTCACTTGTGAACGTTATTTTTCGTATCAAAAATTTTCAAAAATCCAAAAACATTTGAAAAATCATAAAAAGCATTTCTTTTTCAAAGTTTTGCACCAAAAATATTCTTCTTGCTTATCTATCTTTCTTTATGGATTTTTATGTCCATTGCGTCCGGTGTGGGAAACAATTATCTGGGAACAACTCTTGTCAATGGTGTACATGTGAGCGGTGCGGAAACGATATCGACTACACACAATCCGGATTTTGTCCTTTGTGCAACTCGACTAATTCATTCTTTTTGAACCCACATCCTGTTCCCCCGTGCATCTATTGTGGAAGCGATTCTCATTGGCATGTTTCGTGCCCGGTTCGATACCCGTATGGTCACGGGCAAGAACCGGGGTACAATTATGACAATGATAATAGTTACCCACAAGACGCACTTGATTTTTCTCCATACCCGGTTTGCAACAACTGTGGGGGTCCTCACGATACCTATTTTTGTCAAACAATGAATTATTATGAGCAAAATCCGTGTCCTCAGTTTTCTTCACCTATGGATTATTATGAACCAAACCCGGTTTCTAATTCTTCTCAACCGATGAACAACTATGAGCCACAACCTTACTATAATTCAGGTTTTCAACACTTTGAGCCCCCACATTACACCCTAAATCATCAATCCTCTCAACAAATTAATCTTGACCCACAACTCACTACCTTGAATGAAGAAACACACTCCATTGTTTTGCAACTTCAAGAAGCCGTTGTTTTGCTTAAAGAACTTAGGGACGAGAAAAAGCGACTGCAACAAGAGCAAGTATCTAATCTTAGTGATTATACCCCTCCTCTTGTGCATCAATACTATTACGATGATGATGACGATGAGCCTACTATTTCTTGGAATGATCTTACTGCTCAATGTCCTAGTGCTATTGTCATCCCTCCTCTCAATTTCCCCAACGCCTTTAAGGATTGTGATACTTCGAGTGAGATTAGTGATTTCGGTCTTGATAAATTCTTTCATGAGGTTTGTGATGTGCTAACTTTTGAGGAGCTTACGGATGAGGTCGCTCTTAATGATGATGTTCCTTCCACCAACACTTTGGGAAATGATTCTTTGGCTTTCTCTAATCCTCTTTTCGATCAAGATGATGATTTTACTTCTAGTGATGACGAGTCACTATCCGATGAAGACGTTCTGCATGAAACTTTCAAGATTTATTCGAACCCTTTATTTAATTTTGATGACGCCTACATACCTAGTGAGGTGAATCCGCTCTTTGACGAAGGGATTGAGGACATTGATAGCGCTGCTTTTCTTGCTATTAATGAGCATACTTTGTTAGCCACACCTCCTTCTATCCCAGAGGTGGAAAGACATGAATCTACTAAAAAAGAGACGCAGGTGGAAGGTAATTGTTCTCATACTTCTCATATTACATTGCCACCCCATCCTACCACGTGCACACCCAAGCGGGTGATGTATCACTTTTACTCTCCTCGTTTCATACCGGGAAATGAGGATGAGTGCTTTGACCCGGGAGGTGACAATGATAATTCTATAATTGATACCCTCACGGCTTTGCCGAGTGCTCAACATCCATTGTCTTTGGGGGATGACAATGTGCTTACTTTACCCACCCCACCTCCCGTGGATCTTGAATTCACATACTTCTCGTATGTCGAAAGGGTTTTTCTCCCATTCAAGACTTATCCCCCCGCCTCTCCTTTGTTGATGTCCACCGGGAACGAGGACAAGGTCTTTGATCCCGGTATCACATTCGAGGCTTCCCCATGGACCATTTAATTCGGGGACGAGTCAGGCTCGTGACTCGGTTAATATAAACAAGCGCTTTTTGGGAGGCAACCCAATTATCTATCTATTTTCACCATAAGTGTAGGGGGAGCCCCGTTGGTGTTTCTTGTTCTCTTTCTTATCATATGCAGGGATTAGAGCTTTAAAGACACACTCTTGATGACTTTTGACGAACCGTGATTCCGTGTTCCCTTCTTCCCGGTTCTATCCTAAACTCTTTTCGATTCACTATTTTATATTTCTCAATATTAAAATAGGAATCTCTTTAGTTGTCTCTTCCTTAGCGAGATTTAAACAACGTTCACAATGTCCTAAGTGTAGGGGAGTTTACTCCCAAATGCTTAAACATTGAGGACAATGTTTATATTAAGTGTAGGGGGACTTCTATCGAAGTTAAGTGGCCTTTTCCTTGTATTTGTCCTCATTTTAACCGGAAAATCAGTTTTTCGACATTTTTCAAAATTTTTAATCTATTTTGGCCTAGTTGTAGTTCCCATTATTTTTGCTATTTTTCTCTTATTTTAATAAAATGGTTTTAGCAAGTTTAGGTATCTTAGATATATTAGGCCCGTTGTGAATATTTTGACTCAACCCGAGTTTACTTATCCAAGTTCACTCTAGCTAGTATCCTTAACCATGTAGACCTTAATTGGTTTATTAGGCTAAGCATCCACGAGTCTCATTCATTGAGATTTTAAATTGTGGAGAACGAGAAATGATAGAGTTGGTTACAAGTTTGGTATTCTCTCGTTAACTTATGTGAGTTAATTATGATCTTTTTCTCCCATCACTTGCTAATAAATTATCTGCAATAAGTAAGGTCGTACGATTTGAAAAGTTACTTAGCTTCTAGCCCAACATCGTTTAAAAGTTGCTCGGTAATGATAAGAGTTCATAGCCAAGGCATAACTTATGAAGCGGGGCGCGAAGATTGGCGAGTCCGAAAAGGCCCTAACAAGGCATGAGGATTCCATTTTATTGCTAAAGATCCAAAGTGATGTGAAAAGCATTATTCCCGAAATCAATATGAAGGATCAAGACTCACGACGAAAAGCAATCAACTCCCGTAAAGATCATGGAGAAGTCTATCCGAAAAGACCCTAACAAGGTATGAGGATAAATAGATCCAAGTCCGAAAAGGAGGCGGATCGTTGTATCTCAAAATCCCAAATAGAGATTGAAGAAATAATCATGAAGTCGTGGTCAACAAAGTTGGAGTGCCTCTCAAAAGTCTCCAAGTGAAGAAACTCTATGAACGATGAGAAGACCATTATCTCGAGCACGTCTCTCAAGATATGAAGTATGAAGTACATGCCAAATATCGGCCCGAGAAAGGTCTCAAATCGTGAACCAAGTTGTGCCAAGATATGAACTTTTTGATATCCCGAGAAGCAGTTTTAAGAGATTTTGTCCTTTAGCTAACTATTGATCAAATCGTCCTACTTTGCTTTCAGCTTAAATAAATTATCGAAATAAGTCAACAATGCATCCTCGTGATCATTCAAGACATCAATAAAACATAAGAGATACACCTAGGAATAAGGGAGTTTAAGTGATTAATTGAACCGCATGAGTAAATGTTTGTTATGCTAACTTGTACTAACAATGATCTTGTTTTTAAGCTTGGCATGGGGAACGTGAAACTTGAGGGTGATAAACATTCATGACACACAAGCCCTAATGTAAGTCTTAGATTTCTTTACATGTTCTTCCTTGTTGCATCTTGTTATTTTCTATCTTTTCCTTAGTTGTTTAATAAAGGCGAAGGTGGGTTGATTATGATGGAAAGTGAAAACCTTGCTTTATCACTAAGCATTGCATGAGGGCATTGCAATGGTTAAGTGTAGGGGATTTGATAGGTGTGAAAACACCCATCTTTTCTACCACTTAATTACATTAAAACGGGACCTAAACGTATATTTTATGTCGTAAATGACAGAATATGCGTGGTTTGTGTTTTTTATTGTGTTTCAGGGTCGAGAAGGTGAAAAGTGGAGAAAACACGGCTTTCACGGGCTTTTATTGAAGGAAAAGACAAAAGACGAAGTCGAAAGATCAAAAGTGGAAAAAGAACGGAAGTCCAAGACCAATTCTGAAGATTTATCGAAGAAAAAGTCAAAAGACGGAAGTTTACTAAAAGCCGAAGAACTCAAGTCTAAATTATGAAGAAATTACAAGACGAGTTCAAAGAAATCCCGAGACGAAGTCTGAAAAGTCGAAGAATTTAAGAAGACTGAAAGACCGGAAGACTGAGGACCAAGAAAGAATGAAAGAAAGAGGGAGCCACCAACCACTCCCCTCTCCTATAAATACCACCCTCACAACATGTGAGAGGGTTGGTTACTTTTAGTTTTAGTTTTAGGATTAGATTAGGAGTAGGTAGTTTCTCTCTCTAAACTTATGCTTTCTCTATCTAGATTAATTTGTGTTTAAGCTTTTGTTATTAGATCCTTACTTTTTAATTAAGCTTTTCATTCATCATCTTATTCCTTTCTAGTTTGATTTGTTCTTATTCATCATTGTTCATGTTCTTGAGTTTTTATGATTTTGATCAAGTGGGTTTTGATTAATTTGGTTATGTTTGTTAGTTTTGATGATTTGTTTTGATTGATTATTGTTTGTTGATGCTTATTGGTTGTTTTTGTTTAATCTTTTGTTTGAATCTGATTAATTTTAGGATCGATTGTGGTTACTGTACATCCCCTGTTCTTCGGTTTGGTTGTTACTGTATTCCATCATTCCCAGGCAACCTTCATCCGGAAGTCTAGAATTTCCGAATGAAGGAACCTTCATCCGGAAGTCTAGAAGTTCCGAATGAAGGAACCTTCATCCGGAAGTCTTGAAGTTCCGAATGAAGGAACCTTCATCCGGAAGTCTTGAAGTTCCGAATGAAGGAACCTTCATCCGGAAGTCTAGAAGTTCCGAATGAAGGAACCTTCATCCGGAAGTCTAGAAGTTCCGAATGAAGGAACCTTCATCCGGAAGTCTTGAAGTTCCGAATGAAGGTCTATCAGTCTTCTTTCTGTTTTTAATTTTAAGTTTTCTTCTTTTAATTTCAAGTTTGATTCTTCCCGCCTTTTTATTTATTTGAATTTTTATTCACTTTTCTTTTAGTTTAAGTTTTTATTTGCATCATTTACTTTTTGTTAAGTTTTGATTTTACGTCCTTTCATTTTTCGTCATTTACTTTTAAAGTTTTAAATATCGTACCGTTTACATTTTAACTTGTTTTAATTTCTCGTCATTTATCATTAAGTCTTGCTCATTTATTTTCCAAAACCAAAAATATTTGTTTCACCAAGAACAACTAATCTCACACAATTAACCGGAAATCAATTCGAAGAGACACCGAGAAACGAACTCTTTCAACGAGCAAAATATAGTTATTATAATCCTAAGGTTTCCGGTTTAGTCGTAAAGGACGTTAAATTAAAATCGTAAGTCCTAATCTCTTCTCGTAAAATTGTGAGTTTATGAACCAACACAAATTTAACATCTCTAAATAATATTTACAGACAAATTTATTTTCTGAAATGTCAGACTGTCACCAAGGACGGTGTATGTAAACGTAAGCACGTAACGTAGAATCCTCCGGTTTAGACGTAGTAGATGATACTTCAAGACGTAAATCCAAATTTCTTCCCAAAAATAAGTGAGTTCATAATATAACATTAAAATGATATTTTTAAATAAATATTGAGAATAAAATATCAACCATAAATTGACGGATTGTCACATATTTTGTATAAAAAGGGAGATGAAGATGCCTCTGGTGAGGAGGATAGTGAGCAAGAAGAGAGTGGTGGTGAAGAAGACGATGCGAGTGATGAAGATAAGGGTGATGATGATGATGATGATGGTGAAGGCGGTGATCGTAATGAGGATAGTGACGAGGATAGCAACAGGAATGATGATGATGATGATGATGACAACGAGAACAGGGGTAGCGACAACAATGACAAGTCTGACGAGCTTGATCAGTCTGATGATGATGATATGGGTGACAATGCTGCCAGCAAGAAGAAACCGTCCAAGACCGGTGGCAAATCTCAGAAAGATGTTGCTCACAAGGGTAAGTCCACATCTACGGAGACACGACACACCAAGTGGCACCATGATGTAAATGCTACAACAGCATCTTCAATTCCCGGTACATCTGTTTCTAGCTCTATACCTGTTACTGTTAATCATGTTAGTTCTTTGGTTGTTACCACAACTGCAGAACCAGAAACTGCACCTGCTGCTGATGAACCTGAATCAGAACCGGCACCCGTTCAAGTATCCACTGCTCCACCTAATGAACCAGTTACTACAGTTCCTGAGTCACGCACACTGGATTGGGCTGATACATTGCAGATCGATGAGACCGCACCAGAACTGTTGGAGTATGCTCGTGTCATAACAACTAATTATACGGCTAGACACATATGGGCCTATGGGGTCACACACATATACACTGAGGTACCATTTCAATATATCGTGTTTATCGTATTTACGGTATATAAACAACCTTCGTAACTCGAGATCATTATTGGGCTTCTAACGACTAGTAGATTACTTAGTTATTAGACTTGTAAAAGTGTATGGCAAGGTCCATACAAAGCCCATTGAGTCCGGCCCATTAAGATAAAAAAAGGGAGTTACATTTGTGATAAATATTAGTTATTAGGAAATAACTCAAATTTATTACATTAAACATATTACCAAAACTCCTCCCTCTTTCCTCTAATGGTGATTTGCACGGTTTTGAGAAAAAGAAAACGAGGGTTTATGCTTTGTAATGATCTCCATCTTTGAGTCTTATTTATTCAAAGGGTGTTACTAGGTTACGGGGTTTAAGACTAGCATCTATTGGTATATAAGGATGTGTGGTGTGGATACATCATAGAGGTGATCTCCTTTGATCACTTGGTTTCATTTAGTTTCTTGGTTAGATCATGTGGTGATTTTCTCCAATCATTTGTTGCCGTTCGATCCTACCGAATCATGTTACAAAGGTATACTTTTATTGTTTATTCTTATTGATTAATCATATGACTCTATGGATCCGTTAATAGGTGACCTTTCCGCTGCGTTTATTATTTATTCATATCATGTTTATATGGATAATCACCTATAGTGGTATCACGAGCCATCATATGATGTCATATGATTATCGGATAAGCGTAAATGTGGCCAAATCGCGTGTTTTTGGAGGATTAATAAAGAAAAAAAATTAAAACAGCCCCAAGGGATTAATTTTCGTGCTAAAACAGGCCATAATATGGTATTATGATCTGTATTTTTTTATTCCATGGCCACGGGTTACGCATATCTTAATTGGTTTTGTTGCCGGTACGTGTAAAATGACCTAAAAATGCGTGTTTTGGCACGATTTGTGAATCGGTTTTAGAACAGCCCTATTGACATGATTTCTGTAATTATATGATAATTATAAGGTGTTTAAAATGTGGTTTTAATATCCTTATGTCATTGGTTACACGTACCAAACGAGGGTTTAATTAATTGTTGATTATTTCTTCGATTTCGTTGGCTAACAAGTGTTTCTTGTTGTTTAATTTTGTTTCCATGGCAAATACATGCATGTTTGGCCATGGACTTAGCCAACACCTTGTTATATTCATAATCTTATGGTATTATTATGATTAGTATGCAAAGCCGATGAAAACCTAGACCAAATGTGACATGTTGTGTATTGATTTGCATTTAATTTCAGTTTTGGGGTTTGCCATTGTTTCGGCTTAATTAATATGTTTTAATGTTGTTTATAGCCATTGTTTGGGCACTTTACAGTAGTTTAATGATAGGTTAAATTTGTTTAGTCATAAATAAATTGTAACCGATGCTTGGATGGGAATGGCTAAAGAATTAAAGACATATTATGAAATTCGGAGCTGCTGAGTGACCTGAACTAAAACGCGATTTTCTGGAGTTCTATAAGAAGATAGAAGCCCAATTTTGGTTTGCTAATTCACAACTCATGGGCCTTCAAAAGTCTCAACTGAAGCTCAGGCTAGGGAGGACTCCTTCCATGGGTTTTGGGCCCTAGAAGTCGACTGAAATTTTATGGCAGATTTGGGCTTCATGTTCACTTTGGGTTCTACTTGCTCTAGATGGTCTTGGAGCAAGTGGGAGCCCACTTTTTGGTTGTGTTGACTTACCCTTAGTTTACTTCTTGGTCCTCGTGATGGCTCACGAGATCAAGCATAGGTTTTTCATCGGTTTGAGGCTTTGTATACTTGTGGTTGTGTGGTTGCTTATTTGCTTGATATCTTGCTATTACTTGCAAATGTTTTTATAAAAACTTAAAAACCAATCACAAACCAATTATAAAACTAAAATTTTGATTTAGTTTAAATTTTAAATATGATTTAAAAAGCAAAATCTTGTTTTCATAATAACTCGTAATGTGTTATGAATGTTATTTTTTTTATGTGTTGTCTAATCTAATATTAATTCCACTTAGGTTTATATTAGTCTTTAACTTGGACAACTTGACGCACATAAATTAAAACAAGATTAGATTTAAGTTAAGAAATGTTTTTAACTTGTGCTACGATGGATGAATGCATGCTTTCTCGTACACACTTTTGATTTGAAAATCAAACTTTTATACCCGTCTCAAATTTAAATCATGCCGTCTAATCGTTTGAGATCACTTGCAATTACTTTTTGCATCTTGTGAGACGGATGTGAATTGTAACCCAAGGTGATTATTATCTATGCGTGAGACCTAGACTTATTCTCGCATGTTCTCAAATTGGATGACTTAATCGGTACAACGGTGAGACCTTGACCGAGGCAAGGATGGGACTAAACATGCCAGTTTGACATTTAGTGAAATGTTTGCTTGTGTCATGAGTCCCATAAGGATCTAAGAATTGCACAAGATTTGCAATTGATGAACGTCATCTACCTGTTGAATCTATCATTGCTAGCAGATCAACTGATGTGGTGGTGGAACCTCAATGAGGATCTTAGCCTTTTCGTAAAATTAATTGTTTTTATAAACTTGGGTAGTTAATTTTAAAAGGATAATTATCGAAAACACTAAATATGAACTTTGTATTTCTATTAATGATTTTGTGCAACACAAACCGTAAACAAAGTTTGTTTCCTTTTGTGTTAGAGGAAAACAAACTAAGTATTCTTTCCTTGTAAGAATAAGACTCGTTCCCATCCTTTCTCCTTGTATGAGAAAGCTATAATAGGAACACTTGAATCTTCTCAATCCTAATCAATCTTAATACACACCTACTCAAGAAATCGCATTGTCTTGTAAGTCAAAACGATTAAGTACGGTTGCATATCTTAAAGTGTTAAGATAATGTATTGAGTCTTGATTAGAAATTGAAGTCTCATTAAACCGTGAGAGGAAAGGAAATTACTAGCATGTTTTTATAGTATATTTTCCTTACACAAACTAGTTCCCTAAGATTCTACACACCTTTGAGGTAAAGTAGAAAGAGGAATTGTATGCAAAACTTTCAAGTTAATGGCATCGATGGAAATCTCATCAGAAATATAGTAGAACTTGATACTTTTTCTTTGAATATCTATGTACATGTTTACTGGTCTACGAGACTCACATTTGCTATAATGTGTAGACATTCAAGGAACTAGAAAGTATACAAATTGCTACTTGCTTTTTCACTAGTATAGATACATTAAAAATGTTGTCTTAACTAATGGGAGCAATGCAGTTTTCAATCATAGGACACACTTGTAATGTTGTCTTATTCAGTGGGAGCTATGAGCTTATCACATTGTAAGTGACCCACTTAATTTCTTGATTGTCTTGAAATGACATCATAGTTTTCTAAGCCTTATTGCATATTATTTTAAAAGATAACTAGTCGCTTTTCTGATGTCACTTCCCGAAATGTTATCTAAAAATAGTTATGCATGATTGCTTATTAAACGATGAAGTTCTACATAACCCTTCTATACAAGCTTGATTTGAGTATGACTTAAATCTTATTATATCTGTCATATTTTAATATTATTCATATATGATGTGCCATGCTCAAGTGGGAGAAATATTAGAGTGTGCAAGGTACAACACAATATGGCTTATAATATTCTATTAGGACTTATACATATTGATGTATGTTGTCTAATAGAGAACTAATGTCAAGAAATAATAAAAACTACTTCATCACATTACCTAAATGTTTTAGCTAATATGCATATGTCTTCTTGTAAAGACATAAATATGAAGTATGTAAATTAACTTAAAAATACTATTGAAGCCAAAAGTAGGCATTCAATAATAATTTATTTATAATATGTTTATGTCTTCAAGTAAATACATTAACATGAACTTCCTTGAATTGTTCAAAGACTTATAAATAAAGTAAGTACTTCACTTGTTGTGTTTTCCTGTTAGGGCATATACAATGAAGTTATTGAATTGTTCAATATCTTATAAAGTATATTTAGCGACCAACATGTTATGTTTTATTGTTAAAACATGAACATGAAGTTCTTGAACTGCTAAAATAATCATACTTTATAGCATGTAATCGGCTTGAATATATTGTTTATGCAATTTGGTTTGACCAAATTATAAAATATGTGAGCTAAAGAGTATTAGGTTATCTAAAGAATTATGATAATGTCTCATAATCGCAACACTATGTTTCATGTGTAAAATCAAATATTATTGTTATTATTTGATACTTGATAACACTAAATACTCTCTCTCTTATCTTATTAAGGTTAACAAAAAATTTGAATATGCCCGTGCTTATTCAATATGGTTCCAAACAAGAAGGTCACTAAGAAACCATCAATTTATGGAATGGGATGACTCCCAGTAAGTCTTAGTTGAAGTCTTGAATTTGTTTAAATCATGTTAGACGTGTTATTAACAAAACTTGAATCAAGAAATTTCAGTGTATTTTATACATCCCAAACGAGAACAATTCATTGTTGCTCGACATGCTGCGTACTTGGAGAAAGTCTCCTCTTACAAGAAGCAAGTGGGAGCCTTTATGCATCTTTGAAGAGAGTAATGAATAAAATACAACCTTCTGAATATACTAGTGAACGGCACAATTGAGGCTAAGCAAGTAAATGCAAAAGCCACAAAGTGTTGTAACTCCCATTCGCATATCCGCAAGGATACCTCAAGCACCTGAAGATATGAATGTCATGTCTATGTTGAGGAATCTAAGTTAGAGGATCATAGTGAACCTCATAACTATCGAGACTCATTTTTAGATTTGGAATCTAATGAATGACTCAAAACTATGAATGGTTAGATGTAGTCCATAAAAGAAAATCACTTTTGGAATTTGATTAGCTTTCACTAATCAGTAAGACTGATAGGTTATAAATGGTCTTCTATGAGAAGATAGATATGGACACAATTGTACACATTTATCAAAACTCTCTTTGAATAGAGTTTAAGGCATGCTCAAGCAATTGATCATGATTTAAGGCTTTCTTTTCTTTACGAGTGTTAAATTAATAAAGATATTAATTACCATACTCGATTTCATGAATATGAAATATGGTAATTGGTGTACAAACTCTAGAAATCCAAGTGTGGATTAGAGCATGCATCTAGGAGCTGGAATCATAAGTTTTAATCAAGGATATGATCATGATTAAAACAAAGATAACTCTCGAGTACCTTTAAGCTAGTCGGAGCACTTGGTATTGTTTGTTCTTTATTCTCATATGTTGTTAACATATAGAAATATTATTCCATCTAAGCTAGATTTTAATCCTTGGCTTGGAATATATTCTATTGAGAGATATAAGAAACAAATCATATAACCTTGGAACATATGCTTAGTATGATATGTCATATGCGGTTAATAAGTCTAAATATGACACATCAATGAGAAAGTCTCAAAGTTCTATCTCACTTGATAAAATTGAATATGTACATGGAGACCCTTAGTTTACCTAATGGATTCTTTACATATGATATGTTATATATTAGACTAACTTTATTACTTGCATGAATGCAAGATGAACTTATCACAAAGTGTCTAAGTGAAATTCATTAGACTACTGTAGACTTGTTTATCGTTTACGGATTTAAGGTAAGAAGATTAGTGTTGAGTTTATACACTAATGCTTACTTTGATTGAGATGGTACTTAATCCTAGTGATAGTAGGGTTTCATCTTCAATGATAATACTACTACCTAGACGTGCTTGATGAGAAGCACTGTTGCACTACTCATTAGTAAAACAAGAATACTTTATAGTTTGAGAAGCTGTTAAGAAGATTGTCTTAAATAGGTGTTCTACTTGCTTCAAACAACCTATGTATTGTACTATGGCGATGCTAGCATTACTGTATTAGCACTTGAGCGCACATATACAAAATGACAATCATCGTATTATTCAAAATCTTCACTATTTGTGAATTTCTGAAATAATTATTCTCAAAGTTCACTCAGATGACAACTCAACAGGTCCTTGTGTAAATTCAATGTCTTGTAGTCAAACATGTTCATCATGCTTGGAACATTGGACTTTGACCTTAGAGTAGTCTCATGTATATCTGTTTTTTTTAGTATTTGGATAATGGAACGTTAAGCAGTTTTACTAAATAATGAATTGATATAATTGGTAGATCGTCTTCATTTGTACTACTGTGTTCTATATTAGCATGTTTAATCCATGAATAATTTATTTATTCTAAATCGTCCATTGTCAGTTGACGATACGGGAGTATTGTTGAATTAAGACAAATGTGAGTTGGTCATATTCATTTGGAATGAATATTAATTGATGATGCCGCCAAACTCACATGTGTTCATTGGATGAACATTGGATTGACCCAACCTACGAGAATTCACTTCATGGATCGTCGTCAATAGTGAATCTCACAAGTGGTTGAATCTCTCATCCTTAGACTTGAGATGCAAGTAGGTTTTGTATGTGTGGAATGTCAATCTTTGATATGGTTCAACGTTGTCCTGAACAAGGCTGCCATAAAGACCATTTTCAAGTGCGATGTGAAACACATGAACGACACGTGCAGTCAAAATAGGATTTGTTCCTCCACATGTATTGGAGTTAGATACTACTGGGCCCCTCGATGAATTGTACAGATGTATGTGTGGCCACACCCAAATGTAATTAAGATGATTCTTGATTAATTTGGTAATCTAGTTCAATTTCTATATCGAGAAACAGAATAGTTAGACTTAAGAATGACTTATGATCCATGTCTAAAGTTTAACAAAGTATCTGAAACAAAAGGATGACTGATATCTAAACCATTTAAATAAGATGTTTGAGAAACTATCCCCATACGTTTCTAGGGGCATTGGCGTGTTGCTAGACGCTAACCATTTCTTGTATAATTACATGATTATTATGACGTGCGCAAGTGGGAGCTGTTGGAGTATGCTCGTGTCATAACAACTAATTATACGGCTAGACACATATGGGCCTATGGGGTCACACACATATACACTGAGGTACCATTTCAATATATCGTGTTTATCGTATTTACGGTATATAAACAACCTTCGTAACTCGAGATCATTATTGGGCTTCTAACGACTAGTAGAGTACTTAGTTATTAGACTTGTAAAAGTGTATGGCAAGGTCCATACAAAGCCCATTGAGTCTGGCCCATTAAGATAAAAAAAGGGAGTTACATTTGTGATAAATATTAGTTATTAGGAAATAACTCAAATTTATTACATTAAACATATTACCAAAACTCCTCCCTCTTTCCTCTAATGGTGATTTGCACGGTTTTGAGAAAAAGAAAACGAGGGTTTATGCTTTGTAATGATCTCCATCTTTGAATCTTGTTTATTCAAAGGGTGTTACTAGGTTACGGGGTTTAAGACTAGCATCTATTGGTATATAAGGATGTGTGGTGTGGATACATCATAGAGGTGATCTCCTTTGATCACTTGGTTTCATTTAGTTTCTTGGTTAGATCATGTGGTGATTTTCTCCAATCATTTGTTGCCGTTCGATCCTACCGAATCATGTTACAAAGGTATACTTTTATTGTTTATTCTTATTGATTAATCATATGACTCTATGGATCCGTTAATAGGTGACCTTTCCGCTGCGTTTATTATTTATTCATATCATGTTTATATGGATAATCACCTATAAGAACAACCATGTATCACGGCACCTGCTGCATATGATCCAATCACAGATGCTGATGCAAATGTTCTGTATCTACGTATTCGCAATCCAATAGATCTGTGTGCATTTTGGTCTCATGAGTTTGGATCTTCGGTAACTCCTTCCTTGGTGAAGAGAGCGCTTAAAGACAAGAGACTTCGCGCTAAATCAAGATTAAGCCGAATGGAGTATGAGTATTATGCTGATGAAATCCTGAAAGCTCTCAATACAATTCAAAGGTCAGGCCTTCATGCACCAGAAAGACCTCCTCTTCCACTTGATACTACTTAAGACAATCAAATTGCACTTGACTTCTTTGTCACATATGATCTTGACTATCTTCTCAAGGGATCATCCAAGTACGCGACCTCCCTGACTTTGTTGAAAGCTGCTTCTTGGGGGTCAATACCTTATATCGAAGAAAAGGTCAATCGCCTCTGGGTTCCAAAGATAAACCGTAATTATGACATGTATGCTGCTATAGGAGCATCACATTGGGACGAGCGAGTCCGAAGGGCATACAGAGGTTGTTGCTTAGTCAACTCAGGTAGTATCGTCAGATCCAATCATCGAATCATCAGTATATTAGGAGTGAAGATTGAACCCAAGAATGGATATCATCATGTGACGGAAATTCTACTAAAAAGAGAAGATGATCGAGAATACAAGATACAGCAAGGAGAATTTTCAATCATTCGCCTTGAAGATATAGAAGATATGTTGCTTTTCATGACCCGTGATCAGCTTACACATCTCACTCGTGAAGAAATCATTGCTCTGAACACAGCACTTCGTATGTTTACACGAAGCGTTGTCATCAAGAAACGTGTAGAAGACCTACAACTGGGAGTTGAAAGCTATTAACGCAAGCTTAACATGACTCCTCCACTTAATCAAGTACTACCTCAACATGTCGATAGATATCCCTATACCGGCACAACCCTTCCGATGTGCGGGATTTTCTACATGAACAGTCGTGGGATCATGAAGTTTATGAGGGTAGCTGAGCTTCATAAGTACAGTGATGGGACTCTCTCACTCGTCAAAGACAAATTGAAGCATCTCAATTCTGGCAGGAAATTACCAGAAGTGATCGAGGATTGGCATCCGGGTTATCAGAAAATGGCTACATATGTAATCAAGAAGATTGATGAAAAGCTCAGGGAACGTAGGTTGATGAGGAGCTTAGAAAGGTTCGTGGGTGGCAGACCGTATGGAGGGCACTTCAAACTTATGCAACGATCCATTTAATATGGGTCGTCTTCGCTAAGGTCAACTCCATACTGTACGTTAATTGTGAATATGTGAATATGTAAGTACTGTGAATATTATGCTTTTGTGGCTTGATGTAGTGTGAAGGTATGATAATTTTTCAAGAATTTCTTACGAGATTCTAAATCTTTCAAAATTTATCGTACTTAAGCACTACAACTAACCCTCATTAATTTGAGGGGGAGCATTAATATGTTCTATGGCCATACATTGATTACATTTTTTACCCAAAGATCGGTTAATCCATTCAATATCCCAAATATTAATGGTTAACATTTTGGATAAGGGGAGGAAATAGGATTAAGGAGACTTAATGATATTTGGCTAATGATGAAAAGGACTTAAAGATAATCCCACTTAATATGTGTAATGCATGTGTTAAGGGGGAGCGATTTTGATGAACAAAACACTTAAGGCACAAAAACTTTGATTATAATATCACAAGTGCCTTAAGTGATTTTCAAGGATTTTTCATGGTGACAATACTTACCCACAACACACTTAATTCACGACGGATGTGGTGACAAAAGGGTGGTAGGTATAAGTATTAGTCCAATGATTCATCAGAACCGATGGAATCTTCCCAAGGACAATTCCCTAGATAGAATTAGAAGTCCTAGGAAAGATGGAGAATGATTGTGAACGAAGCTGAATGCCGACCAAGTACTTAAGCTAGCACTGGAACAATCACAACAAGGTGCTAGTGATGACGTATTGGTAAGCATTGAAGGGGTTGAAGAATGAAAAAGAATTGTAAAGATAGAGGGTGTAAAGAAAGAAGCCCTCCTTACAACTTTAGGCAGAAACCGGGTCAATACATATGCTATTGAGATCATTTGTTAATGATTCTCGATATTGAAGAAAGACATCATGCACCCAGTGATGCAATGCACAACCCTCCCCAGCTAACTCAAATATCTCTCAAAAGGTATTTTTTTTAATCACACGGAGATCAACACGTTATCTATTGGTTTATTCACTCCGAACAGACTGATATTGAATAGGTGGCACTCCTCTCCAGCCATCGCTCACTAAATCAAAATGCACTATCGAGTCTAGAGCCACGAGATCATCAAAAGTCTCATTAGGACACTTTCCATTTATTCCTTGATTTATCACACACTGTGAAAAGTAAGAGATCTTTATGAGTCCTACGCAGTATTCTTGTAATATTGCCAGAACATCCGAGTGATCCGTAAGTATTACAATGAAGATGGAAATCCTGCTTGAGCCAACATCAAACAAGCTCATGGTAGGTGACACGTGCGGTTCTTTAAGAACCAATCTTGTGAAAAACTAGAAAGAAACAGTAGTTTAATTCTTAATTGAACTTAAACTCGTTCCAGGCCTCTACGCATTATCGTATGATCTTGCCAGAACACTCAGAGTGACACTCTTTAGTGTTCACGATGATGAGTGGAAATCCTTCTAGTGTTAACATCAAACAACACTTGGTAGGTGACAAGCAAGATTCTATTTGAATCAAGCTCGTGACAACTGGAAAGCAACGATGGTGAAATTCTTAATTGAAATTCACTTGTTCCAGGATTCATGTATTGACGGATTCAATCATAAGGATTTTTAATCCAAATGATTCACTCTTTATGTTCGCAATCAGGCTTAGTGATCGTCGAATAAAGAGAACGGGTTTACCCGCGAAATCCTGTCAGGAAGTTACTTAATTGAAACTATCCGTCACAGGTACGATATCTAATATCGTCCAACGGTCTTCACCGACCGGAGGTAAAAGGCTACCGATTTAGAATTAATTTTTCTAAGCCATTTCGTTCATGTCTTGTTATGTTGCGGCATTTGAAGACGGTGGCGTTGCGGTGTACCAGATGAAGTCGTTTCCACATGCTTATGTCTTTCTGCATCAAATTTCAAAAACATTCAAGAAAGTTCAAGATGAAGTCTTCCGCTGTACCAAACTCTGAAGCTTTCAAGAATTCAACAAAAACATAAGGGTGTGGAACATGGAGTCACGAGGAGGCAAGAATGACAAGAAGGCAAAGATCGCACGTGAAGGGTCAAAAGAACAATGCTCTAAAGCCAAAGCCTAAAAGATCAACATCAACATATTCACAATGAAAAGAAAAGATAAAAGAGAAAGGACTACGAGCTGAAGAACGAAGACTTAGTATAGTATGCTAGGTTTAGGACTTTGTAATTTGGAGTGACCTCCCTTAGGGGGAGATTGTTGGAATACGTTTTAACGTATATTAGAAATATCGGTCACTTCAACAATATTGTAATACGTTTAGTAGCTCGTAGTTAATGGTTAAGTTACATTAATGTTTAACCCGGCCCATGGGCTTGTCATGGGTCAGAGGCCCAAGTCCATTAAGGACTTGGGTATATAAACCCCTTTCCACCATGGAAAGGGGTGTTGGTTGTTTCACTTTGTTTAATTCAATATACACATTTTCTCTCACTTTCTCTCTCTAATTTCTCTCTCTAGAAACATCAACCCACCTTATTGATTCACAAGATTATCACAAATCTACAGGAATCGTCTTAAGGCACAAGGTTTCGAAAGCGAGGATTGAGGTAGATAAAGCTAAAATTGATGTTATCGCCAAATTACCTCATCCCAAAACAGTCAAGGGAGTTAGGAGTTTCCTAGGCCACGCAGGCTTTTATTGTCGATTCATCAAGGATTTTTCAAAGATTTCTCGACCCATTACACATCTCCTCAAAAAAGATGCTCCTTTTGTCTTTAATGAAGATTGTGTACGAGCCTTTGAGATCCTTAAGAGGAAACTTACCAAAGCTCCCATTCTTGTTTCTCCCAATTGGAACCTCCCCTTTGAGCTCATGTGTGATGCAAGTGATTACGGTATTGTGGCCGTTTTGGGGCAACGTCATGAAAAGCACTTCTTGCCCATTCACTATGCTAGCAAGATGATGACCGAGGCTCAACTTAAGTATACCACAGCGGAAAAAGAATTCCTTGCCGTGGTGTATGCTTTTGAGAAATTCCGACCTTACCTCGTCTTGACCCAATGCATAGTGTATACGGATCACTCGGCAATCAAGTATCTCATGGCTAAACAAGATGCAAAGCCAAGATTGCTTCGTTGGATGCTCCTTGATTGAGTCGTTTTCGTACACCCGAAGGTTATCGTAGTTCCGGCGAAGTGTGAATGGAAATCCGCGTTTATGTCCAAAGTTTGATGCTCAAATAGAAAAGATTTGGATTTTTATATTTAAACTACTAATTTGAAAAGACTAAAAAAATAAAACGAAATAAGAGCGACAATTATACTACAAATTTTAAGCTAAAGGCACCTAGAATAATACTAAGGGCAATAACGATGGTAAATAAACGAGCATAATTAAAACTAATATAATCTCGACATTAAAATTAAACAATAACAAGGCAATAATACGAATCATACTTAAGCTAGTGGAACTAAGATAAAAGAAACGAACCGTATGTCGAACCGGATACGCCGAGCTAACATAAAACATAAAACGTTAACGACAATTAAGATGAACGACATTTTAAAACTAATTATAAAAACTATTTTAAAATTCTAAAACATAACTAAAACAATTTTTTTATAAAAAAAACAATTTAATGTAAAAGACTAATAATAAAAAAGTGGAATGTTATCTATTCTAGTATGCTTATCTTCAAAGCTATCCCATTTTACAGATGAATGCAGATAATTAAAAATGCATAAATGGAAGTTATAAAAAAATTGAAGGTGCGTATTGTTTTTGTATCTCCTCCTAAAATTTGAATACTAGCCATATAAAATATCAAGTTTGCGTTTCATCCCTACCTAAGCCACTCAAAAAAAAAAAGAATAAGATCCTACAGCTACCAACAAATAAAACGCAGGGAAAATGATTATCAAAATGGAATAAGATTAAAATAGGAAAGATGTCTCTTCCTCTCCCATCCTAAGCTACAAAAGAAAAAAATGAAAAAATTCCAATAGAATGAATGATGCGTTGTTTTTTTGTACGCAGCACTCTTTCTTCTTTTTGTTTTATATCAATCTGATCTACCCCTCTAAAAAGAAATACATACCAAAATTAAAAGAGTGCTGCGTATCTAACTCCTATCCTATCTACTTTTTCTTCCAAAGGCAAAACAGGAAAAGTTAAAAAGTAATAATGAAAGCTGCGTGTATATATCTAAAACACAGGGAAAGAAAGACATAACAAGTGGGTTCAGGATCTATTGATAGTTGTGTTTAAGGCAAGGTAAAAAAAAGGAATTAAATTAAAAGAAACTTAATCTAATCTATCAATAAAAAGAGAAAGAAAATTAAACGTAGGGTAAAAAAATCAAGATCTGTTTCTGCTTATTGATTTCGCAGGTCCACCACAGGAAGAAAAAAACAAAAATAAAAATAAAAAAAATGAAAATAATATCTTCGTTGCCCCCTTTGTTGTCTGCGTATTATAGAAGCCTCCTCCTCTCCTGTTGGGCCTGCGCTAGGCTTGTATTCATCCTTTTCTTGCTAGGCCAGCAGCTTTCCTCATAAAGCCAGAAAACAAAACCTTGCTGGGCTGCATTTTTTTTCTTCATTAAACGAAAATGGGCCAGCAGCATGAATTTGGACTTGGGCCTTCTTGTTGAATTTGACTATTTCTGGCCATAGTTTCATGGGCTGTTTTTAGGAGTCCATTTGATCAATGATGGGTCGGTCCGAGCTATTTAAGTGGCGTTGGGTCGGCCCATTAAAATGGTGTCGTGCCGACCCAATAAAATATGAAGGCATCGTCGGATTCGAATTTTCGTGCTCTCTCCATTTCTCGTGCCCGTTTTTGGTCTTTTTCTTCGTTTTTGCTCCTTTTCTTTATTATTCGTACCTACAATAATAAACAACACATATAAACGATAAATGCACTAAAACATACACGTTTTGCTATTTATTATGCCAAAAACGAAGGGATATTAACACTAAAAACTTGAATAATTATGTGTCTAACACACCCCTACACTTAAGACGTTGCTTGCCCCCAAGCAACTATCATCACAAACGTAAAATCCAAAAACAATTTAAAACTACTTTATTCGAAATTGCTAAAATAAAATAAAAATTAAACATCTATAGTGACCCGCCATGCTCGACTTTTTATTCAAGGTATAAGGATCATAGAACGGGAAACACGCAAACTGGGTGTCGCCAGGGAATAAAGATCGTCATCCTCTTTTTATTACTCCCTACTAAGCTAAGATTCCTTGTGCAAACGTTTTGGCAAAATGCTAACACTACTTATACTAATAACCTATGTAAATATAACTTTTTACTCCTATAATTATATAAGACTAGGCAAGTGTGTTTATTTTCAAAGTTTTGATCGTTCAAATCGACATTTGTTATGGTTGCTAATCATTTAAGTGGAATATTAGACTCACCGAAAATTACGAGATTTAAGTTTCAAAAATGGCCTTTCCCATGTAGCGGCTTTCTTCTCGGGACGTCTCAACCTAATCGGTTAAGTGCCCGGGCTTTTGACACCCCTCGGAGAATAGTACCGGGATCGGCGGGATTTTGAAATCAAAGATCTTGAAATCACCGCTAAGCTAATAAAAGACACTTATATGAAAAACAACGACGGTAATTAGAGAATGAAGATTCAAAGGAGAGATCACTCCATGTAGCAACTTTCTTCTCAGCTTGTCCTTTAGCAAAGCTTAGGAGGCTAGGTTTTTATACCCTCGAGAATAGTATCGGAGCTCACAGGACCTTTGACTTCTACATTCTCAATTACCATTTAAACTCTTATAAAAAATTGACGAATTCTAGTTCAACTTCTGATTTAAATTTAAGAAAAAGCAAGTTTCTCACAATTATAATTAAAGCAACAAAAACATAAAACTCTTATTCATATTTTTTTTCTTATTCATTTTTTTTTTCTATTTTTTTTCTATTTTTTTTTTCAAATATTTTTTCTATTCTTCTTTTTTTTCTCAATATTTTTTTTTCAAAGTTTTTTTTTTTTCAACATATTTCTTCACGCAACATTATTTCATATTTAAGAAAGTATGCTTTCACTCAAATTTAAATAAAAAGTTGAACTAGGACTCTATATCAAAATTGCATAAGAATTTATTTTTTACATAACAACACAATTTTTAACGTTCAAAGGCTTGAAAAGAAACACACTTATTTAATCTAGTTATAATCTAGGAGGAAAAGCCATAGGTTACTCATATAAGCTCTAAAGAGAACCAACTACTCCACGTTTAGCATTTTTATTTGCACAATTCCTAAAAACTTAGTCTAAAAGTTAAGGGAGCAGCCAGATCAACACTCAGGCAGAGTCAGGATCCCCTTTGTTCTAGCCTACGGGACAAGTCAATCACGCACGGTCATAAACGTTTTATTATGATTAATAAAATAAAATAAAAACAAACAGACATTTGATCAAAATAGGATGCAAGAGGGCAAACAAGTAGGCATTAATATGATCCATATGATATAAACCCCCCTACACTTAGAACCGAACATTGGCCTCAATGTTCAAAAGTGATAAGGTGCTACCCCTACACTTAAGAATACAAAAGGCTAATGCTAGAATTCCAAGTGTAAGAAGGAGAACACAATTAAATATGTATGGATAAAGATGAGAACTGAGTACTCCCCTGATATAGACATGAAGATCGATCGGAGACTGAATGAAGAAGATGATGGAAAACAGCAACATCAACCTTCTGAAAGTCTTCTCGATCCAAGGGAACCTGCACACAAAAACAAAAACCAACAAGCACACATGGAGAGAAGTACACGCCCCTACACTTATGTTAGAAAATTAATAAAAAGGATAGATCATCGGGTTGCCTCCCGAGAAGCGCTTGTTTTTGTTAACCGAGTCACGAACCTGACTCGACCCCGAATTAAATGGTCCATGGGGGAGCAAGAGAATCACCACTGGCTCAAAACAGATATTCCAGGGTCAAAAATCTTATCCTCATTACCGGATGAGAATAAAGAAGAAGAATCCACAATATAAGTGAAGAAAAGCAGAAGGATTCTTGTAACATACGAGAAATAGGTATAAAGGCGATCCTTAAGAATACTCGTCTTCGCCAAGGGCGGGAGGGTGGGAGAAAAAGATATCAAAGTGTCACCCGAGTATACTTGATAGAAACTCAAAGCAAGAGTTGATGGGATAACCGGTAAAACGTCATAAGAAATAGCAACATCAACGTCTCCCCCGGGATCAAAACACTCATCCTCATTTCCCGGTATGAAATGAGGCGAGTAAAAGCGATACATCACCTGCTTGGGTTTGCACGCGGTAGGACGGGGTGGCAACATAGTATGAGAAATATCAGAAGACATATCTACCACCCGCGTCACCTCTTCGGACCGAATCAAACGGAAGGTAGGGTCAAATCTCTCCACCTCCTCTACGATGGGAGGTGGCATGGCTAACAACGAATGCTCATCAATAACAGGAGAGTCGGAGCTATCAATGTCCTCAATCCCCTCTTCAAAGAGAGGATTCACCTCACTAGAGATGTAGGCGTCATCAAATCAAATAAAGGGTTCGCATAAATCTTGAAATTTTCCTTTTGAACGTCTTCATCGGATAGTGACTCGTCATCACTAGAAGTAAAATCATCATCGAGATCAAAAAGAGGATTAGAGAAAGCCAAAGAATCGTCTCCCAAGATGTCGATGGGAGGTAATGAGTCATCACTAGAAAGAGATTCACACTCATCGTCACTATCGGAAGCAACCATAGGCTCACTTTGGATTGGAATAAGAGTCTCGTCACAAGGAATAGTGATAAGACCCTCATCCCCTATGATGAGAGAGGCATCGGTCTCCGTAGTGGAAGAATCGAGAATAGGAGTGGTAGAATCCTTAGGCTCGAGAGCCGGCAAGTCGAGAGAAGGAATTACAATTGCACTAGGACATTGAGCACAAAGATCATTCCAAGAAATAGTATTCTCGTCGTCATCATCATCATAATAGTAAGAACTCACAAGAGGAGGAGTATAATCACTAAGATTAGATACTTGCTCTTGTCGTTGTCGTTGTCGCTTTTCCTCCTCATTTGCTTCTTTTAGAAGAACAACGGCTTCTTGAAGTTGCAAAACAATGGCGTGTGTTTCGTCTTTCAAAGCATTGAGTTGTTGAATTCTCTGAGAGGATTGATGATTGATGGTAGGATGTGGGGGCTCACAGTTATGAAAACCAGAATTATAGCACGGATGTGGCTCATAGGAAGTCATCGGTTGAGAAGAATCAGAACACGGATTTGGTTCATAATAATCCATCGGCGAAGAATAATGAGGACACGGATTTGGCTCATAATAATTCATTGGCTGAGAATACGAAGTATCGTGAGGTCCCCCACAATGATTGCAACACGGGTATTGAGAAAAACCCGGTTCATGTTGCGGATAGGGATGGTCATAGACGGGAGGGGGGGGAGAAAGTATTTTAAGAGGAGAAGTACGAATTCGTTGAATTGCAAAATGGACAAAATCCAAATTGTGTATTGTCGATATTAAAACCACAACGCTCACAAATACACCAATGACATGTTTGAAAACCATGCCATGGTCTCCCACACCGTACGCAAGACGAATCCATGAAGAATTAAAAATAAGAGGGGTTGAGAAAAAGAATTAAACACAATAGAGGATAAAGAAGATTTTTTTTAAACTTATATATATATGATATATATAGTAATAAAGAAAATAAAATAAAATAAGAAAATATTTTTGATTTTTATAAATTTTATATATTTTTTTGGATTTTTTTTTTTTAAATTTTTTTTATTATATATATATATACAAATACGAAAATAAACTTTCAAAAAGAAAGGATCTTCAAGTCACCAACTAAAAACACAACGCAAACATCGCTACACACAGAGCCGACAGCGGCGCCATTTGATTGAGTCGTTTTCGTACACCCGAAGGTTATCGTAGTTCCGGCGAAGTGTGAATGAAAATCCGCGTTTATGTCCAAAGTTTGATGCTCAAATAGAAAAGATTTTGATTTTTATATTTAAACTACTAATTTGAAAAGACTAAAAAAATAAAACGAAATAAGAGCGACAATTATACTACAAACTTTAAGCTAAAGGCACCTAAAATAATACTAAGGGCAATAACGATGGTAAATAAACGAGCAAAATTAAAACTAATATAATCTCGACATTAAAATTAAACAATAACAAGGCAATAATGCGAATCATACTTAAGCTAGTGGAACTAAGATAAAAGAAACGAACCGTATGTCGAACCGGATACGCCGAGCTAACATAAAACATAAAACGTTAACGACAATTAAGATGAACGACATTTTAAAACTAATTATAAAAACTATTTTAAAATTCTAAAACTTAACTAAAACAATTTTTTTTATAAAAAAAACAATTTAATGTAAAAGACTAATAATAAAAAAATGGAATGTTATCTATTCTAGTATGCTTATCTTCAAAGCTATCCCATTTTACAGATGAATGCAGATAATTAAAAATGCATAAATGGAAGTTATAAAAAAATTGAAGGTGCGTATTGTTTTTGTATCTCCTCCTAAAAATTGAATACTAGCCATATAAAATATCAAGTTTGCGTTTCATCCCTACCTAAGCCACTCAAAAAAAAAGAATAAGATCCTACAGCTACCAACAAATAAAACGCAGGGAAAATGATAATCAAAATGGAATAAGATTAAAATAGGAGATGTCTCTTCCTCTCCCATCCTAAGCTACAAAAGAAAAAAATGAAAAAATTCCAATAGAATGAATGATGCGTTGTTTTTTTATACGCAGCACTCTTTCTTCTTTTTGTTTTATATCAATCTGATCTACCCCTCTAAAAAGAAATACATACCAAAATTAAAAGAGTGCTGCGTATCTAACTCCTATCCTATCTACTTTTTCTTCCAAAGGCAAAACAGGAAAAGTTAAAAAGTAATAATGAAAGCTGCGTGTATATATCTAAAACACAGGGAAAGAAAGACATAACAAGTGGGTTCAGGATCTATTGATAGCTGTGTTTAAGGCAAGGTAAAAAAAGGAATTAAATTAAAAGAAACTTAATCTAATCTATCTATAAAAAGAGAAAGAAAATTAAACGCAGGGTAAAAAAATCAAGATCTGTTTCTGCTTATTGATTTCGCAGGTCCACCACAGGAAGAAAAAAAACAAAAATAAAAATAAAAAAAAATGAAAATAATTTCTTCGTTGCCCCCTTTGTTGTCTGCGTATTATAGAAGCCTCCTCCTCTCCTGTTGGGCCTGCGCTAGGCTTGTATTCATCCTTTTCTTGTTGGGCCAGCAGCTTTCCTCATAAAGCCAGAAAACAAAACCTTGCTGGGCTGCATTTTTTTTCTTCATTAAACGAAAATGGGCCAGCAGCATAAATTTGGACTTGGGCCTTCTTGCTGAATTTGACTATTTCGGGCCATAGTTTCATGGGCTATTTTTAGGAGTCCATTTGATCAATGATGGGTCGGTCCGAGCTATTTAAGTGGCGTTGGGTCGGCCCATTAAAATGGTGTCGGGCCGACCCAATAAAATATAAAGGCACCGTCGGATTGGAATTTTCGTGCTCTCTCCATTTCTCGTGCCCGTTTTTGGTCTTTTTCTTTGTTTTTGCTCCTTTTCTTTATTATTCGTACCTACAATAATAAACAACACATATAAACGATAAATGCACTAAAACATACACGTTTTGCTATTTATTATGCCAAAAACGAAGGGATATTAACACTAAAAACTCGAATAATTATGTGTCTAACACTCCTCCTACAAGAATTTGACATCGTTGTCTATTAGGGGTGGTTATTAATTTGATGGTGTTGGTTACACCGTTATGACTCTATTTTTAGACCTAAATCTCTATCATCGCATAAGTAAAAAATGTATCCTCGTGAACATTCAAGACAAAAATAAAATATAAGAGATACCCCTTAGGAAAATGGGAGTCTATGTACGTGATTAGGGCATATGAGTAGTGTTAGCATTACAAACTTATAATGACAATGATCTCGTTACACGCTTGATATGGAATTGGGTGAAAATCGAGGACGACGAAATTATTTCTAACGAAGCATTCACGTGTTCTTGTTCTATGAACCTAAACGTTCCATTTTGCGACGAAAATCCTACATTATGTCTAAAATGCAAGTAGTTGTAATAGTGGTAGTGTAGTAAGTTTATGTTTCAATAAAAGTGCATAAAAATGAATTTTCGGGGGTGCTACGATACTTTATTCTAGCATTGCGTGAGAGCACGACAATGGTTTAGTATGGGGGAGTGATGAGACTGCTTTTATACATAGTCTCATCGTTCAAAATGGGCTTAAAAAGCATAAAATATCATAAAAGGTGCCAAATATATGCTTTCGTTTTTTCAATGTGTATTTTAGGTACGGATTTTGAGAAAATGGCAAAAGATCACAAGAAACAAGCAAAACGAACACGGGAAACGAAGCCGCACAATGAACCGGGCCCTATAGTTGATTTTCCAAGAAAAACCCTTGAAGAATTGAAGATTGTACAAGAAGGGTCCTTCATTATTAAATAAATGACACTTTAAACCCTTGTATATTCATAATTACAAGTTTGGTCCTTAAAGTTTGTCAAAATTACAAAAAGGACCCTCAACTTTGAAGAATTGGCAATAATGGTACCTCAATTATGAAGACTTTTCAAATTTAGTCCTCTATAAAGTCAATAATACAAGTCAAGACCTTGAAGATTGAATACATTACAAGTTTGGTCCTTCAAATATCATCAAATGGCAAAACAAGTCCTTGAAATTCCTTAGCAAAACTTTTTAGGGCAAAATTCTAAAAAACAAAACTTGTTTATAAAGGGAAATCTGATTTTGGCTTATTAAAACTGAAATGAAAGGAGAAAGAAAGACAAGGGGTTGAATCTGCCAAGACATAAAAGAAACCTAGACCAGTGCCATGTTGACACGTGCCCCACTACGCACTCTCATCCAATCACAAGCCACCAAACCACCACATCACTATCCACTCAGCCGTTTATAACTAACTAATATTAATTAGTTATTTAAACGCGCTAAACATTTTTTCAAATGCTAATCCAGATCAAACCCACCACTATTTACCTCAAGAACATAACTAGGGATTTCTTAACCCTTGTGAATTAGACCCTAATACCTTCCAGATTTATGATTAACCAAACACTAATCATAACCCAACTCACAGATACTTGCCACCTCACCCCAAGAGTTCACATGATACGCCCCTTGCTACAAAGTTGAGAAGAAGACAAGAATTGCCAAGAGATCAAACGGCCACAACTCATGCTTCACTCCTAGGCTACTTGGACATCTTAGAATCACAAGGCAACAAAAGAAAGTCACATGTTCCAATTCCAACTCACAATTCAGTCAAGAGATTTTCAAACTGCAAGGGCATTCTTGGAAGTTCACCACTAGGGTTTCATATTTTTTATTCAGCATTTTAGGTTTCTTGTAGCCTATATAAGGCCTTAGCATTACAACATTTCATTTTGTTCTTGGATTCCTAGGTCAAAAATCTGTAAAGCCTTATTTTCTAAGTGAATGAAATAAGTGTGTGATTTTGTGACGAATTCCAAGTTCCAATCTTTATATCTTATTGCTATTGTTATATGTTTGTGATTTTGAAGTTTCAAAGTTTGGTTTAATGTTTTTTGCCAGTTTGAAAAAGTTTTCAAAAATCTGATTATTTTTCTAAGTCTTAGTTCAAACACTTGAACTCTTAGATTATAAGTGATCATAACAACCTAATAAGGAGATTATCAAGGTGTAGTGAGCTTGTGGTTTGGGAGGATTCAAGGAGTGGGGAACAAGCTTTAATCAAATCAGTTTCATTTTTCATTTTTTATATATATAATCTGTTTGCTACACACCTTGTTGTTCTTAGCAGCTATTGGAAGCTTGTGCCTTGTTTAGTTAGGCACATAAGCTCAACAATTCGTGAGTGTGGATGTACATTCATGAGGTTTGAGTTCTCTTTTCCAAAAATCTATTGAAAAAGTGGTTATAAGTGCTTTTGTGATCTGTTGTTGGATGAGGTGTTCTTGTGGCTTAAATCTTGTTAATATTGCAAGATATTGTTGGTATGATGCTAGATTAGGCTTGGGTAAACCTGTTAAACACATTTGCTTTGTTAAATCTTGGATTAAAAAGTGAAAGGGGTGTTTGGGTCTACTGTTTTAAGGTTTTAGTTTGAGTTTGAGTAGGTGCTAAGTGTTTATTAGTGTTGGTATCTGTTTATTAAGTGATTGGGTGCTGATATATGCAAGTTTTGTGCTTTGAAACACAAAATCTGAGATTGTGATATAACTACTTTGATTTCGCCTGTTTGACTTGAAATCTTGGGAACACTTAGAGTGTATGCATGTTTAGGGTTGAAAAGTGGTAAAACATTGTTTGTGTAATCTGGGTAATTGATTTGAGGGTTTAAAGTTCAAAGATTGGTCAAGTTTATCAGCAAAAGTCACTTGTGTTCATCATTTGTCCATCAGTTAACTCACATAGGCTTGAATCTTGGTTAATTCTTTGAATCAGTGTATGATATGAGTTGATTTGTGTTCACTTGAATTTATTTAAGCTGTTATTTGCTTTTTGTGCAATTTGGTTGGCTTAATCTTGCTAAATCTGCTTATTTCATCAAATCTGCTTATTTTCCATGTTTGTGCTAGATCTGGTAACTGTTTGATTAAACTGTACAAATTGGCTTGGTGAAATTGTGTTTTCTTTGTTGATATTGACTGTTTATAACTCACTGGTTATAAGGGTGCCTTGTTTGTTCATCAATTCCAACAAAAGTCCACTAAAGACAAACAGTCAAGAAAGTCAAGCAGTGGGAACCCTTTCCCACTGTTTCTAGCCACTGCTAGTGTGAATTGCCATTCAGCTTATCAATAAGCTATAATAGCGTATTTAGACTTGCAACAACTTTGTTTTTGTAATCAATCTTCCTTATTTGACCCATTTGACTATACTGGAGCATTTGAGACTTTGACTTTTAGTTTTGACTAGAAAACCAACTTAGTTGACTTTTTCATAAGTGCTTATTTGCTTTTTCCATCTTATTCAGTGTGCTTTTCAGAAATCTTTTTTATTATTAAGCTTAGTTTAGTGATTTGAAACATTTTGCAAAAAGAATCAGCCCTTGAATGGATCTAGAACTCGAAACGACTATTTTGTCGTTTTGTGTAGAGAGCTTTTGCTTATTTCAGGCTTATTTCTTGGGCTTATTCAAAAACTCTTTTTACAAACAGCTTTATAAGGTCAAGAGAAGGATGTGTGTCAAATTTCAGCTTATGGCATTAGCTTATGGCTTAATGGGCCAAAAAGCCCATTAAGAATAAGTTGAATTTCATTAAGCTGTGATAAACTCACTTTCAGCTTTTGGGCCTTTGGTGTTTTTTGTTTAAAATTGAATTTTAAGCTAGACTGGAAGTTTTGAGCTTATTTGGATAACTTTTTTTTATTGGGCCTTAAATAAGCCCATTAAGCTAACTGTTTGGCCTTTTAGCCCATTTGGATGCCCATTAGGGGTATTTTTGTAATTTCACTTTTATTTTCTGTTTATTTTAGTTAAAGTAAACTAGTTTGCAAGTTCTTAGAATTTTTTTATAAATTTTGAATTTTTATTAATATTTTATTATTATTTTATTATTAAAAATTGTTTTTAATATTTTTACAACTTTTTCATTTTTCTTAGGTTAAATACATTAAGTTAGGATTTTTAAAACTTTTAGATTAATTTTCTTGTCATTTAATTAATTTCTAGTATTATTTTAATATTTTAATAGTTTTTAATCATTTTTAAATAGTTTTAATTAATTTTAAATTTTCCAAAAATAGTTTTTAGTTTCATTAAATTCTTCTAGAGGTTTACAAATTGAAAAATCTCATTTTGGGCTTTTTGTTAATTAATTTAAATTTTTGGGATTTAATTAGCATTAAAAAATTATTATTTAATTAAATAAAAGGTTCGAGTGATTTTTGATTTTTTGTAAACTCTGATTACATTTTTTAGGATTTATTTCAATTTTCTATGAATTTTTAGGGTAATTTTTAAATTTCGTCACGTTTTACGGTTTTACGTTTACAACTTTCGTCTTAGTGTAATTTTAACCGTAACCGTCATCCTTTTCTCTCTCCTTTCTTCATAATCATAATCACAAACATTTAATTATCTCATAATACAACACACTAGCCTCCTTGAGAACGAACTCACTCATTGGTCATTTGTGCACGGTTTTCCTAAACCGTCGTACTTACCCTAATTACGCTCTTTGTTTTCCTAAACAAAAGTGTATTTTTGCAACCATCAATACTCCTATCTTTTTCCATGTAATGCATCCCTTTTTCATTCTTACTATTATAATGTTATATTGTAGTTAGATAATGTAATTTTCTTTTTTATGAATGATGTAATGCTTGATTTGAATTAATAAAGTTAATTTTCAGTTTTTAATCTCTTTATCTCTCGTTTAATTTTACTGTTAAAACTCATTTTCATCTTCTAAAGTACAAATTGATATTATAAGTAAAAATCGTTCATATAACCTAGAATCAATAGGTTATGTGAATTGTTGGGAATACAATGAGCCAAGACACTTAGACGCTGACAAGAGTTAATTGGACGTTGATAGGAAGAAATCAAACGTTGACAAATCAGGCGTTGACAAGAAGAAATCAAGCACTGATGATAAGAAGTTCAAGCACTGATAGAATACTTAGTCTACACGTTTTGTATTTCTAGTAAAGATATGTTCGACATTGTATTTTCTATATTTATATTTACCTAGAATAGCTGATAGGTAGACTCTTGTGCAAGGCTCCTTAATCTATAAAAGGAGGCCTTTAGGTTTTAGTTTAATATACATTTTACACGTTCATTATATCCAAGTTTGTTTTATCAATCAAGAGTGAAAGTTTGGTTTACTTGTTTTGCTAGTTCTTCATTCAAGTATTAATTCCGCATAGTACTTGACTTGTTCATACAACAAAGTTTCTCTAAGTGTTTAACTTGATTTAATCTCGTTAACACAAAGCTAATCGATCTAAGTTTGAGATCAACAAGTGGTATCAGAGCTTGTTGAGGAACTTTGATCTAAAGAACACAAAACCATTAAAACCCTAAATCGCCAAAAACCCTAATTTTTCAAGAAACCCTAATAACCAGACAAGATGTCTACTCCAGATATGACTTCCTCTTCTAGTCACAACCTAAAAATCCTCATGCTAGACCCTGACAACTTTGACCTATGGAAGTTCAATTTTGAGCAGTACCTTCAAATTCATGATCACACTCTATGGGAAATTATTGAATATGGAAACACATTCGATAAAGCTGCTAAGATTGCTACTGCTATTGCTGTAAGATCAATTGATGGCTCAACTGAAGAGGATCGAAAAGAAAGACCTTCAGATGGGAGATCCGTTTCAACTGAGGACATTGCAAATAGAAGGAATGACATGAAAACTCTAAGCGTTCTCAAACTTTCTTTGGGACCAACCAATCAGCACCAGTATAGAGGTTTTGAGTCTGTCAAAGAACTTTGGGCAGCTCTTTAAGTCAACTATGGTGGTAATGATGATACTGCCTCAGAGAAGAAGAAGCAACTCGTGCATGAGTATGTTGTGTTCAAAGCTCTCCCCAATGAAAAGCTAAGTGGGGTGAGAAGCAGGCTTCTAGACATCCCAAGAAAATTGTCCTTTATGGGGACACTATATGGTGATGCTGATATCATTACCACCTTCCTTAAAAGTCTTGGTGATGCATGGAAGATTGAAGCAAGATCTATTATTTCTACCAATGCTCACAAGAGTTCTACTTTTGATGACGTCTACAATAAGCTAAAGATTGTAGAGAATGAAATTCTCTTGGATCAAGGAAGAAAATCTACCTCTGGAAACATGGCTTTCTGTTAATGCAATAATGCCTAAAAACGTTACTTACATTTTTCGGTCTCGCTTAGTTTTGATTACGACAATATGTAAAAACAAGCATTTACAAAAACAACGAAAAACGAATTCTTGAGTTAAAGTATTTTTCATTTTACCCATTTTCACTTAAGGTATGAATAAACAAGTACTAACCTTAATCAAGTGATCAAGTGATTTAATCTTTTCTTAAAACTCACTTTTTATTAAGTGTGACAAGTTTTTAATTAAACGTTCTTTTTAAGAAAATGTTTTATTAAATTAAATATTTGAAAATTTGAAAATGGCATATTCCCTTTGGATTTGGAATATCCTCTCTGGATATTTTTAAAACCAGATATGACCTCCACCACTAAAGGACAAAAAAGGAGCGGAGTCTAGCCTGGCGGTTCCTTAGCGCCTAGGCGGTTCCTTATCGATAAGGTACCGCCGGCTAAGATAAGGAACCGCGGGCAGATATAGCCGTTGGCCCTTTGTCCTATAAATAGTGGACCTTTCTAAGATTTTCAATTCACCTCTTTTGCACACAAATTTCTAGATTCAAACATACTTCTTAAATCATTCAAATCCTTTATTATTTGACTGATTACTACTTGTTTAGAAGTGAATCTATCTCATCCATCCCTTCCTCTTCAAGTGCAAAGAGAAGAACACTATCATTGTGAAGTGTTGAGCCCACCACCAAAGATCCTTTGAAGATCAAATCTTATACATTTGTTGTTGTGTAATAGTTGTGAAGATCCAAGTAGTTGTGTCTATTTGGAAGTTGTGTATGTACTAAGTATAGTTTTGTAGATTGGTCCTAGCTACGATTAGGGCTCGACTTTTAGCTTAGAGTCGGAAATTGGTTAAGCGACGTGTACGGTTTTCTCCACCATATGGAGCTTGTTGTGTAGTGAACTCTCGAGTAAGGAGTACTCGAGGAGTGGAGTAGGAACGAGGAGTGAGCTTCATTGCCGAACCACTATAAATCCTTTGTGTTTGGTTTGATCTTTCTTTACCGTTAACTCTTTACATTCTTTATTCTTTGTGCATATATATTAGTTAGTATTAGTTTAAATTACACTATCATTGTTCATATTGTGCATAAGAAGATTTCACTTATTTCCTTAAGTCTAAGTTTTTTGAGAAAAAGGATTTTTTTGAAAACCATCATTTAACAAGTAAATATAAGAAACTATTCAACCCCCCCCCCTTCTAGTTTCTACAATTTGTATCAGAGCAGGTAGTCCTCAAGTATTTTTAAAGTATATTGTATTTTAAAACTTGAATCGATCTATGTATTCCAACAAGTACCTAGAAGGGAAATCTATGCAAAGACCACCACTTTTTGATACCGATAGTTTTATTTATTGGAAAAATAGATTTGAGACTTATGTGAAATCAAAAGATTTAGATCTTTGGCATGTTATTACCAATGGTGATTTTTTACCTTACCAATTTAATGAAGTTTCTAAAAAAAAAGGAATTGGTCACTTTTGACAAAGCTAATGATGATACTAAAAAGAAACTTTCGAAAAATAATGAGGCTAAAATGGTGATTTATAATGCTTTACCTAAGAAAGAGTATGAAAGGATTTTTATGTGCGAAACCGCTAAAGATATTTGGAACACTCTTTAGTAACCCACCAAGGTAATAGCCAAGTCAAAGAAAGCAAAATCGATCTTCTTGTCCAACAATATGAACAATTTGTCATGTTAGAAGATGAAGCTATTGATAGTGCTTTTGCTAGATTTAACACTATTATTACTAGTCTAAAAGCACTTGATGAAGGTTTTTCTAGCAAGAACAATGTTAGGAAGTTTCTTAGGGCCATACATCCGAAGTGGAGAGCAAAGGTCACGGCGATCGAAGAATCGAAAGATCTCTCAACTTTATCACTCGATGAACTCATAGGCAACTTGAAGGTTCATGAGATGATAATTTTGAAGGACTCAGAATTGGTAAAGACCAAGAGTGAAAGGAAGTCTCTTCCACTCAAAGCCAAGAAGGCACAAAGCGATCTTGATAGTTCCTCGGATAGCGATGACGAGGAGTATGCATTGGCGGTAAGAGATTTCAAGAGGTTCTTCAAAAGACGAGGTCAACACGTGAGGCAACCTAACAATGACAAGAAACCATTCTTAAAGAATCGGTTTGCCAAGAAAGAAAAGGGTGATAGGAATTGCTTTAGATATGGTGATCCAAATCATTTCATCAATGAGTGTCCAAATCCTTCACGCGATAAGAATCACACGGCATTCGATAGTTGTTCTTGGAGCGATAGCGGTGAAGATGTTGATGACAACCCCAAAGAGGAGAAATGTCTCATCGCTCACACTTCTAAAGAGGTACATTCTGAAACCGAATATTATAGAAATGATAGCTCCACCTTAGATGATATTGAATTAGAAGGCCAATATGACAATTTACAAAAACTTAGCCTTAAATTCATAGAAAAGAACAAAACACTAAAATCAACTAAAACTAAGCTTGAAAATGAGATTAATGAACTTAGGGAAAAATTTGGCAAGCTTGAGAAAAATAAAGAAGTTGATATAGGTTGCTTAAGTTGTGAGAAACTTAGGTTAGAGAATGCAGATCTCAAGAGCACCTCCATTAAACTTGAAAAGTTCATGAAAAGTACTAGTGCTCTTGATGATATGTTAAACAAACAAATTCATTCTAAGGAAAGACTTGGTGTAGGTTTTAACTCAGATGAAGCATCAACTAGTGAACCTAAACAAGTCCGATTTTCAGAAAAACTACCTACTGTACGCGGTCCCAAACTGTATGGGGCGGTTCCTTATCGATATGGAACCGCCGCCATAGATAAGGTACCGCGGCCAGAAAACGTTTTTGATGAAAATGCTGAACTTTCTGAAAAATCAAATTTAGGTGAACATCCTAAGCATCTTATTGTTAACAAAGTGAAATTACCCATACTTGACGACAATGTCGTTGATAAGTTCTATAAGCCTTTGAGTAAACCTCTAATAGGAAATAGAAGTTTATCAAGACCATCTTCTACTCCACCAAGAGTACGGAATGAGTCTAGGCCTAGAAGTAGAACGACAACACCTAGAAGAGATAATCAAAACAATTCACGACCTAGAAGTAAAACTCCAACACCTAGAAGGAATGACCATAACTCTAAACCAAGATCAAATACAGCTAGGAGAAATAATAAACAACAAAATGGCTATATGAATTTTTATCCTCCTCCCTTTTGTTCCCCATGGGGAAACCCTGCTCAATTCATGCATCCCAACCAAATGCAAGGGATGTTTGGAACTAACAATTTTGGACCCATGAGATATTAGGGACCAAATGTTTGATCGTGTATGTTGTTACCTAGATATGCTTGGGAATTGATTTGGAACTCGACGAGTGGATTAAGGATAGTGGTTGTTCTAAACACATGACGGGTAATCGAAGTTTGTTTTCACGGTACAAAGCATACGATGGAGGTAATGTCACATTCGCTAGTAGTCTACGTGGTAATATCATTGGAAAAGGTACGGTTTCTCTTGAATCCATGACTATTGAAAATGTTGAGCACGTAGATAATTTAGGGTTTAACCTTTTAAGCATAGGTCAAATTTGTGACAATAAGTGTAAGGTCATCTTTTCGGAAAATGATAGTGAAATCGTAAAAGATGGAAAGGTCATTGGAAAAGGTGTTAGAAAGCATAGGCTTTATGTCATGAAGGTCAATAAGAAGTCAAAAGACAACATATGTCTTGTGACTATAGATGATAGTTCTACTCTTTGGCATAGGAGATTAGGTCACGCTAATATGCGTCTAATCCAATCTTTAGTCTCTAAGGAGTTGGTAAGACACCTCCCCTAGATAAAGTTTAATAGTCACTTTTGAGATGCTTGCAAAGTTGGAAAGCAAGTTCACTCAAGTCACAAAGCCAATAATTTGGTTTCAACCTCTCGGTGCTTAGAACTCCTACATATGGATCTCTTTGGACCTACCGCCATACGGAGTTATGGAGGTAACCTTTATACCTTAGTTATAGTTGATGACTACTCTAGATTCACTTGGACTAGATTTTTGGCATCTAAGAATGAAGCTTTCGATCATTTCGAAATCTTTAGTCGAAGAATTCAAAATCAACTAGGATGTCCAATTGTCTCTATTAGGACGGATCATGGTAGGGAATTCGATAATGAAGTGCAATTTGGTGCCTTTTGTGAAGCTCATGGTATTACCCATAACTTCTCGGCTCCTCGCACTCCACAATCAAATGGAGTAGTTGAAAGGAAGAATAGGACCATCCAAGAGATGAGTAGGACGATGTTAAACGAGCAATCTTTGACTCAAAAGTTTTAGTGCAATGCCGTGGACACATCGACTTATATTCTCAACCGAATTCTTCTTCGACCCTTCCTAGGAAAGACCCCCTATGAGATTCTTAAAGGTAAGAAACCCTCATTGGAATACTTTAGGGTGTTTGGAATCAAGTGCTTTATCCTCAACACCAAAGACTACCTTACCAAGTTTGACCCAAAGTCTTACGAAGGTATCTTTTTAGGTGACTTTTGATGAAACCCCTCCTTTAACCAAGACACCACCATTGGTTGATGATGACTTGGATGAAGTAGAAGTAGTTAGAGCCAAAGAGGTTAGAAAAATAGGAGTTGAAGACCTTAGTGTTGAAAAGGAAGTAAACATTAAGGAGTCTAAGGATCATACTCTCAATAATATCATTGGTGACTTAAATCAAAGGACCCTAAGATCTCAAGTCCAAAACCAAAGTAACTTCTTTTGTTTCGTCTCCTTGATTGAACCAAAGAATGTTAAAGAAGCTTTTACGGATGAGAGTTGAGTCATTGCGATGCAAGAAGAATTGAATCAATTCGTTGCTAATGATGTCTGGGAACTTGTTCCTCCACCTAGAAGTTCTACCATTATAGGAACCAAATGGGTATATAGGAATAAGCTAGATGAGAATGGTGTTGTGTCTCGTAACAAAGCTATACTTGTAGCACAAGGCTATAATCAACAAGAAGGGATTGATTATGACGAGACATATGCACCAGTAGCTAGATTAGAATCCATTAGAATCCTTTTAGCCTACGCTTGTGCCTTAGATATTAAGCTTCAACAAATGGATGTAAAGAGTGTGTTTCTTAACGGTTTGATCAATGAGGAGGTATATGTGGCTCAACCTCCCGGCTTCATTGATTTTGAGAAACCGGATCATGTTTACAAGCTTAAGAAGGCACTTTATGGTCTTAAACAAGCACCCAACGCTTGGTATGATAGACTTAAAGCGTTTCTGGTTAAACATGAGTATACCATGGGAATGGTAGACAACACTCTCTTTACAAAGAAAAAAGGTTCTCACCTCATAATCGTGCAAATATATGTTGATGACATTATATTTGGCTTAACTTGTCAAGAATTGTGTGATGACTTTGCCAAAATCATGCATGATGAGTTCGAAATGGGTATGATGGGAGAACTTAACTTCTTTTAGGACTCTAAATTAAACAAATGGACGATGGTATTTTCTTTAGTCAATCTAAGTACGCTAAAGAAATGCTAAAGAAATTTGGATTAGAAGAATCTAGACCAATGAAGACCCCTATGGCCTCGGATACTAAACTCACCGTAGATGATGATTGTGAGTTGGTAGACAACACAAAATATAGAGGTATGATTGGTAGTTTGTTGTACCTAACGGCAAGTCGACTGGATATCATGTTTAGTGTTTGCCTTTGTGCTCGCTTCCAAGAGGCTCCCAAAACCTCTCACCTTGAAGCGGTTAAGCGTATCTTCCGACACATTAAGGGCACTATACATTTAGGATTATGGTATCCTAAAGGGACTGGCGTAGAAACCATTGTCTACGCGGACTCGGATCATGCGGAAGACTATGTGGACCGGAAAAGCACTAGTGGTGTTTGTACCTTCATGGGTTGTTGTTTAACTTCTAGGTTCTCCAAGAAACAAACCGCTCTTGCGATATCCACCACGGAATCCGAGTATGTGAGTGCCGGAAAATCATGCCAACAAGCTCTATGGATGAAGCAAGCTCTTGTTGACTACGGGACTTTTCTTGATGATGTTCCCATCATGTGTGACATTAAGGGTGCTATAGACCTTAGCAAGAATCCCGTGCAACATTCGCGAACCAAGCACATAGAAATTCGTCACCATTTTCTTTGGGATAATGTTCAAAAGGGGAACATTTCAATTGAAAAGGTAACCTCCGAGGATAACTTAGCCGACATCTTCACTAAGCCACTATAGAGGAAACTTTTTAATTACTTGCGTCTAGGTCTAGGATTAATGGAACATATTCCTTAATTGCTTTCCTTTATTGAGTCTCTTTCTTTACTTTGAGTCTTGAATCATTTTGAGTCTTTGAGTCTCCTAAACCCTTTTTGAAAATCTTCTCTTCTCCTTTTCAAAATCCTCAAAGTCTCTTCCGAAAATGGTTGAGAAATGTTTTGACATTGTTAATTCAATCTAAAAACGTTTTTCATAGATTCTTGCTATTAATCTTGAGCTTACATAATTCATATGTATGATTCTCTCAAACATAGCAAGAACAACATAGAATCATGGAGGATCATTGTGTCATGACTTAAGGTCTTGTCTTACACACCTCCTACATCGATTTTTAAAATCCATGTATTTTGGTGAATCTTTATTTGGTGAGTTAGTATGTGTTCTCTTTGTCTATCTTTGCTTTTAAGCATATCCCTATGATAAGTTAGACTAGAAAAATAAGATTTGCTGAAAAATCTTCCTTCACCACCAAAAATCAACCACTGTAGGCGGTTCCATATATGAACCACGGTTACTTATCAACAAGGAACCGCCGGAAGCAATAAGGAGCCGCGTACAGTGCTTCCTTATTTTTCGGGTATTTCTGATATTCCAAATTTGTTCCAACATTTTTGAGAATCTTTGCTTCAACCCTTTGACCACCCCAAAAATACCTTGATCCTTCCCTATTAAACCATAAGCATTTTGCCTTACTTCACATCCCAAAATGTCTTACTCTCCTAATGAAAGCCTTGATTCTCCTCCATTCTCGCCAATTGCTTTCAATCTAAATTCACCCAAGAACACTCTTAATCACATCTCTCCTACCAAGAATGTTGATTGTGGAACATCTTTTCTTCCACCACCACCCATTAGTGTTCTTCCTCCTTCTCATGATAATGTCATGCACCATGGGACATATTGTCATTGTTATCAATATCAACATCTTACTTTGGCACACATCTATGAGGAATTGAGCTACATCAAGAGTCTCTTAATCAAGCCTCCTCTTCACTTTGATTATGAGATCTCCACCAAGCCACCACCACCACATTCCGCCACTACCTTGTCTTTCATATAAGCATTGGTTGCTTATCCACAAGACACCTTTTCTATTAAGCAAATCTTAGAATTCTAGATTAACTAGGATTAGATTTATGCTTTTGGCTTATTTTCTATTTCATACATCTTTGTATGACTCTTTTCTTATTTTTATATGACTTCACTTGGATCTTAGTCTTTGTGTTTTCTTCTCTTTTATTCTTTTAGTGTGACCTTTAGCTATGTCTTGCTGGTTGTTTCTTTTGTTCAACTAACCCTTCTATGTAGCTTGTCACCATATCTCGATTCCTCGGTGCCCCAAGCTAGGGGGAGTAAGCACCAAGGGGGAGTCTTTGCAAAGTCCGTCTCTTCAACACCGACTTGTGCAACCTTTTTGCTTCGACAAAGGGGGAGAAATGAATAAACTCGTCTTTGAAAATCTTCTGTTTTGTGTGATTGAGTTTATATATTGTCGGAATAAAGAAGGGGGAGATTGTTAATGCAATACTGCCTAAAAACGTTACTTGCATTTTTCGGTCTCGCTTAGTTCTAATTATGACAATGTGTAAAAACAAGCATTTACAAAAACAACGAAAAACGAATTCTTGAGTTCAAGTATTTTTCATTTTAATAGAACCTCGGGCGTAATTGAAGAATCACTTAACGTGACTTTTGATGAAACCCCTCCATTAACCAAGACACCACCATTGGTTGATGATGACTTGGATGAAGTAGAAGTAGTTAGAGCCAAAGAGGTTAGAAAAATAGGAGTTGAAGACCTTAGTGTTGAAAAGGAAGTAAACATTAAGGAGTCTAAGGATCATACTCTCAATAATATCATTGGTGACTTAAATCAAAGGACCCTAAGATCTCAAGTCCAAAACCAAAGTAACTTCTTTTGTTTCGTCTCCTCGATTGAACCAAAGAATGTTAAAGAAGCTTTGACGGATGAGAGTTGAGTCATTGCGATGCAAGAAGAATTGAATCAATTCGTTGCTAATGATGTCTGGGAACTTGTTCCTCCACCTAGAAGTTCTACCATTATAGGAACCAAATGGGTATATAGGAATAAGCTAGATGAGAATGGTGTTGTGTCTCGTAACAAAGCTAGACTTGTAGCACAAGGCTATAATCAACAAGAAGGGATTGATTATGACGAGACATATGCACCAGTAGCTAGATTAGAATCCATTAGAATCCTTTTAGCCTACGCTTGTGACTTAGATATTAAGCTTCAACAAATGGATGTAAAGAGTGCGTTTCTTAACGGTTTGATCAATGAGGAGGTATATGTGGCTCAACCTCCCGGCTTCATTGATTTCGAGAAACCGGATCATGTTTACAAGCTTAAGAAGGCACTTTATGGTCTTAAACAAGCACCCAAAGCTTGGTATGATAGATTTAAAGCGTTTCTTGTTAAACATGAGTATACCATGGGAATGGTAGACAACACTCTCTTTACAAAGAAAAAAGGTTCTTAATGTTGTGATTTTGCTAGGTTCAATTATTGTTCTCGGTATCTTAACGAATTGATCTAGGTTCTCTATGTGACTCAGTCGTTCTTTGGTGAAACAAATATTTTTGTTTTTTTTTAAGTAAAAGTGCGAAACTTTAAAGTAAAAGTGCTCTTAAAATAAATCTAAGTCTAATTAAAATAATAGTGCAAGTATTTAAAAGCGTGACTAAAATTAAAGGGCACTAAAGTAAATGACGCAAATTTAAATCTATCTAAAGCAATCTTAAAACGCAACTAAGACTTAAACTAAGGCAAGGCTAAAATCAAACTAAAACAAATAATCTTAAAGTGCAATTAAATAAAGGGCGGGAAAAATAAAGCTTGAAAATAAAAGACTGAAATTTAAAAAGAAAGACTGAAGAAAAACTTACAGAACCCTTGATTCGGAAGTTCAAAACTTCCGAATGAAAAGCCTTGATTCGGAACTTAGCCCTTGATTCGGAACTTTTAAGTTCCGAATGAACAAAAAGATGTTGATCCGGAACTTTTAATGTTCCGGATGAAACACTCTTGACTCGGAACTTATTGACCCGGAACTTGGTTCGGAAGATCTGGCTGATTCGGAACTTTGACCTTCGTCCGGAACTTTTAAGTTGATTCGGAACTTTTGAGTTCCGAATGAATCTTCTTGATCCGGAACTTTTTGAGTTCCGAATGAAGTCAATTGATCCGGAACTTTTGAGTTCCGAATGAACAAAGCTTGAGTCGGAAGTTTTTCCTTCGTCCGGAACTTTGAATGTTCCGGATGAACAAAGCTTGACTCGGAAGTTTTGCTGATTCTAAATTCTTCCGGATGAAACCCTTGACTCGGAACTTTGAAGTTCCGAATGAAAGCTTTCTCTCCTTCTTGGTTCGGAAGTTTCCTGGAAATACAGAAACACAGAAACAATTCCCCGAAGAACAAGGGATGACAGAAACAATAGATCTAACACAGATTCAACCAAATCAAACACACGATTTAATCAAACTAATAACGAATCAACAATTAATCATAAACAAACAATTTAAATCAACAAAACAAACAAATTTAACCACAATAATTAAAAACCCATTTGATCAAAATAAAGAACATGAACATGAACACAAACATAAGCATAAAAATCAAAGATTTAGAAAGGTAGATGAGAGATTAACAAGATAAAGTAAAGATTGACAAGAATTAAATGGAAACTTACTTGAAATTAAATGAATTTAAGGTGCAAGACTAGGTAATTAAATTGGACAAGAAATTAAATGACATGTATTTAAATGGTGGAAGACTAATTGTCACCTTAGCCAACAAAAGAAAATGATTACAACTAATGACTATTTATAGGGGAGGATTAAGGAAGCTTCCTCCCCTCTTTCCTTTTCTCTTTAATTACAAGATTAGGTCTTCCTTCTTTAATCTTCATTAATTGCATCATTAGTCCTTTTCTTCTAATCTTCTTTAAACTTGGACTTAAAGGACTTTTGGCTTCGGGATTTCTTTGAACTCGTCTTTAAATTCTTCAATAAAATAGACTTTAATTCTTCGGCTTTTGATAAACTTCCGTCTTTTGACTTTTTCTTTGATAAATCTTCAGAATTGGTCTTGGACTTCCGTTCTTTTTGCACTCTTGACTTCTTGACTTCGTCTTTCATCTTTTTCTTCAATAAAAGTCCGTAAATGCCCGTGAATTCCCGTGTTTTCTCCAATTTTCACCTTTTCGTCCTAAATCACAACAAAAACACAAACCACGCATAATTCCGACATAAAAGACATAAAATACACGTTTTGGTCTGGTTATTATTGTAATTAAGTTGTAGAAAAGATGGGTGTTTACACACCTATCAAATCCCCTACACTTGACCATTGCAATGTCCTCATGCAATGCATTAGTTACAAAGCAAGATTACACTTTTCATCATAATTAATCCATGTTGGCCTTTATTAAAGAAATAGAAAATTAAAAATATACAAAATAAAGAAATCAAAAGCATACCTTGGGTTTTGGAAATGTCATGAATAATCATCATCCTCAAGTTTTCACTTTCTCCAAACCAAGCTTAAAAACGAGATCATTGTTATTATTATAAGTTAGTAAATTAACACGAACTCATGTGGGCCAATTACTTACTTAGACTCCCTTATTCCTAGGGGTATCTCTTATATTTTATTATTGTCTTGAATGATCACGAGGATGCATTTTTGACTTATTTCGATAGTTATTAAGTCCGAAAATAAAGTGAACGATTTAATCAATAGTTAGCTTAAGGACAAAATCTTTTAAAAATGCTTCTCGGGACCTCATAAAGTTCATATCTTGGCATAACTCGCTTCGCGATTTGAGACCTTTCTCGGACCGATATTTGGCAGCGACTTCATACTTCAAACCTTGAGAGACGTTCATGAAATTATGGTCTTCTCTTCATAATGGAATTTCTTCACTTGAAGTTTTGAGAGATTAATACTTGGACCACGACTTCTTCATTTTTCTCCAATCTTTATGTTGGACTTTGATATACAACGATCCGCCTCCTTTTATGACTTGGATCTATTTATCCTCATACCTTGTTAGGGTCTTTTTGGATACACTTCTCCATGACTTTTGGGGAGTTTTTGCTTTACGTCGTGTGTCTCGATCCTTCATATTGATTTTTGATAAATGATTCTTCACATCACTTGGGATCTTTAGCAACAAAATATAGCCCTCATGCCTTGTTAGGGCCTTTTTGGACTCGCCAATCTTCGCATCCCGCTTCAATAAGTTATGCCTTGGCTATGAACTCTAATCCATACCGAGCAACTTTTAAACGATCTTGGGCTAGAAGCTAAGTAACTTTTCAAATCGTACAACCTTATTTATTAGCAGATAAATTTATTAGCAAGCGATGGGAGAATAGGCTCATAATTAACTCACATAAATTCACTAAAGAATACCGAACTTATAATTGACTCTATCATCTCTCGTTCTCCACAGTTTAAAATATCAATTAATGAGACTCGTGGATGCTTAGCCTATTAAATCAAAGTTTTGGGTTTTCGAGTCGCTTATAGGATCTTGCAAATTCTTAGACTTTTTCAAGTTTAGAAATCGCGTTTTAAATATCCCTTGATAAACGACTCTCTAGGATCAATTATAGGAACTTGCGAAAAGTTCTTGTTCTTAACCCGTGAGAGTTAAGACTTTCGCGTTTTATAGCTCCCTATATAAAAGCCTAGCAAAACTTGACTTAAACACGTTAAGGATACTAGCTAGAGCAAACTTAGATAAGTAAACTCGGGTCGAGTCAAAAGATTCACAACGTTTTGAAAATTAAAACCACTTATTTAAGCATCTATTCTAGCAAAGGAAGAAAATAACTATGCAAAGGGTAAAACTAATAGGCCAAAATAGATCAAAATTTTTGAAAAATGTCGAAAAATTGATTTTCCGGTTAAAATGAGGACAAATACAAGGAAAAGACCACTTAACTTCAATAGAAGTCCCCCCTACACTTAAGATAAACATTGTCCTCAATGTTTAAGCATGTGGGAGTAAACTCCCCTACACTTAGGACATTGTGCACGTTGTTTAAATCTTGCTAAGGAAAAGACAACTAAAGAGATTCCTATTTTAATATTGAGAAAATATAAAATAGTGAATCGAAAAGAGTTTAGGATAGAACCGGGAAGAAGTGGACACGGAATCACGGGTCGTCAAGAATCATCAAGAGTGGATCATTGAAGCTCGAATCCCTGATTAAGAAGCGAGGAGAGGAAATAGCAAACCAAAGGGTCTCCCCTACACTTATGATAAAGAAAGCGAAAAGATAGATGCATGAGTTGCCTCCCAAGAAGCGGTTGGTTTTTGTTAACCGAGTCGTGAGCCTGACTCGACCTTGATCATCAACGGAAGAAGCATGAAACATATCCACCAGGATCAAAGACATAGTTTTCGTCCATCAAATAGCACATGCTTAAGGCGAACAAGGCAAGCCAATGAAGAGTAGGCAAGGTTCCCTTAAGCAGTGATGGAGCATGGTGGAAGCAAGGATGAAGTGGTGCAAGCATGTCTTCAAAATTTCCAAAGATTTTTCCTTTTATTTCATCAGGTGGATACTGAGATGGCTTAAAGACTTCAATACCAGGGTCGAACACCTTTTCCTTTAGGGAAAAATAGCACTCAGGCTCAGCCGAGTGTGAAGAAGATCCGCAAAGAAGCACAACCTCGTCCTTAGAAGGGGGACAAAGAGGTGTCAAATCATATGTGCAACGGATATTGGTGTCAACCGGTTTCTTCTCCTTTGACAGAATGCTCTTCAAATCCATAGTAGGATCAAGACGATAATCTTCAAAGTCATAAGGAGGAGCATCACTCTCATGAGGGAAGTAAGTGTTGAGAAATTCAGAGAAGTCTTCCTCAAATGAGTAATCGTCCAAAGTAGGATCGAGTGATGGCGGAGGATCTTCATCATGTGAAGAATCGCTCGAGAGAGTATCAGCCTCATCAAAATCATCGAAAGTGGGCAGCTCGGGATACTCAGAAGTATAATCAAAATCATCCGAATCTGAGCTAGAATCATCATCATCATAAGCATCGAAGACCGGTGGAGAATCATAAATGGGAGAAGCTTCCAAAGTGGAGAGAGAATCATCCATATCATCTTCAAAGAGTGGATTATCGATGGAAGAATCGAATAGCGGATTGTCATAGACGGTAAAGTCATCGAGCACATTTATCATATTCACTGATTCTCGTCCAAAAGATTTGCTTGTAAGCTTCCCCATTTTAAAAACTTTTGAATCATCCCCGACTCGTAAGATTAACTCACCTTCGGCCACATCAACTAAAGCTCGTCCGGTTCTCAAAAATAGCCGACCAAGTATTAAAGGAATACGAGGGTCCATTTCATAATCAACTACGACAAAATCGACCGGGAAAGTAAATGTGCCAACTTTGATGAACACATCCTCGGCTATACCAACGGGGTAAGCGAGAGTGCGGTTTGCAAGTTCGAGAGTCATCTTTGTTGGAGTGAGGTCGGGCAATGATAGTGTTTTCCAAACACTCAAAGGCATCAAATTAATACTAGCCCCGAGATCAGCAAGGGCAGTAAATTCTTCAGTTTTGTTGAACACGCAAGGCAACACAAAACGACCGGGATCTCCTAGATTTTCCGGAAGTTCTTTAAGAATAACTACAGAGCAGTTTTCATTTAAGCGTGTGTTGGCGAGTTCAATCAGCTTCTCCTTCTTGCTAAGCAATTCCTTGAATGCTTTGACAAATTTCGGCATATGGCAAAGTGCTTCAACAAGGCTAATGTTGATGGTCATTTGAGATAGCATATTCACATATTTCGATACTTGACAGTCATTCTTGGTTAGCTCGTTGGTCTTGCCTATGCGAGAAGGGTATGGGATTCTAGGTTTATAGGTGGAAGATGAAGGTGTAGTCGGTAAAGGTTGGGATGTTGAAGGGTGCTTCCGAGATACATCGTCATGACGAGGCGGAGACGGTAATGGTGTACTAACACTAGGTGTAGGAGGAGTAGGGATACATGGTGGTGGAGGATGTGTAGATGATAGGGGTGGGATTGGTGGTCCTACGATGGTGACTCCACTACGAGTAGTAATAGCACTCACATTGGCTCGCGGATTAGTGACGGTGTTTGAAGGTAGAGAACTCGAAGAAGAAGGTTGAGCTTCGGGCAAGAAACTAGCCAATAGATTCTTTAATTCAGTCGTTTGAGTGCTGAAGGAGGATTGAATATTATCGCGAACCTCGGTTCTAATGTCATTACCTTGCTTCATGATATCTCCTTTCAAATTGATTATTTGGCTCTATAGATTCTTGATTTGCTCACCTTGAGTTCTCATGATGGCTTCCACATCGGGATTAATGGGTGGGGTTTGTTGGGTGGGTGGTTGATAAGGGTTAGAAGCTCTTGGTGGGATTTGGTTGCTTCTATTATAGTTGTTGGCGGGGTTTTGGTTTTGAGGAGAAAAACCAGGTGAAAGGTAATTGTTGGATCGGTAACTCAGCAGATTTCTATCCCCTTGTTGTCTAGCTTGGTAATTTTCCGGTGAATAATTACCGTAAGCAGCATACACATTTTCCGGATTTCCTTGTGTCGAAGGACAATCGGTGTATGAGTGAGGACCGCCGCATGTTTCACAAGGATTAGCAACCGCTTTAACTTGTTGTTGTTGTTGGTTTGAAGCGAGAAGCGTAATACTTTTGCTCATTTCGGTCATCATGCGGGTGAGTTCGGTCATCTCAAAGTTTGCTGAGGTGGAAGAAACATTGACTCTCGGATTGTTCCTTGAAGAAGCAGAGGAATCCCAGTTTTTGTGGTGAGTAGTCATGTTCTCAATTAGCTCTTTACACTCCTCGGGTCTCCTTTTCATGAATGTGCCACCGGCGGCTGCATTAATCGTATCACGATCTCGAAAAGTCAAACCATTGTAGAAAGTATCTATTAAGGTCACAGGGAGCATGTTGTGGTTTGGACATCTATCGATCAAGACATTATATCTCTCCCAAGCATCAAAAAGAGATTCATCAGGGTCTTGCATGAAACCGCTGATCTGATTGCGAAGGCTCGTGACCATGGATGGTGGAAAGTAGCGCGATAAAAAGCGTTGAGTCATGTCATCCCAAGTGTGAATAGAATTCTTCGGGAGACGATCAAACCATTTCTCGGCATGATGTAATAAGGTGTGTGGAAAGAGTTGTAGGCGAAGTTCATCCATTGTGGCACCGGCCAACTTCATGCTTTGGGTGATTGTAATGAACTTGTCGAGGTGTTTGTTGGCATCATCATCAGGCAATCCACGGAATGGGTTTGTTTGTACTTGCTGAATCATGTGGTGCTTCAACGAAAACTCAGGAGCGTTGATTTGCATCGGCGCAATCGGTCCTCCTCGTCCAAACATGGTTGGTTGACAAAGTTCCTCCATGGTCTGAAGATCGGGCTGTGGAAGAACATTGTTGTTATTATTAGGGTGCGGTGGATTATTGTTGTTAACACCAGACATAGCTAAATCTTCTTGAGGCTCGGGCTCTTAATAATTAGAAGATCTAGTACGCATGCACCTACAAAGACAAGAGAAAAAGAAACCAAACACAAAAACAATATATATACACAAGAAAGATAAAATCTTTTTGGATTTTTGAAATTTTTAATTTTTATGGATTTTTTATCAATTTTTTAATTTTTATGATTTTTTAAAATTTTTTATGCAAGAAAAGTAACGCTCACAAGTGAACGGATCCCAAAAAGCAACGTCTCTCACAGAAAACCGTTAATCTTTACGAAAAGAGCCGGTAGCGGCGCCATTTGATACAAGGCTTTTGGCCAGGTAAAAAGATTCGTTTAAGTATGTCTCTTCGAATTGATCTAGGTTCTCTATGTGACTCAGTCGTTCTTTGGTGAAACAAATATTTTTGGTTGTTTTTAAGTAAAAGTGCGAAACTTTAAAGTAAAAGTGCTCTTAAAATAAATCTAAGTCTAATTAAAATAATAGTGCAAGTATTTAAAAGCGTGACTAAAATTAAAGGGCACTAAAGTAAATGACGCAAATTTAAATCTATCTAAGGCAATCTTAAAACGCAACTAAGACTTAAACTAAGGCAAGGCTAAAATAACACTAAAACAAATAATCTTAAAGTGCAATTAAATAAAGGGCGGGAAAAATAAAGGTTGAAAATAAAAGACTGAAATTTAAAAAGAAAGACTGAAGAAAAACTTACAGAACCCTTGATTCGGAAGTTCAAAACTTTCGAATGAAAAGCCTTGATTCGGAACTTAGCCCTTGATTCGGAACTTTTAAGTTCTGAATGAACAAAAAGATGTTGATCCGGAACTTTTAATGTTCCGGATGAAACACTCTTGACTCGGAACTTATTGACCCGGAACTTGGTTCAGAAGATCTGGCTGATTCGGAACTTTGACCTTCGTCCGGAACTTTTAAGTTGATTCGGAACTTTTGAGTTCCGAATGAATCTTCTTGATCCGGAACTTTTTGAGTTTCGAATGAAGTCAATTGATCCGGAACTTTTGAGTTCCGAATGAACAAAGATTGAGTCGGAAGTTTTTCCTTCGTCCGGAACTTTGAATGTTCCGGATGAACAAAGCTTGACTCGGAAGTTTTGCTGATCCTAAATTCTTCCGGATGAAACCCTTGACTCGGAACTTTGAAGTTCCGAATGAAAGCTTTCTCTCCTTCTTGGTTCGGAAGTTTCCTGGAAATACAGAAACACAGAACAATTCCCCGAAGAACAAGGGATGACAGAAACAATAGATCTAACACAGATTCAACCAAATCAAACACACGATTTAATCAAACTAATAACGAATCAACAATTAATCATAAACAAACAATTTAAATCAACAAAACAAACAAATTTAACCACAATAATTAAAAACCCATTTGATCAAAATAAAGAACATGAACATGAACACAAACATAAGCATAAAAATCAAAGATTTAGAAAGGTAGATGAGAGATTAACAAGATAAAGTAAAGATTGACAAGAATTAAATGGAAACTACTTGAAATTAAATGAATTTAAGGTGCAAGACTAGGTAATTAAATTGGACAAGAAATTAAATGACATGTATTTAAATGGTGGAAGACTAATTGTCACCTTAGCCAACAAAAGAAAATGATTACAACTAATGACTATTTATAGGGGAGGATTAAGGAAGCTTCCTCCCCTCTTTCCTTTTCTCTTTAATTACAAGATTAGGTCCTTCCTTCTTTAATCTTCATTAATTGCATCATTAGTCCTTTTCTGCTAATCTTCTTTAAACTTGGACTTAAAGGACTTTTGGCTTCGGGATTTCTTTGAACTCGTCTTTAAATTCTTCAATAAAATAGACTTGAATTCTTCGGCTTTGATAAACTTCAGTCTTTTGACTTTTTCTTCGATAAATCTTCAGAATTGGTCTTGGACTTCCGTTCTTTTTGCACTCTTGACTTCTTGACTTCGTCTTTCATCTTTTTCTTCAATAAAAGTCTGTAAATGCCCGTGAATTCCCGTGTTTTCTCCACTTTTCACCTTTTCGTCCTAAATCACAACAAAAACACAAACCACGCATAATTCCGACATAAAAGACATAAAATACACGTTTTGGTCCGGTTATTATTGTAATTAAGTGGTAGAAAAGATGGGTGTTTACACACCTATCAGTTCTCACCTCATAATCGTGCAAATATATGTTGATGACATTATATTTTGCTCAACTTGTCAAGAATTGTGTGATGACTTTGCCAAAATCATGCATGATGAGTTCGAAATGGGTATGATGGGAGAACTTAACTTCTTTTAGGACTATAAATTAAACAAATGGACGATGGTATTTTCTTTAGTCAATCTAAGTACGCTAAAGAAATGCTAAAGAAATTTGGATTAGAAAAATCTAGACCAATGAAGACCCCTATGGCCTCGGATACTAAACTCACCGTAGATGATGATTGTGAGTTGGTAGACAACACCAAATATAGAGGTATGATTGGTAGTTTGTTGTACCTAACGGAAAGTCGACCATATATCATGTTTAGTGTTTGCTTTTGTGCTCGCTTCCAAGAGGCTCCCAAAACCTCTCACCTTGAAGCGGTTAAGCGTATCTTCCGACACATTAAGGGCACTATACATTTAGGATTATGGTATCCTAAAGGGACTGGCGTAGAAACCATTGTCTACGCGGACTCGGATCATGCGGAAGACTATGTGGACTGGAAAAGCACTAGTGGTGTTTGTACCTTCATGGGTTGTTGTTTAACTTCTAGGTTCTCCAAGAAACAAACCGCTCTTGCGATATCCACCACGGAAGCCGAGTATGTGAGTGCCGGAAAAGCATGACAACAAGCTCTATGGATGAAGCAAGCGCTTGTTGACTACGGGATTTTTCTTGATGATGTTCCCATCATGTGTGACAATAAGGGTGCTATAGACCTTAGCAAGAATCCCGTGCAACATTCGTGAACCAAGCACATAGAAATTCGTCACCATTTTCTTTGGGATAATGTTCAAAAGGGGAACATTTCAATTGAAAAGGTAACCTCCGAGGATAACTTAGCCGACATCTTCACTAAGCCACTATAGAGGAAACCTTTTAATTACTTGCGTCTAGGTCTAGGATTAATGGAACATATTCCTTAATTGCTTTCCTTTATTGAGTCTCTTTCTTTACTTTGAGTCTTGAATCAATTTGAGTCTTTGAGTCTCCTAAACCCTTTTTGAAAATCTTCTCTTCTCCTTTTCAAAATCCTCAAAGTCTCTTCCGAAAATGGTTGAGAAATGTTTTGACATTGTTAATTCAATCTAAAAACATTTTTTCATAGATTCTTGCTATTAATCTTGAGCTTACATAATTCATATGTATGATTCTCTCAAACATAGCAAGAACAACATAGAATCATGGAGGATCATTGTGTCATGACTTAAGGTCTTGTCTTACACACCTCCTACATCGATTTTTAAAATCCATGTATTTTGGTGAATCGTTATTTGGTGAGTTAGTATGTGTTCTCTTTGTCTATCTTTGCTTTTAAGCATATCCCTATGATAAGTTAGACTAGAAAAATAAGATTTGCTAAAAAATCTTCCTTCACCACCAAAAATCAACCACTGTAGGCGGTTCCATATATGAACCACGGTTCCTTATCAATAAGGAACCGCCGAAAGCAATAAGGAGCCGCGTACAGTGCTTCCTTATTTTTCGGGTATTTCTGATATTCCAAATTTATTCCAACATTTTTGAAAATCTTTGCTTCAACCCTTTGACCACCCCAAAAATACCTTGATCCTTCCCTATTAAACCATAAGCATTTTGCCTTACTTCACATCCCAAAATGTCTTACTCTCCTAATGAAAGCCTTGATTCTCCTCCATTCTCGCCAATTGCTTTCAATCCAAATTCACCCAAGAACACTCTTAATCACATCTCTCCTACCAAGAATGTTGATTGTGGAACATCTTTTCTTCCACCACCACCCATTAGTGTTCTTCCTCCTTCTCATGATAATGTCATGCACCATGGGACATATTGTCATTGTTATCAATATCAACATCTTACTTTGGCACACATCTATGAGGAGTTGAGCCACATCAAGAGTCTCTTAATCAAGCCTCCTCTTCACTTTGATTATGAGATCTCCACCAAGCCACCACCACCACATTCCGCCACTACCTTGTCTTTCATATAAGCATTGGTTGCTTATCCACAAGACACCTTTTCTATTAAGCAAATCTTAGAATTCTAGATTAACTAGGATTAGATTTATGCTTTTGGCTTATTTTCTATTTCATACATCTTTGTATGACTCTTTTCTTATTTTTATATGACTTCACTTGGATCTTAGTCTTTGTGTTTTCTTCTCTTTTATTCTTTTAGTGTGACCTTTAGCTATGTCTTGCTGGTTGTTTCTTTTGTTCAACTAACCCTTCTATGTAGCTTGTCACCATATCTCGATTCCTCGGTGCCCCAAGCTAGGGGGAGTAAGCACCAAGGGGGAGTCTTTGCAAAGTCCGTCTCTTCAACACCGACTTGTGCAACCTTTTTGCTTCGACAAAGGGGGAGAAATGAATAAACTCGTCTTCGAAAATCTTCTGTTTTGTTTGATTGAGTTTATATATTGTCGGAATAAAGAAGGGGAGATTGTTAATGCAATACTGCCTAAAAACGTTACTTGCATTTTTCGGTCTCGCTTAGTTTTAATTACGACAATATGTAAAAACAAGCATTTACAAAAACAACGAAAAACGAATTCTTGAGTTCAAGTATTTTTCATTTTACCCATTTTCACTTAAGGTATGAATAAACAAGTACTAACCTTAATCAAGTGATCAAGTGATTTAATCTTTTCTTAAAACTCACTTTTTATTAAGTGTAACAAGTTTTTAATTAAACTTTCTTTTTAAGAAAATGTTTTATTAAATTAAATATTTGAAAATTTGAAAATAGAATATTCCCTTTGGATTTGGAATATCCTTTCTGGATATTTTTGTAACCAGATATGACCTCCATCACTAAAGGACAAAAAGGGAGCGGATTCTAGCCCGGCGGTTCCTTAGCACCTAGGCGGTTCCTTATCGATAAGGTACCGCCGGCTGAGATAAGGAACCGCGGGCAGATATAGCCGTTGGCCCTTTGTCCTATAAATAGTGGACCTTTCTCAGATTTTCAATTCACCTCTTTTGCACACAAATTTCCAGATTCAAACATACTTCTTAAATCACTCAAATCCTTGATTATTTGATTGATTACTACTTGTTTAGAAGTGAATCTATCTCATCCATCCCTTCCTCTTCAAGTGCAAAGAGAAGAACACTATCATTGTGAAGTGTTGAGTCCACCACCAAAGATCCTTTGAAGATCAAATCTTATACATTTGTTGTTGTGTAATAGTTGTGAAGATCCAAGTAGTTGTGTCTATTTGGAAGTTGTGTATGTACTAAGTATAGTTGTGTAGATTGGTCCTAGCTACGATTAGGTCTCGACTTTTAGCTTAGAGTCGGAAATTGGTTAAGCGTCGTGTACGGTTTTCTCCACCATAAGGAGCTTGTTGTGTAGTGAAATCTCGAGTAAGGAGTACTCGAGGAGTGGAGTAGGAACGAGGAGTGGAGTAGGAACGGGGAGTGAGCTTCGTTGCCGAACCACTATAAATCCTTGGTGTTTGGTTTGATCTTTCTTTACCCTTAACTCTTTACATTCTTTATTCTTTGTGCATTTATATAAGTTAGTATTAGTTTAAATTACACTATCATTGTTCATATTGTGCATAAGAAGATTTCACTTATTTCCTTAAGTCTAAGTTTTTTGAGAAAAAGGATTTTTTTTAAAACCATCATTTAACAAGTAAATATAAGAAACTATTCAACCCCCCACACTTTCTTTTCACATAGTGAAGGTCAAGTTGATCAAAGAGAGCCATATGTACATCCTGTTACTGGATCAACTTGTGTCAATGCTGGATCAACCTTTGTCAGTGCCTCACATTCAGACGCTGACACATACAATGTTGATTCACCAAGGATTAAACTTGTTGGCATTGATCTAGATACAGTGTGTACATACATTGTTGCATTACCCAATGGTTCAGTTATTACATATGAGGACCTTGAGCAAATCAGTGATGAGAATTTGGAGGAGATGGACATTAAGTGGAATATGGCACTTGCAAGCATAAGGGACAATAGATGGAATAGGAGATTCAGGAAGAAGATGACCTTCAATGCTAAAGACACTGTTGGGTTTGATAAATCCAAGGTTGAGTGTTACAATTGCCATAGGATGGGCCATTTTATGAGGAAATGCAGATCTCCAAGAAGATCTGATGCTGGAAATCCTTCAAGTCAAATAATTAAGGCTGAAGACACAAAGGCTATGGTTGCCATGTAAGAAATTGACGGTCTTGGATGGGACTGGAGCTTTATGGCGAAGGAGGTGGAAGAGAACAAGGCCTTGATTGTAGAGAAGGATGAATAAGAGCATGTTCACTTTGCTCTCATGGCACATTCTTCGTCTTCATCAGATAATGAGGTATATGATGATGCATTTTGTAGTAAAGGTTGTCGTTTGAACACTGAAAACTTAATTAAAAAATTTTAAAGTTAAAATCAGATGTTTTTGATGAAAAATGCAAGTTATCGAATTATCGATTGGCACTTGTTCAAACTGAAAAGACTATGGCTGAATATAAGAAAATGGAGCTTGACCTAAAAGATCAAATTAACGTTTTGTCACATGACCTCAAAGTTAGTTTTGACCTTAGGGACATTTTGGAAAGATCCAAAGGAGTCATGCAAGCTAAGTTAGATGAGGCCATTAAAAACAAAGAGAATGTAGGGCTTAAAATTCAAAGATTTGATAAAGCTTCTCAAACCATAGAAAAATGTGTAAGCGAGCAAAGAGACTCTAGGGATAAGACTGGGATTAGGATGAAAGAGTATGCTGATGTTCCATCACCTGCTAGAAACTTTTATGGTGTCATTAGAAAGGATTTATCTTGGACTGGTATTCCAGAACTCCAAGAAAAGGAATTCATTCCTCCACCAAGAGTTCTTACTCTAGTAGAGGAATATAAGCAGAAAGTGACTGACCTAGAAAAATGGAATAAAGCCAATCCCTGTGACAATCCGTCAATTTATGGTTGATATTTTATTCTCAAGTGTTATTTAAAAACATTATTTTAATGATTATTTTATGAACTCACTTATTTTTTGGAAGTAATTTGGATTTACGTCTTGAAGTAGCATCGACTACGTCTAAACCGGAGGATTCAACGTTACGTGCTTACGTTTACATACACCGTTTTGGTGACAGTCCGACATTTCAGAAAATAAATTTATCCGTGAATATTATTTTGGGATTTTAATTTTGAGTTGGTTCATAAACTCACAAATTCACGAGAAAAGATTAGGACTTACGATTTTATTTTAACGTCCTTTACGACTAAACCGGAAACCTTAGGATTACGTATTTACGTTTTCGAACTCCGTTTTTGATGAGACAATTTTTATTAGATTCGTTTTGTGTCGTTGATTCATATTTTATAAAAACATTTTTCGTAAAACGACCCGAGGACACGCAAACCGAGGAAACTAGAATCGAGGAGTACCCGTAAATAAATGGGGATGAGACAAGTGGGACACTTGTCCCACCCCCACTCAAAACCGGCCATAACAAGCTACCAACACCATGAGGTGTCAAAACCTCATAAACAAGTAATACACTTGTTACTTTATGCTTACAAAGTAAGCAAAGCTTACAACAAAAACCATTAGCTAAAACAAATCCTCACATTTCCTACATGTAAAAACAACTAAACTCTCCCACTCTCCCTCTTCCTTGCCGTCCCAAAATCAAGAAGAAACACCCATTTGATCTAAATTTAACCACAAATCTTATGTTATTCTTGCATAAGATGAAGCCCTTTTGAAACCCTATTGATTGGTGGTGATTATAACATCCAAGGAGGAGTTTCCATGGAGTCTTGGGGCTGATTTTCCACAAGGTGTTCATGAAGAATGGTGGTCTTGAAGATGGTCTTGGTTATCCACAAGTTTCTCCATCAAAATCCATGTCCAAATCACAACCTACATCAACTTGGTGGTATAAAGATTGTCCTCCTCATCCTCTTGTTATTTTTGTTTATGTAATCTTGTATTTCCTTTACTTATGTATATGTATATGATGATTAATGATGATTAAAAATATTGTGTGGGGATTTGGTGTTGATAAACATGCTTAAAAAGATGAAAAACTATAAGAAACAAGGCTAAAATCTTGTTTAAATTGTTGGCTATATAAAACAGTAAATAATCATATGATGAACTGATAAAAATGGAATAGATTAATAGATATACAGTAAGTAATATGTCTTGTACACATGTGAGAGTTGGCCATACAATGAAATCATTGTAATGAGTGAGATATGATCAAAACAAGTTTAGAGTACAAATCTGAGTTCACTGTTTTGGACGATTTTTAGAAAATACTTAGAAGCTGATTCAACAGTAGCTATAGGAGAGTTAAATGGATCACATATCATTTAGTTTATGTCATAAAAATTTGAGCTTCTATCTCCATATTGAACTCTAGATATGGCAGTTTTGGTGAACATGAAAGTAAAAATCAGACTTTAGAAATTAAAGTATAATAGTATTATATAAGCACTCAAATAAAAATAGTATAAAATGTGAATTTAAAACCCACTAACTCATATATTACATTTATATGAATATTTACAATGATAAATAAGTGGACATTTTATAAAAATGGTAACTTGTTAAGTTTTATAAGTTATAAAAACTATAAACATGATTTTTACGCATTTTTCGGCTATTACCGTAAATTAACGTTTTTGTTAAATAAAACTTAGACGGTTGGACCCGTCTAATGTAAACTTTTATAAACTCATATACTGATATATAAACATATATAACAAGTAAAAACCGATAAAACCCGAACTATATAACATACGGACATTAACGGACTAAGTTAACATTATTGGACAAATAATACAACAAAATGGGCTAAAACACTTATAAACTTATTTATTGGGCTAAACCCATTTTGGGCCCAACATGTAAAGTGTAAATACTGATAATACAAGTATAAAATGGAATAATACAAGTAAAAGAACTTATAATAAGTTTATTGGACCTAAAACACGTAAATAGGTAAAACTAGTAAACTAGCAAGAAGTTACCAATACGTAAACACTAAAACGAGTAAAAGAGTATGTAAACCCACTTGATCATCATATATATAAAATCATCATATGTATACATAATTGTTATTTTTATAAAGTCATTGGACAAAAGTCTAAGACGATTATTATTTGTCTAGGTTTCCGTGATTGAAGCACGTACCGTACGTCCGGATTGTCGATAACTCGCCTTCCCACATCAACGTGAGTTCATAGCCTCGCACTCTTTTAAATGTTTTTATGAAATATTTTATAAACCCTCGAGGGAGATAACATGTTAGTTTTACTGAAATAGGACACCATTTGTCCCGATTGTTTGTTTATTGATTTGGACCCGAATGATTGTATGACCCGATTGTATGACCTGATAAATGATTAAAGGACCAGATAGATGAAATTAAATGGATTATTAAAGTTAGGTTATGTCACTAAAAGTCCCATTAGCATGAATTGTGAACTACCGGCATTTGGTAGACGCTTACGCATATAATAGTACTATCTGGGGACGATCACCCCAGTTCGTGCCTTGACGGTTGATCCCCGTCGTGCCACATTGATTGGTAAGCGAATTTATGTATGAGAAGATTTCCATAGCGTGACCTTTGTGACGACACGCTAATTTAGATGGGCAAATGAGTTTCGGGCTAGCTACCCGTTGTTTGGTTTAGTAAGGTAACAATGTCATGCGGCTTATAATAATCCAATTAACGAAATACTACTATACGCATCGAATTACGATGTTTTGCCTGACTAGCAATACGGGGTCATACTATTGATATTATGTTTGTGTTTTGGTTTTTCATAACCATATTCATATAACGGTTTTTATTTAACTTTATACAACGTCATAAGACGTATTGTATGATGCTTTTACGACATTGGCTCGTATAATGATTTTTAAGGCAAATGCCTATATTATGATTTTCGATAAGGATTTGTATAAAAATGACTTTGGCTATTTTATGGCCTATTACAATGATTTGTATAAAATGATTTTTGGTAATAATTTTATACCAAAGTTATATTGATGGAATTTATTAAACTCTATGAATTCACTCGCCGTTATCGCTGACCTTTTCTTTTAACATGTTTTATCTCAGGTACTTGAAGGTAATTCTCGGGAAGACATCAAGAATTCATGGCCCGCACTTAAATATTAATTTCCATTAAAATACTTGTAAAACCTGTATGAAATATAATGACTTGGGACCTATTTAAACTTGATATTTATGAATGGAAATGCTTTTATTATTAAACGACGCGATTTTTATGCGTTGTCTATGATGTGAGTAATGTGCTATCCCGTAACACCAACTAGTCTTCCGCTGTACTGAGTTGTATAAATTTGGGGGTGTTACAGTTTGGTACCAGAGCTCTCGTTATAGAGAACGAAAGATTTTTAAAACTAAGGTTTTGAATAAAACATTTCAAAATCTTTTAACTATAAACATTTTTCTCAAAATGTCTAAAAATCTTTTGACTATAACGGTGCCGAAGAATTCCCGAGTTACCGACAAGGCCAGACTGAGAAGTGTTATTTTAATATATATAACATGGATTTTATATATATATATATATATATATATATATATATATATATATATATATATATATATATATATATATATATATATATATATATATATATATATATATATATATATATATATATATATATATATATATATATATATATATATATATATATATATATATGTATATATATATATATATATATATATATATATATATATATATATATATATATATATATATATATATGATGTAATTTTATTACATGATTGTTTGATGATTATTTTGATATTTATACGAGATATTTATACGACGTAGATTGTCACAAGGAACCCTAAATTCCCTAGTAAATTAATCGAAGCTATTCTCGTAGGAATTCTAGCTATCCTAGATCTAAACCAAGTTGTGGATATCTATGATCTCAACAAATGGTTGATATTCGTAGAAATGTAGATATTAGTTGATTGTGATATTGAAAAAGAATTGGCGAGATTAAATCTGATATCGATGTCATGACGATCTTTCCTTATGGAGTGGAGTTTTACAAAACGTTACCACCTAGAAAGATGTCATCTGATTCGTTGTCTCCCAATTCTTAAAATTGAAATCGAAAGGGGTGAATGTTGCACCTGAGGCTGTCATTGGAACCTTTACCCAAAAGCCTCATGCCACTAGTACCTTTCCGAGAAGTCTAATTTAATGTATGAGTCATCTCATGCTAGTGACTCATTTGATAATTATTAAGAGCTATAGGATTTGAAATTAAGTATTGTTCATATCGAGCTTTTATTGCCCTATTAGGGCCTAAGAATAAAGTTGAAGTATTGGGAAATGAGGTAGGATATCGAATAAGAAATTGTTAAGAGGAAGTCGTTAAGTCCTATGATTGAATTATAAGGTTTTAAATGATTGTTAGATCGTGTTAAGTGTTGTTCCTAGGCCATTGTCCACTAACGAGGATGCCCAGTGTCCAATAAATAAATTGAAGAAATCTTCTTCTGAATAAGGACCGATGGATCTTCCGGGACAGGTGGAACCCCCATGACTCTTGTAGATTAGTATTCATTGTGGTATCTTTTAAAAATCCCTAACTTAACTGAGACATCAGTTGGTAGGATGAGTTCTGAGAATTGTATGACATAGTGACACGTAATGTGTTACGGTACAATTTTAACTTGTTTGCGATTAACGAAAAGACTACCTTTGATTGCTAAATCCTACATGTATCGATGTTATCTATCTTCTCTTGCTTCTTCTTAATCTCGCATTAGTGATGCAACCATTGAACAAGTACTCATCTCGAATTGAGTTACGTTGTGGATTATTCTTCCTGAGTGCCATCGAGGTCACGAACCTCATGATAAATTGGCTAAAGCTCATTTCCTATCATATTGAAGTTAGTTCTTGGTGAACAACTTTTCATCACTCTTTTGCAGATCACTCATTGTTTTTCTAAGATAAAACCGTATTCCTTGAGAAAAATTGAATTTTCATCACTATAAGGATTATTTAAAGTGAGATTTATAAGTGATTGTTATCGAAATTAAGCTGTTTATAAAACACCTTGGAAAACCTAATTGTTTTCATAACAAAGAAAATCTTTGTAAATTTATTTTTGATTCTTATTTAAGAATTAAGCATGAAAATGATTTTACTATAAACATGGATGATAAACTTTTGACGAACTGAGTGTTGCATCGTTAATCTTGAAATTGTATATAGTTGCGCGCCTACATATAGTTTGGAATGGACCATGCAAGATTGATTAGTAGTCACCATAAAACTAATAAATAAACACTACATTTTCTTTGAAGATTGTGGAAGATTAAATTTTATGAGATCTGCAAGAAGTGAAAAATAGGGACATAGTGTTAGGGACACCTACATATGTGCCTGTAGCATCTATTTATCTGAGTCGAATTTACTCATCTGTGAAAATTGTCTTATTTGACAATTGACAATTCTTTCTTGTCCAATTCTCCCGTAGTGAGATTCTTAGGAAAAGTATATGATTACCGAGTGTTGATATCCGACTGGATGTATTGACGTTCTTATCATTTCTTATGATTTGATTTCATTTGAATGACCTGGGTAACGATCCGACGAGCTTTCGAATGCGTACTAAAATTATGAAAACATGGGATATATTCATATTCGTTAAATGTTTTATTCTGTATCTGATTTGAAATTCTCTCGCATAGATTATGCGTTGACCTTACCCTTTTAAGGTTAGTTATGTCTCCAGATATCCTTGAACTTGTGAAGGATTATGAGTTATTATTAGTCTTTTGAGAAGTTCACATCTTATCGGCGGCAATAAAACTGAAACGTTGATAAGTGGCAGTATAATGGATTGATTGATTATGACATGACGACATTGTCTTAATTGATGGGAACTCGAGTAGAATTCCCCTAAATGATAAGATGTTGATTATCAAAAGTGAACTAAATAATTCTTGATGGATGACGATATCCTGTATTTAGACTTAAAATTATACCATGAATGATTGTGAATTAGTCATAGATATTATAATCTAGAAAGAACCTAATATGAATTTATTAAAAGATGTTCCTGTTATCTGAAACCTTAGGAAGTATTTGTTGATGAATTACCTAGACTTTAGCCATTAAGGAAAGTTGAAATTGGTATTGATTATATTTCCGGTGCAGCACCTGTGGCTTGTGCACTGTACGTCAGCACCATCTGAATTAAAGGAATTACCGTACAACTGAGAGAGTTGTCGGAGAAAGATTTTATTCTACCGAGCTCGTCATCATGAAGAGCTATGCTGTTATTATTCCTTATATTTATAGATTACTGTGAACTGAGTAAATTAACAATCGAAAACGATATCCATAACTCGAAATGGAAGATTTGTTCGATCATTTACAAGGTTCTAGCGTATGTTTTAAAGATTTGATCCACGGCATGGTTATCATCAACTTCGCGTCCGCGAAGAAGATTATATATTCCAATCATTACATCCAGAACTTGTAATAAACATTATAAGTTTCACGTGATGTCGTTTGGATTGACCGATGCACATGTAGCATTCATAAATTGGTGAATCACGTGTGTAGGCTGTAATTTGATAAATTCATGCTTGAGATCATTCAGGACCATTTGTTTGTATATAAGAATAATAATGAGTTAATAATTAGTTATAGACTGCGCTAAATTGGCCAAACAATAAAAACCTGTACCTTAAATATTTAACATATGACTTAAGACTTATTCCTTTACATGATTTAACCGTGTGATTAATAGATAATGGAATATAAATTGACTCTTCAAAAAATAGAAGTCATTTAAGACTTTGAGTTATACTAAAAAGAAAATGGAAATATGTTTTGACGAATATTTTAACAAAGGATTTTTAAGGGATTATCCCCTTATACACAAATCATTTAACTAAACTCCTGTTTAGGGGTAAATGTTTGTGTATACCTCAAGACAACCTAAGAAGAATTAAGGAACCGTTAAACCATGACTTAAAAATTTGAAACCACAAATTTTGCTTTTCAATTAAGAAATTTTTTACCAAAGAATAAACGAAGGTTTTTCGAACATTTACGGATCTTATTAATTATTTTAATTATTTTTGATAAATCAACAAAGACCGTGTTAATTAAATTAAAAATTATTTTGAACATTTTCATATAATTGGACGGACTAAGAAATTTAAAATCTTTACGTTTATGTTTCATAAAAATTGAATATTTAATATTTAGTTAGTTGTAATAATTATCGACGCTTTAGACGTCGGATTGAGTAAAACGGATAAAAATAATAGTTGAAACGAAACTAAAACTTAGAAAATATGAAGAAAGAAATTTTTAATGAATGTAAATACTGACACGTTATGTAGAAAAGGATAAAGAACCAATTAGGATGTGTTCCTTAGTAATGATGGTACAAAATAAAATTTCCGAACAATTTAAATATGAACGATGTTTGTAAAAAGGATAATATAAATAATAAAAAGGGGGTTCACGGCTAATGTGAACCATTAGAATTGACAAGCCAATGGCGTTAAATGTTTAAAAGGCCACTTATGGTTGCCTAAAAATGGAGATTTTGAGATATAGTTATGTTGGAATCTTGTAAGTATAAGTATTCTATTTATGTCATTTCTGACTAAAAGTATCTTTGTCTGAAGAAGTTGTACTGATGGCAAATTATGAAGGCAGACACCGCCTCATACATTAGTAAACGTCTAACTATTGCAAAGGTCATCATCTGAATTTGATTCGATTTGGGTCATCGTCGATAGACTGACCAAATCTGCTAATATCATTCCTGTTAATGATAGATTCTTGATGAAGAAATTGACTCTTTTGTATTTAAAGGAGTTATGTAAACATGGTGTGCCTGTATCGATCATCTCTATCAAGATCTTCGCTTCACATCGAATTTCTAGAGATTTGCTCAGAAGTCATTGAGAACGAATCTTGATGAGAGTACTATGTACCACCCCAATCGAAGAGATGAGGTAAAGTAACGATACAAAATACTATAAGTGTTGTTTTATATTTTAATGATTGACCTTTGGTAATAAACCGCATAATCGTTTTCCTTTGGAGATATTATCATTGATAACTATCGTATTAGGATCGAGATCGAATCTTGTTAGGATCTAAATATTAGAGCATTTGTAAGCAAGAGTTGAGATGAAGACACCCGACATACACCCATTGTGAGTTGGACATGTCTTTTAGGTTTAAGGTTTCCTATGATAACGAACCTAACCTTACAAAATACTCGACCCGCGAGACCTGAAATGGTTGTTGAAATTAGGATCTGATTATTGACTACCGGTAGTAGGCAAGAGGTTATGTGAATATGAAATGTAGATCTTGAAGTGCCGGATGGGTAGCGAAGTTATGCCAACAATTTTAACCATGGAAAAATGAATTGATGATCTGAAAGATCATGGGATATAAGTCCCCGTTGTATGGGACCATTGAGATGATGTAAAAATATTGGTTTGAAAGGCATATAAGCTGGATCTACCCTAGGACTTCAAGGAGTGCGTGAATTATGTTTCGTATATCGAACTTGATAAAATATCAATCAAGTGAAAATCTGATTGTTTCTTAACAAAGCTTAGATCGGCGAAAAGTTGCATTCATCCGAAACCCGTGAACGTCATGGATAGAGAAAGTAAGTCAACATTTAGCCTGATCTTATTCCCGTAGTTATGTTTGATGAAACTCGCGTATTGTAATGGATTACAATTATGAGAAAAGACCGAATGTGGAGGAAATACCCACATGGCTTCAACTCTATAAGAAGCGAGTAGTAAGGTAAGATGATCTTTGAGGACAAAGATCCTGTTTAGGGGTAAATGCTGTGATAATCCGTCAATTTATGGTTGATATTTTATTCTCAAGTGTTATTTAAAAACATTATTTTAATGATTATTTTATGAACTCACTTACTTTTTGGAAGTAATTTGGATTTACGTCTTGAAGTAGCATCGACTACGTCTAAACCGGAGGATTCAACGTTACGTGCTTACGTTTACATACACCGTTTTGGTGACAGTCCGACATTTCAGAAAAAAAATTTATCTGTTAATATTATTTTGGGATTTTAATTTTGAGTTCGTTCATAAACTCACAAATTTACGAGAAGAGATTAGGACTTACGATTTTATTTTAACGTCCTTTACGACTAAACCGGAAACCTTAGGATTACGTATTTACGTTTTCGAACTCCGTTTTTGATGAGACAATTTTTATTAGATTCATTTTGTGCCGTTGATTCATAATTTATAAAAACGTTTTTCGTAAAACGACCCGAGGGCACGCAAATCGAGGAAACTAGAATCGAGGAGTACCCGTAAATAAATGGGGATGAGACAAGTGGGACATTTGTCCCACCCCCACTCAAAACCGGCCATAACAAGCTACCAACACCATGAGGTGTCAAAACCTCATAAACAAGTAATACACTTGTTACTTTATGCTTACAAAGTAAGCAAAGCTTTCAACAAAAACCATTAGCTAAAACAAATCCTCACATTTCCTACATGCAAAAACAACTAAACTCTCCCACTCTCCCTCTTCCTTGCCGTCCCAAAATCAAGAAGAAACACCCATTTGAACTAAATTTAACCACAAATCTTATGTTATTCTTGCATAAGATGAAGCCCTTTTGAAACCCTATTGATTGGTGGTGATTATAACATCCAAGGAGGAGTTTCCATGGAGTCTTGGGGCAGATTTTCCACAAGGTGTTCATGAAGAATGGTGGTCTTGAAGATGGTCTTGGTTATCCACAAGTTTCTCCATCAAAATCCATGTCCAAATCACAACCTACATCAACTTGGTGGTATAAAGATTGTCCTTCTCATCCTCTTGTTATTTTTGATTATGTAATCTTGTATTTCTTTTACTTATGTATATGTATATGATGATGAATGATGATTAAAAATATTATGTGGGGATTTGGTGTTGATAAACATGCTTAAAAAGATAAAAAAACTATAAGAAACAAGGCTAAAATCTTGTTTAAATTGTTGGCTGTATAAAACAGTAAAGAATCATATGATGAACTGATAAAAATGGCATAGATTAATAGATATACAGTAAGTAATATGTCTTGTACATATGTGAGAGTTGGCCATGCAATGGAATCATTGTAATGAGTGAGATATGATCAAAACAAGTTTAGAGTACAAATCTGAGTTCACTGTTTTGGACGATTTTTAGAAAATACTTAGAGACTGATTCAACAGTATCTATAGGAGAGTTAAATGGAGCACATATCATTTAGCTTATGTCATAAAAATTTGAGCTTCTATCTCCATATAGAACTCTAGATATGGCAGTTTTGGTGAACATGAAAATAAAAATCAGATTTTGGAAATTAAAGTATAATAGTATTATATAAGCACTCAAATAAAAATAGTATAAAATGTGAATTTAAAACCCACTAACTCATATAATACATTTATATGAATATTTACAATGATAAATAAGTGGACATTTTATAAAAATGGTAACTTGTTATTTTTTATAAGTTATAAAAACTATAAACATGATTTTTACGACTTTTTCGGCTATTACCGTAAATTAACGTTTTTGTTAAATAAAACTTAGACGGTTGGACCCGTCTAATGTAAACTTTTATAAACTCATATACTGATATATAAACATATATAACAAGTAAAAACCGATAAAACCCGAACTATATAACATACGGACATTAACCGACTAAGTTAACATTATTGGACTAATAATACAACAAAATGGGCTAAAACACTTATAAACTTATTTATTGGGCTTAACCCGTTTGGGCCCAACATGTAAAGTGTAAATACTGATAATACAAGTATAAAATGGAATAATACAAGTTAAAGAACTTATAATAAGTTTATTGGACCTAAAACACGTAAATAGGTAAAACTAGTAAACTAGCAAAAAGTTACCAATACGTAAACACTAAAATGAGTAAAAGAGAATATGTAAACCCACTTGATCATCATATATATAAAATCATCATATGTATACATAATTGTTATTTTTATAAATTCATTGGACAAGAGTCTAAGACGATTATTATTTGTCTAGGTTTCCATGATTGAAGCACGTACCGTACTTCCGAATTGCCGATAACCCGCCTTCCCACATCAACGTGAGTTCATAGCCTCGCACTCTTTTAAATGTTTTTATGAAATATTTTATAAACCCGCGAGGGAGATAACATGTTAGTTTTACTAAAATAGGACACCATTTGTCTCAATTGTTTGTTTATTGATTTGGACCCGAATGATTGTATGACCTGATTGTATGACCCAATAAATGATTAAAGGACACGATAGATGAAATTAAATGGATTATTAAAGTTAGGTTATGTCACTAAAAGTCCCATTAGCATGAATTATGAACTACCTGGATTTGGTAGACGCTTATGCATATAATAGTACTATTTGGGGACGATCACCCCAGTTCGCGCCTTGACGGTTGATCCCCGTCGTGCTACATTGATTGGTAAGCGAATTTATGTATGAGAAGATTTCCATAGCGTGACCTTTGTAAGTTAACAATGTCATGCGGCTTATAATAATCCAATTAACAAAATACTACTATACGCACCGAATTACGATGTATTGCCTAACTAGCAATACGGGGTCATACTATTGATATTATGTTCGTGTTTTGGTTTTTCATAACCATATTCATATAACGGTTTTTATTTAACTTTATACAACGTCATAAGACGTATTGTATGATGCTTTTACGACATTGGCTCGTATAATGATTTTTAAGGCAAATGCCTATATTATGATTTTCGATAAGGATTTGTATAAAAATGACTTTGGCTATTTTATGGCCTATTACAATGATTTGTACAAAATGTTTTTTGGTAATAATTTTATACCAAAGTTATATTGATGGAAACTCTATGAATTATCTCGGCGTTATCGCTGACCTTTTCTTTTAACATGTTTTATCTCAGGTACTTGTAGGTAATTCTCGGGAAGACATCAAGAATTCATGGCCCGCACTGAAATATTAATTTCCACTCAAATACTTGTAAAACATGTATGAAATATAATGACTTGAGACCTATGTAAACTTGATATTTATGAATGGAAATTCTTTTATTATTAAACGACGCGATTTTTATGCGTTGTCTATGATGTGAGTAATGTGCTATCCCGTAACACCAACTAGTCTTCCGCTGTACTGAGTTGTATAAATTTGGGGGTGTTACAATCCCACACAGTTTGTTAAAGGTGAAATGCTTAGTGAAAGTCCACTTGAGTCAACACCCATAACCATAACCAACCCTTCTACTGGAAAACTTGTTGAACTTGGCTCACATGTTAATAGAAAACCTAGTATTAAGTAGAGGTGGCAAATCTTGCCCATTTTGATACATATGGGTACTTTTTGCCCATTTTCAAAAAAGGATGGGGCACTTATTGCCCATTCTTTACAATGAATGGGCTAAACGGGCGCATATGTAAGAAACTAAATGGGCTTAACGGGCGCATTTGTAAAATATAAATTAGTATACTCGACGAATATTTTTTATTAAAATTTTTATCCCGGCTTTCAAACAAGTATTTTTATCTTTTATTTGTAGGTTTTTATATGTTTTTTTCCTTTTTTAGCTTGCACCCGTTTAGCCCGCCCGTTTTGCCCGCCCGTTTCGCCCGTGCCCGTTTAGCCCGCGCCCATTAAGCCCGCCGCCCGTTTAGCCTGTTGCCTGTTTAGCCCGCCGCCCGTGCCCGCCCTCCCGCCCATTTTGCCACCTCTAGTATTAAGTATGCAGAAATGTATAGAAAACCTAGGTCACCAAAAAGTCAAGTTAGTGATAATGGGACAGGGTTCTTTTCATCAAGACCTAGGGTTATGTCTAGAAAAGCTTGTTATAGTTGTGGGAGTTTTTCACATTTAGCTTATAGGTGTGTCAGTGCTTCAAAAGTCAACGCTAACAAAAAGTCAACCATGGTAAAACCCAGACCTTTTGTCCAACAAAGTCCACAAGTTACTAGACCAGCTCCATTCTTTACTAAAGGGTCTAATACTCATGGACAAAGGCCTTTTCAAAAGACCAATACATGGTATAACATACAATGGGTTCCTGTAGCAAACCCTAGTTTTGGTGCTGATAAGTGCAATTTCAACGCTGACAAGAACAATTTTAACGTTGACAGGAATGTTTCCAACGCTGTTAGACCAAGTAACAACAAATACTTACAGCCAAAGGGAAAGGGTCTAAAGCTTCATCTAGCTTAACATGGAGACCCAAACAAGACCAAAACCCTAATTCTGATGGGATTTCTATGACCTGTAACATATTTCATTATATTTCAAAGGTCATAACTAAACCAATTAGGGTTAACTGGGTGTTCAATCCTTAAAGGAATGAACAAGGGGTTGTTATAAGGACTAAATGTATTCTTGTTAAACAACCAAATGAATCCAAGTCTGCTCAGGCTTGGGTTCCCAAAGAAAACTATTCTTTTTCTTTATGTGCAGGGCATTCAAAAGCAGGTAAATGATTATGGATATTGGGATAGTGGATGCTCTAGGCATATGACGGGGAAGGAAGATTATTTGACCAACTTTACCCCCATTAAAGATGGTGACAAAGTGTACTTTGGAGGAGGATATGGTACAATTTCTGGTAAAGGCACTCTTATCACCAAAAATTTGCGTTTTGAAAACGTATTTCTGGTAAAAGAACTTGATTATAATCTGTTTAGTGTATCACAAGTATGTGATAACAAGAATAAGGTTCTTGATAGGTGTGTAAATACCCATCCTTTTTACCACTTAATTACAATAATAACCAGACCAAAACGTGTATTTTATGTCGTAAATCTCGGAATTATGCGTGGTTTGTGTTTTTGTTGTGATTTAGGACGAAAATGTGGAAAATGGAGAAAACACGGGCATTCACGGGCTTTTATCGAAGAAAAAGACGAAAGACGAAGTCGAAAGAGCAAGAGTGCAAAAAGAACGGAAGTCCAAGACCAATTCTGAAGATTTATCGAAGAAAAAGTCAAAAGACAGAAGTTTGCTAAAAGCCGAAGAACTCAAGTCGAATTTATTGAAGAATTACAAAGACGAGTTTAAAAGAATCCCGAGACAAAGTCATTAATGTCTAAGATTTAAGAAGATTAAGGAGATTAAGGACTAAATGGTGCAATTAAGGAAAGAAGAAAGAGGGAGGAAGCTTCCTAAGCACCTCCCTAATCTCTTCTACAAATAGGATTTATTTTCATTCATTTGTTTTTGTTGGCTAGAGTGACACTAGTTCTTCCATTTTCATTACCTTGCAAATTTAAATACATGTCATTTAATTTCTTGTCCAATTTAATTACTTGTCTTGCACCTTAAATACCTTTAATTTCAAGTAAGTTTCCTTTTAATTCTTGTCAATCTTTATTTTTATTGTTCATCTCCTATCTACCTTTCTTTAATCTTTGATTTTTATGTTTATGTTCATGTTTATGTTTTGAGTTTTTATTGATTAAAGTGGGTTTTGATTATTTTGGTTATATTTGTTAGTTTGATTGTTTTGGATTGTTTGTTTATGATTAGTAGATGTTATTTGTTTAGTTTGATTTAATCTTTTGTTTGATTTGATTAAGTTTTGGTTAGATTCGTGTAGCTTTGTGTATCCCGTGTTCTTCGCTGTTCAACTGTTTCCAGGTTTATTCCGGATCAAGCCCAGTTATTCCGAGTGAAGGTGTTTGTTGAAAAAGTTCCGGATCAAATGGTGTTCATCCGGAATATCATTTGATATACGGCTTTTGGCCAGGTAAAAAGATTCTTTGTCGTGGTCTCTTCGAATTGAAAAATGGATTAACTATGCGACTCAGTCGTTCTTTGGTGAAACAAATAGTTGTGTCGTTGTAGTATATTAAAAGTGCAAAACTTAAAAGAAAATGACGTTAAAGTAAATCTAAGTCTAATTTAAAATAAATGGCAAGTATTTAAAAGCGAGACGAAAATTAAAAGGCACTAAAAGTAAATAACGCAAACTTAAAACGCAACTAAAACTAAAACTAAGGAAAGGCTAAAATAAATCTAAGGCAAGTAAACTTAAAGAACAACTAAGTAAAAAGGCGGGAAAAGTAAAGCTTGAAAATTAAAGACAGAAAGTTAAAAACTGAAACTAAAAATAACCTGAAAACAGCTTATCCGGGATAATCCTTCGTTCGGAATAAACATTCATCCGGAATGTCACCTTCGTTCGGAATGTTCTTCTTTACTCGGAATATTCACCAAAACCCTTGATCCGGAATAAATCCTTTATCCGGAATATGTCACTTATCCGGAATAAAGTCTTGATTCGGAATATTTAGGCTTGATCCGGAATGTTGTTGATCCAGAATATTATTCCGAATAAAACTCCTTGATCCGGAATATGTCACTTATTCCGGATGGAAGCCTTTGATTCGGAATATCTCCTTGATCCGGAATGTTTGGTTGATTCGGAACTTTTAGCTTGATCCGGAATGTTTGGTTGATTCGGAATGAAAGGCTGATCCGGAATCTCTAATATTCCGGATGAACGGTTTGATCCGGAATAATAAATTATTCTGAATAAACACTTCTGATCTGGAATGTCCAATATTCCGGATGAACACCCTTTGATCCGGAACTTTTTCAACAAACACCTTCACTCGGAATAACTGGGCTTGATCCGGAATAAACCTGGAAACAGTTGAACAGCGAAGAACACGGGATACACAAAGCTACACAAATATAACCAAAACTTAATCAAATCAAACAAAAGATTAAATCAAACTAAACAAATAACATCTACTAATCATAAACAAACAATCCAAAACAATCAAACTAACAAATATAACCAAAACCCACTTTAATCAATAAAAACTCAAAACATAAACATGAACATAAACATAAAAATCAAAGATTAAAGAAAGGTAGATAGGAGATGAACAATAAAAAAAAAGATTGACAAGAATTAAAAGGAAACTTACTTGAAATTAAAGGTATTTAAGGTGCAAGACAAGTATTTAAATTGGACAAGAAATTATATGACATGTATTTAAATGTGCAAGGTAATGAAAATAGAAGAACTATTGTCACTCTAGCCAACAAAAACAAATTAATGAAAATAAATCCTATTTATAGAGGAGATTAGGGAGGTGCTTAGGAAGCTTCCTCCCTCTTTCTTCTTTCCTTAATTGCACCATTTAGTCCTTAATCTCCTTAATCTTCTTAAATCTTGGACATTAATGACTTTGTCTCGGGATTCTTTTAAACTCGTCTTTGTAATTCTTCAATAAATTAGACTTGAGTTCTTCGGCTTTTAGCAAACTTCCGTCTTTTGACTTTTTCTTCGATAAATCTTCAGAATTGGTCTTGGACTTCCGTTCTTTTTGCACTCTTTCTCTTTCGACTTCGTCTTTCGTCTTTTTCTTCGATAAAAGCCCGTGAATGCCCGTGTTTTCTCCCTTTTCCACATTTTCGTCCTAAACCACAACAAAAACACAAACCACGCAAAATTCTGACATTTACGACATAAAATACACGTTTTGGTCCGGTTATTATTATAATTAAGTGGTAAAAAGGATGGGTGTTTACACACCTATCAAATCCCCTACACTTGACCATTGCAGTGTCCTCATGCAATGCATTAGTTACAAAGCAAGATTACATTTCCCATCATAATCAATCCACGTTGGCCTTTATTAAAGAGATAGAAAATTATAAACATTCAAAGTAAAGAAATCAAAAACATACCTTCGGGTTTTGGAAATGTTATGAATGATCATCATCCTCAAGTATTCACTTTCTCCAAACCAAGCTTAAAAATGAGATCATTGTTATTATAAGTTAGTAAACTAACACGAACTCATGTGGGCCAATTATTCACTTAGACTCCCTTATTCCTAGGTGTATCTCTTATATTTTATTGTTGTCTTGAATGATCACGAGGATGCATTGTTGACTTATTTCGATAGTTATTTAGGCCGAAAATAAAGTGAACGATTTAATCAATAGTTAGCTAAAGGACAAAATCTTTTAAAACTGCTTCTCGGGACCTCATAAAGTTCATATCTTGGCATAACTCGCTTGGCGATTTGAGACCTTTCTCGGACCGATATTTGGCAGCGACTTCATACTTCAAACCTTGAGAGACGTTCATGAAATAATGGCCTTCTCTTCATAATAGGAATTTCTTCACTTGAAGTTTTGAGAGATTCTTCATATTTGGACCACGACTTCTTCATTTTTCTCCAATCATTATTTTGGACTTTGATATACAACGATCCCCCTCCTTTTTGGACTTGGCTTTATTTATCCTCATACCTTGCTAGGGTCTTTTCGGATAGACTTCTCCATGACTTTTGGGGAGTTTTTTTCTTTTTGTCGTGTGTCTCGATCCTTCATATTGATATTTGATAAATGATTCTTCACATCACTTTTGGATCTTTAGCAACAAAATGTAGTCCTCATGCCTTGTTAGGGCCTTTTTGGACTCGCCAATCTTCGAATCCCGCTTTAATAAGTTATGCCTTGGCTATGAACTCTAATCCATACCGAGCAACTTTTAAACGATCTTTGGCTAGACGCTAAGTAACTTTTCAAATCGTACAACCTTATTTATTGCAGATAAATTTATTAGCAAGAGATGGGAGAATAGGCTTATAATTAACTCACATAAATTCACGAATGAACACCAAACTTATAATTGACTCTATCATCTCTCGTTCTCCACAGTTTAAAATCTCAAGGAATGAGACTCGTGGATGCTTAGCCTATTAAATCAATGTTTTGGGTTTTCGAGTCGCCTATAGGATCTTGCAAATTCTTAGACTTTTTCAAGTTTAGAAATCGCATTTTAAAGTTCCCTTGATAAACGACTCTCTAGGATCAATTATAGATTGTTCTTAACCCGTGAGAGTTAAGACTTTCGCGTTTTATAGCTCCCTATATAAAAGCCTAGCAAAACTTGACTTAAACACGTTAAGGATACTAGCTAGAGTAAACTTAGACAAGTAAACTCGGGTTGAGTCAAAAGATTCACAACGTTTGAAAATAAAAACCACTTTATTAAAAATTTATTCTAATAAAGAAAGAAAATAACTATACAAAGGGAAAAACTAATAGGCCAAAATAGATCAAAAATTTTGAAAAATGTCGAAAAATTGATTTTCCGGTTAAAATGAGGACAAATACAAGGAAAAGGCCACTTAACTTCAATAGAAGTCCCCCCTACACTTAATATAAACATTGTCCTCAATGTTTAAGCATGTGGGAGTAAACTCCCCTACACTTAGGACATTGTGCACGTTGTTTAAATCTCGCTAAGGAAAAGACAACTAAACAGATTCCTATTTTAATATTGGAAAATATAAAATAGTGAATCGAAAAGAGTTTAGGATAGAACCGGGAAGAAGCGAACACGGAATCACGGGTCGTCAAAAATCATCAAGAGTGGATCATTGAGCGCTCGAATCCCTGAAAAGTAGAAGAGATGAAATAGCAAACACCAACGGGGCTCCCCTACACTTAGGATAAAGAAAGCTAAAAGATAGATACATGGGTTGCCTCCCAAGAAGCGCTTGATTTTTGTTAACTGAGTCGTGAGCCTGACTCGACCTTGATTAGCACAGGAAGAAGCATGAAACACATCCACCGGGATCAAATACATAGTTTTCATCCATCAAATGGCACAAGCTTAAGGCGAACAAGGCAAGCCAAAGAAGAGTAGGCAAGGTTCCCTTAAGCAAAGATGGAGCACGGTGGGAGCAAGGGTGAAGTGGTGCAAGCATATCTTCAAAAGTTCCAAAGAGTTTTCCTTTTATTTCATCAGACGGATACTGAGATGGCTGAAGAATATCGATACCTGGGTTGAACACCTTTTCCTTTAGGGGAAAATAGCACTCAGACTCAGCAGAATGTGAAGAAGATCCACAAAGAAGATGCACAACCTCGTCCTCAGAAGGTGGACAAAGAGGTGTTAACTCATACGTGTTGCGAATGTTGGTGTCATCCGGTTGCTTCTCCTTTGAAAGAATTTTCTTCAAATACAAAGTAGGATCAAGACGATAATCATCAAAGTCTAAAGGAGGAGCATCACTCTCATGAGGGAAGTAAGTATTGAGAAAAGTAGAGAAGTCTTCCTCAAAAGAGTAATCATCCAAAGTAGGATTAAGCATGGACGGCGGAGGATCTTCATCATGTGAAGAATCACTCGAAAGAGTATCGGCCTCATCAAAATCATCATAAATGGGCATGTCGGGATACTCGGAGGTAAGATCATCATAATCATCCGAATCTGAGCTAGAATCATCATCATAAGCATCAAAGATCGGTGGAGAATCATAAATGGGTGAAGGTTCCAAATTGGAGAGAGAATCATCCACATCATCTTGAAAAAGTGGATTATCAATGAAAGAGTCGAATCGAGGATTGTTGTAGACGACAAAATCATCGAGCACATTAATCATATTCACTGATTCTCGTCCATAGGATTTGCGTGTAAGCTTCCCCATTTTGAAAACTTGTGCATCATCCCCGACTCTTAAGATTAACTCACCTTCGGCAACATCAACTAGAGCTCGTCCGGTTCTTAAGAATGGCCGGCTAAGTATTAAAGGAATACGAGGGTCCATTTCAAAATCAACAAAACAAAGTCGACCGAAAAAGTGAAGGTGCCAACTTTAATGAACACGTCTTTGGCAATACCAACGGGGTAAGCGAGAGTGCGATTGCCTAGCTCAAGAGTCATCTTCGTTGGAGTAAGGTCGGGTAATGATAGTGTTTTCCAAACACTTAATGGCATGAGATTTATACTGGCCCCGAGATCAGTTAGGGCAGTAAATTCTTCGGTTTTGTTAAAAATGCAAGGCAACACAAAACGACTGGGATCTCCAAGTTTTTTCGGAAGTTCTTTAAGAATAACTGCATAATAGTTTTTATTTAAGCGTGTGTTGGCGAGCTCAATCAGCTTCTCCTTCTTGTTAAGCAATTCCTTGAATGCTTTGACAAATTTCGGCATGTGGACAAGTGCTTCAACAAGGCTAATGCTGAAATTCATTTGAGAGATCATCTTCAAATAAATCGACACTTGAATGTCATATGTGGTGTGCATTTTGGCCTTGCCTAGCCGTGAAGGATAAGGGATATTGGGTTTAGGTGGTGAATGTGTAGGTGTAGCAGGTAAAGGTTGAGTTGGTGAAGGGTGAGATGTTGAAGGGTTCTTCTTGGGGACATCGTCATGACGAGGCGGAGACGGTAATGGTGTACTAATACTAGGTGTAGGAGGAGTAGGGATAAATGGTGGTGGAGGAGGTGTTGATGATGGGGGCGGAATAGGTGGTCCTACTATGGTAACTCCACTACGGGTAGTAATAGCACTCACATTCGCTCTCGGATTGGTGACGGTGTTTGAAGGTAGAGAACTCGAGGTAGAGGGTTGAGTGGTGGGCAAGAAACTAGCCAGCATATTCTTCAAATCATTCGTTTGATTGCTGAAGGAGGATTGGATATTATCTCGAAGCTCGGATCTAATGTCATTCCCTTGCTTGGTGATATCCCCTTTCAGATTGATAATTTGGCTCTGCAGATTCTTGATTTGCTCACCTTGGGTTCTCATTAAGGCTTCAACATCTTGATTCATGGGTAGGGTTTGTTGAGCGGGTGGGTGATAAGGATTAGAAGCTCTAGGTGGGATTTGGTTGCTTCTATTGTAGTTGTTGTTGAGGTTTTGGTTTTGAGGAGAAAAACTGGGTGAAAGGTAGTTGTTGGACCGGTAACTCAGCAAATTTCGATCCCCTTGAGGTCGAGCTTGGTAATTTTCCGGTGAATAATTACCATACGCTGCATACACGTTTTCCGGATTTCCTTGAGTAGAAGGACAATTAGTGTATGAGTGAGGACCGCCGCATGTCTCACAAGCATTGGCAACCGCTTTAACTTGTTGTTGGTTTGTAGCGAGAAGCAAGATATTTTTATTCATTTCGGTCATCATGCGGGTGAATTCGGTTATATCGGGGTTTGCTGAAGTAGAAGAAACATTGACTCTCAGGTTGTTCCTTGAAGAAGCGGAGGAATCCCAGTTTTTGTGGTGAGTAGTCATGTTCTCAATAAGCTCCGTACACTCCTCGGGTCTCCTTTTCATAAATGTGCCACCGGCGGCTGCATTAATTGTATCACGATCTCGAAAAGTCAAACCGTTGTAGAAAGTATCAATTAAGGTTACAGGGAGCATGTTGTGGTTTGGACATCGATCGATCAAAACATTATATCTTTCCCAAGCATGAAAGAGAGATTCATCGGGTTCTTGCATGAAACCGCTGATTTGATTGCGAAGGCTCGTGACCATAGATGGTGGAAATTAGCGCGACAAAAAGCGTTGAGTCATGTCATCCCAAGTATGAATAGAATTCATTGGGAGACGATCAAACCATTTCTCGGCGTGATGTGATAAAGTATGTGGAAAGAGTTGTAGGCGTAGAACATCCATTGTGGCACCGGTGCACTTCATGCTTTGAGTGATAGTAATGAATTTGTCGAGGTGTTTGTTGGCATCATCATCAGGCATTCCTCGAAAAGGATTTGTTTGCACTTGCTGAATCATGTGGTGCTTCAACGAAAACTCCGGAGCCGTGATTTGCATCGACGCAATCGGTCCTCCTCGTCCAAACATGGTAGGTTGACAAAGCTCCTCCATTGTCCGAAGATCGGGCTGTGGAAAGAACATTGTTGTTATTGTTGAGGTGCGGTGGATTATTAATGTTGTGGACACCTGCCATACTTAAATCTTCTCGAGTCTCGGGCTCTTGATAATTAGAAGATCTAGTACGCATACACCTACAAAGGCAAAAGAAAACAATACCAAACGCAAAGACAATATATATACACAATAAAAATAAAATCTTTTTGGATTTTTAACAATTTTTAATTTTTATGGATTTTTAACAATTTTAATTTTTTTGGATTTTTGAAATTTTTAAGCAAGAAAAATAACACTCACGAGTGAACGGATCCCAAAAAGCAACGCGTCTCTCACAGAAAACCGTTAATCTTTACGAAAAGAGCCGGTAGCGGCGCCATTTGATATACGGATTTTGACCACGACAAAGAATCTTTTTACCTGGCCAAAAGCCGTATATCAATTCTTTTCACTGATACTGAATGTTTGGTGTTAAACAAAGACTTTACGATACCTGCTGAGAAGTTTATTGATTATAACACCTAGGCATAAGGATATTTATAATGTGAATCTTAATGGAATTAGGATGAATAATAATTTGTCATGTCTATATGCTAAGGCTTCAGTCGATGAAAGTAATCTATGACATAGAAGCTTAGGGCACATAAATTTTAAGAACATAAACAGACTTGTAAGACATGGTTTAGTTGATGGTTTGCCTGAAAAGGCTTTCCACAATGATCATTCTTGTGTTGCATGTCTTAAAGGCAAATAGCACAAAGTCTCTTTTAAGTCTAAACTTGTGCACTCTAGTTCTAAACCACTTCACTTGCTACATATGGACCTATTTGGCCCAACTAATATATAAAGTTTAAGTGGTAAATCCTTTTGTTTTGTCATAACTGATGATTTTTCTAGATTTACTTGGACTTTCTTTTTGGCCTTAAAAAGTGAAACTGCCACAATTTTGATTAACTTTAATATCCAAATTGAAAAGAAAACAGGGAATGAGGTTAAAATACTTAGAAGTGATAATGGTGGTGAGTTTAGAAACAAATTATTAGATGACTTATGTGTCAATAAAGGGATTACTAGGCAATTTAGTAGCTAGAACCCCACAACAGAATGGGGTGGCTGAAAGGAAGAATAAAACACTCATAGAAGCTGCTAGGACCATGTTGGTTGATGCTCATTTTCCCATTGCTTTTTGGGCTGAGGTTGTGAATACAGTCTGCTATGTTCAGAATAGGGCATTGATCAACCAAATTCATAATAAGACACCTTATGAGCTATTTTGGAATAGGAAACCTAATATTGGTTTTCTTAAACCCTTTGGATGTCATGTAGTGATTTTAGATACTAGTGATGCCTTAGGAAAGTTTAGTGCTAAAGATGATGAAGGCTATTTTATGGGTTATTCAGTGCAGGGTAAAGGATACAGGGTTTACATTAAGAAAGAAAAATGTATACTTGAAAAGGTACATGTTAAGTTTTTAGAGAATAAACCTAGTGATCCTGAAAGTGGACCAAATTGGTTCTTTGATTTAGAACCTTTATCTAGAACCTTGAGTTATATGCCTGTTACTAATCCAGACATTATGAAAGAGGATTCACATGTTGTGGAAGAACCTATTGTTGAAATTTCAGGTAAACAGATTGACAATGAAGTAGGATCACATGTAGTCAAATCAGCCCCCATACTTGAGTATGTTACCATCCCTATATGGACAGATGGATTTGTTGTTGCTGCTGGAAATAAAAATATGGTCCACAAGAAAAGCCACTTGATGAAAACATGCATGAATCTTCAAGCGTTGATAAAGGAAATTCTGACGCTGACAGGCCAAATTCAGGCGTTGATAACACAAAAGTTGACAGGCCAAGTTCAGGCGTTGACAACCCTTTTGACCATTTATTCTCTTCCAGTGTTTTTAAACAAGGTGAATCTTCCATAGTTCATGAAGAGGTTCATTCTGGTGATGATGGAGGAGAATATGAAGATGATATTGGCAACATAGAGACTGAGATTGAAGATAACACACTTATTGAAGGAGGAACACTTACATCTACTATCAAAAATCATCCTCCTTCTCTAATCGTTGGTGATGTGTTGTATCATGTTCAAACAAGAAGGTCTCAACAAAATCAATGAGGTTTTATTTCCAATATCCACAAGAAGGTTGATACCCCTCTTGTTCAGGCATGTTTGTTTGCTTGTTTTCTATCACAACAAGAACCCAAGAAGATTTTTGATGCTCTCAAAGAACCAAGTTGGGTGGAAGCAATGCAGGATGAGCTTCACCAATTTGCTATTCAAGTTGTTTGGGAGTTAGTGGATTGTCCTAGATATGTCAGGCCTATTGGGACAAGATGGGTTCTTAGAAACAAGAAAGATGAAAGAGGGATTGTGATCAGAAATAAGGCACGTTTAGTTGCTCATGGATATACACAAGAGGAAGGGATAGACTATGAAGAGGTTTTTGCACCTGTTGCAAGGATTGAAGCAATAAGGATTTTTTTAGCCTATGCTTCTTGCATAGGCTTCATAGTTTATCAAATGGATGTGAAGAGTGCTTTTCTTTATGGCATAATTGCAGAGGAGGTTTATGTAATGCAGCCTCCTGGTTTTGAAGATTCAGAACATCCAGACAAGGTGTATAGGGTGAAGAAAGCAATGTATGGACTTCATCAAGCCCCAAGAGCATGGTATGGAACATTATCCACCTATCTGGTGGAAAATGGATTTAAGAGGGGCACCATAGATCAGACATTATTTACCAAGAAGATTGGTAACGACTTTCTACTTTTTCAGGTCTATGTGGATGATATCATCTTTGGTTCATCAAGTCCAAAGATGAGTGAAGACTTTTCCAAGCTCATGACAGACAAATTCAAGATGAGTATAATGGGTGAGATAAACGTCTTTCTAGGTTTACAAGTTCAACAGAAAGAAGATGGTATCTTTATCTCTCAAGACAAGTATGTAGCAGAAATCTTGAAGAAGTTTGGCTTTTCTCCACATGAAAAACGATCTAGCACACCCATGGATAGGGAACACCCTTGGGGAAAGATTGGATATGGAAAAGAGGTGGATGTCAGGCATTATAGGTCAATGATTAGATCATTGATGTATCATACAGCTTCTAGACCTGACATCATGTTTGCTGTGTGTGCATGTGCACGCCATCAGGTGGACTCCCAAAGAGTGTCATCTTCATGCTGTCCAGAGGATCTTTAGATATCTTAGGTGCTATCCCACCTTGGGATTATGGTATCCAAAGGATTCTCCATTGGAGCTTATTGGTTATTCAAACAGTGATTATGGAGGTGACAAGTTTGATAGAAAATCCACAACTGGTGGATGCCAATTTCTTGGGAGTAGATTGATATATTGGCAATGCAAGAAACAAACAGTGGTGGCCAACTCTACAACTGAAGCAGAATATGTTGCTACAGCTGCTTGTTGTGGACAAGTCTTATGGATTCAGAACCAACTGTCGGATTATGGGTATAATTTTATGCATACCAAGATTTTTATAGATAATAACAGTACTTTATGCATTACTAAGAATCATGTACATCATTCTAAAACAAAACACATAGAAATTAGACATCATTTATAAGAGATTGTTTTGAAAAAGGTTTAATACAACCAAATAGGGTTGACACAAAAGAAAATGTGGCAGATTTATTAACTAAACCTTTTGATGCTGGGAGGTTTCAATACTTGGTAACAAGTATTAGAATGACCAGTCTTACCTAAAAAGTGTTTTTGGAACTTATTGTAAAAGTATGTACAGGATATGCACTGTTATTGATCTTTGTACAGAATTAGGTTTTCCACTTTATTTATCTAACGCGGACAAAGGTTATTTTAACGCTGATAAGTGTTAAAATGGACGTTGACAGCAATATGTTAGTTTTGTGGTTTTTGATCTAATTATGCAGGCATTATGAGCATTGTACAAATGGATACAGAGTTGCTTATGGATCTTTGGAGCTTACTAGGAGTGTGTTCAAGTTTATGGATGATGGTTGGAAGGTTTACATTCCTATCTTGACATAAATTTTTATTGCATGTTTTCTTTTTGGCAACTTGTATATCATATTTTAAGGTGAGGTTTACGAAACCTTTAGGATTTTTGGGTATTCTTATAATACTCTTATCACAATTCTATATTGTGTCCACTGGTGAGTACGAGTTATTTTACTAAATCGTGAGGCACTGTATCATGCAAAGTTGATATACTTTGCACGCTACCAAGACTTTTTGACCTAGAATTGGTTGTGGTCGGTTGGGAGACTTGGGTATGATTTTATTGGGCTTACCTGGGAAGCTACAAGGGATTTATATGAGATAACTTCATTGTTAAGAACTTTGGTTAGCAAGGGACACTTGAGGGCAGCTATGTCTATCCTGCTTAAGCAAGTGTGCATGATTGGATAGTGCTTGCCACCCTATAGTGATTTTCAGTCTATAAGTTATCTTCACTAGGATAAATTACTTTGTTAATGTCCTTTTTCTTTTTAATTATTTTTATTTTTGGACGCTGACATTTTTCTTTCCAAACGCTGTTAAGACCAATTTTGACGTTGACATGGCAATTTTCAACGTTGACAAGAATATAGCCGTTGGGCGTTGATAAGTTATTTTTGACCATTGATAAACATTGGGTCATACCCAGTTGTTATTTTTGATGAAAATATGGGTCGTAACTTTAGGAGTTGGTAACTTTTTATTAATGTTTGAGATAAGTTATATATTTTCAAGATTTTCATAATTACTTTTTGAATATAACTGCCTCACATCTTGACCAATCACATATTTTCACCTCTCCTATATATTTGGCTCTTTCTTTTAAACAGGGTAATTGCTTATTATTGTCTAACTAAATTTTCTCAAGCCTTCATCTTCCATACCTTTTATCACAGCTTTCTACATCAATGGCACCTCAGTTTAAACCTAGAGATTTGGAAATAGGGTTCAGGAGTCAACATAACATGGTAACTTATTTACAAGCTGATAATACTCTGTTTCCCAAATATACTCAGATGGTTGAGTATTTGAATGCGTCCCCACTAAGGTATGCACTTTCACATACTCCTCTTATCCATGTCAAACACATTAAACAGTTTTGGAACACTGTTACTTCCTCAACATTTAATGAAGTGACTACATTGACTGCTATTATCCATGGGGTTCCATGGGTGGTTACTGAAGCTTTGGTTCGCCAAGCTTTGCATCTTAATGATGCAAATGGTATAACCACCCTACCCATTGTAGAGCTAGAGCAAGGACTCCAAGCCTTGGGTTATCATTTGCCTGAACAAGGACATTTAAACAAATATTTTAAACAAGAATTTCCCCCAGCTTGGAAGTACTTAATACATGTCATTCTTCAATGTTTGAGTCCCAAATGCACTGCATACAATGAAATCAACCGATCTATTGGGAGTGTCATTGTGTGTATTGCAACTGGGCAAAAGTATAACTTTTCGAAAATGATTTTTGATGGCATGTGTCATAATAAGGGTAACAAGATGACTCTTGCTTACCCTAGGTTTTTGCAAATGGTCTTCGATTTACAAGCATACTACAATAGGGATCACAATGATTTTTATACGATCCTTGTTCAAAAGAAAGCAATTTTTGGGAAGATAAATTTTGAACCTTATAGAGACCTACGCCTCACCCAAGCCATGCTTGTTGTTATTACAGCAGCCAACCCTCAACCAGACCCACAACATCAACCAGACCCACAACCTCAACTAGACCCACACCTACCATCACCCCAACAAATGGAAGTTGATCAAGAACTATTCAACGCTGACACTTCAAATGTTAGCGTTGACACTCCAAATCCTAACACTGACACACTTTTACCACAAACCCAAACACCCCTTAACCTTCAAACAGACACTCAATCCACTCCATCTTCTATACCATCAGAAAATAGGTTGATAAAACGCCAAAGGACTACTGGAGTGTTCTCCTCTAGTGGTCCTAGCCATGTTTCAGAGAGAACCACCACCACAAGTGTGGTTGGTGACATAGGTGAGGCTGGGACTATTGGTTCTAGCTTAGAAGCAGGCCAAGACAGTCCTAACATTAATAAGACCTCATCCATGCCCCATGAATCTACTTTGGGAGGTCAAATTCCTATTCTAGAGGAGGGCAGATTAGAACCTTACACAATTTTGGAATTGACGGCGGTCTACATTAGCTTGCAAAAGCAAAATGCAGACCTTGTACAAATTGTCAACAACCAAGGCCTTGAACTCAAGCAATTGAGAGAGAGGATATGTAGAACAATGATAATCTTTGTATTTCAAGAGGGTTGATGTTTTCTAGAGAGAGAAACTTAGAGAGAGAAATGAAAGAAACTATGTGTATAGAAAATAAGAAATGAAACAACCAACACATCTTTCCATGGTGGAAAGAGGCTTATATACCCAAGTCCTTAATGGACTTGGGCCTACGGCCCATGAACATGCTCATGGGTCGGGCTATTTAATAAATGTTACTTAAACACTACTACAATCCTATAACTATATTGTTGGAGTGACCGGGACTTTCTTTATACGTAAAACGTATTTCCAACAATCTCCCCCAAAGGGAGGTCACTCCAAATTTACAAAGTCCTAATCTAGCATGTTAGATCTTGTTCTTGAGCTCGTAGTCCACTTTCTCTTTCTTTCTTTCTTTTTCTTCTTTTTGTGAATATGTGTTGAATATTTATCAGCCTTTTGCTTGGAACACGTTCTTTTGGCCTTTCACGTGTAGTCTTTATCTTCTTGTGATGTTCGCCTCTTCGTGACTTCTTGTCCCGCACACTTATCCTTTGTTTAATTCTTGAAAGTTTCAGAGTCGATACAACGGAAGACTTTTAGGTCGTACTTTCTTGGATTTGCAGAAGTATTTGATGCAGAAGGAATAAGTATGTGAGGACGACTTCAATAGGTACACCGCAACGCCACCGTCTTCGAATGCAGCAACATAATAAGACACGAATAAAATGGCTTTGACATTTTATTCTAATTCGGTAGCATTTTACCTCCGGTCGATGAAGACCGTTGGACGATATTAGATATCGTACCCGTGACGAATAGTTTCAGTTAAGTAACTTCCTGACAGGATTTCGCGGGTAAACCCGTTCTCTTTATTCGACCGTCCAAAGCTGACTGCGAACATAAAGAGTGAATCATTTGGATTAAAAATCCTTATGATTGAAGCCGTCAATTCATGAGACCTTGAACAAGTGAATTTCAATTAAGATATTCACCATCGTTGCTTTCCAGTTGTCACAAACTTAATTCAAATAGAATCTTGCTTGTCACCTACCAAGTGTTGTTTGATGTTAACACTAGAAGGATTTCCACTCGTCATTGTGAACACTAAAGAGTGTCACTCTGAGTGTTCTTGAAAGATCATACGATAATGCGTAGAGGCCTGGAACGAGTTTAAGTTCAATTAAGAATTAAACTACTGTTTCTTTCCAGTTTTCACAAGATTGGTTCTTAAAGAACCGCACGTGTCACCTACCATGAGCTTGTTTGATGTTGGCTCAAGCAGGATTTCCATCTTCATTGTAATACTTGCGTATCACTCGGATGTTTTGGCAATATTACAAGAATACTACGTAGGACTCATAAAGATCTCTTACTTTTCACAGTGTGTGAAGAAGCAAGGAATAAATGGAAAGTGTCCTAATAAGACTTTTGATGATCTCGTGGCTCTAGACTCGATAGTGCGTTTTGATTTAGTGAGAGATGGCTGGAGAGGACTGCCACCTATTCAATATCAGTCCATTCGGAGTGAATAGACCAACAGATAACGTGTTGAACTCCGTGTGATTAAAACAAATATCTTTTGAGAGATACTTGAGTTAGCTGGGGAGGGTTGTGCATTGCATCACTGGGTCCATGATGTCTATCCTCAATATCGAGAATCATTTAAATGATCTCAATAGCATATGTATTGACCCGGTTTCTACCTAAAGTTGTAAGGAGGGCTTCTTTCTTTACACCCTTTATCTTTACAATTCTTTTTCATTCTTCAACCCCTTCAATGCTTACCAATACGTCATCACTAGCACCTTGTTGTGATTGTTCCAGTGCTAGCTTAAGTACTTGGTCGGCATTCAGCTGCGTTCACAATCTTTTTCCATCTTTCCTAGGACTTCTATTCTATCTAGGGAATTGTCCTTGGGAAGATTCCATCGGTTTTGATGAATCATTGGACTAATACCTATGCCTACCACCCTTTTGTCACCACATTTGTCGTGATTTAAGTGTGTTTTGGGTAAGTATTGTCATCATGAAAAATCCTTGAAAAATCACTTAAAGCACTTGTTATATTATAATCAAAGTTTTTGTGCCTTATGTGTTTTGATCATCAAAAACGCTCCCCCTTAACATGTGCATTACACATATTAAGTTGGTTTATCTTTTAAGCCTTTTTCATTGTTTAGCCAAGTATCATTAAGTCTCCTTAATCCCATTTTCTCCCCTTTCCAAAATGTTAACCATCAATATTTTGGATATTAATGGATTAACCGGTCTTTGGGTAATAAAATGAAATTAGATGTTGGCCAAAGAACATATTAATGCTCACCCTCGAATTAATGAGGGTTAGTTGTAGTGCTTGAGTACGATATGTTTGAAAGATTTAGAATCTCGAGAGAAATTCTTGAAAAATATCATACTTTTACACTACAACAAGCCACAAAAGCTGATTATATAAAAATTAACATATTCACAATTATAAACATATGGAGTTGACCTGTTATTAGACGAACCATAATTAAATGGTTCGTTCTTTGAACCTATCGTTAGCTCCATATGGTCGTCCACCGACGAATCGTTCTATACTTCGTAGCAACCGGTGCTTCCTTAGAAGTTCCTCAATCTTCTTGATCGCGTACTTTGCTCCCTTTATGCACTGGCTTGTCCAGGTGTACTTGACTGCTGGAAGCGGTAGGTTGGCATTGAGAACTGTCAGATCATCTCGAACATGCTTGATCGTACCATCGCTGAATTTGTGCAGTTCGGAGAATCGCATAAACTGCATGACTCTAGTTTCATTTGGATAAAATATCCCTGCTTTCGGTGTCGTGGTCCCCATGTACGGCTTCTTGTTCTTGTGAAAATTACTGTGCGGAGTTGTATGGGGACGTTGCAAGTTTAGTTGTTTTTATATTTCTCTACTCCAAGTTGAAAATCTTCCACCCGGTTTTGAATGACAATTTTCCTTGCATATTGGCGAAAGTTGGAGCTCAATCCAATGACAATCTCAGGTTGTAGATGGTCAACTTTTTCTTGAGCCAATAACAGCAGAAGATCTTCGATGTCTTCTAGTTGAAGGGACTGGAGATCACTTTTGTCGATTCGGTATTCTTTCTCATCAGTACTTATGAACACGATTACATTCAAGTAATCATAACCGAATACCGTCTGAGTGGTTGCTCCTTGAATGCTTTTAATTCTGTGAGCTGAGACAATAGAAGAACCTCTCTTTGGACGGTGGAAGTGATTGTAAGCTAACCTTTTCTTTGCATTCCAGTGAGAGATGCCAAGTGATGCAAAGGTATCATAAAACTTCAGCAATTTCTTTCTCCATAATGCATCAGGTACTTTATCCTTGATCCATGGAACGTTCTCCAAATTAATAGCCTTGAGCATGGTAAGTGACGTGGCATATTTCTTTGCACCTTTTTCGAGGTATTCAAGATCGTGAGAGACAAGGTGCTCTATTGGGATCGTTGCAGAACCGGCGATGACCGTGGGTGTAAGAGGTCGTAACATAGGAGTTTGAATTCCCGTAGTCGTCGCTCTCATTGCTTTGGTAAGCTCATTCAAGTGATATTCTGCTTCATTATGGCTAATCTTCAAAGTATTAAAAAGAAGTCCACATTTGCGGCAGCCATTTTGATGAGATCCGGAGTCATTGTCGGTTTCCCATGAGAATACCTTAGAAAGGCCGAGAAATCAATAGGGTTGTTTAGTAATTGAGTCAGCTCCATTTCAGTTGCAGTGTCGAAAGGATGTTGTGGTGCTGCATTTGTGAGCCAGAGTTGCTCTTGTACCGTGTCATCGATGAGCAGAGATTCAGCAAACGTTGGTTCTGGCACATTTAAGTCTTCAACTTCCATATCAGAAATGTGCTGATCTTCAGATGGTGTTGAAGTTTGTTCTTGTGTCACCGGTATATCATCAGTTGGCATAGAGACTGGAATTTCGTCTTCTAGCATATGGTCTGCAGATTCATTGTGAGAATCAGTAGTAAACACTGGTTCAGTAAATATACCTATGTCAATTTGCTGAGTTTCTGGTACAGTAGACTCCACTGTCGTTTATGCGGTTTCAGTAATGCTCTCTGCAGCTTCCTCAATACCTTTCTTAGTAGCCTTATCACTTTCATCCTGATTTGACTCTTCGGCATTAGTACCCGTTTTGTCATTCTTGTCATCACCCTTGTTGATTCCATTACCGTCGTCATTATCATCATCGTCATCCTCATTCTAATCTGTATCCTCGTCCTCATCTTCATCTTCATCCTTATCCTTGTCTTCCTCATCCTCTTCTTCCTCCTCATCTCCTTCCATATCCTCTTCCTCATTTTGATCATTGTCACCATCATCCTCATCACCGTTACCCTCATTATCTTCCTCTTCTATTTCGTCTTCATAGTCAGACTTAGAGTCAGTAGTATCTGCTGGTGTATCGTCAATAATTGATTTGTTGAGATATTGCAGAACTTTTCGTTTGTTTTTCGATTAATGAGCCCCCATATTTTGCAGACGTATCTGTAACAATGTCATTAGTTGAAGTGTAGATAAACCATTACCGACAAAAGTTGGTAGTTGCTGATCAACATATGACTTGACTTCTCGTCGAATGATCTTGGTCATCTTCTCATCAATTGACCCAAGAAAAGCAGCATTCTCTTTGTCACGAGTTTTCTTCTCACCAAGAAATGATTTGTGTTGTGTTTTAAGTTTAGACACTCTGTCGGATATTTTCTGAAGTGTAGGCTCATCATTTTGCGGTTCCTTGAGAGGTTGTGTATCGGGAGTGGTGAATCTTTCAGTCAGTGTAGCTATTTGTTTAGCTTGAGCCTCCAGCTTTTGTTGAAGAGACTGGATCAATAGACCACTGACTGTGAGGAATGGATTGGAGGTGGATGATACTTGTTGTACTGATGATGGAGGTGTAACCATTATTGTTAAAGTGGTGGTGGATGATACGGGTTGTTCAAGGATAGGAGTTGGTGTAGATTCAGTGATTGAGGCGGTAGTTAATACACATTGTTCAACTATTGATGACGGTGTAGATTCAGTGGTTAGGATGGTGGTTGATACCGGTTGTTCAACAAGTGCTGGTGTGATAGCTGGTGTTATGACTTCACTGATGACTGGGGTGGATAATGGTGGAGTGGTGGTTGATGTAACAGTAGTTATGGGAACATCCACCATTTCTTCATTTGTCGATGGATCAGTATTTGTAACCTCGACACCCTCCCCTTCCAAATTAAGATATTTCATAACATCGTCAGAGCCAGAAGTAGACTTACTTTGAAGTTGAGTTTCTGGTATGAAAGTTGCATGAGCATCATCGTGTACCACTGTGTGAGTTGGTTCTGGTAAAGATGTGGTGATATTAGCGTCTCGATACATCAAACTTGTATCTTTGTTGGCACTGCTACCGCCCTCTTCACTCTGCTCACGACTTTCAAAGTGGAAGTTATCAGCATCTTCATAAGCATCTTCATCGGTAGGATATTCATAAAATGCTATGTCAGCATCTGGATTGCCAAATTCTTCTAAGTCCTCAAACAGTCTTGAGCCTGATCCTGTGGAAGTTGCAAAAGCTTCCTGTCTGCTTTGTTGAAGAATAATACGCAGTCGTTTGGCTTCAGAAATGTTTTGTTGAGCAGGTTCATCTGAAGCAACACTTGCTTCTTTACCTTTAGTCTGCTTTGCTTTCTTTGGCCTTCTGAGTGGTACTTCTTCCTGTTCTTCCTCAGTATGGATCGTCTCATCTTCATCATCATCTTCATCAACTATTTGAATTTTCCCTGTGCCTTTATCTTTAGAAGAAGCAGTTGATTGGCGCTTTGAAACTCTTTTCTTGCGTTACCTTTTTGCTTCTCTGAGGGAAGTGAATTTGCTCATCGAAACTTTGCATCAATATCATTAAGCATCTCTTGATATTTATCACTTTCCTTGATTCCGTCATTTATCATTGTGTCAGGTACTAGGGCAGAACGTAATGCATATTTTGTAGAATTAGTATCTGCATTCATTTGTAGAATCACATAGTCGTCATCTTTTGTGTGGTAGAAGAAATTCCCGCGAGTGTCAATCGTTGGGTCATTCTTCATAAAGTGGTTGATAATGATCATGGTGAATCTTGGGAATGGAAGATGCACTGATTCTTCTTCGCTCCAGTAAACTAATAACAAAATTCTTGCCAGAGAAGAAGTGCATAGTCTACTTTAGATGCAGTGTAGAGTCCCCAAAATAAGTGAGCCTGAGGCGGTCTCATTGCGTCGGAGCCCCTAGTCTTTCCAGTAAGACATTTGACAATGGTGGTGATAAGTGCTTTCCAGGGTTGCCCTATGTGTGATATGTTGAACTGGGATAGGTTGTGGATTTCACCTTCATAATTCATAGCACGAATGACTCGAAACACTTCATCGTTCTTTGGGTTAGCAACAAATTGTTCTCCTTGTGCCAACCTAGGAAGTTTAAACAGTTGTCGAAAGATGCTCAAGTTAAGTACCCTTGGTGTTTTGTTCAGTTGGAATGAGATAGTTTTTTTAGAAAGTGATGCAGTGTTCCAGAAATCGTGCATGTAGACTTCAGGAACAGAGGCAGTACATCTGAGTGTATCTCTGATGGGTGAGATGTCTAGGATATCCTTGGCGATTTTGAAAGCTGGTAAAGACGGATCAAAATCCTCTTGTAGACGATAGTTGTTCTCAGCATATGGTAGCCTGTCGCTGAGCGAAACAAATTCAAGATCACGTTGTCGTTGTTGTTCTTCTAAGATCGACATTTTCCTGCTTTGATGACATAAACACAAATGATATACACAGAACATATATATCTTAAATCTATGCCAATTTGTAGCATTTGCAGTAACACACGACGTTCATTAGCACGTTTCATTTATAGAAAAACAATAACTAGATCACGACATATGTCTATAGGTGCCACCTAACATTATGCTAGCAAGACAATCCTATTACTCATCACTACCTTATAGTGATAAAATGATATTAAAAGCTATCACAATATTACCAAGATTACACATTACAAGCTTACAAGTCATCGGAATAATAATGGTCCTAATTCCATCACAATCTATCAATCCATCGGAATCCTAACATAGCCATCGCAATGATGAAAACATCGCAATCCTATCGTAATCATGTTCTATCGCAATATCTAAGTCCATCGCAATAAGTACGATTTCATCAGAATGTTTGAGAAACCATCGCAATATGTCCCCATCGCAATACCATTACAATGCCATCGCAATAACGCATCGGAATGCATTATCGCAATATGCCATCGCAATGCGTCATCGGAATGACCCATCGCAATGAGCCATCGCAATGAGCCATCGGAATGACCCATTTCAATAGCCCATCACAATGAGCCATCGCAATGACACATCGCAATTAGCCATCGGAATGACTCATCGCAATAGCCCATCGCAATGAGCCATCGGAATGACTCGTCGCAATGACCAGCATCGCAATGAAATATCGTAATGATCATCGGAATCCGTGACAGGGATCCGATCTAAACTTTGACTTCTCAAATCCAGGAGCTTGGCAATGTTTTAAACAAAACTGGGCAAAACCATTGTGCATCTAGTCATTCTAAGCAAATCCCACTAATCAATTTACCGTTTCATCGCAAAACTCAAAAACCCTAATTTTTGGTTTGTTTGAGATGCAAAGGAAAGAGATATATGATAATAAATACAACATGAAATGATACCTAGATGAGTGAACGGATAGCACGAAATCAAAACTCAAATTTGGAAGGTCAACAATGGCGGAAAAAAACTTTTGAATGTGTCTGTTTGCGATGGTGAAGAAAGAACGGGGAGGGGGTGTAGTGTTTTGACTTGGTCAAATTTTTGCCAAATTTACACATTAAACCCCCACTTTTCAACATTTGCAAGAGTGGTCCCCCAGTTATAGTATTTGTTTAAAGTTATTAGGATTAACCAAATAAACTTAACGAAATACCAACCCGTTAACAAACACGAACACATACACTTAATGCCAAAATTCAAATAACCTAAACTTGAATGTATAATTCACAAAAGGCACACTTAGCACATAATGATGATGATGAACGGTTTATATTTTCTGGAAATCCTTTTTGAAGACCAATTTTGATTCTAAGAAGATTTAATATTTGCTCCCCCTTAACCACGGACCCGTTTTCTATTTAAAGAGCTGTAGTCAATGATTTTAAAGAAACAAATATTCATGAAGACATTATCCGGTTAAGTGATTGGTTGGAACGATTTTGGTGGGAATAAGATTTCTCTTATTTTAACAAAATCAGTGCACTGATACGTACACTAATTTGTGTTAGACCAAGTTATAAAGTAAACTTAGACCCTTACAAGATTCTAAAGTAAACCTTGCCCGAGAAAATTAATTCCCGTTGTGAGCCAACGTTTTCATAAGAAATACGTGACTTTAATGCGAAAAACGGGTTGCAGCTGAAATAACTACAAGCCATAATGGGCATGTTTTAAAAACATGTACAACTTTTATATGGACTCTATTTATGGCGCCGTGTCAATTTTAATCGACATTTCTAAGGCTGTAAATATTACCGTACTAAAAGACATGCCCGATTTTAAAAAAAAATGAAAAATATTTTTGGATTTTCTTGATTTTATATTTTTTATGGTTTTTCTATGTTTCATATTTTTGTATTTTTCTTTTGGTGGTTTAAATATATACGATAATATAAAAGATCACGATCAAAGGATACCCTAGAATAGTTTACCATCACTATTCTTCAGATTCTTCTGCCAACTCCTTAAGTGTCGCTGGGGAGAATGATTTCATGCCTAGCTTTTCGATCAAAAACTCGATACGTCCTCGATCTAAGGCCTTTGTGAATATGTCTGCCAGCTGATACTCAGTGTTGACGAAGTACAGTTCGATCACTCCATTTTCCACTTGCTCTTTGATGAAGTGGTAGCGAATGTCAATGTGCTTTGCCCGGGAATGTTGAATGTAGTTGCAGCACAGAGCAATTGCACTTTTGTTATCACAGTACATCAGGATATTGTTGAATCCAAGACCGTAGTCAGTTAATTGTGATCTCATCCAAAGAACTTGAGCACAACAGGACATAGCAATGTATTCAGCCTCTGTACTTGATATCGCAGCGCTTTTCTACCTTTTTTATGCCCAACTAACAAGTCTATCTCCAAGAAGTTGCACACTGCCAGAAGTGCTACGTCTAGTATCTTGACACCCAGCATAATCCGCATCTGCATATGAGATTAGTGCAATTGAAGAATCCTTCGGATACCACAGACCCTGATTAAGTGTTCCTTTAAGATACCGAAAGATCCTTTTCACAACATGTAAGTGCTTTTCGGTAGGCCGAGCCTGATACCGGGCACACATGCATATAGCAAGTTGCAAATCAGGCCTGCTAGCAGTCAGATAGAGAAGGGTGCCGATCATTCCATGGTAAAGTTTAGGATCGACAGCTATCCCTTCCTTGTCTTCATCTAACTTGGATCTCTCCACCATTGAAGTATCCACGGGGTCACAGTTTTCAAAATGATACTTCTTTAATGATTTAAGAGCAAATTTGGATTGATTAATGAAGATGCCTCTGGGATTCTGAGAAATTTGCAACCCTAAGAAGAATGAAATTTTTCCCATCATCGACATCTTAAAACGTATGGATATAATTTTCTCAAAATGGTCAGACAATCGTTGATTTGTAGCAGCAAATATTATATCATCAACATAAATTTGTACCAGTATCATGTCGTTGTCCTCCTTGAGAATAAATAATGTTGGGTCCACTTTGCCTTTGGAGAAGCCTTTTGAAATGAGATACGACGATAAAAGATCATACCACGCGCGTGGAGCTTGTTTCAACCCATAAAGAGCCTTTTTGAGCTTGTACACGTGATTAGGATACTCCGAGTTGACGAATCCATTCGGCTGGCTTACGTAGACATCTTCCCTTAATTCACCATTGAGAAATGTCGTCTTAACATCCATTTGGTAGACGATCATGTTCATATGAGCAGCATAAGCAATGAATAGTCTAATTGCCTCCAATCGTGCCACGGGAGCAAAGGATTCTTCAAAGTCAATACCCAAAGCTTGTTTGTAACCTCTAGCAACCAATCTAGCTTTGTTCTTCAGCACTCAACCTAACTCATCGAGTTTAACCTTATATACCCACAACAATGTAAGGATTTCAACGTTGCTGGGTAAAGGAACTAATTCCCACACTTCAAGACGTTGAAACTCATTAAGTTCCTCTTGCATGGCTTCAATCCAAGATGATTTAGTCATGGCTTGTTGCCAGTTTTTAGGTTCAGTGTCGGAAAGAAATGCATCAAAGTAGCAATATAATGCATGTTCTTGGAGTTGGTGGCGTGTTAAGACTGGTCGATTGATGTCACCAATAATATTGCGGATTGGGTGATCCTTTGTCCATTTGGTGTTATGATTTTCAATCCTAGGTGGTCGGGAGTGAACGATTGCAGGAGCTTCCTCTGAGGTAGACGCACTGTTAAGGTCTTCAGGTATTTGTGAACCAAAGAAAGGAAGCTCTTGTAAGTGAGCAATTTTCAAATCGTGATCATAGGGATCCTCTTCAACATCATTAGGAACAAGTGGGGGTGATGATTCAGGTGTAGTTTGTAAATTGGTGGGGGAAGGGACATCTGGTTCAAGAGTAACAGTAGATGTCTCGGGCTGATTTCCATTATCTTGAGCAACAACTTCGGGAAACGGAGCTACTGCTGCAGGTGCTGGAGAATCATTACTAGGTGAATCATAGAATTCATCAAACATAGGTTGAAATAACTCATCCCACTCGGACCTTGTAGGTGGTATAAATGATGGAGAAGTAGGATTGTTGGGAGTTAATCCGGAACTGATGGTATCGGTTCCCATCTCATGTAATGCGGGTTCAGAGTTGTGTTGCTCAGAAGCCATCGCTGTCAGCTCATCAAAATCGGCATCCAAAGTTTCTACTATCTTGCCAAGACGACGGTTATAAATCCGGTAAGCTTTCTTTGCAGGCGAGTAACCAATGAAAATTCCAATATCAGCCTTCGGTTGAAGTTTTCCCAAATTCTCACTATTTGTATTTGGATAACACAGTGCACCAAACACATGAAGAAATGAAATATCGGGTTTGTGTCCATGAAGTAGCTCATATGGAGTTTTACCATGGCATTTACGGGTGATGGAGCGGTTTTGGGTATAACATGCGGTTGCCACTGCTTCAGCCCATAAGAATAAAGGAGCATTCTCATAAATCAACATAGTTCTAGCAGCTTCCATAAGTGTACAGTTACGTCTTTCCACGACACCGTTTTGTTGTAGAGTGAGGGCAACAGAAGTTTCATGTGAAATACCTACCTTTTCATAACAGTCTCGTAGAGTTTGATTAACGAACTCAGTTCCATTATCAGTGCGAATGCGGCGAACAGTAGCATGAAGACGTACTTGGATCATTTTTACGAAAGTAATAATATACTCTGGTGCTTGATCCTTAGATGCTAAAAATTTTACCCATGTAAACCTTGAGAATTCATCCACCATGACGAGGATGTATTTTCTACCACTCACACTAGCCGTACGCATTGGCCCGCAAAGATCCATGTGCAAAAGATACAGTGGTTCTTGGTTAGTGTCTTCTGCTTTAGGTTTGTATGATTTCTTGGTGCTTTTCCCCAAAGAACACGAGGAACATAAATGATCCTTGTCGAACTTAAGTTTTGGAAGACCACGAACAAGTTCGTTTTTAGCCAAATGGTTTATAGCATCAAAGTTAAGATGAGATAACCGGCGATGCCACAATCATGACTTGGTCTTGGATGCTTTGGAGAGAAGGCATACAGGAGATTATCCCCTCGAGAACCCTTTAACAAATCATTTCCTGCAAGATCGCGAATAAAGCAAGTATGTTGTCGAAAAGCCACCTCAAGGTTTGAATCGCAAAATTGTCCCACTGAAAAATAGATTGTGACCAAGTCCCTCCACATAATAAACCCTTGAAATCGTAACATTCCCAATTTGGTATTCACCATAACCCATGATCTTCGCAATATGGTCGTTGCCGAATTTAACCGTTCCTAGAAACTTGTTGACAAAATTTCTGAGCATCGAGCGATCTACGGTCATATGCTTTGAGCATCCAGAGTCCAAGTACCAGAGGATGATTTGGACCACCTGAAAATATCACCAGACAAGGACGATGTATCGGAATCTAGTAGTTCCTCTGTGTTAGCAGGTATAGATATAATTATCTTAGATTTGCTAACCGAAGAATTCTTAGGCTTCCAAACATGCTTCTTAAATGCCGGCTTAGATTCTAGTTGTCTAAGATCCTGAGGTACCTCTTCACTGGTAGGCACAATAGTGGGGGCAGGCCTAGTTAAAGGGCGCATTTTCCATTTCTTAGTGCTAGTGTTCATATTTAAAAGACGCAGAGACCTAACTTCCATGGATGTGATCCTAGTTAAAGGGAACTTAGTTCCATTAGCAGTAAAGGTCCTTGATATGAGTGATTTTACTCATATCATTTGTATCTATAAACAACCAAATAAGTGCATTAAATGTATCAATATTGCCTTGTATTTGCATGTTTCTTGTTTTTATGTGTGTAGGTACCAAGATCGCGAAAACCGGCAAGAACAACACGAGTTTGAAGAAAAAGATCAACAATGCCAAAAATCGAGCTCGTCTTTAGCGGATTTAATCTAAGATGAAGTTTATTGGGCTTGTGGGTCCCACGTTTGGGTATTGGGCCCAAAAGCCCAAAAAGGAATTTAAGTTATCTACTTTGAGGATTAAAAGCCCAAGTTTTGGCCCAATTAACTAAATTTTATTCGGATAAAGGGGCTTGGTTCAAATCTTAAAAGCCCATTAAACCCATCAATGGACGGTGAAAGAGTTTTAAATACTCTTTTTGGGTCAAACATATTAACTTCACACGTTTTTATTCACTTACACATTCATCTCACCACTTTTCGATATCCTCACACACAATAAAATAACCATTCGTTATTTCCTATGCAGCCTTTTATCTTCATCTTCCATCCCAAAAACCAGTAACACTATTTCACTATTCACAAAACCCTAAGCAAATAAATCATCACAAAAATAAGGGGGTTTTGTTCACACGGGTTATTCACACGCATGGGGAATTAATTCCCCATGTTTTCGGAAGGCAGAAATGGAAGGAGTGGATAGCATCTTTGACGTGGCAGCATGTGATTGGGCTTGATACATCATCCATCCTCAATTATCCAATGAAATCATTCCAAGTCAGCTTGGAGAAAGCACAAGAAACACAAATCCCCTCCACCGTGGCAATCCGTGTGACCAAGAGCTATCCACAGCCTTTAGATCAAGTTTCTTGGAAGAAAGAGAAGAAAGATGCCGAATGAAGGGTCGGATTGATTCCTCATCTCTAACAAACTCACCCCCAACACCTCGGGTTCAGCCTATATAAACCCCCTCTTTTCATTGTAATCATCATCCTTTTCTTTACTTAATGTTATAATGTTTAAATAGATAGGAAAATTGTATTTCTCTTTTTAATGGTTTTGTAACGATTCTCAGTGTTTAATAAAAGTTGTTTTTTTATTTAAGTTTCAATTTGTCTGGTTACTTTACTGATATATTTTTATTACAATTTTCTCCTGATAATCTGTTTAATATTATAAACATATTAATTGATTAAAGTTTATACCATAGCTTTGATTAATTAAATTAAAGTGAGATTTGGATTTGAAATCAAACCCTACTGGTTTGATTTGTAAAAATGGTTCGAGTTGTTCAACCTGTAGAAACTAGAAGGGGGGTTGAATAGTTTCTAGTTAGTTTTCAAAACATTTCGGCTTAATCCACTGTGTGCGGTTCCTTATGTGTACCCGCGGTTCCTTATCAATAAAGAACCGTCGGTCCATTTATGAATCCGCCGACAGTGGACGAAACTGTTTATTACATGTTTAAACTTTGACAATCCTTTGTATCAAATTCTCGATCAAGCTTGACTAGATATGAGATGTGTTTGATTGAAAGATAAATACTACAAGTAAGTAAACACACAAACACATCAAATAAAGAGTACATCAAGCAATAGTCTAAACACTAAGCACACACGTACTAAGCATAAGCTTTTCCGCAACTAGGATGTTTAGACTAAGTTATGTACAGTTGACCATAATCTAAAGACGAAGCGCACACGTACTAAGCCATAGCTTTTCCACAACTTAGATGTTTAGATTATGAGATGCACACAACATACAACACAAGTATGCAACTATAAATACATCTACAAAGGTAAAGACATAAATGTAAAAGAAAGTACCGACACGATGATTTATAGTGGTTCGGTCACGAAGCTCCTCTTCGCCCTACTCCACTCCTCGAGTACACCTTACTAGAGAGTTACTTCACTAGTCAACAAACTCCTTAAGGTGGAGAAACCATACACAACGTCGCTTATCCAATTTACGACTCTAAGCTAAAAGTCGAGTCCTGATATTAGGTAGGACCAATCTACACAACGTCGCCCACTTCACCATTTAACGACACAAGGCTAGATGTCGAGTTCTAATCGAAAGCTAGAACCAATCTTCATGACTCTTCACTTTGAAGCTAAGTGAGAACTTCACACAACACAACTACTAATCACTTTCAAGTTTAGTGAGAACTCACAAGACACAACCACATCACTTTAGAGTTTAGTGAGAACTACCTAGACACAACCACATCACTTTAGAGTTTAGTGAGAACTACCAAGACACAACCTAATCTACCCACTAGTTATGTTTTATGGCCCAACATAACAAACCTTGTGTTTTATGGCCTAAACACATAAACCATATAGATCTAAGCACACAACACATAGATCTATAACTCTAACACTATATCCAAGTACTAACAAGACTTGGATCTACACAACTAACACCTAATCCAAGGATACCCATCACTTGGATATTCTACCCTTACAAACACATCCAAGTGTACCCAACACTTGGATCTTCTAAATATACATAGTAGGAAGACTAAAAACATAACTTAGATCTATAGAAGGATAGATCCTCATCATGTAGTGAACCCAACACTTCATAGTGATGAAAGTGTTCTTCTCTTTGCACTTGAGGAGATTGAGGATAGAATCACATCTTAAACATGATTAATCAAAACTAACTAATCAAGGATCTAAGATGGTTTTGAAAGAAACTGTGCAAAAAGGGTTGAAAGAAAACCTGGAAATGATCCACTATTTATAGGACAACATTGCAACGGTCAAAAACACCCGCGGTTCCTTATCTCTACCCGCGGTACCTTATCAATAAGGAACCGCGGGTTCCTTTAAGGAACCTCCGCGTCGGAGTCCGTGCAAATTTGTCCTTTAGTGGGGATATGCCATCTGGGTAGTTTATACCCTCAAAGGATATTCTTTTAGCATATGGAATATGCCAAATTCAAATTTCCATTTTCTTTTTAATAAAACATTTTCTTAAAAATAAAGTTAATTAAAATCTTTTGTCACATTTGATTAAAATGTGAGTTTTAAGAAAATATTAATCCTTGATCATTTAGTTAGGTTAATGACATGTTTGTACATACCTTGAGTGATTCATGCCGAATGCAGTCTTGGAGGTGTCGAGAGAAGTATACGAATGTATTCTTGAGTGATTACGAGTACCTTAACATTTTACATAATGTATTGCGAATTATACGTTTGTCATCAACAAAATACAAAGAGATTATATCGACAAAGCATCGTAATGTTTGCACTAACAATCTCCCCCTTTTTGATGATGACAAACAAGTAAACCGCAACACATATTAAAATGCATAAGTTACTCGTTTACACTTACTTCTCCCCCTTTTGTCGAATCAAAAAGGTAGTCAACGTATTGAAGAAGAGAAGAATCAACGTCGAGAGAGCACACGTCCAAAGTGGTAGACATCGATAGCACGTCCTTCGAAGAGGAGAAGAATTAACGTCACACGAGCTTGCATCCAAAAGGTAGATCATCATTAGTGGTCATCGGTTGAGAGGCAAGAATCCAAACTGTAAACCCATCATCCAAGAATATTGAGCTTGCGTCATCCTAGTGAAGTCTTCAATCACCATAGTTTAACTAACTCCATGCATAATAAAATGCTTATCTTCAAGATTCCAAAATTCATTACTAGCAAGATATTCGATGAATGATCGCAAATGTAATGACTTGAACTCTTTCAAATGCTCCCCCTTGCTTAAGACACCAACAAAGCAAGAATAGTGACGAGCTACCAAAATGGGTTAGAAGTGTCCTACAAAACAAGGTTAGTAGACAAGAGCATATATAAAAAGAGGATGATAAACAAGTCGTTTGCACAAACAATGACAAGCATTGAAGAAAGAAGTGTGCACGCGATGCTATCAACAAAAAAATAAAAAAATAAAGGAGAGGATCGTGACAAGATCAATTCACAATTCTTGGAATAGAGATAGAAAAGAAACATCCATACCAATTGTAATGATAATATGTCAAAGGGTAAAAGGCTTAGAATTTTTGGAATCACCCAAGAAAATTCAAGATTTAACCATCAACTCTCAAAAAACCAAGGAGAGGATTTTGAGGAAATCAATTCAAAATTGTTGGAATAGAGGTAGAAAAGAAACATCCAAGAATTTGAAGATATCATCTCAAGGGGTTAAAAACTTAGAATTGATGGAATCACCCATACCAATTGTAAATTTTAACCGCAATCAACTCTCAAAAAGAGGAACAAAAATATCTCAACCTAGAGACATTTTTGACCAAAAAAAAATCAAAAGCGGATAAATCGACGCTTTAAGAAAAAATCGGGATATAGGGCATTATAGGCAAAGATGCGTATGAATGTCGACACCAGATGGTGTTTAGCATACGATAAACTACATGCTCAAAGTTTCGTAGCTCTTCTCAATCATTATGGATGTTCAAAGAACAATTTCATGATGAGGAAAGGGTAAGGCTCGACTCAACTTAGTTTAGAAAGACTAGAAGAAAGAGACTCGACTTAGTAGAGCATGATTAAAATGAATTGAGAGAGACTCAACAAAGAAGTTAAGGATAACTTCACAAATTGATTCATGAATACTATACCTTAGAAGGTGATAGTGAAATCTCGAAAGAAAATGAGAGAAGAAACTCAAAAGAAGCTCAAGAAGACATGAAGAGTTAGTACAAAATCAAACACATAATCAAGTAAGAACATATGATAATTCATGCAATGCCTAATGAAGTCTACAATAAACCAATGTAGAGAAGGTGCGCAATTAACATATATGGAATGCAAGAAACAAGATTACTTAAAAAGAGAAGACTAAGTAAAACATGTTAGCATGTAGCATTTAAGGACATGCATGAGTTAGACACGTCTAAGAGATATTATATCGGAATTGCTTGACAAAGACAAAACCTTTATAATAAGCATGCATTCATTAACTAATCAATTAAGCATATAGCATACGGACAAGCAAGAAGATATATAAGCAAGTCATCTATCTAGATATCACAAATCAAGCTACATATAATGTAAATCTCCAAGAAGATTCCTAATTCTTATTAGTTTAAGAAAAGGACTCAAAATAAGAGAAAAGAAAAAAAAACATAATAACAACAAGATCCAAGACTCAATGAAAAATCATGTTGAAAAACATGAAAGGAAATACAAGAGAATAAAGATCATATAAAGATGTATGAAACTCAAGCCTAAAACTTAAGCATAATTTTAATCCTAGTTACACTAGAAATCTAAGATTTGCTTAAATTGGATGTCTTAGCAATAAGCGATTCACATGCTTAAATGAAAGACAAGGGTGGTGGCGGAATTTGGTGGGGTGAAAGGTGAAGTCACCAAGGGTTCAACAAAGTCATTCATAATGGGAATGCTTTGGATGGGTTGAGTTTGGGTAGTCACATCCAAGAAAGTACTTGGAGTGAAGGGTGAGGTTAGCTCATTCATTCTAGATTGGAATGAAGAGGAGGTAGAACCATGAGAATGGTTGGTACCATGTGTTGAGGTAGTCTTGCATGGTGTAAGAGGTGGTGAGGATGATGAAGAGATGAGAATTGGAACCATCTCATTCTTGGGTGTGTGAAAGGGTGAAGAGTTAAGTTTGGGTAACTTAATCTTAAATTTGAGGTGCCTCTTTGAAGAGGAGGTTTTAGGTGAATTAGAGGTTCTTGTAGAAAACATGGTAGTAATGGGTGGTTTAAGGGGTAAATGATGAATGGTTTGAGGTGTGAAGAACATGGCTAACAAGGAGGGTTTAAAAGGGTGAGGGGATGATCCAAACTAGTAAAGGGTTAAAAAGGGAAAACCCAAGATATTTTGGGAGTGTTCAAAGGTTTGAAACAAAGATTCCAAAGGGTGTTGGAACAATTGGGAAGTTTCAGAAAACCCGAATAAGGAAGCACTGTACGCGGTTCCTTATCTATACCGGCGGTTCCTTATCAATAAGGATCCGCGGCCTATATATATGGAACCGCCTATAGAGGCAGTGTTTTGGTGGTAAGGGAAGATTTTCCAATTCAGCAAATCCTAATGTTCTAGTCTAACTTATCATAAAGTCATGCTTAAGAGCAATAAAAAATAGAACACACACAAAGGAAAGACACATAGGTTCAATTAGCACGTAAGAAGAAAGCTAGGAAAAACCTAATGGCTACAAAAGAAAAAGACTCCTAATGACATACAAAGTTCATCAAAGTAAACTATCATTAGTCATATATAGGAAGAGACATTTAATCATTTTAGAGAATGAGTATGAGACTATCACTAGAGGTGCCCAGTTAAGGCTAAACACGACCATTTTTACGAGTTATACACCAACTCAACTTCCCACATGGAAGTAATTTAACCGTTAGGTAAAATTAAGATCCTAGTGCATAAATTCTCTAGTAGTCATTCTCAAGTTAGACAAAAGGTAATTCCAACATTTGCCTAATAAAGTTTAGCAAGGATGAAACTTGCATGGCGACACATTGCATGACCTAATGAGGGTTAAGAATGCACCATTGCATATCTTGTCAAACAAGTCTAGTTAAGGTTATTTACCTTAATAGCTGAGGCCAATAACTTTGAAGTGTATAAACAAAGTTTACACAAACCAAAGGAATACTCTTGATTGGTCTTTTGGAAATGACACATTTATAAATTACATAGCAATGTAAATTACCTGAGTATTTCGGATGAAACATCCAAGTTATCAAACCGACTCTATTGTGCATTATAAGTAATTATTAAACAAAATATGTCTAACAATTTGAACAAGTAGATTCAATATAACACCATCAACACAAGTGTGAGTTATGATCCGATGTATATTATTAATAAACCACATTCATGTCTACACTAAAAAACATGTCAATTAGATTCGATAATGATACCAATCATAGTTTGAATAATGCATTGATATTTAATCGAAATCTTTCTTGATTCCCACAAACACTCTTTTAAGAGAAAATAGCTAAGATTTTCAAAGGGTGTTTCATGTTTTATAGTGAGACATTTATCTGCTTGAACTAATAACACAATGATCGAGTAAGACGACCCAAATCAATAGATTTGATAAGCTCCCAAAGCTTTCAAACCTAAGAGTGTTAATAAACATAACGAGGTGTACATGATGTTTATATAACATATGTAAACCTAGAGATGTTGATCCTATATGCAATGCACAAATAATGTTACAACTAAAATGCAACAAATCTAGCATACATCCTAATTAGGAAAAACTAGATACTAACAAATACCAAGCAAGGCACAAGAGACTAGACATATAAGCAATACTACTACAAATAGCAAGGAACACTTAATAATGTCTACATATAATAATAACACACAAGGAAACACACACAAACAATTAACTTAACATATAAAAGCATTCGTCCATGTTTTGAGTGTTAGATATACCAACGTATACATAGCTTGATCTTATTTGAAAATAGTTTTCGACACATTTCAAAATTTAATTAAGTTGAACACTTTATAAATATATCAATTTACAAAGATATAAAAACAAAAGATGTCCAACTTAATATAAAAGAGTAAAACACAAGTTTTACGACAAACCGAGACTCAATACTTTAGACAAAGTATAGAACTTATAAAACATTTAAATTTTAAAGTTTGAATGAAGGTTTGGAAGAATTTTCAATTGAAATAAAACTCAATTACGTTCGAAACGCCGGGTGGCACGACTTCTACGGACTTATGGTTGATTTTATATGATTTTCAAAGTTTGTAAAAATCTGAGTCAGACTGGCCGCGGTTCCTTATTGATAAGGAACCTCGGGGAAGAGATAAAGAACCGCGTCCAGAGGGAAAAAATGGGGTTTTTGGCCAAAATCATTTGGTAACTTTTTGGAAGGACTTAGGACTCTAAAAAATCATTTTAGACACATAGAACTCGTATTTTAGAGTTAATTATGACATAAAAGATTTTTATACTTCCAAACATGAAAAGATTTAATTCAAGCTATTATACAAAGTTTATTTAACACCAAAACTTGTACGAATGAAACAACAAAACACATTTCATAAGTAATCACTCTTCATGAACAATTTGATACAAAGATCGTCTCTATTTTTAAAAACCGTTTTCATTTTAAAAACCATTTGTTTTGAAAAAGAGAGCAAAGATCGATCCAAGCTTTAAGGTACAATATACTTCAAAGATCTTGAATAACCTCGCTCTGATACCAATTGTAGAAACTAGAAGGGGAGGTTGAATAGTTTCTAGTTTATTTTCAAAACATTTCGGCTTAATCCACTGTGTGCGGTTCCTTATGTGTACCCGCGGTTCCTTATCAATAAAGAACCGCCGGTCCATTTATTGAACCGCCAACTGTGGACGAAACTGTTTATTACATGTTTAAACTTTGACAATCCTTTGTATCAAATTCTCGATCAAGCTTGACTAGATATGAGATGTGTTTGATTGAAAGATAAATACTACAAGTAAGTAAACACACAAACACATCAAATCAAGAGTACATCAAGCAATAGTCTAAACACTAAGCACACACGTACTAAGCATAAGCTTTTCCGCAACTAGGATGTTTAGACTAAGTGATGTACACTTGACCATAATCTAAATACGAAGCACACACGTACTAAGCCATAGCTTTTCCGCAACTTAGATGTTTAGATTATGAGATGCACACAACACACAACACAAGTATGCAACTATAAATACATCTACAAAGGTAAAGACATAAATGTAAAAGAAAGTACCGACACGATGATTTATAGTGGTTCGGTCACGAAGCTCCTCTTCGCCCTACTCCACTCCTCGAGTACACCTTACTCGAGAGTTACTTCACTAGTCAACAAACTCCTTAAGGTGGAGAAACCATACACAACGTCGCTTATCCAATTTCCGACTCTAAGCTAAAAGTCGAGTCCTAATATTAGGTAGGACCAATCTACACAACGTCGCCCACTTCACCATTTAACGACACAAGGCTAGATGTCGAGTTCTAATCGAAAGCTAGAACCAATCTTCACGACTCTTCACTTTGAAGCTAAGTGAGAACTTCACACAACACAACTACTAATCACTTTCAAGTTTAGTGAGAACTCACAAGACACAACCACATCACTTTAGAGTTTAGTGAGAACTACCTAGACACAACCACATCACTTTAGAGTTTAGTGAGAACTACCAAGACACAACCTAATCTACCCACTAGTTATGTTTTATGGCCCAACATAACAAACCTTGTGTTTTATGGCCTAAACACATAAACCATATAGATCTAAGCACACAACACTTAGATCTATAACTCTAACACTATATCCAAGTACTAACAAGACTTGGATCTACACAACTAACACCTAATCCAAGGATACCCATCACTTGGATATTCTACCCTTACAAACACATCCAAGTGTACCCAATACTTGGATCTTCTACATATACATAGTAGGAAGACTAAAAATATAACTTAGATCTATAGAAGGATAGATCTTCATCATGTAGTGAACCCAACACTTCATAGTGATGAAAGTGTTCTTCTCTTTGAACTTGAGGAGATTGAGGATAGAATCACATCTTAAACAAGATTAATCAAAACTAACTAATCAAGGATCTAAGATGGTTTTGAAAGAAACTGTGCAAAAAGGGTTGAAAGAAAACCTTGAAATGATCCACTATTTATAGGACAACATTGTAACGGTCAAAAAAAACCGCGGTTCCTTATCTCTACCCGCGGTACCTTATCAATAAGGAACCGCGGGTTCCTTTAAGGAACCTCCGCGTCGGAGTCCGTGCAAATTTGTCCTTTAGTGGGGATATGCCATCTGGGGTAGTTTATACCCTCAAAGGATATTCTTTTAGCAAATGGAATATGCCAAATTCAAATTTCCATTTTCTTTTTAATAAAACATTTTCTTCAGAATAAAGTTAATTAAAATCTTTTGTCACATTTGATTAAAATGTGAGTTTTAAGAAAATATTAATCCTTGATCACGTAGTTAGGTTAATGACATGTTTGTACATACCTTGAGTGATTCATGCCGAATGCAGTCTTGGAGGTGTCGAGAGAAGTATACAAATGTATTCTTGAGTGATTACGAGTACCTTAACATTTTACATAATGTATTGCGAATTATACGTTTGTCATCAACAAAACACAAAGAGATTATATCGACAAAGCATCGTAATGTTTGCACTAACACAACCGATTCGAGATGGTGATGTTTTTGGAGCACGGTGGTTTTGATTTAGTTTTTAAGTAGGCTCAGCGCCTCACTTCGTCCCAAAGGCTATCTCCAAAAAGGTTCACTTCTATTTTTAGTGTTCAAGTTTATTTTAGATTAAATTTGACTAAATGATTATGAGATTTAGTTTAATGTTTAAGGTATAATCATCTAGACTAATTTGGTTTGTGAACTGTTATATTTTTAGGTTTTAAATCTGTTTACTATTAGTTAGGTTAACTGTTTAAATGAATGTATGGATTTGTGATTTGATGAAATGGGATAAATAAGGATGTAAAACCCGCATGCTTTTACCATGAATAGTACCCTTAAGATCGTACGTACTAGATTAAAACTTTCCTATTATAGCATGATTACGATTACGTGTTAGGATTTTACGTATTACGTACGTGTTAAAACACGATAAGTATTTACTACGCACGAGCACGTAATAATTATTTGACAATAATTAATCACGAACATGCGATCATGATATCATGAACGTAATTAAATCACGAACTATTATTAATTACATATATATATTTATTACGAGCGTAAATAAATATATTAATTCACGGTAATTATTTAACGAGAACACATAAAACGCGAACACAAATAATCACGAACGAGTAACTAAACATCGAGACACGGAAAACGGTACGGGTATCCCATGTGGAGCCCCTACCCGCGGCAACAAGGGATAAATGGGCCAAGCCCATTTCAGTTTTCACAAAAGGGGGTTAAGGGAAAAACACTACTCATATTTTTTTTACAGAAGATTTTAGAAAAACCTAAAAGTTCTTCCTCCTCCTCCTTTTTCTTTTTGGCCGCCACCCTCAAACACACCAAGAAGGTGTTCATTGATCTTTGATCTTGGATTTATTGCTAGTGTTCGTGTTTGTTCATCGTTGTTTAGATCCACACATTCGGTAATTCTTTTAAACCCTTTTCTTTTGATTTAATCTTTTAAATAATTATGATCATGTTATGTTTTTTTTATAAAACCTAATTAAATAATAAATCTAACATGAAATTGGTTTTGGTATAAATCAAAAAGGGATGTTTAAGGGGTGTTTGTTCTTGGCCACGCCTAAACCGAACCCGAGAGGGTCTCGGTTTGGCCATTTGACCACCACCGAGACCATATGGTCCCGGTTGGTTGGTGTGGGTCCCACGGCAGCATCAAGACAAGGGTAACCCCGAGTTGGTTCGAGGTATGGTGTCGATTTCATGTCCGGTTCACGGTTCTTAGTCAAGATCCGGTTCACGGTGTATGTTAAGATTATTTTTCTTTTATGATCTTATGTTAAAATTAAACTAATAACATGACATGATTAATTTAATAACATGACTTAGGTTATTTTAATTATTAAAATCATGAAATTATTAACCTAAGTATTTTATATTTTTAGACTTATAAATTAATTAATTATTTAAAAACCATGGTTATAATTAATTAATTAACATGACTTAGGTTATATTATTAATAAATAATAACACATGTTTTAACTTAAGTATTTAACTTTATTTAATTAAAAACATGATATACTTTAATTAAATATTTTAACCTATAGTTTATTTTCATTGCATGAAATAATTAATAAACTATACATTATATCATATGACTTGGAAAATAATCATGAAAACACTTAGGCTTATATACTTAGCTTATTCAACCAGCTTATTTCTAATTATGGAAACTTCTATTTTTAAAAACTTATTTAAAAAAGGCAGCTAATCTATTTATGGAAACATTCTATTTTTAGAAACTTATTTATTTCAGGCAGCTAATCTATTTATGGAAACTTATTTAAATAAGGCAGCTAATCTATTTATGGAAACTTTCTATTTATAAAAACTTATCTATTTTAAGCAGTAATTCTATTTTTGGAAACTTTCTATTTTTTGAAACTTTCTATTTTTGGAAACTTTCTATTTTTGGAAACTTTCTATTTTTGGAAACTTTCTATTTTTGGGAACTTTCTATTTTTGGAAACTTTCTATTTTTGGTAACTTTCTATTTTTGGAAACTTTCTATTTCTGGAAACTTTCTATTTTAGGAAACCTGCTATTTTTGGAAAGTTACTTATTATTACACAGTAAGTATAATAATACATGAAATACCAGAAGTACTTAATCAGAATAAACAGAATATAAGATAAACACAGTTTAAGGCTTAAAGACAGTAAAACATGATAAGAACACATAAAATAAGCTAAGACATGACATAAAACCAGCTACGTATTTAGTAAGCAGATACTCATTCATGTATGTATTTATGTAGCATTAGTGATACGGAAGTAGGATTCCTCTCAGTTCATCTTCTTCGTTCACTGGACATAAGGTACGGATTCCCGTCCTTTCAGTATGGACATTCTTTCCTTATTAGGATTCCCCGTATGCAGCCAAATGTTTTCCCGTAGTATAAGTATGTGTTTGAATTGCTTATGTTTAGTTTAGAATACCTATATCCATATACATGCATGACCAGTTTCACCTAGTTATGGAGGTACCATAACCATAACATTAGAGGCACTGATCTTATGACTTCACCACGGCGGAGTGATTGCTCGTGGCGTCCCTTCAGCTTTTGGCCATTTATATTATATTTATCATGTGGGGCGTATGGGTGCATCCTAGTTACATGTTTTCAGTCAGGATTTCATGGAGAATGTGGTGTGTGCCTTGCATCCTTCACAAGGAGCTGATCCCTCCTACCCAAAAACCAGTATATTAAATTAGAGGCAGCCCCTCTAATTTGCATGATGAGGTCACCCCTCCAAGTATTCATGCACGGTGGATTTTCATGACCTATATTGGCTAATGGTAAAATATGATAAACAGTTTTTACAAGATAAACATAAGGATTTTCAAACTATAAAACCAGTTTTATCAAGACTTAACCAGGTTACTCGGGACTTAGTTTCTTCCGTTGTTATATGTTATATGCTTATCCTATTCATGCTTTATTGTACATCCGTGCACTAAGCGTATTGCTCAGCCGTTTTCCTTTTCTATGTTCCCAAAACGGCAGGTACTCAGGGACGCTCGTAGACTTTAAGAGTATGTACATATGGACTGGAAGCTTTCTAGCCTTTCTTTACTTTATGCGTTTCCTTTCTTTTGATACATTGCTATGGACATTGTTTAGTCATTTCCTTTACTATACTTATGTTTGTGTGTGATGAGATTTACATTTGGACTACCGATGTTTGATTCCGGTATTTTTCTTTTATGGTCATGTAATGTTTAGACATTTTTCCTTGTATGCTTTGATGACACGCCATTACTGCATGTGACATTTCCATTATCAAAATGGGGTGTTACAATTATGGTATCAGAGACAAGGCTTCGACCTGTAGGCTCTCAAATATGACCTGTGATTAGTGGGTAGTCACTACGGTCTCCCTAGAACTGACAGTTGTTTTCATGCATTCATCATTTTTAAGCATACATATATATGTCATTGTCGCAGATTTATGACTAAGTAATGGTTGGTACAGGACTGGCCCTATTTAGTCGCATGTGTTTTATCGAAACTTTTAAATTTGGGACCGACCCACATGCGTCCCCTCGACATGTCTTTTGTTTTGGGTGAACTGACCATAGGCGTTCACTCTCGAGCTTACAAAGGTTTTCATAAAACTGCATCATGCATTCATACACAAAGATTTTCTTGCATAAAATTTTTATCTTGAAATTTTGGTATAATTTTTTTTTTCATGTATAGATATTTTATGTTTTGATCTGTTTAATCATATGTTTTATGTTATACTGTCAGATGGTTCTCACACGCGAACAGAAACAACTCAATGTTGCAATTCAAGCTGCTATGCAAGCTTTGCTTCCTCAACTGAGGAATGACATCAGGGATGAAGTTCAAGCTGCCAACAATCAGCAGCATAATCAGGCACCTCCTCCTCCTCCTCTAGTGACATTTGCAGTATGGCTGGAGAGATTCAACAAGCTCCGTCCTCGAGCTTTTGAGAAGACAGATAGCCTCAGTGATGCTGAAAGCTGGTTGGCTAACATCGAGAAGATTTTCAATGCTATGGATTGTGACCCCGCATACAAGGCGAGGTTGGCATGCTATCGGTTCGAAGGCGATGTGCTTAATTGGTGGTTAGCATTGATGCAATCTGAAGGTGGTGACGAGTGGGTTGCTGGTTTGACTTGGGCTCAGTTCAAGGATAGGGTGATGGAGCAGTTCTTTCCCAAGGCTGAGCAGGACAAGCTCAAGAGAGAGTACCGTGGGATCCGACAGAGAGCTGGGGAGATTAGCAACGAGTTTATGCAGCGCTTTCTTCGCTTAGCTGGTTTCCTTGGTGCGGCATCAGGTACTCCTGAAGAGTAGGCACACCACTTTAGGTGGGCTCTTCGCACATCGGTCGCGAACAATCTGGTGTGTACTACGTTCAACACTGTAGCACAAGTGCCCGATGCAGCACGTAAGCTGGAGATGCTGTAAGAGAGAGATGAGTTCGGGGAAGCTGACAGAACCGACAAGAGGTAATCATCGTATTTAAGCGGTGATCAATGCGTATACTTCCATATGTGTCAATTATTCATCTCTTTAAATGTATCTTCCAGGCAGAAAACTAGGGACCGGTCTCAGCCGGCTACTCAGGAACAGCCTCATCAGCCCAAGGGAAACGGTCAGACTAACGACCGTTCTGCTACGGATAGGCGTGGCGGTAATGATAATTACCGTAACAACGCTGGACACTCCAACAGCAGCAGGTCCTAATACTTACGCAATTTCCTTACGACTTCATGTTATATCTCATATTCTGACACTTTAGCAAAACTTCTACTAGGAACCATGGAAACGGTAGGGACCAGAACTAGAGAGGTTCACAGCCTAGCCGTCCAGCTATCACTGGTATTCAATCTTACGATTATCCGCATTGTCCTTTGTACCCTATTATCATGTCTTATGTAAAATGTTTTATCAGGTTCCCAGCCAGCCAGAGCACCTGCTGGAGGATTCACTCATCATCTTTGCTCTACTTGCCACCGTAGGCACCCAGGGCCATGTCACCGTAACACTGACGCATGCTTCAAGTGTGGTCTTCCTGGCCATATCATGAAGGATTGTCGTAAGGGCGAGATGGAGGGTACATCAGGACATGCTGATTCCAAGCCGCCTCCTACTACCGGGCGTGTCTACACGACATCTCGAGACCAGGCCAACAAGTCTACAGGTACCATCACTAGAATCTTGTATATGTATGGTCAAGCTGCATGTGTTCTTTTCGATACGGGTGCTATGCACTCATTTATTTCTACTGCTTATGCTAAGAACATTAGGATGCTCCCCATGCCACTAGAAAATAGGCTTACTATTTCCACGCCTTTGAGGGACTCTGTATTAATCACTCATGTATACAAGAGTCTTCCCCTAGAATTTGACGATAAGGTTCGACCTGTTGACGCACTTTTGTTGGACATGAATGACTTCGACATGATTTTGGGCATAGATTGGCTATCCAAGCATCATGCTACCATAGATTGCCATTCATATCGAGTTATCTTCGGTGATGTTAATGCACCAGAGTACATTCATAACGGGTTTATACCCGGACGGTCTGTACAAGTCATATCTACCCTGCAAGCGCGTGCACTACTGTCACATGGCTGCGATGGTTATCTAGCTACGGTTTGATGATCCCAAACTTAGATCGATTAAGCTTTGTGTATACGAGATTAGATCAAGTACTACACGTAGAGAAACCTTTGCTTATGAATAAAGTAACAAAGTGTTATGCGGAATTAACACTTGATCTAAAACACAAAAATGTTAAACAAACTTTCACTTGTATTAGAATGATTCTTGTTGATTACAATGAAAGGGTTTAACAATCGAAAACTTATGAAAACTGATATATGACTTTAACCTAAAAGACCTTCTTTTATAGAACAAGAAGTCTTGTACAATAAGCTACGAATCAACTATTCTAGGTAAAGATAATAATAGAAAATACAATGTTGTGCTTATCTTTACCATACATAAATAAAGAAACAAATAAACAAAAGATACGTATGAAGATATTCCATCAGTGTCAATCTTCAAGGCTATCAGCGTTGACTTCTTCAATGTCAACGCTTGGCTGTCAGCGTCCAATGTCATCCTATCAGCGTTGACATTCTTCTTATCAGCGTCTAGTGAACTGACCCATATTTTATTCCCAACAATCCTCCCCTAAACTTGATATCCATTCCAACGATCAAGTTTCTGAATAAAAACTTAAGGCTTAGGAGGAATCTTGCAAAAACTTCTTATGTTGGTGATAAACATATCTGATCAAGTCCTTGGCCATGTCACTAGTATAATCAATCTCCAAGGGTGTCTCTAGCATCTTCTCCAACACTTCTTTGGACAAGAAATAGTCAGCATCCACAAGTAAATACTCTGAAAACTTTGTAGAGCTCATATGAAATACACCACAAGTAGAATAAAGCCTCCAATGAAGATTACTGAGATCATCTTCAAGATCCTTCCATATGGTAGGATCTGCTTCTTTTGGACCACACAAAGTCATAAATGTGTTCCAAAGTCTTATTCCATTTGCTGAAGTAGGTGCTTCAGCTGTATACTTGGCCTCTATTAATCTCCATAGATGCACCAAGTCTTCCCTGTCTATGCTTGCAAATATAGAAATAACTGAAGTGAAAGTATGTACCTCCTTTCCAAACCTGCCAATCTTCCAAAATCCACACTCATCTTCATCAAAACTGATGATTGGATTTCTGTCATCTAGAGGTACTACATTAACCAAATCTGAAGCTTCCAATGGAGAAAGCTTGAGATGCTTCCTTATAACACCTTCAGTTGGAAAATACACATCCATGTCTTTAGGAAATTGGAAAGGATCTCCTTTCTTCACTGGTCTTTGAGCAATCCTCATTTCCTTTTGAATCTGCATTTCCTCAGCAAGCTCTTGTTTCCTTTCTTCTGAAAGAAACTTGTAGACATTCTGTTCTTGCACCTTCCTCCAAATAGGATGTGCCCTATACTCTAGCTCCTCAAAAGATAAGGCCAGCAACTTCTTTGATGTCCAATTAGGCTGATGACATCTAAGCAACTTATAGTACAACTGCCTTCTATCTCTTTTGAGCCAGGTCTTGACCTCTTGTGCATTAAACCTCATAATCACCTTTATGTCATCTTGTACCCTGAGAAGTACTTCCAACCCCCAAATTTGATCTGATAAACTCATACCTGGATTGTCCATAACCTTGTCTTCCCAAGCATGATACATTCTGGTGATTTCTGGTAGGTCCCAATCAATCTGATTCTTCAACTCACTCAAACTTTCCTTTGCAAGCTCATCCCCATATTCAAGCCTTTCTGGATCTTCAATAATTTGAATACTTGAATCTGAGCTATCACCTTCTTTATCATCACCACTTTCTTCCTCACTCTCAGAAACAACAAATGGTGATCTTCTACTCCTCTTCAAATCTCTTTCCACAAGTTGTGCAACCAACTGTTCATCAAATGCTATTTGTGCTGCATCTTTCTTTGGAACATCTTCTTCAACCAATTTGCCTTTACCTTTGTCTTTTGGATCAATAATAGGTAAAGTAGAAGAAGAAACCTGTGTGGACACATCTTTGATGATTGTTGATGGCTGGAATACATCAACACCACCTGCAACTTTATCAGCGTTCAAGTTACTCCTATCAGCGCCACGATTACCTTTGTCAGCGCTGGATGTGTCAGTGTTCAAACCTGTATCAGCGCCCAATGTTTCTTTGAAAGTTCCTTCCAAGTTTAATGGTGTCACCTTGGATGTATCAATAACTGGGTGCTTCTTCAAGTTGGTGAGAGCTTCAGCAACCTGTAAAGACTCACTAAATTGTGAACTCTTCTCTGAACTCTTCTCACTAGCTGTATGAATCAGCTCATCCTCCTCATCCTCTTCATCCTCCCCTTTGGAAGATTCCTCCATTAGACTCCTGCTACTTGGATTCTCCAAAACAGTCACACGCTCTCTCAAAACTTGGAGTTCACGTCCCTGTTTGTTGACAATTTGTACAAGGCTGACATTTTGCTTTTGCAAGCTAATGACAGCAGCCGTCAATTCAATTATTGTCATAGGTTCCAATCTGCCCTCAGCTAGAATGGGAATTTGACCTCCCAAAATAGAATCATCGGGCATGGATGAGGTCTTAATGATGTTGGGACTGTCTTGACCAGCATCTAAGCCTGTGTCAATAGCCCCAGCCTCACCCATGTCACCAGCCACACTTGTGGAGGTGGTTCTCTCTGCTACAAGGCTAGGATCACTAGAGGAGAACACTCCAGTAACCCTTTGGCATTTATTCAACCTAGATGGTAAGGGGGTGGAAGATGAAGTAGATTGTGTGGGTGTTGGTTGGTTAAGGGGTGTTTGGGATTGTTCAGGGATTGTATCAGTGTTGGGATTGGCTGTGTCAGCGCCCACATTTTGAGTGTCAGCGCTGGGTTGGTCAATGTCCATATTTTCTGGTGAAGGTAATGGTTCATGAATAGGCTCAAGTTGGGGTTCAGGGTCTGGTTGTGGTTGTGGTTGAGCAGCCTGAATTACTTCAAGCATGGGTTGGGTAAGAGGTATGGAATCGTTTGTGGAGCTCATTTTAGCAAAAATGGTTTTCTGTTGTTTAGGGATCTCATAAAAAGTGTCATGATCCCTAGAACAATACTCTTGTAAATCAAAGACCATTTGCAAAAATCTAGGGTAAGCCAAAGTCATTTTACTTCCCTTATTTTTACACATCCCTTCAAAAATCATTTTTGAAAAATTATACTTAAGCCCACGTGTGATACAAACCAAAGCACTAGCAATGGACCTGTTTATTTCATTAAAAGAAGTACATTTTGGACTTAAGCATTGTAAAAGGACATGTATCAAATATTTCCAGTCAGAGGGAAATTCCTGCTTATGATATTTATTTAAAGTGACATCAGCAGGAATAGGATAACCCAATTCCCTAAGACCTTGTTCTATTGTTGCAATGGCAAGGGTAGTCACACCATCAGCGTCATCAAGACGCAAAGCTTGGCGAACCAAAGCTTCAGTGACCACCCATGTTCTTCCATGAACAGTAGATGTTAATGTGGTCACTCCATTAGCTGTTGTGGAACTAGCAGTGTTCCAAAACTGTCTAATGTGTGCGACAGGGACTAATGGTTTATGAGAAAGTGCATACCTCAATGAAGATGCATTTAAAAATGCCACCATCTGTGAATACTGAGGAAACAAATCATCATCAGCAGTCAAGTAAGCTACCATATTGTGTTGGCTCTTGAACTCCAATGTTAAATTCTTTGAGTTGAATTTGGGTGCCATGTTTGAAAGCTGTTTAGGTTATGAGAGATGGGAAAAATCTAGGAGAAAAATGTTAGACAAAAAATATGAATACCCAGAATAAAAAGATTAACCAAATTTATAGGAGAGATGCATGATTTTGATTGGTCAAAATGAGGCGGTTATATTCAAAGAGCAATCATGAAAATCTTGAATCAAATATAACTTATCTCATGCATTAATTAAAAGTAACTTCTCCCCAAAATTACGGCCAAAGATTAGTCAAAAATAACAACTGGGTAGGGCCCACTAGGTGTCAACGGTCAAAAATAGCCCATCAGCGCCCAACGGCTATATTTTCTTGTCAGCGTTTGCCTAAAGCCTTGTCAGCGTCACGATTGGACGTAACAGCGTTGGAGAAAAACTTGTCAGCGTCAAAAAATAAAAATATTTAAAAAGAAAAAGACCTAACAAAGTAAGTTATCCTAAGGGAAATATCTTACAAGTTGATAATAATTACTGGGCGGCAAGCACTGTCCATTTATGCACACTTGCATAAGCAAGATAGACACAAATGTCCTCTAGAGTCCCTTGCTAACCAAAATACTTACCAACAAAGTTATTTCATAAAATTCTTTGTAACTCCCAGGTAAACCCACATCCAAAGTATTCCCAAGTCTCCCATCAGACCACAACCAATTCTAGGCCAAAAATGTCTTGGCAGCATGCATAGTTTATCAACTTTGCATGCTACAGTGCCTCATGGTTTAGTAAAACTAACCCATACTCACCTGTGGACACAATCTAGAATTGTGATGAGAGTATTCTAAGAATTCCCAAGAGTCCTAAAGGTTCCTTAAACCTCCCCTTAAACTATGATACATGAGTTCTCAAACTATGAACATTAAATTATGTCAAGATAGGAATATAAATATTCCAACCATCATCCATAAACAAAATATGTCCAAATAGCTCTTCAAAGATCCATAAGCAACTCTGTATCCAATGGTATAAAGCTACCACCTACCTGTACATTTAGATGAAAACCACAAAACTAACATTTGTTGCTGACAGCGTCCCGACAACACTTATCAGCGTTGAAGGAACTCTTGTCAGCGTTAGACAATAATATCTCTAACAACGGCAAAATAACACTTGACAGCGTTACATTTACCTTTGTCAGTGTTAGAAAAGTAGAGTGGAAAAATCTAAATCATCACAAAGACCAATAACAATGCATTATCCTGTACATACTTTTACAAAAAGGTTCCAAAACACATATTAAGTGAGATTAACCATTCCAATATTTGTTACCAAATATTGAAATCTTCCAGCATCAAAAGGTTTAGTTAATAAATCAGCCACATTGTCTTCTGTATCTACCCTATCTGGTTGTATTAAACCTTTCTCAAAGCAATCTCTTATAAAATGATGTCTAATTTCTATGTGTTTGGTTTTAGAATGATGTACAGGATTTTTAATAATGCATAAAGTACTGTTATTGTCTACAAAAATCTTGGTATGCATAAAATTATACCCATAATCCAACAGCTGGTTCTGAATCCATAAGACTTGTCCACAACAAGCAGCTGCTGCAACATATTATGCTTCAGTTGTAGAGTTTGCCACCACTGTTTGTTTCTTGCATTGCCAAGATATCAATCTACTCCCAAGAAATTGGCATCCACCAGTTGTGGATTTCCTATCAAATTTGTCACCACCATAGTCACTGTCTGAATATGCAATAAGGTCCAATGGAGAATCTTTTGGGTACCACAAGCCAAGATCTGGATAACATCTTAGGTACCTAAAAATTCTCTTCACAGCAAAAAGGTGACATTCTTTGGGAGTTACTTGATGGCGTGCACATGCACACACAGCAAACATGATGTCAGGTCTTGAGGCTGTAAGATACATCAATGATCCAATCATTGATCTATAGTGCCTAACATCCACATCCTTTCCAGCTCCAATTTTTCCCCAAGGGTGTTGCCTATCCATAGGAGTGGAAGCCTCCTTCTCATGTGGAGAAAAACCATATTTCTTCAAGATTTCAGCTACATACTTGTCTTGGGAGATGAAGATACCATCTTCTTTCTGCTGAACTTGTAAACCTAGAAAGAAGTTCATCTCACCCATTGCACTCATCTTGAATTTATCTGTCATGAGCTTGGAAAAATCCTCACTCATTTTTGGATCAGTAGACCCAAAAATGATGTCATCAACATAGACCTGCACAAGCAACACATGTTTTCCTTTCTTCTTTGTAAATAGTGTCTGATCTATGGTGCCCCTCTTGAATCCATTGTCCACCAGATATGTAGACAAGGTACCATACCATGCTCTAGGGGCTTGATGAAGTCCATACATTGCTTTCTTCACTCTATAAACCTTGTCTGGATTTTCAGGATCCTCAAAACCAGGAGGTTGCATGACATATACTTCCTCAACAATTGTTCCATAGAGGAAAGCACTCTTCACATCCATTTGGTAAACAGTAAAATTCATACAAGAGGCATAAGCTAGAAAAATTCTTATAGCTTCAATTCTTGCAACTGGTGCAAAAACTTCTTCATAATCAATTCCTTCCTCTTGTGTATATCCCTGAGCTACCAAACGTGCCTTGTTTCTGACCACAATACCTCTTTCATCTTTCTTGTTCCTTAGAACCCATCTTGTCCCAATTGGTCTCACATATCTAGGACAATCAACCAGCTCCCAAACATCCTGTATAGCAAATTGGTGAAGCTCATCCTGCATTGCTTCCACCCAACTTGGTTCTTTGAGAGCATCAAAAATCTTCTTGGGTTCTTCCTGTGACAGAAAACAGGCAAACAAACATGCTTGTACAAGAGGGGTATCAACCTTCTTGTGTATATTGGCAATAAATCCACCAAGACCTTGATGGGATCTTCTTGTCTGAACTGGAGCCATAACATCACCAATGATTTGAGATGTGGGGTGATCCTTAGCTGTGGAAGTGAGAACTCCTCCTTCAAAAAGTCTGATGTCCTCAACTTCACGCTCCATGTTGCCAATATCTTCTTCCTCAGATTCTTCTTGATCAACAGAAATCCCTTCATGGACATTGGAAGGTCCACATTGTTCAAAATGGGAAGAGAAAAGCTGTGTAAAGGTGTCTCCAAAGTCTGATCCTTGTTTGTCAGCGTTTGGGCTAACAACGCTTGAACTGTTGTTGTCAGCGTTGGAGCCATCAGCGTCTGAATTGGTCGTGTCAGCGCTTGATTTCCCTTTGTCAGCGCCTGAAGAATCATGCATGTTTGTATTTGGTGGTATTTGAACACCACCATTATCTTTCCTAGCAGCAGTAGCAGCAGCATAATACTCATCTGTCCATATAGGAAGTGTAACAAATTCTTGTGTGGGAGATGATTTAACTGCTGGTGATCCATCCTCCTTAGCAACCTGTATACCTGAAACATTACCAATTCTCTTTTCCAAAACACTTGAAGTTACCTTCACAATGTCTGGATCAGTAACAGGCATATAATTTAAAGCTCTAGATAAAGGTTCTAAGTCAAACAACCAATTTGGACCACTCTCAGGATCACTAGGTTTACTCTCTAAAAACCTAACATGTACTTTTTCAAGTATACGTTTTTCCTTTTTAATGTAAACCCTATATCCTTTGCTCTGCACTGAATAACCCATGAAGTAGCCTTCATCACCTTTTGAATCAAATTTACCTAGGGCCTCACTAGTTTCTAAAACAACTACATGACAACCAAAAGGCTTGAGAAAGCCAATATTTGGCTTCCTTCCCCAAAGTAATTCATAAGGTGTCTTATTATGTATTTTGTTGACCAATGCCCTATTTTGAACATAACAAGCTGTGTTAACAGCTTCAGCCCAAAAGGCTATAGGAAAGTGGGCATCAGCCAACATGGTTCTGGCTGCTTCAATAAGGGTCTTATTCTTCCTTTCAGCAACCCCATTTTGCTGTGGGGTTCTAGCTATGCTAAACTGCCTAGTAATCCCTTTCTTGGCACAAAAATCATCTAACAACTGATTTCTAAACTCACCCCCATTGTCACTTCTAATAATTTTGACCTCATTACCATTCTTCTTCTCTATCTGGGTAATAAAATTAATCAGACTTTGGGCAGTTTCACTTTTCTTGGCTAAAAAGAAAGTCCATGTAAACCTGGAGTAATCATCAGTGATAACAAAACAATATGATTTACCCTTCAAACTTTCTATATTAGTTGGACCAAAGAGGTCCATATGCAATAAATGAAGTGGTTTAGAACTAGAGTGCACCTGTTTAGACCTGAATGAGACCTTGTGCTGCTTGCCCTTAAGACATGCAACACAAGTGTGGTCATTGTGGAAAGCCTTTTCAGGCAAACCATCAACTAAACCAAGCCTCACAAGTCTATTGATATTCTTAAAGTTTATGTGCCCTAATCTCCTGTGCCAAAGATTACTTTCATTTACTGAGGCTTTAGCATACAGACATGACATTTTATTATTTATCTTAATTCCATTAAGATTCACATTATATATGTCTTTATGCCTTGGTGTTCTAAAATCTATATATTTTTCCTCAGGGAGCTTATAATCTTTGCTTAACACCAAGCACTCAGTATCTGTGAAAAGAACCTTATTTTTGTTATCACACACTTGTGATACACTAAACAGATTATAATCCAGTTCTTTTACCAAGAAGACATTCTCAAACCTTAGATTGTTGGTGACAAGGGTTCCTTTTCCAGTAATGGTGTCGTAGCCCCCTCCAAAGTATACCTTATCACCATCTTGAATAGGAGAGAAATTGGTCAGATAGTCTTCCTTTCCTGTCATGTGCCTTGAGCATCCACTATCCCAGTATCCATAATCATTGATCTTCTTCTGAATGCCCTGCACATAAAGAAAACACATTAGTTTTCTTTGGGAACCCAAGCCTTGGAAGACTTGGATTCATTTGGTTGTTCAACAAGAACAGACTTGGTTCTCATAACAACCCCATTTTCATCCCTGTTTGAATGAAATTCCCAGTTAACCCCAATTGGTGTTGACAATGCCTTTGAAATATAATGGAACCTGTTGCATGTCATAGAAATACCAGTAGAATTAGGGTTCTGGTCTTGTTTTGGTCTCCATGTTAAGCTAGTAGAAGCTTTAGACCTATTTCCCTGTGGTTGCAAATACCTAGGTTTGGTAGTGTGTCTGTCAGCGCTGAAATTTCTCTTGTCAGCGCCCCGATTGCTCTTATCAGCGTTGAACCTAGGGTTTGCTACAGGAACCCATTGCCTATTGGACCAAGTATTTGACTTTTGAAAAGGTCTTAGGCCTTGTGTGTTAGACCCTCTAGAAAAGAATGGGGCTGGTCTAACAACTTGTGAACTTTTGTTCACAAAGGTATTGGGTCTGACAGTGTTTGACCTATGTTGACTTTTGTCAGCGCTGAAATGGTTCCTATCAGCGTTGACATTGGAAGCGTTGACACATTTGTATGCCAAATGTGAGAAGCTACCACATGTGTAACAGGCTTTTCTAGACATAGTCTTGGGTCTAGAAGCAAAGAAGCCTGTTCCATGATTACTAACTTGGCTTTTTGGTGACCTAGTATTTCTATACATCTCAGCATACTTAACACTAGGTTTTCTAACAGTTTGTGGGCCAAGGTCAACAGCTTTGCCAGTGGTAGGGTGTGTGATCTTAATAGGTTTAGGATCAAGGCTCTTGATTGGTGTGGGCTCATTTGGACTTTCACACAACAACCCTCCCTTAACAAACAAGGTGTGATTAGCTTTCTTCCACTCATCTAGGTCAGTCAGTTTTTGCTTGTATTCCTCAACTGGGGAAGTCACTCTAGGTGGAGGAATAAATTCCTCCTCTTGGCATTCTGGCAAGCCAGTCCAAGATAAGTCCTTTGATTGGACACCATAGAAATCCCCAGCTGGTGGTGGAACACCAGTATAATTATTCATCCCAATCCCACTCATATCCTTAGAGTCTCTTTGTTTACTAACACACTCTCCTAGGGATTGTGTGGCCTTATCAAATCTCTGGATTTTAAGACTCACATTATCTTTATTTTTGTTAGCCTCCTCTAACTGAGCTATCAAATCAAGATTAACCCTATTTACTATATCTTGAACATCTTTACTCTGATGTAACTCATATTTTAAGATATTTATTTGATCCTTTAAATCAAACTCCATTTTCTTATACTCAGCTACTGTCTTTTCTGTTTGGGTAAGAGCAATTTGATAATTAGATACTTTGCATCTTTCAGTACTTGCCTCATCTAATAATTTTACTATCTCTTGGTTTAGTTTTTCAGTATTTAAACGACAACCCTTAGAACAGAAAGCATCATCATATACCTCATTATCTGATGAAGAGGAGGAGTGTGCCATGAGAGCATATTCAGCATGCTCTTCTTTAACTTCAGCAACCAAAGCTCTGTCCTCTTCCTCATTCTTAGCCATCCAGCTCCAATCCCATTCTCCAACACCATCAATTTGTTGAACAGCAACCATGGCCTTGGGATCTGGGCTCTTAACCATTTGGCTTGAAGGCTTCCCAGCATCAGATCTTCTTGGAGATCTACATTCCCTCATAAAGTGCCCCATCCTATGACAGTTGTAGCACTCAACCTTGGACTTGTCAAATCCAGCAACATCCTTAGCATTAAAGGTCATCTTCTTCTTGAACCTTTTATTAAACCTGTTTGCTCTTAAACTCACAAGAGCCATAGTCCACTTGATATCCATCTCTTCCAATTGTTCATCACTTATCTGCTCAAGATCTTCATATGTAATCCTTGAATCACTGGGCAAAGAAGCAATGAATGCACACATAGTATCTAGATCAAAACCAGCAGGTTTAATTCTATCAGCGCCATGATTGTGTGTGTCAGCGCTTGAGTACAAAGCATTGACAGGATATGATCCAGCGCTGACAGACTGAGATCCAGCGTTGACACATTGAGATCCAGTGGCTGGATGTCCATAGAAGTTCATGGAATCAAATTGGCCTTCACTTTGTGAAAAGAAGGCCATGTTGCTGCTGGAAGATTTATTATCACTATCCAATTGCCATTCATTCTCCAACAGTCTTAGTTTGTTGAAGATGTCATCAAACCTTGAGGTTTTGTGGGTATTATTGACAAGAATGGATCTTGTCTCAATCTTCCATACATCACCAAGGCTTTTGAGAAAAGTAGCATTCAACTCAGGATCATCAATCTGTGTTCCCATGAAGGAGAGTTGACTTGTGATGTCAAGAAGTCTACTTCTCACACTGCTGAGATTCTCATTAGGTTGAGCTTTAAAGACAGCATACTCATGCAAGAGTTGCTTCTTCTTTTCTTCTTTTGTGTCAGCATTGCCACCATATGCTACTTCAAGAGCTTCCCAAAGCTCTTTTGCAGACTCAAAGCGTTTGTACTTGTGCTGATTCTCATGACCTAGGGCGTGTTTCAAGATATTCAAGATTTTCATGTCCACCCTCTTCTTGGCTATATCTTCAACAGCTACAGCTCTCCCATCTCCAGGCTTTTCCACCTTATCAGCTTCAGGACAATTAGGAACAGCTGTCCTTGTGGCAATTGCAGCAGTAATCTTTGCTGCTTTATCGAATGTGTTCCCATATTCGATAATCTCCCAAAGAGTGTAGTCATGAATAGCTATGTATTGCTCAAAATTGGACTTCCAAAGCTCAAAGTTCCTGGCATCAAACATGGGAATTTTGATACTAGGGTTTGAGGAGTTGTTTTGTAGCAAAGAAGCAGGTTGATCTGTGCCAGACATGATGTTTTTAGGGTTTTGAGAATTTTAGGGTTTTTAGGGTTTTTGGTGTTTTAGGGTTCTTGCGTTACTTAAAGATCAAAAGTTTCTCAACAAGCTCTGATACCACTTGATGATCCCAAACTTAGATCGATTAAGCTTTGTGTATACGAGATTAGATCAAGTACTACACGTAGAGAAACCTTTGCTTATGAATAAAGTAACAAAGTGTTATGCGGAATTAACACTTGATCTAAAACACAAAGATGTTAAACAAACTTTCACTTGTATTAGAATGATTCTTGTTGATTACAATGAAAGGGTTTAACAATCGAAAACTTATGAAAACTGATATATGACTTTAACCTAAAAGACCTTCTTTTATAGAACAAGAAGTCTTGTACAATAAGCTACGAATCAACTATTCTAGGTAAAGATAATAATAGAAAATACAATGTTGTGCTTATCTTTACCATACATAAATAAAGAAACAAATAAACAAAAGATACGTATGAAGATATTCCATCAGTGTCAATCTTCAAGGCTATCAGCGTTGACTTCTTCAATGTCAACGCTTGGCTGTCAGCGTCCAATGTCATCCTATCAGCGTTGACATTCTTCTTATCAGCGTCTAGTGAACTGACCCATATTTTATTCCCAACACGGTTCACGACATGGATGCTGAATCCCCATCAGTTTAGGATCAACCTATAGTGTCGAAATTCCAAGATGTTTTTCCAGCAGAACTTCTGGGCATACCACCTGCACGAGAAGTGGAATTCAGTATCGAGCTTATTCCAGGAGCTGAACCAATCTCCAAAGCTCCTTATCGCATGGCTCCCATAGAGCTGAAGGAGCTGAAGGATCAACTGCAAGAAATTATTGAACGAGGTTTCATTCGACCGAGCGCATCTCCATGGGGCGCGCCGGTCTTGTTTGTTAAGAAGAAGGACGACAGTATGCGTCTTTGCATAGACTATCGCGAGCTCAACAAGATTACTATCCGGAATAGATATCCACTGTCACGTATTGACGATCTGTTTGACCAACTCCAAGGGGCCAAACACTTCTCCAAGATTGATCTTAGGTCAGGCTATCATCAGCTACGGGTCAAGGAGCAGGACATCGCTAAGACTGCCTTTCGTACCCGCTATGGCCACTACGAGTTTGTAGTTAAGCCATTTGGCCTGACAAATGCTCCAGCAGTGTTCATGGACTTGATGAACAGAATCTTCCATGAATTTCTGGACAAGTTCGTCATTTTCTTCATCGATGACATCCTGATTTTCTCAAAGTCCAAGGAGGAACACGAAGACCATCTTCGTACAGTACTACAGATTCTTCGCCAGAAGTAGTTGTATGCTAAATTCTCCAAGTGTGAGTTCTGGTTAGACAAGGTGGCATTCTTAGGCCACATTGTATCAGCAGAAGGAATCACTATGGATCCAGTGATGGTTGAGGCCATTACTAAGTGGCCAAGGCCAATATCAGCGACGGAAGTCCGCAGTTTCTTAGGCTTAGCTGGCTATTACCGTAGGTTCGTGGAGAACTTTTCCCGCCTAGCACTACCATTGACCAAACTGATGCGGAAAGGGGAGAAATTCGTCTGGACTGAAGAACAAGAGAAGAGCTTTGAAGACCTGAAGCAGAAGCTAGTATTTTCACCTATTCTTACTCTCCCATCTAGTACGGGTGGATTTCAAATCTACAGCGATGCATCGCGGAAGGGACTTGGTTGTGTTCTCATGCAACATGGGAAAGTGATCGCGTATGCTTTACGGCAGCTTAAGCCTTATGAAGAAAATTACCCCACGCATGACTTAGAACTTGCAGCAGTGGTGTTTGCATTGAAGATATAGAGGCACTACTTGTATGGAGAATCATGTGACATTTTCACGGACCACAAGAGCTTGAAGTATATCTTCACTCAACGTGAATTGAACATGAGACAGAGGAGATGGTTAGAACTGTTGAAGGATTATGACATTAATCTACAGTATCATCCTGGAAAGGCAAATGTAGTAGCAGAGGCTCTTAGCAGGAAGTCCGGAATGATCAACGGCATTAAAATCGAAGAGGAAATCATAAGAGACTTGGAGCGACTTGACAACAAGATCATGGTACGTGGACAGCACGGTTACTGGGCTAATCTTAGAGTAGAACCCGAGTTACTCTCTTAGATCAAGGAAGCTCAGAAGGATGACGGAGAAATCTGGGCGATAGTACAGAATTTGGAGAAACAGACAGAATTCAAAGTAGATGCAGATGGTATCGTATGGCAGGGCACGAGACTTTGTGTTCCTGATAACCAAGAACTCCGGGAAGCCTTGTTAGCTGAAGCTCATAGCTCCCCATTCTCTATACATCCTGGTTCGACTAAGATGTACCATGACATCAAGCAGTACTTTTGGTGGAGTGGTATGAAATAGGATGTGGCCACTTACGTCTCCAAATGTCTTACCTGCCAGCAGGTTAAGATCGAGCATCAGCGATCTGGCGGTCTCCTTCAACCGTTAGATATTCCAGAGTGGAAGTGGGACAAAATCACCATGGATTTTGTTACTGGTCTTCCGCCTACTAAGAGGAAGCACGATGCAATTTGGGTTATCGTTGATCGACTTACCAAATCAGCTCATTTCTTACCGATCCGCAAGGAAGATCCGGTAAGTAAACTCGCCGATACGTACAGAAGAGAGATCATGAGACTCCACGGTGCACCATTCAGCATCGTCTCAGACAGAGATCCTCGATTCACTTCGCGCTTTTGAAAGAGTCTGCAGAAAGCTTGGGGTACACAACTTAAGCTTAGCACGGCTTTTCACCCTCAAACGGACGGACAGTCGGAGCGAACGATTCAGACATTGGAAGACATGTTGAGGTCATGTGCGTTGGAATGGACGGGTGATTGGGACGATTACATCTGTTTGGTGGAGTTTTCATACAACAACAGTTGGCACGCAAATATCAAGTGTGCTCCGTTCGAGATGTTGTATGGCAGAAAGTGTCGCGCTCCAATCTGCTGGGATCAGGTTGGTGAGCGAACACTTGAAGGACCAGAAATCATAGAAATGACCAATGAAAAGATCGCAGTAGCTAAGCAGAAAATTCAGGAAGCACGGTCACGTAAGAAAAGTTACGCCGATGACATACATTTTAACGTAGGAGATCACGTCTTCCTTAAGGTTTCGTCGGCACGTGGTGTTAGACGCTTCGGGATTAAAGGGAAGCTCAGTCCTCGTTTCATCGGACCGTTTGATATCATTGAACGAGTCGGTGAAGTATCTTACCGATTGGCGTTACCTCCGCAGCTTTCGCATGTGCACAATGTGTTTCATGTGTCCTTACTCAGAGGGTACCAGTATCATCCCCTTCACATGGTTCAGTATCCACTGGAACAGATACGTGAAGATCTTATTTTATAGAAGAGCCCGAACGAGTTCTTGACAGACAAGAACGAGTCATGAGAAAGAATACGATTCCATTCGTCAAAATCCTATGGAGGGATCATACCGAGCGGGAAGCCACTTGGGAAACAGAGGAGTCTATCCGGGCTTCTTACCCTCATTTCATATTTTGAATTTGGGTATGTTCTTTTTTTCCAGTTTACTTTATCTATAATTCGGGGACGAATTATTCTTTTTAAGGGGGAAGAGTTGTAAAACCCGCATGCTTTTACCATGAATAGTACCCTTAAGATCGTACGTACTAGATTAAAACTTTCCTATTCTAGCATGATTACGATTACGTGTTAGGATTTTACGTATTACGTACGTGTTAAAACACGATAAGTATTTACTACGCACGAGCACGTAATAATTATTTGACAATAATTAATCACGAACATGCGATCATGAAATCATGAACGTAATTAAATCACGAACTATTATTAATTGCATATATATATTTATTACGAGCGTAAATAAATATATTAGGTCACGGTAATTATTTAACGAGAACACATAAAACGCGAACACAAATAATCACGAACGAGTAACTAAACATCGAGACACGGAAAACGGTACAGGTACCCCATGTGGGGCCCCTATCCGCGGCAACAAGGGAGAAATGAGCCAAGCCCATTTCAATTTTCACTAAAGGGGGTTAAGGGAAAAACACTACTCATATTGTTTTTACAGAAGATTTAAGAAAAACCTAAAAGTTCTTCCTCCTCCTCCTTTTTCTTTTTGGCCGCCACCCTCAAACACACCAAGGGGGTGTTCATTGATCTTTGATCTTGGAATTATTGCTAGTGTTCGTGTTTGTTCATCGTTGTTTAGATCCACGCATTCGGTAATTCTTTTAAACCCTTTTCTTTTGATTTAATCTTTTAAATAATTATGATCATGTTATGTTTTTTTATAAAACCTAATTAAATCATAGATCTAACAAGAAATTGGTTTTGGTATAAATAAAAAAGGGATGTTTAAGGGGTGTTTGTTCTTGGCCGCGCCTAAACCGAACCCGAGAGGGTCTCGGTTTGGCCATTTGACCACCACCGAGACCATATGGTCCCGGTTGGTTGGTGTGGGTCCCACGGCAGCATCAAGACAAGGGTAACCCCGAGTTGGTTCGGGGTATGGTGTCGATTTCATGTCCGGTTCACGGTTCTTAGTCAAGATCTGGTTCACTGTGTATGTTATGATTATTTTTCTTTTATGATCTTATATTAAAATTAAATTAATAACATGACATGATTAATTTAATAACATGACTTAGATTATTTTAATTATTAAAATCATGAAATTATTAACCTAAGTATTTTATATTTTTAGACTTATAAATTAATTAATTATTTAAAAACCATGGTTATAATTAATTAATTAACATGACTTAGGTTATATTATTAATAAATAATAATACATGTTTTAACCTAAGTATTTAACTTTATTTAATTAAAAACATGATATACTTTAATTAAATATTTTAACCTATATTTTATTTTAATTACATGAAATAATTAATAAACTATACATTATATCATAGGACTTGGAAAATAATCATGAAAACACTTAGGCTTATATACTTAGCTTATTTAACCAGCTTATTTCTAATTATGGAAACTTCTATTTTTAGAAACTTATTTAAATAAGGCAGCTAATCTATTTATAGAAACGTTCTATTTTTAGAAACTTATTTATTTCAGGCAGCTAATCTATTTATGGAAACTTATTTAAATAAGGCAGCTAATCTATTTATGGAAACTTTTTATTTTTAGAAACTTATCAATTTTAAGCAGTAATTCTATTTTTGGAAACTTTCTATTTTTGGAAACTTTATATTTTTGGAAACTTTCTATTTTTGGAAACTTTCTATTTTTGGGAACTTTCTATTTTTGGAAACTTTTTATTTTTGGTAACTTTCTATTTTTGGAAACTTTCTATTTTTGGAAACTTTCTATTTTAGGAAACCTGCTACTTTTGGAAAGTTACTTATTATTACACAGTAAGTATAATAATACATGAAATACCAGAAATATTTAATCAGAATAAACAGAATATAAGATAAACACAGTTTAAGGCTTAAAGACAGTAAAACATGATAAGAACACATAAAATAAGCTAAGACATGACATAAAACCAGCTACGTATTTAGTAAGCAGATACTCATTCATGTATGTATTTATGTAGCATTAGTGATACGGAAGTAGGATTCCTCTCAGTTCATCTTCTTCGTTCACTGGACATAAGGTACGGATTCCCGTCCTATCAGTATGGACATTCTTTCCTTATTAGGATTCCCCGTATGCAGCCAAATGTTTTCCCGTAGTATAAGTATGTGTTTGAATTGCTTATGTTTAATTTAGAATACCTATAGCCATATACATGCATGACCAGTTTCACCTAGTTATGGAGGTACCATAACCATAACATTAGAGGCACTGATGTTATGACTTCACCATGGCGGAGTTATTGTTCGTGGCGTCCCTTCAGCTTTTGGCCATTTATATTATATTTATCATGTGGGGCGTATGGGTGTATCCTATTTACATGTTTTCAGTCAGGATTTCATGGTGAATGTGGTATGTGCCTTGCATCCTTCACAAGGAGCTGATCCCTCCTACCCAAAAACCAGTATATTAAATTAGAGGCAGCCCCTCTAATTTGCATGATGAGGTCACCCCTCCAAGTATTCATGCACGGTGGATTTTCATGACCTATATTGGCTAATGGTAAAATATGATAAACAGTTTTTACAAGATAAACATAAGGCTTTTCAAACTATAAAACCAGTTTTATCAAGACTTAACCAGGTTACTCGGGACTTAGTTTCTTCCGCTGTTATATGTTATATGCTTATCCTATTCATGCTTTATTGTACATCCGTGCACTGAGCGTATTGCTCAGCCGTTTTCCTTTTCTATGTTCCCAAAACGGCAGGTACTCAGGGACGCTCGTTGACTTTAAGAGTATGTGCATATGGACTGGAAGCTTTCTAGCCTTTCTTTACTTTATGCATTTCCTTTCTTTTGATACATTGCTATGGACATTGTTTAGTCCTTTCCTTTACTATACTTATGTTTGTGTGTGATGAGCTTTACATTTGGACTACCGATGTTTGATTCCGGTATTTTCCTTTTATGGTCATGTAATGTTTAGACATTTTTCCTTGTATGCTTTGATGACACGCCATAATTGCATGTGACATTTCCATTATCAAAATGGGGTGTTACAAAGGAAGTCTGCTATATGCTCTCGATTGCTCAGTTAACACTGATATTTGGTTTGTTATGAATCGTATAAGTTTGCTTTGTTTTAAATAAGTCTGTTTAGAATTATATCTGCTGAGGGTTTGACATGGATTGATATTGCTATAAGCCTTTGACTGCATATATTAGATTTAAGGTTTATTAATCTGATAACTTGTTTAAACTAGATCTTGCTAGTAGTCTGATGAATTTGTTTTGCTCTCGTTTGTAGTTGTTTAAGCTGAGTAGGGTTTAGACTGCATTAGACTGTTGCTTAGTGTTTCAGTTTGCTAAGGTATATTCTCATGTATACATGTTCACATAGATTTGAACTCGTTTTATGCGTTATTTAAAAGCTTTCTGATAATTAAGTCTTGAGTTGTGTGGATCTTGATAATTTTTAGCTGCTTAATTTGGTATGTGTTTGTGTTTCTGCATTAGTGTGTTCTAAGACGTGCTGATATAATTTTCTTGCTGAATTTAAGTTTGTTTCACCGCTCTGTGTGTTCTTACTGTATTTTTGTTTAAGCAATTAGCTATCAGATTCCTTAGATAAGCTCAATAGTTGATATCCTTATCAGATTTTTCCAAGATTTGTGTATAATAAAGTCACCTCCTGTGACAGTCTACGTTTCAATTGTCAAAAATCAATTACCAAAAAGTTGTCCACAATGGGACTCGAACCCATGACCTCCTGGTCATGGGTCAAGCACCTTAACCATCTGAGCTAAGAGCTCTTTTGGGTTTAATTTCCATTAGTGTAATCAATATAGTGTTTTAGTTCTTGACAGTTTGGAAGTAAACTATAAACGTTTTATTTAGCATTAGTTTAGATTCATTTTTCTTTTATAAGAGTTACAAATAAACAATAGTTTCAAAATAAAAATAAAAATGATTTTATTAATTTTAAAAGTTTAATTAGTTTTTAAATATTTAAATTTTTATTATTTTAGATTTAAATTAAAATAGTTTTTAAAATAGATTTTGTTTAATAAAAAAAGTAAAGTAGAATTTCAATAGATTTTTTTAAATAGTGTAAAAATAATTTAATTAAATTAGTTTTATTTTAATAGAATTTTTATATAGTTTTAATTTTTACGTTGCGTTTAGTAATTGTGTTTAGATTAAATAAATTTTGGGTTTACGATTCATGCACTTTAGTTTAAAATTAAATAGTTTAAATTGGTAGAATTTAATTTTAGTTTAAAAATCGAAAACCAATTCAAATCGATTGTCCAAATCAAAGCTAAACGTCTCAAATTCATAAGATCTTCGTATACAACGAACTTGGTTCATCGCCATGTTTAATTGAATTCGTCTTTGGTAATTTTAGACTATTACTTTTTCCTAAAGGTAATTTTCTAATTTACCCTATAACGTATCTAATTATCACTATACTATCACGATCACATCAAAAATTTTGGCGCCGCTGCCGGGGATCTTGTGTACGATTCGTTTTTGTGGAGATTTGTTGATCGTTGATTTGAAGACCCTTTCCGTCCTCGGAAAGAATTGTTATTTTTCTATTATATAGTATGTATCGTTTTTCTCGTTTTTTGAGATTAATATATTGTATTACGTAGAACAATAATTTTACATACTTTTCAAATAAGACCTTAGTTGGGATTTCATCACCTAGCTATTGTAGTCGAATCCAAAACAAAAATAAAAGGCAAAATAGATAAATACTAATAAGAAGTTTGAACTCGATTTATACAAACTATAAGGTGGGTATAATGCGACGTGCTATAAAAGGCCGTCTAAGGAAAAAGGTTTTTAAGTGCTTTGTGCCACCTCGTTTCCCCGCTTGCTTGTGCGTATATTGAGAGGGACAACCTATTATTAGTTTGCTGACTCAAGTAGTAATAAATCTTATTTTTGTAGTTTACTTATTGAACCTCGAGACGTTTAGGTTTTCACCTATCGTTTCAAAGTCGACTGTGGGTAATTTACTTCCATAGTAGTTATCCTTATTCCTTGTTTTTATCGATCATTTTTTATTGAGAAATACCAAATAAAATACCAAAAATAATCTTCTTCTTGTCTAATTTCTTTCTTCAATCCTCTAAATTCTCGTCTTTGTAGTGTATGCAATTACGTTCTTCTCGTCTTGTGATTGATTTTAATAGGCTTGAAAATATTCCTCGTAGAAATAGAAATCGTCAACAACGAATAGTGGAACCTGAGCTTCCACCTATTGTTGTAGAGATGGCCGATAACCGAACAATGGAGGAATTGCTCCGTGCACCCACCGAAGGGTATGGGGAAGCAATCGTTGTGCCGGCTATTTTGGCGGATCATTATGAGATTAAGACGGGTCTTTTATCGCTCATTCGTGCCTACCAATTTCGTGGCAATGAGACCAATAACCCTCACTCTAACATTCGTAATTTTCTTCGAATTACCTCGACTCTCAAGTTTAGAGATGTGCCGAATGACGCGATTAAGCTCATGCTTTTTCCGTACTCGCTCGAGGGTAATGCTAAGATTTGGTATGAGAAAGAACCACCGGGTTCGATCTTGACATGGGATGATTTAGTGTCTAAGTTCATGAATTATTTCTTTCCACCATCTAAAACAACACACTTTAAGAACGAGATCACTAGATTTGAACAAAAAGTGCATGAATCTTTTGGGGTTGCTTGGGAAAGGTTTAAAGATTTGTTGAGACAATGTCCACACCACGGTTTCTCAAAATTGCACCAAATAAATACTTTTTATAATGGGCTTAATATGATTGAACAAGATTCGTTAAATGCCGCCGCGGGTGGTAATCTTTTAAGAAAAACTCCGAGAGACGCGTGGGGTATAATTGAGAATAAATCTAGAGCACAATATTCACAAAACACACCGGGTGTTTCCAATGTGAATTTATTTAATCCCGAGATTGCTAGATTGGACTCTAAGATTGACACGATTTTGAATAAGCTTAGGAAGAATCCTCATGGATCGATTAATATGGTTGAGAGTTTTTTTGTATCATGTGGTGGAGCACATCCTAATTATGCTTGTTTAACCACGGGGTTTGATCAAGCTAGTGCTTTTGCCGTGACGGGAACTTATGGCTCCAACGGTCAAGTTCCTCGTCAAAATCATGTTGCTCCACCGGGTTTTCCACCTGTTCAAAATAGGTACAACAATGGAAACAATGGGAATAATTTTAAATGTGGTAACCAAGGGAATTATAATCAAGGAAATGGGTTTAATGCTAATCAAAACAATCAAGGTTTTCAAAGCAATAATCAAAATGATTTGTCAAGCTATATCAAGTCAAAAGAGGAAAATTTGAAGGCTTTCAAAACAACATTCAAGGGCAAATTAATACTTTGAAACTCGATTTTCAAAATACGATTAAAGGGCAAAATAATAAGATTGAGCTTAATCAACAAAGGCTAGAGCAAAGTCAAAATCGTATGCAACAAAGTTTGGAACAAAGTCAAAATAAATTGCTTTCGATGTTTGAGGGATTTATGTCTATACCATCATCTTCTTCGGGTTGCTTACCTAGTAATACCATTTCAAACCCGAAGGGAGAGCTTAAGGCCATAACCGTTTATGATGATTGTGATAATTTAGACGAAGTTGAAGTGATTGAGTTTAATCCTCCACCTAAGGAAACCTTTCTAGATGTCACAAAGGCTACTTTAAATGTGATTAGTACTTCGGTTTTCTTTGATTTCTTTCCCAAGAAGTATAAAGATCCGGGTCAATTCTTGATACCTTGTGTTTTCAATGAGCTTGGGGTGTGCAAAGCTCTAGCCGATCTAGGAGCTAGCATTAACTTAATGCCCCTAGCCCTTTGGAAGACTATTGACTAAGCACCACTTAGTACCACTCGAATGATCATTGAGCTTGCTAATGGTACCACCACCCGACCGGTTGGTATAGCGGAAAATGTCATTGTTAAAGTGGGAAAGTTTTTGTACTTAGCCGATTTTGCTATAGTTATGAGACCAATCCTCGTGTGCTTATTATTTTAGGACGCCCATTTTTGTGCACGGCTCAAGTTCAAGTTGATATGAGGAAAGAGGAAATTATATTGTTTTATGGAGATAATAGCATTGTTTTTAAACCGGAAAAGATTCCAAGATTCGTTTCTAAGAAAGTGGAAAGTGTGAAACTTGTTGAAACAATTGAAAGTAATAAGAAAGCACTCTTTGATAAAGGTGTTTTTCCAATTTTGGAAACCTCATTTTGTGAAAATGAAAAGTTAAATTCAAAGGAAGAAGCTTGCTTTGTTGAATCATGTTGTAACCTTTCCTCATCTCCACTCACTCCACACGAGGATGATAGTTCTAAAATTGAAAAACAAATTGATGATTACCTAAGTGCACCATTTGATGCTAGTGAGTTTAATAGTGAGAATTTTGATCCCGAGAGTGATATTGCTTTAATTGAACAATCTTTGAAAATGGATTCATTTTCACTCTCTTTGTAACACCCCCAAATTTATACAACTCAATACAGCGGAAGACTAGTTGGTGTTACGGGATAGCACATTACTCACATCATAGACAACGCTTAAAAATCGCGTCGTTTAATAATAAAAGCATTTCCATTCATAAATATCAAATTTACATAGGTCCCAAGTCATTTGTATTTAATACAGGTTTTACAAAGCATTTGAATGGAATAAGTATTTAGGTGCGAGCCATGAATTCTTGTTGTCTTCCCGAGAATTACCTTCAAGTACCTGAGATAAGACATGTTAAAAGAAAAGGTCAGCGATAACGCCGAGTTAATTCATAGAGTTTAATAAAATCCATCAATATAATATCAGTATAAAATTATTACTGAAAATCATTTTGTACAAATCTTTGTAATAGGCCATAAAATAGCCAAAGTCATTTTTACACAAATCCTTGTCGAAAATCATAATATAGGCATTTTCCTTAAAAATCATTATACGAGCCAATGTCGTAAAAACATTATACAATACGTATTATGACGTTGTATGAAAATAAAAACCGTTATATGAATATGGTTATGAAAACCAAAACACGAACATAATATCAATAGTATGACCCTGTATTGCTAGTCAGGCAATACATCGTAATTCGGAGCGTCTAGTAGTATTTCGTTAGTTGGATTATTATAAGCCGCATGACATTGTTACCTTACTAAACCAAACAACAGGTAGCTAACCCGATACTCAATTTGCCCATCTAAAGTAGCGTGTCGTCACAAAGGTCACGATATGGAAACCTTCTCATACATAAATTCGCTTACCAATCGCACGATGAGGATCAACCGTCAAGGCACGAACTGGGGTGATCGTCCCCAAATAGTACTATTAAATGCATAAGCGTCTACCAAATCCCGGTAGTTCACAATTCATGCTAATGGGACTTTTAGTGACATAACCTAACTTTAATAATCCATTTTATTTCATCTATCGGGTCCTTTAATCATTTATCGGGTCATACAAGCGGGTCATACAATCATTCGGGTCCAAATCAATAAACAAACAATCGGGACAAATGGTGTCCTATTTTATAAAACCTAACATGTTATCTCCCTCGCGGGTTTATAAAACATTTATAAAAACATTTAAAAGAGTGCGAGGCTATGAACTCACGTTGATGTGGGAAGGCGGGTTATCGGCAATTCGGACGTACGGTACGCGCTTCAATCAAGGAAACCTAGACAAATAATACTCGTCTTAGACTCATGTCCAATGACTTTATAAAAATAACAATTATGTATACATATGATGATTTTATATATATAATGATCAAGTGGGTTTACATATTCTCTTTTACTCTTTTTAGTGTTTACGTATTGGTAACTTCTTACTAGTTTACTAGTTTTACCTATTTACGTGTCTTAGGTCCAATAAACTTATTATAAGTTCTTTAACTTGTTTTAATCCATTTTATACATATTATCAGTATCTATACTTTCCATGTTGAGCCCAAATGGGTTAAGCCCAATAAGTTCTTTTTATAAGTGTTTATCTTATTTAGTCCAATTATTAGTCCAATATGCTTAGTTAGCTCGTTAATGTCTGTATGTCCTATAGTTCGGGTTTTATTGGTTTTTACTTGTATTAGTTACTTATATATCAGTATATGACTTTTAAAAACTTTACATTAGACGGATTTGATCGTATATGTTTTAATTGGCGAAAAACGTTAATTTTACGGTAATAGCCGAAAAAGTCGTAAAAATCAAGTTTATAGTTTTTATTACTTATAAGTATTATTCCACTACCATTTTTATAATTTATACACTTATTTAACCTTTTAGATATTTATATAAATAAAATCCATAAGTTAGTGGGTTTTTATTTTACATTTTATACAATATAATTTTGAGTGCTTATATAATAATAATAAACATTAATTCTCAAAATCTGATTTTTATTTTCATATTCACCAAAACTTCCATATCTAGAGTTCTATATGGAGATAGAAGCTCAAATTTTTATCACATAAACTACATGATATGTGCTCCATTTAACTCTTTTATAGCTACTGTTGAATCATCATATAAGTATTTTCTAAAAATCGTCCAAAACAGTGAACTCAGATTTGTACTTTGAACTTGTTTTGATCATATCTCACTCATTACAATGATTCCATTGCATGGCCAACTCTCACATGTGTACAAGACCCATAGCTTACTGTAAATTGATTCTACTTCATCATTTTTTTTCAGTCTAACATGTGGTTAGTTACTGTTTTTATACAACCTACCATTTAAACAAGATTTACCCATTTTACATGTAGTTTGTCCATCTTTTTAAGCATGTTTATCAACACCAAATCCCCACACAATACTTTTATCATCATATAATCATCATATACATATACAATAGGAAATAAAATACATGATTACATAATAAAAATAACAAGAGGATGAGGAGGACAATCTTTATACCACCATGATGATGTAGGTTGATCAAAACATGGATTTTGATGGAGAAACTTGTAGATAACCAAGACCATCTTCAATACCACCATTCTTCATGAATACCTTGTGGAAAATCAGCCCCAAGACTCCATGAAAACTCCTCCTTGGATGTTATAACTTGCACTAATCAATAGGGCTTCAAAAGGACTTCAACATGTGTATGAATAACATGAGATTTTGTGGTTAATTTTGATCAAATGGATGTTTAGGGTGAGATGGTGGACGGCAAACATGGAGGGTGGGAGAGAGATTTTGAGTTGTTTGCATGTTGTGAGAATGAATGTGAGGTTTTTGGCTAGTGGTTTTGACTAGTGGAAGGCTTACTTTGTAAGCTAAGACAAGTGTTAGACTTGCTAGATAAACTTGACACCTCATGGGTGTTAATTTGCTAGTTTTGGCCGGTTTTGGGGGTGGGACAAGTGTCCCACTTGTCTCATCCCCATTTATTTACGGGTACTCCTCGATTCTAGTTTCCTCGATTTGCGTGCCCTCGGGTCGTTTTACGAAAAACGTTTTTATAAATTATGAATCAACGGCACAAAACGAATCCAATAAAAATTGTCTCATAAAAAATGGAGTTCAAAAACGTAAATACGTAATCCTAAGGTTTCCGGTTTAGTCGTAAAGGACGTTAAAATAAAATCGTAAGTCCTAATCTCTTCTCGTAAATTTGTGAGTTTATGAACCAACTCAAATTTAAAACTCCAAAATAATATTCACGAATAAATTTATTTTCTGAAATGTCGGACTGTCACCAAAGACGGTGTATGTAAACGTAAGCACGTAACGTAGAATCCTCCGGTTTAGACGTAGTCGATGCTACTTCAAGACGTAAAATCCAAATTTCTTCCCAAAAATAAGTGAGTTCATAAAACAATATTAAAATAATATTTTCAATTAAATATTGAGAATAAAAATATCAATCATAAATTGACGGATTGTCACAGCATTTATCCCTAAACAGGATCTTTGTCCTCAAAGATCATCTTACCTTACTACTCGCTTCTTATAGAGTTAAAGCCATGTGGGTATTTCCTCCACATTCGGTCTTTTCTCACAAGTGCAATTCATTACAACACGCGAGTTTCATCAAACATAACTACGGGAAAAAGATCAGGCTAAATGTTGACTTACTTTCTCTATCCATGATGTTCACGGGTTTTTGATGAATGCAACTTTTCGCCGATCTAAACTTTACTAAGGAACAATCAGATTCTCACTTGATAGATATTCCATCAAGTTTGATATACGAATCATAATTCACGCAGCTTTTGAAGTCCTAGGGTAGATCCAGCTTATATGTCTTTCAAACCAATCCTTCACATCATCTCAAGGGTCCCATACAACGGGGACTTATATCCCATGATTTGTCAGATCATTAATTCATTTCTCCAAGGTTAAAAATTTTGGCATAACTTCGCTACCCATCTGGCACTTCAAGACCTACATTTCATATTCACATAACCTCCTACCCACTATCGGCAGTCAATAATCAAATCCTAATTTCAACAATCATTTCAGGTCTCGCGAGTCGAGTGTTTTGTAAGGTTAGGTTCGCCATCATAGGAAACCTTAAACCTAAAAGACATGTCCAACTCACAGTGGGTGTATGTCGGGTGTCTTCACCTCAACTCCTACTTATAGATGCTCTAATATAGATCCTAACAAGATTAGATCTCGATCCTAATACGATGATTATCAATGATAATCCTTCCAAAGGAAAACGATTATACGGTTTATTACCAAAGGTCAATCATTCAAACATAAAACAAGACTTCTTGTGTTTTGTATTGTTACTTTACCTCGTCCCTTCGATTTGGGGTGGTAAACGGTACTCTCATCAAGGTTCGTTCTCAATGACTTCTGAGCAAATCTCTAGAAATTTGATGCGAAGCGAGGCTCTTGATAAAGATGTTCGATACAGGCACACTATGTTTACATAACTCTTTTGCATTTATCATTAACGGGAATGATATTAGCAGATTTGGTCAGTCTGTCAACGATGACCCAAATCGAATCAAATTCAGATGATGACCTTTGCAATAGCTAAACGTTTACTAATGTATGAGGCGATTTCTGCCTTCATAATTGCCATAAGTACAACTTCTTAAGACCAAGATACTTTTAGTCATAAATGACATAAATAGAATACTTATACTTACAAATTCCAACATAACTATATCTCACAATCTCCATATTTAGGCAACCACAAGTGGCTTTTCATACATTTAATGCCATCGGCTTCTCAATTCTAATGGTTCACACTAGCCGCGAACCCCTTTTTATTATATATATTATCTTTTTACAATCATTGTTTATTTTTATATTGTTCGGCAAATTATTTTGCACCTTCATTATTAAGGAACACATCCTAATTGGTTCTTTATTCTTTTTTTTTACATAATGCGTCGGTATCTAAATTCACCTCTCCTGATGATATAAATATCATGTCCGTATTCATTCAAAGTTTCTTTCTTCATATCTTCTATGTTTTAGTTTCATCTTTACTATTATCTTTATCTGTTTTACTCAATCTGACGTCTAAAGCGTCTAATTATTACATGTAAATTAACAATAATTTAATTTTTATGAAACTTAAGCGTAAAAATTTTAAATTTGTTAGTTCGACCAATTTTATAAAATGTTCAAAATAAATTTGAATTTAATTAACAAGATTTTTGTTGATTTATCGAAAATATTTAATAAGATCCATAAATATTTGAAAAATCTTTGTTTATACTTTAGTCAAAGTTTTCTTAGTTGAAAAGCAAAAATTTTCACTTCAAATTTTCAAGTAATAAGTTATATAGTTTCCTCAATTCTTCTTGGGTTGTCTAGAAGTATACGCAAACATTTACCCCTAAACAGAAGTTTAGTTAAATGGTTTGTGTATAAGGGAATAATCCCTTAAAATCCTTTTTTAAAACATTTGTCAAAATATATTTGCACTTTCTTTTTAGTATATCTCAAAGTCTTAAAAGGGCTCTTAATTTTTAAAGAGTCAATTTATATTCCACTATCTATTAATCACACGGTTAAATCATGTGAAGTATTAAGTCTTAAGTCTTATGTTAAATATTCAAGGTACAATTTTTTTATTGTTCGGCCAATTCAGGGCAATCTATAATTAATTATTAACTTCATTCTTATTCTTGTAAACAAACAAATGGTCCTTAATGATCACGAGCATGAATTTATCAAATTACAGCCTACACACGAGATTCACCAAATTTATGAATGCTACATGTGTATTAGTCAATCCAAACGACATCACGTGAAACTCATAATGTTCATTACAAGTTCTGGATGTAATGATTGGAATATATAATCTTCTCTGCGGACGCGAAGTTGATGATAACCATGCCGTGAATCAAATTTTTAAAACATACGCTAGAACCTTGTAAATGATCGAACAAATCTTCCATTTCGAGTTATGGATTTCGTTTTCGATTGTCAATTTACTCAGTTCACAGTAATCTATAAATATAAGGAATGATAACACCATAGCTTTTCATGATGACGATCTCGGTAGAATAAAATCTTTCTCCGACAACTCTCTCAGTTGTACGGTAATTCCTTTAATTTAGATGGTGTTGATGTACAATGTACATGCCACAGGTGCAGCACCGGGAATATAATCAACACCAATTTCAACTTGCCTTAGTGGCGAAAGTCTAGGTAATTCATCAACAAATACTTCCTAAAGTTTCAGATAACACGAACATCTTTTAATAATTTCATATTAGGTTCTTTCTAGATTATAATATCTATGACTAATTCACAACCATTCACGGTATAATTTCAAGTCATTCATCAAGAATTATTTAGATCACTTTTGATAATCAACATCTTATCATTTAGGGGAATTCTACTCGAGTTCCCATCAATTAAGACAATGTCGTCATGTCATAATCAATCAATCCATTCTACTGGCATTACCAACCTTTCAGTTTTATTGCCGTCGATAAGATGTGAACTTCTCAAAAGACTAATAATAACTCATAATCCTTCACAAGTTCAAGGATATCAGGAGACATAACTACCTTAAAAGAGTAAGGTCAACGCATAATCTATGCGAGAGAATTTCAAATTAGATACAGACGAAAACATTTAATGAATATGAATATATCCCATGTTTTCATAATTTGAGTATGCATTCGAAAGCTCCTCGGATCGTTACCCAGGTCATTCAAATGAAATCAACTCAAAAGAAATGATAGTAACGTCGATACATCCAGTCGGGTATCAACACTCGGTAATCAGATACTTTTCCTAAGAATCTCACTACGGGAGAATTGAACAAGAAAGAATTGTCGATTGTCAAATAAGACAATTTCCACGGATGAGTAAATTCGACTCAGAAGAATAGATGCTACAGGCACATATGTAGGTCTCCCTAACACTATGTCCCTATTTTTCACTTCTTGCAGATCTCATAAAATTTAATCTTCCACAATCTTCAAAGAAAATGTAGTGTTTATTTATTAGTTTTATGGTGACTACTAATCAGACTTGCATGGTCCATTCCAAATTGTATGTAGGCGCGCAACTATATACAATTTCAAGATTAACGATGCAATACTCAGTTCGTCGAAATTTTTTTTTTTTCATCATGTTTATAATAAAAACATTTACAAAGATTTTCTTTGTTATGAAAACAATTTAAGTTTTCCAAGGTATTTCATAATCAACTTTATTTCAATAATGATTATTTATAAGTCTCACTTTAAATAATCCATATAGTGATGAAAATTCAATTTTCTCAAAGGATATTGTTTTATCTTATAAAAACAATGAGTGATCTGCAAAAGAGTGATGAAGAGTTGTTTACCAATAACTAACCACAATATAATAGGAAATGAGCTTAACCAATTAATCATGAGGTGCATGACCTCGATGGCACTCAAAAAGAATAATCCACAACATAACTCAATTCGAGATGAGTACTTGTTCAATGGTTGCATCTCTTGCGAACATTAGGATGAAGCAATAAAGGATAGATAACATCGATACATGTAGGATTTAGCAATCAAATGTAGTCTTTTTATTAATCACAAACAAGTCAAAATTGTACCGTAACACATTACGTGTCACTATGTCATACAATTCTCAGAACTCATCCTACCAACTGATATCTCAGTTAAGTTAGGGATTTTTAAAAGATACCACAATGAATACCAACCTACAAGAGTCATTAGGTGTCCCACCTGTCCCGGAAGATCTATCGGTCCCAATTTAGAAGAAGATTTCTTCAATTTATTTCTTGGACACTGGGCATCCTCATTAGTGGACAATGGCCTAGGAACAACCTTTAACACGAACCAATCAATCAATTAAAACCTTATAATTCAATCACAGAACTTAACAACTTATATTAACAATCTCATATTCCATACAAGTTAAATTTTAATTTATTCAAGTTTCAACCAATTTTTTACTCAATTCGATATCCTACTTCATTCTCCAATACTTTCAATCTTATTCTTACACCTTGAAAGGGCAATAAAAGCTCGATATGATCAACACTTAATTTCCAGTCCTATTAGCTCTTACAACAAAAATTATCAAATGAGTCACTAGCATGAGATGACTCACACATTCAATTAGACTTCTCGGAAAGGTATTAGCGGCATGAGGCTTTTGGGTACTGGTTCCAATGACAGCCTCAAGTGCAACATTCACCCTTTCGATTTCAAATTAAGAATTGGATGACAACGAATCAGATGACATCTTTCTAGGTGGTAACGTTTTGTCAAACTCCACTCTATAAGAAAAGATCGTCATGACATCGATATCAAATTTAATCTCGCCAATTCTTTTTCAATATCACAATCAACTAATATCTACATTTCTACGAATATCAACCATTTGTTGGGATCATAAATATCCACAACTTGGTTTAGATCTAGGATAGCTAGAATTCCTACGAGAATAGTTTCGATTAATTTACTAGGGGATTTAGGGTTCCTTGTGACAATCTACGTCGTATAAATACCTCGTATAAATATCAAAATAATCATCAAACAATCATGTAATAAAATTACATCATATATATATATATATATATATAATCCAAGTTATATATATATATATATATATATATATATATATATATATATATATATATATATATATATATATATATATATATATATATATATATATATATATATATATATATATATATATAGAGTTAGGGTCAAATGAGAAGAAACCTTAAAATAAGAAGGATAAGAAGAAACTATAACCGCATATTCGAGATGCATCCACTTAAATTAGATGCATCTTTATAATCTTAGATGCATTATAATGCATTATAACATGTTGTATAGCTTTTAATTAGATGCATATACGTATATTAGATGCATTTTAAAATTTATCTATATTTTTGTTCTTCTGCACGTGCCAAAATCATGAAAATCAATTTACACCATCTACACATCAAATTAACTTCCGAAACTCAATATGGTGCATCTACATGATTATAAATGCATCTAATACAAGTCGTTGCATCTCAAATATGTGGTTTTAGTTTCTTCTCACCACTTCTTATTTTAAGTTTCTTCTCACTGGATCCTTACTCTATATATATATATATATATATATATATATATATATATATATATATATATATATATATATATATATATATATATATATATATATATATATATATATATATATATATATATATATATATATATATATATATATATATATATATATATATATATATATATATATATATATATATATATATATATATATATATATATATATATATATATATAGTGTAACTTTATATACAGAACCCATCTTAGTGACAGAACTTGCAGAACTCTTGTTTTTAAGGCAAACATGTATGTTTTAATGAGTACATATATGTTTTTAGAGAATATTTGTATTCGCGAAACATATTTGAAGTTCTTTTTGTCAAAAATAAATAAAACTAAAAAAAAGTTATCCAAAAACATACATGTTTCAGGGCGTGCACGCATGTATGTGCGCGCATTCAAAAACATACATTTTAGAAAACGCTCATGCATGTATGTGCACCGATCCAAAAACATACATGTACGCTTTCAAAAACATACATGTTTTCCTTCAGACATATATGTTTGCCTTCAAAAACAAGAGTTCTGCAAGTTCTGTCACTAAGATGGGTTCTGTAAATAAAGTCCCCCTATATATATATATATATATATTATAATAACACTTCTCAGTCTGGCCTTGTCGGTAACTCGGGAATTCTTCAACACTGTTATAGTCAAAAGATTTTTAGACATTTTTAGAAAAATGTTTATGGTTAAAAGATTTTGAAATATTTTATTCAAAACCTAAATTTTAAAAATCTTTCATTCTCTATAACGAGAGCTCTGGTACCAAACTGTAACACCCCCAAATTTATACAACTCAATACAGCGGAAGACTAGTTGGTGTTACGGGATAGCACATTACTCACATCATAGACAGTGCTTAAAAATCGCGTCATTTAATAATAAAAGCATTTTCATTCATAAATATCAAATTTACATAGGTCCCAAGTCATTTGTATTTAATACAGGTTTTACAAAGCATTTGAATGGATATAAGTATTTAGGTGCGGGCCATGAATTCTTGTTGTCTTCTCGAGAATTACCTTCAAGTACCCGAGATAAGACATGTTAAAAGAAAAGGTCAGCGATAACGCCGAGTGAATTCATAGAGTTTAATAAAATCCATCAATAGAATATCAGTATAAAATTATTACTGAAAATCATTTTGTACAAATCTTTGTAATAGGCCATAAAATAGCCAAAGTCATTTTTATACAAATCCTTGTCGAAAATCATAATATAGGCATTTTCCTTAAAAATCATTATACGAGCCAATGTCGTAAAAACATTATACAATACGTCTTATGACGTTGTATGAAAATAAAAACCGTTATATGAATATGGTTATGAAAACCAAAACACGAACATAATATCAATAGTATGACCCTGTATTGCTAGTCAGGCAATACATCGTAATTCGGAGCGTCTAGTAGTAGTTCGTTAGTTGGATTATTATAAGCCGCATGACATTGTTACCTTACTAAACCAAACAACGGGTAGCTAACCCGATACTCAATTTGCCCATCTAAAGTAGCGTGTCGTCACAAAGGTAATGCTATGGAAACCTTCTCATACATAAATTCGCTTACCAATCGATGTGGCAGGACGGGGATCAACCGTCAAGGCGCGAACTGGGTTGATCGTCCCCAAATAGAACTATTAAATGCATAAGCGTCTACCAAATCCCGGTAGTTCACAATTCATGCTAATGGGACTTTTAGTGACATAACCTAACTTTAATAATCCATTGTATTTCATCTATCGGGTCCTTTAATCATTTATCGAGTCATACAAGCGGGTCATACAATCATTCGGGTCCAAATCAATAAACAAACAATCGGGACAAATGGTGTCCTATTTTATAAAAACTAACATGTTATCTCCCTCGCGGGTTTATAAACCATTTATAAAAACATTTAAAAGAGTGTGAGGCTATGAACTCACGTTGATGTGGGAAGGCGGGTTATCGGCAATTCGGACGTACGGTACGCGCTTCAATCAAGGAAACCTAGACAAATAATACTCGTCTTAGACTCATGTCCAATGACTTTATAAAAATAAAAATTATGTATACATATGATGATTTTATATATATGATGATCAAGTGGGTTTACATATTCTCTTTTACTCTTCTTAGTGTTTACGTATTGGTAACTTCTTACTAGTTTACTAGTTTTACCTATTTACGTGTCTTAGGTCCAATAAACTTATTATAAGTTCTTTAACTTGTTTTAATCCATTTTATACATATTATCAGTATCTATACTTTCCATGTTGGGCCCAAATGGGTTAAGCCCAATAAGTTTTTTTTATAAGTGTTTATCTTATTTAGTCCAATTATTAGTCCAATATGCTTAGTTAGCTCGTTAATGTCCGTATGTCCTATAGTTCGGGTTTTATTGGTTTTTACTTGTATTAGTTACTTATATATCAGTATATTACTTTTAAAAACTTTACATTAGACGGGTTTGATCGTCTAAGTTTTAATTGGCGAAAAACGTTAATTTTACGGTAATAGCCGAAAAAGTCGTAAAAATCAAGTATATAGTTTTTATTACTTATAAGTATTATTCCACTACCATTTTTATAATTTATACACTTATTTAACCTTTTACATATTTATATAAATAAAATCCATAAGTTAGTGGGTTTTTATTTTACATTTTATACAATATAATTTTGAGTGCTTATATAATAATAATAAACATTAATTCTCAAAATCTGATTTTTATTTTCATATTCACCAAAACTGCCATATCTAGAGTTCTATATGGAGATAGAAGCTCAAATTTTTATCACATAAACTACATGATATTTGATCCATTTAACTCGCTTATAGCTACTGTTGAATCATCCTCTAAGTATTTTCTAAAAATCGTCCAAAACAGTGAACTCAGATTTGTACTTTGAACTTGTTTTGATCATATCTCACTCATTACAATGATTCCATTGCATGGATAACTCTCACATGTGTACAAGACCCATAGCTTACTGTAAATTGATTCTACTTCATCATTTTTTTTCAGTCTAACATGTGGTTAGGTACTGTTTTTATACAGCCTACCATTTAAACAAGATTTACCCATTTTACATGTAGTTTGTCCATCTTTTTAAGCATGTTTATCAACACCAAATCCCCACACAATAATTTTATCATCATATAATCATCATATACATATACAATAGGAAATAAAATACATGATTACATAATAAAAATAACAAGAGGATGAGGAGGACAATCTTTATACCACCATGATGATGTAGGTTGATCAAAACATGGATTTTGATGGAGAAACTTGTAGATAACCAAGACCATCTTCAAGACCACCATTCTTCATGAATACCTTGTGGAAAATCAGCCCCAAGACTCCATGAAAACTCCTCCTTGGATGTTATAACTTGCACCAATCAATAGGGCTTCAAAAGGACTTCAACATGTGTATGAATAACATGAGATTTTGTGGTTAATTTTGATCAAATGGATGTTTAGGGTGAGATGGTGGACGGCAAACATGGAGGGTGGGAGAGAGATATTGAGTTGTTTGCATGTTGTGAGAATGAATGTGTGGTTTTTGGCTAGTGGTTTTGACTAGTGGAAGGCTTACTTTGTAAGCTAAGACAAGTGTTAGACTTGTTAGATAAACTTGACACCTCATGGGTGTTAAGTTGCTAGTTTTGGCCGGTTTTGGGGGTGGGACAAGTGTCCCACTTGTCTAATCCCCATTTATTTACGGGTACTCCTCGATTCTAGTTTCCTCGATTTGCGTGCCCTCGGGTCGTTTTACGAAAAACGTTTTTATAAATTATGAATCAACGGCACAAAACGAATCTAATAAAAATTGTCTCATCAAAAATAGAGTTCAAAAACGTAAATACGTAATCCTAAGGTTTCCGGTTTAGTTGTAAAGGACGTTAAAATAAAATCGTAAGTCCTAATCTCTTCTCGTAAATTTGTGAGTTTATGAACCAACTCAAATTTAAAACTCCAAAATAACATTCGCGAATACATTTATTTTCTGAAATGTCGGACTGTCACCAAAGACGGTGTATGTAAACGTAAGCACGTAACGTAGAATCCTCCGGTTTAGACGTAGTCGATGCTAGTTCAAGACGTAAAATCCAAATTTCTTCCCAAAAATAAGTGAGTTCATAAAATAATATTAAAATAATATTTTCAATTAAATATTGAGAATAAAAATGTCAATCATAAATTAACGGATTGTCACACTCTTCGAAGGATCATATTGATGTTCCTAAGGCACAATCTTCCGTTGAAGAGCCTTTGATTCCTAACTTCACACCGAGTGAGGTTAGTGACTATTCATGCGATGAGTTCGTCGATGAACTTTTTGCTATCATTGATCCACTTCCACGGGAAAGTGAAGACGTTTCCGATCTCGAGATCGAGCGTGATTCTCGTGTTTTACCTACCATTCTCGAGGAATTCGTCGATGAATTTCCTTCTAATGAGAATGATGATCTTGTATCTGAGTGTGACACACTTGATACTTTGTCGGATATTTCTTGTGATGACAAGATTGATGACACTTTTGTGACCTACTCAAATCCTCTCTTTGAAGCTTCAATGAACAATAATCCATTGTTTCAAGAGGATTTTGAGAACATCATACCTCCTACATCTCACAACCTTTGTGATGATGATCTTCTCTTGAAGGAGGTTGATGAATTTCTTTATATAGACATTCCTTCGGAATTTGAAGAAGAGTCTAATGACGGTGATGAAGACTTTTGGTTTGATCACCCGATTTATGATGATGATAATGTTGACCAGGAGGGAGAAATTACTTTTGCTCCAATTATCCTTCCCACTCGCTTTGATCTTAATGTGCGGGTTTTTCATGCGACTCATTTTGAGTATCATGACCCCTTTGTTCACATTCATAAGAGTGAAAAGGTCGACAAAGTCATGCAAATTGATACCACTATGGTTGAGACTTTTACCACACCATTATCATGTGCTTTATATGATTTAGGATTAGCATGGGGGGACGACACCGTGTTGTCCATTCCTTTCTCCATCGAGGACGAGGTATTCGACCCCGGAATCATTGATTTAGGGAAATCTCGGCCTTTCACCAATGTAATAATCGAAAGATTTTTCGATCATCTTGGTGCGAGTTTATCTCGGGGAGCATGCTTTTGCCATATCGTGATTTGTGACTTCTATCTCTTTTTAGAGATTTGTGTTGGAGTTTTATCCTTTCGTTTGTCATCCGACAACGAGGATGTAATCTTTGACCCCGGCATCGCGCTTTATCATGGATTTTATTCCATTATGCCGGTTTTCACCACTTTCCCTAAGGACCAATAAATGTGGGGATCGAGTCGAGCTCATGAGTCGGTTAACAAAAACGAGGTGCCTTGTGGGGGAGTCCCATACATTCTATCTTCTTTCTATTTTCTCACACTAATAAGGCTTGATCTTTCAAGCTCGTGCTCGTGTTTTGTTGTGTTGAGAATCTTAGGTATGACCCTTATTTTTGAAGACTTTCGTGTCGGTTTTTGCCGGTCCACTTGATCTTCCAATCTTTGATTGCCAAAAAGGGGCACACTCTTTATCCTTTGATTTTTATCGACTAACGTTTTATCTTGAGGCATATTTAATAAACGGCTTATAGATTTGCGTGCTCTTTCCATGTTAGGATTTTGCATTAGACTCTTCGTATTTTAGCAAGGGGGTGTTACTCTTGAGCTAAGAAACATTGAGGACAATGTTTGGTTTTAGCATGGGGGAGTCAATCGATATAATCGCTTGCTATTGCTTTTGTTGTGTCTAAACGTAGTAGTTTTTCTCATTTTTTAATAAAATTTTAAATTTTTAGTGTTATTTTAAGTTTTAATAAATAAAATAAGTGCTTTTGACACGAATGTAGGCTTTCCGTTGGTGAAAATAAAAATAGTTTTTGACTCGACTCGGTTTTTAACCTTATCTTTTCCTTAACGTGTTTAAATTAAGTTTTGCTAGGCTTTTATATAGGGAGCTTTAAAACACGAAAGTCTTAATTCATACGGGTTAAGAACAAGAACTTTTCGCAAGTTCCTATAATTGATCCTAGAAATTCGTTTATCAAGGGAAATTTAAAACGCAAATTCTAAAACTTGAAAAAGTATAAGAAGATGCAAGATCCTATAGATGACTTGAAAACCCAAAACTTTGATTTAATAGGCTAAGTATCCATTGATTTCACATTTTTGAAATTTTTCGATATGGAGAACAAGAGATGATAGAGTTCAATCATAAGTTTCTAAAATTAACTCTTCTTTGTGCAAGTATTTTTGTGTTTGATTTAATCTCCTCGTATTTACTTTCCACACTTGAATAATAATTGCTTAATAAATGAAGTTTTTAGCGGTTTAGGCTTGATATCTTAACTCGTAACTCCTTCTTTTTCTTCCCTTGTAATTAAAGTGATAACACATTAAGGGTGTCAGCGTCATGGACTTTTGATCATGGGATTGCGGAAATTTGGCTTACTATAAATATCATATTAATAAAGAAGAATAAATAAAAACATGTTCTCTAGGAGCCTTCGGGTGGGAGTCATGTAGCACTAACCTTGTCACTAGAGCCTTAGGGTGATGGCAAGGGGACGTGTTGAATAAAAATTGCTTCGTCATCATGATCCATAAGGTGGGATGGTGATGTCAATTCCCTTATTTTTGTCCAAGGAGCCTTCGGGTGTGGATTTTAAATAAGGAGCACAATTGCATCTTAAAGAGCCACAAGGTGTTATGATGTAGTTGTTGCTAACTCCATTAATAAGGTCATAATTGACTTTGGAGGTTTTTATTTTTGCTTTTAAGTAGTCCTATTAGCCAAATTTCGGGTCCGGGGATTTATCCTTCAAATCGTGTTAAGTTATCCTTGATGTGGGCTTTCTTTAGTTACAACGGTTTTTGAAGTCGAGGTTAGGTTTTAAGTGTTGAGTTTACACCGTTCTTACCTTCATTTTTGGACTAATAAATATCAAATAAAGTCAAATGAGCCTTTAGGTGAATGACAAATAAAATCTAGAGATACAATTAGGAATAATAGGAGATTGAGTTTAACACAAATTACTTGTATAAATTGGTTTAATTTTGGGGTAATGATTGACAATGATCTTGTTTTTGCACTTGGCATGGAAAAGTGAAAAGTCGAGGACGATGAATCTATTTGAGTTTTATGATCCTAAAAGTTATTCTTCAAATAATGAAAGCAATACATTATGTCTTTGCAAAATAAAGTTTAAAAAGTTGAATAATGGTGTAGTTAGGGTCTAACTTTATCATTGTGTGAGACATGGCAATTGCTTAGCAAGGGGGAGTTTGATATGAGTGATTTTACTCATATCATTTGTATATATAAAAAACCAAATAAGTGCATTAAATGTATCAATATTGCCTTGTATTTGCATGTTTCTTGTTTTTATGTGTGTAGGTACCAAGATCGCGAAAACCGGCAAGAACAACACGAGTTTGAAGAAAAAGATCAACAATGCAAAAAATCGAGCTCATCTTTAGCGGATTTAATCTAAGATGAAGTTTATTGGGCTTGTGGGTCCCACATTTGGGTATTGGGTCCAAAAGCCCAAAAATGAATTTAAGTTATCTACTTTGAGGATTAAAAGCCCAAGTTTTGGCCACATTAACTAAATTTTATTCGGATAAAGGGGCTTGGTTCAAATCTTAAAAGCCCATTAAACCCATCAATGGACGGTGAAAGAGTTTTAAATACTCTTTTTGGGTCAAACATATTAACTTCACACGTTTTTATTCACTTACACATTCATCTCATCACTTTTCGATGTCATCACACAAACAATAAAATAACCATTCGTTATTTCCTATGCAACCTTTTATCTTCATCTTTCATCCCAAAAAACAGTAACACTATTTCACTATTCACAAAACCCTAAGCAAATAAATCATTACAAAAATAAGGGGGTTTTGTTCACACGGTTTATTCACACGCATGGGGAATTAATTACCCATGTTTTCGGAAGACAGAAGTGGAAGGAGTGGATAGCATCTTTGACGTGGCAGCATGTGATTAGGCTTGATACATCATCCATCCTCAATTATCCAATGAAATCATTCCAAGTCAGCTTGGAGAAAGCACAAGAAACACAAATCCCCTCCACCGTGGCGATCCGTGTGACCGAGACCTATCCACAGCCTTTAGATCAAGTTTCTTGGAAGAAAGAGAAGAAAGATGCCGAATGAAGGTTCGGATTGATTCCTCATCTCTAACAAACTCACCCCCAACACCTCGGGTTCAGCCTATATAAACCCCCTCTTTTCATTGTAATCATCATCCTTTTCTTTACTTAATGTTATAATGTTTAAATAGATAGGAAAATTGTATTTCTCTTTTTAATAGTTTTGTAACGATTCTCAGTGTTTAATAAAAGTTGTTTTTTATTTAAGTTTCAATCTGTCTGGTTACTTTACTGTTATGTTTTTATTACAATTTTCTCTTGATAATCTGTTCAATATTATAAACATATTAATTGATTAAAGTTTATACCATAGCTTTGATTAATTAATTTAAAGTGAGATTTGGATTTGAAATCAAACCCTACTGGTTTGATTTGTAAAAATGGTTCGAGTTGTTCAACCGATTCGAAATGGTGATGTTTTTGGAGCACGGTGGTTTTGATTTAGTTTTTAAGTAGGCTCAGCGTCTCACTTCATCCCAAAGGCTATCTCCAAAAAGGTTCACTTCTATTTTTATTGTTCAAGTTTATTTTAGATTAAATTTGATTAAATGATTATGAGATTTGGTTTAATGTTTAAGGTATAATCATCTAGACTGATTAGTCTGACTGATTTGGTTTGTGAACTGTTATATTTTTAGGTTTTAAATCTGTTTACTATTAGTTAGGTTAACTGTTTAAATGAATGTATGGATTTGTGATTTGATGAAATGGGATAAATAAGGATGTCTGCTATATGTTCTCGATTGCTCAGTTAATACTGATATTTGGTTTGTTATGAATCGTATAAGTTTGCTTTGTTTTAAATAAGTCTGTTTAGAATTGTATCTGCTGAGGGTTTGACATGGATTGATATAGCTGTAAGCCTTTGACTGCTTATATTAGATTTAAGGTTTATTAATCTGATAACTTGTTTAAACTAGATCTTGCTAGTAGTTTGATGAATTTGTTTTGCTCTCGTTTGTAGTTGTTTAAGCTGAGTAGGGTTTAGACTGCATTAGATTCTTGTTTAGTGTTTCAGTTTGCTAAGGTATATTCTCATGTATACATGTTCACATAGATTTGAACTCGTTTTATGCGTTATTTAAAAGCTTTCTGATAATTAAGTCTTGAGTTGTGTGGATCTTGATAATTTTTAGCTGCTTAATTTGGTATGCGTTTGTGTTTCTGCATTAGTGTGTTCTAAGACGTGCTGATATAATTTTCTTGCTGAATTTAAGTTTGTTTCACCGCTCTGTGTGTTCTTACTGTATTTTTGTTTAAGCAATTAGCTATCAGATTCCTTAGATAAGCTCAATAGTTGATATCCTTATCAGCTTTTTCCAAGATTTGTGTATAATAAAGTCACCTCCTGTGACAGTCTACGTTTCAATTGTCAAAAATAAATTACCAAAAAGTTGTCCACAATGGGACTCGAACCCATGACCTCCTGGTCATGGGTCAAGCACCTTAACCATCTGAGCTAAGAGCTCTTTTGGGTTTAATTTCCATTAGTGTAATCAATATAGTGTTTTAGTTCTTGACAGTTTGGAAGTAAACTATAAACGTTTTATTTAGCATTAGTTTAGATTCATTTTTCTTTTATAAGAATTACAAATAAACAATAGTTTCAAAATAAAAATAAAAATGATTTTATTAATTTTAAAAGTTTAATTAGTTTTTAAATATTTAAATTTTTATTATTTTAGATTTAAATTAAAATAGTTTTTAAAATAGATTTTGTTTAATAAAAAAAGTAAAGTAGAATTTCAATAGATTTTTTTAAATAGTGTAAAAATATTTTAATTAAATTAGTTTTATTTTAATAGAATTTTTATATAGTTTTAATTTTTACGTTGCGTTTAGTAATTGTGTTTAGATTAAATAAATTTTAGGTTTACGATTCATGCACTTTAGTTTAAAATTAAATAGTTTAAATTGGTAGAATTTAATTTTAGGTTAAAAACCGAAAACCAATTCAAATCGATTGTCCAAATCAAAGCAAAACGTCTCAAATTCATAAGATTTTCGTGTACAACGAACTTGGTTCATCACCGTGTTTAATTGAATTCGTCTTTGGTAATTTTAGACTATTACTTTTTCCTAAAGGTAATTTTCTAATTTACCCTATAACGTATCTAATTATCACTATACTATCACGATCACATCAGTCCTACCAGTGGGTTTCCATTGCCAACCAAACTTGGGTGAATTTCTTCCCCGTTGGAATCCATTCAAGGTTGTTCCTAATAGCATACATTTCATTCACGTGATCAACAAGGCATAAATCATGACGCTGAGAAAACATGCATTCATTACAATTCCAACATCGCAAATTCGAATTCACATTTTTCTTAGGCTTCTACACAAAAGCAGATCCTTTTGTCTTAGAGACATGATTCTTTTTATTTGAAACTGAAATAACATTCCTAGGGTGAACTTATACTTTCTTCTTGGCAGTCCTACTAGTGGAAGGCTTGATCCTATCTTTCTTGTCTTGAGATCCTTTAGCCTTAGTAGACATAATTACTCCTATAGAAGCCATGGGAACATTAGTGACAGATTTTGATTTAGCCTTGATGGGTGTGTTTAAAATAGGCTTAGATCCTGGATTCTTATTAAATGGAGTAATGGCAATGGTGGTGGTTTGTAGTTTAGATGGTGTAGAACCCGGTTGTCCTATGTACTTCAAGTGCTCTAAGCATTGCTCTACCCTCTCAATGTAAGCATGAGCAGAGTAATAGTGACTATTCATAGGATCAATTTTATAGTAATCATCTACCACATCCCTAGCAAGCTCCGCGTGCTTAACTGCATCTTCCATATACCACTGATAGGATAGTGAGTTGTTCTTATTGTACGGGTTCTTAATGATCACCACCTTGTTGGTTTTTGGAGCACTATAGGTCGGGGCAGAGATTATAGCTGAAAAATCAACAACTTCTTGTCCTTTGAGTTAAAGTGTCTCCTTTAAATCAGCCAAAACCATGTTTTTTATCGATGAGTTGAATATTTAAGTCAGAGATTTCCTCGCACTTACGGTTCAATTGATCAACGAGTGACTTTTGCTCTGCCGCATTAAAAGCGAAGCATTCTTCTAATGAACCATAAATATCTTAGAAACCCTGCTTTACTTTATCAAGCTCGCCTATCATAGAAGTAATTCTATCTTCTAGGGCATGGTTCTTAATCTCTACAGCCTCTAGTTCCAATTTCTCTGCTACTGATTCTCTCTTAAGTCTCATAATTTATTCCTCTAATGCCTGAACTACATGAATCATCTTGTCACTTGTCTCAACGGAGTTTTCACAATAATTTGTTTTTGAAAGAGTTTCATTTTTAGATTGATTTTCAATTTCAAGAGATATAGAATGTTGTTGAAGCTCATTAAAACGTTTTGAAAGTGTGTTATAAGAATCTTGAAGCTTTAAAAATTCAACGTTAGATTCATGACAAGAATGATTATCTACATTAATCACAGGCGCAACAATATTCACAGACAGATCATACACATCATCACATTTATTCACAGTAGATGAAATCCCATGAGCATAGTTAAGAGTAACAACTTGCATCACTTCAAGAGACACTATATGTTCTAAGAATCGATCATACTCGGATAAAATCTTTTCTTTTTCAATTAAATGTTGTTCATAAGCATCATCCATTTCATAGAAAACTTTTTGAACTTCACCTATTTCAAAGCTGAGATTTCCCTCTAGATTATAGACTCCATTTTTAAAATTGTTTACAAACGGAACAATCTCTTTCTCAAACACCGTTTTCATGTGTTCGAAAGCCCATTCTCCAGCGGTTAGAGCCATTGAAGTCGTACATTCCAGGATGACCTTGTCAAACTCGGTAAGGTATCGCCCAATCTCTTCCAATCTGAGCTTTACCGTACTTACCGGTGGAAGATTCTTAGGAATTCCCTTCGGTTCGTCCGAGTTAACGAGTGTAGGAATTATACTAAGGCATTATCTAGTAGGCATGAAAGCGGATGTTTGGATAGTTTTCTTTTGCATTTAAATCGAGTTCTAAGATCTATTTTAGCATTTGTTGCATTCATTTGATCATAGTCATATTCAGGATATGTAGGAAGTAATTTTAACCGATTCTCTTCATATGGTGTCAAGCTCTCAGATTCATTCAAGAACACAATCGGATCTAATACCAATCCTAACTTGGTTGCATCATAAAGTCGTGGGTTGTGATGAAATGCTTGCTTTGCATACCACGGGTTAGGTGGTAGGTCTATTAGATGCGATAGATTGAACTCTTGAAAAGAAGAATGAAACAAGTGTACTAAATGTGAAGCAACATATTGTATTAAAAGCAAAATTTCAATCTTTTTAACTCTCTCAGACGCCTTAATTTCCGTTTCAACTCTTTTAGACTCGAGAATTTCGAAATCCGTTTGTAGTTTTTGAAAAGTATTAACGACTGACTCTTTTTCTTTGAGTTCTTTCGAAAGATTTGCTCTTAAACTCTCAATTTCTAGCAGATTATCCATTTGGACTTGCCTAAACCTATCAAATTCAGGATTGGTTAAGGTAGTGGACACTGGAGTTAATTCCAAGGTTTTAACATTTTCTTTATGCAAAGCAAGCTCGGCAGATAAAGTCTGATTAACACTGAGGGTTTTAAGGACCGCATTATTCATTTGGCTAAGCAAAGATGCTGAGACCATAACCAAATCAGGTTGAGCAGAAAAATTGGTAGTCGTAATAGCTCCCGGTTGTGGTTCACTCAAAGTCTGGGGACTTTCATTGATATTGCTTTCATTGTTTGTCTCCTCGATTGAGTTACTAACCACCGGAGGCTGTTCCGAATACTCAGACACTTGCTCAACTTGATAAGGTACAATACTAGTATCTGTAGCAGTATGTGGTACCTTAGAAATTGTGTCAGCTCCATAAAGTGAAAGATTTTCCATGAGAGCTGCTTTGGTGGAATTGAGATCATCACAGTCAGAGTCGTATGCATCCAAATCATCACATTGATATGCGGCATTGTTTGTGATGGCTGCTGTGAGACCGTCAGTGTCCGCAACTCCCGGATCTGCGAGAAATGCCAACTCTTCTTCATCGAGCTCACGTCCTTGGGCTTGAGCATTCACCAAGTAGATCTTCTCCTGAAACCATGTGACGTCCCTTTTCCTCTTGGGCTGCTTACACTCTCGGGCCATGTGCCCTTCCCCTTTGCAGTTGTAGCATATAATCACCTTCGTTTTGCCAGTGCTATTACCTATTCTAGCAGTAGTGTTAGAGGAACGTGCACCAGCAGTAGACGAATTGGGTCTCCCCTGAAGTGGTTGCACCATGACTCTGCCATCTTGAATTGTAGCCTGTTGTCGAGAGTTAGAAGAGTTCCTTAACTGATTGTTAGTTGTTGTTGGACCTCTATAACCTCGTTTGTTCAATGTTTGAGTGAGATAAGCAGACATTTGAGCAAGTATATCAGTAGGACTATCCCCTTGTCTGAACTCAGGGACAGGGATCTCATCATCAAAGTAGAATGCTGGTGCTGAATGAGCTACAATCTGATTTGATGGAACACTGACTTGTTGTGAGTAATGGGGTTGAGGAGCCTGAAGTTGTGGATAGGTAAAAACAGGTTTTGTTGGAGGTTGATAAGGTGAATACTGGTGGGAAGCATAAGGTAACGAATGTGAATCTCCTTGTGATGATGTTGCTGGTTGCTTGAATTGTTGGTGATAAGATGTAGGCGGCTGTGGCAAGATCGAGTATTGTGGGAAGCTTGTTCTTTGATACACTGGTTGATAGGAAGATTGGTGTCCAAAAGCAAACGGAGAGTTGTGATATGACAATGTAGGATTGTTTGCCATTAATGCCAATGGTTCTTGATAAGATCCCTGAGAGATGCGTTTTTGGATCACGTGCTTCTCGTGTTGTTGCAAGAAGGCATAGAGTTGATCTAAATTTGACTTGTGCAAATCTCGAATCATCTTAACATCGGTGACATACTGACTCCATTCTTGGGGTAACGTGTTCAAGAACTTTTGTTTAATTGAAACTGTTCAATCTTAGATTATACACGCTCATGTCATTCATCAAAGTAGTGAAACGCCAGTAGTAATCATGAAGAGTCTCCCCTGGAATGTATGTAAACCTATCAAACAAATCATACAATTGACACTCTCGTTATTGCTTAGTTAGAGATGTCCCTTGTAACAAAACAGCTAATTGATCCCAAAGATCCTTTGCCACTTTATGTTCACTTACCATTCTAAAGATATCGGGTGGAAGGGCTTGAAGAATTGTCTAAACGGCCCTTTCATCTGCATCGGCAATGATTTTGTTGGCATCAGTCAACTCATGATACAACCTTTCCCTCGTCACATTGTTGACGGTAACTTCTCCCCAATCTAATGAACCTTTTTTCAATTGATTGAAGCATAAGTCGACCATTGGGTTTGCCCATGATGTACATTTTCATGCGACCTTGCCATGCTTCAAATAAATCTTTGATGAGAAAAGGTGGGCGAGTGTCGGTACCCGAGATGATTGAGATATCGGTAAGCGAAGTCATTGTTGGCATATATGAATGTGAATTCATTTTATGATCCCTTGAATAAATATTATCAAAAGTGATCGAACAATGAAATAAGGTTATGTGTTTTTGTGTTGTTAAATGAAAGATGTTGTTATCTTTTTGTTGTGTTTGTTTTGAAATTTTCCAAATTACCAAATTAATGCACGATAGAAAAATCCTCTAAGTATCCAAAAATAAATTCTATCGGAATGTGCAAGTATCGGAATGTTGCTTTCTGTCGGAATACCCTTTCTGTCGGAATGTTGCTGGTATCGGAATGTTTAGTTCTATCGGAATGTTGTCCTGTCCGAATGTCACTCTATCGGAATATTGGATCTGTCGGAATGTCAATCTATCGGAATGTCACTCTGTCGGAATGTCAATCTGTCGGAATGTCAATCTTTCGGAATATTTACCTGTCGGAATGTTTACCTGTCGGAATGTTTACCTGTCGGAATGTCTAGATCGCAATATAGCTAAAACAAATTGGACAGAGTAACGACTCAAAAATCCCTTAAGACTGTCTGAATCCCAGATCGCAATGTACGATCGGAATGTCTTGTTGGAATAAGGTATCGGAATCCTTAGATCGCAAAGTAGAACCTAATGGTTATTGCGATCTGGCATCACTCCCTTTGTACTTTCCGATGGTTTTATTAGCTGGAATTTCGGAAAGATGAGAAACAAGAACGTTTTCAACTTTTGATCCAAAAGACTTGTGTTTTTAACCAAAACCAAGATACCAAAATCACTACAACACGATTAAAGAAGTAATACGACTTGAAATCACTAACAAACACGAAAAAAATTTGATGTTTTGGCAAAAAACAATCAAAAACTACACGTTATGCTTAAGAGAGCATAAACAACACGAATACTGACCTATATTTCAACCCATGCTCTTGATACCAATTGTAGAACAATGATAATCTTTGTATTTCAAGAGGGTTGATGTTATCTAGAGAGAGAAACTTAGAGAGAGAAATGAAAGAAACTATGTGTATAGAAAATGAGAAATGAAACAACCAACACCTCTTTCCATGGTGGAAAGAGGCTTATATACCCAAGTCCTTAATGGACTTGGGCCTCTGGCCCATGAACATGCTCATGGGTCGGGCTATTTAATAAATGTTACTTAAACACTACTACGAGCCTATAACTATATTGTTGGAGTGACCGAGACTTTCTTTATACGTAAAACGTATTTCCAACAGGATAGTTATTTTGGAAGGAGCTACCACTAGGCGTAGGGAGGAGGATTATTCTAAAGGGGAGGATGAACAGGTTCATGTGAGTGATAAAGGGTCACAAGAAGGTACTTCTATTGGTGAATATTTAGGTATAGCTGAGGCTCTTACAGATTTGAAGAGGCAACCAGGTTTTGATGCTTCATTAATTACCCCTAGAAATTTGTCTTTTGTTGAAATGATGGAGCAGTTCACAAAGTCAAGCGCTGACAAGAGTAAATTAGGCGTTGACACTCATAGTTTGGATGCTGAGAGACTTGCAGATGTGGTTGGTGTATCCCAGTCATCAGCTATCATCAATGATGTGTCTACACAGGTACCATCAACTTCTTTACCCACTATTGATGTTTTGGATAAAGGTAAAGGAATTATGGTAGAAGTAGAAGTTCCTAAGGATGCAGCCCAAGTAATTTTTGATTCCATTTTGGCTGCACAACTCGAGGAAAAGGAGAAGATTAAGAAGACTGCTATTGAGTCACAAATTGTGACTTCTTCCGACAGTAATAAGGAAGGCAGTGATGGTGAAAGTACTGATTCAAGTGTGATGATCATTGAAGATCCAGAGAGGCTGGAATATGGTGATGAGTTGGCTAAGGAAAGACTTGAGCAGTTGAAAATGAAAGTAGATTATGATATGCCTGAAGTAGTGCAGATGTACTTTGCATGGGAGAATAAGGTTATGGAGAATCCAGACATGACAATTTCTGATCAAATTTGGGGTTTGGAGATATTCTTAAGAGTTCAACGTGATTGCAAGGTAATCTTGAAGCATAGGGATAGAAAGGTTCTTTCACAGCTTAAGAGGGATAGAAGGGAGCTCTATTATATGCTTCTTAGATGTCATCAAGGGGGTTGGCCTTTCAAGAAATTGCAGGATTTATCCTTTGATGAATTGGAGTTTCGTGCCTATCCTATATGGGCACGTATTCAAGAGGAGAATACTATCAGACTCCTTTCTGATGAAAGGAAGGAAGAACTTGAAGAAGAGATGCAGATCCAAAAGGCTTTAATTGCACCAAGGCCTGTGAAGAAGGGACTTCCAATTGAGTTCCCAAAAAATTTGGATAGAGTGAATCCTAGTAAAGCATTTATTAGAAGGAGTATTAAGCTCTCACCTTTGGAAGCTTCACATATTGCAGAGGTATTACCTTTTGATTCCAGAAACCCTATAGTTCACTATGAAGAAGATGCAAGTAGGTTTTAGATGATTGGCAGATATGGAAAGAAGGTACTTACTTTTACTACTCTTATCTCTTTGTTTGCAAGCCTGGATAGAGAAGACTTGGTAGATCTTTGGGGATTGATGAAGACCAAGTATGAGGCTGAAGCACCTACTTCAGTCAATGGAATAAAGATTTGGTCCACATTCAATAGAATGTGTGAGCCAAATGATGCAGATCCCTCAAGAATGGTCCCTAAAAAATGAAGACTTGTCAATATTAGTCCTCCAAGAAGTCAACAATACAAGTCAACACCTTGAAGAATGAAGAAAATGCCAAAAAATGCCTTTAAATATCATGAATTGGCAAGAAATACCCTTGAAAATACTTTTGGAAACTATTTGGGGCAAAAGTGTGAAAACTGAAACTTCAATAACAAAGGATTTCAGTTTTCATGCTATTAAACTTGAAATGAAAGTAAGAAGGAAGAAGGGGGGTAATATTTGCCAAGACATAGAAAATACTTAGACTAGTGACATGCTGCCACGTGCCCCACTAACCTATTTCAGCCAATCACAAGCCATGAACTTGCCACCTCACATCCCACTCACCCTAAACCGTTTAACTTAATATTAATTAAGTTAAACACGCGCCAAACGTGTTTTAAACTTGAAACAAAGATTAAAAACCTGTTCTTGAAGTTCATAATCCGAATTGGGGATTTATTATTTGCTATGAATTAAAGGTTAATCTTCTCCAGATTTATGATTAACCTCAACATAAACACATCCCAACCCTTAAACCACTTGCCACGTCACTCATATGCTCACATGTATCATCCTGCTATACAACTTTTGAGGAAGAAGCCAAATTGTGCCCGTCATCCTACCACTCACATTCAAGCTTACAACTTAAGCTTAATATGAGCCATTGATCACATTTCCACCACCTTAACACCCTCAGAAGCTGCCAAAGAAAGTTCACATGTATTCAAATTTTCAAGACTGCAAGGGCAATTTGGGAAGATCAAGCACTTAGGGTTTATAGTTTTTAAGCTTTCTAGTTCACAAATGTAGCCTATATAAGGCATAGGACGTCCAACATTAGTCTTTGCTCTTGGTGTTTCCTTGTTCAAAATTCTGTAAATCCCTTTTCAATCTTAATGAAAATGTGTTTGAATATTTAAAGAAATCCAAGTGCCAACTTAATTCCTTGCTTATTATTGTTACATGTTTGTGTTTGATAAGTCTTAAAACCTGTATTTAAACCTTGTGCAAGAAATTGCCAAGATTTCCAAAATCTGATATTTTGCTAAGTTCTTTGGTACATCCTTGGAATTTTTGGATTGCAAGTGATTATAGCACCCTGATAAGAAGATTATCTGTAAAACCCGCATGCTTTTACCATGCATAGTACCCTTAGGATCGTACATACTAGTTAAAAACTTTCCTAATATAGCATGATTACGATTACGTGTTAGGAGATTATGTATTACGTACGTGTTAGAACATGATAAGTATTTTATATGCACGATCACGTAATAATTATTTAGCAATAATTAATCACGAACATACGATCACGAAATCACGAGCGTAATTAAAACACGAGCTATTATTAATTACGTATATATATTTAATACGAGCGTAATTAAATATATAAGAGTATGGTATTTACGTAACGAGAACATTTAAAACACGAACATAATTAAAAATAAACGAGTATTAAATAACAAGACACGAAACGAGGTACGGGAACCCCATGGGGGGGGGGTCCCTACCCGCGGCTAAAATAGGGTAATGGGCCAAGCCCATTACCAATTTTACTAAAAGGGGGTTAAGTAATTTTTACTACTCAAAAATTACTTTACAGAAGATTTCAGGAAAAACCTAAAACCCTCCCTTTTCTCCCCTCTTTGTGCCGCCACCTACAATCACCAATCAAGGTGATTCCTTGATCTTGGATCTTGTTGATTTATTGTTTGTTCGTGTTTGTTCTTCATTCCTTTGATCCACGAATACGGTAAAACCTTTTTAAACCTTTTCTTTTTAATTAATCTTCTTATTAATTATGAACACGTGATGTTTTTTATAAAAACACATTAATTAAACATAGATTTAACATGTTTTGATCATTAATTAAATCAGAGGGTCGATTAAGGGGTGTTTTGTTTTGGGCCGCAGGCTGCAACCGACCCCAAGGGGGTTTTGGTTTGCTTTGCCGACACCACCAAGACCATATTTGTCTTGGTTGGTGCGTGTGGGTCCCACGGCAGCAAGGGGGTACCCCGATTTGGGTCGGGCTACGGTGTCGATTCATGTCCGGTTCATGTTTTTAAGTTTAGATCCGGATCATGGTTATGTTAGTTTTGTTTATGTTATAAACTTATGTTAAAATTAAATTAATAAAAGATGAGATTAATTTAATAACATGACTTAGGTTAATTAATTATTAATAATCATGAAATTATTTTAACCTAAGTATTTATATTATTAAGACTTATAATTAATTAATTATTTAAAAACCATGGATATTATTAATTAATTAACATGACTTAGGTTATATTATTAATATTTAATAATACATATTTTAACCTAAGTATTTAATATATTTAATTAAAAACATGTCATACTTTAATTAAATATTATAACCTATAGTTTAATTAAATTACATGAAATAATTATTAAACTATACAATATATCATATGACTTAGAAAATAATCATGAAAACACTTAGGCTTATTTACTTAGCTTATTTAACCAGCTTATTTCTAATTATGGAAACTTTCTATTTTTAGAAACTTAATTAAATAAGGCAGCTAATTTATTTATGGAAACCAGCTATTTTTAGAAACTTATTTATTTAAGGCAGCTAATCTATTTATGGAAACTTATTTAATTAAGGCTGCTAATCTATTTATGGAAACTTTCTATTTTTAGAAACTTATCTATTTTAAGTAGTAAATCTATTTTTGGAAACTTTCTATTTTTGGAAACTTTCTATTTTAGGAAACCTGCTATTTTGGAAAGTTACTTATAATTACACAGTAAGTATAATAACACATGAAATACCAGAAATACTTAATCAGATTAAGCAGAAAATAAGATTTAACACAGTTTAAGGCTTTAAACAGTAAAACATAGTAAGAACACATAAAATAAGCTAAGACATGACATAAACCAGCTATGTATTAAGTAAGCAGATACTTATTTCATGTACGTATTTATGTAGCACTAGGGTTTCGGAAGTAGGATTCTCGCAGTTCATCGTTCTCGTTCACTGGACATAAGGTACGGATTCCCGTCCTTTCAGTATGGACATTCTTTCCTTATTAGGATTTCCCCGTATGCAGCCAACTGTTTTCCCGTAGTATAAGTATAAGTTTGATTGCTTATGTTTAAATATGATTACCTACAGCCATATACATGCATGACCAGTTTCACCTAGTTATGGAGGTACCATAACCATAACATTAGAGGCACTGATGTTATGACTTCACCACGGCGGAGTGATTGCTCGTGGCGTCCCTTCAGCTTTTGGCCATTTATTTATATTTATCATGTGGGGCGTATGGGTGCATCCTAGTTACACGTTTTTATTCAGGATTACATGGTGAATGTGGTGTGTGCCTTGCATCCTTCACAAGGAGCTGATCCCTCCTACCCATAAACCAGTATATTAAATTAGAGGCAGCCCCTCTAATTTGCATGATGAGGTCACCCCTCCAATTATTCATGCACGATGGATATTCTTGACCTATATTGGCTAATGGTAAAATATGACAAACAGTTTTTATAAGATAAACATAAGACTTTCAAACTATAAAACCAGTGTTATTAAGACTTAACCAGGTTACTCGGGACTTAGTTTCTTCCGCTGTTATTATGTTATATGCTTGTCCTATTCATGCTTTATTGTACATCCGTGCACTGAGCGTATTGCTCATCCGTTTTCCTTTTCTATGTTCCCAAAACGGCAGGTACTCAGGGACGCTCGTAGACACTAAGAGTACGTGCATATGGACTGGAAGCTGTCTAGCCTTCTTTACATTATGCATTTCCTTTCTTTATGATACTTATGCTTGGACATTGTTTAGTCCTTTTCCTTTACTATACTATGTTTGTATGTGATGAGCTTTACTTTTGGACTACCGATGTTTGATTTCGGTATTTTCCTTTATATGGTCAGGTAATGTTTAGACATTTTACCTTGTATGCTTTGATGACACGCCATAATTACTGTGATATTTCCATTTCCAAAATGGGGTGTTACAATTATGGTAACGCCAATCGGTAAGATACTTCATCGACTCGTTCAATGATATCAAACGGTCCGATGAAACGAGGACTGAGCTTCCCTTTAATCCCGAAGCGTCTAACACCACGTGCCGGCGAAACCTTAAGGAAAACATGATCTCCTACGTTAAAGAGTAAATCCCTACGATGCTTGTCGGCGTAATTCTTTTGACGTGACCGTGCTTCCTGAATTTTCTGCCTAGCTACTGCGATCTTCTCATTTGTCATCTCTATGATTCCTGGTCCTTCGAGTGTTCGCTCGCCAACCTGATCCCAGCAGATTGGGGCGCGACACTTTCTGCCGTACAACATCTCAAATGGAGCACACTTGATGCTTGCGTGCCAGCTGTTGTTGTACACAAACTCCACCAAACAGATGTATTCGTCCCAATCACCCGTCCATTCCAGCGCACATGACCTCAACATATCCTCCAATGTCTGAATGGTTCGCTCCGACTGTCCGTCCGTTTGAGGATGAAAAGCCGTGCTAAGCTTAAGTTGTGTACCCCAAGCTTTCTGCAGACTTTTCCAAAAGCGCGAAGTGAAATGAGGATCTCTGTCTGAGACGATGCTGGATGGTGCACCGTGTAGTCTCATGATCTCTCGTCTATACGTATCTGCGAGTTTACTTACCGGATCTTCCTTGCGGATAGGTAAGAAATGAGCTGATTTGGTAAGTCGATCAACGATAACCCAAATTGCATCGTGCTTACTTTTGGTAGGCGGAAGACCGGTAACAAAATCCATGGTGATTTTGTCCCACTTCCACTCTGGAATATCTAACGGTTGAAGGAGACCACCAGATCGCTGATGCTCGATCTTAACCTGCTGGCAGGTAAGACATTTGGAGACGTAAGTGGCCACATCCTGTTTCATACCACTCCACCAAAAGTACTGCTTGATGTCATGGTACATCTTAGTCGAACCAGGATGTATCGATAATGGGGAGCTATGAGCTTCAGCTAACAAAGCTTCCCGGAGTTCTTGGTCATCAGGGACACAAAGTCTCGTGCCCTGCCATACGATACCATCTGCATCTACTCTGAATTCTGTCTGCTTCTCCAAATTCTGTACTATCGCCCAGATTTCTCCGTCATCCTTCTGAGCTTCCTTGATCTTAGATAGTAACTCGGGTTCTACTCTAAGATCAGCCCAGTAACCGTGTTGTCCACGTACCATGATCTCGATGTCTAGTCGCTCTAAGTCTCTTATGATTTCATCTTCGATTCTAATGTTGTTGATCATTCCGGACTTCCTGCCAAGGGTATCTGCTACTACATTTGCCTTTCCGGGATGATACTGTAGATTAATGTCATAATCCTTCAACAGCTCTAACCATCTCCTCTGCCTCATGTTCAATTCACGCTGAGTGAAGATATACTTCTAGCTCTTGTGGTCCGTGAAAATGTCACATGATTCTCCATATAAGTAGTGTCTCCATATCTTCAATGCAAACACGACTGCAGCAAGTTCCAGATCGTGCGTGGGGTAATTCACTTCATAAGGCTTAAGCTTCCGTGAAGCGTACGCGATCACTTTCCCATGTTGCATGAGAACACAGCCAAGTTCCTTCCCCGACGCATCGCTGTAGATTTGAAATCCACCCGTACCAGATGGTAGAGTAAGAATAGGTGCAGATACTAGCTTCTGCTTCAGGTCTTCAAAGCTCTTCTCTCGATCTTCAGTCCAGACGAATTTCTCCCCTTTCCGCATCAGTTTGTTCAATGGTAGTGCTAGGCGGGAAAAGTTCTCCACGAACCTACGGTAATAGCCAGCTAAGCCTAAGAAACTGCGGACTTCCGTCGCTGATGTCGGCCTCGGCCACTTAGTAATGTCCTCAACCTTCGCTGGATCCATAGTGATTCCTTCTGCTGATACAATGTGACCTAAGAATGCCACCTTGTCTAACCAGAACTCACACTTGGAGAATTTAGCATACAGCTGCTTCTGGCGAAGAATCTGTAGTACTGTACGAAGATGGTCTTCGTGTTCCTCCTTGGACCTTGAGAAAATCAGGATGTCATCGATGAAAACAATGACGAATTTGTCTAGAAAATTCATGGAAGATTCTGTTCATCAGATCCATTAACACTGCTGGAGCATTAGTCAGGCCAAATGGCATAACTACAAACTCGTAGTGGCCATAGCGGGTACGAAAAGCAGTCTTAGCGATGTCCTGCTCCTTGACCCGTAGCTGGTGATAGCCTGACCTAAGATCGATCTTGGAGAAGTGCTTGGCCCCTTGGAGTTGGTCAAACAGATCGTCAATGCGTGGCAGTGGATACGTATTCCGAATAGTAATCTTGTTGAGCTCGCGATAGTCTATGCAAAGACGCATACTGCCGTCCTTATTCTTAACAAACAAGACCGGTGCGCCCCATGGAGATGCGCTCGGTCGAATGAAACCTCGTTCAAGAAGTTCTTGCAGTTGATCCTTCAGCTCCTTCAGCTCTATGGGAGCCATGCGATAAGGAGACTTGGAGATTGGTTCAGCTCCTGGAACCAGTTCGATACTGAATTCCACTTCTCGTGCAGGTGGTATGCCCGGAAGTTCTGCTGGAAACACGTCTTGGAATTCCGACACTATTGGTTGATCCTCAATCGATGGAGATTCAGCATCCATGTCGTGAACCGTAGCTAGATAACCCTCACAGCCATGTGACAGTAGTGCACGCGCTTGCAGGGTGGATATGTCTTGTATAGACCGTCCGGGTATGAACCCGTTATGAATGTACTCTGGTGCATTGACATCACCGAAGATAACTCGATATGAATGGCAGTCTTTGGTAGCATGATACTTGGATAGCCAATCCATGCCCAAAATCATGTCGAAGTCATTCATGTCCAGTGGAAGTGCGTCGACAGGTCGAACCTTATCATCAAATTCTAGGGGAAGACTCTTGTATACATGGGTGATTAATACAGAGTCCCTCAAAGGCGTGGAAATAGTAAGCCTATTTTCTAGTGGCAAGGGAGGCATCCTAATGTTCTTAGCATAAGCAGTAGAAATAATCGAGTGAGTAGCACCCGTATCGAAAAGAACACATGCAGCGCGACCATACATATACAAGATTCCAATGATGGTACATGTAGACTTGTTGGCCTGGTCTTGAGATGTCATGTAGACACGCCCGGCAGTAGGAGGCGGCTTGGTATCAGCATGTCCCGATGTACCCTCCATCTCGCCCTTACGGCAATCCTTCATAATATGGCCAGGAAGACCACACTTGAAGCACGCATCAGTATTACGGCGACATGGTCCTGGGTGCCTACGGTGGCAAGTAGAGCAAAGAGGATGAGTGTATCCTCCAGCAGGTGCTCTGGCTGGCTGAGGACCTGATAAAAACATTTACATAAGACATGATAGTTGGGTACAAAGGACAAAGCGGATAATCGTAAGACTGAATACCAGTGATAGCTGGACGGCTAGGCTGCGAACCTCTCTGGTTCTGGTCCCTACCGTTTCCATGGTTCCTGGTAGAAGTTTGCTTAAAGTGTCAAAATATGAGTCATAACATAAAACATAAGGAATTTCGTAAGTATTAGGACCTGCTGTTGTTGGATTGCCCGGCATTGTTACGGTAATTGTCATTACCGCCACGCCTATCCGTAGCAGATCGGTCATTAGTCTGACCGTTTCCCTTGGGCTGATGAGGCTGCTGCTGAGTAGCCGGCTGAGACCGGTCCCCAGTTTTCTGCCTGGAAGATACATTTAAAGAGATGAATAATTGACATATGGAAAGTATACGAATTGGTCACCGCTTAAATACGAAGGTTTACCTCTTGTCGGGTCTTTCAGCTTCCCCGAACTCATCCCTCTCCTGCAGCATCTCCAGTTTCCGTGCTGCATCGGCCACTTGTGCTACAGTATTGAACGTAGCACACACCAGATTGTTTGCGACCGATGTGCGAAGAGCCCATCTGAAGTGATGTGCCTGCTCTTCAGGAGTGCCTGCTGCCGCACCAAGGAAACCAGCCAAGCGAAGAAAGCGTTGCATAAACTCATTGCTATTCTCCCCAGCCCTCTGACGGATCCCATGGTACTCTCTCTTGAGCTTGTCCTGCTCAGCCTTGGGAAAGAACTGCTCCATCACCCTGTCCTTGAACTGAGCCCAAGTCAAACCAGTAACCCACTCATCACCACCTTCAGATTGCATCAAAGCTAACCACCAGTTGAGTACATCGCCTTCGAACCGATAGCATGCCAACCTCGCCTTGTATGCGGGGTCACAGCCTATAGCGTTGAAGATCTTCTCGATGTGAGCCAACCAGCTTTCAGCATCGCTGAGGCTATCTATCTTCTCAAAAGCTCGAGGGCGGAGCTTGTTGAATCTCTCCATCCATACTGCTAATGTCATTGGAGGAGGAGGAGGAGGTGGCTGATTGTGCTGCTGCTGATTGTTGGCAGCTTGAACTTCAGCCCGGATGTCATTCCTTAGTTGAGGAAGCAAGGCTTGCATGGCAGCCTGAATTGCAGCATTGAGCTGCTCCTGTTCGCATGTGAGAACCATCTAATAGTATAACATAAAACATATGATTAAACAGATCAAAACATAAAATATTTATCTATACATGAAAAAAACATTTATACTAAAATTTCACGAGAAAATTTTATGCAAGAAAATTTTGTGTATGAATGCATGATGCAGTTTTATGAAAACTTTTGTATGCTCGAGAGTGAACGCCTCTGGTCAATTCACCCAAAACGAAAGACATAGCGAGGGGACGCCTATGGGTCGGTCCCAAATCTAAAAGTTTCGATAAAACACATGCGACTAAATAGGTCCAGTCCTGTACCAACCATTACTTAGTCAAAAACCCTGTAACAATGACATATATATGTATGCTTAAAAATGATGAATGCATGAAAACAACTGTCAGTTCTAGGAAGACCGTAGTGACTACCCACTAATCACAGGTCATATTTGAGAGCCTACAGGTCGAAGCCTTGGCTCTGATACCATAATTGTAACACCCCATTTTGGAAATGGAAATATCACAGTAATTATGGCGTGTGATCAAAGCATACAAGATAAAATATCTAAACATTACTTGACCATATAAAGGAAAATACCGGAATCAAACATCGGTAGTCCAAAAGTAAAGCTCATCACACACAAACATAGTATAGTAAAGGAAAAGGACTAAACAATGTCCAAGCATAAGTATCATAAAGAAAGGAAATGCATAATGTAAAGAAGGCTAGACAGCTTCCAGTCCATATGCACGTACTCTTAGTGTCTACGAGCGTCCCTGAGTACCTGCCGTTTTGGGAACATAGAAAAGGAAAACGGCTGAGCAATACGCTCAGTGCACGGATGTACAATAAAGCATGAATAGGACAAGCATATAACATAATAACAGCGGAAGAAACTAAGTCCCGAGTAACCTGGTTAAGTCTTAATAAAATTGGTTTTATAGTTTGAAAGTCTTATGTTTATCTTATAAAAACTGTTTGTCATATTTTACCATTAGCCAATATAGATCATGAATATCCACCGTGCATGAATAATTGGAGGGGTGACCTCATCATGCAAATTAGAAGGGTTGCCTCTAATTTAATATACTGGTTTATGGGTAGGAGGGATCAGCTCCTTGTGAAGGATGCAAGGCACACACCACATTCACCACGTAATCCTGAATAAAAACGTGTAACTAGGATGCACCCATACGCCCCACATGATAAATAAAAATAAATGGCCAAAAGCTGAAGGGACGCCACGAGCAATCACTCCGCCATGGTGAAGTCATAACATCAGTGCCTCTAATGTTATGGTTATGGTACCTCCATAACTAGGTGAAACTGGTCATGCATGTATATGGCTATAGGTAATCATACTTAAACATAAGCAATCAAACTCATACTTATACTACGGGAAAACAGTTGGCTGCATACGGGGAAATCCTAATAAGAAAAGAATGTCCATACTGAAAGGACAGGAATGCGTACCTTATGTCCAGTGAACGAGAACGATGAACTACGAGAATCCTACTTCCGAAACCCTAGTGCTACATAAATACGTACATGAAATAAGTATCTGCTTACTAAATACATAGCTGGTTTATGTCATGTCTTAGCTTATTTTATGTGTTCTTACTATGTTTTACTGTTTAAAGCCTTAAACTGTGTTAAATCTTATATTCTGCTTAATCTGATTAAGTATTTCTGGTATTTCATGTGTTATTATACTTACTGTGTAATTATAAGTAACTTTCCAAAAATAGCAGGTTTCCTAAAATAGAAAGTTCCCAAAAATAGAAAGTTTCCAAAAATAGAAGTTTCCAAAAATAGAAAGTTTCCAAAAATAGAAGCTTCCAAAAATAGAAAGTTTCCAAAAATAGAAAGTTTCCAAAAATAGATTTACTGCTTAAAATAGATAAGTTTCTAAAAATAGAAAGTTTCCATAAATAGATTAGCTGCCTTAATTAAATAAGTTTCCATAAATATATTAGCTGCCTTAAATAAATAAGTTTCTAAAAATAGCTGGTTTCCATAAATAAATTAGCTGCCTTATTTAATTAAGTTTCTAAAAATAGAAAGTTTCCATAATTAGAAATAAGCTGGTTAAATAAGCTAAGTAAATAAGCCTAAGTGTTTTCATGATTATTTTCTAAGTCATATGATATATTGTATAGTTTAATAATTATTTCATGTAATTAAATTAAACTATAGGTTATAATATTTAATTAAAGTATGACATGTTTTTAATTAAATATATTAAATACTTAGCTTAAAATATGTATTATTAAATATTAATAATATAACCTAAGTCATGTTAATTAATTAATTATATCCATGGTTTTTAAATAATTAATTAATTATAAGTCTTAATAATATAAATACTTAGGTTAAAATAATTTCATGATTATTAATAATTAATTAACCTAAGTCATGTTATTAAATTAATCTCATCTTTTATTATTTTAATTTTAACATAAGTTTATAACATAATCAAAACTAACATAACCATGATCCGGATCTAAACTTAAAAACATGAACCGGACATGAATCGACACCGTACCCCGACCCAAATCGGGGTACCCCCTTGCTGCCGTGGGACCCACACGCACCAACCAAGACCAATATGGTCTTGGTGGTGTCGGCAAAGCAAACCGAAACCCCCTTGGGGTCGGTTGCAGCCTGCGGCCCAAAACAAAACACCCCTTAATCGACCCTCTGATTTAATTAATGATCAAAACATGTTAGATCTATGTTTAATTAATGTGTTTTTATAAAAAAACATCACGTGTTCATAATTAATAAGAAGATTAATTAAAAAGAAAAGGTTTAAAAAGGTTTTACCATATTCGTGGATCAAGGGAATGAAGAACAAACACGAACAAACAATAAATCAACAAGATCCAAGATCAAGGAATCACCTTGATTGGTGATTGTAGGTGGCGGCACAAAGAAGGGAGAAAAGGGAGGGTTTTAGGTTTTTCCTGAAATCTTCTGTAAAGTAATTTTTGAGTAGTAAAAATTACTTAAACCCCTTTTAGTAAAACTGGTAATGGGCTTGGCCCATTACCCTATTTTAGCCGCGGGTAGGGACCCCCCATGGGGTTCCCGTACCTCGTTTCGTGTCTTGTTATTTAATACTCGTTTATGTTTAATTATGTTCGTGTTTTAAATGTTCTCGTTACGTAAATACCATACTCATATATATATTTAATTACGCTCGTATTAAATATATATACGAATAATAGCTCGTGTTTTAATTACGCTCGTGATTTCGTGATCGTATGTTCGTGATTAATTATTGCTAAATAATTATTACGTGATCGTGCATTTAAAATACTTATCGTGTTCTAACACGTACGTAATACATAATCTCCTAACACGTAATCGTAATCATGCTATATTAGGAAAGTTTTTAACTAGTACGTACGATCCTAAGGGTACTATGCATGGTAAAAGCATGCAGGTTTTACATTATCAAGGTGATGTAAGCTTGTGGTTTGGGGATAATCAAGGAGTGGGTACAAAGGTTGCATTAATCAGATTTATTTTTCAATTTTCAGTTTTGAATATTACTTGTTCTAACCTTGTTACTCTTAGCAGCTTTGTGGAAGCTTGTGCCTTGTTTTGCTAGGCACATAAGCTCAAAAATTCGTGAGTGTGGATGTACATTCATGAGGTTTGAGCCTTCTTACCCAAAATCTGAAAAAAGTACTTGATTTTTGTGATTTTGAGTTCTGCTGTTATAAAAGGTGTTCTTGTGGCTTGAATCTGCTTAATATTGCATGATATTGTTGTTGTTATGCTAGATTAGGCTTGGGTAATACTGAAACATAAATTTGCTTTGTTAAACCTTGGATTGAAAAAGTTAAGGGGTGTTTGGGTTTACTGATTTAGGCCTGCAAAGTGAATTGAGTTATTGTTAAGTGTTGTTTTGTACTTGTATCTGATAAATACTTGGTATTGTGCTGATATACGTGATTCTTTGGATTTTGAACATCATTTTCTTAATTGTGCTATAACTGGTTGAAATCTACTTGTTTTGACCTAAGATCTTGGTAACACATAGATTGTATGAATGCTTAGGGCTAACAAGTGATTAAATCAAGTTTATATAACCTATTAAAGAGATTTGAGGGTTTGAATCTGGTCTTGTGGTCAAGTATATCAGCAAAGTTTGAAATCTGCTTGTTCTTGTTCATCAGTAACTTTCTTTGGCTTGAATCTTTGTCTAAACCTTGAATCATTGCATGAAACCAGTTAATTTATGTTCATATGAATTAATCTAAGCTGTTGTGTGCATTTGGTTCAATTTGGTTGGCTTAGTCTTGCTAAAACTGCTTATTTGTGTGAAAACTGCTTATGAACATGTCTGTGTGCTATCTGGTGATCTTTTGAATTAACTGTATCAATTGGCTTGTTAAATTTGTGTTTTTTTGATTGCATTTTACTCCTTATAACCCACTGGTTATAAGGGTGCCTTTTGTGTGCCTTAAATCCAACAAAAATCCACATAAGACAAAAGGTCAAAGAAGACAAGCAGTGGAAACTTTTCCCACTGTTGGACACCCAAAACTAGCCACTGCTAGTGTTAATTCTTAATCAGCTTATTCATAAGCCATTTTGGCTTATCCAGACTTGCAACAACTTATTTTTTGTGATCAATCTTCCTTATTTGACCCATTGAACTGATCTAGAGCATATTAGGGTTTGACTTTTAGGTTTGACTGGAAAACCAATTGACTTGACTTTTTCATAAGTGCTTATTTGCTTATTCCAGCTTATTCTTTGTGCTCATTTGAAAACTTTTTGTTGATTTTGCTTAATTAGGTCATTTAAAACCTTTTGTAACTTGAATCAGCACTTGAGGTAGCCAAGAGCTCAAAAACGACTATTTTGTCATTTTGTGAAGAGAGCTTTTGCTTATTTCAGGCTTATTTCTTGGGATTTTTCAAAATTTCTTTTCACAAATCTCTTAAGTATCCCAAAAGAAGCTTATGTGTCAAGTTAGAGCTTATTGCATTAGCTTATGGCTTAATGGGCCAAAAAGACCATTAAGAATAAGATGTTGACAATTAGGCTATGATAAGCTCACTTTCAGCTTTTGGGCCTTCAGAGTTTTGTGCTTAAAATCAAATTTTGAGTCAAGTAGGTGATTTTGGGCTTATTTGGTGGACTTTTTCTTATTAGGCCTAATTTCAGCCCATTAAGGGCTTGTTTTGCTATTTAGCCCATCTTAAGGCCCGTTAGGGGTATTTTGGTACTTTCAAGTTCATTTATGTGTTTATTAGGTTAAAATAAACTAGTTTGCAACTTTTTAGATTTTTTTATAAATTTTGAATTTTTATTAATATTTTATTATTATTTTATTATTAAAAATTAAATTTTATATTTTTGCAAGTTTTTCATTTTTTTAGTTCAAATACATTAAGTTAGGAATTTTAAAACTTTTAGATTAATTTTAGTGTCATTTGATTCATTTTTGGAATTATTTTAAGTTTATAGAGTTTTAATCATTTTAAATAGTTTTAATTAATTTTAAAATTTTCAAAAATAGTTTTAAATTTGGTTAAGTCATTTTAGAGGTTTACAAGTTAAAAAATCTCATTTTGGGCTTTTTATTAATTAAATTGATTTTTTGGGCATTAATTAGCATTAAAAAATTAATATTTAATTAAATAAACGGTTTGAGTGATTTTTGATTTTTTGTAAACTCTAATTACATTTTTTAGGATTTATTTCAGTTTTCTAGGAATTTTTAGGGTAATTTTTAAATTTAGTTACTTTTTACGGTTTTACGTGCACGACTTCGTCTTAAGTTTAATTCATAATCGTAACCGTCATCCTTTTCTATTCTCTTTTCTATTTTCCTTTTCTCATAAATATAATCACAAAGTTAATCATTTCTTACACAACACACTTGCCTCCTTGGGAAACGAACTTTGAACTTAACTTGGTCATTAGTGCTTGGTTTTCCTAAACCGACACTTAACACTTGCCACTTTTACTATTTTTTCCTAAAAGGTCGTATTTTACTACCATCACCAACATGCGCATCAAAAAACTTTGTATAAACAAAATGGGATATTCAATTAAACATAATTATTAAAAGGCATACTGGATTGAAGAAGGTACCTGTACAAAACCGGCCATAGATATACACAAATCTGGAAACCGAAAACCACGAGGAACAATGATTAAGGTTTATCGAGTAATAGGATTATCTAAACGGCCATGATTAAGGTTATCGAGTAATGGGATTATTTAAACGAGGAAGAACATATCTGGAAAAAATAGTAACTGAAATAATATGAAATCAAGTAAGAAATAAGTTGTATGTAGGGTATAATGTGTAATGTTTATTAATTTGTAAGGGTTTAATTTGATAATTTAAGAACGGATATCGAGAAAAAAAAGTACTATTAAGGTTGAGCATTTGCTAGTTGAACGCCGTCAGTTGTGCATTTGATAACATAATAAGACAAATATTGTCATAGTAAATGGGAACATATGTGGGTCCGGTCCCTTGTTAAAAAACTGTACTTGGATGGACACGTGGCGGTAATTTGATGGAGTTGTGTTAGAAATACGTTTTTACGTATATTAGAAGTATCGGTCACTCCACAATAATATTGATGTTGTAATAGCTCGTAGTTAGAAAATAGTCATTAGTTACTTATTAAGTTAAGTAAGAACCGGTCCATGGGCTTGTCATGGACCGGCCCAAGCCCATTGTAAGCTTGGAGTATAAATACCCCTTTCCACCATGGAAAGGGGTTGGTTGTTGTCACTTTTCTAGTTTCATTTTATTGAAATAACACATAGTTTCTCTCACTTTCTCTCTCTAACTTTCTCTCTCTAGAAATCAACAAACCCCTTCATAGATTCATTGATTATCAATATTCTACATTTGGTATCAAGAGCTATGGGGTGATTTAAGGTAGTGATTTGTGTGGTTTTTTAGTTTTTGATTGTATTAGTGTTCTTTAAGAAAAACCATCTTGATTCTTGGTGTTTTTGGTGTTTTTGTGATTGGGATTAGTGGATAAGTATTAGTTTTTACTTATTATTGTTGAAATCACAAAACTTTTTGGGTTATTTGGTCAAAATCTGGGCTTAATCTTCATTTTTAGTGTTCGACTGTTCATCGGAACAAGTTTCTGATTATTCAGCAGAAGTTCCGGATCAAGAAGTTCCGGATCAAGAAGTTCCGGATCAAGAAGTTCCGGATCAAGAAGTTCCGTATCAAGAAGTTCCGGATCAAGAAGTTCCGGATCAAGAAGTTCCGGATCAAGAAGTTCCGGATCAAGAAGTTCCGGATCAAGAAGTTCCGGATCAAGAAGTTCCGGATCAAGAAGTTCCGGATCAAGAAGTTCCGGATCAAGAAGTTCCGGATCAAGAAGTTCCGGATCAAGAAGTTCCGGGTCAAGAAGTTCCGGGTCAAGAAGTTCCGGATCAAGCCAAAAGTTCCGAACCAAGAACTTCCGAACCAAGAAGTTCCGGATCAAGCCACAAGTTCCGAACCAAGAACTTCCGAACCAAAAAGTTCCGGATCAAGCCACAAGTTCCGAACCAAGAACTTCCGAACCAAGAAGTTCCGGATCAAGCCAAAAGTTCCGAATCAAGGTAATTCCAAGCTAAATCTTCCGAATCAAACTTCTGAATCAACAAAAAGTTCCGAATCAAGGGTTATTTTGCTTGTTTTTTCGACGATTTTTTAGAGGATTTAATCTTGGTTTCTTACAACAAAAACTCAACACAATTCACAAGCTTTACTTCAATGCTCGATCAACCGATAATCTTTGTCTCTTTGAAGTTAACAAAATGAATCCGAATTCAGTAATGCCTCAGATGACATCACTTACGGATATTTCGGTGATTACGGGAACGGATAATCGCCCGCCAATGCTCATCAAAGAAGTTTTTAAAGCTTGGCAAGGCCGGATGATGTCTTATCTTAAGGGAAAACCGGTCTATGGGAGGCTTATGGTTAAGTCAATCTTAAATGGTCCACTTGACTATGGTACCATTGTGGCTAACAATGTGTCTCGACCAAGAGAATTTGAAGAACTTACACCAGCCCAACAACTTGTTGCCGATGCAGACAAGAAAGCTCTTCAAACAATTCTCCAAGCTCTTCCCCATGACATCTATAGGATGGTAAGTCAGTATACAGTGGCAAAGGATTTATGGGAACGTCTTAAGGTGTTGCTACAAGGCACGTCTCTCACAAAACAGGAAAGGGAATGTCAGTTGTATGACCTGTTTGACAGATTCACTTACAACCCAGGGGAAACGCTTCATGATTATTACTTCAGATTCACCACACTCATGAATGATCTGAATGTATACAATCTGGTGATTGCTCCATTCCAGGTTAACACCAAATTCTTGAATACTTTACCTCAAGCTGAATGGGGTGAGTATATTACCGATGTTAAGTTAACCAGGGATCTGCATAAGTGCAATTTGGATCAACTATATGCTTTTCTTCAGCAACATGAGAAACATGTGATCATGCACCGCTCTCCACGAGGTATGTACCCTGATTCATTAGCTTTGATGGTGAATCAACCAAGCTTGTCTCATAACAACACTCCTTATATTTTGGGACATCAAGCCTATCATCCATCACCTTACATGACACCAGCCTTTCCCCAATACTCGATTTTACCACAACCACCCACCTCACATCAGCAACAATATCGGTTCAGTGCACCTTCATCACAATATGCTACACAACCTCACCCAGCTAGTATTGCACCTTATGCTCAATCTTCATATTCATCTTATCAAGAGAATGCAGCATATCCAACAAGCTACCCTGATCAAATGAGTATTCCTTCTAGTGATTATGTAACTCAAGATCAAGCAATGTACTGTGATGATGAGGAAGTCCCCGTTCCTGTATTTAAACAAGGTGCTGATCCAGTTGAAGTGTTAACCACTATGTCTGCCTATCTCACAAGGACTTTAAGCAAACGAGGATTTAGGGGATCAGCTCCTACCAACAATCAGTTGAGGAATTCATCCAATTCTCGCCAACAAGCTACAATTGAGAATGGCAGGGTAACGGTTCAGCCAATTCAACCATATCAGGGGAGACCTTCCACATCAACTACCAATGCTCGCACGGTCAATCCTGCTCCTGCTCCAATGGTCAACAATCCTCCACGGGCTAATACAGGCAAGTTGCGAATGATTACATGCTACAACTGCAAGGAAGAGGGTCATATGTCCAGGGATTGTAAGAAACCCAAGAGGAGAAGGGATGGACAATGGTTTGCAGAAAAGATCTATCTGGTGAATGCTCAAGCACAAGGAAGGGAACTTGATGAAGAGGAGCTTGCATTTCTTGCTGATCCAGGGATTGCTGAACAAGACACGGTCACCACACAGAATGCAGCATACCAAGCAGATGATCTCGATGCGTATGACTCAGACTGTGATGACTTTCAATCTGCAAAGGCTGCTCTCATGGCAACTATCTCCAGCTTAGGGCCAGAAAAGAGATCTGAGGTACTTATTAATACCACCGATAATACCACTGATGCTAGTATTCAACCACATCAAGTTGTGCAAGAGAGTGCTGATTCGAATGAATCCTCGGTGGTGAGTCTTTCAAATGAGGAGACAAACAATGATAGCAATATCAATGTGAGTCCCCAGACTTTGAGTGAATCACAACCGGGACCCATTTCGCATACGCCTACTCCTGCTCAACAAGATTTGGTCATGGTTCCTGCTACATTACTTAGCCAAATGAATGCTGCACTCTTAGAAACCTTAGCTAAGAATAAGAATTTGTCTAATGAGCTTGCCTTAAGCAATGAGAAAGTTCAAACCTTGGAATTAGTGCCCTCGTCTAGTGTTCTAACTAATCTCGAATATGATCATTTTAGAAACAAACAAATGGGTCACTTGCAAGAAATAGAAAACTTAAGAGCAAATCTGTCTAATGAACTTCAAGAAAAAGAGTTAGTGGTCACTAATTTTCAAAAACTTCAAACGGATTTTGAATCACTCGAGTCTAAGAAGAATGAAATGGATATTAATGCTACTAACAAGATTAGAAGTCTAGATTACTTGCTGTTAAGACAATACGCTGCTTCTCAACTAGTTCACTTATTTGATGCTTCGTTTAGAGAGTTTAACTTATCACGTCTAAAAGGCCTTCCCCCTAATCCACGGTATGCAAAACAAGCTTTAAGACATAGTCCTAGACTTTATAATGCAACTCAATTAGGATTGGCTTTAGACCCGATTGTTTTTCCCGATGATCGAACAAGTAAGGATCTAGTTGATGAGGATCGGTCATACAATTCTGCAAAATATCCCGAGTGTGATTATTTTAAATTGAATAAGGAGCTTGCAAAAACGGATTTTAGAATTCGCTTCCATATGGACAAAGATCTCATAACAGCACCGACCTACATATTATATGAAGAAAACCCTAGTACATTTCCTACACTTGTCAATATGGAAGGTCCTAAGGAAATTCCAAAGGATCTTCCACCTGTTAGCACTGTATGGTTAAACTTGCAAGAGATTAATCAATACTTTACTAATTTTGATAAGGTCATTTTGGAATGTACGACTTCAAATGGCTTAAACACCGGAGAATGGGCTTTCGAACATATGAACGAGGTGTTTAAAAATGAGATCAATCCGTTTGTCGAAACTCTAAAAGGAATTTTTGCATCTCTTAAGGAAAATCTTGTGTTTGAAATTGGTGAAGTTCAAAAAGTGTTTTATGAAATGGACACCGCTTACGAACTACAACTAATTGAAAAAGAAAAGATTTTAACCGAATATGACCGATTCTTGTCTGCAGTAATCTCGTGTGATGTGCTTACTACTGTAAATGTTAATTATTCGAATGAGCTTACATCCGCTATGATTAATTGTGATGATGTGCATATATGTGATGATGTTTGTGATCTCTCTGTAAATGATGCTGATAGTGTAAATGAGGTAAATAATCATTCTTGTCACGAATCTAACGCTGAGTTTTTAAAGCTACAAGATTCTTACAATTTACTTTCAAAACGCTTTAATCAACTAGAACAACATTGTATATCTTTAGAATTAAAACAACAAACTCAAAATGAGGATCTTTTGATATCAAATGGTTGTGAAAACGGTGTTGAGACAAGTGACAAGATGATTGCAATTGTTAAGACATTAGAGGAAGAAATCATGAGATCGAAGAGAGAGGTATCATCAAAGGAAACATTAAAATTGGAACTAGAGGCTGCAGAGTCTAAAAACCAAGTCTTAGAAATTAGACTATCGTCTGTTCTAGGGGAGATGGATCGAACAAGACAGGGACTATCCGCTCTTTATGGTTCACTAGAAGAACGCTTCGCTTTTAATGCGGCACAGCAACAATCTTTTGTTGAACAACTGAACCAAAAGTGCGAGGAAATCTCTGATTTGAACATCCTGCTCATTGACAAAAAATATGGTTTTGGCTGAGTTAAAGGAGACACTTCTTCGCACCTGACAAGAAGTTGTTGATAACTTAGCTACCGACTCTGTACCGTCCACTAGTGCTCCAACAACCAAGTCAGTAGTGCTTTATAAGAATCCGCTTCATAAGAGAAACCCGGTTACCTACGATGATTATATGAGGAATGCCATTAAGCATGTCGATCTTCTTAGGGATATTTTAGACGATCTTTATGCTTTAGATCCCTCAAGTAGCGACTATTATTCGGCTCATGAATACGTTAAGCGAGTTCAATATTGCTTAGCATATTTGCAATACATAGGTACACCAGGTTCGGCACTACTTAATAATAGGCCCATTGCTGTCACTCCATTTAATAAGACTCCAGGAGCGAAACCGTCATTGGCACACTCAAGTAAGACACCTTTAAAATCTGTTGCTAATGTTCCCACTTTGCCTTCTACAGGATTAAAAGAGACTACTAAGGCTAAAGGATCGCCACTCAAGAAAGATAAGATCAAGCCCTCCACTAGTAGTGCCACAAAGAAGAAAGTAGAAGTCCACAATAGGAATGCTAGTTCAGTTTTAAATAAAAAGAATCATGTTAAGACTAAAACCTCTGCGCCTGTGCAGCAGCCTAAACCATTCGTGAATTCTGATTTGAATTGTTGGAATTGTAATGAATGTATGTTTTCCCAACGTCATGATTTGTGTCTGATTGATCACGTTAATGAAATGAATGTTATTAAGAATGGTCTTGAATGGAAGCCAACGGGTAGAACTCGTGCCCAAGTTGGCTGGCAATGGCGTCCCACTGGTAGGACCTTTACATTAGATGGAAAAATGTGCCCTTTAACTAGGAATGCATCCATTGAGGTTAGGTCTGAGCGTCCTTTAGTTAGGAACACTCGCACTCAAGTATGGAAACAGCGCTTTAATTAGGTCAGCCCCCACTATAGTGCCTATCAGTGAAGAAATACCTCAGGATTTAAGCCAACTAGAATCTACACCACCTATTAAGAAAAAGAAGGCTAGGAAATCTAAGAAACCTAGAGTTAGCAAATCTAAGATTATTAAATCTGTACCTGCTAATAACAAGGAACACTCAGATTCCGATACCTCTACATTGTCTTCGTGTGGTGATATTTTCAGGTGGTCCAAATCATCCTGTGGTATTTCGACTCCGGTTGTTCAAAACATATGACCGGAAATCGCTCGATGCTCCGAAATTTCGTCAGCAAGTTTCTTGGTACGGTTAAATTCGGGAATGATCATATAGCAAAGATAATGGGGTATGGTGAATATCAGATTGGAAACGTGACGATTTCAAGGGTATACTATGTAGAAGGTCTTGGTCATAACTTATTCTCAGTAGGACAGTTTTGTGATTCCAACCTTGAGGTTGCTTTTCGACAACACACTTGTTTCATCCGCAACTTGGAAGGAAAAGATTTGTTGAAGGGATCTCGTGGTGCAAATCTATATACCTTGTCCTTACAAGACATGATGGCCGCCTCTCCAGTATGTCTTCTCTCTAAAGCATCTAAGACCAAGTCATGGTTATGGCATCGCAGATTATCTCATCTTAACTTTGATGCTATTAATCATCTGGCTAAAAACGATTTAGTTCGTGGTCTTCCAAACCTTAAATTTCACAAGGACCATTTATGTTCCGCGTGTTCAAGGGGGAAAAGTACCAAGAAATCTTACAAGCCCAAAGCTGAAGACACCAATCAAGAAAAACTTCATCTTTTGCATATGGATCTTTGTGGGCCGATGAGAACTGAAAGTGTGAGCGGTAAGAAATTCATTCTGGTAATTGTGGATGATTTCTCCAGGTTTACATGGGTTAGATTTCTACGTACAAAGGATGAAGCACCGAAGGCTATCATCACTTTTCTGAAATTCATTCAGGTACGTTTGAATACCACTGTCCGCCGTATTCGTACAGACAATGGTACAGAGTTCGTCAACCAGACTCTTCGTGATTATTATGAAGGAGTTGGTATATCACATGAAACATCCGCTGCACGCACTCCACAACAAAACGGTGTCGTTGAAAGACGGAATCGTACACTTATGGAAGCTGCAAGGACCATGCTTATTTATGCGAACGCTCCATTGTTCTTGTGGGCAGAGGCTATTTCTACTGCATGTTTCACCCAAAACCGTTCTATCCTTCGGAAACGCCATGGAAAAACACCTTATGAGCTTTTACATGACCGTAAACCCGATGTTTCATTTTTCCATGTGTTTGGTGCTCTTTGTTATCCAAACATCAATAGTGAGAACTTGGGTAAGCTTCAACCGAAAGCCGATATAGGTATTTTCATTGGTTACTCACCGTCCAAAAGAGCATACCGAATCTATAACCGTCGTCTTGGCAAGATTGTAGAAACTATGGACGCAGATTTCGACGAGCTGACAGCGATGGCTTCTGAGCAACACAGCTCTGAACCCGCGCTTCATGAGATGGGAACCGGTGCTATTAGTTCCGGATTAATTCCCAATAATCCTACTTCTACATCATTTTTACCACCAACAAGGCCCGAGTGGGATAAACTGTTTCAACCGTTGTTTGATGAATTCTTCGATCCCCCGACTGATGAAGTTCCAGCACTTGTAGTAATCGCTCCAATCCCTGAAGTGGTTGCTCAAGCTAATGAACCTTTATCTAATGCATCTACAATTCACATTGAACCGGATGCACCTTCACCAAGTGATTCTCAAACTACACCTGAATCATCACCCCTACTTGTGCCTAATGATGTGGAAGAGGATTCTATTGATCACGACTTGGAATATGCTCACCTGCAAGAGCTTCCTTTCTTTGGTGTAGCGATACCTGAAAACCCTTCAGCCGCGTCTACCTCAGAAGAATCTCCTTCTATTGTTCATTCCAGACCACCTAGGATTGAAAACCATAGCACTAAATGGACAAAAGATCACCCAATTAGGAATGTTATTGGAGATCTAGATCGACCAGTCTCTACACGCCATCAATTACAAGAGAGTGCACTTTATTGCTACTTTGATGCATTTCTCTCTGAAGTTGAACCTAAAAATTGGCAGCAGGCTATGACCCAATCATCTTGGATTGAAGCTATGCAGGAGGAACTAAATGAATTCCAACGACTTGAAGTATGGGAATTGGTTCCTCTCCCTGACAAGGTTAACATCCTTACTTTGTTATGGGTTTATAAGGTTAAACTTGATGAGATGGGTGCGGTATTGAAGAATAAGGCTAGATTGGTCGCTAGAGGATATAAACAAGCCTTGGGTATAGACTTTTAAGAATCTTTTGCTCCTGTGGCTAGATTGGAGGCTATTAGACTATTCCTTGCGTATGCTGCTCATATGAACATGATCGTCTATCAAATGGATGTGAAGACGGCATTTTTGAACGGTGAACTAAGGGAAGAAGTCTATGTTAGTCAGCCGGATGGGTTCGTCAGTACGGAGTTTCCTAATCATGTGTACAAGCTTAAGAAGGCTCTCTACGGGTTGAAACAAGCTCCACGCGCGTGGTATGATCTCCTGTCAACATATCTCATTTCGGAAGGCTTCTCCAAAGGCAAGGTGGACCCCACACTATTCACTCTCAAGGAAGGCAACGACATGATTCTGGTACAAATTTATGTTGATGATATAATATTTGCTGCCACTAACATAGAATTGTCAAATCGATTTGAGAAGATAATGTCCACACGCTTTCAGATGTCGATGATGGGAAAATTTTCATTTTTTCTTAGGATTACAGATTTCTCAGAATCCCAGAGGCATCTTTATTAATCAATCCAAATATGCTCTAGAATCTCTTAAGAAATATAACTTTGAAAATTGTGACCCCATGGACACTCCAATGGTGGAGAAATCCAAGTTAGATGAAGATAGGAATGGGACTATTGTCGATCCAAAACTTTACCGTGGGATGATCGGCACCCTTCTATATCTGACTGCTAGCAGGCCTGATTTGCAATTTGCTGTATGCATGTGTGCCCGGTATCAGGCTCGGCCTACCGAAAAGCACCTACATGCTGTGAAAAGGATCTTTCGGTATCTAAAAGGAACACTTCATCGTGGTCTATGGTATCCGAAAGATTCCTCTATTGCTTTAATATCATACGCAGATGCCGATCATGCTGGATGTCAAGACACGAGGCGTAGCACTTCTGGATCTGTGCAACTCCTTGGAGATAGATTGATCAGTTGGTCTTCAAAAAGACAGAAAAGCGCTGCAATATCAAGCATGGAGGCTGAATACATCGCCATGTCCGGTTGTTGTGCTCAAGTTCTTTGGATGAGATCACAATTAACTGACTACGGTTTGGGATTCAACAAAATCCCGATGTATTGTGACAACAAAAGCGCCATTGCCCTTTGCTGCAACTATGTTCAACACTCCCGGGCCAACCACATAGACATTCGCTACCATTTCATTAAGGAGCAGGTGGAGAACGGAGTGATCGAGCTGTATTTTGTCACTACTGAGTACCAGCTGGCGGATATGTTCACCAAAGCATTAGATCGAGGACGAATTGAGTTTTTGATCGACAAGCTTGGCATGAAATCCTTCACTCCAGCGACTCTCAAAGAGTTGGCAGAAGAATCAGCTGAATAGTCGTGGTAAACTATTCAGAGTATCCTTTTGTTCGTGATCATGTATATTATCGTAAATATATAAACCACAAAAGAAAATACAAAAATATAAAACCAACAAAAATCATAAAAAATATAAAACCTAGAAAAACCATAAAAATTATAAAATCAAGAAAAACCAAAAATATTTTTCGTTTTAAAACGGGCATGTCTTTTAGTACGGTAATATTTACGGCCTTAGAAATGTCGATCAATATTGACACGGTGCCATAAATAGAGTCCGTATAAAAGTTGTACATTTTTAAAACATGCCCATAATGGCTTGTAGTTATTTCTGACTGCAACCCGGTTTTCATTTTAAAGTCACGTATTTCCTTGGAAAACGTTGGCTCTGAACGGGAATTAATTTTCTCGGGCGTGATTTACAAGCCAAATCATGCAAAGGGATCAAGTTTACTTTACAACTTGGTCTAACACGAATTTGTGTACGTCTCAGTGCATTAATTTGTTAAAATAAGAGAAATCTTATTGACACCACGAATCAAACTTTTTCAAGATATAAATTGGAAATGCTTTCATCAATATTTGACTCTTTAAACAATGACTACAGCTCTTTAAATAGAAAACGGGTCATCGTTTAAGGGGGAGAAAATATTAAAATCATCTTCGTCATTAAATTGATTTTCAAAAGTGATTGTGAAAATTAAGGGCTAAATGGTAAATTGAGTGGTTTTGCTTTAGAATACGACTTGTGTTCGTTCTAAGTGATAGGCATTGTTTTTAGATATTGGAGATATGCTAATAGATTGCGTTTGCTAAGTTGTGTGTAAGTTAAACAAGGGTTAAGTGAAATGAAAAAGTTAGAAACAAAAAGGAAAAGAATAGATAATAGAGGGACTAAAGGTGATATTTATTGGAACTAGTCAAAAACTTGATCTAAGTAAAAATCAAAACCCCCCGCCCCTCACTATTCCTTTTCATTGTTTATCTATTTCCTTTGCCGCCATTGTTGAATAAACACACACACGAACTCAAAACACTCTTTTAATCCATCCAATCCGATTCATTCCATTTCACAAGGTAATTTTCATCTATATTTAACTTAGATCTCACCTTATTTATCCTTTAATTTTGTTAAATAACTCGTTTAAATCGTTTTAAATCAAATTAGGGTTTATGATTTATTTAGGGTTAATTAACTAAGGATTATTGGTGGGTTTTGTGTGGATTAGCGTTAGATGATGTTTAAATGCCTTAGTTTGCCTTAGAAACTCACAAACACGCTAGAATAATCATCATAGCTACGGTTGAAAAAATTCCGGATGAACATGGATTAAAACTTCCGAATGAAGGATTTCTTCTGAAAAACTTCCGAATGAGGAAGTTCCGAATGAAGAACTTCCGAATGAAGGAAGTTCAGAATGAAGGACTTCCGAATGAAGGAAGTTCCGAACGAAGAACTTCCGGATGAAGGAAGTTCTGAATGAAGAACTTCCGGATGAAGGAAGTTCCGAATAAAGAACTTCCGAATGAAGGAAGTTTCGAATGAAGGAAGTTCTGAATGAAGAAAGTTCCGAACGAAGAACTTCCGGAAGAAGGAAGTTCCGAATGAAGAACTTCCGGATGAAGGAAGTTCCGAATAAAGAACTTCCGAATGAAGGAAGTTCCGAATGAAGGAATGTTCCGGATGAAGGAAGTTCCGAATGAAGAACTTCCGGATGAAGGAAGTTCCGAATGAAGAACTTCCGGATGAAGGAAGTTCCGAATGAAGAACTTCCGGATGAAGGAAGTTCCAGATGAAGAACTTCCGGATGAAGGATGTTCCGAACGAAGGAATCTTCCGGATGAAGATGTTCCGAATGAGGAAAAGTTCCGGATGAAGAGTTGTTTGATTATTATTGTTTGCATGTTATATGTACTTGTTGTTTTATGTTATGAAATGTGTTATGCTTAGAAGTAAGAATGATATATATCTATATGTTTTTGTGCATCAACCTTTCATGTCTTATCTTAAGCAGATACAATGACTAATCCAACAGTACAAGCAATCCAAGACTCTAGAGAAGCCGATATTGCTAAAGCACGAACCCTTAAGTTTATACCCAACAATTACCGGCTGAAGCAAGTCTCAAAATCCACTCACCATGGTTTTAAGGTCGCCATAGCCATCCTCGATAACTCTCATTTCAAGAACGCCCTTAGGAGTAGTGCCTCGGTGCCTTATGAGTATATGTATGAATTTTGGGCTACCAAGGAAATCACTTCAAACAAGATCACCTTCACCATCGACAACAAGCAGCAGACACTCACAGTTTCAGACTTCCGTAAGATTCTTGGTATACGGGATACACCCAAAGGTATGTCATTCTCGAGGGATCCTACTAAAGATGAACTCGTGGAGTTATTTGACGCACTTGGATGTCCGGAAATACGAGTTGCGTCTGAGTTTACCACTGCTAAGGTAGGACAACCTTGGAGAGCATTGATGGGTATTCTCAGTAAATGTCTTACACCAAAAACGAGTGGCCATGATGCTCTGTGCAGTCCTATCATAAACCTGTTCTATGGCATGTACAAAGCTGCAAATTCAGATTATGCTTTGAATACAGCACTTCGTATGTTCACACGAAGCGTTGTCATCAAGACACGAGTTGAAGATCTTCAGTTGGGAGTCGAAAGCTATCAAAGGAAGCTTAACCTCACCCGTCCAGTGAATCAAGTGCTACCTCAACATGTAGAAAGATGTCCCTATACCGGCATTTCTGTCCCGAATTACGGCATTTTCTACTTGAACAGTCGAGGTTTGATGAAGTTTATGAGGGTGGGTGAGCTCCATAAGTACAGTGATGGGACTCTTCTACAAGTCAGAGGAAAGTTGGAGCATCTGAACTCGGGTGGGACTTTGCCAGAGATGACGGAGGATTGGCATCCGGGTTACCGGCAGATGGCGAAGTGCGTGATCAAGAAGATTGATCAAAAACTCCGTGAACGTAGATTGATGAGGAGCTTGGAAAGGTTCGTTGGTGGAAGACCGTATTTAGTGCACCACAAGCTACTGCAACGATCCATCTAATGGGTCGTACATTTCAGGTCCACTTTATATTGGTTTTCAATTGTGAATATGTATATTTGTGAATAATGTGCTTTAATGGCTTGATGTAGTGTTAAGGTATGATAATTTTTCAAGAATTTCTCACGAGATTCTAAATCTTTCAAAATATATCATACTAAAGCACTACAACTATCCCTTATTAACTTAAGGGGGAGCAATAACTTGTTCCATGGCCAAACATCGATTTCATTTTTACCCAAAGACCGGTTAATCCATTCAATATCCCAAATATTAATGGTTAACATTTTAGATAAGGGGAGAAAATGGGATTAAGGAGACTTAAGTGAAACTTGGCTAAAAGATGAAAAAGACTTAACGATAATCCATCTTAATATGTGTAAAGCACGTGTTAAGGGGGAGCGTTTTTGATGAACAAAACACCTAAGGTACAAAACTTTTGATTTCAATATCACAAGTACTTTAGGTGATTTTCAATGATTTTTCATGGTGGCAATTCCTTCCCAAAACACGCTTAATTCACGACGGATGTGGTGACAAAAGGGTGGTAGGAATAGGTTTAGTCCAATGATTCATCAGAGCCGATGGAATCTTCCCAAGGACAATTCCCTAGATAGAATTAGAAGTCCTAGGAAAGATGGAGAAAGAATGTGAACGTAGCTGAATGCCGACCAAGTACTTAAGCTAGCACTGGAACAATCACAACAAGGTGCTAGTGATGACGTATTGGTAAGCATTGAAGGGGTTGAAGAATGAAAAAGAATTGTAAAGATAAAGGGTGTAAAGAAAGAAGCCCTCCTTACAACTTTAGGCAGAAACCGGGTCAATACATATGCTATTGAGGTCATTTTTGCTAATGATTCTCGGTATTGAAGAAAGACATCATGGACCCAGTGATGCAATGCACAACCCTTCCCAGCTAACTCAAATATCTCTCAAAAGGTATTTGTTTTAATCACACGGAGATCAACACGTTATCTATTGGTTTATTCACTCCGAATAGACTGGTATTGAAAAGGTGGCACTCCTCTCCAGCCATCGCTCACTAAATCAAAACGCACAATCGAGTCTAGAGCCAAGAGATCATCAAAAGTCTCATTAGGACACTTTCCATTTATTCCTTGCTTTTTCACACACTGTGAAAAGTAAGAGATTTTCATGAGTCCTACGCAATATTCCTGTAATATTGCCAGAACATCCGAGTAATACGTAAGTATTACAATGAAGATGGAAATCCTGCTTGAGCCAACATCAAACAAGCTCATGGTAGGTTACACGTGCGGTTCTTTTAGAACCAATCTTGTGAAAAACTGGAAGGTAACAGTGGTTTAATTCTTAATTGAACTTAAACTCATTCCAGGCCTCTTCGCATTATCATATGATCTTGCCAGAACACTCAGAGTGACTCTTTATTGACCACAGTGACGAGTGGAAATCCTTCTAGTGTTAACAACAAACAGCACTTGGTAGGTGACGTGCAAGATTCTTTATGAATTGAGCTCGTGACAACTGGAAAGCAACGATGGTGAAAATCTTAATTGAAATTCACTTGTTCCAGTTTTCATGAATTGACGGCTTCAAATCACAAGGATAATTTATCCAAGTGATTCACTCTTTATGTTCGCAGTCAGCTTTGGACGGTCGAATAAAGAGAACGGGTTTACCCGCGAAATCCTGTCAGGAAGTTACTTAATTGAAACTATCCGTCACGGGTACGATATCTAATATCGTCCAACGGTCTTCACCGACCGGAGGTAAAATGCTACCGAATTAGAATAAAATGTTCAAAGCCATTTTATTCGTGTCGTTGCTGTGTACCTGTTAAAGACGGTGGCGTTGCTGTGTACCTGTTGAAGACGGTGGCGTTGCTGTGTACCAGTGAAGACGGTGGTGTTGCGGTGTACCTGTAGAAGTCGTTCCCACATGCTTATGTTTTTCTGCAACAAAGTTTAGCAAAAATTCAAGAAAGTACAAGATAAAGTCTTCCGCTGTACCAAACTCTGAAACTTTCAAGAATTCAACAAAAAGACATAAGTATGTGGAACATGGAGTCACGAGGAGGCAAATTCACAAGAGAGGCAAAGATCGCACGTGAAAGGCCAAAGAACAATGCTCTCAAGCCAAAGCCAAAAAGATCAAACCAACATATTCACAACAAAAGAAAGAAAAGAAGAAAAGACTACGAGCTAAAGAACGAAGACTTAGTATAGTATGCTAGGCTTAGAACTTTGTAACGTGGAGTGACCTCCCTTAGGGGGAGATTGTTAGAAATACGTTTTTACGTATATTAGAAGTATCGGTCACTCCACAATAATATTGATGTTGTAATAGCTCGTAGTTAGAAAATAGTCATTAGTTACTTATTAAGTTAAGTAAGAACCGGTCCATGGGCTTGTCATGGACCGGCCCAAGCCCATTGTAAGCTTGGAGTATAAATACCCCTTTCCACCATGGAAAGGGGTTGGTTGTTGTCACTTTTCTAGTTTCATTTTATTGAAATAACACATAGTTTCTCTCACTTTCTCTCTCTAACTTTCTCTCTCTAGAAATCAACAAACCCCTTCATAGATTCATTGATTATCAATATTCTACAAGTTGTGCATTTGTGCAATTGTATATGACCAAATCCGTCAAAATGTTTTCACTTGACCATACTTTAACTTTTGAGGACTGATTTTGACCAAATTGGTCTTTTTCCCTTTCTTAAATGTTAAGTAGCTGTGTGAATCTTTGTTTCCATAATAGATCTAAACATATGGGCAATGATTGTCACTTCACAAGAAAAAGAGATTCAAGATGACCTCTTTAAATTGCTCCCATCCTTTCCAAATTGCAGTTGATAAATATTATGTTAAACAAAGGTCAGCACTCTCCAATTTGCAAGTTGTAATCGATCAAGACTTGCTCCCATGCACTTGAACAAGCTTATGAAACCCACACGAAACTTGAAAAGAATAAAGGCTCTTAAGTGCTTCGCGCCGCCTCGTTTCCCCGCTTGCTTGTGCGTGTTTAGATAAAAATGGCTAATCAAGGGTTTGCCAACCAAAGTATTATCTAAGTATCATATATATTTTCTTGGTTTCAATTGATTAAACCCTCTTGAACGTTTTGGTGTTCAACCAATGTTATAAAGTCATCGAAGGTGTTCACTTCACGTGATCGTTTTCATTCCTTGAGTCTCCTTTAATCAAGAGATTTGATTTGAGGAAAGATTTGTAGATTTTTGTCTACTTAATACATTCACCAAAATCCAAAAAAAAAGTAAAAACAATCAAAAACCACTAAAAGTTGGAAAAATTAAAAACACCAAAAAGAATCTTCTTTGATCATCCCCACGTTGTACATGACGTTTATGCTTACTCGTAATCAAGCAAGACGTGCACGTAAACAAAAAAACCGAAAGGAGACCACACCTAACCTTTCTAGTGAGGAGTCTCCTATTGACGAACCTATCATAGAAGAAGAACCAACCATGGCTAATCAAACTATGATGGAGTTACTTCAAGCACCCACCGAGGGTTATGGAGAGGCTACTGTGATTCCCGCCATCCTTGCGGAGAATTTTGAAGTGAAAACGGGTTTGTTGTCGATGATCCAAAACAACAAATTCCGTGGTGATGAAAAGGACAACCCGCACAACCATATCCGCCAATTCAGTCGTCTTACCGCCACTTGCAAGTTTAAGAATGTTGCTAATGAATCAATTAAGATGATGCTTTTTCCGTATTCCTTAGCGGGGCCCGCTAAAATTTGGTTAGATAAAGAGCCACCCAATTCTATATTTACGTGGAAGGATCTCGTTTCAAAGTTTGTGAACTAATTTTTCCCGCCCTTTAAGACTACGCGTTTGAAAAATGAGATTTCAAAATTTTCACAAGAATTTAATGAGAGTTTTTCTACGGCTTGGAATCGGTTTAAGGAAATGCTACATGAGTGTCCTCATCACGGTTTTTCCGACTTGCATCAAATTGACACGTTTTACAACGGATTGAATGATCATGAGAGAGATTATCTTAATGCCGCTGCGGGTGGTATTTTTTGTGTAAAACGGTTGAGGAAGTGTTGTTGATTATTAAGAATAGGTCTAAAGTCTATAGTCCTCGTAACACATCGAGTGTTTGTAAGGCTTCGTCTTCGGCTTCACCTTCATTGTCCAATACCATCGATGCTTGCCAAATTGAGGAAAATTTGGAGAACAAGATTTTTGATAAGCTTAAAGGTTTTTTAATCGAATTCAAAGTTGGTGAACAAAGTGCTCCCGCTACGGCTAAAGCGGTTGAGGTTTCTTGCATGTATTGTGGTGGAGGTCATGATTTCTCCGAGTGCATTACCAACGGTGGTAACACTTCGAGTTCCTACACGGCCACGAGAACTTACAACCAAAACGGTCAAGTTACCTGATCTAATCAAATGACTCCACCGGGTTTTGCTCCCAATCAAAATGCTATCAACAACTATCGAAACAATCAAGTTGGTTACAAAAACAATTACAAAGGTAACAACTATGGGAATCAAGGGGCTAATAACAATCAAGTTTCAAACAAAAATCAAAACAATGATTTTCAAAACAACAACAAGAGTTTGCAAACTTTGAAAGATCTTCCAAATGAATTTGTTTAATACGCAAATGGAAACGATGCTAGGTTTGATAATATTCAAAGAGAGATCATTAGCCTAAGATCCAAGTTTAAGAATGACATGAAAAAGGAGTTGAAAAATGAGTTAGCAAATGAGCTTAAGATCCGCACAAACAAAATGGAGGGAAATGTAACTAGGTTACAACAAAATCAACAAAAGATTGAACAAGGACAACATGAAATAAAACAAGAGATGCTTAAGGCCGATAAGAGGCAATCTATGTTTAAGGATAAAATTTCATCCATGTTTGAGGCTATAATGTGTAAACCGTCTTCGAGTAGTCTTCCTAGCAACACCATATCTAACCCTAAGGAAGAGATGAAAGTGATTACCACACGAAGTGGTAAGACACTTAAGGAACCGACTCCTCAACCAATTACTCCAACGGTGGAGGAAATTGAGGAAGAACCCGAGGTGGTGGTCGAAAAGGAGCATGTCCCAATCCCACGAAGTACCGCTCATGCCACACCTATGGTTGACCCATTACCATCATTGGAACCCGAGATTCCAAAGGCTATGCCTATGCCTCAACCCACACCACCTTTTCCCTACCCATCGAGACTTAGAAAGGAGAAACGTCAAGAGCGCGGCAATTACCAATTTGAGCTTTTTATGAAAAGTTTTCGTGACGTGCATTTTAATGTAAGTTTTGCCGAAGCTTTGGTCATAATGCCTCGATTTGCCGCTAACCTTAAGAGATGTTAAACAACAAGGAGAAATTTCAACAATTGTCTAGTTGTTCATCGGTTTATCTTAACCACATACCTCAAAAAGTCGATGATCCTGGTAAATTTTTGATTCCATGTTCTATGCAAGATATGGAAGAATGCTATGCCTTGGCCGATCTTGGTGCTAGTATTAACTTGATGCCACTTAAAATCTTCAAGTCGCTCAATCTTCCTAATCTTACTCCTTCACTAATGTATATCGAACTGGCCGATCATTCCACGATTTCCGCATGTGGATTGGTCGAAGACGTTTTTTGTGAAAGTGGGAAAGTTCTATTATCCGGTAGACTTTATCGTTGTCGATATTCCCATGGATCCTCAAGTTCCTCTTATTTTAGGTCGTTCGTTTTATACGTCTATGGCATTGATTGATGTGCATGCTAGAAAGATCACCTTACGTTTCAACGACGAGGAACTTGTTATAAACGCAACTCAAAATTCTCCAACTTCTCAACTTTATTCCGTCGCAACCATAAACCTCGTTGATATGATCGACATTGTTTGCGAGGAATTTTCACAAGAAGTTTTAGGTTTTGGTGACGATGAAAATAGTGGCAATCCCACTATGCTTGATCCCATTCTTGATAATTCGACACCATCCTTCACTCCATTTGAAAGTGGTGGTTTTACGTTGGAAGAATTTGATGTTCCACGTACTTGTGACGGAGACCTCGACAATGATGAGGACTTCTCGATTATCAAGGATTTTCTTAACGATTTCCCATTTCCTCTACCCGAGGAGGTTATGAGTATCGATCCCAAATCTTCAATTGAGGAACCACCAATCCTAGAGTTGAAAGATTTACCTCCTCATCTTGAATATGTATTTTTGGAGGAGGACGACAAGTTGCCGGTTATTATTACGAAAGATCTTTCGAATGATGAAAAAACTGCACTTGTTGATGTACTAAAGGGTCACAAAGGGGCAATTGCGTGGAAATTATCCGACATTAAGGGAATCGATCCCAAGTTTTGTACCCACAAAATCTTAATGGAGGAAGACTACAACCCCGCAATCCAATGTCAAAGGAGGGTGAACCCCAAAATTCACGAGGTCATAAAAAAGGAGGTCCTTAAACTCCTTGACGCAGGAATGATTTACCCTATTTCTGATAGCCCTTGGGTGAGTCCTATTCATTGTGTCCCTAAGAAGGGAGGAATGACCGTTGTGCCAAACGATGCCAACGAGTTAATTCCAATTCGACTCGTGACCGGTTGGAGGGTGTGCATCGACTATCGTAAGTTGAATGACGCCACTCGTAAAGACCATTTTCCCTTGCCCTTCATGGACCAAATGTTGGAGCGTCTTGCGGGAAATGATTTCTATTGCTTTTTAGATGGTTTTTCCGGTTACTTCTAAATCCCCATCGATCCTCGTGATCAAGAAAAAACTACGTTTACGTGTCCATATGGAACGTTTGCCTATCGTAGAATGCCATTCGGACTTTGTAATGCACCGGGAACCTTTCAAAGGTGCATGATGGCTATTTTTCATGATATGATCGAGAAGACGATGGAAGTCTTTATGGATGATTTTTCCGTGTTTGGTTGTTCGTTCACTTCGTGTTTTTTGAATCTTGAGAGAATGTTGAAACGTTGTGAGGAAACCAACCTCGTGCTCAATTGGGAAAAATGTCATTTTATGGTTAAGGAAGGATTCGTCTTAGGGCACAAGGTTTCGAAAGCGGGGATTGAGGTAGACAAAGCTAAGGTAGACGTCATCGCCAAATTACCTCATCCAAAAACCGTCAAGGGAGTTAGGAGTTTCCTAGGCCACGCGGGCTTTTATCGTCGATTCATCAAGGATTTTTCAAAGATTTCTCGACCTATTACACATCTCCTCGAAAAAGATGCTCCTTTTGTCTTTAACGAAGATTGTGTACGAGCCTTTGAAATCCTTAAGAGGAAACTTACCGAAGCTCCCATTCTTGTTGCTCCCAATTGGAACCTCCCCTTTGAGCTCATGTGTGATGCTAGTGACTACACTATTGGGGCCGTTTTGGGGCAACGTCATGAAAAGCACTTCTTGCCTATTTACTATGCTAGCAAGACGATGACCGAGGCTCAACTTAAATACACTACAACAGAAAAGGAATTCCTTGCCGTGGTGTATGCATTTGAGAAATTCTGACCATATCTCGTCTTGACTCAATGCATAGTGTATTCGGATCACTCGTCTATCAACTATCTAATGGCTAACCAAGATGCAAAGCCGAGATTACTTCGTTGGATTCTCCTCCTACAAGAATTTGATGTCGAAATCCTTGACAAAAAAAGAGCCAAGAATCTAGCGGCCGATCATCTTTCTCGTTTGGAAGATCCTCACCAAAGTGTTTACGAGCCAGAGGAAATCACCGAAACATTTCCTTTCGAGACACTTGGTGTAGTGAATTCTAAGCTTGATTCATCCACCCCATGGTTTGCGGACATCACAAATTACCATGCGGGCAACTTCATCATAAAGGGTATGACGACTCAACAAAAACGAAAATTCTTTCGTGACGTCAAGTTCTATTTTTGGAACGACCCTTACCTCTTTCGGACTTGTGAGGATCAAATTATTCGACGTTGCGTTTTTGGCACCGAAGCTTCTAATATCCTTAGAGCTTGTCACGAGGGACCAACGGGTGGTCACCATGGTGCTAATCTCACGGCGAAGAAGGTCTTTGATGCTGGTTTCTTTTGGCCTACTATTTACCGAGATGCACATGCACTTGTGAAGTCGTGTGACTCATGCCAACGACAAGGAAAAGCCTCACAAAACGATGAAATGCCACAAAACATCATCCAAGTGTGTGAGATCTTTGACGTTTGGGGAATTGATTTTATGGGGCCGTTCCCATCATCTCGTGGTAATAAGTACATCCTTTTCGCCGTTGACTACCTATCCAAGTGGGTGGAAGCTAAGGCTTTGCCCACGAACGACGCTCGTGTAGTAGTCAAGTTTTTGAAAAGCTTGTTTTCTCGGTTCGGAACCCCTCGTGGGATCATAAGCGATTGTGGAACCCATTTTTGTAACGACCTATTCGAAAGGGTCCTAAGGAAATATGGGGTTACACATCGGATTTCTACGGCTTATCACCCACAAACGAGTGGGCAAGTCGAGGTTTCAAACCGAGCGTTGAAGAGGATCTTGGAGAGATCGATTGGACAAAACCGACAATCTTGGTCGGATAAGTTGGACGATGCTTTATGGGCCTTTCGGACCGCTCATAAGACGCCCATCGGGTGCACTCCTTATAAGCTTGTGTATGGGAAGAATTGTCACTTGCCAATTGAACTCGAATACAAAGCTTATTGGGCCCTTAAGCATTGCAATGATGATATTGAGACCGCGGGAAAACACCAGGAAATGCAATTGAATAAATTGGATGAATTAAGAGATATTGCTTATGAAAATTCATTGATTTACAAAGAAAAAACTAAAAAGTTTCACGACTCAAAAATTAAAAACCGGGTTTTTAACATTGGAGATCAAGTGTTGCTTTCTAACTCACGTTTGAAAATCTTTTCCTGCAAGTTGAAAGCCCGTTGGTCTGGTCCATTCACTATTACCCAAGTTTTTCCTTATGGGACCATCGAGCTAGCTCAAAATGATGGCCCCAATTTCAAGGTGAATGGACATAGGTTGAAGCACTACTTTGGCGGGGAAGTTCCCTTTTTGAACTACCTCGACCAAGTCACCTTCCCCAATGATAATTAGTATTGAGGGGATCGAGTGGAGCTCATGACTCGGTAATCAAAAACGAGGTGCCTCGTGGGGGAGTCCCATGCTTATCCATGTACATATTATCGCTTTCTAATGTAGTAACGTGAGGGGATTTGTGCCCTTCCAACCTTTGTTTTGTGGTTGTTTGTGTTGGGAATAAAATTAGCTAAGTCACTTGAACGCTGACAAGAGGAAATTGGACGCTGACAAGAGTAAACGAGACGCTGACAGATGAGACGCTGATACGAATTATCAAGGCGTTGACAAGAAGAATCTTAAAGACAAAGACAAGGACTAAATCTGCCAATGATGAATTCTTCAAGATGGTGGACAAAGTATGAAGATAAGAATTCAGAATATATTCTTAATGTTTAAAAAGATTTAGTCAATATGTTATTTATGTATGTTTATCTTGTGTCTCTTCCTAAAATAGTTGATCTTAGCTTTTTGTACAAGGCTCCTTAAACCTATAAAAGGAGGCCTTAGGGTTAGACATAAGACACATCTCACATACATCTTTTCCACATATCTCATAACACTTTCATTGTAATCTTTCATTGTTATTATTAATCAAAGTGAAAGTTTGGTATTCATATATTCTGGTTGTTCTTCGTTCTGAGTATTAGTTTCCGCATAATACTTAGATTGTTGAATACATCAAAAGTTTCTCTACGTGTATTACTTGATCTAATCTCGTATACACAAAGCTTAATCGATCTAAGTTTGGGATCAACAAGTGGTATCAGAGCTTGTTGAGGAACTTTGATTTGAAGAACGAGATCCAATATCGTGAGGTTAACCAAGCTAAGGAAGAAGGTGAAGAAGAATCTGATGATGTTTTCAGTTAAGGCCACGTCTACTTCAAGTTCCAATTCTTCTTCATGTTCTGATAATGAGGTATGTGATAACTCTTCTTGTCGTTTAAATACTGAAAAACTAAATAAGGAGATAGTAAAATTATTAGATGAGGCAAGTTCTGAAAGATGCAAAGTATCTAATTATCAAATTGCTCTCACCCAAACAGAAAGGACAGTAGCTGAGTATAAGAAAATGGAGTTTGATTTAAAGGATAAAATAAATATCTTAAAACATGAGTTACATCAATGTAAAGATATTCAAGATATCACAAACAGGGTTAATCTTGATTTGATAGCTAAGTTAGATGAGGCTAACAAAAATAAAGATAATATGAGTCTTAAAATCCAGAGATTTGATAAGGCCACACAAACCCTAGGAGAGTGTGTTAGTAAACAAAGAGACTCTAAGGACATGAGTGGGATTGGGATGAAAGACTATACTGGTGTTCCACCACCAGCTGGGGATTTCTATGGTGTCCAATCAAAGGATTTATCTTGGACTGGCTTGCCAGAACTCCAAGAGAAGGAATTCATTCCTCCACCTAGAGTGACTTCCCTAGTTGAAGAATATAAACAAAAACTGACTGACCTAGATGAGTGGAAGAAAGCCAATCATACCTTGTTTATTAAGGGAGGTTTATTGTGTGAAAGTCCAAATGACCCTACCCCTATCATCACACAAGAGTCTGTCCCCATCAAGATCACACACCCATCCACTGGCAAGACTGTTGACCTTGGCTCACACACTGTTAAGAAACCTACTGTTAAGTATGCAGAGATGTATAGGAATACTAGGTCCCCAAAAAGCCAAGTTAGTAACCATGGAACAGGTTTCTTTGCTTCCAGACCTAAGACTATGTCTAGAAAAGCCTGTTACACTTGTGGTAGCTTTTCACATTTGGCATACAAATGTGTCAACGCTTCAAATGTCAACGCTGACAAGAACCATTTCAACGCTGACAAAAGTCAACATAGGTCAAACACTGTCATACACAAAACCTTTGTGAACAAAAGTTCACAAAGTGTTAGACCAGCTCCATTCTTTACTAGAGGGTCTAACACACATGGCCAGAGACCCTTTCAAAAGACCAACACTTGGTCAAACAGACAGTATGTTCCTGTAGCAAACCCTAATTTGGGCGCTGATAGGAACAAATTCAGCGCTGACAAGAAAAAATTCAGCGCTGACAAGAAAAAATTCAGCGCTGACAGGAACAAGTTCAACGCTGACAGGAACAAATGCAACGCTGACAGCTCCAAGTGTTGTATGAGACCTTATTTTAGACCATATAAACAAAGATACTTGGGTAATAAGGGTCAATGGTCTGAAGCATCATCCCACTTAACATGGAAACCTAAACAAGCGCAAAACTCTAATTTTAATGGTATTTCAATGACTTGTAATAGATTCAAATATCTTGAGAAGGTCATTACTAGTCTCATTGGAACAAATTGGGTGCTTAGGTCACAAAGGGATGAACAGGCATTTATGGTAAAGAATAATACCACTCTAGTTGAACAACTAGACAGATCCAAGTCCTACAAGGCTTGGATCTCCAAGGAAAACTAATTTGTTTTCTTTTTGAGCAGCCTATCCAAAAGCAGGTTAATGATCAAGGATATCGGGATAGTGGATGCTCAAGGAACATGCATTGTTGGTCTTTCCACTGTTAATATTTTTATCCACTGATATGTTATCTCTACCCATTATTGTGGGAAAGGATAGCCTCTATTGGTGTGTTTTTGTGGTTTTTGTCTAACTATGCAGGAAAGTGGAGCTACATATGGATGGATACAGAATTGCAAACTTTTATTTATGATGGTTGGAGTGTTTACATTCCTATCTTGAGATAAAATTTTGTTTCTTCACATATAATGATTTGTATGCTTCTGTTAAGGGGAGGTAAACCTCTAGGTTTTTGGGTACTCTTAGAGCACTCTTGCACGATTCTAGATTGTGTCTACTGGTGAGTGGGGGTTAGAAATAGTGAAGGCTCTTTCATTATGAAATTGTTGGAATTTCTAAACCTCGAGGCACTATAGCATGCACGTAATTTATTTTGCATGCATGCTGTCAAGACTTTTGACCTAGAATTGGGTGTGGTCGTATGGGTGACTTGGGGTAGATATATTTTTGGGTTACTTGGGGAGTTGCAAAGGTTTTATATGAGTTAACTTTCTCTTTGGGGCATTTGTGAACAAAGGACTCTAGAGTTCATGTGTGTCTATCATGCTTTTGCATGAGTGTATGCATGAACAGTGTTTGTCACTCTTGCTTATTAGAGACTAGTTAGTTTCCTTAGGATTATTACCTTTGTTTATGTTCTAACTAAAGTTTTCCATTCTCAAGTCCATTTTATGCTATGACATCTTAGCTGGTGTTATTGATAAACTTCTTTATAGTCCCAAAATGTTTCATCACCCTTTTATTTTTCAAATTTTTGGATATCTGGAAGCCTAATGATCATTGAGATGTTTTTCCAGTGATTGACATCTAGTAGCAGCAGAGATCACTTTCACAAGGGTGTATAGTGTTATGGAGATGGCTGAGACTATTGGCACTAGCTTTAATGCGGTTCAAGTCAGTCTTATCATCAGTAAGTCCATCCCCATGTCCTATGAATTAACATTGAGGATTCATTTCCCGAATGTGGATGAGGACAGTATGAAACCTTTGACATTAATGGAATTGACGAAAATCTGTATTAGCTTGTAAAAGCATAATACATAAATGGTACAAATTGTCAAGGATCACAGTTTTGAACTGATAGACTTGTTGTTTTGGAAGCTGATGCAAGGAGGATGTTCTTGGTTCCGTCCTTGTATATTGATCTTGGAGAGGAGTCTTAAAAAGGGGAGGAGCAATCGAATTTGAGTGACAAAAGTAATAAAGAAAGCTCCAAAGACTCTACAGGTGTTGAAGATAATTAAGACCAAGTGAAGGCTGACTATACAAGTGATTTGAGTGATTGACTTTTCGAGATTTATTATTACTCAAATTCAGGGATAAGTATATTTGTAAGAATCCTCTCTGTATGTTTTATTTTATTCAGAAACTTGATTACTAGAGTAGATATCAAGTTTAGGGGAGGATTGTTGGGAATAAAATTAGCTAAGTCACTTGAACGCTGACAAGAGGAAATTGGACGCTGACAAGAGTAAACGAGACGCTGACAGATGAGACGCTGATACGAATTATCAAGGCGTTGACAAGAAGAATCTTAAAGACAAAGACAAGGACTAAATCTGCCAATGATGAATTCTTCAAGATGGTGGACAAAGTATGAAGATAAGAATTCAGAATATATTCTTAATGTTTAAAAAGATTTAGTCAATATGTTATTTATGTATGTTTATCTTGTGTCTCTTCCTAAAATAGTTGATCTTAGCTTTTTGTACAAGGCTCCTTAAACCTATAAAAGGAGGCCTTAGGGTTAGACATAAGACACATCTCACATACATCTTTTCCACATATCTCATAACACTTTCATTGTAATCTTTCATTGTTATTATTAATCAAAGTGAAAGTTTGGTATTCATATATTCTGGTTGTTCTTCGTTCTGAGTATTAGTTTCCGCATAATACTTAGATTGTTGAATACATCAAAAGTTTCTCTACGTGTATTACTTGATCTAATCTCGTATACACAAAGCTTAATCGATCTATGTTTGGGATCAACAGTTTGTGCTATGTGGTTTTTAGATGATCATGATATTCACGATTGGAGCCTCTCTTGTTCGTTTTATGGGAGCACTCGATCGTTTGCTTTAAAGAATTTCTCGATATCCATGATATATCCTTTTATGTTCTAACCTTAGGTTTTTATCACACTTCATAAACGGCCTTAAATTTAATGGTTACACCCTTTCCATGCTAGATTAAGCATTCGACTACATCTCTAGTATGGGAGTATCCTACCCTTAGACTCGAAACATTGAGGACAATGTTTAACTTTAGTATGGGGGTGAATAGATACTTGCCTTGACAAACCTTCAAGCTTTCTAAAGTTTATCTTTTTGCTTATTATTTTGTTTCAAAATAAGGCTAAAAATGGCCAAATTTTAAATTTTTTCTCATGTTTTATAAGTGTTTGCAGACACGAAGGTAGATTTTCCGATGGCGAGAATAAGAGTAACTTTTGACTCGACTGTGCGTGTTGAGCACTTAGCTTCGATTCCTTAACTTTATATTAGGCTAAGTCTCTTAAATGAGGATGAGAAATGATAGAGTTAATTATAAGTTACTATGCTAAACGTAGAGTATTCGTATTCTTTCAAAAACTCATGTGTTCTCGTTGTTTGCTTATTCTCTCTTCGCTTGTATATATATTTTGCTTAATAAGTATTGGCTTAGCGGTTTAGTCTTGATTGTTGGTTTCTAGTCTTTTCTAGTAGCTTCCATGTAATTAAATTGGGAAGACATTAAGGTATCGCCAGCGTCACGGTTTTGAAGTATTGGCAACCCGAATAATCGAAAGCTTCACCTAATAATAAGATTTCAAGTGCTCACCTAAATCAAGAAAACAATTTGCAGCTCACAAGGCCGAAAAATCTATGCGAAATTGAAAGTGAATTATGCCTTAATCTTGAAGCTTTATAGATCCAAAATTCGCTTTTAGCGTGAGGATATACGTCTTTGGCCATAATAAACACCTCATGGCGAGGTTAGATAAAAGGCAAGGCAAGACCGAAGTCATAATAAAAGCTTCATGGCGAAGTTGAATAAAAGATGGAGGTAAACCTATGATAATAAGGCCCATCCGTTAGGGGGCGTATAAAAGTCTTGGTAATAACTCTCATGTTCAAAACCGTTATAAAACCGTGTTTATCGATCCTTCTTGTTGACTTAATTTTTTGACATCGTTGTCTATTAGGGGGGTTATTAATTCGATGGTCTTGGTTACACTGTCATGACTCTATTTTTAGACCTAAATCTCTATCATCGCATAAGTCAAACAATGTATCCTCGTGAAACATTCAAGACAAAAATAAAATATAAGAGATACCACTTGGGAAAATAGGAGAATAAGTACGCGATTAGGGCATATGAGTAGTGTTAGCATTACTAACTTATAATGTCAATGATCTCGTTGCACGCTTGGCATGGAATTGGGGTGAAAATTGAGGACGACGAAATTATTTCTAACGAAGCATTCACGTGTTCTTGTTCTATGAACCTAAACGTCCCATTTTGCGATGAAAATCATACATTATATCTAAAATGCAAGTAGTAGTAATAGTAGTAGTGTAGCTAGTTTATCATTCAATAAAAATGCATAAAAATGAATTTTGGAAGTGCTACGATACTTTATTCTAGCATTGCGTGAGGGCACAACAATGGTTTAGTATGGGGGAGTGATGAGACTGCTTTTATACATAGTCTCATCGTCCAAAACGGGTTTAAAATGCATTAAATATCATGAAATATGCCAAATATATGCTTGTGTTTGTTACATGTGTATTTTAGGTACGGATATTGAGAAAATGACAAAAGATCACAAGAAACAAGCAAACACGAACACGGGAAACGAAGCCGCACAATGAACCAAACCCTAGTGTTGATTTTCCAAGAATAACCCTTGAATAATTGAAGATTGTACAAGCAGGGTCCTCCGATATTGAAGAATTTACACTTTAAACCCTTGTATATTCATAATTACAAGTTTGTTCCTTAAAGTTTGTCAAATTGCAAAAAGGACCTTCCACTTTGAAGAATTGGCAAGAATGGTCCCTCAAAAATGAAGACTTGTCAATATTAGTCCTCCAAGAAGTCAACAATACAAGTCAACACCTTGAAGAATGAAGAAAATGCCAAAACACCCCTTCAAATATCATGAATTGGCAAGAAATACCCTTGAAAATACTTTTGGAAACTATTTGGGGCAAAAGTGTGAAAACTAAAACTTGAATAACAAAGGATTTTAGTTTTCATGCTACTAAACTTGAAATGAAAGTAAGAAGGAAGAAGGGGGGGGTAATATTTTCCAATACATTGAAGATACATAGACCAGTGACATGATGCCACGTGCCCCACTAACCTATTTCAGCCAATCACAAGCCATGAACTTGCCACCTCACATCCCACTCACCCTAAACCGTTTAACTTAATTTTAAATAAGTTAAGAACGCGCCAAACTTGTTTTAAACTTGAAACAAAGATCAAAAACATGTTCTTGAAGTTCATAATACGAATTGGGGATTTATTATTTGCTATGAATTAAAGGTTAATCTTCTCCAGATTTATGATTAACCTCAACATAAACACATCCCAACCCTTAAACCACTTTCCACGTCACTCATATGCTCACATGTATCACCCTGTTATACAACTTTTGAGGAAGAAACCAAATTGTGCCAGCCATCGTACCACTCACATTCAAGCTTACAACTTAAGCTTAATATGAACCATTGATCACATTTCTACCACCTTTACACCCTCACAAGCTGCCAAAGAAAGTTCACATATATTCAAATTTTCAAGACTGCAAGGGCAATTTGGGAAGATCAAGCACTTAGGGTTTATAGATTTTAAGCTTTCTAGTTCACAAATGTAGCCTATATAAGGCATAGGACGTCCAACATTAGTCTTTTCTCTTGGTTTTTCCTTGTTCAAAATTTTGTAAATCCCTTTTCAATCTTAATGAAAATGTGTTTGAATGTTTGAAGAAATCCAAGTGCCAACTTAATTCCTTGCTTATTATTGTTACATGTTTGTGTTTGATAAGTCTTAAAACCTGTTTTTAAACCTTGTGCAAGAAATTGCCAAGATTTCCAAAATCTGATATTTTGCTAAGTTCTTTGGTACATCCTTGGAATTTTTGGATTGCAAGTGATTATAGCACCTTGATAAGAAGATTATCAAGGTGTTGTAAGCTTGTGGTTTGGGGATAATCAAGGAGTGGGTACAAAGGTTGCATTAATCAGATTTATTTTTCAAAATATTACTTGTTCTAACCTTGTTACTCTTAGCAGCTTTGTGGAAGCTTGTGCCTTGTTTTGCTAGGCACATAAGCTCAAAAATTCGTGAGTGTGGATGTACATTCATGAGGTTTGAGCCTTCTTACCCAAAATCCGATAAAAGTACTTGATTTTTGTGATTTTGAGTTCTGCTGTTATAAAAGGTGTTCTTGTGGCTTGAATCTGCTTAATATTGCATGATATTGTTGTTGTTATGCTAGATTAGGCTCGGGTAATACTGAAAAACAAATTTACTTTGTTAAATCTTAGATTGAAAAAGTTAAGGGGTGTTTGGGTTTGCTGATTTAGGCTTGCAAAGTGAAATTGAGTTATTGTTAAGTGTTGTTTTGTGCTTGTATCTGATAAATACTTGGTATTGTGCTGATATATGCAAATCTTTCGCTTTTGAACATCATTTTCTTGATTGTGCTATAACTTGTTGAAATCTGCTTGTTTTGACCTAAGATCTTGGTAACACATAGATTGTATGCATGCTTAGGGCTAACAAGTGATTAAATCAAGTTTATATAACCTGTTAAAGAGATTTGAGGGTTTGAATCCGGTCTTGTGGTCAAGTATATCAGCAAAGTTTGAAATCTGCTTGTTCTTGTTCATCAGTAACTTTCTTTGGCTTGAATCTTTGTCTATACCTTGAATCATTGCATGAAACCAGTTAATTTATGTTCATTTGAATTAATCTAAGCTGTTGTGTGCATTTGGTTCAATTTGGTTGGCTTAATCTTTCTAAAACTACTTATTTGTGTGAAAACTGCTTATGAACATGTCTGTGTGCTATCTGGTGATCTTTTGAATTAACTGTATCAATTGGCTTGTTGAATTTGTGTTTTTGTGATTGCATTTTACTCCTTATAACCCACTGGTTATAAGGGTGCCTTTTTGTGACTTGAATCCAACAAAAATCCACATAAGACAAAAGGTCACAGAAGTCAAACAGTGGAAACTTTTCCCACTGTTGGACACCCAAAACTAGCCACTGCTAGTGTTAATTCTTAATCAGCTTATTCATAAGCCATTTTGGCTTATCCATACTTGCAACAACTTATTTTTAGTGATAAATCTTCCTTATTTGACCCATTGAACTGATCTGGAGTATATTAGGGTTTGACTTTTAGGTTTGACTAGAAAACCAATTGACTTGACTTTTTCATAAGTGCTTATTTGCTTATTCCAGCTTATTCTTTGTGCTTATTTGAAAACTTTTTGTTGATTTTGCTTAATTAAGTCATTTAAAACCTTTTGCAACTTGAATCAGCACTTGAGGTAGCCTAGAACTCAAAAACGACTATTTTGTCGTTTTGTGAAGAGAGCTTTTGCTTAATTCAGGCTAATTTCTTGGGCTTTTTCAAAATTTATTTTCACAGATCTCTTAAGTATCCCAAAATAAGCTTGTGTGTCAAATTAGAGCTTATGGCATTAGCTTATGGCTTAATGGGCCAAAAAGCCAATTAAGAATAAGTTGTTGACAATTAAGCTGTGATAAGTTCACTTTCAGCTTTTGGGCCTTCAGAGTTTTGTGCTTAAAATGAAATTTTGTGTTAAGTAAGTGATTTTGGGCTTATTTGGTGGACTTTTTCTTATTGGGCCTAATTTCAGCCCATTAAGGGCCTGTTTTGCTATTTAGCCCATTTTAAGGCCCATTAGGGGTATTTTGGTAATTTCAAGTTCATTTCTGTGTTTATTAGGTTAAAATAAACTATTTTGCAACTTTTTATAATTTTTTATAAATTTTGGATTTTTATTAATATTCTATTATTATTTTATTATTAAAAATTAAATTTTAGATTTTTGCAAGTTTTTCATTTTTTCTAGTTCAAATACATTAAGTTAGGAATTTTAAAATTTTTAGATTAATTTTAGTGTCATTTGATTAATTTTTAGAATTATTTTAAATTTTTAGAGTTTTTAATCATTTTTAAGTAGTTTTAATTAATTTTAAAATTTTAAAAAATAGTTTTAAATTTGGTTAAGTCATTTTAGAGGTTTACAAGTTAAAAATCTCATTTTGGGCTTTTTATTAATTAAATTAATTTTTTGGGCTTTAATTAGCATTAAAAAATTAATATTTAATTAAGTAAAAGGTTTGAGTGATTTTTGATTTTTTGTAAACTCTAATTACATTTTTTATGATTTGTTGTAATTTTCTAGGAATTTTTAGGGTAATTTTTAAATTTAATTACTTTTTACGGTTTTACGTGCACGACTTCGTCTTAAGTTTAATTCATAATCGTAACTGTCATCCTTTTCTATTTTCCTTTTCTCATAAATATAATCACAAAGTTAATCATTTCTTACACAACACACTTGCCTCCTTGGGAAACGAACTTTGAACTTAACTTGGTCATTAGTGCTTGGTTTTCCTAAACCGACACTTAACACTTGCCACTTTTACGCCTTTTTCCTAAAAGGTCGTATTTTACTACCATCACCAACATTCGCATCAAAAAACTTTGTATAAACAAAATGGGATATTCAATTAAACATAATTATTAAAAGGCATATTGGATTGAAGAAGGTACCTGTACAAAACCGGCCATAGTTTTACACAAATCTGGAAACCGAAAACCACGAGGAACAATGATTAAGGTTTATCGAGTAATGGGATTATCTAAACGGCCATATTAAGGTTATTGAGTAACGGGATTATTTAAACGAGGAAGAACATATCTGGAAAAATAGTAACTGAAATAATATGAAATCAAGTAAGAAATAAGTTGTATGTAGGGTATAATGTGTAATGTTTATTAATTTGTAAGGGTTTAATTTGATAATTTAAGAACGGATATCGAGAAAAAAAAATACTATTAAGGTTGGGCATTTGCAAGTTGAACATCGTCAGTTGTGCATTTGATAACATAATAAGACAAATATTGTCATAGTAAATGGGAACATATGTGGGTCCGGTCCCTTGTTAAAAATTTGTACTTGGATGGACACGTGGCGGTAATTTGATGAAGTTGTGCATTTGTGTAATTGTATATGACCAAATCTGTCAAAATGTTTTCATTTGACCATACTTTAACTTTTGAGGACTGATTTTGACCAAATTGGTCTTTTTCCCTTTCTTGAATGTTAAGTAGCTGTGTGAATCTTTGTTTCCATAATAGATCTAGGGAAAAAGACCAATTTGGTCATTTTGATCACTTCATAACCTTATCATGGTCAAGTTTCTCACTGAAGACCAATATGGTCATGTTTGAGCACTTCACAACTGCACAAATGCACAACTCCACTACTTTATTGCCATGTGTCTAACTGACACAATATTTATTATATTATCAAAATATTGAAATTACTAATATACCCTTACTCTTTTTATTATTTCTTTATCTTCTTCTTCCTTCTGCTTTGTATCTGCATGACATAACCATCTGGTACTTTTCTATTCTTCTTCCAACACCGTATTTTTTAATCCAACGAACTACTCCTATTGCAATCACCAGTGAATCTCATTGTTTAGGTATGTTTTATATTAAATTGTTTTTCTAATTTTAATACTATTTGAATCGGGGGGTTTTTATTTGCCAAACCTTCTAATCATTGATTTTATTTATATTCGATTTATTATTTGATAATAGTTTTTAATAATCATTCTAACAACTGATTAAGTGAATTATGATTTTTCTTGATTAGAGCTATGTTCAGGATTGGATATGTTCGGGATTGGGTATGTCGTTGTTGTACTTTTTGTTGTTGGTAGTTATCATACGCTGCGTGGTAATCCTATTCAATGTACTCTCCCTTCATTTTTTCTTGTTTTATGATTTTTGTCTAGTTTTAAATTTAAGCTTGAAGATAAAGATTTAATCCGAGATTTTACATGGGTTTTGCTTATTTTTATGTAACTAGTGCGAAAAATGCTAAAAGGTTACCCATTGTAGTTTCTTAAGCTGCGTTTGGGTCAATAATCACATAAAAGTAAATAGATTATAGTCAATAAGCAGTATGTTTATGCTGTTAGCAGATAAGGCCATAAGGGGGTGTTTGGAGTTGTCTTTTACTGGTATTTATGGCTTAGTAGCACTTGTGTTTAAATGAGCATCTTCAATGGTGCTTTATTGCCAAAATATTAAGCAATATAAACCAATAAGCCCTTAGAAATTGTAACACTTCAACCAACGGGCATTTTTCTCTAGTGGATTAATGGGTGTATAAGTATTTTCCCTTTAAATTAGCACCTAAATATGCATCTCAAGCGACCACTAAGCAAATATAATAAGCAATCACTAACCCGTTTAAGTTGAAAACAAGGTGCCGCCAAAACTATTTGTGGCGTCACTCACATATCAGTCATGTCGGTGTGTCACTCATATAAGATGAAAGAGTCATGGTGAGATATGTTTTGTGTAGATGGATTATGATGTAAACTGATGATAAAGTCTTCATGTTCCCAGATATGAGGCTGACCCGCTGTGGAGCCAAACGTGCAAGGGCAGAAGCCCATAATAGGCCATTGCAATTAACATTGTCCCAACACCGTCACGAACAAAGAAGGGACCTGTTCTTACAGAAACTCAAAGATGTTGCTATAGCCAAGTCGCTGCATCCCACAAAACATATGTAAATATATATCTTTTTTTTACTTAACTGAGCTAATTTTTGGGATTAGGCTATATATTGATTTTCTTTTACTCAGCGTCTCACGATGATTTGTTTTTTAAACTAAAAGATACCTATAGGGTGATTGTGTTTCCAATAAAAAGGTAAATTTGAAAATTCAGAACTTTATTAAACGATATACATCTGCCTTCTTAGAGTATAAAGTTTCATTTGTTACTCTTGAAAACAACGAGTTTTGTAGTGGTTTATGTGGTTATATGATAAGAGAGAAACAATTCCACAAATCTTTTACTGCATCCAGTTTGCATGTATGATGTCTTACACTTTGAAATTGCAGGTGGTTACTCCAAAATGTTGAAATTCATGCAGGATTTGCGGAAGGTACATGATATTGACGGGTCTTATTATCAAATCTTCTTGTTCCTTCACATTATTCACCGTCTTGAGTTTTTCCTACTTGCAGGTTATTCCGGTTGGGATTGTTGGAGTATCTGACCTTGTTAAGATATCAGAACAGCTAGGGTCAACAGGTCATCTACATCTTCCTTATCTTAACATAGTGTTTTTCTTTCTGCAAAAAAGATCTTCATCATATTTATCACATGCTAACAGAACCTCTTAATTGTAGGGGAACTTTCATTGAAGGCCGCTTTTCTCTGGCTTATTCGTCGTCCATGTAAACTGGATGATCTTGGTCTGTGGACCGCTTGCCATCCTTCTTCCAATGGTTGTACCTTGGAAGCAATTTGTGGCTTCTCTTCAGCGGGTTCTTCCTTGACAGGTGGCTCTGACTCAGCAAGTGGAGAGTCAGGTTCCACGTTCACTTGTATCCCCTGCTCAAGGACTGACTCGGGTTCTTGTTTCTCTTCATCTGAGACTTCTTTCGGAAGCACTTTTGGTGACGAGTCATCCGAATTTACCACCTCCAAGTTTTGGTAAGTTTTTCCCTTTAACTGGAAACAAGATACATAGTATGGTTAGATAAAGTTGCATCACATTATACAAAGTGTATATACACAAGTAAAAATACCTTCTGGATATAAGATTTCCTTTTTAACCCCATGCTATCCGCCCCTTCGCCATCGTGACTTGGATTAATGTTGTCAAGAAAATCCGATACATGGTCAATGAAGCCTTAATCAAAATTTTCTTCAATTTTTGACAAAGAAAAATTTATATCCTGCGTCACTTTTCTGAAGAACGATCCATTGAAGTAGGCTTTTTTAGGTGTGCGTCAAATATAGCCAACACAATGGAAGTACTGTAAAGCTAGAATTCAGTAGCCCGACCACTAAGGAAGCTCATCACCTGATCATATGGTATTTACTGATTCACAAGCTACAATAGGCCGTCTCAACTTTAGACAGAGGGCATATAAGCCCTTCTTTCAGTGGCTGTTGGGTAACTAATCAGTTACTGTAAAAAAGTGAAGTTAGACGGCTTCTTGCGTTCTTGTGACGCCTATTTGGTGGTTAACAGATATCCAACATATAGATTATTTTTTCTTTCTTTCTAGAATTCGTTGGCGCGTTGTCTGTTTTGTATTCTAAAGTTCATGGCAATGCTTTTATATCTGCGTGCATAATCTGAACTCTAGTTATGATCATTCCAAGTTTGTACAGATTTTAACTCAGCATACCTCATTTTTTCCAGTGGTAATTTATAATTGAATTGATCAGAATGTTTGATTATTAATTTTAGTTTCGCATATAGCAGAAGTTTTGAAGCAGGTGATACACTTGTACTCTGTAACTGTTGGTTATGAAATCAATAGTACACATAAGATAGGAGACTCGTTCATACCAAAATGCTAGATCAGATGGAAGAACAAATCTTCTATAGAGTATGAGATCCAATTTAGATTCTCAGGACAGGATAGATTTCCTTGGTAGAATTTTATTTTATCTGCTTCACAGCCTTCACTCAATGTTCACACTTTTTGTGCTGGAAGCTATCATGTCTTCCCCTTTTATGTTAAAGATCTTCCTTTAGCTAGTAATCTAGTATAGTAAGGTTCCGTTTTTTTATTGGCATTACTATTCTCATTTTTTAAATTTTAATATGTATGTAGATCAAGTGTTTGGGCCTACAACCACGACACGTCAAGTATATGATATTGCATCCCAGCATGTTGTTAGCGGTGCCATGGAAGGTGTCAATGGTATGTTATCTTTGTCTTTTGGAGCCACTTGTGTTTTAAATAATTCCATATTGCAAGTAAACTAACACAAACACATTGGCCTCTTAATGTTAATAGTAATACTGCCGCCATCCTCCACATCGATCCCACTATTAAATTATGATAACTCAATCCAAGTGCTTTTCTGAACCAAAACTTACACAATTGTTCTTAGTCTTTACATCTCCCCAAAACGTTTCCACTTCAGTAATATGTTACGGATCAATGTTGTTACTTCTTTCAGTAGTGAAAGTGAACTTCATATTTTATAAGGACTCGGTATTTTCTATCTTCTTTGATTAGAATGTTGTTGCTTGAGATGAGGTGCCATCCCCTGCATAGACCTTAGATTACTATCTGCAAAAGGGCCCCTTTTTGGCCAACTTCTAAGTCACCAGTTCATGGTCTTGTTCAGAACTCAGAGACTTGTAGTTTATGGCAAGTAATCGAGTATACATTACTTATGTTGCAACTTGTATAGTTCATAGTGCTTGTCATTAATGATGCTTAACGTTTGAGTTTACTTGCTGAATCTGATAGAAAAAGCTAAACTATTTGCATAATTTGTAGTGGACCAGATATGTTAATCATTATACTCATCAGGGACTTACAAAGTTACTAGGCAGAAAATCTTATATAGTATGGCTAATCTTGTTTTTACTTTTTCCCACATATAGTCCATTATCAGGACACTGTTTCTTACAGAGAAGTAAGAGGTGAATAAGAAACCTAGATATGGTCTGGGCTGAGTAACTTTTGGTTGCACTTAAGAGCTTTATGCAGATATCTGAGGGCGACATGCACATTTCCCAGGCCTTCCTCCATCATAGCTACGTTGATGTATGTTGCAGCCGTATTCGGACGTGATGGGCCACAAGTAAGATGTAGCAGATACAATGCCCGTTTTACATTCCTGATGTTATTGTAGAAGCCATAATAAGTAAACGGAATAAAATGAACTATGATAAGAGATAACTATCGTTAGGCACTCTGCATAGTAAAATAAGAAACTAAGAAGCGTGTCAAAGAGATCACTTTTTTGTGAGGATTACAAGGTCGTTTGAAGTATCAACCTACGCAGGTGAGAGCTTTCGGAATGCTTGCTAGTGGATCTGGAATCACTCCAATGTTTCAGTTGAGCGGGGTGGTTGAGCAGTTGAGCGGGGTGGTTGAGCAGTTAAGCAGTGGGTTGGGCGGTTGAGCAATGACTGTGATTGCGGAGCAGTTGATCAGTTGAGAATACAAAAAGCGTACAAATGCTAAAAATGTAAAACCCCCGATGAAATCGCCTGCATCCTACTATATCTTTTCTTTAATGATGTGTTTATAGATAAACGATACACACTATCATAAGTATGTACTAATACAAAATTTTACTTTTTTGAACTTGTAGTTTGAAGTCCAGTGATGTGAAAGTGAAACAGGACGATCTCGCTGATAAACTCGACCGCAACCTATAGAAATGAAGACACAGTCGAGTGATATAATCCTAAATCGAATTAATTTGTTGACTTGTTCATATTAGATTCGTTTTCATGTTTTCAAACTATCCTTAGCTTATTAGTAGTATTAGTCAGTGCTCTCTACCTTGTTCTCTTTGAGACTTAAACTTGGATTTCATTCTATGTTTTTGAATCATTGTACCTTGAACTATGACCTTAATACTTGACTTTACTGTTACGGAATCAACCATGATGACGTTTTTCATTGTAAGTTAGTAGCATGTCTAAAATACACTTCTAACGGTCACAAGTAAATGAATCAAATTACAAACTATAGCAGTTGATTAGTACTTATATTTAGCTTAGAAGTTTATGTGAAAAGATAAATCAAGAAAAGAACTTGATATCTATGTAAACTGCATTATATATACATCAGATGGTTATTTGGGGATGCAACATAATAAATCCTGAAAACCACAAGCTCATCCTCGGCCTCCTTCAACAAGCTTACCGTCTGAGGTTTAATATACTTAGTTATAACTTAAACAGGAACACACGAATATGCTCCACCTCCATTGCTCAACTGCTCGACCTCAATGCTCAAGTGCTCAACTGCTCCACCTCCACTGCTCAACTGCTCGACCTCAATGCTCAAGTGCTCAACTGCTCCACCGCCACTGCTCAACTGCTTCAGCCTATATACTTGGCTTTGTCGTGGTTTACACAGACCAAACCATTCAGAATTCCAAAAAGTGCATTGATAACCAAACATTATGTGATCAGTCCAGGCTGGGTTTCGATCCGGTTGAGGCTGTTGTCCGGTCCATTCTTCCTTCTTTAACAACACCCGCTTTCTATTTTCATGTAACTGTCTTATCTTCCTATCAATTTCGTCAACCTCTTCATCGATTCTCTTTTCTTGTATCTTATGCTCCTCAACTTTCTCCACGACCCCTTTCCTCTGATCATCAAGCACCACTTGATTGTCCTTCAATAAAAGCAAACGCGTCAAACGGTCTCTTATCACCTCCACATCAAATCCATTACGTTCTATGGCACTTCTTGGATTGTCAAATCTCAAACAAGAAGTCTTATCCATGTATCTGTCAAATCTCAAAAATGGTTCACAATTTCAGATACGCAAAAACATGGTATAAACATCTTTAAACTTTTTAGTAAGATCATAACTACTTTTTCTTTCCATGTATCTGTCTCTTGACTAACAGGAAAGTTAAGTTCCGCAAAATACTTATGACTTGGGTCCATCATGCTGCATTATATGATCAAAACGAAAGAATTTTAAATTAAGTAATGTTAGATTATTCGAAGAGACCATGAATTGATATTACAGTAATTTACCTAGAATCTCGCTCATCAAATGTGTCCTTTTTCACAACTTCCAACATGTTGATTAGCACGATTACGAGTTTATCCTTGTCACTTGCTTCATTTTTTATCTATAGAACATATTTCAATCAACATAATTCTTTCAAAAGCTGACAAGGAAAATAAAAAAGGTGTGATCTAACCAAAATCTCGATAAGCTGGACGAGATGATCGGCCAGGCTAGGCAGGTAACTCATATTTAACTCCCTTATGATATCTCCTTCCTTTATGTGATCGTCAACTTTTCCAAACATCTCAGCGATTTCCCTGAAAATAGACAAAGCAAGTCACTTTATACGTATACCACTTCTTACACATCTATTGAAGGTAGCAAAATAAGTGGGGCGGGTGGCTTCACTTCTTGGGTATCAAATGGGTCATTTTTGTATAAATTAAAACAGGTTCGTTCGGGTTGAACCTAAATACTTTTGTCCAGAAACTTCAACTTTTCTATAAACATCTGATGTATCAACCTTGGTAAAAACTTTCGACCCATTTGTACCTGCACTCTTACTAAAAATGAGCAAGATGGTGGTTTACATACGATTTATCACGTTCTCCAAGAATAAGAAAATCAAATAGATTTTTGCATGAAGCATAGCATTCCTGAACAGCACAAAGCATATAACCGTCTGCATTTAGTCTCTTTTGCAATTCTCGTTCGCGGTCACGATCACGTTCCTTTCCTTTGCTGTCTTTAGCCATGTCCAAGGCTATTGGAAGCTGCAAATTTAGTTTTTTTATAAGTCAACATATATATCCTCAATGTGTATGTAACAAAATCAATCAGGAAGTATTGAACCTTGCTAGCAAGTAAAAATGGAGGCCATTGTATTAGATTTAAGTCGTAATCACCCCAACATGGCATAAGTAGAAGGTCCATTTCCCTGATAACGTAAAAGTGTGTGTACAAATTAGTACCCGTATAAAAATTTATCAAAAGTATATAATTAAACTAAAGTACCTATTGCTTATTAAATCTTCTTCCCTGAAACTTGTAATGATTTTGTTCCACATCTGAGCAAAACTTGTTGTCTCCGCTTTACTAGTTTGTTCCTAAATTTAACGAACGCCGTCAACTATCCTAAAAGAAAGAAAAAGATGGAAACCTTAATTGGCATAAAAAATCAATAAAATTAAACCTTATTGAGTCTACGGGATAGAGTGGCTTTCATTTCCCCTTTTGTCTTGTCGCCATTATCTGCTGCAATTAGTAAGTCGTTAAAAGCTCCAGGCAGTGACTGAAAACGGCTTCTCAACATCCCTAGGGTTCGAATCTAATAAAGAAAATAAAGTTAGATGGAAGTACAATGGAAAAAAAGGTAGCTAATGGAAATTGGAGCACGCACCTCTCCAAGACGACAGAATGCACCATTGATACCACCAAATATTGTAGAAATTATGGCATACCATATTTGAGTATCCATGAAATAGACCTATAAGGATTAGATAAGATCACATCATAAAGTAACTTTCGGTTGCAAACGGAGTGAAGTTAATACAGGACTAAGATAAAAAAAACATACAAGAATGATAGGAGCCCAGAGTGCAACCACAACACCGATGTTGCTGTTAGCTGCAGCAGAAAAGAAGAATATGTCTCATCTAGCAACCTGTCATGAATTTGAGATCATATTGAGGACTTCAGATACGCGATTATATAATTTGCGTAAACTAATATATAAAACAAGCCATAGACATTGTTACCTTATCATTGACCATACGACAATCATTCCATCTTCAAAACCAGATATAAGAAGAGAAGAATCATTAGAAAATGCCAAGCAGGTCAATGGTGAATTTTGCCCAATTCATAATTTTAAAAACCCATATCAAAAACCAAAAAAAAATCAAGAAATACCTATATCATATTGAAAACCCTAAAATTATTACTCAATATCATTTAAATTCATTAAAATGTACTACCTCCGTCCCAAAATTATTGTCCACAGACAAAAATCACACAATTTTAAAAAAACATCACTTTTTCAGTTTTCTCTCTCTTACTTTTTGCAGAATGACAGTTTTACCCTTAAACAATTAATTTCATACTTCTTTATTGTTTGTAATAATAACCTCAAGTGAGGGTAATATGGTAAACTCAAACAAAATTCTGTATCTAATTTTAGAAGTTTTGGAAATGAACAATAATTTTGGGACAACCCAAAATGGAATAGTGGACAATAATATTAGGACGGAGGTAGTAATAGAAAATAAATTTCACAAATCGAATGTAATGATTACCTAAGACCCGATTGATTTCTTGACCCCGTCGGAATCGTAGCTACACCGCCTACCAACTCCAGCGCAGCGACTTTGCATTAAACCCGATTGATTATCAATTGGTGTTTGTTGGTGTGAGATTTTGATGTTATGATCTGGAGTGGTATTCAAAACCAGAAGAAAGAACAAACAAGAAAGAAGAAAGAGAAAGAGAAAGAGAAAGGGCATTTTAGTAATTTACTATTTTGATAATATTGTGTCAGTCGACACGTGGCGGTAATTGGATGAAGTTGTGCAGTTGTGCACTTGTGTATGACTAAATTTGTCCCTTTCAAAAAACTTGACCATGGTTTTACTTTAGAAATGTGATTTTGACCAAATTGGTCTTTTTCCCATATATCTAAACAGATGGGCAATGATTGTCACTTCACAAGAAAAAGAGATTCAAGATGACCCTCTTTAAATTGCTCCCATCCTTTCCAAATTGCAGTTGACAAATATTATGTTAAACAAAGGTCAGCACTCTCCAATTTGCAAGTTGCAATCGATCAAGACTTGCTCCCATGCACTTGAACAAGCTTATGAAACCCACACGAAACTTGAAAAGAATAAAGGATAAGCTCCAAGTGTCATGACTAAAACCGACAAATAAAAGCAACTTGGAAAGCTACAAATACTAACCAATTCTGTCTTTCAACAAGGAAAAAGGAAGTTTCTTGCGAATAAAGACAAAAACAACTTTTCGAGTTGGCGTCATCAAGATATTAAATTACAAAGGGGATTTCTAATATGTGCCCTCAAGGCACATGATATTTAGCATTTAATTGTCACTTAATTTCCATCTTTAACTAACGTAATATTAGTGAGAAGTTGAAATATGTAAAGTTCCACTTGTACCCTTTCTTTTAGTTATTCATAGCCTTCAGATCTTTTAAAGTAATGAAAAATATCATAGTAGTCAACTTAGCCAAATTTCCAGGCATGATTTGCTTTAGTCAGTAACGCCAAATTTCCAGGCATGATTTGCTTTAGTCAGTAACGCCATAAATTTCCCTCTTCAATCTAATATTCATTAGCACCAATTTTTTTCCCTCCAACACTTCCCGCTAAATCACTATGTATACAATGTCTCATTCTGCTATTTTGTATGAGAAAAATTCACCACTAGTTACTGCTTTTATTTGGCAAAAATGCAAAAAAAAGTTTTATTTGATTTGAATGAAACTTATGTCGATGATGATATCGAAACTCTTGAAGAACATGCAATGGTCTGTGATGAAGTTTCAAAGGATATTATTGACGCACCCTTCATTGGTAAATGTTTTCTTAGTGAAGAAGAAGCTTATGCCTTCTATCAAAAGTTTGCAAAACACAATGGCTTTTCAATTCGAAAAGGCAGGTTTACTAATGGAAAAGATGGGGAAATAAATCGACGAGATTTCTTTTGTCATCGTCAAGGAAAACCGGACCCTAAAAAGGTAGATCCCTCTAAAGAACAAAGGAATCGAGGTTCTTCGAGATGTGGTTGCAAGGCCCATATGCGGATAGCATTGAGAAGAACGAACGAAATTTTCCCCGAAGAGTGGCATGTTGCAACCTTCTCCTTAGAGCATAATCATGAATTGTTGTCCGCACAAGAGGTACGTTTTCTTCCATCATATCGTACTATTACAAAGGAAGATGAAAAACGTATAGTCATGTTAAAAGAATGTGGTTTAACCGTAAAACAAATTATGCGTGTCATGGAAGTCGAAAAAGATGTGCCACATGGACAACTTAATTTTTTAAGTAAGGATGTTCATAACTTTTTAAGTAAAATACGTGAATTGCACTCGGAAAATGATGCAAAGGAGCTACTGCAATATTGCGTGCAAAGCAAGTATGAAAATCCTAACTTTCAATATGCGTATAAACTTGACGAGGAAAACAAGTTAGAGCATATTTTTTGGTCTCCGGCTCACTGCTTTGATTGGTACCAAAAATATGGAGATGTTGTGTCATTCGATACAACATATAAAGTGAATTCTTATGACATGCCGTTTGGTATATTTGTTGGTGTTGACAATCATGGGAGGACTATATTATTTGGATGTGCACTTTTACGTAATGAGACAACAAGTACCTTCAGATGGCTCCTAAAGGTATCGAAAATTTTGTATGCGTTATTTTGCATAACAGTACTAATGTGTATATATATAATTCAATTGTTAATAATAATGCAGAATTTTGTTACTCTTATGATGCATTCACCGAAGACAATATTGACAGATCAAGATCCATGGCTTACAGAAGCAATTGCAAAAGAGATGTCTCCTGCAAAACATGCATTTTGCATATGGCACATCACTTCTAAATTTAGTGGTTGGTTCAATTCAATCTTAAAAACTGATTATTCAAATTGGTGCTGCGAATTTTATAGTTTATATAGATTGGACACTATCGAAGAATTTGAGCAACAATGGCCATCTGTCATCGCAAAGTATAACTTGAAGGAAAATAAGCACGTGATTGGTTTGTATCGGATTAAAAGTTTTTGGGTACCGGCCTATCTTCGTAGCTTCTTTTTTGGTGGTATGACAACGACCGGGAGATCTGAAAGTATTAACGCCTTTATTAAAAGATTTATATCTTCAAAGACATGTCTGACACAATTTATTAGACAAGTAAGCTTTTAGTTTTAGCATTGTACACTTTATTTACTTCGTAAAACTTATCATTACTAACAGTATTTAAAATTTTGAATTATTCATTTTTTAGATTGATCTTGCAATAGAAGATGTCGAACAAACACAACTCCATGACACTATGCTGGACAAATACAGAGGTTCTTATATGAGGTCACAATCACCATTAGAAGAACAAGCTCATGATTTATTAACTCCATACGCATTTAAAAAGTTCCAGCAAGAGTTTGGCAGGGCAATCCAATATATGGTTCATAAGCAAACATACACGAGTTTCATTGTCAAGCATCATAAGCCGACGTGGGGTAACAAGCATGCGGTCTTTTGGGACGGTAATGTTGCTAACTGTAGTTGCAAGAACTTTGAATTTGTTGGTATATTATGTCGGCATATATTATGTGTTCTTATTCACGAGGATTGTTTTAACATTCCGATAACTTATTGGCCTTCCCGATGGAGTCACGAATTGGTTTCTCCAACACACAACCAGTCGTCCATTAATCCAACATCGATAAATAATGATGAGGCTGTGATTGATGCGAATGTGGTTCAACGTCCTCCTAAGTCAAAACGAAAAGGACGTCCAAAAAACAAACGAATTAAAGGTGGAATGGAATGGACAAAAAAGCGTATGGATAATGAGGCTACTGATCGTGCTACTAAGAAAAAGAATATCATGTTAGAACATCAAGATTTAAATCCAGTGTTTGCTTTGAAATTCTAAGCTTGTTTATGCATTAGAGATTGAAATAAAGTTATTACAGTGGCTGTTTTCATTATGTTTGTTTAATTGTTGAAGATTGAAATAAATATTGAAGAATCAATTAGTTGTTCATGCACTGTTCCAGTTTATTCATATATTGTTTTAGCATTTGTCATTCAATAGCATGTATTGTTCAAACGTTTAAGTGTTATAGTTTAGTTATGTTGTTGCAAACTGAGAAGTATTACAATTTAAATTCTAAACCTGCTATGAAATACTAACTGGAAGGAAAATTCTATCCAACCTTGGTAATTAAATACAAAATGGCATAAATGAATTATGGCGTAAATCGTAATTGTGATACTGAAGCAAATCATGCCTGGAAATTTGGCTAAGTTGACTACTATAGTATTTTTCATTACTTTAAAAGATTTGAAGACTATTAATAACTAAAAGAAAGGGTAAAAGTGGAACTTTACATATTTCAACTTCTCACTAATATTACGTTAGTTAAAGATGGAAATTAAGTGACAATTAAATGCTAAATATCATGTGCCTTGAGGGCACATATTAGAAATCCCCTACAAAATAAGACGCGGAAAGAACACAGATGTGATGACAGTTGATATCTAGTAACTGCCACTTGCCAACAGTTACTTGAATTCAACGCGTGCTTTTTATCTATCGTGGGATCCACTTCTACCTTCTCTAGATTTGGCCGGTTCCATTGTCACTTTTACACTTGTTTTTTATTCACCGTTAAGAATTTTCATTGATTCATTTCTATATGAGTTAGATGTCAATTTACACTTGTTTTTTTATTCACCGTTAAGAATTTCCATTCATTCTTTATGAGTTTATAAATGTGAGTTTAGTATTGCATTAGCCAATGGTTATTAAAAATTGAATAATTTGTTTGATGTGCGTGGTATTTTCATAATATTGAATATTTGTTGATTATATTTATGTAGGAAATTAATTAGCTATGTTTTATATTCCAAAGAGATTAGAGAAGAATTCAATGGTTACCTAAAACTAGTTGCGTAATTCGTTTAACAGGCGAGCTAATTTCATAATGTCATAGTTAATTGTTTAGCATTTTATATTTTAAACAGATTAAGAAAAACTCAAAATGATGTTTTTTTAACGGTTTACACGTTATCACATTTTAATAGTAATTAAGACGGGAGAATACAATCACTACAACAATTCTGAGTTTAAGGTCGCGTTTTTTTAAGGACGACTTAGTCGTCCCTAGATTATATGGGGCTCACCATTTTTCTAAGAAAAATCAAGTCAAAGGAAGCCTGTGGGGACAATGGAGCCCACGTAATCTAGAGACGACTAAGTCGTCCTTAGAGTATAAATTTCTTTTTCCCTTTTTCTATCACATTTTATTATTTAAAATTATTTAAAAATTTTCAAAATTATTTAAAATTAATATAATTATTTTTCTGTAAAAAATATTAGATTAAAAATGAGAAATATATTGAAAAAATTTAGGGAAGACTTTTTAGACCCTAAATTACATAGAGAACTCGTCTCTAAATTTCTCCCAAATTTTCTAAAAAGTTTCCATAAAAATTAAATAACCCGCTAATAAATTAAATTACCCGGTAATAAGTTATGTGGAAATATTTAGGGACGACTTTTTCGACCATAAATTTCATAGGAAAGTCGTCCCTAAATGAAAACTTTATATATATATATATTTAAAATTAACTTTTATACTTATTTAAAAAAGAACTTTATACATATTAAAAAAAACTTTATACATATTTAAAAAAAATTATATATATTTTAAAAAACTTTATATTTATTTAAAAAAAAACTTTATATATATTTAAAAAAAACTTTATACATATTTTAAAAAAACTTTATACATATATAAAAAAATTATATATATTTAAAAAAACTTTTATATTTATTTAAGAAAAAACTTTATACGTATTTAAAAAAACTTTAGATATATTCAACACGGACACTTAAACACACGCTTAATTAAACATAAATATTACAACGATAATAGATTCATAAACACGAAAAAAAACACATCAGAAACTAATTCGAATTAAACATACAGATTAACACATAATAATAAAATACAAATTAACACATTAAAATAAAAAACAGATTACTACTCAAAGATAAGATTTTCCATTTTATTTAAAAGCTCATGAAGTATTACAGCCGCTTGACATGCGTGGTCTTCAAGATGCCTTTCCATTTCTAGTCTTTCCTCTAGCATCTTTATCTTTTGATCTTTGATCTTGCAATTTGAGCACTAATAACTATGATTTTACTCAGAAAAATTGTTCGTTGAAATCGGTTCAATTCGAATTGATAATTGTTAACCGTGCGACTCAGTCGTCTTTTGGTGAGAACAAATAGATTTGTCGTTGTAGTATAATTAAATTGCAAAACTTTAAAGTAAATGACGGTAATTAAAACTAAAACTAATTAAACGTAAATGGTGCAATATTAAAAACTTTAAAATTAAATTACCTAAATGACGAGAAATTAAAACTTGACGAAAAGTAAATGACGTAAAATAAAAATAAGACAAAACGTAAATTTAAAAACTTCAAATAAAACACTTTAAAATTAAACTAAGATAAAGCAAGTAAAAATTAAGCTAAATAAAATTAAGACAAAACAATTAAAATAAAGCTAAGTAAAAATGGCGAGAAAAATAAGTTTAAAAATTGAATTTGAATAAAAAGTAATTAATTTCGCAACTTGTAAAAAATAGGGAATAAATTCGCAATTAAACAATTAAATTCGCAATGTGCAAATAAGCATAAATCCGCAATTGACAAAAACCCTAATTCCGCAATATTGCGAATGATTTCGCAATCCTTGAAGATCAATTTCGCAATTGCTTAAATTGCAAAGAATCCGCAATATGTAAAAGAACAATTTCGCAATACCTGCGAATACAAAGATTTCGCAATGTTTGCGAAATCAATGATTTCGCAATACAGATGATGAAGATTTCGCAATTCTGAAGAACAATGATTTCGCAATGATAAAATAAGGAAGATTTGGCAATTACAAGGGAAGTTCAATTTCGCAATTGTTGGGCAAAGACAAAATTTCGCAATTATGAAGAATTGCGAAATCGAATCAGACGACCCTAAAAACTAGGAACACGAAAAGGTACGAAAATAAGCTCTAAAATCTTAACTTTTTAAGCACAATAAGCAAAATAAAATACCAATAAGCTAAACTAAAAGCCTAGATTAATGAATAAACTTATAAAAACATTAAGAACAAGCCACGAAAATTAAAAAGATTCCAACTTTATGTAAAAATAGATGAAAAAGATTTAGATTGAAAACATAAAATCAACACAAACAAAGATTATGAAAAAGATTAAGAATAAGCAAGAAGAAAAGTAGAATGAGATGATTAAAAAGATTAAAGATAAAAGATTAAACAACACAAAATTAAAAGACTTACTTGGAATTAAAGGAATTAAAGTGCAAGACAAATATTTAAAATGACATGAAAATAAATTTGCAAGAAATGAAAATGGTGGAAAGACTAATCTTGTCAAAATTAGCTAACAAAATGAAAATTAGGTGATTAAGTCTCTATTTATAGGGAAGGAGGGGAGGTGTGGAAGCTTCCTCTCTCTTTCTTTCTTTCTTTTTAGTCCTTAGTCTTTAGTCTTCTAAATTCTTCGACTTTTTAAACTTTGTCTCGGGATTAATTAAACTCGTCTTGTAATTTCTTCATAAATTAGACTTGAGTTCCTCGGCTTTATTAAACTTCCGTCTTTGGACTTGTTCTTCGATAAATCTTCAGAATAGGCCTTGGACTTTCGTTCTTTTTGCATTCTTGATCTCTTGACTTCGTCTTTTGTCTTTTTCTTCGATAAAAGCCCGTGAAAGCCCGTGTTTTCCCCCCTTTTCACATTTTAGTCCTAAATCACAAAAAAACACAAACCACGCATAATTCCGAACTTTTGCGACATAGAATACACGTTTTGGCTTGGTTATTATTATAATTAAGTGGTAAAAGGGTAAGTGTTTTCACACTTATTAAATCCCCTACACTTGACCATTGCAATGACCTCATGCAATGCTTAGTGAAAAATCAAGATTTACCTTCTCCATCATAATCAACCTACCTTGGCATTTATTAAACAATAGAAACTAAGGAAAATTTAAAAGATAGAAAATAACATAATGCTAGAAGGAAGAAACTTGTAAAGAAATCTAAGACTTACATTAGGGCTTTGGTGTCATGAATGTTTTCACCCTCAAGTTTCACGTTCCCCATGCCAAGCTTAAAAACGAGATCATTATTAGTACAAGTTAGCACAACTAACACTTACTCATGTGGTTCAATTAATCACTTAGACTCCCTTATTCCTATGGGTAACTCTTATATTTTATTGATGTCTTGAAGGATCACGAGGATGCATTGTTGACTTATTTCGATAGTTTATTAAGGCAGAAAATAAAGTAGGACGATCTAATCCATAGTTAGCTAAAGGACAAAATCTTTAAAACTGCTTCTCGAGACCTCATAAAGTTCATATCTTGGCATAACTCGTTTCACGATTTGAGACCTTTCTCGGACCGATATTTGGCATTTACTTCATACTTCAAATCTTGAGAAGACGATCTTGAAATTATGGTCTTCTCTTCATATATAGTGTATATCTTCACTTGGAGTAGTTGAGATATTTTCTTCAAATGTTGACCACGACTTCTTCATTATTTCTTCAATCCTTATTTAGGATTTCGATATACAACGATCCGCCTCCTTTTCGGACTTGGATCTATTTATCCTCATACCTTGTTAGGGTCTTTTCCGATAGATTTGTCCATGATCTTTATGGGAGTAATTGCTTTTCGTCGTGTGTCTTGATCCCTCATATTGATTTTGGGAATAATGCTTTTCACATCATCTTGGATCTTTAGCAACAAAATGGAATCCTCATGCCTTGTTAGGGCCTTTTTGGACTTGCCAATCTTCGCGTCCCGTTTCAATAAGTTATGCCTTGGCTATGAACTCTAATTAATACCGAGCAACTTTTAAACGATCTTGGGCTAGAAGCTAAGTAATTTTTCAGACCGGACGACCTTACTTATTGCATTTATTTATTTACAAGCGATGGGAGAAAAAGATCATAATTAACTCACATAAGTTAATGAAAGAATACCAAACTTATAACTAACTCTATCATTTCTCGTTCTCCACAATTTAAAATCTCAAGGAATGAGACTCGTGGATACTTAGCCTAATAAACCAATTAAGGTCTACATGGTTAAGGATACTAGCTAGAGTCAACTTGGATAAGTAAACTCGGGTTGAGTCAAAATATTCACGACGGGCCTAATATATCTAAGATATCTAAACTTGCTAAAACCATTTTATTGAACAATAAGAGAAAATAACAAAAATAAAGGAAACTACAACTAGGCCAAAATAGATTAAAAAATTTGAAAATTTCGAAAAATCGAATTTCCGGTTAAAATGAGGTCAAATTCATGGAAAAGACCACTTAACTTCGATAGAAGTCCCCCCTACACTTGATATAAACATTGTCCTCAATGTTTAAGCATGTGGGATTAAACTCCCCTACACTTAGGACATTGTGCACGTTATTTAAATCTTGCTAAGGAAAAGACAACTAACGAGATTCCTATTTTAATATTGGAAAATATAAAATAGTGAATCGAAAAGAGTTTAGGATAGAACCGGGAAGACGGGAACACGGAATCACGGGTCGTCAAAAGTCATCAAGAATGGATCTTTGAAAGCGTGAATCCCTGAGTATGAGAAGAGAGAAAATAGCAAACACCAACGGGTCTCCCCTACACTTAGGATAGAAATAGCTAAAAGATAGATACTTGGGTTGCCTCCCAAGAAGCGCTTGATTTTTGATAACCGAGTCGTGAGCCTGACTCGACCTTGATTAGCATAGGAAGAAGCTTGAAGAACATCCACCGGGATCAAATACATAGTTTTCATCAATCAAATAACACAAGCTTAAGGCGAACAAGGCAATCCAAAGAAGAGTAGGCAAGGTTTCCTTAAGCAGCGATTGAGCACGGCGGTAGCAAGGGTGAAGTGCAAGCATATCTCCATAAGTTCCAAAGAGTTTTCCTTTTATTTCATCAGATGGATACTGAGATGGCTTAAAAAGTGCAATGCCGGGGTCGAACACCTTTTCCTTTTAGGGAAAATAGCACTCAGGCTCAACAGAATTTGAAGAAGATCCGCTAAGAAAATGCACAACCTCGTCCTCAGAAGGTGGATAGAGAGGTGTTAAAACATACGTGTTGCGGATGTTGGTGTCTTCCGGCGTCTTCTCCTTTGAAAGAAGTTTCTTCAAATCCGTAGAAGGATAAAGACCATAATCATCAAAGTCCAAAAGAGGAGAATCACTCTCATTTGGGAAGTATGTGTTGAGAAAATTAGCAAAGTCTTCCTCAAATGAGTAGTCATCCAAAGTAGGATTAATCATGGTTGGCGGAGGATCTTCATCATGTGAAGAATCACTCGATAGAGTATCAGCCTCATCAAAATCATCATAAGTGGGCATGTCTGGATACTCAGAAGTAAAATCATCATAATCATCTCCATTGGAACTAGAATCGTCATCATAATCATCCAAGATCGGTGGAGAATCATAAATTGGTGGAGGATCAGAATTGGATAGAGAATCATCCACATCATCTTGGAACAGTGGATTATCATAGCTAGAATCGAATAGGGGATTGTTGTAGACGACAAAATCATCAAGCACATTAATCATATACGTTGATTCTATTCCATTTGATTTGGTTGTGATCTTCCCTATTTTAAACACTTGTGCATCATTCCCGACCCTTAAGATGAGCTCACCTTCGGCAACATCGACTAGAGCTTTTCCGGTTCTCAAGAATGGCCGACCAAATATTAAAGGAATACGAGGGTCCATTTCATAATCTACAACTACAAAGTCGACCAGAAAAGTGAAGGTGCCCACTTTAATAAACACATTTTCGGCAATACCAAGAGGATAAGCGAGAGTGCGATTTGCAAGCTCAAGAGTCATCTTTGTTGGAGTAAGATCGGGTAATGATAACTTTTTCCAAACACTTAAAGGCATCAGATTTATACTTGCCCTGAGATCGGCTAAGGCAGTAAATTCTTCGATTTGGTGAAAAGTACATGGTAGCACAAAACGACCGGGATCTCCAAGTTTCTCCGGAAGTTCTTTAAGAAGGACGGCAGAACAATTTTCATTCAATCGAGTATTAACAAACTCGGCCATCTTCTCCTTCTTATTAAGCAATTCCTTAAACATCTTGAAAAATTTAGGCATTTGTGCAAGCGCTTCAACAAGGCTAAAGGTGATTTAGGCACTTGTGCATCATTCCCGACCCTTAAGATGAGCTCACCTTCGGCAACATCGACTAGAGCTTTTCCGGTTCTCAAGAATGGCCGACCAAGTATTAAAGGAATAAGAGGGTCCATTTCATAATCTACAACTACAAAGTCGACCAGAAAAGTGAAGGTGCCCACTTTAATAAACACATCTTCGGCAATACCAAGAGGGTAAGCGAGAGTGCGATTTGTAAGCTCAAGAGTCATCTTTGTTGGAGTAAGATCGGGTAATGATAACTTTTTCCAAACACTTAAAGGCATCAGATTTATACTTGCCCCGAGATCGGCTAAGGCAGTAAATTCTTCGGTTTGGTGAAAAGTACATGGTAGCACAAAACGATCGGGATCTCCAAGTTTCTCCGGAAGTTCTTTAAGAAGGACGGCAGAACAATTTTCATTCAATCGAGTATTAACAAACTCGGCCATCTTCTCCTTCTAATTAAGCAATTCCTTAAACATCTTGACAAATTTAGGCATTTGTGCAAGAGCTTCAACAAGGCTAAAGGTGATGTTTATGCCGGCAACCTTGTTCAAAAACTTTGAGACTTGAACGTCATCCTTAGTAAGAATTCTACCTTTGTCCAGCCGGGAAGGGTAAGGAATGTTGGGTTTAGGTGGTGCGGGTGTAGTTTGAGATGGTGAAGGTTTAAAGGTGGAAGGTGGGGTTGGTGGAGGATTCTTCTTGGGTACTTCTTCATGACGAGGCGGAGACGGTAATGGTGAACTAATACTAGGTGTGGGAGTAGTAGGGATAAATGGTGGTGGAGGAGGTGTAGATGGTGTAACTGGGGTGGGATAGATGGTCCTACTAAAGTTGCTCCACTATGGGTAGTAATAGCACTTACATTCGCTCTCGGGTTGGTGACGGTATTTGAAGGAAGTGAGCCCGAAGTAGATGGTTGATTACCTTGAAAGAAACTAGCCACCATGTTCTTCAAATCATTCGTCTGAGTGTTGATAGAAGTTTGCATATCTTGACGAAGCTCGGTTCTAATATCCTTTCCTTGTTTAGTGATGTCACCTTTCAAGTTGATGATTTGTCTTTGAAGATTGTTAACTAGCTCTCTTTGGGTTCTCATGAAAGTTTCAACATCTTGATTTACGGGTGGAGGTTGTGGGGCGGGTGGGTGATATGGAGTAGAAGCTCGAGGTGGGTTTTGAGTGCTTCTATTGTAATTGTTGGGGTTGTGGTTTTGAGGAGAAAAACCGGGTGAAAGATAGTTGTTCGACCTGTAACTTAGCAAATTTTGATCCCCTTAAGGTCGGGCTTGGTAATTTTCCGGTGAATAGTTACCATAAGCCGCATACACGTTTTCCGGATTGCCTTGAGTAGAAGGACAATCGGTGTATCAATGAGGACCGCCGCAAGTCTCGTAAGAAACTGCTCAGCTTTAACTTGTTATTGTTGGTTTGTAGCGATGAGCAAGATATTTTTGTTCATTTCGGCCATCATGCGGTGTATTCGGTCATATCGGGGTTTGCTGAAGTAGAAGAAACATTGACTCTCGGGTTATTCCTTGAAGATGCGGAGGAATCCCAATGTTTGTGATGAGTAGTCATGTTCTCAATAAGCTCTCTACACTCCTCGGGTCTTCTTTTCATAAATGTGCCACCGGCGGCTGCATTAATAGTATCACGGTCACGAAAAGTTAAACCATTGTAGAAAGTATCAATCAACGTAACGGGGAGCATGTTGTGGTTTGGACATCGATCGATCAAAACATTATATCTTTCTCAAGCATCAAAGAGAGATTCATCGGGTTCTTGCATGAAACCGCTGATTTGATTTCGAAGGCTCATGACCATGGATGGTGGAAAGTAGCGCGACAAAAATCGTTGAGTCATGTCGTCCCAAGTATGAATGGAATTCTTCGGGAGACGATCAAACCATTTTTCGGCGTGGTGGGATAAAGTATGTGGAAAGAGTGTAGGCGAAGGACATCCATAGTAACACCGGGCAACTTCATGCTTTGAGTAATAGTAATGAATTTGTCGAGGTGCTTGTTGGCATCATCATCAGGCAATCCGTGAAATGGATTAGTTTGCACTTGTTGGATCATGTGATGCTTCAACGAAAACTCCGGAGCCGAGATTTGCATCGGCACAATCGGTCCTCCTCGGCCATACATTGTGGGTTGACAAAGCTCCTCCATTGTTCTAAGGTCGGTGGGGGAACATTGTTGTTGTTATTGTTGAGGTGCGGTGGGCTATTGTTGTTGTTCACACCTGCCATAGCTAAATCTTCACGAGTCTCGGGCTCTGGATAAGTTGAAGATCTAGTACGCATACACATGCAAAAGCAAAAGAAAAAGATACCAAAGCAATAGACAATATATATACACTATAAAAATAAAAATAAAATCTTTTTGGATTTTTGAAAATTTTTTATTTTTATGGATTTTTGAAAATTTTTGAGCAAGAAAAATAACGCTCACGAAGGAACGGATCCCAAAAAGCAACGCGTCTCTCACAGAAAACCGTTAATCTTTACGAAAAGAGCCGGCAGCGGCGCCATTTAATAACTATGATTTTACTCAGAAAAATTGTTCGTTGAAATCGGTTCAATTCGAATTGATAATTGTTAACCGTGCGACTCAGTCGTCTTTTGGTGAGAACAAATAGATTGTCGTTGTAGTATAATTAAATTGCAAAACTTTAAAGTAAATGACAGTAATTAAAACTAAAACTAATTAAACGTAAATGGTGCAATATTAAAAACTTTAAAAGTAAATTAGTTAAATGACGAGAAATTAAAACTTGACAAAAAGTAAATGACGTAAAATAAAAATAAGACAAAACGTAAATTTAAAAACTTCAAATAAAACACTTTAAAATTAAACTAAGATAAAGCAAGTAAAAATTAAGCTAAATAAAATTAAGACAAAACAATTAAAATAAAGCTAAGTAAAAATGGCGGGAAAAATAAGTTTAAAATTGAATTTGAATAAAAAGTAATTAATTTCGCAACTTGTAAAAAATAGGGAATAAATTCGCAATTAAACAATTAAATTCGCAATGTGCAAATAAGCATAAATCCGCAATTGACAAAAACCCTAATTCCGCAATATTGCGAATGATTTCGCAATCCTTGAAGATCAATTTCGCAATTGCTTAAATTGCAAAGAATCCGCAATATGTAAAAGAACAATTTCGCAATACCTGCGAATACAAAGATTTCGCAATGTTTGCGAAATCAATGATTTCGCAATACAGATGATGAAGATTTCGCAATTCTGAAGAACAATGATTTCGCAATGATAAAATAAGGAAGATTTCGCAATTACAAGGGAAGTTCAATTTCGCAATTGTTGGGCAAAGACAAGATTTCGCAATTATGAAGAATTGCGAAATCGAATCAGACGACCCTAAAAACTAGGAACACGAAAAGGTACGAAAATAAGCTCTAAAATCTTAACTTTTTAAGCACAATAAGCAAAATAAAACACCAATAGCTAACTAAAAAGCCTAGATTAATGAATAAACTTATAAAAACGTTAAGAACAAGCCACGAAAATTAAAAAGATTCAAACTTTATGTAAAAAATAGATGAAAGAGATTTAGATTGAAAACATAAAATCAACACAAACAAAGATTATGAAAAAGATTAAGAATAAGCAAGAAGAAAAGTAGAATGAGATGATTAAAAAGATTAAAGATAAAAGATTAAACAACACAAAATTAAAAGACTTACTTGGAATTAAAGGAATTAAAGTGCAAGACAAGTATTTAAAATGACATAAAAATAAATTTGCAAGAAATGAAAATGGTGGAAAGACTAATCTTGTCAAACATAACTAACAAAATGAAAATGAGGTGATTAAGTCTCTATTTATAGGGAAGGAGAGGAGGTGTGGAAGCTTCCTCTCTCTTTCTTTCTTTCTTTTTAGTCCTTAGTCTTTGGTCTTCTAAATTCTTCGACTTTTTAGAATTTGTCTCAGGATTAATTAAACTCGTCTTGTAATTTCTTCATAAATTAGACTTGAGTTCCTTGACTTTATTAAACTTCCGTCTTTGGACTTATTCTTCGATAAATCTTCAGAATAGGCCTTGGACTTTCGTTCTTTTTGCATTCTTGATCTCTTGACTTCGTCTTTTGTCTTTTTCTTCGATAAAAGCCCGTGAAAGCCCGTGTTTTCCTCCCTTTTCACATTTTAGTCCTAAATCACAACAAAAACACAAACCACGCATAATTCCGACATTTACGACATAAAATACACGTTTTGGCTTGGTTATTATTATAACTAAGTGGTAAAAGGATAAGTATTTTCACACTTATTAAGCACTCAGTGGGTGCAGATTGAGAAGGACCTGTAGAAGAGTTAGGATGTGAACCTTGAGGTGTTAAAGATCCAGGGGAAGATCTTATACGGAGTTCGAGATCAAAATCATCCTTCCATTTGAAATATTTTCATCCATAATCTTCTTTTTTTTGCTGTTACAAAGTAAAGAAATAACATGACATGTCATTTGAGTAATCACACTTATTACATAAATAAAACATTAGATTGTTTACATTCGAAAGAGGACATGCATAGTAAAGTTTACCAAAGCTATGAGGTCGATATGACTGTCTCAACACTATATATCGCTTTCCACATCGACACTTATAAGCTTCAAGCGGATCCATCTTATGCAAAATCGGGTGGTGGTGGTGGTGAGTTTGGTATGAGAGGATAAGAGTTTGTGAGGATAAGAGCTACCATAAATAAAGATAAAAATTTAGGGTCGACACATTTAGGGACGACTTAGTCGACCCTAGCTTTCCCGCCAACATTTTCCCGCCAACATTTACCGCCAACATTTCTCGCCAAATTTAGGCTTTCCTGTATAACCCTAGCATATCGACTCATCAGTTTAACCTATTACGTATAACCATATCATATCGACTCATTAGTTGAACCTATATCGCATAATCCTAGCATATCGACTCATCAGTTGAACCTCTAACGTATAACCGTAGCATATCGACTCATCAGTTGAACCTCTAACGTATAACCCTAGCATATCGACTCATCAGTTGAACCTATAACGTATAACCCTAGCATATCGACTCATCAGTTGAACTTATAACGTATAACCGTAGCATATCGGCTCATCAGTTGAACCTCTAATGTATAACCCTAGCATATCGACTCATCAGTTGAACCTATAACGTATAACCCTAGCATATCGACTCATCAGTTGAACCTCTAACGTATAACCGTAACATATCGACTTATCAGTTGAACATCTAACGTATAACCCTAGCATATCGACTCATCAGTTGAACCTCTAACGTATAACCGTAATATATCGACTCATCAGTTGAACCTCTAACGTATAACCCTACCATATCGACTCATCAGTTGAACCTCTAACGTATAAACCTAGCATATCGACTCATCAGTTGAACCTATAACGTATAATCGTAACATATCGACTCATCAGTTGAACCTCTAACGTATAACCCTAGCATATCGACTCATCAGTTGAACCTCTAACGTATAACCGTAGCATATCGAATCATCAATTGAACCTATAACGTATAACCCTAGCATATCGACTCATCAGTTGAACTTATAACATATAACCCTAGCATATCGACTCATAAGTTGAACCTCTAACGTATAACCGTAGCATATCGACTCATCAGTTGAACCTATAACGTATAACCTTAACATATCGACTCATAAGTTAAACCTCTACCGTATAACCGTAGCATATCGACTCATCAGTTGAACCTCTAACGTATAAGCATAGCATATCGACTCACCAGTTGAACCTTCAAAACAGTGGTGACGACTTATCAGGGGATGACGAGGAGCAAGGTGACTTTTCACCTAACGAGGATGAGGAGGACGAGTAGAGATTGTAGTAGTATTATTTCTTATTATGCATGTTTAATAAAGTTTGAGACTTGTAGCGTGTGAAACATTTGATTTAGGATGCATAAGTGTATTTGATGAATATTGTATCGTAACGTTAGATAATTTATGTTAATATGGTATTGTAACGTTTATTGATTTATTATTATTTTGTATTGTGGATTTGTCGAATTCTGCCATTTTGAATTGTAAATTTTGTCCGGAAAAAGTTTCAGAAAAAATCTGGAAACTGCAAAAATGCCCAGATTTATCTTACCCCCAGGTACATTTTAGGGACGACTAAGTCGTCCCTAAAGTTGCAAATATCGCCCAGAAAATAAACCTAGGGACGACTTGACAACTTTGAAACCCTTAGGGACGACTAAGTCGTCCCTAGGTTTAGTTTATATTTACGTATTTTTTTTTCTAAAAATGATTTTATTAATTAGTAAAAAAAAGATTTTCTAAAAATTATTTTATTAATTATTAAAAAAAGTTTTTTTATTAAAAATTAAAAAAAGTTTATTTTTATTAATAACCTAGGGATGACTTTTTCGACCCTATGTTTCAAAAGACAGTTGTCCCTAAGTTAGTTAATATTTTCAACGGAAATGCTGTGGGACCCACTTGGTCGTCCCTAGGTTTCAAAGGGGAAGTCGACCCTAGAAATCTAGGGTCGAATTTTTGGGCACTACTCCCTTGGGTCGACTAAGTCGTCCCTAAGCGTTTAGGGTCGAAAAAGTGACATCTTAGGGACGAATGGTCGTCCCTAAGATGCAAATTTGTTGTAGTGAATTCGTAAAATGAAGATTACTAAGTTTTTTATATATCAGAGAATAATAATAAATTGGTTATTAGAGAAAAAGAAAGCATGACAATGAGTTCCTTAAAATAGATAAACACGTACCATTTGTGAAATTGGTTTCTTAGATCCTACAAAGAACTTATAAACAACGTTAGTATGTACAATTTGTGTAGATACCATCGTTGTTGCAACGTTAGTAGTGTACAATTTGTGTAGATACCAATCCTGTCTTTCAGTAGAGTATATTCTTGATACTGCTCGTACATGAAAAAAGAGAGGACGTTGTAGAAATATAGCAACCATGGACAACGTTAGTCTTGATTTTTGTTGACCGTCAATGCAAAACATACGGAAATATAAAACTGGCTTCTGTGTACCTTAAACGATACGGAGTCTTGTTCTCGGAGGAAGTAATACGTAGTATATAATTAGTCAAAATTAAGGTCATATATACAAATAGGAAAAATGCTTCACTTATTTAATGTACTCGATCAACTGGCTTTTCTGGAAAAAGATTAAGCCATGCATGACAGTAAGAAAAAACAGAAACCCCTAAATCTAACATAGCTAAAAAGATGAAAAATGTGCACAACAACTAAAAACTCCATAACGCCACGTCAACACAGAAGTCCACATTATCCACAAAATCAGCATACCCCATCATCTGAGGTGGTGGCACCATCAGTCCCTCAGCCATGCTGGCAATAAATTCAGGCATCTCAAACATCTCCTCTTCATCAAAATAAACCACAACTTCTTCTGGCAAAACATTTATTTCCTCGGATTCGGCCTCATTATTCTCAATCTCGACCTCATCCTCAATCTTTCCAAAAGCCTCAGCTGCCTCAGCAGCCGCCTTTTGTATATCCTTAACATTACTAGATTTGGGCACAGGAAGCCGCCATACCGAGTCAGCGAAGTTTAAACACGCTGACCGTCCCCTCATTGCCAAAACCGCTACATCATGTGCCCTAGCTGCCATTTCAGCAGTTGCATATGTCCCAAGCCACACTCTTGATTTCTTGTTTGGTTCTCTTACTTCACAAACCCATTTACCTGAGCTCCTTCGTCGTACTCCACGAAAAACTGGGTGTCTTGTTTCCTTGAACTTCTTTCTTCCGGCTCTTTTCTTAGGGTTTTGTGAAGCCAGTTTCACTTCTGATTCGGAGTTACTGGAATCAGAAGTGGAAGCTGACTCACCTAGACCCATAGTATTTTCAAATGAGAATGTATTATCCATTAGTGGTAGACTTGTAGTAGTAGGAGTAGGAGTAGGAGTAAGTTTAGCTGTTTTTGACTTATAGTAGTGATTGCAAGTTATGAGTGAAGTTATGGTTTGAGTTGTATGTTTTGAATGATGGATATGATTATGGATTATGGGAAGATATATATACATACTTGTGTGTTAGTGTGTGAACATAAATGAAGCATGTATGGTGGGGTTAGAGAAGCCAGCTAAGGGTGGTGGTGGTGGTGGTAAAAGGTTAGTACTAGGAAGGAGGGTTAACCGGTGGCAGCCGGTTGTCTTCTTGTTATACGCGCGTGCCATCCGTGGTTGGGGATTATCTTTTATAATTTTACTCTTTACACCAAGTTGTCAAGTTGCATACTTCAATATAGTACTATATTCAGCATATATTAAAAGTATAAAACTTACTGTATATAATTATAAAAACTCTTTGGGAGTACTTTTATTAGTTTTTTTATTCCCTTAAGGTGATTAGTGAGTGTGGTCAAATGAATTGTGTTGTTTCTTCGTGACTATTTAAGTAATCACTCATTTATTGTAAAAATATCTGCAATTGCAATGTAAACACAATATAAAAATATGAATAAGTACTTCTCGTTAGATTATTTCTATATCCACCATTATTTTCTACTTCCAATGTGAATCGAATTATCGCAACTCTGTTCAAATAAAAAAATGGGAGATGGCAACCGACCTTTTGGTATATTCATTGCAAATTCTAGCAACCCAAAACTGTCATCTTCATCTTCAACCAAACCTTAAGTGGCTGTTTGGATATGCTTTTTGAATGTGCTTAATGTGGCTTTGAATGAATCGAAACAATTTGGGCTAACTGTATCTGATACGTTTATTGTGATTTTCATATTTATATGAAAGACAAAATCAACATATATTGAAATACACAAAACCAGTAAAAATTAGTATCAGGATCAGATCATCCATTGTTTGGGACTAGTGATAGGTAATAAATCTTAGACTTACAAGTTATGCCAATTCTTTTTCTAACATGTTTCGTGAAAGTTGGTAAACCATACATTTGCATAACAGAAGAACTAAGAACCTGCTCATCTTTAACTGGAAACGCTATTGTCGGCCAGTATGAATTTAGTATTAACTATATTAATACTATGAATATTGAATGCTCCCTCTCTCTTTGATCTTCGAATCCTGTGTGTTCTGAAATGCTTATTATGGTTGTTATCTGAGTAATAAGATGATGAATGTTTGCGGTGTGAATGTTGCCTTGTAGCTTCAGATGAGAATTCATAACAACATGATTTGATAGCAGCATCTAACCATTTATTTGATGGCCCCGTATCAATCTTCAACAGTTAGCTCATCTTTTGCTTCACTGATAATGGCCTAATTATGTTATAGATTTGTCCACCCTAATATATACAGAGTACTATCATGTTAACCTCACCCATTCTTAGAGCTAAGTTTATAAATCATAATAGTTGATCCCAATAACCTTGTTTGCAGTTATTTTTATAAACTGTTCGTAATGTATACAGTAGTTACCCGAAATTCTACTCGTCTATCTTTCTTGTGACTATCTGACGATACACAAGATGCTTTTGTTTGCATATCAAATAAAAGTTATTTTAAGACTAATCTATATACATTTCTTTCAGACTCTATTCTTAGATAACATGCTACACGCACATCCCAAATTCATGCATTTAACAACAGCCCGTAGCTTTTTAAAAAAGAAACAGAATACATTTTTATGATTGATACTAATAATCATTTAATAATCATAACAGCAATATAGCTTATCATAACAGCAATATAGCCACAAATATACAAAACAAAAGAAACAAAAATTAGATTTTTAACTCGCTTTGTATCCAACTCCAACAATAATAATAAAATCTCATATGGTAAAATACTACCAACTATATAAACATATCAGTTTCTAGTAAAGTATTGCTGATACATGTATATAAGAAAAGCTACTATCATATTACTCTAGGATCTCGCTCTAAAAGCAGCTAATTGCGCTACAAAATTATCATAATCAGGAAGTTTAGGATGCACGTGACCTGGTGAACTTAAAGCTGAATTGGGTTGATATGTAGCTGCCCTTGCTAGCACTTTCCTTTCATCTTTAGGAGCTGCAGTAGCCACTGATTCAGCTGGAAGTGAACCTAATCGTGTTGGTGCAGAAGGTATATATGTCGGTTTTCTGCAGTAGTGTGACAATAGCTTGTCCATTTTCATTTCCTCTTCATCCACTCCACTATCTAGATTTTCACCGTGTAACCTCTTAGGACTTGGTTTAGGAATTTCATTGTTCGCGCGAGAAGAACCTGCAACTGGTTGAAATGGTCTTTGGTTTCTCATTGACCTTGGTACTGGCTTAAGAATATTTTTAGACCCTTCTTGACGCTCATTTGGAATTGAAGTAGTAGCTACCTTTGCATTCCAAGTTGTTGAACTTTTTGGTAAATCTGTTTTGATGTACGGAGGAGGCATTGATCTGAATCCATATGATTTTCTTTCTGTTAAATCTTCAAAAGTGTCATCCGAACTTGTTGACTTTTTCCTTGACTCAGTTTTAATGTAAGGAGGAGGAGGCATCGACCCGAATCCAGAAGCATTTTCTTCCCTACCAGAGGTTGAAGCAATAACCGAACTTGTTGACTTTCTTGTTGACTCGTATGCATAAAAGTTTCTTCCTTTAGGTATAATATCCTCAAAAGGACTATCATCAGGACCAGTGCTATATTCTGACTTGTTATTGTATCACAAGAAGAACTAGAGCTTGACCAATAAGGTGATCTACTACCATCCTTTTTTGTTTCAACTTCAGCCCTTGGTTTGTAGGGCAAACCATTCCCGAGCTTCAGATCCTTTTGATTTTCCTTTTTCTTTTCAATTTCAGCCCTTGGTTTGCATGGCAATTCCTTCTTTGTAACTTCTGTTTGCTTATTGTTATGCTTCGTTTCAGTTTCTTGAGTCTTTGCTTCAGATACACTTTGATGGCGGGCTTTAGGTGATTCATTTTTTGTTCCATTGCCATACTGTGACCAGTCCTACAAAAATGGAGAACTGGTCTAAATAGGTTGAAACATACAGTCTCATTTTAGAATGGGTCGAAGAATATTGGGTCGGGTTAGGAGGCTGTTATACATTAAAAGTAGATTTTGGCGACCGGTATCCTTTACCCATCTTTTAATTTGACCCATTTGAGATGAAAGTCAACCAATACTCGATCCATCCATAACGAAACTGGTCGAATTCATACTTCTATTTCTTATAATGATAATGCTAACGTTAGTTACCTGCACAACCGGAAGTGTGTACAATTTACTTTCCAAAGACTTTGAATTCCACATTAGACCATATTGTGTTGCAATCTCTTGCATCATTTGAAGCTTTATTGTCTTAGGCGGAGGGTCGGCTTTCGAGTTGTTGACAAACTACAAACATTGTTATTTTCCAATTAGTACAACTTAACTAAAAGCATAAATCTACAGTTTTAAGAAGCTACTACTATGAAAGATTGAACTTGACGTAGATAAGCACCTCACAGTTGACGTAAGGTTCAATAGAACTCCCATATCGCTCAACAAATAAAGATCTGAGTTCCTGTAACTCCGGCAGATCAGAAAATCTTGCTGTAGGGCATTCTCTACACATGACACAACAATTGCTTTCAATTAACTTATTTACTATCGAGAAAAGTTATTTTGGAGCCTTGTTTTTTGGTGGAAACCAAGGGACAAATCCTCACCCTTCATTTAGCTTTGATCTAAGGGTGGGGATTAATCTAAGATTTAATTTGTCAAAACCTATTTTTATGTCTAATTAAATGAAGTATTTTTTTTAATCGTTCTTTTTACTTTCCTTTTTTCACACAGTGAAATGTGTTTTCACACAGTCGCCATCACCACACCACTGGCCACCTGCGCATTTTCTTTAACTGACCACCACTGTCAGATCCATCCTAAAACCCTAACCACCACAATCACCTCCGTAGCAAACCCCTAAAAGTAATCCTCATCTACCAAATGCCTCTGCCACGTCATCAAACCACCACAACCGTCCACCAGATGGATAATGGAGATGTTAATGATGAAGTGTTGTTGATTGATCTTTTGTATCAGAATGGGGAGGTAACAGACATGGTGTTTAATTGAATGAGGGGTTTTGAGTGTTTTTCTTTCAGTTACGTTTATGAAGCACGTGAGTTGTTGAGAAAAGTTGGTGAGGTAGACGGATGTTCACCGGATGTAGTGTCGCTACACGTTACTGTGTAATATCATCAGTGATATTTTATCACCGGTGATATTTTTATTGTTTTATCACCAGTGAAGTATCACTAGTAATAAACCAATGAAATATCACGTTACTGTGTAATATCATCAGTGATAATTTATCACCGGTGATATTTTTATTGTTTTATCACTAGTGAAGTATCACTAGTAATAAACCAATGAAATATCACGTTACTGTGTAATATCATCGGTGATATTTTATCACCGGTGATATTTTTATTGTTTTATCACTAGTAATAAACCAATGAAATATCACGTTAGTATATCACCGTTGATATTTTTATTGCTTTATCACGATAAACTAATAAAATATCACGTTACTGTGTAATATCACCGGTGATATTTTATTGTTTTATCACTAGTGAAGTATCACTAGTAATAAACCAATGAAATATCACGTTACTGTGTAATATCACCGGTGATATTTTATCATCAGTGATATTTTTGTTGTTTTATCACTAGTAATAAACCAATGTATTGGGATGGAAGGCGGGGTTGGTATTTGGGATGGAAGTTGGGGTTGGTCTGAACTGCTAAGGGTGACCCATCTGCTGCTGCTATTGTGACCACCTACCTTCATCAGATTTCAAAGCATTTTCAACTTCAATTCTTCTTTTAGGCATTTCATCAAACACCTTATCATCACCAATCAGCCTTATGAATCGGTTCGTTTTTAATCGATTTTTTTCAGGGATCGGTTGATTTAATGGTTATTTCTTCCATTTGTGTGTTTATTTCGTGATTTGCAAGGTTAATTTGTGTAGATTTATGGATTTTTTTTGTTAGAGTTTGTTGTAGAGAGAGTGTTTGATGTAGAGAGAGAGAAGGTTTGAGATCTGTGTGTTTTGTTTTACAGAAATGAAGGGTAGGTGAGATTTATAACATATTTTTCGTTTTTGTCCCTCAGTCTTCTTTTTATAAATTGGCAATTTTAGTCCCTCCGTGTTTTTTATCATTTGATCTGGTCCCTCCCAAATGGATGGTCCAGATTGAGCCCTTAGTTTCCACCAAAATACAAGACTCTTTAATAACCGGACTCATTTACTATCACATGATCCTTATTACATTTAATGTAACATAATACTACTATAAAGATGTCAAAAAGCTACAATGTTTACCCCTGTTTACTCATCGACGAAAGATGAGTTAACACAAGCAAACACGACTGATCAACAAAGTCATAACACGACAACAGATTCCGGTCAGCATATAGCTGTTCAACCTGTTTCATACAAGTCTTCCAAGATTATTCACCAACTAAAAAAGTTAACACCAATGTCTTGATTTCACACTTAAACTTTCAATAAGCATCACAATCCATAACTATAAACCATAACAACTGTAGTCAATACTAGTCCACTTATATTCCAATCATGTTCAATGAACAAATTAAACATATGCAATATATTCCTCAAAAACATGATCATATGTAACTATATCCTAATCACCATTTAATCAATGTATATTAAAAAATACATAAAGAAGATTAGCAAAATAGTAAAAAGTGCATGTACCCTGCTATAAGCTTTGGAATCAAGATTGTTTCTCAAAAGATCGGAGACATCATTCCTCAAAGTTTCTCAATGGCATTCCTTTTGCTCTGTATTATCTCTATTCGCTTCTTCGTCATCTTCGTATCCGCCTTGCTGTAAATTATTCATTAAAAAAAAGATTATATATAAAACTTCAAGAAAGAAAAATATACAGAAATTTCAAAATTTTATAATAATAATTTCTCTACCATTTTGTATAAAACTTGCTCTTCAATATAAAAAACATGTTAGAACCTTCAAATGTTGATGATCAAATGATCATTAAAACTCTAAGTTTCATGTGAATAAAATTTGAATGTAAAAAAACATATAAAGAACCAAGATTGAGAATAAAAACAGTTTTTATTATGATTCTTGAAATATAATGATATCAGTCACTAGATATATCAAGATACATAGAGATATATGAAATGTATTGTATTGTATAGTATATATGAGGAAGGTGGTGAGCTGTAAAAACACCCATCTTTTTACCACTTAATTATAATAATAACCAAGCCAAAACGTGTATTTTATGTCGTAAATGTCAGAATTATGCGTGGTTTGTGTTTTTGTGGTGATTTAGGACTAAAATGTGAAAAGGGAAGAAAACGCGGGCTTTCACGGTCTTTTATCGAAGAAAACGAGAAAAGACGAAGTCAAAAGATCAAGAGTGCAAAAAGAACGGAAGTCCTAGGCATATTCTGAAGATTTATCGAAGAAAAAGTCTAAAGACGGAAGTTTAATGAAGTCGAAGAACCAAGTCTAATTAAAGAAGAAAATTATAAGACGAGTTCAATTTATATCAACAAATCCTGAGACGACGTCGAGAAAGACAAAGAATTTAAATCGAGTCGAGACAAGAAGAAAGAAAGAAGAAAGCCTCAACACTCCTCCTCTCCTCCGATATAAACCCTCCCAATGTCATTAGGAGGTGTTAGTCATTTTAGGAGTAGATAGATTAGGAGTAGATTAGAGTAGGAGTAGGTGTAATCTAAATTTTCATGCTTTTTCATTAATCTTGTAATTTGAATCTTAATCATGTTAATTTCAAGCTTTTCAATTAATCATTCTCATTCTTCCTTTCTTTGTTATTAATCTTGTTTTGATTTAGATGATCATGTAGTTGCTTAATCTTGATGCTTATTGATTTATTGATGCGTTTGGTTGATTATGTTTATGGTTTTTTATATGTTTGATTTTGATAGCTTATTATTTTTGGTGCTTATTGTTTGATTTTGCTTATTTTTAATTTAGTGTTTTGATTAGTTTATTTTATAGAAAGTTGATTTTTAATTGTTAGATTAATTAGAGTCTTTCAAGTTTTTGATTTGTGGTTTGATTAGTTTTTCTATAAGTTTGTTTAGATTAAGTTTTAGTAATTTGCTTATTTGATTGGTGCTTAATCGTAGCTTAATTTCATAGCTTTTAGTTTTCGTCTGCTACTGTTATTTGTTTATCTGTTTTTAATGATCTTCGGAAAAGGGTTTTGAGATTTCGAAGAATCACCTTTTCCGAAGATTAGTTATTCCGAAGATTAGCCTATCTCTGAATTCTTTCCTTTTTCCGAAATAAATAGTTTTATCCGAAATAACAAGTTTATTAGAAAATCATTCTTATTCCGAAATTTTTGATTTCTTTTCTAAAAAATTGATTTTTCCGAAAATCTTTGAAGTTCCGAATTAAGTTTGTTTTTCTGAAATTCTCTGTTATTCCGAATTAAGCTCATTATTCCGAAAATAGGGCTGTTATTCCGAAGATCCAGTTATCCGAAGAATTTCCCTTTTTCCGAAAATATGTTCTTTATCCGAAGAAATAGCTTATTCCGAAATAGTAGAGTTTTTCCGAAATAACTTGTTTTTCCGAAATAAACCCTTTATTCCGAAGATTTCTAGTTTATCCGAATAGTACCATTTTCCGAAAATAGGTCTTTATTCCGAAGAAGTGTGTTTTTTCCGAAAAAGTTAGATTTTAGTTTTTAGTTTTATTTTACTGTTTTATTTTATTTTCAGTTTTATTTTTAAATTGAAGTTTTAAGTTTATGTCATTTAATTTTCAGAGTCTTTAATTTTTAGTTTATTATTTGCAAACTTTATATTTGTTTTATTTTCCATTTACTCAACGACATTTTCATTTGCATTTACGTTTATCATTTATTTTATTTCACTTTTAGTTTAAAATAGATAACCACATTTCTTTATTTTCCACCAAGAACAACTGAGTCACACGATTAACGGTAATCAATTCGAAAAGTCTGGTTTTAACAAAGAATTTTCATACTTGGTAAAATCCTTGTATCATATGCAAACTCTACCAAACAGATGTAATCGTCCCAATCTCCCGTCCATTCCAACGCACATGACCTCAACATGTCTTCTAATGTCTGAGTCGTCGCTCCGATTGCCCGTCTGTTTGAGGATGAAAAGCCGTGCTAAGCTTAAGTTTTGTACCCCAAGCTTTCTGCAGACTTCTCCAGAATCACGAAGTAAAACGAGGATCTCTGTCTGAGACGATGCTGGATGGAGCACCATGAAGTCTCATGATCTCCTTTCTATACGTATCGACGAGTTTACTGACCGAATCTTCCTTGCGGATCGGTAAGAAATGAGCTGACTTGGTAAGTCGATCAACGATAACCCAAATCGCGTCGTGCTTCCTCTTTGTCGGTGGAAGACCGGTAACAAAATCCATGGTGATCTTGTCCCACTTCCACTCTGGAATATCTAACGGTTGTAGAAGACCGCCATATCGCTGATGCTCGATCTTAACCTGCTGGCAGGTAAGACATTTGGAGACGTAAGTTGCAACATCCTGTTTCATACCACTCCACCAAAAGTATTACTTGATGTCATGGTACATCTTGGTCGAACCAGGATGAATAGAGAATGGGGAGCTATGAGCCTCAGCTAACAATGCTTTCCGGAGTTCTTGATCATCAGGAACACAAAGTATCGTGCCCTGCCATAAGATACCATATGCGTCTACTCGAAATTCTGTCTGCTTCTCCAAATTCTGAATTATCGCCCAGATTTCACCATCAACTTTCTGAGCTTCCTTGATCTTAGAGAGTAACTCGGGTTCCACTCTAAGATTAGCCCAGTAACCGTGCTGTCCACGTACCACGATCTCAATGTCTAGTCGCTCCAAGTCTCTTATAATTTCCTCCTCAATTTTAATGCCGTTTATCATTCCGGACTTTCTACTAAGTGCATCTGCCACTACATTCGCCTTGTCGGGATGATACTGCAGATTAATGTCATAATCCTTCAACAGCTCTAACAATCTCTTCTGTCTCATGTTCAATTTACGTTGAGTGAAGATGTACTTCAAGCTCTTGTGGTCCGTGAAAATGTCACATGATTCTCCATACAAGTAGTGCCTCCATATTTTCAATGCAAACACGACTGCTGCAAGTTCCAAGTCATGCGTAGGGTAATTTTCCTCATAAGGCTTAAGCTGTCGTGAAGCGTACGCGATCACTTTCCCATGTTGTATGAGAACACAGCCAAGTCCCTTCCCCGATGCATCACTGTAGATCTGAAATCCACCTGTTCCAGATGGGAGAGTAAGAATCGGGGCATATACTAACTTCTGGTTTAGGTCTTCAAATCTCTTCTCTCTTTCTTCAGTCCAGACGAATTTCTCCCCTTTCCGCATCAGTTTGGTCAACGGTAGTTCTAAACGAGAAAAGTTCTCCACGAACCTACGGTAGTAACCAGCTAAGCCTAGGAATCTGCGAACTTCTGTCGCTGATGTCGGTCTTGGCCACTTGGTAATAGCCTCAACCTTTGCTGGATCCATAGTGATTCCTTCTGCTGATATAATGTGACCTAAGAATGCCACCTTGTCTAACTAGAACTCACACTTGGAGAATTTAGCATACAACTGCTTCTGGTGAAGAATCTGTAATACTGTACGAAGATGGTCTTCGTGTTCCTCCTTGGACTTAGAGAATATCAGGATGTCATCAATGAAGACAATGACGAACTTTTCCAGAAATTCATGGAAGATTCTGTTCATCAAATCCATGAACACTGCTAGAGCATTGGTAAGGCCAAATGGCATGACTACAAATTCGTAGTGGCCATAATGTGTACGAAAAGCAGTCTTGGCGATGTCCTGCTCTTTAACCCGTAGCTGATGATAGCCCGACCTTAGATCAATCTTGAAGAAGTGTTTGGCCCCTTGGATTTGGTCAAACAGATCGTCTATGCGTGGTAGAGGATACCTATTCCTGATAGTGATCTTGTTGAGCTCGCGATAGTCTATGAAAAGACGCATACTGCCGTCTTTCTTCTTAACGAATAAGACCGGTGCTCCCCATGGAGATGCGCTCGGTCGAATGAAGCCTCGTTCCAGAAGTTCTTGCAATTGATCCTTCAGCTCCTTCAACTCTATGGGAGCCATGCGATAAGGAGCCTTGGAAATCGGTTCAGCTCCTGAGATGAGCTCGATGTTAAATTCTACTTCACGTGCAGGTGGTATGCCCGGAAGTTCGTCTGGAAATACATATGGAAATTCTGACACTATCGGCTGATTCTGAATTGATGGAGATTCAACATACATGTCATGAACAGTAGCTAGATAGCCCTCGCAACCATGTGAAAGTAATGCACGTGCTTGCAGGGTTGATATGATTTGTACAGACCTTCCGGGTACGAACCCGTTGTGAATGTACTCTGGTGCATTAACATCACCGAAGATGAATCGATATGAATGGCAGTCTATGGTAGCATGATGCTTGGATAACCAGTCCATGCCCAATATCATGTCAAAATCATTCATGTCCAGCAGAAATGCGTCAACAGGACGAATCTTGTCATCAAACTCTAGGGGAAGGCTCTTGTACACATGGGTTATGCGTACAGAGTCTTTTAAAGGCGTGGAAATATTCAGTATATTCTCTAGTGGCATGGGGAGTATCCTAACATTCTTAGCATAAGCAGTAGATATGACCGAGTGAGTAGCACCCGCGTCAAAAAGAACACATGCAGCTTGACCATACATATGCAAGATTCTAGTGATGGTACCTGTAGACTTGTTGGCCTGATCGCGAGATGTCGTGTAAACACGTCCACTAGTAGGAGGCGGCTTGGTATCAGCATGTCCCGATGTGCCCTCCATCTCGCCCTTGCGGCAGTCCTTCATGCGATGGCCAGGAAGACCACATTTGAAGCATGCGTCGCTGTCGCGACGACATGGCCCTGGGTGCCTACGGTTGCAGGTAGTGCATAGAGGATGAGTATATCCTCCAGCAGGTGTCCTTGCTGGCTGAGAGCCTGATAAGAACAATATACATGAGACATGATAATAGGTACAAAGGACAACGCGGATAATTCATAAGATGGTATACCAGTGATAGCTGGACGGTTAGGCTGTGAACCTCTCTGGTTCTGGTCCCTCCCATTACCATGATTCCTGGTAGAAGATTCTCTAATGTGTCAGAATTAAGAACTATAGCATGTAATCATAAGAAAATGAGTAAGTATAAGGACCTGCTGCTGTTGGAGTGTCCAGCGTTGTTACGGTAATTATCATTACCGCCACGCCTATCCGTAGTAGAACGGTCGTGAGTCTGACAGTTTCCCTTGGGCTGGGTAGGTTGTTGCTGAGTAGCCGGCTGAGACCAGTCCCCAGTCTTCTGCCTGGAAGATACAGTTTTTAAGAGATGTAAATATGCTGAATGAATACGGTTTGGTCACAGCTGAATAACGAATGTTTACCTCTTATCGGGTCTCTCTGCTTCCTCGAACTCCTCTCTTTCTTGCAGCATCTCCAGCTTACGTGCTGCATCGGCCACTTGTGCCACCATGTTGAACATAGCACACACCAAGTTGTTTGCGACTGATGTACGAAGAGCCCACCGGAAGTGGTGTGCTTGCTCTTCGGGAGTACCTGCTGCTGCACCAAGAAAACCAGCCAAACGAAGAAAGCGCTGCATGAACTCGTTGCTATTCTCCCCAGCTCTCTGTCAGATTCCATGGCACTCTCTCTTCAGCTTGTCTTGCTCAGCCTTGGGAAAGAACTGTCCCATCACCAAATCCCTGAACTGAGGCTAAGTCAAACCATCCACCCAATTATCACCTCCCTCAGACTGCTTCAGTGCCTTCCACCATGCTAACACATCACCTTCGAACCGGTAGCAGGCCAACCTCGACTTGAAGACGGGGTCACAACCCATGGCATCGAAGATCTTCTCAATGTGAGCCAACCAGCTTTCAGCTTCACTGGGGCTATCTGTTCTCTCGAAAGCTCGAGGGCGTAACTTATTGAATCTCTCCATCCATGTGACCTGATAGGTGTGAAAACACCCATCCTTTTACCACTTATTTCTTGCTAAAACAAGACCAAAACGCGTATTTAATGTCATTTGTTTGGAATTATGCGTGGTTTGTGTGTTCGTTATGTTTTCAGAGCCAACCGGATAAATATTGGAGAAAACATGGGATTGCACGGGTTTTATCAAAGAAAAAGACGATAAGATGAAGTCTATAGTCCAAGAGATGCAAAAGATTTGAAGTCAATGGGCCTATTTGAAGATTTATCGAAGAAAAGGACCAAAGACGGAAGATTTACATGTGTCAAAGAAACTCAAGTCTATTAATCGAAGAAATTAAAAGACGAGTTAAATTTAATCGTCGACGAATCCCGAATCAGAATCGAAAACGTCAACTTTTCTGAAAAGACGAGAAGGCAAAAAGAAAGGAAGAAAGCCCACTCACCAACCAAGGGAGAAGCCTATAAATACTCCTCCCATTCACACATCCGGACTCTCTCTCTCTCTTCTTCTTTTTCTGTTTTTAGCTTTCCTAGTTCTTAGGAACCAACTCCCTTAAGGAGTGGTTTTAATCTTTGTTTGATTTTTCTTCCAATCTTGTAAGTGTAATCTTTTCTTTTTGTTATTGAATCTAAATCATTAATACAAGTGTTCCTTTAATCTTCTCATTCCTCTTGATCTTCATCATCTTTTTATTTCAAGTTCTTAAGTTTTTATTTGGTTCAAGTTTGATTTTAAAAAGTTGTTGAATTTATGTTTTTATTGTTGGGATTTGTCACTTATGATATTTAAATGATTTGTGGTTAATTTGGTAAAACCTTTTTGCTTATTGAGTTTGATTTTGGATTGAAACCGAGTCCCCTGTTCTTCACTTCTACAGTACTGAGTTTCCCAGATTCCGAACAGGGATCCTGGGGTTGTGTCTATTCGGAATATTTCTATTATTCCGAGTAGTGGTTATTTTTCTTGTTTATTCGGAAAATTCAAATATTCCGAGTAGGGTTTTCTTTTTCTTTGTTATTCGGAATATTTCTATTATTCCGAGTAGTGGTTATTTTTCTTGTTTATTCGGAAAATTCAAATATTCCGAGTAGGGTTTTCTTTTTCTTGGTTATTCGGAATATTTCTATTATTCCGAGTAGTGCTTCTTTCCAAATATTCCGAATAAGTGTTCTGTTTAAAAATATTCCGCATAGGCTGACTTCCATTTCCTCTATTCGGAATATTTTCCATATTCCGAATAGTCCAATTATTCCGAATAGCCCAAACTTTCCGCATAGGGCATTTTTCACTTTTTCCGCATAGCAACAATTTTTCCGAGTAGGGTAAATGTTCCGCATAGAGTTCAATATTCCGCATAATTGGTTATTCCGCATAAGGGTTTCTGTTAAATTATTCCGCATAGCACAAAGTTCCGGATGGTATTAATTATTCCGAGTAAGAGCAGTTATTCCGCATAGGGATCCAGAATTGAGTTTTCCAGTCAGTGTTGAGGTACTTATTCTCAGTTATAATTTTTAGTTTAATTTAATTACTTCTAGTTCTTACATTTTAGTAGATTTAGACCAAAGCTCCCCCTTTTTAGTCACCAATTACAACGATTCCACTTTTGACCGTGATCGATTCGAGAAGATACCGAGAACGAAACAACGATATATATCAATTGGGTACGAGCAACGCAAAGAGAGATCTTGCAAGCAAAAACCTTTTTATTAACCAACTAAAATTGAGTTATTATGACAAATGTTGCTTAAGGAGGAGGAGGAGGTACTGGGTGTTGCTGCTGATTGTTGGCAGCCTGCACCTCAGCTCTGATTTCGTTCCTCAGCTGAGGAAGCATAACTTGCATTACAGCTTGGACTGCTGCATTGAGTTTTTCCTGCTCGCGTGTGAGAACCATCTGACAGTATAACATAAAAATACGTGATTAACTGATCAAAACATAAACTATATACATGAAAAAATTTTATACCAATAAATCATGAGAAAACTTTTATGCAGAAAAACCAGTACATGAATGCATGATGTAGTTTTATGAAAACTATTATATGCGCGAGAGTGAACGCCTATGGTCAGTTCACTCAAAACAAAAGACATGGCGAGGGGACGCTAATGGGTCGGTCCCAAAGTTAAAAGTTTTGATAAAACACATGCGACTAAATAGGGACAGTCCTGTACCAACCATTACTTAGTCATAAACCTGCGACAATGACATATATATGTATGCATGAAAATGATGAATGCATGAAAACCGACTATCAGTTCTAGGAAGACCATAGTGACTAGCCACTAATCACAGGTCGTGTTTTGAGAGCCTACAGGTTGAAGCCTCGGCTCTGATACCATAATTGTAACACCTCATTTTGGTAAATGGAATGTCACACATGATTATGGCGTGTCATCAAAGCATACAAGGATAAATGTATAAAACATCACATGACCATAAAGGAAATACCGGAAACAAACATCGGTACCCCATAAGTAGAACTCATCACACACAAACATATGTACTGTAAATGAGAAGGACTAAACAATGTCCATAGAAATGAGTATCAAAAGTATGAAGAAATGCATAAAGTAATGAAGGCTAGGAAGCTTCCAATCCATATGCACGTACGCTTAAAGTCTACGAGCGTCCTTGAGTACCTGCCGTTTTGGGAACATGAAAGGAAACGGTTGAGCAAAACGCTCAGTGCACGTATATACAAGTATAGCATGAATAATATAAGCATATAAGCATATAGCAACGGAAATGTCTAAGTCCTGGAAAACCTGGTATAACTTAGTAAAACTGGTTTTATAGTTTGAAAAGCCTTATGTTTATCTTATAAAAACTGTTTAACATGTTTACCATTAGCCAATATAGGTCATGAAATATCAACGTGCATGAATACTTGGAGGGGTGACCTCGTCATGCAATTAGAGGGGATGCCTCTAATTAATATAAGTTTGGGTAGGAGGGATCAGCTCCTTGTGAAGGATGCAAGGCACACACCACATTCATCTGAATAATCTGTAAAAACATGTAACCTAGGATGCACCCATACGCCCCACATGATAATAACAATATGGCCAAAAGCTGAAGGGACGCCACGAGCTATCACTCCGCCGTGGTGAAGTCATAACACTGGTGCCTCCAGGGTTATGGTTATGGTACCTCCATAACTAGGTGAAACTGGTCATGCATGTATATGGCTTTAGGTATCTAATTAAACATAAGTAATTCAAAAACATATAAAACATATACTGGGAAAACAGTTGGCTGCATACGGGGAATCCTAATAAGGAAAGAATGTCCATATTAAAAGGACGGAGAATCCGTACCTTGTGTCCAGTGAACGAAGAAGATAAACGGAAGAGAGTCCTACTTCGATATCACTAATGCTACATAAATAATATACGTGTATAAGTAATCTGATTACTGCGTACGTAACTGGTTTAATATCATGTCTTAGCTTGTTTTATATGTTCATGTCGTGTTTTACTGATTTTATCATTATGATGTGTTTATCATGTATTATGTCTATTCTGATTAAGTATTACTTGTATTTGTTGTATTATTATACTTGTTGTGTAATAATAAGTAACTTTCTAAAAATAACAGGTTTCCTAAAATAGAAAGTTTCCAAAAATAGAAATTTTCCAAAAATAGATTTACTGCTTAAAATAGATAAGTTTCTAAAAATAGAAAGTTTCCATAAATAGATTAGCTGCCTTAATTAAATAAATTTCTAAAAAAGGAAAGGTTCCATAAATAGAAATAAGCTGGATTATTAAGCTAATAATATAAGCTTAAGTGTTTACTAATTAATATTCTAAGTCATGTGATATATAGTATAGTTTATTAATTATTACATGTAAATTAAATATACTATATGTTATAAGATTTAATTAAATATAACATGATTTAATTAAATAAAAGGTAATAATACTTAGGTTAAAACATGTATTAATATTTATATTAATATAACCTAAGTCATGTAAATTAATTAATTAATTATAAGACATGTTTAATACTTAATTAATTATATAGTGTAATTAAATAATAAATACTTAGGTTAAAATCCATGTATTATTAATAATAATAATAACCTAAGTCATGACCAAATTAAATTAATTATGTACATGTTTAATTAGTTTAATTAATCTAGTAATTAAATAAACTTGTAAGATAATTAAACTTCTATAATTAATTAAGTCGTGAACCGTGTTTTATTTTACTAAAGCATGTCGTGAACCGTGCCCGTGAACCGACCAAAAAAACGCACCCTTAATAGTGGCAAACCGGCTTGGCCGGTTGCCACTGTTTTCGCAAAACAGCCACCGGCCATGCCGGTGGTTCCCTTGGTCATGGCTAGCCGCCGGCTAGCAAAAGTTCCCACCGGCAGTTAGCCGGTGGTTCCCCCTGCTGCCGCGGCTATTGTTCCCCCTGCTTTCCATATTTAGCCACCGGCTAAAGCCGGTGGTGTTTCTTTGTTTTTAGCCGAGACCCCCAAAGCCAAAACACACCCCGACGCATGTCGGGGTTCCCTTGTTCTTGCGATCGAGACATCACAGCCACACCGAGACCCCTTGGTCTTGGTTGTTGGTGCGAACAAAAGCAAGCCGAGAGCCTAGGCTCTTGGTTCCTTGCGTCGGCCCAAACAAACACCCCTAAAATACCACGATTTAACCCCCTATGATTAATTACATGTTATGTATACTTGTTTTTATAATCTTATGATTTCATGTGTTCTTATTTAATAAAAAACATAAAAAGAAAAGGTTTTTGATGATTTACCGAATACGTGAAACAATGAAGAATGAAAACACAAATACCCTTGCAAGAATTGATCACCAAAAATCAACCAATCACACCCTTGTGGTGTTCCTAGACCGGCGGCCAAAGGGAGAGAGGAAAGGAATTAGGGTTTTGATATTTTTCTAATTTTGTGTAATTGTGAAAAGTATATTTCCCTTTTCTTGTTTTAATAAAAACTCAATATGGGCTTGACCCTTTCTCTTGTTTCTTGCCGCGGGTATGTGGGGCCCACAAGGGGAACCCATTGTTTTCCGTGTCTAAATATTATACGTGTTCTCGTGTCGTGTTTACGTGATTTGTTTAGTTATCGTTCGTGTCGTAAACTATATTTATTCGTAATCGTAATAAATATACGTAAATATGTAATATTAAGTTCGTGATTATTTACGTTCATGATTTTCATGTTCGTGATTATAATTATTGTGGATAATAATTATCGTGTCTTAATACGTAATAAATACTTTTCGTGTAATAACACATACGTAATACTTGTAATTCTTATTCGTGAAACGTAAACGTGCTAATTAAGGAAGGTTCTAATCATGTACGTACGATCATAAGGGTAATATTCATGGTAAAAGCATGCGGGTTTTACAACCTTTCTCTTCCTTTTTTCTGGATGTGATCAAACACTTCTGGGTACATATTTCTCAACTTGTGCCCATTGGTCTGAACCGGGTAGTAATGTTTGAGATTCGATGTAGGAGTCTGGACATTGACTGCGCCGTCGACCTATTCCGAGTGTTCTACAAGTTGGGGAAGCATGGACACTGGTTCTCTTTTGTTTGCAAAGTTCACAAGAAGGCGTTGCGATTTTGTATAGAGACCACCTCCAGTTTGAAGGATTGGAAGAAAAAGTTTTTCTTGATTTACCAGAGGGTTATACCAGATGCTATGCCGTGGAGGGACCGCGATACATGTGTTGCGGATCCGTTCCCCCGAACTTATAGTCAAGCTGATGCAGATTTGTTGGCCGAGACATTGGTTCCGTTGCAACCACCTCAAAAAGGCATGTTATACTTATGTGGATTATTTAGGCCTTTATCCCGGTTGGAATGCCGTCGTGCTCTTCGAGATGCAAGGGTAAACGGTAATATTTCGCTTTTATATTTCTCTTGCTTTTGACTAACCGGGTTTCTTTAATTGTTCCTCTCTCTCTCCGCTCTTGTTCATCTTGCAGAGTGTACAATGGAGCAGTTCCTAATATTGCCGAAATGGACTGGCACCCGGGTGACTATTGAGGAGGGGCTCCCGGAAAACCAAAGAAGCGTTGATTGTACAGCCGAACCTTTGGGGGTTAGGGATCCCGTTCCTGCTCTTACTCCGGCCCAAGAGGCGGTACAGAACCCTGATTCAAGAATCAAAGCTGCTCGTGAGCGCCGGGAGGCTCTTGCTCTTGAGAAAAACCTTCTGTTGCAAGAGGGTGGCGATGCCGGGCCGAGTCAGGGCCAAAAGAAGAGGAAGGGGAGTGACTCCAGTGCTGGGGCGAAAAGGAGTAAGGCAGCTTCCAATGATCAGACCGGGACAAGATCTACTTCCAACCGGGTCCTTTCTCCTGATCCGATGAATGTGGCGGAACCTACAATTGCTGAGGGGAATGCCTCCCAACAAGACCAGCAAGAACAAGACCAACATGAACAACAAGACGGAGGAGTGGACCCTCCCGTCCCTTCTCCCCATCGTGCCGGCAAGGGACCCGTTACTGGTATGCTTCATTCGTCCCCCTCCCATTTCGCTTGTTCCAGCTTATTGTTTTAACATGTGTGCTTTCTTTTCTAGAGGAGGAGAGGGAAAACCTCAACTTGGAGCATGAGGATGAGGATGATGACGACGCAGATGATGAGGGGATGCAAATATATGTTCCTGCTTGGAGACTTCAGCATAACGTCCTTATAGATACCCATTTTGCTGCCAAGGAGTTGCTAGTCCACCTCCCCACTCCTGCTGAGCAGCGGTCATTGGCTTCTTTGTTGGATCATGAGCTGATCCGTCAAGGCTATTTAGCGTTGGCCCGCACCTCCTTGAACCAGTCTGAAATCATCTAACGGTTTGAGTTGCTGAACCAAGATCACCGGAACTTGATCAACTCCAGTCGTCAAGATGCTGAGAACTTCCAACAAGGGCAAGCGCTACTGGAGCAGATTTCTGCCAGTTTCAAGAGACTTGAGATGGAGCATGCTTCATGTTCCCAAGACAAAGCTACCCTTGAAGCCAAAGTCAAGTCCTTGGAAGCCGCTGCTCAAGCCAATGACCAAAAGGTAAGAGATCTTGAATGCACTCTCGGTTTGAAGGAGGAAGAGCTAACTCGGGCCAACAAGCGTGCTCAAGATGACGAGACCCTCAATGCCAAATGCACAACTAACATCCGTAGAGCTGCGTCTGACCGAACCAGACTTGTCAAGGAGTTTATCCCTCATGTCATTCGCTTACTCCATGGGAGCTCCTAGTACAAGAAGCATGTGGCTGAGGTTGTTAACGTCTGCTATTCTGAAGGATGGTATGATGGGATGAAGGTTAACCGGTCCAAGGAATCACTTGCTAAGACTCTCTCTGGGACGAAGGAATTTGATTTTGACCAAGCTAAAGCGTGGGTGGCAAAGTGCCACGAACTGTTTGCTCCGTCTTACCCCTTTTTTGATAAGGTGAGCAAGTCTTTTGATCTGTCCATTGGTGGATGAAGTTGAATCCGGACAAACCAGAGACTCCGAACCAGGCTCCTCCAGTTCCGACTGTCTCCACCTCTTCTCAACCGGCCTCACAATGAAGCAAGTTTCTAGGGCATATTTTGTAATGTTTATCGTTTATACCGGAGTCTGTTCCGATTACTTTTATTGTTGTAACACTCTAAACTTTATTCATGCCGGAGAATGTTCTGGTTCTTTTGATGATGTAACAGTTTAAACGTATTTGCACCGGTTATTATTCCGGCTGAAGTTGATATGAAACCACCTTTTGAATGTTCAACAATTACTGTCTTTATGCAATTATGTTTACTTATACTTCCCGAGAACCGGAGCATACATTTTGATTCGGTTTCTTACCTAGCCTTTTGCTTCGGTTATCCGAGCAATGGGCTACCGCTTGAGGTTTTCCTCAGATGCCCACAAGCGGTGGCTTGTCTCGCTAGGCGGGATTATTTTGGTTTCGGTGGATGAGGCTCTTAACCTTCACCCCGGTTGATGAGGCTCCTAGCCTTTACAAGCAGTCTTACGCTTCGTCTTAACCTTTACCACGGCTGATGAGGCTCTTAACCTTTACAACGAATAGGGCCACCACTCGATGAGGCTCGTAACCTTTACAAGCGGTCTACGCTTTGGTGGATGAGGCTCTTATCCATTACCACTGCTGATGAGGATCTTAACCTTTACAACCAATAGGACCGCCGCTCGATGAGGCTCTTAACCTTTACAAGCGGTCTTACGATTCGGTGGATGAGGCTCTTAACCTTTACCACGGCTGATGAGGCTCTTAACCTTTACAACCAATAGGGCCGCCGCTCGATGAGGCTCTTAACCTTTACAAGCGGTCTTACGCTTCGGTGGATGAGGCTCTTAACCTTTACCACGACCGATGAGGCTCTTAGCCTTTACAACCAATAGGGCCGCCCGATGAGGTTCTCAACCTTTACAAGCGGTCCTCTTCTTTCGAGTTGATCAGACTCGTCAGGGGGATTGGGTGTTTGTTATCACGGTTGTTCTGTCATTGTTATGTTTGCCGACTACTTGCTTCGGAAAATTTCCTTCCCCTTGCCGGGGAGGATATATTATATAATAAGTAATCATTTTTGGTTACATGAAACAATTTCTTAAATTCATAGCACGCCATTTCCTCGGGATTTCTTTTCCCTCCATAGTTTCTAACTTGTAGGAGCCATTCTGAAACGCTTCGGTGACCCGATATGGACCTTCCCAGTTTGGAGCTAGCTTGCCCGGCTTTATCACTCGGCTTGCTTCGTACTTTCGGTAGGCAAAATCCCCGACTTTGAATGCCATGTGCCTAACCCTCTTGTTGTAATATTGCTCCATCTTCTTCTTATACTTGGCCTCTCTGATGGCTGCCATTTCCCTTCGCTCCTGGATGAGGTCCAGGTTTAGACGAAGCTCTTCCTCGTTTGTCTCTTCATTGAACATGAGGGTTCGGAAGGTCCTCATTCCTATTTCGGCCAGGATAACTGCCTCACTTCTGTAGGTCAGACTAAACGGGGTTTCTCCATTGCTGGTATTCATCATGGTTCGGTGAGCCCATAGGACGGTGGGTAGTTCGTCCACCCATCCGGTCATTTCCATTCCCAAGCGGGCTTTAAGCCCGTGCATGAGGGACTTGTTTGCTCTTTCAACGAGCCTGTTGGCTTGCGGGTGTGCTACATCGGTGTTGATTTGTTTGATTTGCCACTTAACGCACCATCCCTTGAATGGATCATTCACCAGCTGAGTTCCGTTGTCCGTAACAATGATACCCGGTACGCCTAACCTACATACTATGTTTTCCCAAACAAATTTCTTCACGTCCTTTCCTCGGACCTTTGCTAGCGGTTTGGCTTCCATCCACTTGGTGAAGTAGTCTATGGCCACTATGATGAATTTGACCTTTCCTGGTGCTTCAGGAAGCGGACCGAGGATGTCTAGGCCCATTGGTAGAAGGGCCATAGAGACATGATCGAGGTCATGAGGGTCTTCCGAAGTTTAGGAACCGAGGCATGGATTTGACAAGAATCGCACTTCACTACCACCTCGTATGTGTCTTGATACATCGTTGGCCAATAATACCCTTGCCTCATTATTTTCGCCACTACCGACCTGTATCCGGGATGCATCCCGCATCCTCCTTCGTGAACCTCTCGGATGATGTAGTTTGCCTATAGGGGGCCTACACATCGCAACATGGGAGAGAGATATGACTTCTTAAACAACACTCCGCCTTCGATGACGAACTGCGGTATTTTCATTCGGAGCTTTCTAGCCTCATGCGGGTTGGTGGGCCATACACCCTCTTGCAAGCATTTGAGAATTGGGGTCATCCAATTGTCCTCTTCTTCCTACACTACATCATTTACTTCTTCCCTTTCAATTGACCGCGATGCCAATACTTCCACTAGGACTTCTTTGGTAAGATGGTTGAAGGCGACCGAAGCTAGCTTGCTTAGAATATCCGCTTTCTGGTTTTTGTTCCTCGGGATGTGCTGGATTGCAAACTTGTTGAATTTGGATACCCGCTCCATCGCCCCTGCGAGGTACTTCTTCATCCGTTCATTACAAGCGACAAATTCATCATTTATCTGGCACGTGACTAGCTTCGAGTCTACTTTTGATTGAAGGGTTTGGGATCCCATCTTTTCGGCCAACTTTAACCCGGCCAACAAGGCCTCGTATTCAGCTTCACTGTTCGAAGTTTCGAATCCAAACGGAGAGCATAAGTGTATTATGAGCGGGAAGGGTCTATTAGCACCAGACCTGCTCCGGCTCCTTTCGAGCTTGTGGCCCCGTCTATGAACAACGTCCATTCTGCTTCCTTGGGGTCGGATACCTCCATGGTACAAATTAGCTTCTCCCCTGATGGTGTTTCGGCCAAGAAATCTGCTAACACTTGACCTTTTATTGCGTTCTGGGGCACATAATTGATTGCATATGCTCCCAATTCAATCGTATATTTGGCCAACTTTCCCGATGCTTCGGCCCTTAACAACACTTGTTTGATCGGCTGGTCAGTGATCACTTTAATTAGGTGGGCTTCGAAGTATCTCCTCAGTCTTCTTGACAAGTGGAGCAGACATAGGACTAGCTTTTCCAACGGAGCGTACCTTCGCTCTGCGTCATGTAGCACTTGGCTAACGTAGCGGATGGGAGCCTGCCCATGCTTTCTTTCCGCCACGAGTACCCCACTGACAGCATCTTTGGCCATAGCCAAATAGATGTATAGCGTTTCTCCCTTGACGGGTGTAGTTAGGAGTGGTAAATCCATGACTACCTTCTTCATCTCTTGGAAGGCGGCTTCAGCTTCGGTAGTCCATTTATACTCATCCCGGTTTTCCTTGGTGATATTTTTCAAAGTTTCGAAGAAAGACAGGGAGCGTTCAGCGGATTTGGAGACAAACCGGTTTAACACTGCTACCTTGCCACTTAGCGACTGCATCTCTTTTAGGGTCCTGGGGGACCTCATGTCCATTATTGCCTTCGTTTTCTTGGGGTTTGCCCTTATTCCTTCCGAGGTGACCATGTAGCCTAAGAACTTCCCTTCTTCTACCCCGAAGGAACACTTCTTGGGATTGAGTTTCATGTTAATTTTCTGAAGGTTGTTAAAGGTTTCGGCAATGTCAGCCAGGAGGGTTGTCTCAGAGGCACTCTTGATGACCATGTCATCCACATAAGCTTCCAAGTTCCGGCCTATTTGCTCCTTAAAAGTCGCGTCCACCAGCCTTTGATAGGTGGCCCCAGCATTTTGAGCCCAAAGGGCATCTTGGTATAACAATAGGTTCCCTGGTCTGTATAAAAGGCTGTCTTTTCTTCGTCCTCCTCGTCCATCTGAACTTGGTGGTAGCCTTTATAAGCGTCTAGGAAGCACTTATACTTGTAGCCCATCACCGACTTTATCTTCAAATCTATCTCCGGTAGGGGATAGTAGTCTTTCGGGCAGGCAGAGTTAAGGTTTTCGAAGTCAATGCACATCAGCCAGGTGCCGTCCGACTTCTTGACCAGGACCGGATTAGATATCCAGGTGGGGTATCTCACCGGACGGACGATCACTGCTTTGACCCATTCTTCCACCTCCTTGGCCACCAATCTGCTCTTCTCTTCACCGAGGACTCGTCGCTTCTGTGCGACCGGAGTCATCGAATGGTTGACATTCAACGAGTGCTTGATCAGTCTTTTGGGTACCCCGTTCATGTCAGCTGGGGTCCATGCAAACACATCTTGACTCCGTCTGAGCAAATCAATTAATCGTGCTCTCCCTTCCTCGGAGAAATTTTTCCCAATTACCACTAATTGGTCCGGATGAGCCGGATTTACTAACACTTCTTCTGCGAGCAGGCCGTCTGCCTTGTTTCCCCGAGGCTTCACTTCTTCGACCTTATGTTTCACGACCACCTCACTTGCTTTACCTTGGTTGGTTTTTTGTTTGTCCTCCAACATCCGACATTCGGCTATTATGGATGCTCTGGGGACCAGCGTGGCAATCCCCTTCGGGGTTGGAAACTTGAACATAGCATGGGCGGTTGACGGGACTGCCCTTAATGCCCTAATGCCGGTGCGCCCCAGGATGACATTGTAGGGGGACATGGCTTGCACAATGGTGAACTTCAAGTTGACCGTGCATCTTAACTTCTGATGTAGAATTTTTTACCACTCTTTAGGAAAAGAGAGCAAAAATAGGGAAAGTATTAAGTGTCGGTTTAGGAAAACCAAGCACTAATGACCAATGAAGTTCAAGTTCATTTCCCAAGGCGGCAAGTGCGTTGTGTTAAGAATTGATTAACTTTTGTGATTATAATTTATGAAGAAAGAAAATAGAAGAGAGATTAGAAGAGAATGACGGTTACGATTGTGGATTACACTAAGACGAATAGTCGTACACGTAAAACCGTAAAAAGTGACAAAATAAAAAATTTACCCTAAAAATTCCTAGAAAATTGCAATAAATCCTAAAAATGTAATTAAAGCTTACAAAAAATCAAAAATCACTCAAACCTTTTATTTAATTAAATAATAATTTTTTAATGCTAATTAAAGTCCAAAAAATCAATTTAGTTAACAAAAAGCCCAAAATGAGATTTTTTCACTTGTAAACCTCTAAAATGACTTAACTAAGTTTAAAACTATTTTTTTGAAAATTTTAAACTTAATAAAAACTATTTAAAAACAATTAAAAACTATTAAAACTTAAAATAATTCTAAAAATTAATCTAATAACAATAAAAATATTCTAAAAATTGTAAAATTCCTAACTTAATGTATTTGAACTAAGAAAAATGAAAAAACTTGAAACATCTAAATTTTAATTTTTAATAATAAAATGATAATAAAATATTAATAAAAATCCAAAATTTATAAAAAATTCTAAAAAGTTGCAAACTAGCTTATTTTAACCTAAAGAACACAAAATGAAGTTGAAATTACAAAATACCCCTATTGGGCCTAGAAATGGGCTAAAAGTCCAAACAGACCCCTTAATGGGCTATTTAAGGCCCAATAAGAAAAATGTTGTCCAAATAAGCCCAAAAACTCCTATCTGACTTACAATTCGATTTTAAGAACAAAACTCTGAAGGCCCAAAAGCTGAAAATGTGTTTAAGTTAGCTTATTTCAAAGCAGCTTATTCTTAATGGGCTTTTTGGCCCATTAAGCTATAAGCTGATGCCATAAGCTCAAATTTGACACACAAACTTCTTTTGAGTTACTTAAGAGATTTGTAAAAATAAAATTGGAAAAACCACAAGAAATAAGCCTGAATAAGCTAAAAGCTATCTTCACAAAATGACAAAATAGTCGTTTTCGAGTTCTAGGCCACCCCAAGAGCTGATTCAACTTTCAAAAGCTTTTAAATGACTTAATTAAGCTAAATAATCAAAAACATTTCCAATAAGCACATCAATAAGCTGAAATAAGAAGATAAGAACTTAATTTAAAGTCAACCTTATAAGTTTTCTAGCAAAAGTCAAAGCCAAGGTATGATAAGCTCCTGATCAAATAAATGGGTCAAATGAGGAAGATCTATTACAAAAAGTAAGTTGTTGCAAGTCTGGATAAGCCAAATTGGCTTATGAATAAGCTGAGTGACAAATTACACTAGCAAGGGCTAGTTTTGGGTGTTGAGCAGTGGGAACTTTTCCCACTGCTTGATTTTCTTGACTTTTTGTCTTTAGTGACTTTTTTGTGGATTCAAGTTAAGCAAAGGCACCTAAATGATCAGTTAATCATAAGGAGTCAATATAAATCACAAAACACAATTACAGACAGCCAATCAGTACAGTTAATTCAAAAGATCACCAGACCTCACATAGACATGAACAATAAGCAGTTATGAACTCAATAAGCTGTTTTAGCAAAATTCAGCCAACCAAATTGCACCAAAAGCATACACAAGCTATATTTAATTCAAATGAACATAAATTAACAAGTTACATGCATTGGTTCAAGGCCTAAATCATGATTCAAGCACAAAATAGTTACTGATGAACACTAAACAAGCAGATTTTTCACTTTGCTGATATACTTGACCAACAAGCCAAATTTAAACACTCAAATCTTCAAATCAGGTTACACAAACTTTGATTTAACACCTTTTAACCCTAAACATGCATATACTCTAGGTATTTCCAAAAGTTTAGGTCAAAATCAGTCAAAACAAGTGAGATAAAGCACAATCAAGGATTTGATGTTTTAAAGCCAATAACTTGCAGGAATGAGCACTCAACCAAGTGAATAGCAGATAAAAACCACAAACAACAACTTCCAACAACAAAATAACAAGCTATGATCTTAAACCGATAATCCCAAACACCCCTTATCTTTTTCAAATCACAATTTAAACAAGTATAAGTGTATTCCAAGGTTACCCAAGCCCAATCAAACACAATAACATTTATATTATGTAGTATTAAGCAAGATTAAGCCACAAATTTCACAAGAACACAAGCAATGCACCAAATCACCAAAAATCAAGTTTTTAAGCAGATTTTGGGTAGAAAGGTTCAAACCTCATGGATGTACATCCACGCCCATGAATTTTGAGCTTATGTGCTAGCAAGAACAAGCACAAGCTTCCACAAACAACCCTGCTAAGATTGAACAAGGTTAAAACAAGTAAATCAAAATCAGAAAGTGACCACTTGAAAAATAAACTTGATTAATGCAACCTTGTTCCCACACTTAATTATCCCCAAGTTATAAGCCTCACAACACCTTGATATCACAATATTAGGATGCTATGATCCACTTATAGCCCAAGAATTCCAAGGTTTAAACCAAGACTTAGCAAAATATCAAATTTTGATCCTTTGTGCAATTTCTTGCACAAGGTTTAAAAATACGTTTTAAGATTCAAGATTAGTTGACAATGAACAATAACAAGCAGTAAATAAGATTGGAACTTGGTTTCAAAGATTCAAACACTTTTCATTAAATAATGAACAAGGATTTACAGAACCTGAACAAAGGAAAAATCAAGAGCAAACTAAAATTGTAAGGGTCCTATGCCTTATATAGGCTACAAATGAACTACTGAATGCATAAAAACGTAACCCTAATGTTGATGAAGTCCCCAAAATGCCATTTGAAAGTTTGAATATCTTGGAATCATGTGATGAAATTTTGGCTGTTTGTTGATGTATGAGCTGTTGGAATTGCATCAAAGGCTCAAAATAAGCTTAAGTTTCAAGCTTCAATCTTGGACGTTGGATGTGGCAGAGTTTTTTGGCAGTATCTTCAAAACGTGTGAAGAAGGGAACTCATGTGACCTTGTGGGTGATGAGGTGTCATGTTTAAGGGTTGGGTTTTGATTAGGGTTAGGTTAATCATAATTCTGGAGGGAATTAAGGTTTAATTCACAGTAATTAGGGAATACCCAAATTCATGAAGAACATGGTTGTTTAATCCGTTTTTGGTTTTAAATGGATGTTAGGCGCCTAAATTAACTAATCAGTTATGATTAGTTTAATTATGGTGAGTGGATTGGTGAGGTGGAAGCAGGGTGAGTGGTGATTGGTTGATTTAGGTTAGTGGGGCACGTGTCACATGGTGGTTGGTCTAGGTTACTTAGGTTGTCTGCCAAGTTTAGCCCTTATTCTTTCTTTTGCCTTCCATTTTAGTTTAAATAGCCAAAAACCTGAATTCCTTTGTTAGCAAAGTTTCACTTTTCACACTTTTTCCCCAAATACTTTTCCAATGTATTTTCAGGGGTATTTCTTGCCATTTGTTGATTCTTGAAGGGTTGCTTTGGCATTTTCTTCAAAGTTAATGGTCTTGACTTGTATGGTTGACTTCTTGGAGGACTGAAATTGACAAGTCATGATTTATTAGGGACCATTTTTGCCAATTCTTCAAAGTTAAGGGTCCTTTTTGCAATTTTGACAAACTTTAAGGACCAAACTTGTAATTATGAATATACAAGGGTTTAAAGTGTCAATTCTTCAATATTGGAGGACCCTTCTTGCATAATCTTCAAATCTTCAAGGGTTTTTCTTGAAAAATCTTCATTAGGGCTTGGTTCATTGTGCGGCTTCGTTTCCCGTGTTCATTTTTGTATGATTCTTGTGATCTTTTGTCATTTTATCAATATCCATACCTAAAATACACAAGTAATAAACAAAAGCATATATTTGGCCATTTTCATGATATTTAATGCATTAAAAGCCCTTTTTGGACGATGAGACTATGTATAAAAGCAGTCTCATCAACTTCCCCGTTCTGAAAGAGACAACTAGTTCCACTTTTCCTAGCGGTGTCAACTCTTCCCCTGAGAAACCAACCAAGTTTGACTGTGACGGTTCCAGACTCTTCTTGATCGAAAGGCACAAGTGGTTAAAACAATGCTCAAACATGATTCGTATTGACGCGCCGTTGTCCACCAGCATACGTCTTATCATGTGTCCTTCCGCCTCTGCTTCAATGATTAGCGGCTCATCGGAGGCGTCGTTCCCGTTTAGAGGGGGAAAGCTGATGGGGGCTTGCATCCAATCCTAGTCTTCCGGAGTGGGTTCTTTCCTTTTTTCCCCGGTTCTATATGACTTCACCATATTGATTGTTTTCCTTCTGCCCCTATAGTTATCCTTAGCCTTAGGGGGGGGGGGGGGGGGTTATCTCTGTATCCAGCCTTAGGCTCGTGGTCACGGACCAGATGATTGAGCTTCCCTGCTTCTAACGCCGCCTCTAACTGCCTCCTCAGCTGGAAGTAGTCATTGGTCAAGTGTCCCTTTTAGCCATGGTAGTCACAGTGCTTATTCATGTTTTCCCTTCTGACCATTCCTTTGGTGGGTTCCGGACGAGGTAGTCGGAGATGGGTCTCGAAGGCTAGTTTTTCCTCCGGAGTCTGAGACAGCGAGTCTATGGCAGATATTGGGAGAGGCTTCTTTGCTTCGTATGGACGGGGAGGTGGGTATTGTGGGTATTGTGGGTATGGCTGGTATAGCTCCTTCCCTTTATCGGACCTTCGCCCGTAGTGGCTTTGCCTCTTGTACTCCCCTCCTCCATGCCTTTCGGATTTATTGAAAGGATTGGTTCCTCTCTCGGCATATTCCTCTCTAGGGAGCTCAGTGGTTCGGAATGCTTCTTCCGACTTGACGTAGTCGTCGACTCTCTTCATCATCTCATCAATGATTTAGGGTGTTCTATCTGCGAACCTCCGAGCCAACTCGGGGCATTTGCAATTGCTCACAAACGACGAGATCAACATTACGTCAGAAGCACCTTCAATGTAGCTGGTCTCATCTGTCCATCGCTCCTTAAAGTCCGGAAGGCTTTCATGAGCCTTTCTCACTATCTTGGTCACATCAATAGCCTCCTTGGTGCATTTTATCCTCAATGCAAACCTTCTTACAAACTGATCCTTCAAGTCCACTCAATTATCTATACTTGCATTGGGTAAGCGGTCGAACCATCCTCGAGCGGCATCGTCCATCGTCTTCTGGAACATGCGGCACCATACTGGCATGAGCCAGTCTCCTTGTGTGGAAGCTCTGGAGAACCGTGTAACATGGTTGTCCGGGTCTGTACTTCCGTCATATAACTTGACATGAGGAGGTAAGATGTACTTCTGGGACGAGTACAGGATGATTCGCCTCGTAAAGGGTGAATGGGATACTTCCTTATAAGGCTTCGACAAGTCTTCTTCTGGCTCTTCCACTGTCACAGGCTTGGCCACGTTCCTTCTTGGTTCAGTCTCTTCGAATGATAGGCGGATGTGAGTGAAATTGTATCCGACTAACCGTGAGTTGTACTCTGAGATGAGGGCTTGAAGGCTAGCCAAGTTGGCTTCGGTTTCATTGTTAAGCGGTTCACGGTTTTCATTATTGCCCCCCGAGCCCGAAGCCTCGGTAGGGGTGACTGGTGATTGTTGAGGACCCGACATCAAATACTCGAGGTAGTTTGAAGTTTGGGTCCCACGGATGGCGCCAAAATGTTGATGCTAAAATCCTCCGGTAGGGCCTACGGGACTAGAAACCTTCCACGTAAGCTATGAATGGATGAAGCACCTACACACAAGAAGCAACACACGTTAACTCGCCTCGGGTGTTATCCCAGGACCAAGCTCCGGTGTGAGAATGAGTAATGGTATGTAATATGGTATGTGGTATTAAGTGTGTTGTCAGAACATTAAATGTGTTTAGCAATAAATATGAGGACTATATATAGAGTACTGTTGATACCTTGATGTTGACAGTTCATACCTTGTCTTCTTTCCCGAAATGGGTCTGTGTACCTCACCAGCTCTAACACTGTACCTTTCCTCTTTAGGCATACGCCAAGACCCTAAGTGGGGTCTTGAGTCAAATGACATCACGAATGATGCCACGGTACTGTTCATATCACGTGGGCTCATGGTCCGACTACCTTTTCCGGTCTGTCCTCCGGTAGGTGACACGTGTCATGGTCTCCGGGCACTTTCCGGAACCACACACGAACATAGGGTGTACCAGAAATTAACCGTCGAGTTCACATACCAAATGTTAACTTATTTCGATATATATCTTAATTTAGTGACATTAAATTTTTATTTAGTTATTTTTCTTCATTGTTCTTTTTCCAAAGAATTATATATAAACTTACTAATTGATCTGTCAAATGAAAGATTCACATCTAAATGTGTCCAATTAAAAATTGGATAGCTTTGAAACATATAGAATTGTATGCCATATGTGTGGTCATAAAAGCACAAGTAATAGAAGGGTCAATACTATTATAAGCTGTCATTTTAATATTTGATAGCTGCTTACTGGATATCAACTCATATGAGTGACTGTTGGAAAATACGTTTTTACGTATTTAGAAAGAATCGGTTACTCCGACAATATAGAGTTAATAGCTCGTAGTTAGTTAAGGAAACAAGGCAAAGTCCACCTATTTAACTATAGGCGGCGGCTCAACATGTAAGCCCAAGCCTATCATAAGGCTTAAGTATATAAACTCTCTATTTAGTTGGAGAGGGTGTGGTTCACTCATTTTTTTCCACATAGTAGAAAGGTGTTTCTTTCACTTTCTCTCTTTAAAAGTGTGTGTGTGTTCTACCATCTTTCTCTCTCTAGTATAAGGAAGATTTACATAAATCTACAAATAGTATCAAGAGCCATGGGATGAGAGTGATTTGTTTTTGTGTTTGTTCATCATTTTCGTGTGTTTGTTGATTCAAAACCCTAGATCTATTTTTTTGTTTTTTCATGGTCTGATCTTTTTACAAATCATCTACATAGTTGTGGTAGTGATTTGGTCTCTTTGGATTGGTTAAAAACACAAAAGTTTGGCTCGATTTGAAAATATTCGAAATCTGTGTTTGTCATCTGAGATCTAGTTTTCTTGCATTATTCCGAGATTTTTTTCATTATTCCGAGATTTTTTTTGCATTATTCCGAGTTTTTTTTGCAATATTCCAAAAATTTTTTGCATTATTGCGAGATTATCAAATATTGCGAGATTATCAATTTTTGTGAAATTTTCCTTTGTTTTGCGAGATTTAGTAGAGTTTTTGCGAAGTTAAGTTTTATTGCGAGATTTCTGATATTGCGAGATTGTCGAGTAAAAGATTACGAGATTAGCATGGTGAATTTATTGCGAGATTACTAAGCCAAATACATTGCGAGATTCTTAATTTCAAATATTGCGAGATCTTTCAAATCATTGCGAAATTACATTTTCAAAAATATTGCGAGATTTTTCAAATTATTGCGAGATTATACGTTTCAGAAATATTGCGAGATTTTTCTAGATATTGCGAGATTGTAAAGTTTCAATAATATTGCGAGATTTTTTGTAAGATATTGCGAGATTAAGACTTCAACATATTGCGAATTTGGAAATTTTTCAAAAACGTGATTTTGAATTTTTTTTAACATACTCGTGAGTTATTTGGTCTAGGAATTTTTGGTTTCTCAAGAACACATTGTTAGGGGATCTCAACAACGTTACTCGTCTTCAACACACGAACTTAGGAATATTTACTGTTTAATCGGTGGTTTGTAAAATCCCGCGAATTTATTTCTCGGTTTCTCCACGATTAGTAAAACTCCGTACTTTCAACAACAAGCACATTTACTTTCTCTCATTGTAAGATCAACTTTTGTAAATCTTAATTATCGTAATGGAGTATACTTCTCTTACAGCTAAGTCCATCCTCTCGGGTACGGATAATCGTCCACCAATGTTGGTGAAGGAAATGTACGAGGATTGGACGTCTAGAATGGAACTTTATATGATGAATCGAGATAATGGACATCTCATTTTGGCATCGGTTCAAAATGGACCATTAGATTATGGTACCGTGACGGATGGTGTGGTTACTCGTGCTCGTACTATGGCCGACTTGACTGGAGATGCTAAAAATCAAGCTAAGTGTGATATTCAAGTTACAAACATCATTCTCCAAGATCTACCTCCAGATGTTTACAAACTCGTGAGTAAACAAAAAGTTGCCATAGAGTTAACGGAGAGAATTCGAGTTCTAATGCAAGGCACCTGTTTACTAAACAAGAACGAGAGTTTAAGCTATATGATACGTTTGATAATTTTGCCTATGTTCCAGGAGAGACTCTTAAAGATTACTATTTTAGATTCACTCTATTGATGAATGAGCTTAACATTTTTGACATGAAGATATCGCCGTGTTAGCTAAACACCAAGTTTCTAAATACTCTTCCTCCCGAATGAAGAAAGTATGTGACAGATGTTAAATTGGTTAAGGATTTGCATCTAACCAACGTGGATCAACGCCAAGCTTTTCTTTAACAACACGAATGCCACGTGATCGAGGCTCGGTTGTCAAAATCTCAAGTCCATGATCCACTTGCTGTAACACCCCAAAATGTGATATGCGGAAGCGGTGAAGCTCGGGGGCTGTTACGTCATTGTATCATAGTTCAAGGTACAAGAGAACGACTCTAAATGAGACGTTTTATAAAAATACCTCGTTGAATTTAAATTAAAAGCATCACAGTACAAAAGGTCTTAGTTTCAAAAGATAGTGTAGCGGAATGTAAAAGTTTTAAACATCAACGAGATAACAGTTCAAAAGCATAAGTAAATAAATGTCCGAAGATAGCCAAGAAATGCATGCGGACTCCAAGAACTTCACACAGCATATACAAATCATCATCAATTACCTGAGATAAATGCTAAATTGGGTCAACATAAAGTTGGTGAGAATATAGGTTTCAAGTAAAAGTTCATAGTATTTCAATTTCAGATTTCATTTCAAGTACACGTGCAACTATAGGAGATATAGTGCCAAGTGTAGGATAAATTGGGTGTTCACAATATTTATGATAGCTAAGCTCGTGACATTGAAACTAGTGATCCAGTGCATACAATAGATTGCATACATAAATTTTTGCCCCAATGGAGTACCTAGCCAAGATGACTCCGTTCATACAAATGGTACACACTCGTCCGGCGTCAGAATGCCCGAGTGGAGGTTGTCAACCCTCAATAGATCTATCCGTAACATAAAAGCTTACTCCAGCAGAGTAACTAACGATTCACGATAGTGGGGACTATGGCTAAAGCAACTTAAGCTATCTCATAAATAGTGTTCACAAAGCGTTCACAGAAATCAAGTTTTACTTGCGTCCAGAAGCAAGCATCAAAGCATTTATCACATCCCAAAACATTAAACATAGAAAGCAGTTTAATAGGGAATCTATAAACTCACCTCAAGCAACGATTCAAACCGCACAAGTATGATCAAATAGTAGCGAGCAACTCTAGCAACAACCTAAATATGATACTATAGTTTAGGCGCTAGCAAATAAGTCACAATAGTTCATCACGTACGTTACTCATCAATCATATATATATTTTGTTGTTAAAATCGTGACTTGTAAATGTTATATCGTTATAAACATTACAGTATATATACTTAGGCAAAAATATTTATTTTTGACTCGACGAAATTTCGACAGCCTTTCGGCGTAAATTTTAATTTACCAAAATTTATCTTAACAAATTTTCCTACACGATTTCTAACGGAAATTCGGCAGCCTTTCGGCGTCACATAAAAATTTGCCATTTTTAGTAAGAACTCAAATCTCGTCCTAAAACCCCTATTTTCAACAATTTCTCAATCGCCAATATTTCAACAAGTCATTTTCCGCAATAGTATCAATTTTCACTTTCAACGTTCAAACTTTTAACGGTACAACAAGTATTCACATTTAGCGCAATTACCCTTTTACAAAACAAGTCCAACATTCATATACAACTTTTAGTAACCATTTCGACACTTAAAACATCTCCGTTTGACTTGAAAACGTCGTTTCGACCACTTTAAAAATCTAGACAGCAACCACTTATAGTGTTTTTCACAAAAATTAAGTTTTCCGACAACGAAATTTAAACGACCATATCTTACTCATTTTAGCTCCGTTTTTAGCCCATAATATATCGAAACGAAGGTATTAACTTATATTTTCATAATATCGTAGTAAACTAGTGTCAAAACAATTTTTACGACCCTCTACGCCTCTTATAAAAATCGGACAAATTGTATGTTTTTCGTAAAAACTCGTTTTCGACCATTTTCAAGCGTAACCATTAGTAGTAACACTACTAGTTCCCTCAAATTATTCATAAACACCAACAAAATCAAAGATTTATCTTCAAGTTCACAAATCTAAAATATACATACTTATATTTTTCACAAGTCTTTCAATTAAACCATTTTCATGTATGGATCTAATAGATTCACACATAATTTTCATAGATCTTAAAATATTTTATGTCAGAAAATAGTTTTTATCATTTTATTTCAAGAAAATACTTGATGAGTAACATGCATGCATAGATCTACAAAGATTATGCATGGAGAATGAAAAGATGAAAAAGGTTTAAGAAGTAACCTTGAGTAACGACTCTACGTAATCACAACGACCCGATCTACGCTCTAACCCACTAATAATCAACAAGAACTCTACTTCTACAACTTCAACCCAAAAACTACTCAAATCAACAAACCAAGAATAACCATTCTTCTTTATGCTTGTACAAACTCTAGGGTGTATTTATTTTGTGTTGATTCTTGTTAAAATGAAGCTTTAAGAAATCAACAATGGTGGAAAATGTGTATGTATGTGTGCCGTGAGTTTTGAGAGAGAAAGAGAGAGATGTGTGTTTTTTTGAAGTGAAAATGAGTGAATAATGTGAATTATTTGAGGTGATTTTGGTTAATAAGTTAAAAAGTGTAAGGGGTGTAAGCTTAAGCTTAATATGGTAAAGAGTGAAATGTTGGTGCATCATGCATATGGTGTTGGTATATGGCCGGTTATGGGGGGGTCCCATATGGGGTGAATTATTCAAAAATTTTACTATGGTAACTAGTTAAAAGGTTTAAGGTAAAAAGGTTAGTTAGTTTTAGGTAAATATCAAAAAGTATATAGTAAAGTTTAAAATTACGTAAAAACTTAAAAATTTGACGAAATATATTAAATTTACGATTTTTCGACGAAAACTGACGTTTTATGATTGGTAAAGTATTTTATGCATGCTAACGACGGTTAAACGTAAAAACGACGTAAAATACGAAAACGCGATACGGTAATTAAATATTCACAGTAAATACGATTTATTACTATAAATAGCAAAATACTAAAATACAGGCATATATAAACATATACAGAAATATTTAAATACGCTGCTCATGAAAATACGATCACGCTGTTAAAAACTAAACAGTTAAGCACATAATTCACAGATAACAAATAATCTCATGGATTATCGTCAATTCATTGACCTCTCAGCACTTTGGTCAGGTTCACAGAAAATGTTTAGAATAATGACTGAGCACAGTGTCAGGTCATTACTCGTCAGCAAACAGTTTTTCAGAAAACGCGGGATAACCTCCCGGTTCCAACACAGTTAAATCACATAGTTGACTAAATAAAAAGTCAAAGGGTAAAATAGTCATTTTACAAAGTAGGGAAAATTACCAGGTGTTACATCATCCCCTTGATAGAGAAGCTTTGTCCTCAAAGCTTAGGAGTGTCACGGTTTCTAGAGTTGTCAAAGAGTTGCGGATATTTCTTGCGAAATTGATCCTCACGCTCCCAAGTGAATTCAGGTCCACGTTTAGAATTCCACCTCACCTTGATGATAGGAATACGACTCTGTTTCAATCGTTTGACCTCACGGTCCATGATTTCAACAGGTTCTTCGACAAATTGCATCTTGTCGTCAATTCAGAGTTCCTCCAATGGTATAACGAGTGTCTCATCAGATAGGCACTTCTTCAAGTTCGACACATGTAAAGTGCTGTGCACGCGGCTCAACGCTTGCGGTAATTCAAGACGATAGGCTACAGTTCCAACCTTTGCCAGAATTTTGAAAGGTCCAATATAACGGGGGTTCAGCTTTCCTCGCTTGCCAAAACGTACCACACCTTTCCAAGGCGATACTTTTAGCATCACTTTGTCTCCCACTTGAAATTCGAGAGGCTTACGTCGAACGTCGGCGTAACTCTTCTGACGATCACGGTATGTTCCTTCTCATTCCTTGAGTAAATCAGTATGTCATCGATGAACACAATGACAAACTTGTCCAAATACGGTTTACACACCCGGTTCATGAGGTCCATAAACACAGCAGGTGCGTTTGTCAAACCGAACGACATCACTTGGAACTCATAGGGTCCATACCTAGTCCTAAAAGCAGTCTTTGCAACATCTTCCTCACGGACTCTCAATTGGTGATAACCAGATCTAAGGTCAATCTTCGAGTAAACGCTCGATCCTTGCAACTGATCAAACAGATCATCGATCCTAGGTAACGGGTAACGGTTCTTGATGGTAAGTTTGTTCAACTCACGATAGTCGATACACATCCGAAAACTTCCATCCTTCTTCTTTACAAATAAGACTGGAGCTCCCCAGGGTGAAGAACTCGGTCTTATGAATCCTTTATCAGTCAACTCTTGTAGTTGCGTCGCTAGTTCTTGCAATTCCGATGGTGCTAAACGGTAAGGCGCTCGATTGTCAACATTGTTCGGTGGTGCTTCGTTCACGTTGTTGTTAGCTTGAACGTTTGCCAGTGCAGCAATCACTCGTTGCGTAATCAGTGCTTCCAATTGTCCGTCAGTCATTCCGTTACGTGTGTTCACCATTGTTTCTCTGCGTTAAGACAACAATGCAAATAAGGTTCAAGAACGAATATACACGTTATATATTTCTTATGCTAAAATAGAATGCAGAATTTAACAGTACAACAACATAAAAAGGATAGTCACTGGTCAAGGTCATAAAGTTAAATTCCCATTCATAATCAAAATATCGAGTACATAGTCATAAAATAAGAGTATGATTACATCTAGTCTACTCCAACTAACCGAGTACTACTCTAGTTTAGTGGATACAATACCCAAAAGATAATGATGTCAATCTACTCTAGAATTAAGCCCAATAACGATGAATCTCTAAGTGCGACGACGACGATCACACTCAACACATCTCGGTGAATCACTCCTCGGGTCTCCATCTGCAGCTCGGTCTCCCCCACGAACTGACTCCAACTCACGCCTCAACCTAGCAACCTCCTCAAGTGTGGTATCCAACAAGTCACGGGTATCCTCGTTATCCTCTAACAATCCAAAAACCGCATCCTCAAGTAGACGAAAACGAACAGCATCAGAATCCCTAGCAGATCCTATCATAACAACACTACCTAGGTCTAGAGGGCTCTCCAACATGATGAGTAGGTGGTGTAGAAACAGTAGTAGTAACTCGACTCCCATGAGTAGGCGATGCATCAGGTGTAGTGTGTGAATCAGACATACGAACCTTCTTCCGTGGACATGACGAATCAGAATCGGACAAAGCTCGAGATCTAACACCGGATGGTCCAGCTCCATCAGCAGGTGGTACAGTATCATCGGAATCAGTATAAACCTCAGCTGGTGGCGTACCCCATAAAGCTTCCCTCTCCTCTCTAAACCGCTGACATGGAACAGTAGGCTTCTTCCTCAAGTTGGACGTCTTCCTAATCTCACTCCTCCTACTGGGCTCAACTCTCTCAGGTACGACAGTCAAAGCATCAACCCTACTATCATCATCACCCTCAGCACCCTCGCTATCACTACTAGCCACAACCATCCTAACGTCAGTAGCACTCTCAATCTCATCATCTATGTCCTCATCATCCTCACGATCTACCTCATATCCATCCATATCATCATCACCCTCACGATCTACCTCAACACCATCCATATCATCATCACCCTCACGATCTACCTCAACACCATCCATATCATCCTCATGACCTACCTCATGTCCATCCATACCCTCATCACCCTCGTGATCTACCTCAATACCATCCACGTCATCCTCATCATCCTCATCGTCCTCACTACCACTAACCCACTCGATCAAAGTACGATGCACAACAGGTGGCATCCCATCAACAACATCGGAAGTATCAGACAACACATCAGGCTCACCCTCATCATCCTCCTCTGGATCCTCGTCAGGGCCATACTCCGCACCTTCCTCCTCAGGATCAGCCTCCTCTGGGTCATTCTCCGGCTCAACATGATCTGGTACCATCTCAATCTCGTCTTCCCACTCTTCGTCAGCAGAGTCGGGCTGGTAAGAAATAGTAGATGACGACATAACCTGCAACAATCAAAATGCGTACTAAAGCAGTTGTAGGGTATGCATGAAATAATCATGTATAGAAATTAAAGTATGCAAATCAACGAAATGCATATGTATATAATACATATTACGTAGTACATAATATATATTACATATTACTTATAGTGTTATCCTACGTAGTACATTACTTAGTACACATATATATATACAGAGTAACAAGTAGCCACATCGGTTATAGTCTAGGCCTAAGATGCAAACCTAGTTCTCTATAACCAAGGCTCTGATACCAATTCTGTAACACCCCAAAATGTGATATGCGGAAGCGGTGAAGCTCGGGGGCTGTTACGTCATTGTATCATAGTTCAAGGTACAAGAGAACGACTCTAAATGAGAAGTTTTATAAAAATACCTCGTTGAATTTAAATTAAAAGCATCATAGTACAAAAGGTCTCAGTTTCAAAAGATAGTGCAGCGGAATGTAAAAGTTTTAAACATCAACGAGATAACAGTTCAAAAGCATAAGTAAATAAATGTCCGAAGATAGCCAAGAAATGCATGCGGACTCCAACTACTTCACACAGCAGATACAAATCATCATCAATTACCTGAGATAAATGCTAAATTGGGTCAACATAAAGTTGGTGAGAATATAGGTTTCAAGTAAAAGTTCATAGTATTTCAATTTCAGATTTCATTTCAAGTACACGTGCAACTATAGGAGATATAGTGCCAAGTGTAGGATAAATTGGGTGTTCACAATATTTATGATAGCTAAGCTCGTGACATCGAAACTAGTGATCCAGTGCATACAATAGATTGCATACACAAATTTTTGCCCCAATGGAGTACCTAGCCAAGATGACTCTGTTCATACAAATGGTACACACTCGTCCGGCGTCAGAATGCCCGAGTGGAGGTTGTCAACCCTCAATAGATCTATCCGTAACATAAGAGCTTACTCCAGCAGAGTAACTAACGATTCACGATAGTGGGGACTATGTCTAAAGCAACTTAATCTATCTCATATATAGTGTTCACAAAGCGTTCACAGAAATCAAGTTTTACTTGCGTCCAGAAGCAAGCATCAAAGCATTTATCACATCCCAAAACATTAAACATAGAAAGCAGTTTAATAGGGAATCTATAAACTCACCGCAAGCAACGATTCAAACCGCACAAGTATGATCAAATAGTAGCGAGCAACTCTAGCAACAACCTAAATATGATACTATAGTTTAGGCGCTAGCAAGTAAGTCACAATAGTTCATCACGTACGTTACTCATCAATCATATATATATTTTGTTGTTAAAATCGTGACTTGTAAATGTTGTATCGTTATAAACATTATAGTATATATATACTTAGGCAAAAATATTTATTTTTGACTCGACGAAATTTAGACAGCCTTTCGGCGTAAATTTTAATTTACCAAAATTTATCTTAAAAATTTTCCTACACGATTTCTAACGAAAATTCGGCAGCCTTTCGGCGTCACATAAAAAATTTCCATTTTTAGTAAGTACTCAAATCTCGTCCTAAAACCCCTATATTCAACAATTTCTCAATCGCCAATATTTCAACAAGTCATTTTCCGCAATAGTATCAATTTCTACTTTCAACGTTCAAACTTTTAACGGTACAACAAGTATTCACATTTAGCGCAATTACCCTTTTACAAAACAAGTCCAACATTCATATACAACTTTTAGTAACCATTTCGACACTTAAAACATCTCCGTTTGACTTGAAAACGTCGTTTCGACCACTTTAAAAATCTAGACAGCAACCACTTATAGTGTTTTTCACAAAAATTAAGTTTTCCGACAACGAAATTTAAACGACCATATCTTACTCATTTTAGCTCCGTTTTTAGCCCATAATATATCGAAACGAAGGTATTAACTTATATTTTCATAATATCGTACTAAACTAGTGTCAAAACAATTTTTACGACCCTCTACGCCTCTTATAAAAATCGGACAGATTGTATGTTTTTCGTAAAAACTCGTTTTCGACCATTTTCAAGCGTAACCACTAGTAGTAACACTACTAGTTCCCTCCAATTATTCATAAACACCAACAAAATCAAAGATTTTTCTTCAAGTTCACAAATCTAAAATATACATACTTATATTTTTCACAACTCTTTCAATTAAACTATTTTCATGTATGGATCTAATAGATCCACACATAATTTCCATAGATCTTAAAATATTTCATGTCCAAAAATAGTTTTTATCATTTTATTTCAAGAAAATACTTGATGAGTAACATTCATGCATAGATCTACAAAGATTATGCATGGAGAATGAAAAGATGAAAAAGGTTTAAGAAGAAACCTTGAGTAACGACTCTACGTAATCACAACGACCCGATCTACGCTCTAACCCACTAATAATCAACAAGAACTCTACTTCTACAATTTCAACCCAAAAACTACTCAAATCAACAAACCAAGAATAACCATTCTTCTTTATGCTTGTACAAACTCTAGGGTGTATTTATTTTGTGTTGATTCTTGTTAAAATGAAGCTTTAAGAAATCAACAATGGTGGAAAATGTGTATGTATGTGTGCCGTGAGTTTTGAGAGAGAAAGAGAGAGATGTGTTTTTTTTGAAGTGAAAATGAGTGAATAATGTGAATTATTTGAGGTGATTTTGGTTAATAAGTTAAAAAGTGTAAGGGGTGTAAGCTTAAGCTTAATATGGTAAAGAGTGAAATGTTGGTGCATCATGCACATGGTGTTGGTATATGGCCGGTTATGGGAGGTCCCATATGGGGTGAATTATTCAAAAAATTTACTATGGTAACTAGTTAAAAGGTTTAAGGTAAAAAGGTTAGTTAGTTTTAGGTAAATATCAAAAAGTATATAGTAAAGTTTAGAATTACGTAAAAACTTAAAAATTTGACGAAATATATTAAATTTACGATTTTTCGACGAAAACTGACGTTTTATGATTGGTAAAGTATTTTATGCATGCTAACGACAGTTAAACGTAAAAACGACGTAAAATACGAAAACGCGATACGTTAATTAAATATTCACAGTAAATACGATTTATTACTATAAATAGAAAAATACTAAAATACAGGCATATAAACATATACAGAAATATTTAAATACGCTGCTCATGAAAATACGATCATGCTGTTAAAAACTAAACAGTTAAGCACATAATTCACAGATAACGAATAATCTCATGGATTATCGTCAATTTATTGACCGTCTCAGCACTTTGGTCAGGTTCACAGAAAATGTTCAGAATAATGACTGAGCACAGTGTCAGGTCATTACTCGTCAGCAAACAGTTTTTCAGAAAACGCGGGATAACCTCCCGGTCCCAACACAGTTAAATCACATAGTTGACTAAATAAAAAGTCAAAGGGTAAACTAGTCATTTTACAAAGTAGGGAAAATTACCAGGTGTTACACTTGCCATGTATGCTTCTCACCAAATGACTCCTCAACACAACTTGGCTTACATTTATCAACAACCGTCATATATGCAGCAACCACTACACACCTATGAGCAACCACATCAACCATCATATCAACCACCATTGATGCCACAACAAGCATTTCAACAACCAAGTTTTCCACAACAACATTATACTCATCAAGCATCGTCAAATCAAGCTATGAATTCTCCAATGGGCTTTACTCCTAAGCAAGGATATTTTCCAATTGAAGCACCACAATCACAAGACTTTTATTCCAATGAAATTCCAGCAATTCAAGTACCGGTCCTCAGTCAAAATGATTCTCCAACTGATGTTTTGAATCACCTCACTGCCTACTTGTCAAAACTTGTTGCAACTAGAGGATTTCCACCAACGAACAATCAGCTCCGCGCTTCTTCAAATCCTCGCCAACAAGACACTATTCAAGACTGTCAAGTGACGGTCCAACCATTTAAGGAAGTCCTCCAAAGGTTGTGACTTGCTACAATTTTCGAGGACAAGGTCATATGGTAAGACAATGTACTCAGCACAAAAAGGAGAATGGATGCGTCCTGGTTTGAGGAGAAGATGTTCTTGGTCAAGGCTCAAGAAAATGGGAAAATTTTGGATTCAGAGGAATTAGCATTTCTTGCAGACCCATGGGCAACAGATAATGAAGGCATTATCGTCGTCTCTACTTCAAATGCAGCATTTCACGCAGATGATCTTGATGCATATGATTCGGATTGTGATGATCTTCACTAAGCCCAAGCTACTCTCGTCGCTAACATCTCTCACTATGGTTCAAATGTTGCCAGTGAGGTACCAACCACTACCAATATTGTTTATAATAGTCCACATCACGTTGGGCATGAAAGTAACACCCCGAGCAGCCTTCGATAAGTAGTAACTCAAATGATGTGGTACCCAATCCTTCACATTTGAGTGAACCTCAACCAAATGCTACGACGGTTATGGAATCTTATGCTCAACATGATTTGGTAATGGTGCCTAAACATATAATTATTAATATGAATGTGGTTGTCCGAAAAACCATAGATATGAGTGCCACCCTCACCGCTGAGCTTGTGTTGTATAAAGAAAAGGTCAAAAATTTTGAAATGGTTCCTCAAGCAGAGAAAATCACTTATTCTGAATTTGACCAATTTCGGGCTGAAAGATTAGAACACTTAAAAGAAATAGAAACATTAAGAGCTAATCTTCTAATGAATTAAAGGAAAAAGAGTCGATTGTCAATAATTTTCAAAAACTTAAAACGGATTTCAAAACTCTCAAGTCTCAAAAGGTTGAAACGGAAATTAATGCTAACAAACTTCTTTAATTTAGAGATCAACAACTTTTACAACACCATGCATTAGCAAAAACGGTTTATCTTTTAAGTAATTCATTTCAAGAACTACAACTTAAGTGTCTAAAAGAATTACCACCTAATACGGGTTATGCAAAAAAGCTCAAGAATATATTCCTCGTCTTTATGCTGCGACCCAACTTGGTAAATCGATAGAGGCTCCTATGTTCGGGATGATGAGGAAACGATGTCACTTGCGGAAGAACCTCGATTAAAAATGCTTTTAAAAATCATAAAAAATTTGATTATGTAAAGCATAACAAAGAACAACTTGATTTTAAAACTCGCTTTAAAACACAAAAGGATTTTGATTATGTACCAGTAAGTGTGTCTCAAAGTTCTTTGAACGATAACCTTTCTAGAACGTCTTCCACACTTGTCAAAAAGGATTTAACTAAGTTACTTCCACCGGTAAGTAAGGTGTCTACAAGCTTAAATGTGTTGCACCAACACTTTGCCCAATTTGACAAGGTCATTAAGGAACGGACTACAGACTCGGCTATAACGTAAAGGTGAATGGAACTTCAAACACATAAGAGCTGCGTTTCATGATGAAGTCATTCCATTTGTGGAAAATATTAAAAGCGTGTTTTAGTAATCTTGATCATGATTTAGATTTGTAAATTAAAGATGTTCAAAGAGTTTTCTATGAAATGGATGACGCTTATGAAAACGGTTTAATTGAAAAAGAACGAATTCTGCTAAAAAATGAACAACTTCTGAAGCAAGTGATGTCGAATGATATTATATCCTTTTGTGTAGATAATTGTGTTGATAATGATTCTATTGTTGCATAATGTTGAATCTGTGGATAATGTGGTAGATAGTGAAGGTTTATATAGTTCATAACAATTATTAAAACCCTAACAAAGATCAAAGCACATATAGCGGAAGTGATTTTACAAGATCATAATAACACAATTATAATTAATCGAATTAGGGTTACATACCTTTTGCAAAGCAATTCCCACAAACAAGAACAAATTCACCGAATTAGGGTTTATATCGAATCACCAAGATATAGTCTAAAGTAAGATTATGTTACGTTCTTTTACACACGTATTACGACGAGTTAAACGTAATGCTAGTACGTATAAACTGAGCTTCAACGTCTAGTGGAAAATCAACCCAACAGTCCTAGAGTGGGGCTAGGACTTGATTATTGCTAAACCAAAAAACCAAACGAAACCCTTGTGTGGGTTTCGGTTGCCGATCGCAAGAAAAAGAGAGACAGGAAAGATTGTGTGTAGAATAATAAGGGTTAAGGGGTGTTTATATAGGCCTAAATTTCCTTGTAGCCCAAGTAAACAAATATAAGGAAATTTTCCTACTCCCCCCCTTGATTATTGCTAAACCAAAAAACCAAACGAAACCCTTGTGTGGGTTTTGGTTGCCAATCGCAAGAAAAAGAGAGAGAGAGAGGAAAGATTGTGTGTAGAATTATAAGGGTTAAGGGGGTTTTATATAGGCCTAAATTTCCTTGTAGCCCAAGTAAACAAATATAAGGAAATTTTCCTACTCCCCCCCTTTGTTTCTAACCGACGGTCGAAACACCCCCATGGGGTGTTTTGGACCTTTTTTTTTCCTCTTCTATTTAATATTTGTTTTTTCCATGTTTGTTTTTCTCCCGATATCTTTACGAATTGAATGATCGATATCAATCAAGTCCCTTTACTGTTCTTGGTATTTGATTGTCAAGATTATGGTATTCTATGTCTAATTATCACAAAACCGTCAAAATTCTAAAAATAATATTGTCTACGTAGCCGTACTAGTCTAAAAACAAATTGCACATACCATGTATTAAGCACAATGTACAACCAATTAATGGACAAAATGCAAAGTTAATGAAAGTATAAGGACTAATAATGTAAATCTAAAAAGTATAAGGACTGAAAATGTAAATGTAACAAACTAATAACCAAAATTAACAAATACAAAAAACTATCAACCAACTATAATAAACTAACAAACTTCCAGGGACTAATCAGCGAAACCTAGAAAGTTTAACCAATTACTAACTAACTAGCAACTTCTCAAAATCAAAGGACTGTTTTGTAATTTAACAAAAGATTTTAAGTAAAAACGGGCTTAACTAAAATAAGCTGGATAAGCAATTCTAGACCATCTCATAAGCTCTAGTTTTTTGCAAAGTGTTTAAAATGTGATTCTAGCTAGTCAGCTCAAAGGAATTTCCTTAAAATGAGCTTAAACGAATTCTAGCTTATTTCAATAAGCTACTCTTAAGCTAACATCTTATCCAATCAGGTACTTAAGCTAATTTCTATTGGAACTTGTAAAAGAACCCTAAGAAGGAATGTACCAAAAAGAAAATTTCAAAAAGCTGCAAAGAATAAGGCTGAAACTCAAAATAAGCTAAGGTGAGCATATGTTGACCATGCGTAAACTTTCGTTGACCGAAAGTTGAACATGGTCAAATCTTGTTCAAAACACTTGTATAACAGATTTGTAAAAGAAAATCACGAAGTTTGTGAAGAAAATCGATGAGAAATTGTTTTGGATTTTGGAAGAAAGCTCTTTTTATTACAGGGACTTTTAGAGCTGATTTGCTTCTTCTACAATGTAATCTAGTTTATAAGGCTTACAAAAATTGAAAGCCTGTATGATAAGGTTTCTAAAAAACTAAGAATCAATGTCTAACTCCAAGTAATGAGCAAATGACAATCAATTGAAACTGGCTAGTTTTGGCTAGTATGTTCTGACCCAAAGTGTTTCATAACCTGTACCCTTTTTGACATAGTGTTTGACTTCCAAACTTTGCACAATTACGTTATGACCAGTTAATGAGTGAAAAAAGCAAGATTTACTCAATTCCACTAACTGAATCACAAGATTAATGCTAATCCAAACACCACTTAATGACTGAACATATTTTTAAGCTAGTAAAGAAAATTAAACTAACAGATTTGAACAATAAGCTATCTAATCATATCAGCAAGATCAAAGAGGACAATTAGCTGACAAAAGCTAGCAAGTTTACACTACTTCTAGGTATTGAGCATGCAAGTGACAGTTAAGTAGAAAAGTATTCAGAATATGAACTTTTTAGCTATAGAAGCCTCTTTTGATGGAGAAGAGAGTGTTGAACTCTCTTTGAGCTTATCTAATAACCTTATCACCTATCAGCAACAACCAAATCAACACCAATCACCATCATTCATCATCACTGGTCTGCTACAAGTCTAATCATGTACTTCTGGCTAGAACTGAATGAAAGACTGAGCTTGAACTTCTGATCACTTGTAACACTTCCAAAACAGGCTAACAAACTCTATTGTTCAAGTTTGAACAACAGAATCACGGAATACGTGTATAGAACAGTAATGCAGTAAGGTATTGAGAGAATTTGAGTGAATATTGAACTTTGGAATTTTATTAATGGAGGAATGTTTGTTACAACAATATAACTGCCTAACTAACTCACTTAGAGTGGTTGTCAATGACTCTAAGTAGTTACAAATAGTGAAAGGAAAACAGAAAGGGAGATTAAAGCTAAGTGTGTGTGTTTTCACACTTTTCTACATTACACAAATGAACTATCTATCCTCTATTTATAGGAAAAATCTGATGCTGAAATAAGGGTCGATGACGTGTCTCTTCCAGTAATATTCCTCCACGTGTCAATTTATGGAAAATTAATATGAATGTTCTTGGCCATTGGGGGATTTTGATCTTCTTGATGAAAAGCTAATTAGATAGTGCCATTGAATTCGCCTCATCCTTCTTATCATTTTTGCTCTTGATCTTTCTCTTTGAAACACGCTCCTTCGATGTGTAAATTCTGGAGAAGTAAAAGATGACATGTGGCATTGCATGATTCGTCCAATAATTGAGTTGCGGATCGTTATCCTTATGAATAGTGCCAATATGTGTGAACAAAGATAATGTATTCTGATTGGTTGAAAGGGTTGAGTGGGGTTACTGTTGGGATCTTCTCATTTAATGGCTAATCAGCTCATTTAATACGTTTGACTGGGAGTCAATGATCCGAGTGAAGGCATTTAGCTATTCTGATTGGTTAGATGGTGTAGCACATGGATTGAACTCCAAATGAGTATCCAAAATGGCAAAAACAGTCCCCCAGCTTTGGCAGATTGTGGTTTTGAACATAGAAACTTCATAACTTGATATAATCAGCCCTTTGACTTGGAGTTTGAACAACATTGACCCTTTGACTTTTTTTGACTTGAATCTTGAGCACTTTGACTTTGTTGAATTTACACTTCAAGTCATTCAAGTTTGGCAGATTGTCATGAAAGGTCCTTGTTCTTTAGAGACTTGTCACAATGAGTCCTTCTTTTGTCTTTGTCTTGATATTAATGCCTTGAAATCCATGTTTGCACCAAATCGTATCATTTTACCTACAAAATCACAAACAACAAAGAATACCCCATAATACTGCTTTTTCACATAAAACTTAGTATTTTTCTTTGTGTTTTAGGGTTTGATTTGTTATAATTGATATGAGATTTCACTCATATCGCTATTTTATTCCACAACGCTCGTTAAACCTTAACTCTTAAATATTTAACGTCCGTTAAAGTTATAGCTCGATTTAATTTAATAAACATATAAATATATTTATTAAATAAATTAACTCTATAAGTATTGTGTGCAATCCCGTAATCTCGAGTTCCATCCAAACACACGACTATTAAATATGAATCCATAAACTTTCAGCTCTCACTTGGAGATATTTCAAATAGTGATATCACATTGGTTAGCGTCTAGATACACACTGATGCCTCTAGTACAACTCTAGTAAGGTCTCCTGGATAAAATCTTTTAATGATTCATCATTATTATTATCCTTTCATTTCAAATACAACGTTAATTAGGATATGGATCTTAGTCATTCCTTTCATTAACCATTCTCTTTCTCGTTCACAGATTCAGCAAGATTACCAAAACACATTTGGGTGCGGCCACACAAACATCTTACTAATCCCACGGGGACCCCATCTGTATTAAACTCCAAAATAAATGGGCGGAAATAAATTCCATATTGACTACAAGCAAAACCTATGAATTTTGCAACACTTCTGAAAATAACCCATATAGCTACCAGTTACGTTTAGCGTTAGATTATTTCACAAAGATGCACTAGATCCATGACAGTTTCCTGGTATCTCGTTCCTGAGGCTAACTATTTATGATATACTTAACGACAAAGATCCATAAAGTATAATCATATAGTTGGGGTAAGTCCAATATTCGATTCATCGAGTATCATCCAATATCATCCAATATCGATCAATATACTTTCAAGTATACTCTATCGCAATTTTGATTTGTCTTAGTTTAATAATACTCCCATATTATTAATCGACAACGAACATTTGGAATATAATAATATTCATCAATTAAAACATGTAAAATAGGATACAAAATTAAATAACAAGAATAAACGTAACTCAAACTTTATTTCATTAAATAATAATGTCTTAACATCCTATATCCAAATACTAATTTTGCATGAAGTCGCTATCTAATTGAAGCCCAATGCTTTGGCATGTTCAATAACCTTTCCTCTAGGCAACGCCTTAGTTAATGGATCTGCTACGTTATCATCTGTGTGAACTTTTAATAATTTGATTTTACGAGCTTCAACTTGTTCTCGGACGTAGTGATATCTACGCTTAAAGTGTCTGGTACCCTTCATGATTCCAGAATCATTGGCGAATATGATTGCAGCAGAATTGTCACAATACATATCAATGGTTCTTTAACTAAAGGCATCACTCCAAGATCTCTAATAAACTTCCTAATCCAAACAGCTTCCATTGCAGCTTCTGAATCAACCATGTAATCAGATTGAGTCGCATGCATTGCAATAGTTGTCTGCTTCTTGCTCTTCCAGTCAACTGCTCCTCCATTGATAACAAACACGTAACCCGTCTAAGACTTCGTATCGTCTTTATCACATTGCCAGGACACATCACAAAAACCTGTTACATTCAGTTCTGTGTCTGGTTTCCCTCCAAATACCAACAACATATCTTTCGTACTCCTCAAATACTTTAGAATATGTTTAACAGTAGTCCGGTGGAGCTTCCCTGGATTCTGTTGGTAACGAATGACCAAGTTTTGAGCAAACGCCACATCAGGCCTTGTTCATCTTACAACGTACATAATAGATCCTATAGCTGAAGCATAAGGCACCTTCCTCATGTATGCCTCCTCTTCAGGAGTTGATGCATCCATCTCATGACTTAGATTATGCTTAACTTCCATAGGTTGAAAACCTTTCTTGGAATTATGCATATTATACTTCTTCAATATTTTGTCAATATAAGCATCTTGACTAAGACCAATTAACCGTCTACTCCTATCTCGATAGATTTTAATTCCCAGAATGTATGCAGCTTCTCCTAAATCCTTCATAGAAAAACATTTACCAAGATAATCCTTAACTTCTTTAAGTCTTGGAATGTTACTTCCCATGATTAATATGTCATCAACATATAAAATTAGGAATACTACATCACTCCCACTAGCTTTGCAATATACACATGGCTCATCACGGTTTTGAATAAATCCGAAATTTTTGATTTCTTCATCAAATCATTTATTCCATCGACGTGATGCTTGCTTCAAACCATAAATAGATCTTTCAAGTTTGCACACACATTTTGGATACTTACGATCAACATACCCTTCCGGTTGTTGCATATAGATATCTTAATCTAAGCGACCATTCAAGAAGACAGTTTTAACATCCATTTACCATATCTCATAGTCATAGTATGCTGCTATAGCTATGAGAATCCTAATAGCTCTTAAGTCTGATACAGGAGAAAATGACTCCTCGTAGTTTACGCCAAAAGTTTGTGTAAAACCTTTAGCTACTAAACGAGCTTTATAGGATTGTACTTCACCATCCATGTCAGTTTTATTCTTGTATATCCACTTATGTTTCACTATTTTAGCATTTGGTGGTGCATCTACAAGAATCCAAACATCATTAATTCTCATGGATTTCATTTCCTCATCCATTACAACCATCCACTTATCCTTTTTAGGATCAAGTATGTCGGATTTATAATTAGCAGGTTCACCAAGATCCCCTACTTCATCATCATCATCCTCTATGTTAAGACATAGCTTTCTAGGTGCATTTTTGATACTTTTAAACCTACGCAGAGGAATAATTTCCGGTGGAACTCCCAGACTCTCGGGTTCTACAGGAATTATTTCGCTAGTATTTTCATTAGAAGGTAATGTATCTATATGACTCTCTTCAAGATCATAATTTCTCCTACTGAATTCTTGATTTACAAGATCACTTTCAAGGAAGTCTCCATACCTAGCAACAATAACTTTGTTCTCAGGTGGATAATAAAAGTAGTAACCCATAGTTTCCTTAGGGTATCCTACAAAGATACATTTCACAGATCGTGGTTGGAGTTTATCCCCGAGTCACGTTTCACATACGCCTCGCAACCCCAGACCTTTAAATAAGACAAGTATGGTTTTTTGCCATGCCATAGTTCGTATGGTGTCTTATCAACCTTCTTCATTGGAACCATATTTAAAATGTGAACAACAGATTCTAAGGCATAGTCCCAAAAGGATAATGATAAAGTTGTAAAATTAAACATAGATCGCACTATATCTAATAGTGTACGATTTCTCCTTTCAGATACACCATTTTATTATGGAGTATATGGAGAAGTAAGATTCTGAACAATTCCATTCTCACTTAGATAATCTTTAAACTCTTGACTTAAATATTCACCACCTCTGTAAAACCCGCATTAAAATACTATGAACAGTACATACATGAAAATACGATAAATTTAAAACTTTCCATTTATAATATAATTCACGAGTCACGATATTTAATAACACGTACTTACGTATATATTATAAACGTATTATGATCACGACATATAAAATGCACGATAATTAAACATGAACGATCACGTAAATAGTTTAACTCGGGAAAAGCTATGGGTTTCCCCGTGGGCTCCCTTTATGCCGCGACTAAGACAAGAGAAAGGAGAAAGATGGGCTTGGCCCATGACCCAACTTAAACCTACGTTAAGCAAAACTCCAGGAAAGTTTCATCATAATCTTAGGTTATAGAAAAGTTCACCCTTGCCTCCCTTTGTCCTCTCTTGCCGCTGACCATAGATCACCAACAAGGACGATTCGGATGATTTTGCTTATTGATTTTTGTGTGTACGTGATCGTGATCTTAGCCTTTTTCTTCCACGAGTTTGGTATAATCAAAGACTTACTTTTCTTTTTAATTCTTTTATGAATTCATGATTATTATTTAATTAATCTTAAAAACAAATCAAGAAACATGTGGGATTAATTAAAAACATGGAAAAAGGGGTGTTTGGTTTGGGTTTTGGTTCGACCGAGGCACCACCGAGAGCCAAGGGGCTCTCGGCTTGCTGTCATCACCACCACCGAGACCACAAAGGGTCTCAGCTTGGTTGGTTTGTGCTCGTACGAAGGCAAGGGACCCCGAATCGAGGTCGGGGTATGGTTTTGGGCTTGGATCAAGTGCCAACCGAGACCAATAGGGTCTCGGTGGGGCTTTTGTGCTAACAGTGGGAACCGAACAACAAAACAGGGGGAACCGGTCACGAACCGGTGGGAACCAGTATGAACCGGGCTCGGCAGTGGCTGTCGTGGCTCGGTAGTGGGAACCGAGAGCCACCAGTGGCAATCGGCTAGTCGGTCTAGCCACTGGTAGGGCTGTTTGGCTCGGCTTATATGTGACCATGGGTTCGGGCTCGGGTTAATATTTTAAAACACGGGTTCAGGTCTTGGGAAAATATTAAAATGAAAAAATATATTTAATTAAATTATATCTAGATTATTTAATCTAATCAAATGCATGACTTAGGTTAAATATTAAAATTAATATTTCATGTATAACCTAAAGTATTTTACTTAGCTTAATTTAATTAAAACATGTATTTTAATTAAATTCTTATAATGTACAGTTTAATTAATTAACCAAGTTATTTAATTAATAAGCCATAACCTTTAAACCATGACTTGTATTATACTAATTAAAATTTACTTATTATTAATAATCCAGCTTATTTCTAATTATGGAAACTTACTATTTTTGGAAAATTTCTATTTTTAGAAACTTACTATTTATGGAAACCTGCTATTTTTAGAAAATTACTTAGTATTACAATACAAGTATCATAATACACTAGTACATGCATAATACACTACAGAACATCAGTATAACTACAGATAACACAGTAAAACACTAAAACATGACAGAATAAGTATAACAAGAACACACAGAACCAGTAAAACACATGTAATTCAGATAACTCATACACGTTCCCATTCTTATGTAGTATTATCCGTCAAGGAGGAGTATATTCTTCAGCGTTTCCGTTAGCTTCTACTGGACACAAGGTACGGATTTCTCGCCCTTCAGTTAGGACAACCTCTTCCTTATTTAGGATTTCCCGTATGCAGCCAACTGTGTTCCCCAGTAGTTACAGATTAAATGCTTATGTTTATTAGTTACCTTAGCCATATACATGCATGACCAGTTTCACCTAGTTATGGAGGTACCATAACCATAACATTGGAGGCACCAGTGTTATGACTTTACTACGACAGAGTGATAGCTCGTGGCGTCCCTTTCAGTTATTTGTCCATTATTATATTGTTATTATCATGAGGGGTGTATGGGTGCATCATAGGTTCAGTTTCAATCAGGATTTCATGGTGAATGTGGTGTGTGTCTTGCATCCTTCACAAGGAGCTGATCCCTCCTACCCATTACCATTTAAATAGAGGCATCCCCTCTAACTTGCATGACGAGGTCACCCCTCCAAGTATTCATGCACGTTGTTGACCTCATGACCTATATTGGCTTTTGGTAAATTAAACTAATACAGATTTTTCATAAGTAACATAAGCTATGTTTTCAGTATTAAAACCAGTTAACATGTTATACGCTTAGGTTTTCCAAGGACTTATTCATTTCTGCTGCAATTCATGCTTTATATGCTTTATATGCTTTCATTCCTTTATGTGTTTATGCTATGCTATATATCCGTGCACTGGGCGTTATGCTCAACCGTTTTCCATTTCCATGTTCCCAAACGACAGGTACCCAAGGTCGCAATTAGGATCTCCCGAGTATGTGCATTCAGATGGAAGCTATCCAGCCTCTTTTACCTTATGCATTTATTCCTACTTTTCATACTTTACTTCTTTTGGACATTGTTTAGTCCATTCATTTACAGTACTTAATATTGCTTGTGTGTGAGTTACTTAGACTACCGATGTTTGATTCCGGTATTTCTATTTATGGTCATGAATGTTTAGACATTTACCTTGCATGCTTTGATGACAAGCCATATTTTACTATAGCATTCCATCTTAACAAATGGGGTGTTACAATTATGGAATCAGAGCCCAAGGTTTCGACCTGTAGCTCTGTAAAACATGACCTGTGACTTATGGGTATTCACCAGCGTCTTCCTAAAACTGACAGTTGGTTTTCATGCATTCATTCATTTTCATTTTCATTTCACGCATTCATATCACTGTCGCAGGTTTATGACTAAGTAATGGTTGGTACAGGACTGGCCATATTTAGTCGCATATGCTTTTATCGAACTTTTAACTTTGGGACCGACCCATAGGCGTCCCCCGCTATGTCTTTTGTTTTGGGTGAACTGACCATAGGCGTTTACCCTCGCGCATATAAAAGTTTTTATAAACTGCATCATGCATTCTACACTGTTTCATGCACTATAAGCTGCTTCATTGATTTATACATTGTTCATACATTTTATGTTCATCTCATTTCAGACTTATTATTTATGTTGCATTTTGTTTTTAAACTGTCAGATGGTGAACACACGCAATGCTCAAGAGTTGGCTGCAGCTGTCAATGCAGCTCTGCAAGCCATCCTTCCCCAACTTCGTAATGAAATCAGGGACGAAGTTCATCCTGAAATTCAAGCTCAGGGCATTCAATTCGGCCCTCATCCTGAAAACCACTACAACAACAATCCTCCTCCACCACCACCACCACCACCACCACCACCTGTGACTCTTCTGACTTGGTTGGAGCGATTCAACAAACAGCGACCCCATTCGTTTGAGCAGACTGACAATCCCAATGAGGCTGAGGCTTGGATTTCTCACATCGAGAAGATATTCGATGTGATGGGTTGTGACGGTGTCTTTAAGGCAAGACTGGCTTGCTATAAGTTTAAAGGTGAAGTGTTGTAGTGGTGGAAGTCTGTCAAGCAGTCCAATGGTGGTGATAATTGGGTTGCACTGCTGACATGGGACTAGTTTAAGGAGATCTTCCTTAATCATTACTTTCAACATGCTGAACAGGAGAAGCTTAAGCGGGATTATCATAATATCTGGCAGGTTGCTGGGGAGAATAACAACGAATTCATGCAGAGGTTTCTCCGTTTGGCTGGTTTCTTGGGATCAGCAGCTGGTACTACCGAGGAGCAAGCTGAGAAGTTTTCTTGGGCTCTTTGCACTTTGGTTGCCAACAGTTTGGTTTGTGCTACGTTCACTACAGTAGCATAGGTGGCCGATGCAGCCCGTAAGCTTGAGATGCTTTAGGAACGAGAGGAGTTTGGTGATGACAGAGCAGTGAAAAGGTATCTTTAATCACCAATTATAAACCACTCATTTCCATCATTATTTTCATTTTCATATCTTCCTCTGTTCAAATTCAGGCAGAAGACTGACGACCGTAAGCCTACGACCGTTCAGCGGCAAGCATCTAAGGGAAACGGTCAGACCAATGACCATTCTGGTTAAGAGAGGCGTGGCGTTAATGATAATTACCGTAACAACGCTAATAACTCAAACAACATCAGGTCCCTACATTAACCTTCTTTCATGTTAAACTATCTTATGTTATGGTATTCTAACACTCCAACGATTCAAATTCAGGAACAGCAACAACGGTAGTGATCAGGACCGTAGAGGTTCACAGCCTAACCGTTCTACCTCATTTGGTAATTTTTTGAAACCTTCTGTGTAATCATGTTTCTGTTCCATGATCATGTCTCATGCATGCAATCCTGAAACAGGCTCTCAGCTAACTAGGACGTCTGCGGTAGGATTCACGCATCCTATATGTCCTACTTGTTCGCGCAAACATTCTGGTGTTTTTCGCTGAGGTATTTCCGGTTGTTTCAAGTGTGGCCAACAAGGCCATCAGCAGAAGGATTGTCACCAAAGTGAGATAGAAGGCACCTCTGGACATGCCGACTCCAAACCACCTCCTACTTCTGGTCGCGTGTTCACTACTACTAGAGACCAGGCGAACAAGACTTCAGGTACCATCATCGGAAATCTCTTTATGAATGGTTTGGCAGCATGCGTTCTATTTGATACTGGAGCGACTCATTCTGTCATATCCATTACCTTTGATGTACGTGTTAGGATTTCCCCTATGCCATTAGATAATGCCTTATGCATTTCCATGCCACTTAGGTACTCTGTACGAATCACTCAGGTGTACGGAGATCTTCCCCTAGAATTTGATGATAAGATCAGCAGAGTTGACGCTCTACCTTGGACATGTGCGATTTTTACTTGGTTTTGGTCATGGACATGGTTATCCAAACACCAGGCTACAATTGACTGCCACACTTATCGGGTTATCTTCGGTGATGTTAAATATCCAGAGTACATACATCGTGGTTTTCTTCCAGGGAGGTTGGTACAAATTATTTCATCCATGGAGGCGCGTGCCTTATTATCACACGGCTGTCAGGGCTTCATAGCCAATATTCATGACATTACTGCCGAGTCTCCATCGATCCAAGATCAGCCTATTGTGTCAGAATTTCCTAATGTTTTCTAGATGAACTTCCGGGCATACCACCTGTTCGTAAAGTCGAGTTTGGAATTGAGCTCATACCAGGTGCAGAGCCAATTTCCAAAGCTGCTTATCGCATGGCTCCTATAGAGCTTAAAGAACTAAAAGATCAGCTGTAGGAACTTCTGGAACGAGGTTTCATCCGTCCTAGTGCATCGCCATGGGGTGCACCGGTACTGTTCGTGAAGAAGAAAGACGACAACATGCGTTTGTGTATAGACGATCATGAGCTGAACAAGATCACGATCAGGAATCGTTATCCTTTGCCGCAAATTGATGACCTGTTTGATCAACTTCAGGGCGCCAAGTATTTCTCCAAGATCGATCTGAGTTCTTGCTACCATCAGTTACGGGTTAAAGAGCAGGATATCTCTAAGACTGCTTTCCGTACACGTTTTGGGCACTACGAGTTTGTAGTCATGCCATTCGGACTCACAAATGCACCAACAGTCTTCATGGATTTGTTGAACCGTGTCTTCCATGAATTTCTGGACAAGTTCGTTATCGTGTTCATTGATGACGTCTTGATTTTCTCTAAATCCAAGGAGGAACATGAGGAACACCTTCGTACAATTTTACAGATTCTTCGTCATATGCAGTTGTATGCTAAATTCTTCAAGTGTGAGTTCTGGTTAAGCAAGATGGCATTTCTGGGCCATATTGTATCTACAGAAGGGATCACCATGGATCCTGCAAAGGTTGAAGCTATCACCAAACGGCCGAGACCTACATCTGCAACTGAGGTCAGAAGTTTTCTGGGTTTAGCTGGCTACTATCGCAGGTTTATAGAGAACTTTTCACGGTTAGCCTTACCTTTGACTAAGCTGATGAGGAAAGGAGAGAAATTCGTTTGGACGGAAGAACGAGAGAATAGCTTTGAAGATCTTAAGCAGAAGTTAGTGACTGAACCTATTATTACTCTCCCATCTGGCTCAAGTGGATTATAGATATATAGTGACGCTTCAGGAAAGGGTTTGGGATGCGTCCTCATGCAACATGGGAAGGTTATTGCATACACATCACGACAGATGAAACCTTATGAAGAAAACTATTCTACTCACGATTTGGAGCTTGCAGCAGTTATTTTCGCGTTGAAGATCTGGACACATTATTTGTATGGTGAATCATGTGACATATTCACCAATCACAAGAGTCTCAAGTACATCTTCACTCAGAAGTAACTGAATATGAGATAGAGGAGATGGTTAGAGCTATTGAAGGACTACGACACCAACATTCAGTACCATCCTGGTAAGGAGAATGTGGTGGTAGGTTCTTTAAGTAGAAGGTCGGGTATGATTGCTGGCATCTGGATTGCGAAGGAGATCATCCGTGACCTAGAGATGACTGATATTGAGTTTTGTGTATGACGACATCACGGTTACTGGGCTAATCTTAGAGTAAAACCGGACTTACATTCTCGGATCAAGGAAGCTCAGAAGGACGATGGTGAGATTTGGGCTATCATTCAGAACCTCGATCAACAGACGGAGTTTTTGTTGACGATGACGGTATCTTATGGCAGGGCACTAGACTAGTGGTTCCTGATGAATCTACACTCAGGGAAGCTGTGCTGACTGAAGCTCACAGCTCTCCATTTACCTTACATCCTGGTTCTACCAAGATGTACCACGACATCAAGCAGCATTTTTGGTAGAGTGGTATGAAGCAGGATGTTGCCACCTTCGTTTCTAAATGCATGATCTATCAGTAGGTTAAGATCGAACACTAGAGAGCTAGTGGTTTACTACAACCATTACATATTCCAGCATGGAAGTGGGACAAAAACTCCATGGATTTTGTTACTGGTCTTCCTGTTACTCAGAGGAAGTACGACGCCATCTGGGTTATTGTTGATAGGTTGACTAAATCTGCTCATTTTCTGCCGATCCGCAAGGAGCATCCGATCAACAAATTAGCAGACACCTTTTAGAAGGAGATCATTAGACTGCATGGTACTCCATCAGAAATCATCTCTGACAGAGATCCCCGTTTCACATCACGTTTCTGGTAGAGTCTTCAGAAAGCTTGGGGCACCAGACATAAGCTCAGCACTGCCTTCCATCCTCAGACCGACAGACAGTCGGAACGTACCATTCAGACATTGGAGGACATGTTGCGGGCGTGTGCTCTAAAGTGGTCAGGGAGTTGGGATGATTATATATTTCTAGTAGAATTTGCATAAACAACAGCTGGCACGCTAGCATCAAGTGTGCTCCTATTGAGATGATGTATGGTAGGAAGTGTCGCGCCTCAATCTGCTGGGATCAGGTGGGCGAACGACTGCATAAGGGTTCAGAGATGATTGAAATGACTAATGAGAAGGTCACCATCACCAATGCAAAGCTTCAGGAAGCTCGTGCTCGTCAGAAGAGCTATGCTGATAAACGTCGTAAAGATGTCTCATTTAATGTAGGTGATCACGTTTTCCTCAAGGTATCACCTGCACGAGGAGTTAAACATTTTTGAATCAGAGGGAAGATCAGTCCTTGCTTCATCGGACCGTTCGACATCATAGAACGCGTTGGTAAAGTGTCATATCGTTTAGCGTTACCGCATCAGCTATCACACGTTCACAACGTGTTCCATGTGTCCTTACTCAGAGGATACAACTATCATCCAATTCATGTTGTCCAGTATCCGCTTGATCAGATTCGAGAGGATATTTCATATGTCGAAGAACCCGAGAGAGTTCTTGAACGACAAGATCGTGTCATGCGGAGGAAGACGATCCCTTTCATCAAAATCCTCTGGAGGGATCATCCTGAGCGGGAAGCCACTTGGGAGACGGAGAAGTCTATACGGGCTTCTTACCCTCATTTTCAGTTCTGATTCGGGTATGATTCTTTTAGTTTAGGTTTTCTCCAATTCGAGGACGAATTGTTCTTTTAGAAGGGAAGAGTTGTAACACCCGCATTAAAATACCATGAACAATACATATGAACAATACATACACGAAAATACGATAAATTTAAAAATTTCCATTTATAATATAATTCACGAGTCACGATATTTAATAACATGTACTTACGTATATATTATAAATATATTACGATCACGACATATAAAATGCACGATAATTAAACATGAACGATCACGTAAATAACTTAACTCGGGAAAAGCTACGGGTTTCCCCGTGGGCTCCCTTTAGGCCGCGGCTAAGACAAGAGAAAGGAGAAAGATGGGATTGGCCCATGACCTAACTTAAACCTATGTTAAACAAAACTCCAGGAAAGTTTCATCATAATTTTAGGTTACAGAAAAGTTCACGCTTGCCTCCCTTTGTCCTCTCTAGCCGCCGAACATAGATCACCAACAAGGACGATCCAGACTATTTTTCTTATTAATTTTGTTGTGTACATGGTCGTGATCTTAGCCTTTTTCTTCCACGAGTTCAGTATAATCAAACACTTACTTTTCTTTTTAATTCTTTTGTGAATTCATGATTATTATTTAATTATTCTTAAAAACAATTCAAGAAACATGTGGTATTAATTAAAAACATGGAAAAGGGGGTGTTTGGTTCGGGTTTTGGTTCGGCCGACGCACCATCGAGAGCCAAGGGGCCCTCGACTTGTTGTCATCACCACCACCGAGACCACAAAGGGTCTCGACTTGGTTGGTTTATGCTCGGACGAAGGCAAGGGACCCCGACTCGAGGTCGAGGTATAGTTTTGGGCTTGGATCGAGTGCCAACCGAGACCAATAGGGTCTCAGTGGGGCTTTTGTACTAACAGTGGGAATCGAACAACAAAACAGGGGGAACCGGTCACGAACCGGTGGGAACCTGTGTGAACCGGTGTGAACCGGGCTCGGTAGTGGCTGCCGTGGCTCGGTAGTGGGAGCCGAGAGCCACCAGTGGCAACCGTCTAGCCGGTCTAGCCACTGGTAAGGCTGTTTAGCTCGACTTATATGTAACCACGGGTTCGGGTTAATATTTTAAAACACGGGTTCGGGTCTCGGGAAAATATTAAAATCAGAGAATATATTTAATTAAATTATTTCTAGATTGCTTAATTTAATCAAATGCATGACTTAGGTTAAATATTAAAATAAATATTTCATGTATAACCTAAAGTATTTTACTTAGCTTAACTTAATTAAAACATGTATTTTAATTAAATTCTTATAATGTATAGTTTAATTAATTAACCAAGTTATTTAATTAATAAGCCATAACCTTTAAACCATGACTTGTATTATACTAATTAAACTTTACTTATTATTAATAATCCACCTTATTTCTAATTATGGAAACTTACTATTTTTGGAAACTTTCTATTTTTAGAAACTTACTATTTATGGAAACCAGTTATTTTTAGAAAATTACGTAGTATTACAATACAAGTATTATAATACACTAGTACATGCATAATACACTACAGAACATCAGTATAACTACAGATAACACTATACAACACTAAAACATGACAAAATAAGTATAACAAGCTAATAACACACAGAACCAGTAAAACACATGTAATTCAGACAACTCATACACGTTCCCATTCTTATGTAGTATTATCCGTCAAGGCGGAGTAGGTTCTTCAGCGTTTCTGTTAGCTTCTACTAGACACAAGGTACGGATTTCCCGTCCTTCAGTAAGGACAACCTCTTCCTTATTTAGTATTTCCCGTATGCAGCCAACTATTTTCCCCAGTAATTACAGATTAAATGCTTATGTTTATTAGTTACCTTAGCCATATACATGCATGACTAGTTTCACCTAGTTATAGAGGTACCATAACCATAACACTGGAGGCACCAGTGTTATGACTTCACCACGACGGAGTGATAGCTCGTGGCGTCCCTTTTAGTTAATTGGCCATTATTATATTGTTATTATCATGTGGGGCGTATGGGTGCATCCTAGGTTCAGTTTCAGGCAGGATTTCATGGTGAATGTGATGTGTGCCTTGCATCCTTCACAAGGAGCTGATCCCTCCTACCCATTACCATTTAATTAGAGGCATCCCCTCTAATTTGCATGATGAGGTCACCCCTCCAAGTATTCATGTACGTTGTTGACCTCATGACCAATATTGGCTTTTGGTATATTAAACTAATACAGATTTTTCATAAGTAACATAAGTTGTGTTTTCAGTATTAAAACCAGTTAACATGTTATACGCCTAGGTTTTCCCAGGACTTATTCATTTCTGTTGCAATTCATGCTTTATATGCTTTATATACTTTCGTTCCTTTATGTCTTTATGCTATTCTATATATCCGTGCACTGGGAGTCATGCTCAGCCGTTTTCCATTTCCATGTTCCCAAACGGCAGGTACCCAAGGTCGCAAGTAGGATCTCCAGAGTATGTGCATTCGGATGGTAGCTATCCAGCCTCTTTTAGCTTATGCATTTATTCCTACTTTTCATACTTTACTTCTTTTGGACATTGTTTAGTCCTTTCATTTACAGTACTTAATATTGCTTGTGTGTGAGTTACTTAGACTACCCATGTTTGATTCCGGTATTTCTATTTATGGTCATGAATGTTTAGACATTTACCTTGTATGCTTTGATGACACACAATATTTTAATATAACATTCCATCTTAACAAATGGGGTGTTACTACCTTTGTCGGAACGAAGAGCTTTAATCTTCTTTCCTAGTTGCAATTCTACTTATGCTTCAAACTCTTTGAATGTTTCAAATACCTCATGTTTATGCTTAAGTAAATAAAAATAACCATAACGGCTATAATCATCTGTAAATGTTAAGAAGTAGCTAGCACCTTTCCCTAACACAGGTCTAAGTGGTCCACACACATCAGTGTATTAAACCAAGTAGATCAGTAGCCCTTTCAATATTACTATTAAAAGGTTTCTTGGTCATCTTTCCAGAGATACAAGACTCACATTTATCAAATGATTCATCATTGATATTTCCAAAAGACCTTCACATTGAAGCTTTTGTATGCGAGTCTTCCCAATATGGGCAAGTCTACAATGCGAAAGATAAGAAGAGTTCTTGTCTAACTTTCTCTTTTTATTCATGGTAAAAACAGAATTATTATTATACTCAGAATCATTATCATGCATGTCAATTTCAAACACACCATTCATAGAAATTACATTAAAATAGAAAATACCATCTTTGAAAACAGAAATTCCATTATTATAAATAGTGTGAATAAATCCAAGATCTTACAAACAAGAAAAAGAAATGACACCTCTAACAATAGAAGGTGCATAATGACAATTGTTTAAAATCAGTACTAAACAAGAAGGTAAAACTAAATTAAACGTTCCTATAGCTTCAACAACTGCTTGTGCGCAGGGACGGAACCAGGGTAGGCCCCGGGGGGGGGGGGGGGGGGGGGGGGGGTCCCGGGACACCCATAGATTTTTGTTGTGTAGTGTAAAATTTGTTAAAAAAACTTCGAATTTTGTTGTATTTGTGCTAAATGCACCTGGTCCCTAAAAACGTTGTTTGTAGCATTGTATGGTTTATTATAAGTGCACCTGGTCGTTTTGTCTCCTGGTTCCGTCCCTGCTTGTAACAACTCAAAACCGTGGTGATTATTTAATTATATTTTTACGTATATTTTTGAAATTTTTGATGAGGTTGATTGTCATGACGATTCGTGATTTGATTTGGATGATGTTGAAAATTTTATTTTTACGTTTTGACGAGTTGCAAGGATTATCAGTAATGACGATATCAACGGATGCCCGATAAATTTTACATTTTATTTTAAACATGTCGATGTTTAATATTTTGACTTTTTTATTTTAATGTCCTATTAAGTCGTGCCGGGACTATATAATATCATATTTTTTGTGCGTTTTAAGTTTTGAGAAGTATTTTTATTAAACCCGAGACCCGTAAATATTTTCAAAAGTGACTAATAGTCATTTCCCGCTTTTTAACAAAGTATTTGCATTTTGGTCCAAAAGAATCACAATTGGCAAAAACTACCCTAAAATGTTTCCATATAAATTGAAAAATAAAACACACAAACACATAACAAACACCACCACCCACCAAAATCTCTCTCTTTCTCCCTCCCTCTCTTTGTCCGTCCACCCCAAGCAACACCAACACCCCAAAAAATTTGATTTTTAGCTTGAATCTATTAAAACCAATTGAAGACCCATTCCTAATTCTTGATTCTCTACACATTGGTATAAAAATTTCTTACATGCATGAACATTTTTGAAAAACCCATTTTTGAATGAAAATCATATGTTTTAATCTTAAATTCTTGTTGTATGTAGGTGTTTATGTGTTTATATATCATTTTTGATGATTGCATGTTGAAGATTTTTAGTTGGGTTTTTATGATTTGATCATCTAGGATGATTTTGAGTGTTATGATTGAAAGTAGTAATAGTGAGATGATTATAGTGGTAAAATTGGTATTAAAACATGGTGAAAAATTAATTTTGAATGATTTTTAAATATATAATTTTAAACAGATTATTAAACTTAATTTTCTGAAAATATGAGTTTGAGTTTGAGATCAACTAACTAGATATTGTTGTAGAGGATGTTTTTAGTTGCGTTTTGGTATAAGGTAGAGCTTCTAGCTCCAAACGAGCGAAAAGTTACGTTAGTTTGAATATTCGTGTACCAGGAGACGAGTATCGTCACAATATATAATTGTTGCCGATATTTGGATCGAATCTCGGGGACTATAAAATGGATTTTGAAATGTGTCAAGTACTGATTTTGAATGATAAGTATGAGGATGTTGAGTTATTTTCAAAGTTGAGTGTTGGTTTTGTAAACGGAGAAAAATAAATGTATTAAAAGACTATATGAATTGTTGACGTAAAACTGTCCGGTTTTTGTAGTTCAAAGATGTGTCGGGCAGGGAACTTTAAATGTAAAATCTTTTGATAAGCTTTTAACAGGTCTTTATATATATAGTAAGTGATATCTCTGATTAGTATCATAAAAATTTGACGTGTTTAAGTGGGGAAAATGAGTTTGTACTTTTGGTGTGTACCGGTAGATTTTTATCGAAGGAATTAACTAATAGAATAAACATATAGAATGGAGTAAAAGGTCACTTGTATTGTTTTCATTTTGGATTGGTTGTGATTTTAGGATTTTGAGGTTGATATAACTAAGTATGGATTTTACTCGAGTTTATTATTAATGAACGCGCCTTATTTGATAGGTTGCGATTTTTGTGTTTATCGGGCATCAACTATCGTCGAAGATCGTCTTACTACTGCTATTACTCCAGGTGAGTCTATAGCCTCGCTTTTGTTATTCTTTTGAATGATATTAAAACCCGCGAGGGGGATACATGCTATTTGAAAGTAAAATGAATACAAGTCATGATTGATTGTTTGGACCCGAATGTTGCCTTTGTTGCCTTTGTTGTTTTGAATTGTATAAGTACCTAAATTGCAAAAGTCCCTAAATTCATGAGCCGTTAACTATCTCCTGACTTGATGTTGTGAGATGGGAATAGCCGCTTATTTTAATAATAGTACTATTGGGCTGACGACCCTATCTGAGACCAGAGCTTTACGCTGAGTAACCTCTGGGAAGGATAATTTTACGAGAATGAGAATTGGTATTCTTGCAATTGATACCCTAGTAGGGGCACTGAAATTCATCTAGTCATGCCGGCATTAGGCGGGTGACTAAGTTAAGGGGTCGTTGTCATGAGCTTAATACAATTCAATAGCTATTGCTATATGCCAGATTGCCAGAATAATAGATTGTATGATCAACAATTCTATTAAATGATCTTGATTGATTTTTCTCTTGTGTTCAAATGTTGATTTGGAAAACCTATAGACTCGCTCAACCGTTGTGTTGATGATTTTAAGCATGTATTTCAGGTATTCGAAGTGGATTGCTCCTGGAGCTTGCTGGAGAAGGGTTGCGGGATTGCTTTTGTAGTAATTTGGTGTAAAACAGATTTCTTTCCCTATTGTCATAAACATACAGTAAATGGCCAAATATTTTGGTAAAAGGTTTGTTGTTTTGATTAAGATCCTAGGGGAACCTGTACGCTACTCTAATATATTTTAAACTGATTTTACTTGGGATTGAAGGTTTTAGACATTGATTAAATTATTTCCATATTTATTCCTAAATATACTGTTTTTGGGTCGTTTAAAGAGTTTGTGAAATGAAGTTTGTAAATAACACCCAATTGTGTATTTCCGCTGCGCAATGTAAATTGGGGGTGTTAGAGATTGGTAACCAGAGCTTTTTAGTTATAGCGAATTGGGTCGATTTTTGAAAATGTCCTAAACTATAACTTTGGTGTAAAAAGTATTTTATAAAAGCAACGCAACTTCTCTGCAAGGCTCTGATAAGATTATTTATTTTGTTATGCTTTGTTATTATAGATGTATCCCTTAAAACTGTTGTGAATTCTTTAGTATTTATTAAGTAAATACTACAATGAGGTATTGATATTAATGAAAGGACGTGGAGTGCTTTCATCATAATTTCATTATAATTACATTTTTATGAGTATTGTATAATTATCATTTGCATTGCATTGCATCACACACACACACACACACACATATATATATATATATATATATATATATATATATATATATATATATATATATATATATATATATATATATATATATATATATATATATATATATATATATATATATATATATATATATATATATATATATATATATATATATATATTACATACGTAATTCATTTGCATGCATGACTATGCATTGCATATATATTTTTGAATAATGACCTTATGTACCTTTGAGTTTTCTGTGATTTGAAAAAATGTCTGACATACCATATTACGTCAAGAAAGGAGGATTTACTGTAGGTCAACGGAGTTTGCAGTATCAGCGAGTAGGTGATCATAAGAATTCAGGAGGATGGTTAGATTATGAGAATGATACGGATGATAAGAAAAATGTTGTAGAATCTGATAGTGATAATTATATGACTGAGAGTGAAGTTGGAAGAACTGAGGTTAGAGCTGAAGTGAGAAGTTATGGGACTGATTTTGAGAAGTATCAGAAAGAGATAGATAGGCTTCGCAGGTTAAGTGAATATGTAGCTCATCTTGGGCCGTATCTTGAACCACATTGGAAGTTTTAGGATAGTGAGGTGTATGCTGATTCTCATTATATGATAGATCCGTCGTGTCAAGGAGGGCATTTGAGGTATGGATTTAATAATACACCGTGTCTAGATCCAAAAGGAAGGTGCTGCAAGTTAGGACCAGATGAAGATGAAGAAGGAACGAGCCAAGTTGGAGAAAGTGATGGACCACATCCTATGGAGTGATGTAGTGGTAGATCCTTGTTGTATTTCAGTTTGTAACACCTGGTAATTTTCCCTAATTTGTAAAATGACTATTTTACCCTTTGACTTTTTATTTAGTCAACTATGTGATTTAACTGTGTTGGAACCAGGAAGTTATCCCGCGTTTTCTGAAAAACTGTTTGCTGACGAGTAATGGCCTGACTCTGTGCTCAGTCATTATTCTGAACATTTTCTGTGAACCTGACCAAAGTGCTGAGACGGTCAATGAATTGACGATAATCCATGAGATTATTTGTTATCTGTGAATTATGTGAGATTATTTGTTATCTGTGAATTATGTGATTAACTGTTTAGTTTTTAACAGCGTGATCGTATTTTCTTGAGCAGCGTATTTAAATATTTCTGTATATGTTTATATGCTTGTATTTTAGTATTTTTGCTATTTATAGTAATAAATCGTATTTACTGTGAATATTTAATTAACGTATCTCGTTTTCGTATTTTACGTCGTTTTTACGTTTAACCGTCGTTAGCGTGCATAAAATACTTTACCAATTATAAAATATTAGTTTTCGTCGAAAAATCGTAAATTTAATATACTTCGTCAAATTTTTAAGTTTTACGTATTTTTAAACTTAACTATATACTTTTTGATATTTACCTAAAACTAACTAACCTTTTTACCTTAAACCTTTTAACTAGTTACCATAGTAAAATTTTTGAATAATTTACCCCATATGGGACCCCCCATAACCGGCCATATACCACCACCATGTGCATGATGCACCAAAATTTCACTCTTTGCCATTTTAAGCTTAGGCTTACACATCTTACAACATTTAACTTATTAACCAAAATCACCTCAAATAATTCACATTATTCACTCTTCATTTCACTTCAAAAAAAACACACATCTCTCTCTTTATCTCTCAAAACTCACGGCACACACACATACATTTTCCACCATTGTTGATTTCTTGAAGCTTCATTTTAACAAGAATTAACACAAAATAAATACACCCTAGAGTTTGTACAAGCATAAAGAAGAATGGTTATTCTTGGTTTGTTGATTTGAGTAGTTTTTGGGTTGAAGTTGTAGAAGTAGAGTTCTTGTTGATTATTAGTGGGTTAGAGCGTAGATCGGGTCGTTGTGATTACGTAGAGTCGTTACTCAAGGTTACTTCTTAAACCTTTTTCATCTTTTCATTCTCCATGCATAATCTTTGTAGATCTATGCATGCATGTTACTCATCAAGTATTTTCTTGAAATAAAATGATAAAAACTATTTTTGGACATGAAATATTTTAAGATCTATGGAAATTATGTGTGGATCTATTAGATCCATACATGAAAATGGTTTAATTGAAAGACTTGTGAAAAATATAAGTATGTATATTTTAGATTTGTGAACTTAAAGAAAAATCTTTGATTTTGTTGGTGTTTATAAATAAATGGAGGGAACTAGTAGTGTTACTACTAGTGGTTACGCTTGAAAATGGTCGAAAACGAGTTTTTACGAAAAACGTACAATCTGTCCGATTTTTATAAGAGGCGTAGAGGGTCGTAAAAATTGTTTTGACACTAGTTTACTACGATATTATAAAAATATAAGTTAATACCTTCGTTTCGATATATTATGGGCTAAAAACGGAGCTAAAATGAGTAAGATATGGTCGTTTAAATTTCGTTGTCGGAAAACTTAATTTTTGTGAAAAACACTATAAGTGGTTGCTGTCTAGATTTTTAAAGTGGTCGAAACGACGTTTTCGAGTCAAACGGAGATGTTTTAAGTGTCGAAATGGTTACTAAAAGTTGTATATGAATGTTGGATTTGTTTTGTAAAAGGGTAATTGCGCTAAATGTGAATACTTGTTGTACCGTTAAAAGTTTGAACGTTGAAAGTGGAAATTGATACTATTGCGGAAAATGACTTGTTGAAATATTGGCGATTGAGAAATTGTTGAAAATAGGGGTTTTAGGACGAGATTTGAGTACTTACTAAAAATGGTAAATTTTTATGTGACGCCGAAAGGCTGCCGATTTTTTGTTAGAAATCGTGTAGGAAAATTTGTTAAGATAAATTTTGGTAATTAAAATTTACGCCGAAAGGCTGTCGAAATTTCGTCGAGTCAAAAATAAATATTTTTGCTTAAGTATATATATACTATAATGTTTATAACGATATAACATTTACAAGTCACGATTTTAACAACAAAATATATATATGATTGATGAGTAACGTACATGACGAACTATTGTGACTTATTTGCTAGCGCCTAAACTATAGTATTATATTTAGGTTGTTGCTAGAGTCGCTCGCTACTATTTGATCATACTTGTGCGATTTGAATCGTTGCTTGAGTTGAGTTTATAGATTCCCTATTAAACTGCTTTCTATGTTTAATGTTTTGGGATGTGATAAATGCTTTGATGCTTGCTTCTGGACGCAAGTAAAACTTGATTTCTGTGAACGCTTTGTGAACACTATTTATGAGATAGCTTAAGTTGCTTTAGCCATAGTCCCCACTATCGTGAATCGTTAGTTACTCTGTTGGAGTAAGCTCTTATGTTACGGATAGATCTATTGAGGGTTGACAACCTCCACTCGGGCATTCTGACGTCGGACGAGTGTGTACCATTTGTATGAACGGAGTCATCTTGGCTAGGTACTCCATTGGGGCAAAAATTTATGTATGCAATCTATTGTATGCACTGGATCACTAGTTTCGATGTCACGAGCTTAGCTATCATAAATATTGTGAACACCCAACTTATCCTACACTTGGCACTATATCTCCTATAGTTGCACGTGTACATGAAATGAAATCTGAAATTGAACTGCTATGAATTTTTACTTGAAACCTATATTCTCACCAACTTTATGTTGACCCAATTTAGCATTTATCTCAGGTAACTGATGACGATTTGTATCTGCTGTGTGAAGTACTTGGAGTCCGCATGCATTTCTTGGCTATCTTCGTACATTTATTTACTTATGCTTTTGAACTATTATCTCGTTGATGTTTAAAAATTTTACATTCCGCTGCACTATCTTTTAAAACTGAGACCTTTTGTACTGTGATGCTTTTAATTTAAATTCAACGAGGTATTTTTATAAAACGTCTCATTTAGAGTCGTTCTCTTGTACCTTGAACTATGATACAATGACGTAACAGCCCCGAGCTTCACCGCTTCCGCATATCACATTTTGGGGTGTTACAGAATTGCTATCAAAGCCTTGGTTATAGAGAACTAGGTTTGCATCTTAGGCCTAGACTATAACCGATGTGGCTACTTGTTACTCTGTATATATATGTGTACTACGTAATGTATTACGTAGGATAACACTATAAGTAATATGTAATATAGATTATGTAATACGTAATATGTATTATATACATATGCATCTCGCTGATTTGCATACTTTAATTTCTATACATGATTATTTCATGCATACCCCACAACTGCTCTAACGCGTGAATGGTTGTTGTAGGATATGTCATCACATACTATCACGTATCATTTCGATTACATCTATAGTCTGATTCTAATCCAATCACCATTTTCGGTGTTATTTTTAGTTTTGTTTTGATCTTTGGTATTTAATCAAACTCTTATTTTATGACTATGTACTCGATATTTTGATTATGAATGGGAATTTAACTTTATGACTTTGACCAGTGACTATCCTTTTTATGTTGTTGTACTGTTAAATTCTGCATTCTATTTTAGCATAAGAAATATATAACGTGTATATTCGTGCTTGAACATTTATTGCATTGTTGTCTTAACGCAGAGAAACAATGGTGAACACACGTAACGAAATGACTGATGCACAATTGGAAGCACTGATTACGCAACGAGTGACTGTTGCACTGGCAAACGTTCAAGCTAACAACAACGTGAACGAAGCACCATCGAACAATGTTGACAATCGACCGCCTAAGCCGTGTACTTACAAGGACTTTAGGAGCTGTGACCCTTTGAATTTTAATGGTACTGAAGGAGCTGTCGGATTAGCTCGTTGGGTTGAAAAGATGGAAGCTGTGTTCCGTGTCAGTGGATGTGCTGTTGAAAACCAAGTGACTTATTCTACTTGTACTTTAGTTGCTGGAGCGTTGGCATGGTGGAACACCCATGTGCAGACGGCTGGAGCCGAGGAGGCGTATGGAATGAGTTGGGAGGAACTTAAGAAGTTGTTGACTAAGGAGTACTGTACACAAGGAGGTTCCAAGAATTGTGTTTGCTATGTCCTGGAATGGTTCCAGATGAAGAAAAGAAGGCTGAGCGCTATATTTGGGGTTTACCTGGTAGAGTTCAAGGGAATGTGACATCGTCTGGACCGACAAAAGTTAGTGATGCTATAAGGATGGCTCACAGTCTGGTGGACCAAGTTGTTCGAGCAAATGCTGGGAATGCCACGGACAACAAGAGAAAATGGGGGAATAACCAAAGGAACAACCATGGGAACTATCCGAATAAGAGGCAAGACACCGTGAAGGCGTACACTGCTGGTACTGGGGAAAAGGGAGTGTACAATGGGACGTTACCTTTGTACAATCAATGCAAGCGTCACCATAATGGACAATGCAATGTACAATGTCACAACTGCATGAAAACTGGACACATTGCTAGGGATTGTAAGTCACCACCCAACACGAAAGCCAACGTCACTTGCTTTGAATGTCAGCAAAAGGGACACTACAGCAATGAGTGCCCAAAGAAAAAGAACAAGGACCAACGAAAGATTGCTAAAGCTGGGGAAGCTTGTGGAAGGGTCTATGTGATAGGAGGAGGAGAAGCGCAACAAAACCCTGACGTCGTGACAGGTACGTTTCTTCTCGATGGTCGTTATGCTTCTATTTTATTTGATACTAGAGCCGATAGGAGTTTTGTGTCGACTGCTTTTAGTGTTTTACTTGATGTGACCCCTTCGCCATTAGACACTAAGTACACTATCGAGTTAGCTAATGGGAAGTTGATAGAAGCCGACACTATACTTCGTGGATGCATTTTAGATCTTCTAGGTCATCCTTTCGTAATAGACCTTATGCCTGTTGAGTTAGGGAGTTTTGACGTGATTGTCGGAATAGATTGGTTGTTGAGATATCATGCTGCGATTGTATGCGACGAGAAGATCGTTCACTTACCATTTGGTGATGAAGTTTTGGAGATACAAGTAACAGAAAAGGGAAGTCACGACTGAACATTATCTCGCGTGTCAAGGCTCAGAAGTTGTTATCGGAAGGTTGCAACGTATTTTTAGCCTTTGTTACTGAAAAGCAGACGGAAGAAAAACGGTTAGAAGGTGTACCTATCGTACGGGATTTTCCGGAAGTCTTTCCTGAAGATTTGCCTGGATTACCGCCGGCTAGACAAGTTGAATTTCAGATCGATTTAATACCGGGAGCTGCACCTGTTGTTCGAGCGCCTTACCGTTTAGCACCGTCAGAATTGCAAGAACTAGCGACACAACTACAAGAGTTGACTGATAAAGGATTCATAAGACCGAGTTCTTCACCCTGGGGAGCTCCAATATTATTTGTGAAGAAGAAGGATGGGAGTTTTTGGATGTGTATCGACTATCGTGAGTTGAACAAACTTACCATCAAGAACAGTTACCCGTTACCTAGGATCGATGATCTGTTTGATCAGTTGCAAGGATCGAGCGTTTACTCGAAGATTGACCTTAGGTCTGGTTATCACCAATTAAGAGTCCGTGAGGAAGATGTTGCAAAGACTGCTTTTAGGACTAGGTATGGACACTATGAGTTCCAAGTGATGCCATTCGGTTTGACAAACGCACCTGCTGTGTTTATAGACCTCATGAACCGGGTGTGTAAACCGTATTTGGACAAGTTTGTCATTGTGTTCATCGATGACATACTGATTTACTCAAGGAATGAGAAGGAACATGAGGAACATCTTAAGATAATACTAGAATTTCTTAAGAAGGAGGAATTGTACGCTAAGTTCTCGAAGTGTGATTTTTGGTTGCCAAGAGTACAATTTCTAGGTCACGTTATTGATAGCAAGGGGATTCATGTTGATCCTGCCAAGATTGAGTCAATTAGGGAGTGGACTGCTCCTACGACACCGACTGAAATTCGCCAATTCTTAGGACTCGCCGGATACTACCGAAGGTTCATCGAGGGATTCTCGAAGATCGCGAAACCATTGACGAAGTTGACTCAAAAGAAGGTGAAATACGAATGGGGAGATAAGGAGGAATTAACATTCTAAAAGTTGAAACAAATGTTGTGTAGTGCGCCTATTCTATCGTTACCAGAAGGATCAGAAGACTTTGTGGTCTACTGTGATGCATCAGCAAAAGGATTGGGAGCTGTGTTGATGCAAAGGAAGAAAGTAATCGCCTATGCGTCGCGACAACTGAAAACACATGAGAAAAACTATATTACGCACGACTTGGAGCTAGGAGTGGTAGTATTTGCCTTGAAACTATGGAGACACTACTTGTATGGAACCAAGTGTGTCGTCTATACCGATCACAAGAGTTTACAACATATTCTTGATCAAAAGGAACTGAACATGAGACAACGTCGATGGATCGAGTTGCTCAGCGATTATGATTGTGAAATCCGCTACCACCCTTGGAAGGCCAATGTAGTGGCGGATGCGCTAAGTAGAAAGGAACAACTGATGACACGTAGAGTTAGATCGTTAGCTATGGTTATCAATCCGAACTTACCTATGCAAATTCGTGAAGCACAAACCGAAGCTCTTAAGCCTGAACATGTTGAAGCTGAGAAATTAGGGGGAATGTTTACAAAGAAATTGGAGACTAGCACTAATGGAACGCTATCTCTGAATGGTAGAAGTTGGTTACCACGGTTTGGAGGACTAAGGGACGTGATTATGCACGAGTCGCATAAATCTAAGTATTCGATTCACCCAGGATCTGACAAAATTTATCAGGATATGAAGAAGCTATATTGGTGGCCAAACATGAAAGCTGAAATTGCTACGTATGTAGGGAAGTGTCTAACTTGCGCTAGAGTGAAAACAGAACACCAAAAACCATCTGGATTGTTGGTTCAACCTATAATTCCTATGTGGAAATGGGAAAACATAACCATGGATTTCATAACTAAGCTACCTAAAACAACCAACGGATACGACACAATTTGGGTAATTGTGGATCGACTTACGAAATCTGCACACTTTTTGGCTATGAAGGAAGATGATTCAATGGATAAGCTTACGATACTTTATCTGAAGGAAGTAGTCGCAAAACATGGGATACCGATCTCGATAATTTCTGATAGAGATGGTAGATTTACTTCGGAATTCTGGAAATCACTTCAGAAAGCGTTGGGTATGCAATTGGACATGAGTACTGCTTATCACCCGCAGACTGACGGACAGAGTGAGAGAACTATTCAAACACTAGAGGACATGTTGCTTGCTTGTGTGCTTGACTTCGAGAAGCAATGGGACAGACATTTGCCTCTAGTGGAATTTTCTTACAACAATAGTTATCATACCAGTATTAAGGCTGCACCGTTTGAAGCGTTGTATGGTCGTAAATGTCGCTCGCCTGTGTGTTGGAGTGAGGTTGGGGATAGTCAACTCACTGTCCCTGAACTCATCCGTGAAACGACTAAGAAGATTGTTCAAATCAAGAGCCGAATTCAAGCAGCCCGTGATCGTCAGAAGAGTTACGCCGACGTTCGACGTAAGCCTCTCGAATTTCAAGTGGGAGACAAAGTGATGCTAATAGTATCGCCTTGGAAAGGTGTGGTACGTTTTGGCAAGCAAGGAAAGCTGAACCCCCGTTATATTGGACCTTTCAAAATTCTGGCAAAGGTTGGAACTGTAGCCTATCGTCTCGAATTACCGCAAGCGTTGAGCCGCGTGCATAGCACTTTTCATGTGTCGAACTTGAAGAAGTGCCTATCTGATGAGACACTCGTTATACCGTTGGAGGAACTCCGAATCGACGACAAGATGCAATTTGTCGAAGAACCTGTTGAAATCATGAACCGTGAGGTCAAACGATTGAAACAGAGTCGTATTCCTATCATCAAGGTGAGGTGGAATTCTAAACGTGGACCTGAATTCACTTGGGAGCGTGAGGATCAATTTCGCCAGAAATATCCGCAACTCTTTGACAACTCAAGAAACCGTGACACTCCTAAGCTTTGAGGACAAAGCTTCCCTATCAAGGGGATGATGTAACACCTGGTAATTTTCCCTACTTTGTAAAATGACTATTTTACCCTTTGACTTTTTATTTAGTCAACTATGTGATTTAACTGTGTTGGAACCGGGAAGTTATCCCGCGTTTTCTGAAAAACTGTTTGCTGACGAGTAATGGCCTAACTCTGTGCTCAATCATTATTCTGAACATTTTCTGTGAACCTGACCAAAGTGCTGAGACGGTCAATGAATTGACGATAATCCATGAGATTATTCGTTATCCGTGAATTATGTGCTTAACTGTTTAGTTTTTAACAGCGTGATCGTATTTTCTTGAGCAGCGTATTTAAATATGTCTGTATATGTTTATATGCCTGTATTTTAGTATTTTTGCTATTTATAGTAATAAATCGTATTTACTGTTAATATTTAATTAACGTATCACGTTTTCGTATTTTACGTCGTTTTTACGTTTAACCGTCGTTAGCGTGCATAAAATACTTTACCAATTATAAAATATCAGTTTTCGTCGAAAAATCGTAAATTTAATATATTTCGTCAAATTTTTAAGTTTTACGTATTTTTAAACTTAACTATATACTTTTTGATATTTACCTAAAACTAACAAAACCTTTTTACCTTAAACCTTTTAACTAGTTACCATAGTAAATTTTTTGAATAATTTACCCCATATGGGACCCCCCATAACCGGCCATATACCACCACCATGTGCATGATGCCCCAAAATTTCACTCTTTGCCATTTTAAGCTTCAGCTTACACATCTTACAACATTTAACTTATTAAGCAAAATCACCTCAAATAATTCACATTATTCACTCTTCATTTCACTTCAAAAAAAAAACACACATCTCTCTCTTTCTCTCTCAAAACTCACGGCACACACACACATACATTTTCCACCATTGTTGATTTCTTAAAGCTTCATTTTAACAAGAATTAACACAAAATAAATAGACCCTAGAGTTTGTACAAGCAAAGAAGAATGGTTATTCTTGGTTTGTTGATTTGAGTAGTTTTTGGGTTGAAGTTGTAGAAGTAGAGTTCTTGTTGATTATTAGTGGGTTAGAGCGTAGATCGGGTCGTTGTGATTACTTAGAGTCGTTACTCAAGGTTACTTCTTAAACCTTTTTCATCTTTTCATTCTCCATGCATAATCTTTGTAGATCTATGCATGCATGTTACACATCAAGTATTTTCTTGAAATAAAATTATAAAAACTATTTTTGGACATGAAATATTTTAAGATCTATGGAAATTATGTGTGGATCTATTAGATCCATACATGAAAATGGTTTAATTGAAAGACTTGTGAAAAATATAAGTATGTATATTTTAGATTTGTGAACTTGAAGAAAAATCTTTGATTTTGTTGGTGTTTATGAATAATTGGAGGGAACTAGTAGTGTTACTACTAGTGGTTACGCTTGACACTGGTCGAAAACGAGTTTTTACGAAAAACGTACAATCTGTCCGATTTTTATAAGAGGCGTAGAGGGTCGTAAAAATTGTTTTGACACTAGTTTACTACGATATTATGAAAATATAAGTTAATACCTTCGTTTCGATATCTTATGGGCTAAAAACGGAGCTAAAATGAGTAAGATATGGTCGTTTAAATTTCGTTGTCAGAAAACTTAATTTTTGTGAAAAACACTATAAGTGGTTGCTGTCTAGATTTTTAAAGTGGTCGAAACGACGTTTTCGAGTCAAACGGAGATGTTTTAAGTGTCGAAATGGTTACTAAAAGTTGTATATGAATGTTGGACTTGTTTTGTAAAAGGGTGACGCTAAATGTGAATACTTGTTGTACCGTTAAAAGTTTGAACGTTGAAAGTGGAAATTGATACTATTGCGGAAAATGACTTGTTGAAATATTGGCGATTGAGAAATTGTTGAAAATAGGGGTTTTAGGACGAGATTTGAGTACTTACTAAAAATGGTAAATTTTTATGTGACGCCGAAAGGCTGCCGAATTTTTGTTAGAAATCGTGTAGGAAAATTTGTTAAGATAAATTTTGGTAAATTAAAATTTACGCCAAAAGGCTGTCGAAATTTCGTCGAGTCAAAAATAAATATTTTTGCTTAAGTATATATATACTATAATGTTTATAACGATATAACATTTACAAGTCACGATTTTAACAACAATATATATATATGATTGATGAGTAACGTACATGACGAACTATTGTGACTTATTTGCTAGCGCCTAAACTATAGTATTATATTTAGGTTGTTGCTAGAGTCGCTTGCTACTATTTGATCATACTTGTGCGGTTTGAATCGTTGCTTGAGTTGAGTTTATAGATTCCCTATTAAACTGCTTTCTATGTTTAATGTTTTGGGATGTGATAAATGCTTTGATGCTTGCTTCTAGACGCAAGTAAAACTTGATTTCTGTGAACGCTTTGTGAACACTATTTATGAGATAGCTTAAGTTGCTTTAGCCATAGTCCCCACTATCGTGAATCGTTAGTTACTCTGCTGGAGTAAGCTCTTATGTTACGGATAGATCTATTGAGGGTTGACAACCTCCACTCGGGCATTCTGACGCCGGACGAGTGTGTACCATTTGTATGAACGGAGTCATCTTGGCTAGGTACTCCATTGGGGCAAAAATTTATGTATTCAATCTATTGTATGCACTGGATCACTAGTTTCGATGTCACGAGCTTAGCTATCATAAATATTGTGAACACCCAACTTATCCTACACTTGGCACTATATCTCCTATAGTTGCACGTGTACATGAAATGAAATCTGAAATTGAACTGCTATGAATTTTTACTTGAAACCTATATTCTCACCAACTTTATGTTGACCCAATTTAGCATTTATCTCAGGTAACTGATGATGATTTGTATCTGCTGTGTGAAGTACTTGGAGTCCGCATGCATTTCTTGGCTATCTTCGGACATTTATTTACTTATGCTTTTGAACTATTATCTCGTTGATGTTTAAAACTTTTACATTCCGCTGCACTATCTTTTAAAACTGAGACCTTTTGTACTATGATGCTTTTAATTTAAATTCAACGAGGTATTTTTATAAAACGTCTCATTTAGAGTCGTTCCCTTATACCTTGAACTATGATACAATGACGTAACAGCCCCCGAGCTTCACCGCTTCCGCATATCACATTTTGGGGTGTTACAGAATTGGTATCAAAGCCTTGGTTATAGAGAACTAGGTTTGCATCTTAGGCCTAGACTATAACCGATGTGGCTACTTGTTACTCTGTATATATATGTGTACTACGTAATGTATTATGTAGGATAACACTATAAGTAATATGTAATATAGATTATGTAATACGTAATATGTATTATATACATATGCATCTCGCTGATTTGCATACTTTAATTTCTATACATGATTATTTCATGCATACCCTACAACTGCTCTAACGCGTGAATGGTTGTTGTAGGATATGTCATCACATACTATCACGTATCATTTTGATTACATCTATAGTCTGATTCTAATCCAATCACCATTTTCGGTGTTATTTTTGGTTTTGTTTTGATCTTTGGTATTTAATCAAACTCTTATTTTATGACTATGTACTCGATATTTTGATTATGAATGGGAATTTAACTTTATGACTTTGACCAGTGACTATCCTTTTTATGTTGTTGTACTGTTAAATTCTGCATTCTATTTTAGCATAAGAAATATATAACGTGTATATTCGTGCTTGAACATGTATTGCATTGTTGTCTTAACGCAGAGAAACAATGGTGAACACACGTAACGGAATGACTGATGCACAATTGGAAGCACTGATTACGCAACGAGTGACTGCTGCACTGGCAAACGTTCAAGCTAACAACAACGTGAACGAAGCACCATCGAACAATGTTGACAATCGACCGCCTAAGCCGTGTACTTACAAGGACTTTAGGAGCTGTGACCCTTTGAATTTTAATGGTACTAAAGGAGCTGTCGGATTAGCTCGTTGGGTTGAAAAGATGGAAGTTGTGTTCCGTGTCAGTGGATGTGCTGTTGAAAACCAAGTGACTTATTCTACTTGTACTTTAGCTGCTGGAGCGTTGGCATGGTGGAACACCCATATGCAGACGGCTGGAGCCGAGGAGGCGTATGGAATGAGTTGGGAGGAACTTAAGAAGTTGTTGACTAAGGAGTAATGTCCTCGTAATGAGATTCAGAAAATGGAAATCGAATTGTGGAACCTGACTATGAAGAACAATGACATTGGTACGTATACAAGGAGGTTCCAAGAATTGTGTTTTCTATGTCCTGGAATGGTTCCAGATGAAGAAAAGAAGGCTGAGCGCTATATTTGGGGTTTACCTGGTAGAGTTCAAGGGAATGTGACATCGTCTGGACCGACAAAAGTTAGTGATGCTATAAGGATGGCTCACAGTCTGATGGACCAAGTTGTTCGAGCAAATGCTGGGAATGCCACGGACAACAAGAGAAAATGGGGGAATAACCAAAGGAAAAACCATGGGAACTATCCGAATAAGAGGCAAGACACCGTGAAGGCGTACACTGCTGGTACTGGGGAAAAGGGAGTGTACAATGGGACGTTACCTTTGTGCAATCAATGCAAGCGTCACCATAATGGACAATGCAATGTACAATGTCACAACTGCATGAAAACTGGACACATTGCTAGGGATTGTAAGTCACCACCCAACACAAAAGCCAACGTCACTTGCTTTGAATGTCAGCAAAAGGGACACTACAACAATGAGTGCCCAAAGAAAAAGAACAAGGACCAACGAAAGATTGCTAAAGCTGGGGAAGCTTGTGGAAGGGTCTATGTGATAGGAGGAGGAGAAGCGCAACAAAACCCTGACGTCGTGACGGGTACGTTTCTTCTCAATGGTCGTTATGCTTCTATTTTATTTGATACTAGAGCCGATAGGAGTTTTGTGTCGACTGCTTTTAGTGTTTTACTTGATGTGACCCCTTCGCCATTAGACACTAAGTACACTATCGAGTTAGCTAATGGGAAGTTGATAGAAGCCGACACTATACTTCGTGGATGCATTTTAAATCTTCTAGGTCATCCTTTCGTAATAGACCTTATGCCTGTTGAGTTAGGGAGTTTTGACGTGATTGTCGGAATGGATTTGTTGTTGAGATATCATGCTACGATTGTATGCGACGAGAAGATCGTTCACTTACCATTTGGTGATGAAGTTTTGGAGATACAAGTAACGAAAAAGGGAAGTCACGACTGAACATTATCTCGCGTGTCAAGGCTCATAAGTTGTTATCAGAAGGTTGCCACGTATTTTTAGCCTGTGTTACTGAAAAGCAGACGGAAGAAAAACGGTTGGAAGATGTACCTATCGTACGGGATTTTCCGGAAGTCTTTCCTGAAGATTTGCCTGGATTACCGCCGGCTAGACAAGTTGAATTTCAGATCGATTTAATACCGGGAGCTGCACCTGTTGCTCGAGCGCCTTACCGTTTAGCACCGTCAGAATTGCAAGAACTAGCGACGCAACTACAAGAGTTGACTGATAAAGGATTCATAAGACCGAGTTCTTCACCCTGGGGAGCTCCAGTCTTATTTGTGAAGAAGAAGGATGGGAGTTTTTGGATGTGTATCGACTATCGTGAGTTGAACAAACTTACCATCAAGAACCGTTACCCGTTACCTAGGATCGATGATCTGTTTGATCAGTTGCAAGGATCGAGCGTTTACTCGAAGATTGACCTTAGGTCTGGTTATCACCAATTAAGAGTCCGTGAGGAAGATGTTGCAAAGACTGCTTTTAGGACTAGGTATGGACACTATGAGTTCCAAGTGATGCCATTCGGTTTGACAAACGCACCTGCTGTGTTTATGGACCTCATGAACCGGGTGTGTAAACCGTATTTGGACAAGTTTGTCATTGTGTTCATCGATGACATACTGATTTACTCAAGGAATGAGAAGGAACATGAGGAACATCTTAAGATAATACTAGAATTGCTTAAGAAGGAGGAATTGTACGCTAAGTTCTCGAAGTGTGATTTTTGGTTGCCAAGAGTACAATTTCTAGGTCACGTTATTGATAGCAAGGGGATTCATGTTGATCCTGACAAGATTGAGTCAATTAGGGAGTGGACTGCTCCTACGACACCGACTGAAATTCGCCAATTCTTAGGACTCGCCGGATACTACCGAAGGTTCATCGAGGGATTCTCGAAGATCGCGAAACCATTGACGAAGTTGACTCAAAATAAGGTGAAATACGAATGGGGAGATAAGGAGGAATTAACATTCCAAAAGTTGAAACAAATGTTGTGTAGTGCGCCTATTCTATCGTTACCAGAAGGATCAGAAGACTTTGTGGTCTACTGTGATGCATCAGCAAAAGGATTAGGAGCTGTGTTGATGCAAAGGAAGAAAGTAATCGCCTACGCGTCGCGACAACTGAAAACACATGAGAAAAACTATATTACGCACGACTTGGAGCTAGGAGCGGTAGTATTTGCCTTGAAACTGTGGAGACACTACTTGTATGGAACCAAGTGTGTCGTCTATACCGATCACAAGAGTTTACAACATATTCTTGATCAAAAGGAACTGAACATGAGACAACGTCGATGGATCGAGTTGCTCAGCGATTATGATTGTGAAATCCGCTACCACCCTGGGAAGGCCAACGTAGTGGCGGATGCGCTAAGTAGAAAGGAACAACTGATGACACGTAGAGTTAGATCGTTAGCTATGGTTATCAATCCGAACTTACCTATGCAAATTCGTGAAGCACAAACCGAAGCTCTTAAGCCTGAACATGTTGAAGCTGAGAAATTAGGGGGAATGGTTACAAAGAAGTTGGAGACTAGCACTAATGGAACGCTATCTCTGAATGGTAGAAGTTGGTTACCACGGTTTGGAGGACTAAGGTACGTGATTATGCACGAGTCGCATAAATCTAAGTATTCGATTCACCCAGGATCTGACAAAATTTATCAGGATATGAAGAAGCTATATTGGTGGCCAAACATGAAAGCTGAAATTGCTACGTATGTAGGGAAGTGTCTAACTTGCGCTAGAGTGAAAACAGAACACCAAAAACCATCTGGATTGTTGGTTCAACCTATAATTCCTATGTGGAAATGGGAAAACATAACCATGGATTTCATAACTAAGCTACCTAAAACAACCAACGGATACGACACAATTTGGGTAATTGTGGATCGACTTACGAAATCTGCACACTTTTTGGCTATGAAGGAAGATGATTCAATGGATAAGCTTACGAGACTTTATCTGAAGGAAGTAGTCGCAAAACATGGGATACCGATCTCGATAATTTCTGATAGAGATGGTAGATTTACTTCGGAATTCTGGAAATCACTTCAGAAAGCGTTGGGTATGCAATTGGACATGAGTACTGCTTATCACCCGCAGACTGACGGACAGAGTGAGAGAACTATTCAAACACTGGAGGACATGTTGCTTGCTTGTGTGCTTGACTTCGGGAAGCAATGGGACAGACATTTGCCTCTAGTGGAATTCTCTTACAACAATAGTTATCATACCGGTATTAAGGCTGCACCGTTTGAAGCGTTGTATGGTCGTAAATGTCGCTCGCCTGTGTGTTGGAGTGAGGTTGGGGATAGTGAACTCACTGTCCCTGAACTCATCCGTGAAACGACTGAGAATATTGTTCAAGTCAAGAGCCGAATTCAAGCAGCCCGTGATCGTCAGAAGAGTTACGCCGACGTTCGACGTAAGCCTCTCGAATTTCAAGTGGGAGACAAAGTGATGCTAATAGTATCGCCTTGGAAAGGTGTGGTACGTTTTGGCAAGCAAGGAAAGGTGAACCCCCGTTATATTGGACCTTTCAAAATTCTGGCAAAAGTTGGAACTGTAGCCTATCGTCTCGAATTACCGCAAGCGTTGAGCCGCGTGCATAACACTTTTCATGTGTCGAACTTGAAGAAGTGCCTATCTGATGAGACACTCGTTATACCGTTGGAGGAACTCGGAATCGATGACAAGATGCAATTTGTCGAAGAACCTGTTGAAATCATGGACCGTGAGGTCAAACGATTGAAACAGAGTCGTATTACTATCATCAAGGTGAGGTGGAATTCTAAACGTGGACCTGAATTCACTTGAGAGCGTGAGGATCAATTTCGCCAGAAATATCCGCAACTCTTTGACAACTCTAGAAACCGTGACACTCCTAAGCTTTGAGGACAAAGCTTCCCTATCAAGGGGATGATGTAACACCTGGTAATTTTCCCTACTTTGTAAAATGACTATTTTACCCTTTGACTTTTTATTTAGTCAACTATGTGATTTAACTGTGTTGGAACCGGGAAGTTATCCCGCGTTTTCTGAAAAACTGTTTGCTGACGAGTAATGGCCTGACTCTGTGCTCAATCATTATTCTGAACATTTTCTGTGAACCTGACCAAAGTGCTGAGACGGTCAATGAATTGACGATAATCCATGAGATTATTCGTTATCTGTGAATTATGTGCTTAACTGTTTAGTTTTTAACAGCGTGATCGTATTTTCTTGAGCAGCGTATTTAAATATGTCTGTATATGTTTATATGCCTGTATTTTAGTATTTTTGCTATTTATAGTAATAAATCGTATTTACTGTTAATATTTAATTAACGTATCGCGTTTTCGTATTTTACGTCGTTTTTACGTTTAACCGTCGTTAGCGTGCATAAAATACTTTACCAATTATAAAATATCAGTTTTCGTCGAAAAATCGTAAATTTAATATATTTCGTCAAATTTTTAAGTTTTACGTATTTTTAAACTTAACTATATACTTTTTGATATTTACCTAAAACTAACTAACCTTTTAACTAGTTACCATAGTAAAAATTTTGAATAATTTACCCCATATGGGACCCCCCATAACCGGCCATATACCACCACCATGTGCATGATGCACCAAAATTTCACTCTTTGCCATTTTAAGCTTCGGCTTACACATCTTACAACATTTAACTTATTAAGCAAAATCACCTCAAATAATTCACATTATTCACTCTTCATTTCACTTCAAAAAAAAACACACATCTCTCTCTTTCTCTCTCAAAACTCACGGCACACACACACATACATTTTCCACCATTGTTGATTTCTTAAAGTTTCATTTTAACAAGAATTAATACAAAATAAATACACCCTAGAGTTTGTACAAGCATAAAGAAGAATGGTTATTCTTGGTTTGTTGATTTGAGTAGTTTTTGGGTTGAAGTTGTAGAAGTAGAGTTCTTGTTGATTATTAGTGGGTTAGAGCGTAGATCGGGTCGTTGTGATTACTTAGAGTCGTTACTCAAGGTTACTTCTTAAACCTTTTTCATCTTTTCATTCTCCATGCATAATCTTTGTAGATCTATGCATGCATGTTACTCATCAAGTATTTTCTTGAAATAAAATTATAAAAACTATTTTTGGACATGAAATATTTTAAGATCTATGGAAGTTATGTGTGGATCTATTAGATCCATACATGAAAATGGTTTAATTGAAAGACTTGTGAAAAATATAAGTATGTATATTTTAGATTTGTGAACTTGAAGAAAAATCTTTGATTTTGTTGGTGTTTATGAATAATTGGAGGGAACTAGTAGTGTTACAACTAGTGGTTACGCTTGACACTGGTCGAAAATGAGTTTTTACGAAAAACGTACAATCTGTCCGATTTTTATAAGAGGCGTAGAGGGTCGTAAAAATTGTTTTGACACTAGTTTACTATGATATTATGAAAATATAAGTTAATACCTTCGTTTCGATATATATGGGCTAAAAACGGAGCTAAAATGAGTAAGATATGGTCGTTTAAATTTCGTTGTCGGAAAACTTAATTTTTGTGAAAAACACTATAAGTGGTTGCTGTCTAGATTTTTAAAGTGGTCGAAACGACGTTTTCGAGTCAAACGGAGATGTTTTAAGTGTCGAAATAGTTACTAAAAGTTGTATATGAATGTTGGACTTGTTTTGTAAAAGGGTAATTGCGCTAAATGTGAATACTTGTTGTACCGTTAAAAGTTTGAACGTTGAAAGTGGAAATTGATACTATTGCGGAAAATGACTTGTTGAAATATTGGCGATTGAGAAATTGTTGAAAATAGGGGTTTTAGGACGAGATTTGAGTACTTACTAAAAATGGCAAATTTTTATGTGACGCCGAAAGGCTGCCGAATTTTCGTTAGAAATCGTGTAGGAAAATTTGTTAAGATAAATTTTGGTAAATTAAAATTTACGCCGAAAGGCTATCGGAATTTCGTCGAGTCAAAAATAAATATTTTTGCCTAAGTATATATATACTATAATGTTTATAACGATATAACATTTACAAGTCACGATTTTAACAACAAAATATATATATGATTGATGAGTAACGTACATGACGAACTATTGTGACTTATTTGCTAGCGCCTAAACTATAGTATTATATTTAGGTTGTTGCTAGAGTTGCTCGCTACTATTTGGTCATACTTGTGCGGTTTGAATCGTTGCTTGAGGTGAGTTTATAGATTCCCTATTAAATTGCTTTCTATGTTTAATGTTTTGGGATGTGATAAATGCTTTGATGCTTGCTTCTGGACGCAAGTAAAACTTGATTTCTGTGAATGCTTTGTGAACACTATTTATGAGATAGCTTAAATTGCTTTAGCCATAGTCCCCACTATCGTGAATCGTTAGTTACTCTGCTGGAGTAAGCTCTTATGTTACGGATAGATCTATTGAGGGTTGACAACCTCCACTCGGGCATTCTGACGCCGGACGAGTGTGTACCATTTGTATGAACGGAGTCATCTTGGCTAGGTACTCCATTGGGGCAAAAAATTATGTATGCAATCTATTGTATGCACTGGATCACTAGTTTCGATGTCACGAGCTTAGCTATCATAAATATTGTGAACACCCAACTTATCCTACACTTGGCAATATATCTCCTATAGTTGCACGTGTACATGAAATGAAATCTGAAATTGAACTGCTATGAATTTTTACTTGAAACCTATATTCTCACCAACTTTATGTTGACCCAATTTAGCATTTATCTCAGGTAATTGATGATGATTTGTATCTGCTGTGTGAAGTACTTGGAGTCCGCATGCATTTCTTGGCTATCTTCGGACATTTAATTACTTATGCTTTTGAACTATTATCTCGTTGATGTTTAAAACTTTTACATTTCGCTGCACTACCTTTTGAAACAGAGACCTTTTGTACTGTGATGCTTTTAATTTAAATTCAACGAGGTATTTTTATAAAACGTCTCATTTAGAGTCGTTCTCTTGTACCTTGAACTATTATACAATGACGTAACAGCCCCCGAGCTTCACCGCTTCCGCATATCACATTTTGGTGTGTTACACAGTTTATGTATTGTTGTGTTGTATTTGGATTATCTAGATGTTGTTAGGTAGTATTGTGATGGATTATTATTATTGTTGTTGTTTAGGATGGTAAGGGTAAGTGACATTAGTGACAAGATTTTGTTGTGATTTTCTCGGATTTATGGATGAAATCTACTATTACCCTTTAGTATTTTGATGTGTTTTTGTTATTCTCTCTTTTGTAAGATGATTGTGGAATTTAGGTAGTATTGTGTTGTTGGCGTATGTAGTATTCATGATATATCTTGATGAAAAGATCCTATTCTTTCTATCTCGATGTGTATACTTATCAAGTTTCTTTCTACTGTTATCGCATAGAAAGAGTTGAGTGAGATATGTTTCTGTCATTAGCAGGGATTCCTGTGTGACTGAGTATCTTGAAATATGTCTCAAAAGGTTTCCAACCATTAGGGTAGATTATATGATTATGGGAATAGTTGTTAGATTGTTTGAAGCTAATAGTGCTGAGAGGAGACGAGATGCTGCTGAGACTGAAGATGCTGCTAAGAATGAAGATGCTGTTGTTCTAGTTAGGAGATGCTGCTGCTATTCTGCAAGATTTTAAAAGGATGTCTGTGTGTTAGATTCCTAGGAATGAGAAGAGATGCGGTGAAGAGTGTCGTACGGATATTAATGGTAATTGGAAATGTGCAACTATATGGATAAGTTCGAGTAACTGATGGATGTTTGATATATCGACAGTCATTCGGTAATGTTCAACTAGACGAAAAGAGATAGTAATTCAAAGATTGATCCTTATTCAAAATTAAGTGTGGCAGAAAATGGTAAAGCAACGGTATTGTTGCGAATGACAATAAGGAATTGGAATTTATTTCCTTTAATAGAGGCTAAACTTGGATTTTAATAGTCTAAGATAAGAAGAGATGGTATTCAAGCAGTTACTATAAATAGGGTAAACAGGAGGAAGTATGATGTGTAGATCACATATATTTTATACCACTTAAGTAATTATCTATTTAATTGAAGTAGGTACGGACTAGCTGGAGGTCGAGCTGCTAAAGGAATAACAAGGAATATAGTATAGGAATTGGTATTTCTGTGGTAGTGAAATGTTTTCATTTCGGTAAAGGAGATTGAATAAAGGAATTATTCAGATAATGGAAAATCAATATGAAGGGAATGTTGCTGCTATTACAGCTTATATTTTGGAAAATCTGATAAGATTGAGATATAGATGTAGTAATTTGTACATTCTTATCTGGTAATCATTGAGTTAGGATTCCAATGGAAATCTAAAGATGTTATTGATGGTGTATTTAAATTTTGAAGGTGTTATTGAGGATATATTGAGATTTGAAGATGTTAGATTTTAGTTGACCTGAGGACGAGAAATCAACAAGAATTTGCGATTGGTTGAAATGAGAAATTCACCGACGGAAGAATAATTATATATATATATATATATATATATATATATATATATATATATATATATATATATATATATATATATATATATATATATATATATATATATATATATATATATATATATATATATATATATATATATATATATATATATATATATATATATATATATATATTAAGGAAATATTTCTGAGCTTATGGAATTAAGAAGTATAGCGCAATTAACTGAACTAGAGTTGTGAGAAAGTTAACCAGAATAAGGATGAATATCATAGGATATGATAAATAAAGGTTGAAAGAATTAAATTGGAATGTTGTTGAGTATTGAGTACTGATTTCAGAAAGTAATTGGTGGAATTTCTATTTGAAGATTTCATTGGTCAATGAGGAGAAGGTATGTAGGAGGAAACTATAACAGGTCGAATTTTCTGTGCGCTTTACCGGTAGTAGTCAAAAGGAAATGAGAAGATGAGTTAGTACTTAAGGGTACTATGTGATTGTTCTGCGAAATCGTAGAGTTCATTGTCGTCTTGGGAAAAAGGAAGCTTTGTGTTAGCTTAGTGATAGGAGTTATGCAATCTGATTGTATATTTTGTTATATGGTATTATCAGGAAATTGACGATGGTAATATGATTGATTGTAAGGATTGGCGGATGAGACAATAAGGATAATCTGATTTGACTGGAAGGGAAAGTCATCAGAGAAGTGATAATGTAAGTAAGTAAAGAAGCTGGGTGTTTTGTGAATAAGATGATGGATGTGAGATTGAACAAACTGAGCACCAGAAATCGGTATCCATTACTGATTGTGACTGTTTAGTGTGATGAGTAGATGATTGAAGGAAAGAAAAGTATTCCCTAACAATTGGAAAATTGTTATTTAAAAGGAATGGTATGTAAAATTCTTTGGATAAGAATTTTAGTTGGAGTAATATAGATGTTTTAGAATGTGCGATCTATGGCTGAAGTGATCGTGAAAATCTGACTAGATTGAGACGATTGAGGCTTTGTCGATACCGACGAAACCGACTGAAGCTTGTCAATTCCTTTGTGTAAGCTGTGTATTATCGGAGGTTTATCAGGAGGTTTTCACTGATTGTTGAACCAAGGATAAAGCTGACAAAGAAGAACTGGATGCATGAATGGATAGGATGCATCTACGTTGTAGCTTTAATGGAAAATATGTCTAGGTTTTAGTTTTGAGATCTGATTTTGTAGTGGAGGAAGTTGTTTATGAACACTGAGGATAGATTGAAGTTCTGTCCTGTATAGTTAGCATTGGAGGAATCTGAAGGAATTATAGAGCTGCGATGCTAATATTTGGATAATATCAAGTGGAAAGGAAAGTAATAGTAGTGTGTTGACTTGAATAAAGAAGTATAACGGGGTTTATATGATCATGAGATTTGACATTGTGGTATTTGTTTTGGGATTGTAAAGTATTACTTGTATGGAATCAAGTATGAAGAAAATAAGAATAAGAAGGACTTGTTTATAAATTCCATTCAGGGATTTTAAAAGGAAGGAGTTAAGGATTACCTAATGATGACTGAGAAATAATAATCGGTAAATTTTAGATGGGATATGTTATAGTTCTGTATTACGAAATATGTTTCAGATTATGAAGGATGAGTGTGGATACTTTCACTATTAACTAGTGAGTATTTAGTAAGGATGAGAAGGAAAAAGGGTTTATAAGATTTCTGAAGTAATTGAGAATTGACTCTTGAGTTTTGAGATATTTGGAATATTGGTAACAACCAGCAAAATGGATGGAACGGAAAAAACCTTAAAATTGAATTGATAAACTAATGGAAAAGGAATGCCAAAGAAAGAAGATCAACAGATGGTTGGAAATTTTGAAATAGACTGGTAATAGAAATGAGAGAGTTGAGATGTATGTTTTTGTGGGACAAAAACGGTTTCGTGATTATCTAACTTTTCACCTATTAGATCAGAGAGTGTGTTAAGAATGCAAGGACCAGTGGTAAATGAATTGTTCAGATCAAAAAGAGAATTTAATTATTCTTAGAATGTTGAGAGTGTCGCATGTAGTATTGAAGGAATTTCACAAGTTAAAGTATTAATACAGTATGGTTGGAATAAGATGTATTACGAAATCAGACTACAAGTTATAGAACTTGGGGTAAATAAAATGTATTACGATATCAGGAAGTGATCTGACCATTATACATTTCAGATTTGAATATATGAGACTAATGGAGTTATTTAAACAGTTTATGATACGGGGAAGATGTAATAATATACTATGGAAGGTACAGTAATTCAGTGAACTAGCAAGCACTACACTTGGGACATAGATATTGTTAGAACGAATGAAAGTGGAAAATGAGTATATTAAGTATATAAGTGACTGGTTAGAATTATGGATAATCTCATTGTATGTAGTTTGAGTGTAACATCGGGACATAGAGGCAGAGTAATTTTTGAATACTGGAAATCTCTGTGATAAAGTATGAGTATTGATTAAGGTTTGAACATATTATATGTAACCCAGAGATTGAGATTGACTTTTGGATATTAGAGATTTTTACAGAAAGTGTGAAGAATTGAGTTAAGAAGGAATATTGCATATTTTCGGAAAGCAATGGACAGAGTGAAAGGATGATTTGAATAATGGCAATTGAAACCTGGGATAATGATATCTTAATATTCCACTACGAGGACTAATGGAACCTAGTGAAGATGGAATCTTTATGCAATAATAATCGTTATATTAGTAGTTAAGAGGTGTAATTTTAGAATTTACCTAGTCGTGGGTCAAGTTGTCAGAGTATTGGGACAGGAATGAAACTGAGAAAGTGATGCAGAAAGAGTATGAATGATGAAGGAATATTAGCATAATAGAAGATGAAATTGAAAGTTGAAGTGTAATAATAGTTGTGGATATGGTGATATCATAAGAATTGAGTTGGACTGGTGTGAAAGACGTGAGTATCTCTTGAGAATAAGAGGCCACGTTGACTCTAGAAGTGAGGAAATGCGAGTGTGAGGCGGGTTGAGCGCCGGGACGTCGCTCTCTTTTAGGAGGGTAGGATGTAACAACCCAAACCGTGGTCATTATTTAATTATATTTTTATGTATATTTTTGAAATTTTTGATGAGGTTGATTATCATGACGATTGGTGATTTGATTTGGATGATGTTGAAAATTTTATTTTTACGTTTTGACGAGTTGCGAGGATTATTAGTAATGACGATATCAACGGATGCCCGAGAAATTTTACGTTTTATTTTAAACATGTCGATGTTTAATATTTTGACGTTTTTATTTTAATGTCGTATTAAGTCGTGCCGGGACTATATAATATCATATTTTGTGTGCGTTTTAAGTTTTGAGAAGTATTTTTATGAAACCCGAGACCCGTAAATATTTTCAAAAGTGACTAATAGTCATTTCCCGTTTTTAACAAAGTATTTGCATTTTGGTCCAAAAGAATCACAATTGGCAAACCCTAAACTTTTTTCATATAAATTGAAAAATAAAACACACAAACACATAACAAACACCACCACCCACCAAAATCTCTCTCTTTCTCCCTCCCTCTCTTTATCCGTCCACCCCAAGCAACACCAACACCCCAAAAATTTGATTTTTAGCTTGAATCTATTAAAACCAATTGAAGACCCATTCCTAATTCTTGATTCTCTACACATTGGTATAAAAATTTCTTACATGCATGAACATTTTTGAAAAACCAATTTTTGGATGAAAATCATATGTTTTGATCTTAAATTCTTGTTGTATGTAGGTGTTTATGTGTTTATATATCATTTTTGATGATTGCATGTTGAAGATTTTTAGTTGGGTTTTTATGATTTGATCATCTAGGATGATTTTGAGTGTTATGATTGAAAGTAGTAATAGTGGGATGATTATAGTGGTAAAAATGGTATTAAAATATGGTGAAAAATTAATTTTGAATGATTTTTAAATATATATTTTTAAACAGATTAATAATCTTAATTTTTTTGAAAATATGAGCTTGAGTTTGAGATGAACTAACTAGATATTGTTGTAGAGGATGCTTTTAGCTTCGTTTTGGTATAAGGTAGGGCTTCTAGCTCCAAACGAGCGAAAAGTTACGTTAGTTTGAATATTCGTGTACCGGGAGACGAGTATCGTCACAATATATAATTGTTGTCGATATTTGGATCTAATCTCGGGGACTATAAAATAGATTTTGAAATGTGTCAAGTACTGATTTTGAATGATAAGTATGAGGATGTTGAGTTATTTTCAAAGTTGAGTCGGTTTTGTAAACGGAGAAAAATAAATGTGTTAAAAGACTATATGAATTGTTGACGTAAAACTGTCCGGTTTTTGTAGTTCAAAGATGTGTCGGGCAGGGAACTTTAAATGTAAAATCTTTTGATAAGCTTTTAACAGGTCTTTATATATATAGTAAGTGATATCTCTGATTAGTATCATAAAAATTTGACGTGTTTAAGTGGGGTAAATGAGGTTGTACATTTGGTGTGTACCGGCAGATTTTTATTGAATGAATTAACTAATAGAATAAACATATAGAATGGAGTAAAAGGTCACTTGTATTGTTTTCATTTTGGATTGGTTGTGATTTTATGATTTTGAGTTTGATATTACTAATTATGGATTTTACTCGAGTTTATTATTAATGAACGCGCCTTATTTGATATGTTGCGGTTTTTGTGTTTATCGGGCATCAACTATTGTCGAAGATCCTCTTACTACTGCTATTACTCCAGGTGAGTCTATAGCCTCGCTTTTGTTATTGTTTTGAATGATTTTAAAACCCGCGAGGGGGATACATGCTATTTGAAAGTAAAATGAACATAAGTCATGATTGATTGTTTGGACCCGAATGTTGCCTTTGTTGCCTTTGTGGTTTTGAATTGTATAAGTACCTAAATTGAAAAAGTCCCTAAATTCATGAGCCGTTAACTATCTTCTGACTTGATGTTGTGAGTTGGGAATAGCCGCTTATTCTAATAATAGTACTATTGGGCTGACGACCCTATCTGAGACTAGAGCTTTATGCTGAGTAACCTCTGGGAAGGATAATTTTACGAGAATGAGAATTGGTATTCTTTCAATTGATACCCTAGTAGGGGCACTGGAATTCATCTAGTCATGCCGGCATTAGGCGTGGGTGACTAAGTTAAGGGGTCGGTGTCGTGAGCTTAATACAATTCAATAACTATTGCTATATGCCAAATTGCCAGAATAATAGATTGTATGATCAACAATTCTATTAAATGATCTTGATTGATTTTTCTCTTGTGTTCAAATATTGATTTGGAAAACCTATAGACTCACTTAACCGTTGTGTTGATGATTTTAAGCATGTATTTCAGGTATTCGAAGTGGATTGCTGTTGGAGCTTGCTGGAGAAGGATTGCGGGATTGCTTTTGTAGTAATTTGGTCTAAAACAGATTTCTTTCCCTATTGTCATAAACATACAGTAAATGGCCAAATATTTTGGTAAAAGGTTTTTTGTTTTGATTAAGATCCTAGGGGAACCTGTACGCTACTCTGATATATTTTAAACTGATTTTACTTGGGATTGAAGGTTTTAGACATTGATTTAAATTATTTCCATATGTATTCCTAAATATACTGTTTTTGGGTCGTTTAAAGAGTTTGTGAAACGAAGTTTGTAGGTAACACTTAATTGTGTATTTCCGTTGCGCAATGTAAATTGGGGGTGTTAGACTGCTTGTGCTCCATTGCACACTTGTAGATATTGTTCCCCATAGGATAGCTTCCTTTCAAACTTAAATCCCTGCAACGTATTGCAAATGTTAATACCGCATCCCTTATCATATACCCAGGAATTTAACTTGTATGTCAAATTGAATAATTCAATCATGATTAAGTTACCAGAAGCTGCAACGCTTTGCTCAGACTTCTTCTTTATTTCTCGCAACTCATCGAGGTAAGGAGGGCAGTTCCTCTTCCAGTAACCACTAGCTTTGCAATGGTGACAAGTCTCATCCTTCTGAGATTGATTCTTCTTAGCAAAGTTCTGTTTAGGCTTTTGATAATTTGCAACTTGCTTGCCTTTATCACCTTTGCCTTTGCCATTCATCTTTTTGTTTGCTTGTGGTTTTGGCTTAGTCACTCTACCCTTTTGTATGTTAAGTACTTGAGGAGTAGAGGTAGACGCCTTGTCCTTTAACCCTTTTTCATATTCAATGAGTGTTAGCCCTATATTTTATATAGTCTAACAAGAATGTAATAGGTCATCTTAGTCGTTAAAGGTCTTGTATTGTAATAGGTTAGTCGGGAAAACCGGGCTTGGACTTTAAGCTAATATTGTATAAGTTTGGGGCGTAAGCCTAAAACAAAGCCAAGCCCGGCCCAAGGATTCTAAACCCACGGCCCATATGCTAAGGGTATATATACCCTCTTCCATGTGTGGAAGAGGGTGTTGGTTACCATTTTATTTTTCTCTCTAAAAGTGTTTAACCTTCCAAATTCTCTCTTGTTTCTCTCTCTACTTTCTTCTCTTTCTCTCTCTAAATATCTCTTCTAAATCTTGTGTTATGGATTGAATGGGATTAACATTTGGTATCAGAGCCTATAGTGGATAGGTGATTGAAGATTCGTGGTGGTGTTCTTGTTGATTTTCGTCCATTTTTTTGATCTCTAAACACACGAACCAATTTTTTTTGTTTTTTTATGGTTTGATCTTGATACAAGTCTTCTACATAGTTGTGGTAGAGATTTGGTATTGTTTCTTTGGCTAAAAACACAAAATTTTTGGGTGTTTGGATCATTTTTTGGCTCAAAATCACGTATTGGGTGTGTGCTGTCCGAGAAATGTGCAAAAATTGTCCTTCCATCGCAAAGTGTACTGCCATCGCAAAAGGGTTCTGATATTGCGATTTGATTGCGATCTGATATTGCGATCCAATTGCGATCCATTTTTGCGATCTGATATTGCGATCCATATTGCGATCTGATATTGCGATCCATATTGCGATCTGATATTGCGATCCATATTGCGATCTGAGTTGTGTTATTGCGATCAAGACATTGCGATCAAAGGGATATTACGATTGGATATGCGATCGGGGCATTGCGATCGATTGGTATTGCGACAGAGGACATATTGCGATTGGGTGACATTCTGATGGGTATTGCGATGGGTGACATTCCGATGGACAAATAAATTTTGTTTGAGCAATTTTTAGACTTAGCCACTATCTAGACTAGTTTCGGAACTTAGTTTACACGAAGATTGAGCAAATTTTTTCCCTACTAGTTTTTGGCTATTTCTAACTCAATTTCAAAATTTGGCGATACAAAATTTTTCGACTTACCATTTTGTCGGACTGAGAAATTTTTAAGTTTTCGAAATTTTAACCACACCTCATCACAACAAATCCACTAAGATCTGCAATTCATTCACAAGTATTCACCATGTCTAACAATAACATCAACATTGCAACTGCTAATCAAATTCGTTTGGAACAAGGTGGCAACGGTAATCCACCTGTGCTCACTGCCGGTTGCTACGTTCAATGGAGATCTCGTTTTCTCAGATTTCTCGACGGAAAAGAAAACCGAACTGCTCTTCATCACTGCCTTGAGAATCCACCTCCAGTTTTTGAATTCAGACCAATTACCACACAGGCAGAGGATGGTACTTCATCAACTATACGAGCTATGGAGGATTTTGACACATGTTCTGCTGAGAAAAAGAAACTCCTCCAAGCTGAAGCTGATGCTGTAAACTTCATACTCACTGGAATTGATAACGATATCTATTCCACAGTTGATGCATGTCCTAATGCTATGGAAATGTGGAATGCAATTCATCGATTGAAGCAAGGTGAGTCGATCAATGTTCAAGATCTCGAGACTAATCTACTTTGGGAGTTTGGAAAATTCACATCTGAAGATGGTGAATCCATTGACTCATATTACTCGAGATTCTACAAAATGATGAATGAGCTTGTCAGAAATCAGTGCACCATCTCCAATCATCATGCCAATGTTCAGTTTCTACTTCAACTCAAACCGGAATGGCAAAGGTTTATGACCTTGGTTAAACAAAGGGAAGATATCAAGACCATCTCCTATCACAAACTTTATGATATCTTAAAACAACATCAGAATGAAGTGAATGAACTAAGGGCTGAAAAGGCAGAACGGTCTGCAAATTCTATTGCTTTTGTGGCTGCTACTTCAACAAAACCCGTTCCCCGTCAACAACCACCTACTCATTCCTCAAAGTCATCAAGCTCATCCACCAAACCTCTAGCTGCTGCTAAACACAAAGCAAAAGCAATTGTCCCCACTCCACCTCCAAAGTATGACACCGAGTCAGATGGAGACAGTGATGATGAACAAACTTCAAGGGACAAGAAGATTGAAAAACTCATGTCTTTACTCACCACGACCTATAAGAAGATCTACAAACCTACCAACAACAACCTCAGATCATCATCCAATGCTAGATATAAGGAAGTTGATCATGCACCAAGGTATGATCGTGATGCTAGGTATGATAATCAGAGGATGCTGAATCAAGTTGTGGCTAGAAATACTGTAGGCACTCCGGTTGTTCGCAAGACTGGGATTCAATGCTTCAACTGCAAGGGATTTGGGCACATGGCTAGGGAATGCAAGAAGCCAAAACGGGTTAAGGACTCAGGGTATCACAAGGAAAAGATGCTGTTGTGTAAGAAAGAAGAAGCAGGAATTCCACTCACAGCAGATGAAGTTGACTGGCGTGATGACACTGATGATGAAGCCGATGATCAAGAGTTAGAGGCACATTATGTGTACATGGCAAAGATTCAAGAAGTGATCCCAGAGACTGATGATACTTCTGGACCCATCTATGATTCTGAGCCACTTGAAAAGGTACCATCACATGATAACTATAATGTGTTTGCTAATGAACGACGGCATCCTGAGCAACCCGAAAGCATCAATGACACATATGTAATGGACACGGAGGATAGCAATATCTCTACAGATTCACAACATATGTGTAATGATGACGGAAAAGCTGTTCAGGATACTGACTCGGATGAGGATCGTGATTTGCTTGCGTCTATTATTGATTCTTTAAAACATGAAATTGAGGAAAACAAAGAGGCTAATAAACGTTTGAAGCAAGCAAACACATCCTTAGCCGAGGAGATAGACAGGCTTAAAGAGTGTGATTATGTAAAAGAAGCTGATCGACGGGTTGCAATAGCTAATGGTTTGGTATATGAACGTAAGGTGCTAAACGAACAATATTGTTCTGAAGTAACACACGAAATTCATATGTCAAAACAGAAGATATCGGAACTTGAAGAACAACTGCTGCTACATAAACTCCAAATTACTGAATTAGAGTCGGTTAACAAAGAACAAACTGAGCTTTATAAAACTCGTGAAGAAAAGGATATTGAAAAAATTCTTGCTTTGGAAAAGAGAGTCGACACGTTAAACAACATTGTTTACAAAACGGGTCAGTCTATTCAAACTATGAATATGCTCAATAGAAATATGAAAACGAGTTTTGTCAAGCCTAAATATCTCAAGAAAGCTCAAAGTACCAAGCTTGCTCTTTATGATATCGGTTGTTATGTTGATAATCTTGCTCTTATGCTTTCCCCTGACTGCGACGAAATTATTCGTCAACAAGAAGAAAGTCGATCAAACTTAAGTGACTTAATAAACCTTTTTGATTCTGATAATTATATTAAGTTTGTTCCTCAAAAAGAACTTTCCAAAGAACAAAAAATGTACAATAGTGTTCCACCACCAAGTGATGAACCCCAAAAGAAAGTCTCTTTAAAAAGGAGTTTCAAAAAGCAATCAATTTTGTTAGAAAAACTAATTTTGGATGAAAAACGTAAATGGGATGAGAAAAGTAAAAGTGTTCAGCAATTTGAGTTTATAAAACAAGGGGTTTTAAATTTGTACAAAGGTGTCGTCGACTATGAAAAAGTTTCTAGGGATACCATTTGGAATATTAAACCTAACCCACAAGTAGAAGTCGTCATTCAACAATGTATTGTTCCAACCATTGATGATCTTTCAAAAAATGTGGAAATGTTTTATATAGCTCTCACTGAGGAAATGTTAACTGATTTAAGTTATGTTAAATCTCTTGAAGATGAAGTTGATTTTCTTCAAACTAAATTAAAGACACAAGAACACCAACTTTCTAACGAAATTGATCGACTTTCTAAGGAATACTTTTATGCTGACCATATGAATGCTATACTTGGTGTGTATACCGATCTGGATCAATATTGTCATGTAGCATGTCTAGTGTCAGAATCGGACGCGAAATGTCGCAATCTTGAAGTAGAGCTTTCGAAACAAATTCAGTCATATAACAAACTTTCGAAAAGTTTTTCTCAACTTGAGAAACACTCCATTTCTCTTGAACTTGCTTTACAAAAAGGTGAAAAATCTCATAATCATAAAAAGTGTCAAGAAATGTCAGCTTCTTCGTTTCGTCTACTAAATGAAAAAGATTTCGAAATAAATGATTTGAAAGCTCAGCTAAAAGAAAGGGACATAGCCATTAGTGAGTTACAGAAACTCATTGAGAAAATGAAAGGAAAGTCTGTTTTGGGTAAACCATCCGCCGTTCGTCAACCGAATGCGGTTAAATGCCCTAAATCATCTATTTTGGGACAATCCCCACAGACTTTGCCTAAGATAGGAAATGATAAGAGCACAAATGTGATAGCACCTGGAATGTATAAGATGAACACTAGGCCCACTCAAACTAGAACATCGCGGTTACCTCAGAATATTAAGAAAACTAATCAACGTGTGTCTTCTTCTACAGGAGTAATCCCCACTACTAGCATTAGCGGACCACAACTTAAGAGCAATAGAATGCAAGATAAGGTCATGCCTAACAATAGTCAAGGAAAGAAGTTGGAAGTAGAAGACCACCGTAGGAATTTTAAGTTTTCTAAGAATAAAATGTCTGTAACTGCATGTAATGACAGTTTAAATGCTAAGACCTCGAATGTTGAATTTGTTTGTGTTAAATGTGGAAAATGTGTTCGTACTTTCAATCATGATGCTTGTGCTCTTAATCATAATGGTGTGAATACTAGAACTAGGAAGCCTATTAGTGTGCCCACAACCCACAAGAACTTTGAACCAATCCACTGATCAACCACTTAAGAAACTAAGTGCGTTAGACTCCACTACTCTGCGTAAACAAAACAGATTAAGGAAGCTATATGAGAACATGATTAGGACATGTACACGGGGGTATTCGAGATTTACACCACCCGGATACAAATGGGTACCTAAGTTAACCACTTTAGTGATTGGGTCTAGGAATATCAGCTTGCCTATAGACTCTGCATCTAGGCCCACTACTATTTTGGAACCCGTTTCTATCAAGGGCTCCCATTTGTCAAATGCTACATTGTCTTCTAATTCTTCTGCAGCTCGTCGAAATCATCCTATTCATAATGGACTCCGGGTGCACAAAGCACATGACGGGCAATCTCAAGCTTCTCATTAACTTCGTGGAGAAGTTTCTGGGTACGGTGCGGTTTGGAAATGATCAGTTTGCACCGATACTTGGATATGGCGATTTGGTTCAAGGAAATATCACTAACAAACGGGTTTATTACGTCGAGGGACTGAATCACAATTTATTCTCGGTTGGTCAATTTTGTGATGCGGATTTGAAGTGGCTTTTCGGAAATCTACTTGCTATGTTAGAGACTACGATGGGAATGACCTTCTTACAGGTTCTCGTGGTTCTGATCTCTACACAGTAACTCATCAAGACACATCTTCAACAAATCCAATTTGCTTAATGGCTAAAGCTTCATCCTCTCAAGCATGGTTATGGCATCAACGATTGTCACATCTCAACTTTGACACCATCAACTTGCTTTCGAAAAATGATATTGTGACCGGTCTCCCAAAGTTAAAATTCGTCAAAGACCATCTTTGTTCTTCTTGTCAGTTGGGGAAAGCAAAACGGAAGTCTTTCAAATCAAAGACTACCCCAAGCTCAAAAGGACGATTGGAACTTCTACACATGGATTTATGTGGTCCCATGCGTGTAAAGAGTATTAACGGGAAAAAGTATATTCTCGTGATTGTTGATGATTATTCTAGATACACATGGACTTTCTTCTTAAGGTCCAAAGATGAAACACCAGAGGTTCTCAAAAACTTTTTCAATATGATACAACACAATCTTCAAGATCAAGTCTTAACCGTAAGAACGGATAGGGGTACTGAATTTTTGAACAAGAACCTGCAATCTTACTTTCAAGAAAAAGGCATCTCAACTCCGTACCTCAACATATTTTGTGGTATCGTTTTTCTAAAATTTTGTCAAATTTTGTCTCAAGACACACATATATTGTTAAGGGGGAGCGACCCGACTAAAAATGTTCCATGATTCATGCGTGCACACATGTTTCTCTCCCGTCGATTTTTCGGAAAATGTCATATTTTAATCAATTGGTATCTCTAATATTATATCTTTATATTAGAGATAGGAGGAGAAAATGTGATTAAAATGTAATATATCACAACATGTGATCTTAAAGACTCAAGTGCAACTCTTTCCTTCACATGCCAAACTATTTCGTATATCGATGCATGTGTGTAGGGGGAGCTTTTTGAAAATATAAAACTTTCAAGTGTTAAAAGTTTTGATTTTTATCAAACACTTTGAATTGTTTTTAATGGTTTTATGGTTACAATCTTTACCCAAAACAACCTACTATCCACGACGGAACGATGGAGTCAAAAGGTGGTTTAGGATAGGAAACTAAGTCCTATGATCCAACCAGAACCGGAGGGATCTACCCAAGGACATTCCATAGCTAGAAATAGTTGTCCTTAGGAAAGATGGAGTTGAATGAAGCTGAATGCGGACCAATTACTTAAGTTAGCACTGGAACAATCACAACAAGGTGCTAGTGATGACGTATTGGTAAGCATTGAAGGAGTTGAATATTCTATGCAACTTAGGTAGAAAGCGGGTTAACACATCTTTTGAAGACAAGTGTCATGGACCCAGTGATGCGATGCACAACCCTTTCCCAGCCATTCGAGTTTCTCTCAAAAGAAACTTGTCTCATTGTCACGGAGATCAACACGTATCTATTGACTTTCTCACCCCGAGTCAGTTAATATTGAAAAGGTGGCAGTCTGCTCCAGCCTCCGATTACCAAAATGCACTTATTGAGTCTAGAGCCAAACGAGATCAATCTATCATCTCATTCGGACACAATCGAGTCCTACGCATTATCCTTGTGATATTGCCAGAACATCTGAGTGATACGATTCACAATGAAGATGGAAATCCTGCTTGAGCGAGCATTAAACAAGCTCATGGTAGGTAACTTGTGCGATTATACACGAATCAAACTTGTGAGAACTGGAAAGCAACTAAGTTTCGATTCTTAATTGATTCAAACTTAATTCCAGGTTTCTTCGCAAAATCCGTGTGATCTTGCCAGAACATTCAGACTAACACTCTTTAGTGTTCATAGTGACGAATGGAAATCCTTCCAGTGTCAACATCAAACAACACTGCGGTAGGTAACATGCAAGATTCTTATGAATCGAGCTTGTGGCAAACTGGAAAGCAAAAATGGTGTGATTCTTATAGAATCAAACTTGTTCCAGGAATTCTGAATTGACGACTCTAATCAAACGGATAACCGTATCCTTTTTGATTCACTCTTTACGTTCGCAGTCTGCTTTGAGACGGTCGAGTAAAGAGAACTGGCTACTACCGCCGGGAAACCCTGTCAAGGAGATTCTTAATCGAATCTACCCGATCACAGGTACGGTATCTAATACCGTCTAAACGGTCTTCACCGACCGGAGGTAAAACGCTACCGAGTTAGGATGAAATGTTCAAAGCCATTTTATCCGTGTCTATATATGTTGCTGCATATCAAGAAGGTGGCGTAGCTGTGCAACCGATGTCGATTCAGAAGTCACAAGAGCACAAGATGGCGATACACAAGATACCTAAGAATGTAAGAATGTAATAGGTCATCTTAGTTACAAGGAGCACATATGAAGATCTCAAGCACTCATAGTCAAATGACAAAGGCTCAAGATAAAGATCACGAAAGCATGAAGGAACAAAGCTGCTACAAACAAGATCAAGATACAAGACCAAAGCAGGAAGATCTCCTCTACAAGAATGTATTCACTCAACCATCTTAGGCTTTTTAAGCTTTTTAAGATGACCGATACATTGGGGGAGATTGTTAGCCCTATATTTTATATAGTCGAACAAGAATGTAATAGGTCATCTTAGTCGTTAAAGGTCTTGTATTGTAATAGGTTAGTCGGGAAAACCGGGCTTGGACTTTAAGCTAATATTGTATAAGTTAGGGGCGTAAGCCTAAAACAAAGCCAAGCCCGACCCAAGGATTCTAAACCCACGGCCCATATGCCAAGGGTATATATACCCTCTTCCATGTTTGGAAGAGGGTGTTGGTTACCATTTTATTTCTCTCTGTAAAAGTGTTTAACCTTCCAAATTCTCTCTTGTTTCTCTCTCTACTTTCTTCTCTTTCTCTCTCTAAATATCTCTTCTAAATGTTGTGTTATGGATTGAATGGGATTAACAATGAGCATTGCATGTAAATCATTAACTGTCTTCCCCGTGCAATGCATATTATAGTTCCTAAAAAATCATTAAAGTCCTTGTTAAGGGATCTATTGATCAAGTTAATCGCCATATCATGGTCATAGGGTTTCCCAAGTGCAATGAGTTGTTCCATGTAACCTCTCATTTCCATATAGTGTGCACTTACAGATTTCCCAGGGGATTACTTACAGCTATACAAAGCATCTACTAAATCGTAGATGTCCATAGCTTGGGGCTTCTCAAACATAGCCTTGAGTTCTTCAAGCATGCGCATGGGAGGATAAAGCTCAAACTTCTTTTGTAGAGAAGGTGACATATTCCCAAGCAATAAGAAAACCACATTAGTGTGCTTCTTAATTTCATTGTTGTAGGTAAGCCTTTCGGCTTCAGAAGCTCCTTCAGCAAGGTCGGTCGGAATGCCCTTGGACAAGTATTCAATAGTACCCGCTACTCTCAGAACAATTCTTAGGGATCGATACCAATCATTGAAGTTTGGGCCAGTAAGTTTAGGACCTTCAAAGAAAGTTTTGAATGCGGAACTTAAAGCATTATTGACGGGTTGAGCCATTTCTACATAAATAAGTTCAAATTATTAGTACTTTCGATAAATACTTTCAAGAAAATAAAATTACCCCGGTAAATAAATTAACCATAGTATTTACCTTGAAACTAGAACCTATATTGACATAAATCTACATCAGTTGATCTGCTAGTAATGAATGTATTCAACATAGTAACTTGTCGAACAATTTATTGGCAAACAATTTCCAATTTCTAGGTATTTTAGGGACTGACATTGCCAAAAGAACTTTTTGCATTGTAAACATGTTTCATCCCCTCTGAATTCCTTAAGTTTCCAAATCTCACTGAGTAACTTAATTAATTCGTCTAATCTAAAGAAAGTAAAACTTATCATGCAAATTCTCATTCTATGAAAAGTTTTCTTTCCATCACAACATCGTCCAAAATCTCATATGACGACATTGTAACTTCAAGTGTCCGTTAATTAGATGGCATTCAACTTAAGTTTATGGGTATAATTTTTGATGTCAAAATCAATGTATGGAGAAGCATGCATACATCTCCATATCATAAGTTTAATAAAACATTTTAGGAAGCTTTTTCACGAGACTAAATTTCTACATATATTATGTCGAGGTATTGGTTAAACCAATCAAATAATTACCCACAACTATTCACAACGTTCTTTTTCTAGACCCCGACTAAAGCACAAAGTAATAACCTTATTCATTGTGTTTCAGATGTGAATTTGCGGTAAATCAACCTTAAGGTAGTATGCAAATAATAATCGTAGGTAATTCCAATTTGACGCACAGGCGAGCCGGGAATTTGGTCAGCGACAAATGGCGTAACCTCCTTCCTTAGTCGGGTACTTGACCAGCAACGCGTTATACTCACTTTATAGTTTGTCAAATTTAGTAGGCCGTTAAATTATTATTGCAATTCATCAATCAACGTAATTCTATGTAATTTAGATCTCAAAACAAATCTTAATTTTAATATGATTTAGTCCATATTATTTTTCTTAAAAAAATTTACCCTTATTTACAACATATAATAAAACGCATGAAAATAATGATGTACAAAAAAACTAAATCACAAACAAATAATAACAATTTACATGTGCAATAAATAAATCAAATAGCCGCATGCATACGATTTTATTCAATAAGTTTAAAATCTAGGGTTTTATGCTCATAAAAAGTCTTTCCTAATTCTAGATTTATCAAAACAAAATAAACACGTAGCACATTCAATTTTACGTTCCATGAAAAAACATGCATGTTCTTCATGGATCCACCCACATATCTTAACAATTAAATCTCTACGGATCGTAACAAATAATCTACATGACATAACAATGAATCATGCAATTTTAATCTAAAATCATACAACATGTAATTTAGGGTTTCTAATTTTTTTTATTTTTTTTATAAAGTGGAGAGGAAAGATCTCCAGAGATTCTTATCTCATTCCATTCCAGTGGCTCAACCAACATAAAAACAAAAACCTAATTTTTTGCAAAACCTAAAAAATGTAGTTTTAACCCAAAACAATTATTATTTAAAAAACTTTAGATTTTCGATAACTATAACATGTTAAAACAGCTCCTTGATGCCATTGAAGGTTTATATAGTTCATAACAATTATCAAAACCCTAACAAAGATCAAAGCACATATAGCGGAAGCGATTTTACAAGATCATAATAACACAATTATAATTAATCGAATTAGGGTTACATATCTTTTGCAAAGCAATTCCCACGAACAAGAACAAATTCACTGAATTAGGATTTATATCGAATCACCAAGATATAGTCTAATGTAAGACTATGTTACGTTCTTGTACACACGTATTACAACGAGTTAACCGTAATGCTAGTACCTATAAACCGAGTTTCTATTGGGAATAAAATGAGCCAAGACACTTAGATGCTGACAAGAGTTAATTGGACGCTGATAAGAAGAAATCAAGCGCTGACAGACAAGCATTGACAAGAAATATCCGAGCACTGACAAGAAGTCCAAGCACTGATAGGAAAACTTAGTCAACACGTTTATTATTTGAAGAAAAGATATACTCAATATTGTATTTTCTATATTTATCTTTTCCTAGAATAGTTGATAGGTTATCCATTGTACACGACTCCTTATGTTATAAAAGGAGGTCGTAGGGTTTATAGTTTGATAGACATTATTCAGTATTCGACTTTCATTGTACCTAAGTTCGATTTATCAATCAAGAGTGAAAGTTTGTTTTATTTGCTTTGCTTGTTCTTTATTCAAGTGTTAATTCCACATAACACTTGGATTGTTCATACAACAACAAAGTTTCTCTACGTGTTAAACTTGATTTAATCTCGTTAACACAAAGCTAACAGATCTAAGTTTGGGATCAACAAGTGGTATTAGAGCTTGTTGAGGAACTTTGATCTAGAAGAACAGTAAACCCTAAAAACACCAAAACCCTAAAACCAGAAAAGATGTCTGCTACAGAATCTTCTTCCTCATCAACCCACAACCTAAAAATCCCCATGCTTGACCCTGACAACTTTGAACAATGGAAGTTCAATTTTGAACAATACCTTCAAATTCATGATCATACTCTCTAGGAGATTATTGAATATGGAAACGAATTCGATAAAGCAGCTAAGATTGCCGCTGCTATTATAGCAAGGTCTACTACTGGTTCTACTGTTGAAGAACGTAAAGAAAGAGCTGAGGATGGAAGGGCTGTCTCAACTGTTGATATAGCCAAGAGAAGGAATAACATGAAGACCTTAAAAATTCTCAAACTCTCTATGGGTCCAAAAAATCAGCATAAGTATAGAAGCTTTGAGTCTGCCAAAGAACTTTGGGCAGCTCTTCAAGTCAACTATGGTGGTAATGATGATATTGCCCAAGAAAAGAAGAAGCAGCTTTTGCATGAGTATGCTGTGTTTAAGGCTCTTCCCAGTGAGAAGTTGAGTGAGGTAAGAAGCAGGCTTCTAGACATCACTAGCAAGTTGACCTTTATGGGAACATAGTATAATGATGCTGATACCATTACTACTTTCCTTAAAAGTCTTGGTGATGCATGTTAAATTGAAGCTAGGTCTATTATTACTACCAATTCCCATATGAGTTCTACTTTTGATGACGTCTACAATAAGGAAAAGATTGTAGAGAATGAAATCTTATTGGATCATGGAAGCAAATCTACATCTGGAAACATGGCTTTCATCTCACATAGTGAAGCTCAAAACAATAAGAGATAATCATATGTGCATCCTGTTACTGGATCACCTTATGTCAGTGGTGGATCAACCTTTGTCAGCGCCTCACATTCAGACGCTGACACATACAATGCTGACTCACCAAGGCTTAAACCTGCTGGTATTGACCTGGATACAGTATGTGCATACATTGCTGCATTGCCCAGTGGTTCCTTGATCACATATGAGGATCTTGAGCAAATCAGTGATGAGAATTAGGAAGAGATGGATATTAAATGCAACATGGCACTTGCAAGCATAAGGGCCAACATATGGAATATGAGATTTAGAAAGAAGATGACCTTCAATGCTAAAGATACTGCTGGGTTTGATAAATCCAAGGTTGAGTGTTACAACTGCCATAGGATGGGTCACTTTATAAGAGAATGCAGATCTCCAAGAAGATCTGATGCTGGAAAGCCTTCAATCCGAGTCGTCCAGGTTGAAGAGACAAAAGCTATGGTTGCCATGCAAGACATAGATGGTGTTGGATGGGACTGGAGCTTTTTGGCATAGGATATGGAAGAGAATAAGGCTTTGATTGCAGAGAAGGAAGAAGAAGAGCATGTTCACTTTGCTCTTATGGCACATTCCTCGTCTTCATCAGATAATGAGGATATGATGATGCGTACTATAGTAAAGGTTGTCGTTTAAACACTGAAAAGCTTAACAAAGAAATTTTAAAGTTAAAATCAGATGTTTTGATGAAAAATGCAAGCTAACTAATTATCAAATGGCACTTGTTCAAACTGAAAAGGCAGTTAAGGAATATAAGAAAATGGAATATGACCTAAAAGATCAAATTAATGTTTTATCTCATGATCTTAAAGTTATTATTGAACTTAGGGACACTCTGATGAGATCCAGAGAAGAAGTGCAGCTTAAGTTAGATGAGGACATTAAGGATAAAGAGAATGTAGGGCTTAAAATTAAATTTTTTGATAAAGCCAGCCAAACCCTAGAAAAATGTGTTAGTGAACAAAGAAACCCTAGGGATATGTCTAGGATTGGATTGAATGAATATGTTGCTGTTCCTCCACCTGCTGGGAATTTTTATGGTGTTCAGAGAAAGGATCTCTCTTGGACTGGTATACCAGAACTCCAAGAAGAGGAATTTATTCCTCCACCTAGAGTGCTCAATTCAGTTGAGGAATATCAACAAAAGGTGACTGACCTTGAGAAGTGGAAAACAGACAACCCTTTTCTCTTTGTTAAGGGTAGAATGCTTAATGAGAGTCCACTTGAGCCTACACCCATAAATGTGACCAACCCTACCACTTGTAAACCTATTGACCTTGGCTCATCTGTTAATAGAAAACCTAGTGTTAAATATGCTGAAATCTATAGAAAACCTAGGTCACCTCAAAGCCAAGCTAGTGTTAATGGGACAAGGTTCTTTCAATCTAGACCTAAAGTTATGTCTATAAAAGCTTGTTATACATGTGGAAGTTTTTCTCATTTGGCCTATAAATGTGTCAGTGCCTCAAAAGTCAATGCTGACAATAGGTCAACTATGGTCAAACCCAGACCTTATGTCCAACCAAGTCCACAAGTTACTAGACCAGTTCCCTTCTTTACTAAAGGGACAAATACACATGGACTAAGGCCCTTTCAAAAGACCAATACATGGTCTAACAGACAATGGGTTCTTGTAGCAAACCCTAATTCGGGCGCTGATAAGTACAAATTCAACGCTGACAAGAACAAATTTAACGCCGACAAGAATAATTCCAACGCTGACAGCTCTAGGTATGGCATGAAAATGCCACAACAAGCAAGTGTTGGTTCTTATGTTAGACCAAGTAATAATGAGTACTTACAGCCTAAGGGAAAGGGGTCTAAAGCTTTATCTAGTTTGACTTGGAGACCTAAACAAGATCAAAACCCTAATTCTAATGGGATTTCCATGACCTGTAACTGATTTCATTATATTTCAAAGGTCATGACTAAACCAATTGGGGTAAACTGGGTGTTCAGGCCACAAAGGGATGAACAAGGGGTTGTTATAAGGACTAAATCTCTTCTTGTTGAACAACCAAATGAATCCAAGTCTACTCAGGCCTGGGTTCCCGAAGAAAACTAACTTGTTTTCTTTATGTGCAGGGCATTCAAAAGCAGGTCAATGATTATGGATATTGGGACAGTGGATGCTCTAGGCACATGACGGGGAAGGAAGATTACTTGACTAACTTTACCCCCATTAAAGATGGTGACAAGGTGTACTTTAGAGGAGGATATGGTATAATTTCTGGCAAAGGCACTCTTATCACCAACAATTTACGTTTTGAAAACGTATTTCTGGTAAAACAACTTGATTATAATTTGTTTAGTGTGTCACAGGTATGTGATAACAAAAACAAGGTTCTTTTCACTGATACTGAATGCTTGGTGTTGAATAAGGATTTTAACATGCCTGCTGAGAAGTTTATTGATAGAACACCTAGGCATAAGGACATTTATAATGTTAATCTTAATGGAATTAGGATGAACAACAATTTGTCATGTATGTATGCTAAAGCTTCAGTAGATGAAAGTAATCTATGGCATATAAAGTTAGGACACATAAACTTTAAGAATATTAATAGACTTGTGAGACATGATTTAGTTGATGAGTTGCCCTCCAAGGCTTTCCACAATGATCATTCTTGTGATGCATGTCTTAAAGGCAAACAACACAAAGTCTCATTTAAGTCTAAACTTGTGCATTCTAGTTCTAAACCACTTCACTTGCTACATATGGATTTATTTGGCCCAACTAATATAGAAAGTTTGAATGGTAAATCTTATTGTTTTGTTATAACTGATGATTTTTTTAGATTTACTTGGACTTTCTTTTTGGCCTTAAAAAGTAAAACTGCCATAGTTTTGATTAACTTTATTACCCAAATTAAGAAAAAGACAGGGAATGAGGTTAAAATACTTAGAAGTGATAATGGTGGTGAGCTTAGAAACTAATTGTTAGATTCCTTCTGTGTTAATAAAGGGATTACTAGGCAGTTTAACATAACTAGAACCCCACAGCAGAAAGGGGTAGCTGAAAGGAAGAATAGAACACTCATAGAAGCAGCTAGGACAATGTTGGCTGATGCAAATTTTCCCATTGCTTTTTGGATCGAGACTGTGAATACAGCCTGCTATGTTCAGAATAGAGCATTGGTCAACAAAATCCATAAGAAGACACCTTATGAGCTATTTTGTAATAGGAAACCCAACATTGGTTTTCTTAAACCCTTTGGATGTCATGTAGTGATTCTTGATACTAGTGATGCCTTAGGAAAGTTTAGTGCAAAAGGAGATGAAGGCTACTTTATGGGTTATTCAGTGCAGAGCAACGGATATAGGGTTTACAATAAGAAAGAAAAACGTATTCTTGAAAAAGTACATGTTAAGTTTTTAGAAAGTAAACCTAGTGATCCTGGGAGTGGACCAGATTGGTTCTTTGATCTAGAGCCCTTATCTAGAACCTTGAATTATATACTTGTTACTAATCCAGACATTGTGAAAAAGGATTCAAATGTTGTGGAAGAAACTATTGCTGAAATTTCAGGTAAACAGGTTGACAAGGAAGAAGGATCACATGCAGTCAAATCAGACCCCATACTTGAGTATGTTACCATTCCTATATGGACCGATGGATTTGCACAAGCTGCTGCTGCTGAAAAGGAGGAAGTAGGTCTACAAGAAAACCCAGTTGATGACAACATGCATGAATCTTCAAGCGCTGACAAAGGCAAATCCGACGCCGACAGGTTAAATTCAGGCGTTGATAGCTCAAACGCTGACAACTCGTTTGGACCTTTATTCTCTTCCAATACTTTTAAGCAAGGTGAACCTTCCATACTTAATCAATAGGTTCATTCAAGTGATGATGGAAGTGGATATGAAGATGATATTGGCAACATAGAAACTGAAATAGAAGACAACACACTACTTGGGGGAGGAACACTTACATCCACTATAAAAAATCATCCTCCTTCCCTAATCATTGGTGATGTTTTGTCTCCTGTTCAAACAAGAAGGTCTTATCAAACTCAAGGAGGTTTCGTTGCCAGTATCCACAAGAAGGTTGATACCCCTCTTGTTCAGGCATGTTTGTTTGCTTGTTTTCTATCACAAAAGGAACCCAAGAAGATTTTTGATGCTCTCAAAGAACCAAGTTGGGTGGAAGCAATGCAGGATGAGCTTCACCAGTTTGATATTCAAAATGTTTGGGAGTTAGTGGATTGTCCAAGGTATGTGAGACCTATTGGGACACGTTGGTTTCTTAGAAATAAGAAAGATAAAAGAGGTATTGTGGTCAGAAACAAGGCACGTTTAGTTGATCAGGGCTATACACAAGAAGAGAGAATAGACTATGAAGAGGTTTTTGCACCTGTTGCAAGGATTGAAGCAATAAGGATTTTCCTAGCCTATGCTTCTTGAATGGGCTTCACAGTTTATCAGATGGATGTGAAGAGTGCTTTTCTCTATGGCACAATTGAAGAGGAGGTTTATGTAATGCAACCTCATGGTTTTGAAGATCCAGAACATCCAGACAAAGTGTATAGAGTCAAGAAAGCAATGTACGGACTTCATCAAGCCCCAAGAGCATGATATGTAACATTTTCTACCTACCTGGTAGAAAATGGATTTAAAAGGGGCACCATAGACCAGACCTTATTTACCAAGAAGATTGGTAAGGACTTTCTACTTGTTTAGGTCTATGTGGATGATATCATCTTTGGTTCATCAACTCCAAAGATGAGTGAAGACTTTTCCAAGCTCATCACAGACAAGTTCAAGATGAGTGCAATGGGAGAGATGAACTTCTTTCTGGGTTTACAAGTCCAACAGAAAGAAGATGGTATATTTATCTCTCAAGACAAGTATGTAGCAGAAATCTTGCAGAAGTTTGGCTTTTCTCCACATGAAAAACGGGCTAGCATACCCATGGATAGGGAATACCCTTGGGGAAAGACTAGAGATGGAAAAGATGTGGATATCAGGCATTATAGATCCATGATTAGGTCATTAATGTATCTTAAAGCTACTAGACCTAACATTATATTTGATGTGTGTGCATGTGCACGCCATCAGGTGACTCCCAAAGAGTGTCATCTTCATGCAGTCAAAAGGATCTTTAGATACCTTAGGTGCTATCCCACCTTGGGATTATGGTATCTAAAGGATTCTCCATTGGAGCTTATTGGCTATTCAGACAGTGATTACGAAGGTGACAAGTTTGATAGCAAATCCACAACTGGTGGATGCCAATTTCTTGGGAGCAGATTGGTATCTTGGCAATGCAAGAAACAAATAGTGGTGGCCAACTCTACAACTAAAGCAGAATATGTAGCTGCTGCTGCTTGTTATGGATAAGTTCTATGGATACAAAACTAGTTGTTAGATTATGGGTATAAATTTATGCATACCAAGATATTTGTAGATAATAACAGTACATTATGCATTATTAAGAATCCTGTACATCACTCTAAAACAAAACACTTAGAATTAGACATCATTTTATAAGATATTGTTTTGAAAAAGGTTTAATACATCCAGATAGGGTAAACACAAAAGAAAATGTGGCTGATCTTTTAACTAAACCTTTTGATGTTGGGAGGTTCCAGTACTTGGTAACAAGTATTGGAATGATCAATCTCACCTAAATGTGTTTTTGAAATCATTGTATAGTTTGTACAAGATGTGTATTATTATTAGTCTTTGTACAAGATTAGGTTTTCCACTTTATTTTTCTAACGCTGACAAAGGTTATTTTAACGCTGATAAGTGTTAAAATGGACGCTAACAACAATATGTTAGTTTTGTGGTTTTTGATCTAATAATGCAGGCATTATGAGCATTGTACAAATGAATACATAGTTGCTTATGGATCTTTGGAGCTTACTAGGAATGGGTTCAAGTTTATGGATGATGGTTGGAATGTTTACATTCCTATCTTGAGATAAATTTTTATTGCATATATTTTATTTGGCAACTTTGTATATCATAGTTAAAGGGGAGGTTTAGGAAACCTTTAGGGTTTTTGGGTATTCTTAGAATACTCTCATCACAATTCTAGATTGTGTCCACTGGTGAGTAGGAGTTAGTTTTCTAAATCGTGAGGCACTGTAGCATGCAAAGTTGATATACTGTGCACGCTACCAAGACTTTTTGGCCTAGAATTGGATTTGGTCAGTTGGGAGACTTGGGAACGTTTTTATTGGGCTTACCTTGGAAGTTACAAAGGGTTTATATGAGGTAACTTCATTGTTAAGAACTTTGGTTAGCAAGAGACACTTGAGGACAATTATGTCTATCTTGCTTAAGCAAGTGTGCATGATTGGACAGTGCTTGCCACCCTATAGTGATTTTTAGTCTATAAGTTATCTTCACTAGGGTAAAATACTTTGTTTAGGTCCTTTTTATTTTTACGTATTTTTTTTATTTTTAGACGCTGGAATTTTTCTTCCAAACGCTGATAAGACCAATTTGAACGCTGACATGGCAATTTTACAACACTTACAAGAATATAGCCGTTGGACGCTGATGTTTAGTTTTTGTGTGACAATCTAACATTTTCAGGTAGTGAATTATTTTCTCGTATAATATTTTGAAACTTATTTTTGTGTTGGTTGACGAACTCACAATTTACGGATTTAAATTTGGGCTTACGTGCATAATTTGGCGTCCTTTACGACTAAACCGGAAACCTTAGGATTACGTATTTACGTTTTTGAACTCCGTTTTTGATGAGACAATTTTTATTGGATTCGTTTTGTGACGTTGATTCATAATTTATAAAAACGTTTTTCGTAAAACGACCCGAGGGCACGCAAATCGAGAAAACTAGAATCGAGAAATACTCGTAAACTAGTGAGATGGGACAAAATACATTGTCCCACCCCACTAGGTTATATGGGTCGGCACACATGACAACACATCTTAGGATGTGGCATCATGTTAGCTAAATGTTTACAAGTGTAAGCATAGCTTACACCTTAAGCTTACAACTTTCCCACTAACTCAAAACTAGCAACTAACTCATTTCCATCTTTCCATACATGCAAAACTCTCTCAAATCCTTTCAAAAACCACCCCTTTGTCGTCTACTTTGAAGCAACAAACACCCCTTTTGATCCTTTCTAGCCATGAAATACATGTTTACTAGCTCTATCATGGAGTTATCTTGAAGCCTTGATCATTTGGTGGCCATATTAACAACATTGGAGGTGATTTGCTAGTGTCCTAGGGATGATCTCCCAACTTATGTTCTTGGTGTTTGATGATCTTGGAGTTACTTGTGGTGTTCATCAAGTTCTTGTCTTCCAAAAACAAGAAATTCACTTGGTTGGTAAAGAAGATCATCCTCTCCATTTTTCTCTTGTTATTTTGTAAAGAACAAATGTATTTTCTTTCATTTTGTATATGTATATGATGTATATATGATGATAAAAATGTTGTGTGGGGATCAAGTGTTGATAGATATGCTTAAAAAGGTTAATAACTATAAGAAATGAGGCTAAAATCTTGACTATTTAGTTGGCTGTATAAAAACAGTATATAACTAAAACTTGAACTGATAAAATTGCATGGTATGATCCATTTACAGTAAGTTCAAGATGTTATACACATGTGAGAGTTGGCCATGCAATGGAATCAATATAATGAGTGAGTTATGATCAAAACAAGTTAGGTATTCTAATCTGAATAAGCAGTTTTGTAGAGACTGTTAAGGCAAGATGAACTTAAAATGAGCAGTAGCTATAACTAAGTTAAATGTAGCACATAATATGAAGAACATGTCACCCAAAAATGAGCTTCTAATTCATTATAGAACTCTAGATATGGTAAAATGGTGAACATGAAGATAAAAATCAGATTTTAAGAATTATGTTTATTATTATTATATAAGCACTCACATTTTATTGTATTAAATGTAAAATAAAAACCCACTAACTTATAAAACTTATTTATATAAATATATAAGAGGTTAATTAAATGGATAAATTATATAAATGGTAGTGGAATAATACTTATAAGTAATAAAAACTATAAACTTGATTTTTACGACTTTTTCGGCTATTACCGTAAAATAAACGTTTTTCGCCAAGTAAAACTTAGACGATCAAACCCGTCTAATGTAAAGTTTTTAAAAGTCATATACTGATATATAAGTAACTAATACAAGTAAAAACCGATAAAACCCGAACTATAGGAAATACGGACATTAACGAGCTAACTAAACATATTGGACTAATAATTGGACTAAATAAGATAAACACTTATAAAAAGAACTTATTGGGCTTAACCCATTTGGGCCCAACATGGAAAGTATATATACTGATAATATAAGTATAAAATGTATTAAAACAAGTTAAAGAACTTATAATAAGCTTATTGGACTTAAAATAGATAAATAGTTAAGACTAGTAAACTAGTAAAAAAGTTACCAAAACGTAAACACTAAAATGAGTAAACAATGATGTATAAACCCACTTGATCATCATCATATGTACAAAATCATCATATGTATATTGTTATTTTGATAAAAGTCATTGGACAAAGTCTAAGACCGATTATTATTTATATAGGTTTCCGTGACCGAAGCACGCCCGTAGCCGATAATCCGCCTTTCATTATCAACGTGAGTTCATAGCCTCGCACTCTTTTAAATGTTTTATAAAATGATTTGTAAACCCGCGAGGGAGATAACATGCTAGATTTTATAAAAATAGAACACAAGTAGTCCCGATGGTATGCTTAATGATATGGACCCGAATGATGCTATGACCCTATAAACGAGACTAAAAGGATTATTAGTAGTTAGGTTATGTCACTTAAAGTCCCATTAGCATGAATTGTGAACTACCGGGATTTGGTAGACGCTTATGCATTTGATAGTATTATTTGGGGACGATCACCCCAGTTCGCGCCTTGACGGTTGATCCCCGTCGTACCACATTGATTGGTAAGCGAATTTATGTATGAGAAGATTCCATAGCGTGATTTTTGTGACGACACGCTAACTTAGATGGGCAAACTGTTTGTCGGGTTCGTGGCCCGCTGTTTTCATTGTAAGGTAACAATGTCATGCGGCTAATAATAATCCTAATCCAAATAAAAATGTATCCTATACATAATAACGACGCTAATAACGATGAATATATTACCTATCATGGTAATATAGAGACTACGGTCTCATGGACGGTTTAAGATGTTTGCCTGATTTATATATTGCCTGACTAGAAATATGAGGACTTACTTCCGATATTATACTTGTGTTCTGATTTTAAATGATTGTTTTATATAACGGTTTTTATTAAACTCTATGAATTCACTCGGCATTCGCTGATATGATTTTTGCATGTTTTTATCTCAGGTGCTTGAAGGTAATCCGGATGGAGATCGACTCTGATGGCCCACATAATATTAAAAATGTTCATTCGATCTATGTTTTGTAAACTTAATGACCTGTATAATTTGGGACCTGTTGTACACTTTAAAACTTTTTATCGAATGAATGTATGTTGAACCTTGTACAACCATTTTTATGTGTTGTCTATGATTGGAGTTATTGTGCTATCACGTAACACTCTAAAAGACCCTTCCGCTGTACCGATACGAAAATTGAGAGTGTTACAGTTTGGTACAAGAGCTCTCGTTATAGAGAACAAAAGATTTTAAAAACCAAGGTTTTGAACAAAACTATTCAAAATCTTTTGACAATGAACATTTGAGAAAATATTTGAAAAATCTTTTGACTATAACGGTGCCAGAGATCTCCGACGTTACCAACAAGCCCTATTGAGAAGATATATATTTTGATATATATAATATAATTTATATATATGTATATATCGTGATTTTATTATGTAATTGTTTAACTAGTATGTTATCCTAATACGAGATATATATATAAATGCAGATTGTCATGGCTGACCCTAATATTCCTGTAGAAAACCATGCTATTCCCGAACCTAATGTAGATGATGATCCTTATTTAGACTTAGTAGATTATGATATGGATGATGAGGAGAAACCATTTGAGGATCCCGATCCCGAGATAGGACTAGGAGATCAGATTGCCCCTCAGGTTGACTTGGTAGAGAATGAGATTGAGAATGTTGATATAGAGAATGATGAGGAGATTGGGTTAGATAATTTAGATGATGAGATTGACGCCGAGGATGTCGAGGAGGATGTAGGTATAGATGTTGAGGTTGATGACGATGAGGAAGCCGAGCTTATTTACCCTTATGATGTTCCAGAGGGCGAGCCTTTACCCCCACCAGTTTATTTGTCTGATTCTGAGGTTGAGTTACCTAGGGATGAAATGTCTGAATCGTCTGAATCTGATTCTGAATCAGAGGAGGATGAGGATGACAATGCACCTGACGGTACTGATGGTATTTCTACTCGTAGACGTGAGATATGAGAGTCGTCTAATGCTCGAGAGGCTACTCATATTGATGGTCTTGCACCATGGGCCTTGAGACGTGATCTAGATGCTTCCCGTGTTAAGAGTTGTATGACAGAGGTTGGATTAGGTGTTGTTCAGACTCATGTTGCTTATTTGGAGTCGAAGACTAAGGTTGGCGAGAAAGAGCGGGAATTGCTTAGTTTGGATTTGACTGATGTGGAACGTGGTTTGAATGAGGCTTTTAGGAGGTTATCGGTGTTGGAAAGTGGTGAGTTTGCTGAAATGAAGAGAAAGGTGAATTCTATGGAGATTCAGTTGAGTGTAGCTCGTGCGATGCGTGAGAAAGCTAAAAAGGAGTTGAATATATCCGTGGGTTGGAATAGTAGATTTTATGCTGACATGGTTGAAAGAGGAGTAATCCGTAAGCGCCCAGCTGAAGATGTGTCTAGTGATCGTCCGACGAAGATTCAGAAGACGATGGATGATGGACCATCTGGCGGTTCTCAGTAGACCAGTCTGTGTTTAGTAGTGACCTTTGTATCTTTTGTACTTTTGTAGCTTTGACTGAACCAACTTGTTAGTAGTAGACTTGGCACGAATTTTTGAGTGTATATAGTGCTAGAACTTTGATATGGGATGTAACTAAGACAATACTTTTGTTTCAAATCGAATGAAATATGTATCTTGTCTTGAATTCCATATTGTGCCTTATTTGTATCTTGATTATGAATTCAATCCATATTATATGAATCCCTTGTTGGGTGAATGCTTAATACTTTGAAATTGTGAAATTATAGAACTATGCCGCCCAAGAAGGCTGTGACTGAGGATGATGTACGTAGGATTATTACGGAGCAAGCAACCGCATCTATGACTGAATTTATGGCAAATGCTAGAAATGAAGCTGGCGGTAGTGGAGCTGGCGGTAGTGAAGCTGGCGGTAGTGGAGCTGGCGGTAGTGGAGCTGGCGGTAGTGGAGCTGGCGGTAGTGGAGCTGGCGGTAGTGGAGCTGGCGGTAGTGGAATTGGCGGTACTAATGTGAATGTGAATGCTAATAATGCGAATGCTAATGCTGGAGGAAATGTAGGAGGACTTGGAACTAATGCACCTGAAGTTGGTGGCTGTACTTATGTGACGTTCATGAAGTGTGAACCTCTACCTTTTAATGGAACTGAAGGTGCTGTGGGATTAAGCCAGTGGATTGAGAAGATTGAGTCGGTGTTTCGGATTAGTAAGTGTAAGGAGGAAGATAAGGTGACTTTTGCTATGGCTACTCTTAAAGGTCGTGCGTTGACTTGGTGGAACGGGAGAATTGCTTTCATGGGTCTTGATGCTGCTAATGCTACTCCTTGGGCTGAAATTAAGAAGTGGATGACTTTGGAGTTTTGTCATTGTAGTGTGATCATTAGGTTAGAACAAGAGTTGATTCATTTAACAATGAAAGGTGTGGACATTGATAGTTACACGAATCGATTCCATGAGTTGGCCTTGCTATGTCCTCGATTGGTTGAACCCGAAGAGATCCGAATTGAGCAATATGTTAAAGGGTTGACCAGGAATATCCGGGGGGACGTGACATCATCTAAACCACTGACCATTGATGATGTTGTTCGAATGGCTTACCAACTCATTGGACAGATAATTCAGGATAGGGAAGATGAAGCCCGTGTAGGTGAGAAAAGAAAGGGAGACGGTGATCGTGTAGATAGAGGTGATAATAGGAAGAATTTTAATCGCCGTCACAACCAAAGAAAGGGGAATGCAAATGCTCTTACCAACAATGCACCGCGCAACGATGATAGATGTCCTAAGTGTGGCAACAAGAGGCATGCTGGCGACTGCTGGAAGTGCCGAAATTACGGAAAGCTTGGACACAAGGTTGAAAGGTGTAAGAAGGGAACCATTTGCTTCAACTGTAATGAAGAAGGTCATAGGAAATCGGAATGCCCCAAGTTGAAAGCGATTGTACCTGGAAGAAACCCCCAGGGTGGTATCTATCAACTTGGAACAATTGAGGTGAAGAAAGAGGATCCAAATGTCGTTACCGGTACGTTTTTACTCAACAATCATTATGCTGTTGCTTTATTTGATTCGGGTGCTGATAGGAGCTTTGTATCCACTAAATTTAGTGCCCTTATTGACATTGAACCTGTTGAGATAAGTACCAGTTACGAGGTGGAATTGGCTGATGGTAAATTAGTGAAAACTAATAAGCTATTAGAAGGATGCTCTCTAAATCTCTTAAACCATTCCTTTCTGATTGATTTGATGTTGATAGAATTACGTAGTTTTGATATTATTATTGGTATGGATTGGTTGTCGTTGAATAATGCTACTATTTTATGTGGAGAGAAGAAAGTTAAGATTCCTCTAAGGAATAGGACGTTAGTAATTGATGATAATCGAGGTGAATCCCGTTTGAAAATCGTCTCATGTATTAAAGTCCAAAAGTACATCAGGAACGGTTGTGAGTTATTCTTAGCTCAAGTGACCGGGAATGAGTCTAGGGAGAAACGATTGGAAGATGTACCTATTATTTGTGAATTTCCTGAGGTATTTCCTAAAGATTTACCCGTACTTCCACCGATAAGGCAAGTAGAGTTTCAAATCGATTTAAATCCTGGTGCTGCACCGGTGGCACGTGCGACTTAACGATTAGTCCCTTTTGAATTAAAGGAGTTATCTGAGCAACTTAAGGAGTTTTCTGATAAAGGTTTTATTCGACCGAGCTCGTCGCCTTGGGGAGCTCCAGTCTTGTTCGTTAAGAAGAAGGATGGATCTTTTCGTATGTGCATTGATTATAGGGAACTGAATAAGTTGACAATTAAAAATCGATATCCTTTAGCTAGTATTGATGATTTGTTTGATCAACTACAAGGATCTAGTGTGTATTCTAAGATAGATTTGCGGTCAGGATATCACCAACTTCGCGTCCATGAAGAAGATATTCCTATAACTGCATTTAGAACTCGTTATGGACACTATGAATTTCAAGTAATGCCATTTGGGTTAACTAACGCACCTGCGGTTTTCATGGATTTAATGAATCGAGTATGCAAGCCCTACTTGGATAAATTTGTGATTGTATTTTGACGATATTCTAATCTATTCTAAGAATGAAGATGAACATAGAGAACATTTGAGGATTGTTTTGAACTTGTTGAAGGATGAAAAGTTGTATGCTAAGTTTTCGAAATGTGATTTCTGGTTAGATTCTGTGCAATTTCTTGGTCATGTGATTAACAAAGATGGAATTCATGTTGATCCTGCAAAGTTTGAAGCTATTAAGAATTGGTCTGCACCGATAACGCCAACGGAAGTGCGATAGTTCTTAGGATTGGTTGGCTATTATAGGCGAGTCATTAAAGAATTTTCTTTGATAGCTAAACCCTTGACTAAGCTTACCCAGAAGAATAAACCTTTCGTTTGTGGAAGTGATGAAGATGGAGCATTTCAGACATTGAAGCAAAAATTATGTAGTGCGCCAATCTTATCATTACCCGACGGGAGTGAAGATTTTGTAGTGTATTGTGATGCATCTCTTAGAGGCTATGGAGCTGTTTTGATGCAGAGAGAGAAAGTGATAGCTTATGCTTCTAGGCAATTAAGGAAGAATGAGGAGAATTATACTACTCATGATCTTGAGTTAGGAGCTGTAGTCTTTGCTCTTAGGTTGTGAAGACATTATATGTATGGCACCAAGTGTACGGTATTCACCGATCACAAAAGCCTGCAGTATATTCTCGACCAGAAGGAATTGAACATGAGGCAATGAAGATGGATAGAGTTGTTAAGTGATTATGATTGTGATATAAAATATCACCCAGGAAAAGCCAATGTTGTTGCCGATGCGTTAAGTAGGAAAGATAGAGAGCCTATCAGGGTACGTTCTCTAGTCTTGACCGTGTACAATAATTTGCCTGAGCAAATTAGAAATGCGCAAATAGAAGCTTGTAAGAAGGAGAATTTTGTTAATGAAGGGTTCCGAGGAGAAGGAGATCCTTTAGAGGTTAGAGCTGATGGAGTGAAATGCTTAAGAGGTCGTATGTGGATACCTAAGTTTGGAGGCTTAAAAGACTTGATTATGTTAGAATCCCATAAATCTAAGTATTCCATTCATCCGGGATCTGATAAGATGTACCATGATTTGAAGAAGTTGTACTGGTGGTCGAATATGAAAGCTGACATAGCTATGTATGTTCTTTAATGCTTGACTTGTGCTATAGTTAAAGCTGAACATCAAAAGCCATCAGGACTACTTCAACAACCAAAGATTCCTGAATGGAAGTGGGAGCGAATTACGATGGACTTTATCACCAAGCTTCCTAGAACATCATCTGGAAACAACTGGATTTGGGTTATTGTCGATAGACTGACCAAATCAGCACACTTCATTCCGGTTAAAGAGCAGTTCTCACTGGAGAAGCTGACTCGTATATACCTTGATAATGTTTTATGCAAGCATGGAGTGCCTGTATCGATCATTTCAGATCGAGATCCTAGATTCGCATCGAATTTTTGGAAATCTCTCCAAAGATCTTTGGGAACGAATCTCGACATGAGCACTGCTTATCACCCCCAGACTGATGGGCAGAGTGAACGGACGATACAAACACTAGAAGATATGTTGAGAGCTTGTGTGTTAGATTTTGGTAAGAATTGGGATAAACATTTGCCGTTAGCAGAGTTTTCGTATAACAATAGCTACCATTCTAGTATTAAGGCTGCACCGTTTGAAGCTTTGTATGGTAGGAAGTGTAGATCTCCTGTATGTTGGAGTGAAGTTGGGGATACCCAGCTCACGGGACCGGAATTGATCCGAGAGACTACGGAGATGATAGTTCAGATTAAGAATAGGTTGTTGACTGTCCGTAGTAGACAGAAAAGTTACGCGGATGTGCGGCGGAAGCCAATGGAGTTTGAAGTGGGTGACCGAGTAATGTTGAAGGCATCGCCATAGAAAGGTGTTATAAGATTTGGAAAACAAGGGAAATTGAATCCCCGTTATATTGGACCCTTTAAGATTTTATCTAGAGTAGGTCCGATGGCATACAAACTGGAGTTACCCCCAGAACTTCATGGTGTTCACAACACATTCCATGTATCTAATCTGAAGAAATGTCTAGCAGAGAGTGATGATAAAATTCCGTTAGGTAAGGTTCGAATAGATGGGAAGTTGCATTTTATCGAAGAGCCCGTAGAAGTTTTGGACCGTGAGGTAAAGCAACTGAAACAAAGTCGGATACCTATTGTCAAGATCCGATGGAATTCAAAGCATGGACCAGAGTATACTTGGGAACGAGAGGATGAAATGTGGAAGAAATATCCGCACCTCTTCGATTTCAATAAGAAACGGACATCCAAATGAATTGGATCACGAGGACGTTGATCCCTTTTAGGAGGAAAAGCTGTGACAATCTAACATTTTCAGGTAGTGAATTATTTTCTCGTATAATATTTTGAAACTTATTTTTGTGTTGGTTGACGAACTCACAATTTACGGATTTAATTTGGGCTTACGTGCATAATTTGGCGTCCTTTACGACTAAACCGGAAACCTTAGGATTACGTATTTACGTTTTTGAACTCCGTTTTGATGAGACATTTTTTATTGGATTCGTTTGTGACGTTGATTCATAATTTATAAAAACGTTTTTTCGTAAAACGACCCGAGGGCACGCAAATCGAGAAAACTAGAATCGAGAAATACCCGTAAACTAGTGAGATGGGACAAAATACATTTTCCCACTCCACTAGCTTATATGGGACGGCACACATGACACCACATCTTAGGATGTGGCATCATGTTAGCTAAATGTTTACAAGTGTAAGCATAGCTTACACCTTAAGCTTACAACTTTCCCACTAACTCAAAACTAGCAACTAACTCATTTCCATCTTTCCATATATGCAAAACTCTCTCAAATCCTCTAAAAAACCACCCCTTTGCCGTCCACTTTGAAGCAACAAACACCCCATTTGATCTTTTCTTGCCATGAAATACATGTTTACTAGCTCTATCATGGAGTTATCTTGAAGCCTTGATCATTTGGTGGCCATATTAACAACATTGTAGGTGATTTGCTTGTGTCCTAGGGCTGATCTCCCAACTTATGTTCTTGGTGTTTGATGATCTTGGAGTTACTTGTGGTGTTCATCAAGTTCTTGTCTTCCAAAAACAAGAAATACACTTGGTTGGTAAAGAAGATCATCCTCTCCATTTTTCTCTTGTTATTTTGTAAAGAACAAATGTATTTTCTTTCATTTTGTATATGTATATGATGTATATATGATGATAAAAATGTTGTGTGGGGATCAAGTGTTGATAGATATGCTTAAAAAGGTTAATAACTATAAGAAATGAGGCTAAAATCTTGACTATTTAGTTGGCTGTATAAAAACAGTATATAACTAAAAGTTGAACTGATAAAATTGCATGGTATTATCCATTTGCAGTAAGTACAAGATTTTATACACATGTGAGAGTTGGCCATGCAATGGAATCAATATAATGAGTGAGATATGATCAAAACAAGTTAGGTATTCTAATCTGAATAAGCAGTTTTGTAGGGACTGTTAAGGCAAGATGATTTAAAATGAGCAGTAGCTATAACTAAGTTAAATGTATCACATAATATGAAGAACATGTCACCCAAAAATGAGCTTCTAATTCATTATAGAACTCTAGATATGGTAAAATGGCGAACATGAAGATAAAAATCAGATTTTAAGAATTAATGTTTATTATTATTATATAAGCACTCACATTATATTGTATAAAATATAAAATAAAAACCCACTAACTTATAAAACTTATTTATATAAATATATAAGAGGTTAATTAAATGGATAAATTATATAAATGGTAGTGGAATAATACTTATAAGTAATAAAAACTATAAACTTGATTTTTACGACTTTTTCGGCTATTACCGTAAAATAAACGTTTTTCGCCAAGTAAAACTTAGACGATCAAACCCATCTACTGTAAAGTTTTTAAAAGTCATATACTGACATATAAGTAACTAATACAAGTAAAAACCGATAAAACCCGAACTATAGGAAATTCGGACATTAACGAGCTAACTAAACATATTGGACTAATAATTGGACTAAATAAGATAAACACTTATAAAAAGAACTTATTGGGCTTAACCCATTTGGGCCCAACATGGAAAGTATATATACTGATAATATACGTATAAAATGGATTAAAACAAGTTAAAGAACTTATAATTAGCTTATTGGACTTAAAATAGATAAATAGTTAAGACTAGTAAACTAGTAAAAAAGTTACCAAAACGTAAACACTAAAATGAGTAAACAAGGATGTATAAACCCACTTGACCATCATCATATGTACAAAATCATCATATGTATATTGTTATTTTGATAAAAGTCATTGGACAATGTCTAAGACCGATTATTATTTATATAGGTTTCCGTGACCGAAGCACGCCCGTAGCTGATAATCCGCCTTTCATTATCAACGTGAGTTCATAGTCTCGCACTCTTTTAAATGTTTTATAAAATGATTTGTAAACCCGCGAGGGAGATAACATGCTATATTTTATAAAAATAGAACACAAGTAGTCCCGATGGTATGCTTAATGATATGGACCCGAATGATGCTATGACCCTATAAACGAGACTAAAAGGATTATTAGTAGTTAGGTTATGTCACTTAAAGTCCCATTAGCATGAATTGTGAACTACCGGGATTTGGTAGACGCTTATGCATTTGATAGTACTATTTGGGGACGATCACCCCAATTCGCGCCTTGACGGTTGATCCCCGTCGTACCACATTGATTGGTAAGCGAATTTATGTATGAAAAGATTCCATAGCGTGATTTTTGTGACGACACGCTAACTTAGATGGACAAACTGTTTTCGGGTTCGCGGCCCGCTGTTTTCATAGTAAGGCAATGTCATGCGGCTAATAATAATCCTAATCCAAATAAAAATGTATCCTATACATAATAACGACGCTAATAACGGTGAATATATTACCTATCATGGTAATATAGAGACTACGGTCTCATGGACGGTTTAAGATGTTTGCCTGATTTATATAATGCATGAGGACTTACTTCTGATATTATACTTGTGTTCTGATTTTAAATGATTGTTTTATATAACGGTTTTTATTAAACTCTATGAATTCACTCGGCATTCGCTGATATGATTTTTGCATGTTTTTATCTCAGGTGCTTGAAGGTAATCCGGATGGAGATCGACTCGGATGGCCCACATAATATTAAAAATGTTCATTCGATCTATGTTTTGTAAACTTAATGACCTGTATAATTTGGGACCTGTTGTACACTTTAAAACTTTTTATCGAATGAATGTATGTTGAACCTTGTACAACCATTTTTATGTGTTGTCTATGATTGGAGTTATTGTGCTATCCCGTAACACTCTAAAAAACCCTTCCGCTGTACCGATACGAAAATTGAGAGTGTTACATTTTGACTGTTGACAAACATTGGGTCCTACCCAGTTGTTATTTTTGACGAAAATATGGGCCGTAATTTTAAGAGTTGGTAACTTTTAATTAATGTATGAGATAAGTTATATATTTTTCAAGATTTTAATCATTACTTTTTGAAAATAACTGCCTCATATATTAACAATCGCATGTTTTCACCTCTCATATATATTTGGCTTATTTCTTTCAAACAGGGTAACTGCTATTCTTGTCTAACTATACTTTCTCAAACCTTCTTCTCTCCATACCTTTTATCACAGTTTTCTTGAATCAATCTTCATGGCACCAAAGTTTAAACCTGCTTTATTGGAATTGGGGTTTAGAAGCCAACACAACATGGTGTCATACTTGGAAGCTGATAATACTCTGTTTCCCCAATACACACAAATGGTTGGGTATTTGAATGCATCCCTATTAAGGTATGCACTTTCACATACTCCTCTTGTCCCTATCACACACATTAAACAGTTTTGGAACACTGTAAGTTCCTCAACATTTAATGGAGTGATTACATTGACTGCTATTGTCCATGGGGATCTATGGGTGGTTACTGAAGCTTTGGTTCACCAAGCTTTGCATCTTAATGATGTAGATAGTATAACTACCCTTCCCATTGCAGAGCTAGAGCAAGGACTCCAAGCCTTGGGTTATCCTTTACCTCAAGAAGGCCATTTAAACAAATATACAAAACAACAATTTCCCCCGGCTTGGAAGTACCTTATGCATGTCCTCCTTCAATGTTTGAGTCCCAAATTCTCCTCACACATTGATATCAACCGTTCAATTGGGAGTTCCATTGTGTGTTTGCAACTGGGAAAAATTATAATTTTTCAAAAATGATTTTTGATGGCATGTGTCATAATAAGGGTAACAAGATGACTCTTGCTTACCCTAGGTTTTTACAAATGGTTTTTGACTTGCAAGGATACTGCAATAGGGATCATGACAATTTTTATACAATCCATGTTCAAAAGAAAGCAATTTTTAGGAAGATGAACACTGAACCATACATAGACCTACCCCTCACCCAAGCCATGATTGCTGTCACTGAGGCAGCTACAAACCCACAACCTCAACCAGACCCCTTACCTGAACAACCTCCATCACCTCAGCAAATGGAAATTGACCCAGAACCATTCGACGCTGACACTCAAAATGTTGTCGTTGACACTACCAATCCAGACGCTGACACCATTTTCCTACAAACCCAAACACCCCCTTTCACCTACACAGACCCTCAATCTACTTCCTCTTCTACACCCCCAGACTATAGGTTGGAGAAACGCCAAAGGACTGCTAGAGTGTTCTTCTCTGGTGGTCCTAGCCATGTAGCAGAGAGAACCACAACCACAAGTGTGGTTGGTGACATGGGTGGGGCTGGGGCTATTGGTTCTAGCTTAGATGCAGGCCAAGACAGTCCTAACATCATTAAGACCCCATCCATGCCCCATGAATCTACTTTGTAAGGTCAAATTCCCATTCTAAAGGAGGGCAGATTGGAACCTTACACCCTTTTGGAATTGACGGTGGTATGCATTAGCTTGTAAAAGCAAAATGCAGACCTTGTACAGATTGTCACAGGTCAGGGTCTTGAACTCAAGCAATTAAGGGAGAGACTAGTTGTTTTAGAGACTGCCCAAGTTAGGAGGAGGCAAGCTAGAGTCCTTTCCTTAGGGGATGATTCTTACAAAGGGGAGGAAGATGCACCAATAGAACCTTTCAACTTGAGTGACAAGGGACCACAGGATGAAGAAGGTGGTTCTTTTGGTACAAAACAGGTGGAAGTTGTTGAAGCTTTGGCTAGCTTGAAGGAGAAGCCTGTTATTGATGTCTCCTTGATCACTCCAAAGAAGTTATCATTTGTGAAGATGATGGAACAGGTTACAAAGTCAGCCGCTGATGTTCAAAGTTTGAGCGCTGACAAGAGTAAAGAAGGCGTTGACAGACCCACAGGTATGATTGGTGTATCCCAACCATCAATTATTATCAGGGATGTTACAACACAGGTACCAACAACTACTTTACCAGCTATTGGAGCAAAAGACAAGGGTAAAGAAGTTTTAGTGGAAGTTGAGAAGCCAAAGAAGTATGCAACCCAGATACAATTTGATCAATCTTTGGCTGCACAACTACAAGAACAGGATTGGGCTACCACAGAGAAAGAAAAATATGGTAGTGATGATGATGAGAGTTGATAGGTGTGTAAACACCCATCCTTTTTACCACTTAATTACAATAATAACCGAGCCAAAACGTGTATTTTATGTCATTTATGTCGGAATTATGCGTGGTTTGTGTTTTTGTTGTGATTTAGGACGAAAAGGTGAAAAGTGGAGAAAATACGGGCATTCACGGGCTTTTATCGAAGAAAAGACGAAAGACGAAGTCAATAAATCAAGAGTGGAAAAAGAACGGAAGTCCAAGACCAATTCTGAAGATTTATCGAAGAAAAAGTCAAGAGACGGAAGTTTACTAAAAGCCGAAGAACTCAAGTCTAATGTATTGAAGAATTACAAGACGAGTTTGAAGAAATCCCAAGACAAAGTCATTAAAGTCAAAAGATTAAGAAGATTAAGGACTAATGATGCAATTAGAGAAAGAAGAAAGAGGGGAGGAAGCTTCCATCCACTAATCCTCCTCCTCCCCTATATATATAGATCGTTAGTGTAATTTTAGAGTTGTTGGGTGGCTTGACAAACCACCTCTTCCACCATTTTCATTTACTTGCACCTTAATTCTTGCACTTTAATTTCTTGTATTGCACTCTTTAATTCAAGTAAGTTTACTTTTAATGTTATTGAATCTTTATCTTTTCTTGTTAATCTCTCATCTACCTTTCTTGTTTGTGTTTAATCTTTGTTATCATGTTCTTGAGTTTTTATGGTTTTGAATCAAGTGGGTTTTGATTGATTTGATTATGATTGTTAGTTTTATTGATTTGTTTTGATTGTTTATTGTTAGTGGATGTTTATTGGTTGTTTTGGGTTAATCTTTTGGTTTGTTTTGGTTAGATTTGATTAAATTCGTCCCTTCATGTTCTTCCCTGTTCTGCGTACTGTTTATACTACCCAGATTCCGGATCAGTCGTTTTCTTCTCAAATATTCCGCTTCAAGGTGTTTCATTCGGAATAATCATTTATTCCGGATAAAGGTCTTTCATTCGGAATATTTAATATTCCGGATCAAGTCTTTTGTTCGAAATAATATTCCGGATCAGATCTCTTCATGCGGAATATCTGATTACTCCGGATCAAGTATCTTTATTCGGAATATTGATTATTCCGGATCAAGTATCTTTATTCGGAATATTTATTATTCCGGATCGAGTGTTTCATCCGGAATAATATTCCGGATCACCCATTTCATTCCGAATCAACAATATTTTGTTTTCATTCCGGATCAAGCTCTTTATTCCGAATCATCTAGTTTATTCCGGATAGGTGACATATTCCGGATAAACTGTTTTATTCCGAATGAGTGTTTTCCAGTTTTTAGTATTAAGCTTTACTTTTCCCGCCTTTTTCTTTATTTGCAGTTTTACTTGCCTTCCTTTTCAGTTTAGGCTTTAGTTTGCGTTATTACTTTATTTCCTTTTGATTTCCAGTCATTTATTTTTCGTCAAGTCTTAATCTTTCATTGTTTCTTCTTTTCCCGTCTTTATTTTCATGTTCCCAGTCTTTATTTTTCCTTAGTTTTAGACAACGTCACCAATTCATTTGAGTCACCAAGAACAACTGAGTCGCACGATTAACCAGTTATCAATTCGAAGAGATTCCGAGAAACATACTTTCAACCTAGCAAAATCTCTACATTAAAATGGCGCCGCTGCCGGCTCTTTTCGTGAGGATTAACGGTTTTTTGTGAGAGACGCGTTGGCTTTTGGGATCCGTTCACTCGTGAACGTTATTTTTTGTATCAAAAAATTTTCAAAAATCCCAAAAACATTTGAAAAATCATAAAAAGCATTTCTTTTTCAAAGTTTTGCACCAAAAATATTCTTCTTGCTTCTCTATCTTTCTTTATGGATTCTTATGTCCATTGCGTCGGGTGTGGGAAACAATTATCTGGGAACGACTCATATCAATGGTGTTCATGCGAGCGATGCGAAAGAGATCTTCCTCCTATTTCAATCTATTCACAAATAGGATTTTGTCCCTTGTGCAATTCGACTAATTTTTCCTTTTTGAATCCACCTCCTGTACCCCCGTGCATCTATTGTGTAAGCGATTCTCATTGGCATGTTTCGTGTCCGGTTCGATACCCGTCTTATGACGAGCAAGTACTGGATTACATTCATGCCAATGGTAATAGCTATCCACAAGACGCACCCAGTCTTTCTCCTCACCCGTTTTGCAACAACTGTGGGGGCCCTCACGATACTTCTTATTGTCAGCCAATGGATTATTATGAGCCAGATCCGTGTCCTCATTTTTCTTCACCGATGGATTATTATGAACCAACTCCGTGTTATAATTCTTCTCAACCGATGACTTACTATGAGCCACATCAGTAATATAATTCTGGTTTTCATAACTGTGAACCCCCAAATCCCAACCTCAATCATCAATCCTCTCAGAGAATTCGTATTGCCCAACAACTCACTACTTTGAATGACGAAACACACTCCATTGTTTTGCAACTTCAAGAAGCCGTTGTTCTGCTTAAAGAAGTTAGGGAGGAGGAAAAGCGACAGCAACAAGAGCAAGTATCTAATCTTAGTGATTATACCCCTCCTCTTGTGCGTCAATACTATTATGATGATGATGACGATGAGAATACTATTTCTTGGAATGATCTAGTTGCTCAATGTCCTAGCGCAATTGTACTTCCCTCTCTTACTATCCCCAATGCCTCTAAGGATTGTGATACTTCTAGTGAGATTAGTGATTTCGGTCTTGATAAATTCTTAAATGAGGTTTGTGATGTGCTAACTTTTGAGGAGCTTACGGATGAGGTCGCTCTTAATGATGATGTTCCTTCCACCAACACTTTGGGAGATGATTCTTTGGCTTTCTCTAATCCTATTTTTGATCAAGATGATGATTTTACTTCTAGTGATGACGAGTCACTATCCGATGAAGACGTTCTGCATGAAACTTTCAAGATTTATTCGAACCCTTTATTTGATTTTGATGACGCCTACATATCTAGTGAGGTGAATCCCCTCTTTGACGAAGGGATTGAGGACATTGATAGCCCTGATTCTCTTGCTATTAATGAGCATACTTTGTTAGCCATACCTCCTTCTATCGCAGAGGTGGAAAGACTTGACTCTACTGAAAAAGGGACGCAGGTGGAAGGTAATTGTTCTCATACTTCTCATATTATATTGCCACCTCATCCTACCGCGTGCACACCCAAGCGGGTGATGTATCGCTTTTACTCTCCTCGTTTCATACCGGGAAATGAGGATGAGTGCTTTGACGCGGGAGGTGTCAATGACCATTCTATGATTGATACCTTTACGGCTTTGCCGAATAGTGACCATCCATTGTCTTTGGGGGATGACAATTTGTCTCCTTTACCCACCTCACCTCCCGTGGATCAAGACTTCACATACTTCTCGTATGTTGAAAGGACTTTTCTACCTTTCAAAACTTATCCTCCCGCCTCTCCTTTATTAATGTCAACCGGGAACAAGGACAAGGTCTTTGATCCAGGTATTACATTCGAGGCTTCCCCATGGACCATTTAATTCGGGGACGAGTCAGGCTCGTGACTCGGTTAATCTAAACAAGCGCTCTTCGGGAGGCAACCCGATCATCTATCTTTACTTGTTTTCACCATAAGTGTAGGGGGAGCCCCGTTGGTGTTTCTTTCTTTCTTTCTTATCATGTGCAGGGATTAGAGCTTCAAAGACACACTCTTGATGACTTTTGACGAACCGTGATTCCGTGTTCCCTTCTTCCCGGTTCTAACCTAAACTCTTTTTGATTCTCTATTTTATATTTCTCAATATTAAAATAGGAATCTCTTTAGTTGTCTCTTCCTTAGAAAGATTTAAACAACATGCACAATGTCCTAAGTGTAGGGGAGTTTACTCCCACATGCTTAAACATTGAGGACAATGTTTATATTAAGTGTAGGGGGGACTTCTATCGAAGTTAAGTGGCATTTTCCTTGTATTTTTCCTCATTTTAACCAGAAAATCAATTTTTCGACATTTTTCAAAATTTTAGATCTATTTTGGCCTATTAGTTTTTCCCTTTGTATAGTTATTTTCTTTCGTTTCTAGAATAAATTTTTAATAAAGTGGTTTTAATTTTCAAACGTTGTGAATCTTTTGACTCAACCTGAGTTTACTTATCTAAGTTTACTCTAGCTAGTATCCTTAACGTGTTTAAGTCAAGTTTTGCTAGGCTTTTATATAGGGAACATTAAAACGCGAAAGTCTTAACTCTCACGGGCTAAGAACAAGAACTTTTCGCAAGTTCCTATAATTGATCCTAGAGAGTCGTTTATCAAGGGAACTTTAAAATGCGATTTCTAAACTTGAAAAAGTCTAAGAATTTGCAAGATCCTATAGATGACTCGAAAACCCAAAACTTTGATTTAATAGGCTAAGCATCCACGAGTCTCATTCCTTGAGATTTTAAACAGTTGAGGACGAGAGATGATAGAGTCAATTATAAGTTTGGTATTCTTTCGTGAATTTATGTGAGTTAATTATGAGCCTATTCTCCCATCGCTTGTTAATAAATTTATCTGCAATAAATAAGGTTGTACGATTTGAAAAATTACTTAGCTTCTAGCCCAAGATCGTTTAAAAGTTACTCGGTATGGATTAGAGTTCATAGCCAAGGCATAACTCATTGAAGCGGGATGCGAAGATTGGCGAGTCCAAAAAGGTCCTAACAAGACATGAGGGCTACATTTTGTTGCTAAAGATCCAAAGTGATGTGAAGAATCATTTATCGAAAGTCAATATGAAGGATCGAGACACACGACAAAAAGCAAATACTCGCGTAAAGATCATGGAGAAGTCTATCCAAAAAGGCCCTAACAAGGTATGAGGATAAATAGATCCAAGTCCAAAAAGGAGGCGGATCGTTGTATATCAAAATCCCTAGTAAAGATTGGAGAAAAATGAAGAAGTCGTGGTCCAAATATTAAGAATCTCTCAAAACATCAAGTGAAGAAATTCCTATTATGAAGAGAAGACCATTATTTCATGAACGTCTCTCAAGATTTGAAGTATAAAGTCGCTGCCAAATATTGGTCCGAGAAAGGTCTCAAATCGCGAAGCGAGTTATGCCAAGATATGAACTTTATGAGGTCCCGAGAAGCAGTTTTAAAAGATTTTGTCCTTTAGCTAACTATTTATTAAATCGTCCCACTTTATTTTCAGCCTAAATAACTATCGAAATAAGTCCAACAATGCATCCTAGTGATCATTCAAGACAATAATAAAATATAAGAGATACACATAGGAATAAGGGAGTCTAAGTGAATAATTGGCCCACATGAGTCCGTGTTAGTTTGCTAACTTATAATAACAATGATCTCGTTTTTAAGCTTGGTTTGGAGAAAGTGAAAACTTGAGGATGATGATTATTCATGACATTTTCAAAACCCCAAGGTATGTTTTTGATTTCTTTACTTGTTTCGTAATTTTCTATCTCTTTAATAAAGGCCAATATGGATTGATTGTGATGAAAAGTGTAAACGTGCTTTGTAACTAATGCATTGCATGAGGACATTGCAATGGTTAAGTGTAGGGGATTTGATAGGTGTGTAAACACTCATCCTTTTTAGCACTTAATTACAATAATAACCGAGCCAAAACATGTATTTTATGTCATTTATGTCGGAATTATGCGTGGTTTGTGTTTTTGTTGTGATTTAGGACGGAAAGGTGAAAAGTGGAGAAAACAGGGCATTCACGGGCTTTTATCGAAGAAGAGACGAAAGACGAAGTCAATAAATCAAGAGTGGAAAAAGAACGGAAGTCCAAGACCAATTCTGAAGATTTATCGAAGAAAAAGTCAAGAGACGGAAGTTTACTAAAAGCCGAAGAACTCAAGTCTAATTTATTGAAGAATTACAAGACGAGTTTGAAGAAATCCCGAGACAAAGTCATTAAAGTCAAAAGATTAAGGACTAATGATGCAATTAGAGAAAGAAGATAGGGGGGAGGAAGCTTCCTTCCACTAATCCTCCTCCTCCCCTATATATATAGATCATTAGTGTAATTTTAGAGTTGTTGGGTGGCTTGACAAACCACCTCTTCCACCATTTTCATTTACTTTTACCTTAATTCTTGCACTTTAATTTCTTGTATTGCACTCTTTAATTCAAGTAAGTTTACTTTTAATGTTATTGAATCTTTATCTTTTCTTGTTAATCTCTCATCTACCTTTCTTGTTTATGTTTAATCTTTGTGTTCATGTTCTTGAGTTTTTATGGTTTTCAATCAAGTGGGTTTTGATTGATTTGGTTATGATTGTTAGTTTTATTGATTTGTTTTGATTGGTTATTGTTAGTGGATGTTTATTGGTTGTTTTGGGTTAATCTTTTGGTTTGTTTTGGTTAGATTTGATTAAATTTGTGCCTTCATGTTTTTCCCTGTTCTGCGTACTGTTTATGCTACCCAGATTCCGGATCAGTCGTTTTCTTCTCAAATATTCCGCTTCAAGGTGTTTCATTTGGAATAATCATTTATTCCGGATAAAGGTCTTTCATTCGGAATATTTAATATTCCGGATCAAGTCTTTTGTTCGGAATAATATTCCGGATCAAGTCTCTTCATGCGGAATATCTGATTATTCCGGATCAAGTATCTTTATTCGGAATATTGATTATTCCGGATCAAGTATCTTTATTCGGAATATTGATTATTCCGGATCGAGTGTTTCATCCGGAATAATATTCCGGATCACCCATTTCATTCCGAATCAACAATATTTTCTTTTCATTCCGGATCAAGATCTTTATTCCGAATCATCTAGTTTATTCCGGATAGGTGACATATTCCGGATGAACTGTTTTATTCCGGATGAGTGTTTTCCAGTTTTTAGTATTAAGCTTTACTTTTCCAGCCTTTTTCTTTATTTGCACTTTTACTTGCCTTCCTTTTCAGTTTAAGTTTTAGTTTGCGTTATTACTTTATTTCCTTTTGATTTCCAGTCATTTATTTTTCGTCAAGTCTTAATCTTTCATTGTTTCTTCTTTTCCCGTCTTTATTTTCATGTTCCAGTCTTTATTTTTCCTTAGTTTTAGACAACGTCACCAATTCATTTGAGTCACCAAGAACAACTGAGTCGCACGATTAACCAGTTATCAATTCGAAGAGATTCCGAGAAACGAACTTTCAACTTAGCAAAATCTCTACATTAAGAGTTCTGGATCCAATGTGATGATAATAGAGGATCCAGAAAGGTTAGAATATGGTGAGGATGACTTAGCCAAGGAGAGGCTAAGAGAGTTAAAAGGCAAAGTTGATTTTGATATGCCTGAAGTTAAGAGATGTACTTTGCATGGGAAAACAAGACAATAGAGCATCCAGAGATGTCCATCACAAGACAAATATGGGGATTGGAGATCTTGTTGAGAGTGCAGGAAGACTACAAAATAATTTTGAAGCACAAGGCTAGCAAGGTATTTTCTAAGCTCAAGAGAGATAGAAGAGAGTTGTACTACATGTTGCTCAGGTGTCATCAAGGTGGATGGACCATTGATAGGTTGAGAAGACTCTCTTTTGTAGAATTGGAACACTGTGCTTATCCAATTTGGTTAAGAGTTTGTGAAGAAAATACTATGAGGCTTCTCTCAAATGAAAGGAGAGAAGAGATTGAAGAAAATTTTCAGATCCAAAGGGCTTCTATTGCACCAAGACCAGTGAAGAAGGGAGTTCCTATTGAGTTCCCAGTTCTTGATAAAGTGGATCCTAGTGAAGCAGATATCAGAAAGAGCATTAAGCTCTCACCATTGGAAGCTTCACATGTTGCAGAGTTGTTACCATTAGATTTCAGAAACCCAATAGTTCACTATGAAGAAGATACAAGTGGGTTCTGGATGATCACCATATATAGTAGGGTTAATAGACACAAATGTTACTAAAGTTTGACAAAAAATTCGATTTGATTACTAAAGTTTAAAACATAACAGATAGGTTACCAAAGTATACGGGTTTTTGTTTTAAGTTACTGGACGTTTATAAAAGCTCCACTCTCGTTACTCTGTTGATGGGTTACCGGTTGAAAGCCGGTTTTACTTGCTACTTTGAAATTTAATGGGTCCCACCTATCTAATATATTACATTATTACGTACAAGGTTTGCATATCCATCATTCTCTTCCACTTGAAAATATATTTTCTTCTATCATTCCACTTTGTATCTATGATGTTTAATATTCATCCATTTTTACCAGTCACCACCAGTTACGTATGAATATCATAAGCTTTGACATCTCTTCTCAAACCCCTAAAATCTGAGATCTATGTTTGAATGAAAGAAAAAACGGAGTTTTATGCAATTGATGAAGATCTATTTAGGTGATGAAGTGGTCCTTGAATTTCACTATACGACAACAACCAGATATCACTCTACTTTTCTCTTCCTCATTCATCTCATTCTTGCATGTATTTAAAACCACCAACATTGGCTTCTCTTCTTTCAAACGTTAAAACACCCATTTAAATTACAAAGATGATATATTTTTCACTAAATTTTATTCATTTTTGTTAATATTTGTCGGGTTTAGTTTATTGGTTTGTAACTCAAGCAGGTTTATGTTATTCTAGCATAATGTTTTTTTTAATTGGTAAACTAGTTTTTTTAGATCTTGTTTTATTATGATCAAAACACAGTTCCCTAATTTTATTGCGGCGACACTACCGTCAGTCCACCACAACACCATCTCGATTCCTCCATAACACCAGATCTGTGACTCGTTACCCACTTGATGGAAGAAAATTCAAGACGAGCCTCCCTAATTCCTCTAATAGAACGTGTATTGGATTAACGTAAAAACCCGTGATTTCATATTTCTGAATCCCATCACAAGGCATGAATTTCATTTCCCTGGTGGCCCCTTTGATATAAGTATCAGCGCATTACTCTTCAAGGTCATTCTAATCTTCTCACGTTCATTATCCGGATGGGTGTTTGTGATTGCACATAAATCTTCCTATATAATAGCATTTTCTTTAGCTGATGAACAAGGCCGATGAAAATTTTTTTCTTAAGTGTAGTGATCCGTGATTTACATGCTATTAAGGAAAAGATATATCAGATAAGCTTCTGTGGTAATTTATTTGAAGTGAGACTCGATCTATATCCCACTTTGACACCACTCAGGCTAGAGGAGTGCATGGAGCCAGAACGTTCACACATTGAGTTTTTTTGTTTGGGCCCAGATCTTTGCGTAGTGGGTTTGGATCTAGAAAACGAGAACATTGGTCTTGAAGCAGATTTTGACAAAATGAAATGGGTGTGTTTTGGAAGAAAAACAGCTGCATTCTTTGTAAGCTGTTTGGACTGTGCTTCTGCTGTTATTAATCCAAATTGGGCTCACCCTTGGAAACAAGACAAGGGGCATACATACTTTTATAGTTTTGAGAGAAGAAAGAAAAAATGGAGCTGGTGATTTTACGCTAGCACATGTTGGGTCAAAAAGTTGATGTGGCAGTAACTCAAAAACGAAGAAAACATGAAGGTATTTGTCTAGGCGTTGATAAGAGCATTCCAGGCGTTGACATGTACAATTTAGGCGTTGATGGAATCAAGCATTGTCAAGAGCAATTCAAGCATTGTCACATGCAATTCAAGCATTGACAAAACGTAGACAAAGAAGCTTATGGAAGCTTCTATTTAGATAAACATGCAAAAGATATTCTGCATAAGTTTATTTAAATAGAAGATTTACTTGTTTATTCATCATTATCTCTTGTAAACCCTAATCCTTACACTATAAAAGGAACCAAGGGTTATTAGGTTTTTCATATTATTCATTCATAATGTAAACCTAAACGTGTGTGTGCACTAGACGTGGGATTCAATGTATACACGTCTAGTGGATGTTTGTTATTAATATAATGAACATCCCATTTGTTTTAATTCATGTTATTCGTGCCTAAACACCTTGTTAATGTGTCATGTTCTAATTCCGCTTTGATTGTATAATCATATGAACGTGATGCATTCCTAGTAGCTTCAAAGATCCGGAAACCAAGGTTTCCACAATTGGTATCAGAGCCTCGTGGCTCGTGATGCTAGGACCAACAAGGTGTTCGTATATCGAGAAGAAAAGAAATATCCGTCTAGGGTTTTTCTGGACGTTTTTGTGTGCGCAGCAGTATTCAGAAGGTCATAACTTTTGATTGAACCGTTGGATCGTCACGAAATTTTATATGTGTGTTCTACATACCTAGATCTAAACATCCACCGGAGGGATTGTCGAGGATTATCCCCAGGAAAAAGTTATTAAGCGTCAAAGTCAGCAGTAGGATGAACGCAGTTTTCTGTGGACAGCCATGTTCAAAACACGATCTCTCCTTCGTTAACCGTTGGATCTTTGTGATTTTTGAACTGTAGATTCTTGGCATTTGTGTCTAGAATCTCACCGAAGGGATCTTCGATTTGAGCTTTCATTGACAAGTTATAGTCCGTCGAAGTTCATTGCAGTAAAAGGTATTCAATTTTTGCTTTCACATAAAATCATGAACTAGGGTTTCTCAAACCCTAGATCGACATAAGAAGCAGAATATTACGAGGGTTGTGGTTGTTATGATGGAAGAATCGAGCTAGGATTATTTACAAACCCTAATTAGGGTTTCGGTGCTCAAATCATAAACCCTAAATCGATTAAGGAAGTTGATAGCAGCTTTTGGATATTCACGTAGGAAGCAATGAGACAAGATACAGATATTTGTATTCGCTGTTGTGATTCAAGCAATCAAAGACGTGAGTATGAAGAAACAAAAGAATGCAGTTGCCATGAAGTTTATATTAGTTATTATGTTACTGCGTTCACACGACCAAAACCCTAATATTCGAATCCTCTACATGCTTATCCATGGTTATTCACATGGGGGATGAATCTATATAAGCTATTCGTTTCTTATTGGTGGAACAAAGTTGCATTCACACGATCAAGAAAGAACAACATGTAGTAATTCTGTGATACTCGTTTCTTATTGGTGAAGATCTTTGTGTTCACACGGTTCAAAAGGTGTGATTGGCAGAAAACAATGCAGATCAAGTTTACTTGGAATGTTTGCTGATTTTTAGGAGACAATCACAAGATAAAGACACGCTTTGGTCAAAGATTGCTACGTAAATTTTGGAAAATATATTCATGCGTGATATTGTTTTGATGTATGACGTGAGGTAATAATCCTATTTTATAGGATATATTGCTTTTCCTATTTTAAATGTGGTTATGCAGTGGGGTAAGACGTAGCCACAAATAGCATCAGTGTTTGATGTAAACGCTGACAAAAATGAGACAGACGCTGACAAGATTGGTTTGACGTTGATAAGAGTGGACGCTGACAAAGTATGGAATTGACGCTGACAAGAAGACACGTAACGCTGACAGAACAGGCATTGTTACGTGTTGTCCGAGATATGTAAATTCAAACACTGATAGGTGTTGTTCGATATCGGATAAAGCATCTGATAATGATATTGGATAAGAGAGGTTCTTGGACAACAAAAGGTTTGCTGCTGTTTGAGAAAATTTGTACGTTTTAAGTACACAAAAAGGAGGATTATACACACAAAGGTACATGGAATCTCCGTTTTAATTTAGAATATCATGATGATATTTATGGCTCGGATATTTTTAAACGGAATTAATGATCTTAAAGCGAGTTAGCAACAATTCGTGAAGAAATTTATTGGATTTGATTATGTAATCGAGGTAGCCTTGCAAAAGAGTTATCCATCTAATAACTTTTACATATGATATGAAGAATAAGTTTCGTCATGAAGAGGTGTTGGCTTAAGGGGAAGAATTCTTATGGTAAGTTTGATGATTGAAGAAGATTTTCGCGAGTTTGTGTTCTATCATATCTTAAAGTGCCATAGACTTTAAAGGTAACTTATTCGTGCTTTACATGGTTGGTGACGAAGACTTGTCATAACACTTGAAGGAGTTACATTATCGTGCTCAGTGTCTCACAAAGGATGAGAATTTTGACAAGGGATCGAGGTCTACTTATACTTTGTGACATGAGTATAAGTTCTTAGTCACATGGATAGTACAAGACATGGAACACAAGATTGGGTTATTCTACTTCTACATCAAGAATATCTTATTTATTTTTCGTCAAGATCATTACATAGAGCTACATTTGGAGAATCTTCAAAGATTGCAACATTGTTTACTTTCCTGTTGATGTGACAAAAAGGGGAAGAAATACATGCTACACTTAAGGGGAAGCAATTTGAAGATCATGTACAACTTACAAGAGATACACATAGAGTTTTGCCACTATCAACTAGGGGAAGATTGTTGGGTCAAAAAGTTGATGTGGCAGAAACTCAAAAACGAAGAAAACATGAAGGTATTTGTCTAGGCGTTGACAAGAGCATTCCAGGCGTTGACATGTACAATTTAGGCGTTGATGGAATCAAGCATTGTCAAGAGCAATTCAAGCATTGTCACATGCAATTCAAGCATTGACAAGACGTAGACAAAGAAGCTTATGGAAGCTTCTATTTAGATAAACATGCAAAAGATATTCTGCATAAGTTTATTTAAATAGAAGATTTACTTGTTTATTCATCATTATCTCTTGTAAACCCTAATCCTTACACTATAATAGGAACCAGGGGTTATTAGGTTTTTCATATTATTCATTCACAATGTAAACCTAAACGTGTGTGTGCACTAGACGTGGGATTCAATGTATACACGTCTAGTGGATGTTTGTTATTAATATAATGAACATCCCATTTGTTTTAATTCATGTTATTCGTTCCTAAACACCTTGTTAATGTGTCATGTTCTAATTCCGCTTTGATTGTATAATCATATGAACGTGATGCATTCCTAGTAGCTTCAAAGATCCGGAAACCAAGGTTTCCACAGCACATAAGCTCGACCATCCCAAGGCATGGATGTATGCCTTGGAGGTACACATTTTCGTCCCTTTTCTATACTTTCTGCCAATTTATTGTTGAATGTATGATTTGGTGATTATATGAAAGGAAAGTTGTTTGATTTATGTGTGAAATGTGTTATTCGAAACATTTGTTGTGTTAATCTTGGTAGTGTAAAGAGTTTTAAAACATAGAATCCTTTCGTAAAAATCTGTCTAAACTTTTAAAGTTGTGTTTGGGACGACATGGTTTAGAGGTAGTCAGCACCACTAAGACCAAGCTTATCTCTACATAACTTTTATATTGCTTAGGATAGTTTATTTTTGTTATAAGATTTGCTATTTGCTTTTGGAGATTTCATCTTGCTTGTGTGGACTGATTTGAAGTGTTCTCAAGACACACAATTGGTGAACCAATTGTGTGGTAGTTGAACACCAAGTAGCCAAAAGCCTTGGGTCAAAAATATCAGCAAGTAGAAGTTATTATAAGTTTGGAAGTCTTGTGGGAAGCATAAGTATTAGGTTAGTGTAGGTTTAGTTACGTTTAGTTTAAAGTCAGAGCTTATTATTGCTTATTGCCTAAGTGGAATCTCACCAAATCTCACCAATAAGTCACTCTCTGTATGCCACTGTTTGATTATAAGTTTGAGCGAATTTATTGATTGTGCATGTCTGATGGTTTTGTGTATTTGGGCGTGTCTAGTGTTTCGGTTTAGTGTTTGAAATTCTGTGCAAACATAGCGTAAACAAAGAAAAACCAAAAAGAAAAAAAAAACAAATAGAGCCATATATACTCACTGTTGAGACTAAGCTATAAAGGAGGGCTATGTGTTTTGTGTTTACTGTACGCACATAAGCTCAGGTTTTGGCGTGTTTGGGAGTTGATTGTGTGTTGCGTTTAGTGAATGTTAAGTGCCTCACAAGTAACAACATAATCCAAAATAAAAAGCAAACCAATAAAACAAAAAGTATACCTGCTATTGCAATTTTGTGGTCCACTGTGCACGTACAAGCCCACATCTTAGGCCTGTGATTCGTGTTTATTGTTCTGGTTGTTAGTCTTTAAGTTGTATTGTTGCGTTTATGTTCCTGCACACCAAACAAAGCATAACCAAAAAGGAGTAAGGCACCCTCCAGTTCCTGAGATCGTGGCTGTTTTGATTTGATTATGTGCCCCCATTGGTTTAATTTGTGGTTTGGGATTAAGTTAATATTTTGCTTCAGTTTGTGTTTGTGTTTTACGTTGTGCATTGTTGATTAAGTACCTAAAAGAAACCAAAGAGAAACATAAGTGCGTGCTTTTTTTTTCTTTTTTTGCTCATAACAGCTCAAACTGTGGCGTGTACTTTTGACCATAAGTTTTGGGTGTTTTTTATGTTTAGCGTTTGAATTAAATACCTGTGCACTCAAGAGTAACCAAAAAGCAGACCAACAGTTAACCAAAAGTGTAAAAGGAAAGGCCGGTGTGTTTGTGATCTTGATTGTTTGCACACAAACCAAACTTGGGGTTTAATTCATGTTTAGTCATTGAGTTTGGATGTTCTATGATTGTGTATTTGGGCTATAAAGTTCCCTGTGCATCTTAACAACCTAAGAAATCGAAAAAATACACATAAGGAAGTGTTTGGCTTTGATTTTTGCTTAACTATGCATCAAAAAGGAAACAAAAGAAAGAAAAAGTCATCACTTTGTTCTTGATTCGTGGGTAAACTTGTTGGATTTGGATTCGTGTTGGTGTATTGGTGTTTGAATAAAGTTGATGTGATTCCAAGTACTCCAAAAACAAACATAGAAACCAACAGTGAAGTGGTGCCTGCTTGATATTTTTTTTTGTTTATTCAACTATGTGTTTAAAGTATTGTGGTGAATGTGTGTTATTGCTGTTGTGACATTGATGTATCAAAATAATCTGCCAAAAAGGCTTGCAGGTGGGATTAAACCCCTGACCACACGCAACCACTGGACACAACAGAGAGCATCATAACCATCGGCTCTATTGACACTTTTTAGTTATGACTACGTTTGTTTCTAATTTATACATTTGTTAGCTAAGTATATTGCACACATAAAACTGATAAAAAGAAATAAAAAGTAGCACCCAACAAGGTTTGAACCTGCGACCTTGGGTACCAAAGAGACGCAGCACACAACAACTTAACCATCTGCGCTCTCCTTCGTTTTTATTTATTTCCCTTTTATTTTCTTCTAACCCTTCTTTTATTTTGTTTTTTTATATATTTTGAGCAACGTACAACTTATTTCCAACCTATTTGAGTAGTTCTTTTTGTATTATTTATTTTTCCTATGTTTCTATATTAGTTTTAGATTTTTCTGCAAGGTTTCATAATTTTCCCGTTTATAATTTATTTTCTATGATTATTTTACTTTTCAATAGTTTTTAGGGTATAAAAAATAGCAAAACGTTTTGAAAAATTTTTAAAAAATATTTTTTAGTTTTTAATTAATGTTTTTCAGGTTGACAAAGAAAAAAAATGGATTTTGTCTTTTTCTTAGTTAGTTTTATTTTTTATGTTTTTAATTAACTTTAAAAAATATTATAACTTACTTTAAAAAATTTCAAATTTTTTTGTTTTCATTTTCTTTTTAATTAGAATTTTTAGGAATTTTTAGTAATTTTAATTATTTTTTAAAGTTTTCGTTTGGTCGCGTTTTTACGTTCGTACGTTGAAGCTTTTTCGTCCGTTTTGATCTTAACCCGTCTCCATTTTCTTTTCTTTCATTCTTTTCAAAAGCGTAATAACTCATTTCAAATAACGTCTATAATAATTTTGGCTCAAACACCATACCTCCACCGAGAACGAACTCGATTGTCGGTATTTTCGTTTTTCCTAAAACGTAATTACTAATACTTACCTACGACATTTGTGTGTGCTTTGTTTTTACCTAAAATAAAGTATATACAAAATAATACATCAATAAATAGTTAATCATTTTCAAAAATTCTTTTTGCACTGTTTTTATATTCCCAAATGATGAAGGTATGCTTATTCAGAACTTATGGCATCAAGTTTTTAGCTTATTGGGATTAAAAGCCCAATAAGGTTTAGCTTATTGCTTAATAAGGTGTGATAAGTTGATTTTCAGCTTTTTGGTCTTTAGAATTTTGTTCTTAAAATTTGATTTTTCATCTGACAGGGATCTTTCAAGTTTTAATTTTTATAATTTTCTTATTGGGCCTAATTAAGCCCATTAGTGGACTGTTTTTGGTAATGGGCTGTTTCTAGGCCCATTAAGGGGTTTTAAACATTTTTATTTTTATTTTTGTTTTATTTAAGTCATTTTAAATTATTTTGCAACCATTTTGATTTTTTTATATTTTCTGATTATTTTATTATTATTTTCGTCTCGATTTGAGTGAAAAGTAATTCGTCATAATTTTAGTCCGTCGTAGTATAACTTATCTTTTATTTTAAAACCCTTTTCTTTCCAAAAACGTAAACTAATCGAAATACGATACTTGGCCATAATAACCCTTCCGTGGAGAACGAACTCAATTGTCGGTTTTCGCATATGTTTTCTAACGTTTACGTTAATTAGTACTTACCCAACGATTAGTGTTGCAAATTCTTACATCAATAGTCAACACGATAGTCACACCATAAGTCAATATAATGTTATGTAAATGGGTTTATAAAGTTAAGGTGTCACAATAATGAAATATTTGACTTAAAGGACTAAAGTTGCCAAATGGTAATGCACTACATAATTTTTGTGGCTAATTTATGAAGAATGATACTCGAAGGGATTATTGTGTCATTTGGCCAAAGTGAAAATTAATTAATATGAAAACTTAGATTTTTCTACACACTTATCCATTGGTGTAGTGTGTTCCTGTGTTTCGTGATATTTCAAAGGAGGGAAGAAGATGAGAATGTGAAAAATCAAATTGGTGGTGTTTTAAGACCCCAAATTCAAAAGATAATCCCTAGCATGTTCATATAAAAGTATGTAAGTCTATTATTGTGTTAATTAATGATTTAAGAATTAAGGTTTATGTACTCAATTTGGGGGTTTTGGCTAATTATCTCTCTAAAGTAATAATTAAGTTGTTTATGAATGTGGGTTAATGTTAATTAAAGAATTATCAATGAATGGTGAAATTGGGTTGTGATCATGAATGATCATATACTAAGTAAACGAGTTTTTTAGTGATAAAGATGGTAAAGGGTTTGGGGCTTATGTCCCTTTAATGGGTTATGTTCAGATTAGGTAATTAGGATTCCATCATATGATCAAGATAGGATCATATGATGGTATAGAAAATGATGGTTAAAGATGTGTAATGAGGTTGTGTAAACTCTTGTTAATGATAATTGCATTCATATGGTGATAGGTTGTTGGGTTAGTGACTGAGTAAGAACCAAGTATTGAAGATGATGATGATGATGATGATAGTTATTGGTAAAACATAGCTTGGTAATAAGGTAAGTATAATGGCCAAAACATGTGTCGTATATTAACTTCATGTATGTTATGTGGCTATCATGTGTTATAGTCAATATGCTTAAATGATTATCATGTTAGAATTGTGATAAAAGATGCATGTGCAACGTGATGATTGCGACTATGTGATGCTTGTTATAATAGAGTTGATCTAGAGGTTTGTGTTATAGAATGTATTTGATTCAATTAGGCTACATGTTGTGTGATATATATAATGGCGTGTTATGCTTGTTTTAGTTACTAAGCATTTCAGGCTTACATATTATAGATGCTAATGTCTTGTAGATACAATGAGAAGAACAAAGGCTTGGAATAAGCTAGTAATATAAATGCGCAACAGAAGATTAAGTAAGTTTAGGAGCTTAGTGTAGATATCGAGTTCATGGTAAAGTTGAAACCCGAGAGTCATAAATGAAGAATTGGTATTGTTGTAAAGTGTCAAAGCATTTATGTGTGTCAATGTTAAGGTATGTTAAGTCGTTCGTCATATATGTATGCTAAAGATTATGTAAATGGGTCAAAACGATTATTTGGTAAACACCCTAAGGTATGTGTTAACGGGTCATTTAGACTATGTATGCTATTGAAAATGATGTAATATTATAACAATTTCTGGAAAGTCTCTTGTAGTCTTGAGTAAAATAAGTCATTTTCCGGAAAAATAGGTCAAAAGTGCACAAGAGGTGTTTTACAGAAAATAGTGCTTTGGATGGTATTTTAGTGCACTTGGAGTATGCAGAAAAATTAGTTCACATGACGGGTAGTTTAGTGCACTAGAAGGATCTTTCAAGAAAATAGTGCATATGAGGTTATTTGGTGCACAATAATGGTTCTCTAGTGCATTGAGGGTCATTAGTGCACAAAAGGTGTCATTTAGTTCACTAAAAATGTTTTTCAGAAATAGTGAACAAGAGGGGTGTTTTAGTGCACAAAAGGTTTTTGCCAGATTTTAATCGTTTTGTTTATTTTATATATAATGAACCATAAGGAGTTAGAGGTTGTGTCATATATTGTTAGAAGGATATTTAAGTCTAGTTTCATGTAAAATATTCACAACGACTGAATTGTAATATATTTTTGTTAGTTTACAAAAGAGTAAACGAATGTCAGATTTTGATCATGTCGTTTCCGCATAAAAGTTTGAAATTCTTGTTTTTCGACTAAAAACGGTAAAGGGGTGTTTCAAATTGGTATCATAACTTTGGTCTAAGTGATATAGGTTTCCATCATAGGTTGCCTAAACTTAGGCCACGTGTAGATGCGTTTGCCGTAAGTATAATGTAATATAAAAAGAAGACGCCTTAATTATAAGGTAGTAATGTGCTTACGATGATGGGGTAGGGATAGTGGTTTGTTGGAAATACGTTTTACGTATTAAGAAGGATCGGTCACTCCAACAATAGTTCATGTAATAGCTCGTAGTTTAGTTATTTATCATACAAATCCAAGCCTAGCCTACAACATGTGTAGGCCGGCCCAAATGTAAGCCCAAACCCATGACAAGGGCTTGGGTATATAAACCCTCTCCTTTGATGGAGAGGGTAGTGTTTATTCATAATTTACACATAGTTATCTTCATTTTCTCTCTCTAGAATTGTGTGAAATCAACCATCTCTCTATCTCTTTCTCTCTCTAAAACATAAGTAGGATTTACATATCTTACAAATGGTATCAAGAGCTTGGGATGAAATATAGGTTGGAATTTGTGTTGTTTATGCTTTCTTATGCATAACGTGTGGTTTTGATTGTTTTTTACCGAATCATCAAAAAAAATTTCGTGTTTGTTTGTGTTCTAAAGTCGAATACATTCTTTAATCATGTCGTAGTGATTTTGGTATATTGGTTTTGATTAAAACACAAGTCTTTTGGATCAAAAGTTGGGAAATTTCTTATTTTTCAAACTTTCCGAAATTCTAGCAAGTGGTTCCATCGGAAAGTACAAGACTGTTTGGTTTGATCGCAATAACCTATTGGTTCTACTTTGCGATCACTGGATTTCGATACCTTATTCCGACGTGACATTCCGATCGAACATTGCGATCTGGGATTCCGACGGTTTTAAGGAATCTTGAGTCGTTACTCTGTCCAATTTATTTTAGCTATATTGCAATCTGGACATTCCGATAGCGACATTTCGATCTGGGCATTCCGATAGTGGCATTTCGATCTGGACATTCCGATAGTGACATTCCGATCTGGACATTCTGATAGTGTGACATTCCGATCTGGACATTCCGATAGTTACATTCCGATCTGGACATTCCGATACCAGCAACATTCTGGCAGAAAAGAGTATTCCGACAGAAAGCAACATTCCGATAACTGCACATTTCGATAGAATTTGTTTTTGGATACTTAGAGGATTTTTTTCTATCTTGCTTTAATTTGGTAATTTGGTAAATTTCAAAAACAAACACAACAAAAAAGATAACAACATCTTTCATTTTACAACACAAAAACACTTAACCTTATTTCATTGGTCGATCAACGTTTGTAAAATTTAACTTATTGAAATGAAGTACACATCTCTTACGGATAAGTCCATCCTCTCGGGTACGGATAATCGTCCACCAATGTTGGTGAAGACTATGTATGAGGAATGGGCTTCCCGCATGGAACTTTATATGTTGAACAAGGAGAATGGACATCTAATTTGGGCATCGGTGCTCAATGGACCATTGGTATATGGTACTGTGACGTAAGGTGATGTTACTCGTCCTCGCACAACGGGTGAACTGACTGGAGATGCTAAGATACAAGACAACTGTGATAAACATGCTACAAATATCATTCTCCAAGCCCTTCCTCCAGATGTCTACAAACTTGTCAGCAAACATAAAGTTGCCAAAGAGTTATGGGATAGAATTCGTGTTCTAATGCAAGGAACCTCGTTAACTAAACAAGAACGAGAGTGTAAGCTTTATGATACTTTTGATAAGTTTGCCTATGTGCCAGGGGAGACTCTCAATGATTACTATCTGAGATTTACCCTCTTGTTGAATGAGATTAATATCTATGGCATGGCAATTCCTACGTTTTAATTAAACACCAAGTATTTGAACACTCTTTCTTCAGAATGGAAAAAGTACGTGACGGATGTTAAATTGGCTAAGGACTTGCATAACACCAATGTGGATCAACTTCAAGCTTTTCTTCAACAAAACGAATGCCATGTGATCGAGGCTCGGTTGTCTAAACCTCAAGTTCATGATCCACTTTCCATGTATGCTTCTCAACAAAACATGGCTTATACTTATCAACAACCATCATACTTGCAGCAGCCACCACCACACACCTATCAGCAACCACAGCAACCACCGATGATGCCACAACAAGCATTTCAACAAAGTGTTCATCAACAATATTTTCCATAGCAACCAACATATCCGACATCACCATCACAAGCCAACACTTCTCCAATGGGCTATACTCCTCAGCAAGGATATTTTCCAATAGAAGCACGACCAGCACAAGCTTTCTACTCTAATGAACTTCCACCAATCCAAGCACCGGTCGTTACTCCAAATGATACACCAACTGATGTTCTAAACCATCTCACTGCCTACTTGTCAAAACTTGTTGTAACTAGAGGATTTCTACCAACAAACAATCAGCTCTGCACCTCTTCAAATCCTCGACAACAAGCTACTGTTCAAGATGGTCAAGTAACAGTGTAACCTATTTAGGGAAGGCAAAATTCACATGGACCTCCTACAAGGACGGTGAATGCTCAAGCTGTGAATTCACAAGCTAATGGAAATGGAAGTCCCATTGGTCCTTAAAAGTTTGTTACTTGCTACAATTGCCGAGGACAAGGTCATATGGCTTGGCAATGCACTCAGCCGAAAAGGAGAATGGATGAAGCATGGTTTCATGAGAAGATGTATTTGGTCGATGCTCAGTCTAAGGGAAAGATTTTGGATTCAGAGGAGTTAGCATTTCTTGCAGACCCAGGGGCAGCAGATACTGAAGGCATTGCAGTCGTTTCCACTTCTAATGCAGCTTATCAAGCTGATGATCTTGACGCATATGATTCGGATTGTGATGACATTCACTCTGCCCAAGCTGCTCTCGTTGCTAATCTCTCTCACTACGGTTCTGATGTCGTCAGTGAGGTACCCACCACAACCAATCTTGGTAATGATGATAACCAACATCAAGTTTGGCATGAAAATGACAACCTCGAACAGCATTCGGGAACTAGTAACTCAAATGATGTGGTACCCAATCCTACACATTTGAGTGAACCTCAACCAAATGCTACGATGGGTATGGAATCTTATGCTCAACATGATTTGGTCATGGTACCTAAACATATTATTGATCAAATGCATATGGCCCTCAGACAATCCGTAGATACCAATTCCACCCTAACTGCTGAGCTTGTGTTGCATAAAGAAAAGGTCAAAACTTTTGAAATGGTCCCTCAAGCAGAGAAAATAACATGTTCTAAATTTGACCAATTTTGTTTTGAAAAGATTGAACACTTGAAAGAAATAGAATCATTAAAAGCTAATCTTTCCAACGAATTAAAAGCAAAAGAGTCGGTTGTCAATGATTTTCAGAAACTTAAAATAGATTTCGAGACTCTCGAGTCTAAAAAGGTTGAATCAGAAATTAATGCTATCGAACTTCTTAAATTCAAGGAACAACAGCTTTTAAAATAATACGCTTCCACAGAAAAGGTTCATCTTTTAACTAAATCATTTACAGAACTCGAACTTAAGCGTCTTCAAAATTTACCACCTAATCCCGGTTATGCAAAACAAGCTCAGGAATATATTCCCGGTCTTTATGATATGACCATAATTGGGAAATCGAAAGAAGCACCTTATGTTCGTAGTTCTGAGGAGACACAGTCACTTACGGAAGAAACTCATTCTAAAATGTTTTCAAAATTCCATACGATTGATTATGATAAGCATAATAAAGATCAACTTTCTAAAAAGACACGTATTCGCTTACAAAAGAAATTAGCTGAAGTAACAGTTCTTGTGCCCCCAAGTTTGTCAAATGAAAACCCTCCTAGTACGTCTCCTACACTCGTCAAAACGGATTTAACGAAGTTACTTCCACCGGTAAGTAAGGCGTCCGTTAATTTAAACGCGGTAGACCAACACTTAGCCGATTTTGACAAGGTCATTTTGGAACGTACGACGACCACGACCATAACTGAAGGTGAATGGAACTTTGAGCACACTAGAGCTGCGTTCCGAGAAGAAATTGTTCCGTTTGTAAAGAATGTTAAAGCTTGTCTTAGTAATCTTGATCAAGATTTGCATTTGGAAATAGAAGAAGTTAAACGTGTTTTCAATGAATTGGATGATGCTTATGAAAACAGTTTACTTGAAATAGAACGGGTTTCACGCCAAAATGATCAGCTTCTGAAGCAAGTGATGTCTCATGATATAGTTTCCATCTGTGTGAATAAAAGTGTTGATAATGATTCTATTGTGCATAATGTTGAAACTGTGGATACTATGGTAGATAGTAATCGTAACGAATCTGACGTTGAATTTTTAAAGCTTCAATATTCATATTCTTCGCTGTCAAAACGTTTTGATGAGATTCAAACAAATTGTATTTCACTTGAATGCAAGCAACAATTTATTCAAGAAATCTTTGAAACGTCATTCGAAGGTGTTAATATCGATGATGCAAACTTTGAAAAGAATTTTCGATTGAATTTACAATCAAAACAGCGTCAACCAAGTGACAAAGTTGCTAAATCTTTGCCGATAGACATAGAGAAATCTAAGGAGCTTAACAGTGTGAACGTACTTGAGGCCACTGAGAATTCTAAACTTGATCTAGATAATCGAGTTTCCAAGATTTTGTCCAAAGTTGATAACTTAAAACAGAAAGATACACGACTCTTCGATTCAGTAAAGCCCGCATGTGCTAATACGACTGCACAAAATCAATCCTTGATTGAATAATTGAATCGAAAGTCGGTGGAAATATCTGATTTGAGGGAACAAATTTGTGATAAAAATCTGGTCTTGGCTGAGTTAAAGGAAACACTTCGTACTCTAAAAGGTAAGAATGTTGTGGATAACGCAGCCACTGTCTCAGCATCGTCCTCTAGTGCAATCAAAAGGAACCTTATAGCCGTCACACCATTTAATAAGGGCCCTAGGACTAAACTATCTCAAACTTTGGTCACTAAAGATAAGGCGGAATCAAAACCAGCTACTAATATTCCCGTGTTGCCTTCTACAGGAGTAAACACCACTACTAAGGCTCAAAGATCTAAACTTAAAAGAAACAAGAAGAATGATAGGATCTTGCCCCCATCTAGTAGTCAAGTGAAGAAGAAAGTAGAAGCCCATCCTAGGAATGTTATTTCTGTTTTGAATAAAAAGAATCATGTAGCTAAACCTAAAGGCTCTGCGGTTGTGCAGCGTTATAAGCCTACTGTGAATTCTAATTTGAAATGTTGGAATTGCAATGAATGTATGTTTTCTAGTCGTCGTGATTCTTACCTTATTGACCATGTGAATAAGATGCATGCCCGGAAAAATGGATTAGAATGGAAACCGACTGGGAAAGTGCTAAGCCAAGTTGGTTGGATGTGGCGCCCCACTGGTAGAACTTTCACTATAGTAGGAAATATGTGCCCTTTAACTAGGATCACTCCCACTAAAGCGAAGAAAGCGTGCCCTTTAACTAGGAGTACCAAGGATACCAAAACACAAGCGTGTCCTTTAACTAGGAACACTGACACTACTGTAGGAACCAAGTGTCCTTTAAATAGGTCTACTCCCACTGTAGTGCCTACGAATAATCCAAAACCTAAGAAAGTTGGAACAATAAAACCTGTTAGTGCTAAAACTCACATTAGAAAATGCCGGAAATCTAAGGGTCTCACAAATGTTAGCAATTCTGATAATCTTACATCTATATCGTCTATCACTCCGGAACCAATAGTTTCCAATGCATTGTCTACTGTTGTTATTGAAAACAGGTGGTCCAAATTGTTCTCTGGTATTTGGACTCTGGTTGCTCCAAGCATATGGCCGGAGATCGCTCTCAGCTCAGAAATTTAGTCAGCAAGTTTCTTGGTACGGTTCGATTGGGAATGATCATATTGCAAAGATAACGGGTTATGGTGAATATCATATTGGGAATGTTATTATTTCAAGAGTGTATTATGTGGAAGGTCTCGGTCACAACTTATTTTCTGTGGGACAATTTTATGATGCAAACCTAGAAGTTGCTTTTCGAGAGCATACCTGCTTCATTCGTAATTTGGAAGGGGTTGATTTATTGAAAGGTACTGGAGGGAATAATTTGTATACTTTGTCTCTACAAGACATGATGGCCGCTTCTCCCGTATGTCTTCTCTCCAAAGCATCAAAGACTAAGTCATGGTTATGGCATCGACGGTTATCTCATCTTAACTTTGACGCTATTAATCATCTGGCGAAAAACGAACTTGTTCGTGGTCTTCCTAAACTTTCATTTCACAAGGATCATTTGTGTTCCGCGTGTACATTGGGGAAAAGCACTAAGAAATCATACAAACCCAAGACGGAAGACACCAACCAAGAGAAACTTTATCTGTTGCATATGGATCTTTGTGGGCCAATGCGTGTTGAAAGTCTTAGTGGCAAAAAGTATATCCTCGTAATTGTTGATGATTACTCTCAGTTTACATGGGTGAAATTTCTTACAACAAAAAATGAGGCACCTAAATTCATCATCGGATTTCTCAAGATGATTCAAGTGCGTCTCAACACTACTGTCCGACGCATTCGTACAGATAATGGAACCGAATTTGTGAATCAAATCTTGCGTGATTATTATGAAGAAGTTGGCATATCTCATGAAACATCCGTTGCACGCACTCCACAACAAAACGGTGTCGTTGAGAGGCGAAATCGCACACTTATGGAAGCTGCTCGAACGATGTTAATTTACGCAAAGGCTCCATTGTTTTTATGGGCAGAAGCAGTATCTACAACAGATACACCCAAAACCGGTCACTAATTAATAAACGCCATGGTAAAACACCTTATGAGCTTCTCCATGAAAAAGTACCAGATTTATCATATCTTCATGTGTTTGGTTCTCTTTGCTATCAAAATAATGATGGTGAAAATTTGGGAAAACTTCAACCAAAGGCTGATATTGGTATTTTCATTGGTTACGCACCCGCAAAGAAGGCATACCGAATCTACAATTCGTAAGTCTCGTAAAATCCTCGAAACTATGAATGTTGATTTTGATGAGCTGACAGCAATGGCTTCTGAGCAAAGCAGCTCTGAACCCGCACTTCATGAAATGGGACCCAGTAACATTAGTTCTGGTCTTATCCCAAACAACCCTACTTCATCATCATTTACACCACCTTCTAGGACTGAATGGGATACGTTGTTTCAACCGTTCTTTGATGAATTTTTTACTCCTCCAAGTATTGTTGCTCCAGAACCTGAGGTAATATCTCCGGTAACCGAAGTTGTCGCTCCAGCAACCAAAGCACAATCTAATACGTCTGCACCTACAATTGGTCAAGATATACCATCAGCTAGTAATTCTCAACCAACACCCGAATCAACTACCCATGTCATGCCTATTGATGATGAAGAGGATGATGATGATCACGATTTGGAATTCGCTCAAATGCGTGAACTTCCATTCTTTGGTGTACCTATTCCCAACTCTAATCAAGCCGGGTCGTCCACCTCAGAGGAAGCTCCTTCTACAGTCTACTCCAATCCACAGATTCGTGAACATGACAGCAAGTGGACAAAGGATCATCCTATAGATTCTATTATTGGTGACCCTAATCGTCCGGTATCCACACGAAGTTAGTTAGAAGAAAATGCAATGTTTTGTCATTTTGATGCTTTTCTCACTGAAGTTGAACCCAAGACATGGCAAGAAACTTTTACTCAATCCTGTTGGATAGAAGCTATGCAAGAAGAATTTAACGAATTTATACGTCCTGAAGTATGGGAACTCGTCCCATGCCTGGATCAAGTGCAGTTACTCACTTTGAAATGGGTTTACAAGGTGAAACTCGATGAGTTAGGCGGAATATTGAAGAACAAAGCTCGACTCGTAGCTCGTGGATATAAACAATTATTGGGCATCGACTTTATGGAATCCTTTGCACCTTTTGCCCGTTTGGAAGCTATTAGACTATTCCTCGCTTATGCAGCCCACATGAATATGATCGTCTATCAGATGGATGTAAAGACGGCATTTCTTAATGGGAAATCAAGGAAGAGGTCTATGTTCAACAACCTCATGGTTTTGTGAATCCTAATTATCCTAATCATGTGTACAAGCTTAAGAAGGCTCTCTATGGGTTGAAGCAAGCTCCACGCGCATGGTATGATCTATTGTCACAATTTCTCATTACGTAAGGCTTCGCTAAAGGCAAGGTGGATCCCACGCTGTTCATTCATAAACAAGGTAAAGATATGATTATGGTACAAATATATGTTGATGATATTATATTTGCAGCCTCGACCCAAACCTTATCCGACGAATTTGGGAAACTCATATCTTCCAAGTTTAAGATGTCAATGATGGGCAAGGTATCATTCTTCTTAGGTCTTCAGATATCTCAGAGTCCCAGAGGCATCTTTATCAATTAATCCAAGTATGCCCTTGAATCGCTTAAGAAATATAAGATGGAATATTGTGATCCCGTGGATACTCCAATGGTGGAACGAACAAAGCTTGATGCAGATCCACATGGAGTGGCCGTTGATCTGATACTTTATCGTGGAATGATCGGTACTCTTCTGTATATTACAGCTAGTCGACCTGATCTTCAGTTTGCTATATGTATGTGTACTCGGTATCAAACTCGACCTACTGAGTTACACTTGGCCACTGTGAAACGGATCTTTCGATATCTTAAAGGAACCATTAATCGGGGACTTTGGTATTCGAAGGACTCTTCGATTGCACTTATGGCATATGCAGATGCGGATCATGCGGGTTGTCAAGATACAAGGCGTAGCACGAGTGGAACTTTGCAACTACTAGGAGATCGACTAATCAGTTGGGCTTCGAAAAGGCAGATAAGCGCTGAAACTTCAAGTACGGAAGCAGAATACATAGCTATGTCCGGTTGCTGTGCTCAAATTCTTTGGATGAGATCGCAATTAACCGACTATGGTCTAGACACATTGCATTTTCCCTAATTTTTTTGGCCCAAGGGACCATAAAATCACTAAGATCGCTAGTTAGTAATTCCCAACTAGTGAGAGCACGAAATTCTCCTTCAAAATTACCAAGAATAGGATGTTCACGAGGTGAAGCAAGGGCACGAGAGATGGCCGAAGACGAAGGAATCTCAGCCGAGTAATGCACATCAACAGGGGCCGATTCTAAGTGGTTTACACCCCAAGCATCGGTGAACCTACATTGACCTTCGTATGGAACTCTGAGAATCTCACCAAATTTCTCGAGAGTATATACAAAGGTTTTCCCCTTGATGGAAAATCTTAAAGATAAACCATTTGGTATTTGTATTAACTTGAATGAGTTAAAGAATTCCATGAGGAAAGAAGGAAAGATTGGCTCATCAATATCAAGCAAACAATCGAATCCAATGGTGTTGAACATGAATCGAATGAAATCAAGTCCACGAAGGTTAGAAGGAACAATACGTCCTTCATGGAAACAACGAGACTCGAGATTATGATAAGTGTTTTGAAAAGAGCGAGTTAGATTTGTCAAAGAAGGATTAGGCATATATCTTCTAGTGACTAGATGGTCATTTTGATATCCTGTGGTCATGATGATAGTACCTATAAAATAACATATAAACATATTTCTCCAATTACTCATATGTTACATATAGATAAAAAATTAAGCAAAGTGAGAATGTATTTTATCAATCTCTTGATAAATCAAGGTTTAATCCTTATCATTCTCATATTCATAATGTACCTATTTCACTATTGATCAAAACATATGAACTATGTAAGATCAACAATGAACTAGAACATTAGTTTTTCAAAACAAAGTGTTTAGGTAACCATTTAACAATGCCATTACCAACTTGTTCATGGGTTCATATCAATTCCATCAATCAACCAAACTATTTAGTCAAAATTTGGATTTGTTCTACCAATGGGTTTTAGTGAAATCCTAATGAATATGAACCTAAGGAATCATAGTAACAATACTATGTCAACTCATATTCCTAATAAGGTTCTAATTCGATGTCAATTTTAAAAAAGCCCCGATTATGAATGTATGAACCCTAGAACAAGTTAGATGAAATTGAATGAAATAACTTACAATTAACTGATCTTGGATGATGGATGAGTGAAACCCACGAACTTGAATCAATTAATTTGAGTAACTGAAGGTTTTTGAAGCTTCGACAATGGTGGAAAAACAAGGAAAAATCGTCTGCTGTGTGTGAAGGAGAGAGAAGGTCTAGTTTGAAAAAGATATTTTAATAAAATTGGCGCTCTGACAAAAGTAACTGCCTGCGGTTTCTTATCGATAAGGAACCACGCTATTGAGCCGCCAGATAAAGAACTGCCTACAGAGGCAGGTTTTTATCAAAGAAAGACGATGAATTTTTGAAAACCAAAATTTTTAAAATACTTAAAAATATATCTTAAACCTTTTAGGATATCATTGGACCACCACAACACTAGGTAATAATATCTTGTTGATGGATTACGAGTTGAATTGAGATAGGAAAAGATCAAAACGAACGAACGACTACTCATAGCAAAAAGGCAAAGGGAGAGGAGTCAAGAGAAGTGAATCAAGACCAAGAACATTGCTCAAAGTACAATGACATTCTTCAAATTGATGATGTGAAGAGCTTGTGTCATATATAGTGGTTTAAGACGTCCCTTTTCGGCGATAGTCTAAACGGCTTTGGTAAAACCAACACACTAGCGTGCTCCTTACCCGGACCCCCATTCGGGGAGCTGCCTTAAGCGTCCTGTTGCCACGGGAAAGCCCCGTTCCTGCCATGCATTCTTTCATGCGGGTCACTTCCCAGGTAGTCTAATGAGTACGCCCCTACTAAAGGGCCTCCCTTTAAAGATAAAGACAGAACTCCAATTGCTCACCAAGAAGAAGTTTGAGCGCGAGAGCAAAGAAATCGGGGTCATTTACGCTGTTGTGACAAGAGAAGTCGACCAAAGGGGTGCTGATCAGTCCATAAAAGTCCCTAACGTGAGTGCTCTAGAATTTGCTAAAAGATTTATGGCCTATTCTATAAGGTTACACTTTACTTTAGTCCTGTGTCGCTGAAATCCTTTCTATGGGCTCGTGCGTGGCAGCTGGTATAGATGAATAAAGGCGGACCGCGGGACCTATTCTCTTAATATAATAGGCGGCAAAGCGGAATAGAAAAGCACGGACGAGCCACATGCAGGGAAACTTGCACGTGTGGTTCTGGCCGGGGGACCCCGGTATACTGTACTAATATGTGTAGGTCCCCGTAATTCGAGTGAATTAAACCAAGCAATTTTGATGCATAGAATAAGATCATTTTCAAGAGTAGTCTTATTCTATTTCAAAATATGAGCAAAGTATAGATTCCCTTTCTCTCGCACATGATTGGATAATTATTGCTAGAATTAACAATAACAATATCCTTGGAATATTTCAATTACAAATGTGTAAAATCCACCTACAACTTAATGAAGTAGTTTGGTATCTCAAGGAATCACTAATCATCCTAGAGATGAGCTTAATTGCACAAGTTACATATGAGATAGGGCCTACTAACCGTAAGGGTGCAAACCATAGAAATCATGCTTGATACTTTAAGCTTCTACTAAGTCACCCTACATCTCCATGGTGAGTCAAGTATCCAAGCAATGAAGGTTTGAGAGGGAAAAAGAAAAGAGTCACAACCCACAAATAAATGTCAAGGCAAGGATGCCAAGAACAAGCATATAGTCAATTAATGATTAAAAGAATGACCAATAGGGCGTGTGGAAGAACGAAAGTGTACCTTGGCCACAAATTGCATTCCAAGCTTTCAAGGAATCGATGCAAAGCCCAACTATGACTAATATTGACTACTAAGTCTTCAAAGACTAGTATCACTTCTACCCATCTTGATATCATCATTCAATGATGTTGGAAATCAAAGAAGATGAGTCTTCTACAAGTGTAAGTAACTCAATCCACAATCAATAGAATGATTTATCTTCATGAGTACCTACATATAACAAGATGCAAACTAGTAGATACATTTCAAGAGTAAATCTAAAATGCATTAATACTACTAATTTAAGTAATATGCAATATTAACATTTTGAAAGGCTTATTTTCAACAAAAATAGTTTTGACCAAAGAAAAACTTTAGTACAACTTAACCTTCTAATTTGAGGAGACAATGGATCGATCCAAGTTTTAAAGTACAATATACTTCAAAGATCTTGTATAACCATCGCTCTGATACCAATTGTAGAAACTTGAAGAGGGGGGGGGGGGGTTGAATAGTTTCTCATCGATTTATCTCCTAATTAAAATTCCTTTCAATTAGGTTAGTGCACAAAACTATCTTTTACTTGAAAGCTAGTTGCATAATGATTAGGTTCAATTCTAATGCATTAACAATGTATAGTAAGTGTAGTGATAATTAATGTAAGTAAAGAGTAAGAAAAGAAACAACCTAGTAGGAAGACACCAAGATCTATAGCGGTTCGGCAACGAGGCTCTATCCTCGTTCCTACTACACTCCTCGAGTACACCTTACTCGAGATTTCCACTATATCCACAAGCTCCCTTCTTGACGGAGAAAACCTTACGACGTTGCTTACATTATTTTCCGACACTAAGCTAAATGTCGAGACCTGATCTTAGCTAGGACCAATCTACATAACGTCGCCCACTTCACTCTTTTACGACACAAGGCTGGATGTCGAGTTCTAATCTAAAGGTATAAGCAATCTTCACAAAGTTTCCAACTTCACCATTTTCCGACACAAGGCTAGATGTCAAGTTCTAATCCAAAGCTAGAACCAATCTTTACGACTCTTCACTTTGAAGCTAAGTGATAACTTCACACAACACAACTACATATCACTTTATAGTTTAGTAAGAACTCACAAGACACAACCGTATCACTTTATAGTTTAGTGAGAACTAACACAACTAATTACAACTCAACTAATCATATCCAAGTACACACATGTAGCTTGGATCTACACAACATAAATCCAAGCACACACATGTGCAATGGATGTACACAACTCTAATCCAAGTATTCACAAATAACTTGGATGAACACAACTAGTTCAAGTATTCACAAATACATTGGATTTACACAAGACACAAATAAACAAATGATGAACATGACTAGATCTTTAGGAGAAGGTGATCTTCATCAATGCTACATCTTTAATCACATCACAAGTGTGTGAGTGATCTTCTCTTTGGACAAGGTAAGGAAGGAGATCAAGAGGATAATCATGAGTAAACATACTTAACACATTAAGTGATCATTTACAAATGACTAGGATTAGAAAGGAGAAAGAAGGCTGAAGAAGATGTCCAGAAAAGGTTGATGAGAATGCAGATTTGATCTACTATTTATAGGACAAAACATCCAACGACTATATCTTGTCGCGGTTCCTTATTGGATCCCGCGGCTACTTATCGATAAGGAACCACCTTAGGTGCTAAGGTACTGCCAGCGTAGACTCTGCTCCTTTTTGCCCGTTAGTGAATTTGAAATATCTGAGACTGTTTAAACCTTGAAATGATATTCTTATGGCATTTGGAATATGCCATATTCAAATTTGCATTTTCATTTTAATAAAACATTTTCTTAAAAATAAAGTATATTAAAAATCTTTTGTAACGTTTGACAAAAGTGAGTTTTAAGGCTAATCACTTTTATGATCACTAAGCATGATTAAGATATGTTAGTGTAATGATTATTACCTTGATGATAGTGTTTTTTAGATAATTCGTTTTATGATTGTGTTTGACAGTAAATGTCTTTGTAATTTGTCGTGATCAGAACTAAGAAAGATTAATTAATACTAATAATGTTTTTAGGCATTACTTTGCATTAACAAATATAATGTTATGTAAATGGGTTTATGAAGTTAAGGTGTCACAATAATGAAATAATATGACTAAATAAGTTATTGCAACTAATTTATGTAGAATAATACTTGAAGGGCTTATTGTGTCATTTGACCAAAGTGACTGAAATCCCAGATTTTTCTACACACTTCTCCATTGGTGTAGTGTGTTTTTGTCTTTCATGATATTCCAAAGGAGTGAAGAAGATGAGAATGTGCAAGATCAAATTGGTGGTGTTTTTAGGCCCCCAAGATCAAAAGATAATCCCTAGTATGTTCATATGAAAGTATGTAAGTCTATTCTTGTTAATTGATGAATTTAAGAATTAGGGTTTATGTACCTAATTTGGGGTGTTTGGGTAATTATATTTCTAAAACAATAATTAAGGTATGTATGAATGTGGGTTAATGTTAATTAAAGGATTATCAATGAATTGGTTAAATTGAGTTGTGATCGGGAATGAACATATAATAAGAAAAAGATTTTGTTACTGGTAAAGATGGTAAAGGGTTTTGGGGCTTATGTCCCTTTAATGGGATATGTTCAGTTTGTGTAATTAGGATTTCATCATATGATCAAGATAAGATCCTATGATAGTTATAGATAATCATGGTTAAAGATTTGTAATGGGGTTGTGTAAACCCTTGTTAATGGTAATTGCATTCATATGGTAATAGGTGGTTGTGTCGTTGGTAATTGGGTGAGAACCAAGTATTAAAGATGATGATGATGTTTAGTGGTAAAACTTAGCTTGGAGTTAAGAGAGTAAGATGACCATTACATGTGTTGTATATTAAGTTCATGTATGCCATGTGTTTATCATGTGTTATAGTCAATATGCTTAAATGATTATCATGTTAGAATTGTGATAGAAGATGTATGTGCAACGTGATGATTGCGGCGATGTGATGCTTGTTATTATAGATTTGATGTAGAGGTTTGTGTTATATTAGGTGTTTGATTTCAATTAGGCTACATGTTGTGTAATATATAATGACGTGTTATGCTTGTTTTACTTACTAAGCGTTTAACGCTTACACATTATATATGCTAATGTATTGTAGTTATAATTGGAAGAAGAAAGGCTTGGAATAAGCTAGTAATGGAAATGCGTAACAAAAGATTAAATAAGTTTAGGAGCTTAGTGTAGATATCGAGCTCATGGTAAAGTTGAACCCTAAGAGTCATAGATGAAGAATTGGTATTGTTGTAAAGTATTAAATCATTTATGTATGTCAAGGTTAAAGTATGTTAAGTCGTTTGTCTTAAATGTATGCTACAGGGTATGTAAATGGGTCAAAAAGATTGTTTGGTAAACACCCTAAAGTGTGTGTTAACGGGTCATTTTGACTATGTATGCTATTGAAATGATGTAATATTATAACGATTTCTAGAAAGTCTCATGTCGCCTTGAGTTATACAAGTCATTTTCTATAAAAATGGATCAAAAGTGTCCAAGAGGTGTTTTATATAAAAATAGTTCGTTGGAGGGTATTTTAATGAACTTGGAATATGCAGGAAAAATTAGTGCACATGAGGGGGCCTTTAGCGCATTACAAGGATTTTTTTCAGAAAATAGTGCCCATGAGGTTCTTTAGTACACAAGAATGGTTTCCTATTGCATTGAGGGTCTTTAGTGCACGAAAGGTGTCATTTAGTTCACTAAAAATATTTTCCATAAATAGTGCACAGGAGGGGTGTTTTAGTGCACAAAAGGTTTTTGCTAGAATTTAGTGGTTTTGTTTATTTTGTAGATAATGAACCGTAAGGAGTTAGAGGTTGTGTCATATATTGTTAGAATGATATTTGAGTCTAGTTTCATGTAAAAGTATTCTCAGTGACTGAATTGTAATATATTTTTGCTAGTTAAAAAAAGAGTAAACGAATGTCATATTTGGATCATGTAGTTTCTGCATAACTATTTGAAATTCTTGTGTTTCGATTAAAAACGATAAAATGGTGTTTTAGTCTACCTGATTGAAACCTTACCCATTGAATCTATGGATTGAATTTCCATATTGAACTTATTTATTAAAATTGCACCTTAGACATATCGTTAAAATGTCTTTATAAACTTATTGATTAAGTTAAAGGTTGTGTCATATATCGTTAGTAAGATATTTGAGTCTAGTTTCATGTAAAAGTACTCTCAGTGACAGAATTATAATATATTTTTGTTAGTTAAAAAGAGTAAAATAATGTCAGATTTGGATTATGTAGTTTCCGCATAACAATTTGAAATTCTAGTGTTTTGAGTAAAAACGATAAAAGGGTGTTTTGGTCTACCTAATCGAAACCTTACCCATTGAATCTATTCATTGAATTTCCATATTTAACTTACTTATTAAACTTTCAACTTAAACATATCATTAAAATGTCTTTTAAACTTATTGATTAAACTTTCTATTGAAATTTCTTTATTACTGTTCAAAACAAAATAAAATAAAAGTTCCTTTATTGAATAATTATTTACGAGCAAATATAGTTATTTTGTTTTGTATTGCTTTTATTTTGTATTAGTGCACTGGGATTTTTGTTCAACCGCATTTTCTTTCCATGCGCCATGTAATTATGTTTGGTACATAGAGACCGAGAGTTGGTTCAAGTGGCGTCAATTATTGGAGACTTATTATTTGGCCTAGTTTATGTCAAATAAATTCATAGTAAAAACATTGTAATGACTTTAGTTTTGGTTGGTGATGCGCGTCTTACCCTCCTAGTTTTACAATTATAATCAAGACTTAATAACTTTATAACAACGCATACGAGCAAGTATACTCGTTCGATTGTAGCAAAGTCGAGGTCGTCCCGATGGTTTTGCGTATAATTAAAACATGGCAACTGTGTAAGTAATAAGATCGTCACTATCACTATTACCGCTAGAACAAAGTTTGTAATGGAAATCATAACTAAAAACAATACTTTTGTGAATTCCTTTTCATCCATTGGAGAGATAAATATGTGTGGTTAAAAACTATGAATCACAAATCTAAAGTATATGCATTTCATTCCCTGGTGTATTTCATAGCATCCATATTAACAAGTTGAAACAAGCCCTTTTGACCTATGATCATCTATTTCAACCTATTGTAATTATTATTTGCTAAAAAAGTTAAAAGATATGTTTGGTTTGAATAGGTCCTTTCGACCTATAACCAAGATAAATCATTTGACAAGTCCTTTTAACCGACTCGTCTCGGTGAGTGTCAATCACCAAGAAATCAAATCGACTTATGCACAAATCATTTAGAATATAATTTACCGGAAATCCTTTTGACCTTTAAATCTAATAAAAATTATACTGCATCGATTATCAAAACATGTTTAGTAATTTGTCAACCATACGAAACTAATTATATTTTCTTGATCATAATTCAAACTCTCCTTTAGAATTCTTGTTCATCCCACAAGCATATCACACTACTTCATAATCATATTCAAACACAATTCGTCATCACATTCCACATACAATAACACTTATATGAAACTCAAAATCAATTCAATTAGAGGATTTTTACCATAAAAGATATTCAAACACAAAATATCTAACAATTGAATTTAGAGAAACTCCAAGCCTCCAATCGAATGATCAACCGAACTAACCAAATCTCCACACCTTCAAATTCGTCCTTGATTATGAGATTAGTAGGGTATAACAACTCTTTTAGGTTAGTAGTAATTGGTGTTTTAACCTTCGTTGAGGGTTAGAATTCTTACAAATGAAAGCACACTTAGAACCAACACCCATGGCTCTAATTTACACATAATTTGCCTTAGCAAAGAGGAAAAACCGTTAACAGGGTGTTATGGGAGGGAAATGATCAGCCTCAAATTGATCGTGTGAAGGTGATAGCTTGTATAAGGCTAAATTAACTAAAACCCATTTTTGGAGTACTGGCAGCGGAGAGAGCAGTTGGTCGGCACCTTCACGGCTGGCGGCTCCTTTCTGCTCGTTGACTGGAAACCGATTGACTTGGCTGACATCTCCTTCACCTAATTTATCTTATTTCTTTTCTAGTCCTTATTCTCTGTTTCTTTCTTCAATCTTTCTCCAAAACTTTTTCAAACACTTATTTATCTTATTATTTATCGTACAAAAGCTATACTTTCATATCTCGTTCATCCTTTCGCCTTCAAATTCTGTCTTTCTCTTATCTTTCTTTCTCGTTTCGGCGTTTCCTTCTTCTTGCTAGCTACAAAACACAAGAATCAAACTTTGCACAATATTAGCAATAAAAGTCTGTTTATTACCAGAATCCAATATAAAAAGTAAAGGTAACGCGTATAAAAACATGTTGGATTTGAGCATTATGAGTTGGTGTGAAACACTATATTTTATTTATTTATTGAAGATTTCTTAGACTTTTGCTCTGGTTATGTATCAATTATGAGGTGTCTAGTTCATTTGGAATTGGAGTGTTACATTGCTTGCTTTGTATAATTTCGTAAATTGATGATATCTTTTAACTAGGGGACATTTTAAAAGTATTATTAATTTTAAATGCTGTATATAAATTTTAGTGCATCAAATAAATGAAATTATATCTTTTGAATAAAATTTATTTTTAAGTGGGAGACGTAGTCTAAATGCATTTTTTGTGGTTTATTATTTTCCATGTACATTTTTATGCATTTATTTCTAATTTTCTAGGCTCTTTTAAGAGCGACAAGTATTATGCACCAACGATATTGCTACGTATTTGACATGTGTCATATCTGAGTAATAATTCACAACTTTCTAGTTTCATGTGCTGTTAAACCAAAATCGTTCTATCGATCATAAATATTTGATAAATTTGATAAACACTATTGTCGACTCGAGTCCATTCTATGTGTATTGCAGTTATAGCTATCTACTAAATCTATAACATTTGCTAATTAAATTAAAGGTGAAAAAATAAGTAATAATGGAACACTAAGGGTATGTTTTTTTAAAGTCTGAACAAACTCTAAATCTTATCGAATTAGAAGCGGTCAGACAAAATCGTTGTTTGTTTTTTAGTTTATAAGTTGTCTGATCCGGTCAGAAGTGATGATCCAATCTGTCCAAAGAAACATTTAAGTAAACCCTTCAATCCCTTAACATACCTTTAAAAAAACCTACATCATAGTTCTATAACCGAAAGTTAGAATAGAGAAAACAAGAGCATCATGGCATGTGTGGCTGACTTCTTTTATGAATCATTGGAATAGTATAAGAATTCTTTGGTAGCTTCATGAGGCGAATATTTATGATCAAAACCAATGTTATAAAATCCGGTTTGACTCAGCCGGTTGAACCGAAAATCGGAGTGGTGACCGGTCCGTTGTGAACCGATTTTTGACTAAAACTCGAACCGTATTGAACCGCCGGGTTTTGGTCGACCCGGTTCGAACCACTGACTGGAAACCGATCGGTTCAAACAAAAAGAAAAAAAGATCTACCAAATTATGTAACTGAATCTGTTCAAAAAAAGATTATGTAACTGAACAAGATCGGTGTGTAGTTGAGACTTGAGATCGATCTATTTAACTTTTAACTTCTTGAACTTTGGTGTGATAAGAACATGTCTTTGTGGATGAATATGAAGATCCATTGTTGAATCTTTGTTTCTTGTGTTCTTAGTTATGTTAAACTAAAACAAAGGGATGATGACAGATCGATGAATATAAGGCTCAGTCTTAGTGAGATCTTTGTTTGTGGTTACAATATTTGTTTAGTTGTCATAGTTGTTTCTGAGAATGAAAATGATGAAAAAAAAGTCAAAGAAGCAAGTTTTGAGGTGATGTGTGTGGGCTTGTGTAACTTGTGGATAGAAATGGAATGCAAATAAAAACATGATTACTTGTATACGTTTTTTTGAACTTACATTATCTGTATCAGTACATCTATTTTACATTTTAAGTGAGTAGTTTTTTATTTTCACATACAACCGTTTTGACCCGACGGTTCAACCGGTTGAACCGGGACCCGGTGAACCGGTAACTCGACCGGATCAATTAAAAAACCGTGTTTTAAAACATTGGTTTTTTAAAACATTCGTGTTGTTAAACATTGGTTTTTTAAAACCCGGTTTTTTAATTGACTCGGTCGAGTTACCGGGTCACCGGTTCAACCGGTTGAACCGCAAGGTCAAACCGGTTTTATGTGAAAAAAAAACTACTCACCTAAAATGTAAAATAGATGTACTGATACGAAAAATGTAAGTTCAAAAAACTTATACAAGTAATCATGTTTTTATTTGCATTCCATATTTATCCACAAGTTACACAAGCCCACACACATCACCTCAAAACTTGCTTCTTAAACTTTTTGTTTCATCACTTTTATTCCCAGAAACAAGTATGGTTGTTGATACAAAAGATGGATGATCCTTGCTTGACCCGAATTAGGCTTAATTCGGGTGGGCTGGGCTTCGGCTCTTGCACCAAGTGAATAACTTGCTGAGATCCTGTACACTAAAGCAACACGCGTTAGACTTACCGTGGGATCGTATCCCACAATTAGACTCCGGTGTGAGAGTAAATAATCGGTTATGGTTAAGAACTGGATGTGAGATGAGAGTATGGAGAATGTAATACCTTTGTGGAACCCTTGGGGGTTCCTTATATAGGCAGTGAAACCTTAATGGGCTCAATGTTTACTTCGTCCCAAAGCTTAAGATAATCACCATAATTAGCTTGATTGTTATCTTCTAATTATGGTGAGTGTATATCCTATTCTTTGAGCCAAATCCTAATCCTAATAGGATTGTGATTCTGTCTAACCCTGTTTCGGCCATGCCGGGTCGTGGGCCGCCCACATCTTATGCGGCCACTATTCAATCAAGCCCATAAGCTAAAATGACATTAATCCAACCCATTCGTGATGGGCCGGATACGGGTAGTACCCGCGGGCCGGGTTCATGACCCGGTTGGGGACTATACGTCATTATGTCCCCCCAGTCTAGTTGTTACAGCCGTAGGCGTAACCTCTAGACTAATTAATGTCCTGTAGATATTGTTGTCGCAAACATAACCGCACCCAAAAAATCCGGCCGGGACAACATTAATGACTGCGTTAATGGTATTTATTGGTCGGACGTTTTGTCTGCAAAAGTGCACCAGTCAGGCCCACCCTTGAGCCACGTAAAACGGTGTAAGAAGTGACCCGTGGGTCCCTTCTGACGTTTCAGAACTGTCAGACATCCCCACCGTTAGATAGGCGTAGTGGGTTACACGTGTCAAACATCTATGGTACCTCGTAACTCGAGGTAACCCTATAAAAGAGTTGGTGTGTGAAACTGTATAAACACACAGTTTACATCTCCATTTCCGCCATTGTTATACACTTGCTCAATCCTTCACTCATTCTCTTCTTTTTCCACGGAAATTCACCGCACCAGGTTAGACCACCGCGCATTTCTAATCCTTTTTATAAATCATGGTGAAAGATAATCCCATCATCACGGACGTCCTTAATGTGATGAAGGCGGAGAGATATATAGACTTTCTGTCTGAATATTATATTCCAGAGAGCGTACACCCCACCTATCCAGGTGATGGTGAAGCTATCACGGACGCTCCTAGGGGGAAAATAGGCGTGTATACGCGCCTATTTTACTCGACTAACTACCGCATCCTCTTATCTCGGTTTCTCATAGATGTGTTGTTGTATTATGACTTCCACATAATGCAGTTTCACTGCATAGGGGCGTGCAAGATTAACCAATTCAAGGTTACTTGCCACGGCTGCGTAGTAACCCCCACAGTAAATCTATTCAGGGTATTCTACTCCCCCCAAATGGTAAATGGGTGGCTATCGTTTAAAAAACGACCCGCAGCAGCCCCCATGTCGTATAGGAAACCCCTAGATTCCCTTAAGAAGTGGTACGACCACTACTTCTTCGTAGACGCCAAGGTAATCCACACCCCGTTTGTTATGAAGTAAAAAGTAAGATTCGACCCCCTACCCTCATCCAAGGATTATAGCATCGAGGATGTGAAAATACTAGACACCCATCGCACTGATTTCCATAGGGGCCTGCCGGAGCACTTCCTATGCTTAATAGGGATCAGCCGCAACTATTTTGGGAGGGAGGATTGTGACAGTCCGTCAATTTATGATTGATATTTTATTCTTGAATATTATTTAAAAACATTATTTTAATGTTACAATATGAACTCACATATTTTTGGGAAGAAATTTGGATTTACGTCTTGAAATAGCATCGACTACGTCTAAACCGGAGGATTCAACGTTACATGCTTACGTTTACATACACCGTCTTTGGTGACAGTCCGACATTTCAGAAAATAAATTTATCCATGAATATTATTTTGGAGTTTTAAATTTGTGTTAGTTCATAAACTCACAAATTTACGAGAAGAGATTAGGACTTACGATTTTATTTTAACGTCCTTTACGACTAAACCGGAAACCTTAGGATTACGTATTTACGTTTTTGAACTCCGTTTTTGATGAGACAATTTTTATTGGATTCGTTTTGTGACGGTGATTCATAATTTATAAAAACGTTTTTCGTAAAACCACCCGAGGGCACGCAAATCGAGGAAACTAGAATCGAGGAGTACCCGTAAATAAATGGGGATGAGACAAGTGGGACACTTGTCCCACCCCACTCCAAAACCGGCCTAAACTAGCTACTTAACACCATGAGGTGTCAAGTGTAGCTAACAAGCCTTACACTTGTAAGCAAAGCTTACAAATTAAGCTTTACCACTTCAAAAACCACTAGCTAAATTACTTCTTCCCATTTGCAACATGCAAAACCATCTCAAAAATCTCTCACCCTCCCTTGATTTCCGTCCCACCATCATCATCAAACACCACCTTTCATACAAATTTTAACCATAAACATATGTTATAATTAACATATGTTAATCCCCATTCAAAAAGATGAAGATTGGTGCAACTTATAACATCCAAGGAGGAGTATTCATGGTGTCTTGGGGCTGATTTTCCACAAGGAGTTCATGAAGCATGGTGGTCATGAAGATGGTCTTGGTGCATCACAAGTTTCTCCATCAAAAATCCATGTTTTGATCAACCTACATCATCATGGTGGTATAAAGATTGTCCTCCTCATCTTCTTGTTATTTTGATTATGTAAACATGTATTTTATTTCCTATTGTATATGTATTTGATGATTATATGATGATAAAAATGTTATGTGGGGATTTGGTGTTGATAAATATGCTTAAAAATGATGATAACTATAAGCAATGAAGCTAAAATCTTGATTATTTAGTTGGCTGTATAAAAACAGTAGATAACTAAAAGATGAACTGATAAAATTGCATGGTTTGATCCATTTACATTAAGTAGATGATGTTATACACATGTGAGAGTTGGCCATGCAATGGAATCAAAGTAATGAGTGAGATATGACTAAAACAAGTTTAGGGTATAAATCTGAGGTTACTGTTTTAGACTATTTTTAGAAAATACTTAAAGGATGATTCAACAGTAGCTATAGAAGAGTTAAATGTAGCACATATCATTTAGTTTATGTGATAAAAATTTGAGCTTCTATCTCCATATAGAACTCAAGATATGGCAGTTTTGGTGAAAGTAAAGATAAAAATCAGATTTTTGGAAAATAAAGTATAATACTATTATATAAGCACTCAAAATTATATTGTATAAAATGTAAAGTTAAAACCCACTAACTCTTGGATTTTATTTATATAAATATGTATAATGATAAATAAGTGGACATTTGATAAAAATGGTAACTTGTTATGTTTTATAAGTTATAAAAACTATAAACATGATTTTTACGACTTTTTCGGCTATCGCCGTAAAATTAACGTTTTTGTTAAATAAAACTTAGATGGTTGGACCCGTCTAATGAAAACTTTATAAAACTTATATACTGATATATAGACATGTATAACAAGTAAAAACCGATAAAACCCGAACTATAAGAAATACGGACATTTACAAGCTAATTAAGCATATTGAACTAATAATTGGACTAAACAAGATGAACACTCATAAAAAGAACTTATTGGGCTTAACCCATTTGGGCCCAACATGGAAAGTATACATACTGATAGTATAGGTATAAAAGGGATTAAAACAAGTTAAAGAACTTATAATAGGCTTATTGGACCTAAAACACGTAAATAGGTAAAACGAGAAAACTAGTATAAAAGTTATCGACACATAACACAAAAATGAGTAAATGAGGATATGTAAACCCACTTGATCATCATATATATATAATCATCATATGTATACATAATTGTTATTTTTATAAAGTCATTGGACATGAGTCTAAGACCGATTATTATTTGTCTAGGTTTCCGTGATTGAAGCACGTACCGTACGTCCGAATCGTCAATAACCGCCTTCCCACATCAACGTGAGTTCATAGCCTCGCACTATTTTAAATGTTTTTATAAATGTTTTATAAACCCGCGAGGGAGATAACATGTTAGTTTTTATAAAATAGGACACCATTTGTCCCGATTGTTTGTTTATTGATTTTGGACCCGAGTGATTGAATGACCCGATTGTATGACCCGATAAATGATTAAAGGACCCGATAGATGAAATTAAATGGATTACTAAAGTTAGGTTATGTCACTAAAAGTCCCATTAGCATGAATTGTGAACTACCGGGATTTGGTAGACGCTTATGCATTTAATAGTACTATTTGGGGACGATCACCCCAGTTCGCGCCTTGACGGTTGATCCCCGTCGTGCCACATTGATTGGTAAGCGAATTTATGTATGAGAAGATTTCCATAGCGTGACCTTTGTGACGACACGCTACTTTAGATGGGCAAAATTTGTATCGGGTTAGCTACCCGTTTTGGTTTAGTAAGGTAACAATGTCATGCGGCTTATAATAATCCAAACTAACGAAATACTATTAGACGCTCCGAATTACAATGTATTGCCTGACTAGCAATACAGGGTCATACTACTGATATTATGTTCGTGTTTTGGTTTTCATAATCATATTCATATAACGGTTTTTATTTTCATACAACGTCATAAGACGTATTGTATGATGTTTTTACGACACTGACTCATATAATGATTTTTAAGGCAAATGCCTATATTATGATTTTCGATAAGGATTTGTATAAAAATGACTTTGGCTATTTTATGGCCTATTAAAATGATTTGTACAAAATGATTTTCAGTAATAATTTTATACTGATATTATATTGATGGATTTTATTAAACTCTATGAATTCACTCGGCGTTATCGCTGACCTTTTCTTTTAACATGTTTTATCTTAGGTACTTGAAGGTAATTCTCGGGAAGACGACAAGAATTCATGGCCCGCACTTAAACAATATTTTCCATTCAAATATTTTGTAAAACTTTGTATGAAATGTAATGACTTGGGACCGATGTAACTTTGATATTTATGAATGGAAATGCTTTATTAATAAACGACGCGATTTTTATGCGTTGTCTATGATGTGAGTAATGTGCTATCCTGTAACACCAACTAGTCTTCCGCTGTATTGAATTGCATAAATTTGGGGGTGTTACAGTTTGGTACCAGAGCTCTCGTTATAGAGAACGAAAGATTTTTAAAACCAAAGGTTTTGAATAAAACATTTCAAAATCTTTTAACTATAAACATTTTTCTAAAAATGTCTAAAAATCTTTTGACTATAACGGTGCCGAAGAATTCCCGAGTTACCGACAAGGCCAAGACTGAGAAGTGTTATTTTAATATATATATATAACTTGGATTATATATATATGATGTAATTTTATTACATGATTGTTTGATGATTATTTTGATTTTTATACGAGATATTTATACGACGTAGATTGTCACAAGAAACCCTAACTTCCCTAGTAAATTAATCGAAGCTATTCTCGTAGGAATTCTAGCTATCCTAGATCTAAACCAAGTTGTGGATATTTATGATCCCGACAAATGGTTGATATTCATAGAAATGTAGATATTAGTTGATTGTGATCTTGAAAAAGAATTGGCGAGATTAAATCTGATATCGATGTCATGACGATCTTTCCTTATAGAGTGGAGTTTGACAAAACATTACCACCTAGAAAGATGTCATCTGAGTCGTTGTCACCCAATTCTTAAATTTGAAATCGAAAGGGTGAATGTTGCACTTGAGGCTGTCATTGGAACCATTACCCAAAAGCCTCATGCCACTAGTACCTTTCCGAGAAGTCTAATTGAATGTGTGAGTCATTTCATACTAGTGACTTATTTGATAACTATTGTTGTAAGAAGATATAGGATCAGAAATTAAGTGTTGATCATATTGAGCTTTTATTGCCTTTACAAGGCCGAAGAATAAGGTTGTAAGTATTGAAAATGAGGTAGGATATCGAATTGAGTATAAAACTGGTTGAAACTTGAATAAAGTAAATATTTAATTTGTATGGAATAAGAAATTGTTAAGAGGAAATCGTTAAGTTCTGTAATTGAATTATAAGGTTTTAAATGATTGTTTGTTTGTGTTAAGGATTGTTCCTAAGCAATTGTCCACTAACAAGGATGCCCAGTGTCCAATAAATAAATCGAAGAAATCTTCTTCTGAATTGAGACCGATGGATCTTTCGGGACATGTGGAACACCTAATGACTCTTGTAGATTAGTATTCATTGTGGTATCTTTTAAAAATCCCTAACTTAACTGAGATATCAGTTGGTAGGATGAGTTCTGAGAATTGTATGACATAGTGACACGTAATGTGTTACGGTACAATTTGACTTGTTTATGATTAATGGAAAGACTACATTTGATTGCTAAATTCTACATGTATCGATGTTATCTATCTTTTATTTCTTCATCCTAATGTTGGCATTAGTGATGCAACCATTGAACAAGTACTCATCTTGATCTGAGTTACGTTGTGAATCATTCTTCGTAAGTGCCATCGAGGTCATGAACCTCATGATTAATTGGCTAAGCTCATTTCCTATCATATCGTAGTTAATTCTTGGTGAACAAGCTTTCATCACTTTTCTGCAGATCACTCATTGTTTTTATAAGATAAAAGCGTATCCATTGAGAAAAATTGGATTTTCATCACTATATGGATTATTTAAAGTGAGATTTATGAGTAATCATTATCGAAATAAGGTTGTTTATGAAACACTTTGGGAAACTTAATTGTTTTCATCGCAAAGAAAAATCTTTGTAAATTTATTTTGATTCTTATTTAAGAATTAAGCATGTAAATGTTTTTATTATAAACATGATGATAAAATTTTGACGAACTGAGTATTGCATCGTTAATCTTGAAATTGTATATAGTTGCGCGCCTACATACAATTTGGAATGGACCATGCAAGACTGATTAGTAGTCACCATAAAACTAATGAATAAACACTAAATTTTCTTTGAAGATTGAGAAGAATTAAAAATTTATGAGATCTCCAAGAAGTGAAAAATAAGGACATAGTGTTAGGGACACCTACATATGTGCCTGTAGCATCTATTCTTCTGAGTCGAATTTACTCATCTGTGGAAATTATCTTATTTGACAATTGACAATTATTTCTTGTCCAATTCTCTCGTAGTGAGATTCTTTGAAAAAGTATCTGATTACCGAGTGTTGATACCCGACTGGATGTATCGACGTTCCTATCATTTCTTTTGAGTTGATTTCATTTGAATGACCTGGGTAACGATCCGAGGAGCTTTCGAATGCGTACTCAAATTATGAAAACATGGGATATATTCATATTCGTTAAATGTTTTCGTCTGTATCTGATTTGAAATTCCTCGCATAGATTATGCGTTGACCTTACTCTTTTAATAGTAGTTGTGTCTCCATATATCCTTGGATTTGTGAAGGATTATGAGTTATTATTAGACTTTTGAGAAGTTCACATCTTATCGACGGCAATAAAACTGGAAAGTTGACAGTGCCAGTAGAATGGATTGATTGATTATGACATGAAGACATTGTCTTAATTAATGGGAACTCGAGTAGAATTTCCCTAAAAGATAAGATGTTGATTATCAAAAGTGATCTAAATAATTCTTGATGGATGACCATATCCTGCATTTAAACTTGAAATTATATTGTGAATGGTTATGAACTAATTATAGATATTATAATCTAGAAAGGACTTATAAGTGAATGTATTAAAAGATGTTTATCTTATCTGAAACCTTAGGAGGTATTTGTTGGTGAATTACCTAGACTTTCGCCATTAAGGCAAGTTGAAATTGGTATTGATTATATTTCCGGTGTTGCACTTGTGGCTTGTACACTATACGTCAGCACCATCTAAATTAAAGGAATTACCGTACAACTGAGAGAGTTGTCGGAGAAAGATTTTATTATACCAAGCCTGTCATCCTGAAGAGCTATGGTGTTATCATTCCTTATATTTATAGATTACTGTGACTGAGTAAATTGACAATCGAAAACGATATCCATAACTCGAAATGGAAGATTTGTTCGATCATTTACAAGGTTCTAGCGTATGTTTTAAAGATTTGACTCACGGCATGGATATCATCAACGTCGCGTCCGCGAAAAAGATTATGTATTCCAATCACTACATCCGGAACTTGTGATGAACATTATGAGTTTCACGTGATGTCGTTTGGATTGACCGATGCACATGTAGCATTCATAAATATGATGAATCACGTGTGTAGGCTGTAATTTGATAAATTCATGCTCGTGATCATCAAGGACCATTTATTTGTTTATAAGAATAAGAATGAGTTAATAATTATTTATAAATTGCCCTGAATTGGCCGAACAATGAAAACATGTACCTTAAATATTTAACATGTGATTAAGGACTTAATCCTTTATATGATTTAACCGTGTAATTAATAGATAATGGAAGCTATATTGACTTTTCAAAGATTAGAACCATTAACGCTTAGGGATTAAAAACTTAATCCTTTACATAAAATAACCGTTGGATTAATAATGGTAAGATGTATTCATATAGACTCTTCAAAAATTAAGAGCCCTTTTAAGACTTTGGATTTTATCAAAAAGAAATGGAAATATGCTTTGACAAATGTTTTAACAAAGGATTTTAAAGGGATTATCCCCTTATACACTAAACATTTAACTAAACTTTTGTTTAGGGGTAAATGTTTGTGTATACTTCTAGACAACCTAAGAAGAATTAAGGAAACTATATAACTTATTACTTGAAATTTGAAACGATAATTTACGCTTTTCAAACTAAGGAAATTTTGACCAAAGTATAAACAAAGGTTTTTCGAACATTTACGGATCTTGCTAAATATTTTCGATAAATAAACAAAAATCTTGTTAATTAAATTCAAATTTATTTTTGAACATTTTATATAATTGGTCGAACTAAGAAATTTAAAACTTTTACATTTACGCTTCACAAAAATTAACTAATAATAATTTAATTAATTATAATAATTATCGACGCTTTAGACGACGGATTGAGTAAAACGGATAAAAATGATAGTAAAGACGAAACTAAAACATAGAACATATGAAGAAAGAATTTTGAATAAATACGGTTATGATATTTATTTCATGAGGAAAGTGAACGTAATTTCTGACGCATAATATAGAAAGAATATCAGAGTAAATTATGGACATGATAATTATTTATCTGGAAAAGTGAATGTAGATACTGACACATTATGTGTAAAATATAAAGAACCAATTAGGAAATGTTCCTTAATAATGAAGGTGCAAAATAAATTTCCGAACAATTTAAAAATATAGCCGATGATTGTAAAAAGAGATAATATAGATAATAAAAAGAGGTTCGCGTCTTATGTGAACCATTAAAATAGAGAAACCAATAGCGTTAAATGTTTAAAGGCCACTTATGGTTGCCTAAATACGGAGATTGTAAGATATAGTTATGTTGGAATTTGTAAGTATAAGTATTCTATTTATGTCATTTATGACTAAAAGTATCTTTGTCTGAAGAAGTTGTACTGATGGAAAATTATGAAGGCAGACATCGCCTCATACATTAGTAAACGTTTAGCTATTGCAAAGGTCATCATCTGAATTTGATTCGATTTGGGTCATCGTCGACAGACTGACCAAATCTGCTAATATCATTCTCGTTAGTGATAAATGCAAAAGAGTTATGTAAACATAGCGTGCCTGTATCGATCATCTATATCAAGATCCTCGCTTCGCATCGAATTTCTAGAGATTTGCTCAGAAGCCATTGAGAACGAACCTTGATGAGAGTACTATGTACCACCCCAATCGAAGGGACGAGGTAAAGTAACGATACAAAATACTATAAGCGCTGTTCTATGTTTGAATGATTGACCTTTGGATATAGACCGTATAACCATTTTCCTTTGGAGAGATTATCATTGATAATCATCGTGTTAGGATTGAGATCAAATCTTGTTAGGATCTAAATCTTAGAGCATCTGTAAGCAAGAGTTGAGATAAAGACATCCGACATACACCCATTGTGAGTTGGACATGTCTTTTAGGTTTAAGGTTTCCTATGATGGCGAACCTAACCTTACGAAATACCCGACCCGCGAGACCTTAAATGATTGGTGAAATTAGGATTTGATTATTGACTGCCGGTAGTGGGCAAGAGGTTATATGAATGTGAAATGTAGATCTTGAAGTGCCAAATGGGTAGCGAAGTTATGCCACAATTTTTAACCTTGGAAAAATGAATTCATGATCTGACAAATCATGGGATATAAGTCCCCGTTGTATGGGACCATTGAAATGATGTAAAAGTTGGGATTGAAAGGCATATAAGCTGGATCTACCCTAGGACTTCAAGAACCGCGTGAATTATGTTTCGTAAATCGCACTTGATGGAATATCTATCAAGTGAAATTCTAATTATTCTTAATAGAGCTTAGATCGGCGAAAAGTTGCATTCATCAAAAACCCGTGAACATCATGGATAGAGAAAGTAAGTCAACATTAAGCCTGATCTTATTCCCGTAGTTATGTTTGATGAAACTCGCGTATTGTAATAAATTACACTTGTGAGAAAAGACCGAATGTGGAGGAAATACCCACATGGCTTTAAATCTATAAGAAGCGAGTAGTAAGATGATCTTTGAGGACAAAGATCCTGTTTAGGGGTAAATGCTGTGACAATCCGTCAATTTATGATTGATATTTTATTCTTGAATATTATTTAAAAACATTATTTTAATGTTACAATATGAACTCACATATTTTTGGGAAGAAATTTGGATTTACGTCTTGAAATAGCATCGACTACGTCTAAACCGGAGGATTCAACGTTACGTGCTTACGTTTACATACACCGTCTTTGGTGACAGTCCGACATTTCAGAAAATAAATTTATCCATGAATATTATTTTGGAGTTTTAAATTTGTGTTAGTTCATAAACTCACAAATTTACGAGAAGAGATTAGGACTTACGATTTTATTTTAACGTCCTTTACGACTAAACCAGAAACCTTAGGATTACGTATTTACGTTTTTGAACTCCGTTTTTGATGAGACAATTTTTATTGGATTCGTTTTGTGACGGTGATTCATAATTTATAAAAACGTTTTTCGTAAAATGACCCGAGGGCACGCAAATCGAGGAAACTAGAATCGAGGAGTACCCGTAAATAAATGGGGATGAGACAAGTGGGACACTTGTCCCACCCCACTCCAAAACCGGCCTAAACTAGCTACTTAACACCATGAGGTGTCAAGTGTAGCTAACAAGCCTTACACTTGTAAGCAAAGCTTACAAGTTAAGCTTTACCACTTCAAAAACCACTAGCTAAATTACTTCTTCCCATTTGCAACATGCAAAACCATCTCAAAACTCTCTCACCCTCCCTTGATTGCCGTCCCACCATCATCATCAAACACCACCTTTCATACAAATTTTAACCATAAACATATGTTATAATTAACATATGTTAATCTCCATTCAAAAAGATGAAGATTGGTGCAACTTATAACATCCAAGGAGGAGTATTCATGGTGTCTTGGGGCTGATTTTCCACAAGGAGTTCATGAAGCATGGTGGTCATGAATATGGTCTTGGTGCATCACAAGTTTCTCCATAAAAAATACATGTTTTGATCAACCTACATCATCATGGTGGTATAAAGATTGTCCTCCTCATCTTCTTGTTATTTTGATTATGTAAACATGTATTTTATTTCCTATTTTATATGTATTTGATGATTATATGATGATAAAAATGTTATGTGGGGATTTGGTGTTGATAAATATGCTTAAAAATGATGATAACTATAAGCAATGAAGCTAAAATCTTGATTATTTAGTTGGCTGTATAAAAACAGTAGATAACTAAAAGATGAACTGATAAAATTGCATGGTTTGATCCATTTACAGTAAGTAGATGATGTTATACACATGTGAGAGTTGGCCATGCAATGGAATCAAAGTAATGAGTGAGATATGACTAAAACAAGTTTAGGGTATAAATCTGAGGTTACTGTTTTGGACGATTTTTAGAAAATACTTAAAAGATGATTCAATAGTAGCTATAGTAGAGTTAAATGTAGCACATATCATGTAGTTTATGTGATAAAAATTTGAGCTTCTATCTCCATATAGAACTCAAGATATGGCAGTTTTGGTGAAAGTAAAGATAAAAATCAGATTTTTGGAAAATAAAGTATAATACTATTATATAAGCACTCAAAATTATATTGTATAAAATGTAAAGTTAAAACCCACTAACTCTTGGATTTTATTTATATAAATATGTACAATGATAAATAAGTGGACATTTTATAAAAATGGTAACTTGTTATGTTTTATAAGTTATAAAAACTATAAACATGATTTTTACGACTTTTTCGGCTATCGCCGAAAAATTAACGTTTTTGTTAAATAAAACTTAGATGATTGGACCCGTCTAATGAAAACTTTATAAAACTTATATACTGATATATAGACATGTATAACAAGTAAAAACCGATAAAACCCGAACTATAAGAAATACGGACATTTACAAGCTAATTAAGCATATTGAACTAATAATTGGACTAAACAAGATGAACACTCATAAAAAGAACTTATTGGGCTTAACCCATTTGGGCCCAACATGGAAAGTATACATACTGATAATATAGGTATAAAAGGGATTAAAACAAGTTAAAGAACTTATAATAGGCTTATTGGACCTAAAACACGTAAATAGGTAAAACGAGAAAACTAGTATAAAAGTTATCGACACATAACATAAAAATGAGTAAATGAGGATATGTAAACCCACTTGATCATCATATATATATAATCATCATATGTATACATAATTGTTATTTTTATAAAGTCATTGGACATGAGTCTAAGACCGATTATTATTTGTCTAGGTTTCCGTGATTGAAGCACGTACCGTACGTCCGAATCGCCGATAACCGCCTTCCCACATCAACGTGAGTTCATAGCCTCGCACTCTTTTAAATGTTTTTATAAATGTTATATAAACCCGCGAGGGAGATAACATGTTAGTTTTTATAAAATAGGACACCATTTGTCCCGATTGTTTGTTTATTGATTTTGGACCCGAATGATTGAATGACCCGATTGTATGACCCGATAAATGATTAAAGGACCCGATAGATGAAATTAAATGGATTATTAAAGTTAGGTTATGTCACTAAAAGTCCCATTAGCATGAATTGTGAACTACCGGGATTTGGTAGACGCTTATGCATTTAATAGTACTATTTGGGGACGATCACCCCAGTTCGCGCCTTGACGGTTGATCCCCGTCGTGCCACATTGATTGGTAAGCGAATTTATGTATGAGAAGATATCCATAGCGTGACCTTTGTGACGACACGCTACTTTAGATGGGTAAAATTTGTATCGGGTTAGCTACCCGTTTTGGTTTAGTAAGGTAACAATGTCATGCGGCTTATAATAATCCAAACTAACGAAATACTATTAGACGCTCCGAATTACAATGTATTGCCTGACTAGCAATACAGGGTCATACTACTGATATTATGTTCGTGTTTTGGTTTTCATAACCATATTCATATAACGGTTTTTATTTTCATACAACGTCATAAGACGTATTGTATAATGTTTTAACGACACTGACTCGTATATGATTTTTAAGGCAAATGCCTATATTATGATTTTCGATAAGGATTTGTATAAAAATGACTTTGGCTATTTTATGGCCTATTAAAATGATTTGTACAAAATGATTTTCAGTAATAATTTTATACTGATATTATATTGATGGATTTTATTAAACTCTATGAATTCACTCGGCGTTATCGCTGACCTTTTCTTTTAACATGTTTTATCTCAGGTACTTGAAGGTAATTCTCGGGAAGATGACAAGAATTCATGGCCCGCACTTAAACAATATTTTCCATTCAAATATTTTGTAAAACTTTGTATAAAATGTAATGACTTGGGACCGATGTAACTTTGATATTTATGAATGGAAATGCTTTATTAATAAACGACACGATTTTTATGCGTTGTCTATGATGTGAGTAATGTGCTATCCCGTAACACCAACTAGTCTTCCGCTGTATTGAATTGCATAAATTTGGGGGTGTTACAAGGATAGATATCCATGCTTTCTGACCGAGCGTAGACAGGGTAGGTATTCCACATATGAATATGCGTGCAAGCATGTCCAAAGTACTTGTAAGCTTACTTATACTTATGCGTGTTTTATGTCCGCAGAGATAAAGTTGTTTGGTCTTCTACGCCAAGGTGATCCAAGCAAGGTTCCACAAGGATCCCGACCTCTGAAAGAGGGTGAGCCTCCCTTACTAGCTGCCACTGTCAATATGACTATCCCCTTGGAAGAAACAACCGAGCAGCGGTCGGATGAGCAACAGACGGATGAGCAGGAGCCAGTAATCCAAAAGTCACCACTGGATTTCTATAATGAAGATGGTGGTGAGCTGCTGCTGGAGAATGCCACCTCCATCCAAGGCGAAGAACAGCTCACGGACCCATCCATAAACCGTCTAGTTGATGATGACGAAGGAGGAGAAAAAGAAATGACGCAGGGGTCGGATCCTCCCAACCATCAAAACCTGCGTCCAAGAAGCGCAAAACCACCAGGAAGGTGGTGAAGAATGTAGAGGTTGAGGGGGGGGGAACACAATGCCCCTCCTAAGAAACTGAGGAAAGACCACCTGCAGTTCCAAGAAGGGAGCAGCACCACAATGCCCCAAGGCAACCCCCCGCCGCAAGTAGATGCCCAGGTTTAGAAGGCGACCCCTGTTAGCACCGTGGCTCCTACCATCATGGAACCAATGATAGACGTGACGTAAATACTGATGCTACTGCATAATATCCAATCCACTAACAAAAAACTCATAAGTGTTTGCTTTAATAACAGGGTGGATCCGTCGATAGCAGCACAAGAGACGGAGGTGGAGAGAGAACCTTCGCCTATGATATCCATGAGGCCCCCATCTCCTCCCCTGAATCACGAAGAGGAGCCCCACACTGAAGGTCCGGACACCAACCTCCGCCCGGCATGGAACTTGTCCAGCCTTACCAGACTAGAGGCGGAGTCTGAGTGTAAAGAGTTCATGGACCACCTAACCCCTCCAGCACTGGCACAAGACTTAGACGAACTTAAGCATGGGACTCTTCTAGAGCAGTATGATGTGGCAATGGCGCACCAAGTAACAGTTGGTGCGGCCTTATGGCTCCGTCTGGAGGAAGCCTTAGCTAACGTGAGTTGTGCTAACAGTAGAATTGCTCGTAGATAAGAAATGGTGGAGAAGCACGAGAAGACCATAGCCTCCTTGCAGGCAGAATTGGTCGTGGCACAATCTACAATAAAAGAACAAACCAATCATGCCAACGCCCGCGAGGAGCGCATTGCTGAGTTAGAAGTTCTCCTGGCGGCATCCAATGACAAGGTACATATCCTTACTTATCTATACCTCCTGCTCGCATGAGCCCTATCTTTCTTGATAGTAACCCTAAGTATTTTCCACAGGTATCCGCAGCTGAAGCCGCAGCTAGAGCCGCAATAGACCAAGCCTCCGTCATTGCGACAGAGCTTGACATGCTAAAGGAAGAAATCACCCAGGCACGGGCTGTCATGGAAGAGCGAGCAGCGGCGGTAGAAGGAGAGCTAAACATGCTGGCGACAGACTGCGCCGAAGTGTTGTGCCCTCCACTGCTCACGGCCATAGCCGGTCATAGGTGGATGGTGAGCCAAGGGATGCGCCTAGATGTGACCAAGGTAACGGAGGCTCCTTATTTTGTGCAGGCCTTTACGTATGTTGTATCAGACGTGACCGTGGTAGGCACGAGGGTTTGATCAAGGCTGCAGACTTGATAAGCAACAAAGAAGACATCTCCCAGCATGCCTACCATAACCCTGAAGCAGAGGACAAGATGACCGCCTCCATGGCCGCCCTTGGGGAAATTTAGTATCCCTTCCTAGACGATCTTGCATACTTAAAGGATGCTTCCAACAAGGAAGTCATGGCCAAGCTCACCGCAAACCCAATCCAACTTACCTTGGCAACATATGACGCTAGCTTGAAGGTTATGAAGGGTGAGAAGCTCTTGGCCGAGGCGTTAGATGCCAATCTGGCTAGGGCGCGGAGTGGCAATGATGCTCGTGGCGAGGCCCTCCGTGCCCTGATTGCGGAAGGGAACAGAGAAATAGGAGTGTTCCTACCCCCTTTGTAATTTAACTTGTAAATATTTGTATCTTGTACTTATTCGTACGTGTATGTACACGGCTGGAACTCATAATATTGTTAGAATATTATATATATATATATATATATAACTCCGTGGTGTCACAGCAATTTTGTTAATTGAACTTGAAACTTGTTTATATTCCTTAGATATCATGTATCTGTTTGCATGACATGTCACGTCTTCATCAAGAATAAAACTAAGTCTATACTTTACTAGACGTGCAGCGTGTGTCTTTATCATGTCCGGCACCACGTAAGTACGACATGCAGAATCTTATCACAACGTCTTGTAAATAAGGTGTCTAGTAAGGATACATGATCCATGTCACTAGGGTTGCATCCCTCTTATGCGACAAGTTGAATTATTAGGTTCACTTAATCCTCTTACCCCGCTTGGGAGCGAATAGTACATGTACGGTTTGAATGAATGCATATGACAAGAAATAGCACATTATAGGAATAACAAATAAATCTAAAATACATAAGACAATAATTTGCACAAGAACAGACCGTGGGGCTATCTAGGCGCCACAACATTTTATTAGAACGTTTACGATTTTTTGACAGAATTGAAATCCTAAGACAAATAGAACCTAGAAAGAATGAAAACCAAAAAATACATGGATCTTCATTGAAGTTGACCACAACGAAGTGTCCATACGGGGGCCGTAGCCCTTTCAGAGGTAGCATCTTTTAAGGTTGCAAATATTCCACGTACGATCCAAGTCACGGCCATCCATATCACGCAACTTGTACTCGCCTAGTCCCAAAGCTTCCGTGACCTCATACGGCCCTTCCCGCTTTGGGCCCAGCTTCCCTGTGTTCTCGGCGCGACTTGCCTCGTTAGCACGATAAACAAAATCCCCCAGTCGGAAGGAAACACCCTTGACTTTGGAATCGTAATAAGCTTTCATTCGTGCCTTAGACTTGGCCTCATTGATGGCTGTTATCTCTCGTTTCTCCTCTAACAAGTCTAGATTGACCCGGAGTTGCTCATCATTTGTGATGGCGTTAACCTCCGCGGTGCAGATTGTTGGCATCCCAATCTCTGCTGGGATAACGGCCTCGGTTCCATAGGCCAGCGCGAATGGAGTGTCCCCATTGGCTGTTTTGATCATTGTCCTATGTGCCCATAGGACATGCGGCAGTTCATCTACCCACTTAGCACTTCGTTCATCCAGGCGTGCTTTGATACCTTCGCCTAGGCTTCTGTTTGCCCGCTCCACAAGACCATTAGTCTGTGGGTGCTTAACTGATGCGAAACACCGTGTGATGTTCAACGCCGTACAACAATCCTTGAATGGATTATCCGCGAACTGTTTACCGTTATCCGAAATAATCTCGCCTGGCAAACCAAAACGGCACACAATATTTTCCCAAACAAACTTTTTTACCTTCTTGCCCGTAATCGATTTCACCGCCTTAGCTTCTATCCAGCGTGTAAAGTAGTCCATTACGACGATCAAGAACTTAACACCTCCTGCCACCACAGGAAAAGGCCCTACGATATCGATCCCCCACTTATAGAATGGCCATGGGGATGTAATGGGTGTTAGTTCCTGCTGCGGATGTCGTGGTACTGGTCTGTGTACTTGGCAATCTCTACATTTGCGAATCATGTCTCGTGCATCCTGATGCTTAGTCGGCCAATAGTACTGTAACACCCCACTTGGATAAGTGGAACGTTACGTGTATTTATGGCGTGTCATCAAAGCATAAGGTAAATGTCCTAAAACATTAACTGACCATAACGGAAATACCGGAATCAAACATCGGTAATCCAACATATGCTCAAAACATGAAAAGTAAAATACTGAAAGAAAGGACTAAGCAATGTCCAAATAAGCAGAATAATGTAAGAAGTGCATAAAGTAAGAAATCTGGATAGCTTCCATCTAGTGCACATGCTCTCAGAATCCTAAGAGCGTCATGGTGTACCTGCCGTTGGAACATGAAAGGAACTACGGCTGAGCATAATGCTCAGTGAACGGATACAAGGCATGATAAGAAATACTGAAATGAAGCAAATGATGAAAGACTAAAGCTGTAAGACTGATAAGTAAGGTTGCAGCGGAAAATTGTGTATAATCTGAAAAGTCTGATTTATAAATAATAAAGCTGAACTGTTATCTGTTAAATCTGAAAACATGTATTTACTGTATTTTAATTGCCAAGAGCTTATATAGGTCATGTGCTGAAACAACTGTTGCATGAATAACTGGAGGGGTGACCTCGTCATGCTGTAGAGGGGTGACCTCTAAATAATGTGTTGGGTGGAGGGATCAGCTCCAATGTGAAGGATGTAGAGCACACACCACATTCACCAGATAACTGTAAACTGATAAGCCTAGTATGCATCCATACGCCCCACTAATAATACTCATAAAATGGCCAAGCTGAACTGAGTGGAACGCTACGGGATATCACTCTCCTGCAGGTGAGTCATGACACCGGTGTCTCAAGTGTCACGGTTACGGTACCTCCGTAACTAGTACTACTGACTGGTCATGCTTGTATATAAGGCCCAGGCAATATCTTAGTTATTAAAATAATTTCAGACAATTTATAACATATACTGGGGAAAACATTTGGCTGCAGAAGGGGAATCCTAATCATGCATAGAAAGGAAGTACTTACTTAAAGGACGGAAAATTCGTACCTCGTTTCTAGTAAACAGTGACAGAGATAAACAGCGTAAAAAAATACTACTCCGACTTCACGTGAGCTACATGATAAAGGACATGTATAAGTTGATTGTTCATGGTATGATTTACTTCTTCATGGTATATGTTTTATACATTCTCTTTCCTTTTTACACATGAGATGAGCGTGCATGGCATGACTATCCTAACCTTATACATTTTATAACTCTTTCATTTGATTTGTAGATATTTTACGCTTATTTATAATTCAATCTATAACCGTCTTATATTATAAACAAAAATAAGTTTTATCATTTTCATATATAGGCTAAAAAAGTTTTCGACTCCGAATTCTGTTGGCCCACCATTTATCATGACGCTCATGAAATGGTTAAGCATTATGATGCTTGCCAAAGGCAAGGCAAGATCACACATAAAGATGAGATGCCTCAAAATTTCATCCAAGAGTGTGAAATCTTTGACGTATGGGGCATCGACTTTATGGGGCCATTTCCATCATCCAAAGGGAACAAGTACATCCTCGTAGCTGTTGACTACGTATCAAAATGGGTTGAAGCAAAGGCTTTACCTACTAACGATGCGAGGGTGGTTGTTAACTTCTTGAAACAATTGTTTGCTCGATTCAGTGTGCCTCGTGCTATTATTAGTGATCGCGGGACTCATTTTTGCAATGATCAATTCACACGAGTCATGGCTAAGTATGGTGTCAATCACTGACTTTCCACCGCGTATCATCCACAAACTAATGGTCAGCCAAGGTTTCCAACCGTGGTCTTAATAGAATCTTAGAGCGAACCGTGGGAGAGCATCTTGCCTCATGGGCTGATAAATTAGATGATGCTTTGTGGGCTTTCCGTACCGCTTATAAGACACCTATAGGCTGTACTCCTTATCGCCTTGTGTACGGAAAGGCATTCCACCTCCCCATTGAGTTGGAGCATAAGGCTTATTGGGCCTTGAAATGGGCTAATTTTGACATAAACAAAGCCGGTGATCATAGGAAAATCCAACTCAATGAACTTAATGAACTTAGGAATGAGGCTTATGAAAATTCATTAATCTACAAGGAGAAGACTAAGCTCATTCATGATTCCAAGATTAAGAACCGAGAGTTCCATGTTGGTGATCAAGTTTTACTTTTTAACTCTCGGTTGAAAATCTTTTCGGGTAAACTTAAGAGCCATTGGTCCGATCCATTCACCGTGGCCCAAATCTTCCCTTATGGCACCATTGAGTTATCCCAACCAAATGGGCCCAACTTTAAGGAGAATGGCCAACGGGTTAAGTTGTACTTTGGAGAGGACATCTCTCACGAGATGATTCCATCCCTCTCCACATTTCCCCTGAATTAATTCGGGAAATCGAGTCGAGCTAGAGACTCGTGATAAATAAATCAAGCATCGTTTAACTAGGTTAGATTTTTACCTTTTCCATCCTTTCCACCCTTGTTCACTTTCACCCATTTTCACCAATAAGTGTAGGGGGAGCCAAGTAGGTTGTTTGTGTGTTGTGATGTTGTGCAGGGACATGTGCTTTAATGATCCACTTTTGGTGTTTTTGACGCGACCCGTGACCCCGTGTTCCCGTGTACCCGGTTCTCTCATAACTATTGTGATTCATACATGTATATAAATAAGACGAATAAATTTAATCACTTTAGTTGTCCCTTCCTTAGCTCGATTTTAAACAACGTACTCAATGTCCTAAGTGTAGGGGAGTTTATTCTCCCACATGCTTAAACATTGAGGACAATGTTTATATTAAGTGTAGGGGGACTTCTATCGAATTTTAGTGGGCTTTTCCATGAATTTGACCCCATTTAACCGAAAAATTAAAAAAATTTCAACGTTTTTCAAATTTTTGATCTATTTTGGCCTAGTAGTATTCCCATTTATTTTCTTTCCTTTTGTCATCACATCTTATTTATATTTTCCATTTCAAGAATAAAGTCAAAAATAAATAAATAAATAAAATGGTTTTAACAAGTTTAGATATTATTTCGATATATTAGGCCCGTCGTGAATATTTTGACTCAACCCGAGTTTACTTATCCAAGTTTACTCTAGCTAGTATCCTTAACCATATGGACCTTAATTGGTTTATTAGGCTAAGCATCCACGAGTCTCATTCCTTGAGATTTTAAATTGTGGAGAACGAGAGATGATAAAGTTGATAAAAAGTTTAAGGGTTAATTCTTGCTTATATGAGTTTTTGTGGCTCTTTCTTCCCACTTGTATATTTAATTGCTTAACAAATGAGGATTTTTGCGGTGTAGATTCGACATCTTAACTCTTAGCCAAATCTTTTATCTCCTTGTAATTAAAGCATGAACACATTGAGGGTGCCAGCGTTGTGGACTTCCGACTAAGGTGGCTCATAACCACTAAGTAGGAGGTATTCAGACCATGGGACCGCGGAATTTGGCCTAATATATATATCATAAATAAAGAAAAAATAAGATTAAAACATGACCTCAAGGAGCCTTAGGGTGTGGGGCATGTAGCACGAACCTTGTCATTAGAGCCTTAGGGTGTATGGCATGGTAAGTGTTGAATAAAAATTGATCAAAAATCAATTCCCCCGTTTATCGTTCAAGGAGCCTTAGGGTGTGGACAATAGATGAGGAGCATTTTTACATCTTAAAGAGCCTAAGGGTATATGATGTGAACTTGCTAAACTCCACATAAAGTCTACATGACTTTGGAGGAATAATTAATAAGTAGTACTATTTTCCAAATTTTGGGTCCGGGAATTTATTCCCCAAATCGTGTTAAATCATCCTTGATGTGGGCTTACTTTAGTGACGATGTTTTTGAAGACGATGTTAGGTTTTGAGTGTCGGGTTTGCACCGTTTTGCCTTCATTTTTGGACTAATAATTATCAAATAAGTCAAATGAGCCTACGGGTGAATGACAATCAATAAAAGCTAGAGATACAACTTAGGACTTGGAGAAAGAGTATTACATAATTGTCTTATACAAGTGGTTTTAACTCGAGGACTTATGGTAAACAATGATCTCGTTTTTAAGCTTGGTATGGGGAACGTGAAATTTGAGGGTGATTAATATTCATAACACCAAAACCCTAATTTAAGTCTTAGATTTCTTTACGAGTTTCTTCCGTCAAATAATTTCCAAGTTAATAAATTGTTATAACTTTTGTTTCCTTTTGAGTTTTTTAATCTTTATCGTAGTAGTAATAGTAATAAAGGCCAAGATGGGTTAATTATGAGAAAAAATGTAACTTTATGCTTTAAAACAATGCATTGCATGGGGTCATTGCAATGGTCAAGTGTAGGGGATTTAATAAGTGTGTAAACACTTATCCTTTTGCCACTAAAATCAAGGAAAAACAAGACTTAATCATGTGTTTAATATCGTAAAAGTCGGAATTACGCGTGGTTTTGTGTTTTTGTGTGAAATAGGTACAAATGATCAAAAGGAAAGAAAACCCGGGATTTCACGGTCAGATGTTGAAGAAAAGTCCAAGAAAGAGACGAAGACAAAGTCAAAGAACCAAAAGTGTGCCTAAGATCACGAAAACTGGCAAAAATCAACACGTGATTGAAGAAAAGATCGAGAAAGCCAAAAACGAGCTCGTGTTTAGCGGATTTAATCTTATATGGAGTTTAACGGGCTTGTGGGTTCCACATTGGATCTATTGGGATTAAAAGCCCAATAGCAAAAACAAGTAAATTTGGTTTACCCTTAAAACCCATACATGGCCCAAATCAAAAATAATGATTCGGATGAAAAAAATTTGGGCCAAGCCCAAATGATCAAAGCAAGTTGGACGGTTAAAAGACTACAAGTGAATTTTATTCATTTGATACAAACCCTGGTCAACACCAACTCACACACACGTCTTTAAATAAAAGTTTATTTACCCACACCCACTTCCATTTGATACGATACAAACAATAAAAACTTCCACTCACCTCACTTCATTGTCTCCCAAAAATACGTAGCCCTCTATTTACTGTACCCAAACCCTAATCAAAGATTTACCCAAGATAAATTGGGGGTTTTAATTCACTCGTGTAATTCACACGATGGGGAATTAAATCCCCATCTTAATCGGAGAGGAACACAAGGTGGCCCTCATCAAACGTGGCATTCCCCTTTCCTTTGATTGGTTGTGACAACACCACAACACCGATCCACCAATCCTTGATGTCCACATCAGCTCTCAACAAACACAAGAAAAACACTTTCGCCAGCGTGGCGATCCGTGTGACCCCTGGGTGCATTCTTAGCCATTTGATCAAGAAGAGAAGAGAGAGAAAGAAGAAAAAGTTGTGTTTAGCGGCCAAGATCTAATTCCTTGCTCACGAAGATTATGAAGAAGGTTTTCTAGGGTTTTCCTATAAAAACCCCCCTCATATGTGTAATTGTTTTTTGTGCCTTCTTTTTATTTTTAATATTTATTTCTGAAAAATAGATGTTAGGATTAATGTAATTTTCCTTTTTAAAAGTATTGTAATCCATTTTTTGATTATTAATGAAATTTTAATTCTCGGTTAAATTTTGTCTCGTTAATCATTTAATTTTTATTGCAATATTAATCTAATTTATGTTTCTAATTAATCAAAATTAAAGTAAAAAGTGGTATTTAAATACCTTCCCTTACTGGGAAGTTAAAAATATTGATTCGATTTGGTTATTTTTCATGGTCGTGAACGGTGATGATGATTGGGTAATACGGTGGTGTTTGATTCGGTTTCGGTTCATATGGGGTTCAACACCTTCCTACTTCCCAAAGGTTTTCATCACCAGGTGACAATTTCTTTTTTATTTTTTGTTAAGTTTTAGTTTCGGTTAAATATCATCTGCTATTGTTATTTTATTAGTAATCTATTTTCTTAATCTGCTTATTTGCTATTAAGTCTGTTTGGACTTGAGATTATTTATCTGCTTTTTGTTTAAGTTTTCTGATTATTTAGTCTGCTTGTCTAGATTGAGTTTGATTCATTTGTTAGTCTGCTTAATTTGATTTTCTACTTATTGTCTTGAGATTTGTTTAAGTTTTTTATAGTTTTGATTAGATCTGCTGATTATCTGTTATTGCTCATTTACTATCCGATTTAGCTTATAGATTTATTCATGGAATCTGCTTATGTTATTTATCTGAGTTTGTTTGTTTTTATTATGTTTGGATTTGCTAGTTAGTATAAGTCGTTGGCTTAAGCTTGTTTAGAACATTTAGCCTTGCTTATTTTAGTTTTGAGATTTGCTTATTTAGAATTAAGTTTGTTAGGTTTTGATTTGCTTAGTTTAAATCTGCTAATTGCTTATTTTAAGATTTAGCTTATTTGATTTTAATCTATTTAGTTGTTAATATGGTTTTGCTTATTTGGTGCTTTTCATTTGCTTATTTGATTAAGCTGTTATCTGCTTATTTGCTTTTTAGTATTGCTGTTATACTGCTTAACTCTCAGACACAATTGGTCTGAGATTTCAAAAGTCCAAAAATAAAAATATTAGCAAAAATTCGTCCCTCCTGGGACTCGAACACCAGACCTCCTGTTTAATTGTCCAACACCCTTACCATCTTAGCTAGACTTGTCTTTGAGTTTTACTACACGCTATTTAATTAATATAGGGTTATTTTAGACTGTCAGTTTATTTAATATAGTTTAATTACAATTTTAGTGTTATTAATTTTAATTAAAAAGTTTTTATTTAAGATTTCTTTTATAAAGTTTTAAAAAATATAAAAAGATAAAAAAATATTTTATTTAAATTGTTTTAGTTTTTAGTTAAAAATTAATTTAGTTTAATTTGAAAATAGTTTTAAAATAGATTTTGTTTAATTTTCAAAATGGTTTTTTTTAAATAGTTTAAAATTAGTTTGTTAAATTTAAATTAGATTTGTTTTAATTATTTTAATTAGTTTTTAAATAGAAAGGTTTTAGTTAATTAAATTAGATTTAATTTTTAATTAGTTTAAAATAGTTTTTATAGTTTTTAGATTTTAAAATACCAAAAAAATACGTTTCACCAAGAACAAATAAATCCACGTTAATTTGAGATCAATTCGGGTGAGTCGAGGAAACGAACATTAATTGTTAATTAGAATTTGCAAAAATTCCTATATTAACTACCCTTCATTTCTGTAAAACAAAACACACAGATCTCATAAAAATTCTCTCTCTCTACATCAAACCCTCTCTCTACAGCAAACTCTAACAAAAAAATCCATAAATCTACACAAATTAACCTTGCAAATCACGAAATAAACACACAAATGGAAGAAATAACCATTTAATCAACCGATCCCTGAAAAAATCGATTAAAAACGAACTGATTCATGACGCTGATTGGTGATGATAAGGTGTTTGATGAAACTCCTAAAAGAAGAATTGAAGTTGAAAGTGCTTTGAAATCTGATGAAGGTAGGTGGTCACAATAGCAGCAGCAGATGGGTCACCCTCAGCAGTTCAGACCAACCCCTCCTTCCATCCCAAATACCAACCCTGCCTTCCATCCCAATACCATTGGTTTATTACTAGTGATAAAACAACAAAAATATCACCGATGATAAAATATCACCGATGATATTGCACAGTAACGTGATATTTCATTGGTTTATTACTAGTGATACTTCACTAGTGATAAAACAATAAAATATCACCGGTGATATTACACAGTATCGTGATATTTTTATTGGTTTATTGTGATAAAACAATAAAAATATCAACGGTGATATAGTAACGTGATATTTCATTGGTTTATTACTAGTGATAAAACAATAAAAATATCACCGGTGATAAAATATTACACAGTAACGTGATATTTCATTGGTTTATTACTAGTGATACTTCACTAGTGATAAAACAATAAAAATATCACCGGTGATAAATTATCACTGATGATATTACACAATAACGTGATATTTCATTGGTTTATTACTAGTGATACTTCACTAGTGATAAAACAATAAAAATATCACCGGTGATAAAATATCACTAATGATATTACACAGTAACGTGTAGCGACTCTTGTCATTGCAGAAACGTCACTACATCCGGTGAACATCCGTCTACCTCACCAACTTTTCTCAACAACTCACGTGCTTCACAAAGGTTACCACAATGACGAAATCCATTCTCAATAAAAGTGTATCCCACCACCGGCGACCTCCAGCCACCACGTTACCGCCTCCAATCATCACCGTAACCACCGATTGGAACTCCGACCAAATTCTCCACCCACCAGATCGCTCCTTTGTCGGCCCAGATTAAGTTAGCAAGCTTCAACCTTCTCTCGATTTCGATCTGATTAATTGAATTAGGTTAGAGTTTGATTAGTTAATTTTGAATTTGGGAATGATGAATTGGGCACGTTATTGTGTGTGTGAAAAATGAGTGATAAAAGTTAGTTGGAAAAAATAGCTAGTATATACATTGGGACAAGAAAATAGGATTAACCAATTAAATCTTAGATTAATCTCCACCCTTAGATCAAAGCTAAATGAAGGGTGGGGATTTGTCCCTTAGTTTCCACAAAAAAACAAGGCTCCAAAATAACTTTTCTCTATCAAGAAAATGTGGTAGTCAGATTCAGACACAAAACATTTTAATGAAACAAAAACCACCTAAAAGTACATCGTATCAATTTTTATTAAAAAATCACTAAAAGTTATTTTTATCAACTATTACTAAAAGGGTTTAAAGCATTAAATAGTTATTTACTTTTTCAAATATATCCACCTAATACGTGTACTCAAATAATTACCTAGATAGTACCTCAACTTTTACTTTACTTGTTAAGATAATACATGTAAACTTTTTTCTACCTATTAAAACGTTCGTTTTAAAATGTTTACAACGTTAGTCCGTTTTAAAATCCTTTTTCTGCAAAAACAATAAATTAGAAGAAAAAAAATTCTTCAAAAAATAAAAATTTCCCAAAAAATATATTTTCACAAAAAAAATATATTTTCTAAATTTTTCTCCAAAATATATTCTCCAAGAAAAATTATTTTCTTCAAAAAAGAATACTTTTATGAAATTAATTTTATGGAAAATGTTATTATTTAAAAAAAACATATTTTCGAAAAAAAATCGTTTTCTAAAAAAAATAATTTCCAAAAAAATGTATTAACTTACTACTTGTATAAATTTAAATAATAAAAAAATCACATATACATATTTTTCTTTATATAGATTTATTTAAGAAACAATTTTTTTTTTAATTCAAATTTTGTTTTCTCCAAAAAATTTAAAATTAAAAAAAAATAAATATTTTTCTAAAAAAACAAACTTTCAAAAAAACAATTATGAAAAAAGAACATATTTTCGAAAAAAAAATGTTTCTCGAAAAAAGACTAACGATGGTAATGTACGTTGAAAAAGGACTAATGATGTCACGTACGTTAGCGAATTCCATACAATTAACTAGTTTAGCCGGTTATAGGTAATAATATGACCATATGAGCACAAAAAGTTATAGTTCACGTACTATATGAATGATTATTTGGGTACACGTACTATATGAATATATCTGAAAAAGTGTATGACCATTTAATGTCTTAAACCCTTACTAAAAAGTAGAAAAATATATATTACAGGAAAGCATTAAAAGTTTATTCTTACTCAATATTAGTAAGAAAAATAATGAAAATTTTAATAATTCTTTTCTTTAGTGACCAAAAAATGTGAGTTTCTTTTGCATACTGTTATATTGAATGTGTATTAAAAAAATTATGATAACTTAATTCATTGTTGCGTTTATTAGAAAGCAAAACATTTAACAAATATATATATTTTATTTTATAGTGTATAATATTAAGATGAACGAATCAATCCGGGAATTGTTGTGACACGATCCATATTCAATTTTGAGTTACAATATTACGACTGTACGGGTAACCTCTGGTAATTTTTTGCTACTTGAGTTGAGCATAAAAACTTTACAGCGCAATTTGAGACGGGTAAAAAAAGTTATGATGCAACTTGTGGTACGTATGATGCGAAAAGTTAAAGAAATTTCCTGACACATTTTAACTGAAAAGGTGTATAACATAAAAATTGGAGATTGTTCAAATTTTTTATATTTCTCTTATTTTGATTAGTAATTTTGCTTTTTTTTCATCTAATTTAGTAATTTTTATGTTTCAAACAGTTTAAATGTTTTTTAGATTAATGTTTTAAAAAAAATTTATTTTAATGTATCTACATACCTTTTTTATGTGGTTGCTAACTCAATAATAGAGTGTCCGGCTTTTAAATGCGGCTAGGATCTTTTGCACATTTAGATAAAAGTGAGGTTCGTCCATTCCTTCGGTAAAGTTTGAAAGATCACCACTCTTGAAAGGGGAAGAATGGACTTTCCAGTAAATGGATATGGCCCAAGTGAAGAATCAGTTGCCTTGGTTATTGTGCTATTTGAGTATGTTCTGACTTGCTTACGAGTCTTTTCTGCTAACCTAAGTAGATAGGCTCACATTTAAGAGAATAGAAAAAGTACACACCACCCAAGAAAGCCCACCTGTTGAAAAGGAAAGCTCCCTTCTTCTATCTGATATGTCAATGTAATCGCATGATAACTTCATCCTTGAGCAATTCTCTCGGCAATTCTCTCTGATGTAAGAAAATAAGAACTTTCTTTTCGGAAGGCTTTAAGAAAGTCGGGTTAAATTAAGTTCTCTTACATCCCGCTACGGCTTATCTTGGTAAACAGTTACTTACTTTTCGCCCAGGGGAACGCATATCAACATGAAAATAGTAACCTTTTAATAAAACCTCAGTTGGGCTTATATGTTAGACTTGGTGAGATGACAGTCCAATAAAATTGTACAAATAAAGGCTCCAACACGGCCTTGCCGCTTGACAAACAACCTAACTAAGAAACAAACGTCATATTTTTAACGAGCATAATAGCCCGCGCGTTGCAACGGGACTTTAGTTTTTGGCGCATTATAAAAAGTAAAAATTCGTTCAACCATTACTAATCTAAGAATATAAAAGACACAATATATATATATATATATATATATATATATATATATATATATATATATATATATATATATATATATATATATATATATATATATATATATATATATATATATATATATATATATATATATATATATATATATATATATATATATATATATATATATATATATATATATATATATATAGATGGGATCATTAGAAAACAACATCTCAAAAAAACCCAGAAAACATGATTCCCCGCCCTTTTTTTCTTTCTGACCAAACTACAAGGGATGTTTTGAAAATGTTACAAACTTTGGGGTAAAAGTTATATTTTTCATTCTTGTATTCTTTTATTTTTTTATGTTGACAGAGTGTTTGTGTATTTTTGTTCTTCGACATATTTCATGTTTGCATGTTACCGTTTTTTTACCCTTTTTTTGGTACCGTTTTCTTTTTATTACCGTTTTTTTTGTTACCGCTTATGTATTTCATGGTTTTGGTCTGATGATTGGGGTTGACTTTTTCTTCATTTATTTGTTTGTTTGAATTTTTTGTATTGGCTGGAATTTTCTAACCAACTGGATCATACAAATGGATCCAACTAGTTTGGAACTATAAGAATACCATGACATTAACAAGCCTATTCTCTTCTACAAAAAAGATCATAAACTATTAATTTATAGAAACATAACTGCTTGGTTCGACTTCAAGCCAAAATAAAAGCATATCAACATATGACTAAAGATTGAACTGCACTTCCCACTTCCCGCATCTCTTCGGCTTCAAGTGCAACCAAATTTTCCTGTAATCAGCAATTTGACCAAACAACATTCCTTACACACTCGTTTTCATCGATGCACGACAACACAATAAAACAAAGCTACATCCTGCCAAGCCCTTGCGACTGCAGCAGACTAACTCATCTATTACACTCTATTCAACGTATTAGAAGGATTGCTAGGTCTCCTTGTAACGGCATTAATGCCAACTAATGAAAGCAAAGCACTGACAATAGCCACAATTGTCCGCGTCTTCCCAGTACCTGATATAAAAATAATAATACATTATCCAAATTAGATCACAGGTCTCGTGAAAGCTTAGAAAAAGGTGTATATGTATGAGTACCTAGAGTATCTGTATAAGGGATAGATCATGATCATTTCTTAAGATAATTCCACTTATAGCTTGAAGTTGACGGTCGTTAAATGAAGATTCAAGAATCTGCTGTAAAGGGCGGGACAACTTACTCAGATCCGTCCTAGATTTGAGGGTGTTAGGTTGGTGATTATTTGGATTTAAGATGACAGGGAGCAGAGGATTGCTATGTATTGACGACAATGCCTGGAATTCTCTTAGTTGGGAAGTAATACTCATGATGCGATGAATGTACTACTTGATTCGTACCATTATAAGCTTTTTGGCCCAATTTAAACAAGAACATCCATTCTGAAGATACAACTTGATCATTAATATGTTTGATTTTCTTCTATTTTCTTTCTCGCATCTCTCTACCTGGACATTAAAGACACAAATTTACATAAAAACAACGATAGCATCTAACCATTTGGACGAAAAAGGCCATTTAAGAAAAATAATAAAAATTAAGACGAGATAAAAATATTTTGAGTTCACCAAAAAACTGTTAACATTCGGTATTTTCTGCCAGTAACTTTCTGATCTATTAACTGTGGACTAAGGTGGGAGGGTGACAGTAGGCAAGGCAGGAAAAAGGGGCGCCTTAGGAAAAGGAAGGGAACACAGGAATGAAATAACTCATATGCTAAAGAAGAACCTTTTGAATCAATATTACCTTTTATCTGGAAGATATCATTTGAGACGATTGACTTGACACGCGAAACATATGCCCTAAATTTTATCCAAACATACGCCCTAAATTATATCCAAACATACGCCCCAAATTATATGCAAACATACGCCCTAAATTATATCAAAACATATGCCATAAATTACAAAAGATGACATTTTTCCTATAACATATGGCCTAAGCTAGTTATAACGCTAAACATAAATATGTACCTAATGTAATAATTGTATACAATTAACTTTATTACGCAATATACACCACACATAAACTTTTGAGAATACAAAATAACCTTTCACTAACCTATTTTTCAGCACTTATACCTACTGAAAAATAGAAGTAAAAGTTACATAAAAAAATTTTGACACCAAATTGACCGACTTATGCTTTATAAGTGAAAATAACCTCCTCGCCGCCTGACTTTGTGGTCATATTACTGTCCGAAAAGTAAGGGTGCACCAAATTAAAAAGAAGCTGATGACCCTTAACTAAATCTCCCACGCATTTGTTGTTGTTGTTTCTACTTCTTGTATCATGATCAGGTATATTCAGAAATCTATCCACCATTCCAACAAGTCAGGGGTTGACTTGCTACTTGATGTTACAGTAGTAAAATCCACACTGCAGGCACGAAGACCAAAAGAAAGGAAAGTGCATCGCACTCAGTTGTACCAATCCAAGCGCGTTACACAAATATATTGTGATTGAAATGATTTAGTCCAGAAAATTTTTATATTCTAATTCCAACAGAAAAGTTTCATAACGATTTAGTCCACGACACAACAATGCTCACCTTAGTGGATTGGCAGACGGTGGTCATGGTGGATAGCGACAGGGTGATAGTGGATTAAACTATACCAAATTCATAATTGATACATTGAGTAACTTACCATTAAGAAATGCTTGACCAAAAATCTGTAGCATTGAAGATACGATATAAATACATGTATTTAGAGGATTTCATCTAAAATATAGTTATTTTAATCACTTATCCTTGAACAGTAACATTTTTATATAAACTTGTGTAACATTTATTTAAAAGTTAGATGGATGCATTAAAAACCTCAGCAATAGTTAAACGTCAAAAACGAATTGTAGGTTGTAACTTGCATAAACTGTAAATATGTTAACTGTTATTATTAAATGTAAAAAAATTATTATTTTTTATGGGAAAAGTTTACCTATACGACCAATTATCATGCCAGAACTAGCAAGATCTCTAAGTGCAACCTCGTCACCATGACTATGTGTCTTGGTATTGTTACCAACAGTAGCTCGCAAGTTAATGTGATGAGCAGTAACACTAAGCTCCTACAGAAACGACCGTATTCGAAACACATTAATATCGCTAGATATTCACAGAGAAGTAAAACATAACTATAACACGTCTCAACTTAGGTTTTAGTTATTTAAATAGTAATAATCTTTCACACTTTGTTATGGGTCTATATGGTACAATGATCAGAGTGTCTTAAGATGTTTAACTAGTCTAATATTAACTATTGACATAAAGTAGTCTCCTGATTGTTTAGAAAAAGATGGTATTTTATAGATTCAGGAACACAGTAATAAGTTCGGTGCGATAACAGTAAAGAGATCCCCTAATAATATGCTCATCGATGCCCTACTATCTCATCGATGCTACTAAGCATACTCACTCACCGATGCCCTAACCGTACTCACTCACCGATTCCCTAACCGTAATCACTCATCAATGATATTGATTCCCTAATCGTACTTACTCATCGATTCCCTAACCGTACTCACTCACCGATTCCCTAACCACACTCACTCACCGATTCCCTAACTGTACTCACACATCGATGCTATTGATTCCCTAATCGTACTTACTCATCCATTCCCTAACCGTACTTACTTACTCATCGATTCCCTAACCGTACTTACTCACCGATGCCCTAACCGTACTCACGCATCGATGCTACTGATTCCCTAACTGTACTTACTATTCGACGCCCTAACCATACTCACTCACCGATGCCTTAACCGTACTCACTCAGCATAAGCATGGTTCCCTGAGGTATTAAAGAATTATGCATTACAAGTTCACTTGTGGTGACGTTTTACCCATTTCCTATTAAAATATATGACCTAGACAAACACACAAACTGACACCTAAAAAACTATTAAAATAGATGTCGCAAGACAAAGACACCAACCGACGCCCTGAAACACTATTAACATAGATGCCGTAAACAAACAAATAAAGTAACCTTTCAAAAAAATAGATTAGTAAACTACACACATACAACAAATTTTAATCGATATTAGTCACCAAAACACATAAATTATTACATCTGACCCCAATCATAATGTTCGTAAACTAATCAACAACTCTATATAATACAGTAAAAATAAGTCAAAAAATATCGCTAATTAACACAGGCGATTACGCCCAACCTAAAATTCTTTCAAATCTTCGATTAAAAATTTGAAAAATAAAAAAAATTAGTTTTATAAGAAGATTAGAAAATACCTGATGATGAATGATGGTGGCTGTCGTATCCCTGGTGGATGACAGGGAACGAGAACGGTGGTGGATGATAAGGAATGGTGGTGGATGACTGTGAACGGTTGTGATCTCTAAGCAAAACATCGTATTGGAGACGACGATGATCTGAGGTGATCGGGTATTCAACAAAGATGAGTCGGTAGTGGCTGTCGCTTCGACCGTGGTGTTGGTGGTCGGCGCTCTGATGTTTTCTAGAAATGAGTCTGTGTGTGTGTGTTTTTTTCAGGGTTTGAAAAGTTTAAGTTTGTAGTATTTGAAATTATAGTCCTTCCGCCTTTCCTTAATTTTCGTTTTCTACCTTCCGTTTTAAAATGTTGCAAAAGGTAACCTACCTATTTGTTTTCTATTTTTTTCACCAAAAGGTTGTTTTCTCTAGATCCCACCCCTATATATATATATATATATATATATATATATATATATATATATATATATATATATATATATATATATATATATATATATACATATATAGGGAGGTTAATGTGAGAGCTTTATTAAAGTTATAAAAATGAGAACTAATCTAAAACACCACTAAAACATTGATACACACTCGTTTTACCAATAATACACCAAAATATACATTATTTATACAACTTAACATTCTACCGACTAATAAACAACGACTAAGTATGTAACATATTACTGATACAAATTTAAAAATGTGATACACAAACATCAAAATCTCAAAAAGATAATATCTTATACATAAATCGGTACATTTGATACACAACCACCACTAAATAACATGATACACAACACCAAGACATGATACACATCGCACCTTAAATCAAGATGTGTCACTTAGAATTCGTCAATTTTCAAAAGAAATCCCATCAAATTTTAAAAAAACAGTTTTAGTTAATCGTGTTTTAAAATTGTTGCAAGTAGAGTGTCATTTGTTAGATTTTTGTTGGTTCTCATTTTTACAACTTTAAAAAGGATCTTATTTGATCTCAATTCTATATATATATATATATATATATATATATATATATATATATATATATATATATATATATATATATATATTATAGGTATAAATATGACTTGATACCACACTTTTATTCCTTGTCATATGTGACATGGCAGGTCTTAACCAATAGGATTTGTGTGTTTGCTAAAAAATCTCAAAAACATACCATAATTAGTTTACAAAATCGCGTTTTGTTAAATCGGGTCGCAATTACAAAAAAAAAATGCGTTTCCATACCGCACCTATATATAATAGGTTAAAACCATTTTTTTCATTATTTTCTTAACAGCCAACCAACAGGGAAAACACACACACCACCGACTTTGCATACATTTTCCCAGATCCGACACCCATGAAACCCTTTCTATCATAACCCTTTTAAACCTTCATTCAGACAACTGATCCATCATCAAAGAATTTGTTATGTCATTAATTTTAAACATAAACCCTAATCAAATTGAACGTTTTTAAGGGTTTATGTTTATGAATCACTGATGGCACAAATAAACATAAACTCTAATCAGATTGAACGATTTTTTAGTGTTTTGGTTTAATTGAGTTTCAACACAGGAATGATCTGTGTGACTTGATCTAGCCCAGCCACTTGGCATCTGATTACGATAAATGGATTAAAATAACTACAAGAAGCCCTTCCAAGTAAGTTTATGTTTGAATATTGTGTGACTTCTCTGTTAAAAAACCTTTCAATTTTCTTTTCACAGTAAATTTCTGCCCGTTAATTGGTGACATAGTTGTTGCTGTTGAATAATAGCTTCTCATGCTGAGATCTCTGAGACTCCCTAGGGCTCGGCCTTTTAATCTCAGCCATAACCCTTATGAAAAAAGATTAAACATGTTGCTTGTGATTGAGTTACGAAAATACCATCTTCTTTAGATATTAGTGAGCATAGGATTCATTAAATAAAACAGAATCCCCGTTATTCTAAAAGGTCCCAGTTTGGTTTTTGGAATACGAATAAACTGGATTATGATGTGTATCCATGTGCAAAAGATTTTTGTTTGATAGCAGCAGTTATGTGTGTTTTCAAATTGTAGATATGATTGTTTTGTTCATACTTGACTTTATTGTATACTACTGCATGTCCTATTGGTGAGTTTTAGTACGTTCATGGCCACAGATCTGGCAAGATTGTGGTTGAATTGAATGGACCCTTGAACAAGTGTGGGGTTATCAGTCCCCGTTTTGATGTTGCCGTTAATGTAATTGAGTCTTGGACTGCAAGAGTTCGTCCTTCAAGACAGATTAGTATTTGGAGATAGGTAATAACAGCTTTATTTATAGTATGGGTTATGTTATGTTGAAATTGCGTAGTTGATTTTTAAAGATTGAGAGTGTGACGTCCTTTAGGAGTGTTTGGATATGCGTTTTGTGAAGTTATTGTAGCAATTAAATAAAATTCAACCCGCCTGACATATGTATCTTTTAGCCAACTTATTTTCTTGAACCTCTATGGTTGTGTTTGTGTTAAGCTTCTTAGATCATTGTACAGCTTATTTTGTTTTTAATATGCGATTTAGCTGTTTTGAATATCTCGATGTAGCCATACAGTTAAAAGCTTATTAGCTTAGCTGTCTAATTCTACAAGTGCTTATGTATATAGACAGTTTAACCCATCTTTTCTCTTGGTTCTTCCCTACACTAGAACTATTAGTCCTTTTTTCGCTATTATACCATTACTGGTACCATGAAACTGCATAAGCTTGCACAAATACTATCAGTTTGTTGTTATGATTATAAATAACTCCATAAGCTATCAAAGGGCTGCTAAAATAATCTTACACAAAAATCCCCTGAATCCATTATTTCACTCGGCAGATCCATTACCGCTGGATATTTGCTTCTTGTCTACTAACTGATTGCCAATACTTATCGAATGCAGCAGGAAAAAATCAATATAACAAACTATATCATTTATTTAATAGATAGAAGCAGACGTATGAATCTAAATCATTATTTTGTTTGTGGCAGTTTGAAGGTGAAGGCAAATGTGTCAAGAAACCTCATGTTGGTTTTTCAATCTTATGACTGATAATTGTTTATTAAAAACATAGCAACATTTGGTGTCCAAGATTCCTCATGTTAGTCTGCTAATATATTATCTGGTGTCCTGACTGTCTCATCGTTTGTAGTACCTGCGATAATGCATTTCGTTGTTTCATCGAAAAGAAACACCCCTTTAGTACTGCAGATCAGCAACAGGAAATTTCTTTTCTATCAACACAGAAAATTGATATATAAATTGTTTCTTCTGATTAGGTTGCACATAAATCTGAGGAGATAGTTTTCTACCATTAGAAATAGGCCCCTGAAATTTTTGTTGCTAGAAATTTCTTCTTGTATTCTAGTGAGAGCATTTTGTTGATTAATACAAGCATTTTGCATAGGGTTCAAGATTAGTTCTCGGTATCTCCTCGAATTGATCACAGTTCAAAGTGGAATAATTGTTCTTGGTTACTAAAAAGGTGTTGGTTTGTTTATCTATTTTAAAACTAATAACAAATAAGTAAGTGTCGAAGAGTAAAATTAAAGCTTTAAAAGATTAAACTAAATTGACAAGGTAAAACTAAATGTTTGAAAACATAAAGAAAAGATTAGAAAAATACTAGAACACTTAATAAAACTAACACTTGGAAACTTTATAAAAAACAAGAACTAAACCATCGGAATATGTAAAAGGGAGACTGATCGGAATAACAAACACCCCTCTGGTCGGAATATATGCAATCGGAATAAGGGACAAAGGAGCTGATCAGAATGTTGGAGAATAAGTACTAATCGGAATGTTGCAAGGCTTCCCAATCGGAATGTTTAACAAAGGGTGCAATCGGAATATTGAAAATGAATCAGATCGGAATAATCGAAAATAAGCCACAATCGGAATGGGTAAAACCCTATTCCGATCAATACGATCAGAATATATATGCTCAAATCGGAAAGCTGAAAACCCTTTTCCGATTTATGTGATCGGAATGAGGGAGAGGGCTGCTGGTCGGAATATAGCGATAGGAAAGGGGTTAAGACCCTTTCCGATTTATGTGGGATTCGAAACAAAGCAAGGCAATAAGCTATAGTAATAAGCCAACACCAAAACTGGAACGAATCAAATATGAAAAAGGCTGAATAAGCACGAATAACAACTTATCCAATCATAAAGTAAGCAACTTTTAAATCAAACTATAAAAAATGAACTTTTTAAGAAAACTTTTAAAAAAGTAAATAAGCTAAACATATAAACAAGCCAATAAGCACAAAGATCTTAAAGCTTATTCGTATGAAAACTCAAATAAACATAAAAAAAGATTAACTTTTTAAGCACGAAAACCTTGATGAACAACACGGATCATAAGTAATTCGCACCAAAAGTGAACCAAAATCAAAGAAAGGTAGAAAGAGATGAAAGATTAAAAGCTTAAACTTAAACTTGATTAATGAAATCAACTATAAAAAAGGTTTAATCTTTGAAAGATTAAAAGAAAGAAAGATGAAAACTTAGTGAGAGAAAGTTGAGAAATTTATCTCTCTAAAACTAGAGAGGAAAAAAATGAAAAGTGAAACTAAACACTAAAACTGACTAGCTCTAAAATTGTGAAGTGAAGTCCTATTTATAGGCGTTTTCTTGTGGGCTTGTGAATGGGCTTTGTTTTTGGGCTTCTTATCTTCTTTCTTCTTTAGTCTTTTACGTTTCTTTAAATAAACGTTTCCGACTTTGGATTTTGAGAAGTGTCGGTGAATAATTCCAACTCGTCTTATAATCTTTTGTTTAATAGACTCGAATTCTTCGACATATATGAATCTTCCATCTTTGGCCCTTTTCTTCGATAAATCTTCAAATAGGGACAATGACTTCAAATCTTTTGCATATCTTGGACAATAGACTTCGTCTTGAGACTTTTTCTTTGATAAAACCCGTGCAATCCCATGTTTTCTTCAATATTCACCCGGTTGACTCTGAAAACACAATAAACACAAAAACCACGCATAATTCCAAACAAATGATATTAAATACATGTTTTGGTCTTGTTTTAGCCAGAAATAAGTGGTAAAGGGATGGGTGTTTTCACACCTATCAAATCCCCTACACTTAACCATTGCCATGCCCTCATGCAATGCTTAGTGATAAAGCAATTTTACACTTTTCTCATAATCAATCAACCTTGGCCTTATTAACATACTTACAAAAACAGAAATTAAAGTACTAAGAGAAATTAAAACTTTTAAAGTAATCAAAAGGATAGAAAACCATTTTCACTTGAAAATAGCTATATGGAGATAACTTGCAAAGAGATCAAGGACTTACATCAGGGCTTCGGTGCTGCGAAGATTTATCACCCTCAAGTTTCACGTTCCCCAAACTAAGCTTAAAAACGAGATCATTGTTATTATAAGTTAGCAAATCAAACACTTACACACATGGCTTAATTAAATTCTTAAACTCCCTTATTCCTAGGTGTATCTCTTATATTTTATTTTTGTCTTAGAATGATCATGAAGATGCATTTTTGGACTTATTTTGATAGTTTATTTAGGCTGAAAGCAAAGTAGGATGATTTGATCAATAGTTAGCTAAAGGACAAAATCTCTTAAAACTGCTTCTCGGGATATCAAAAAGTTCATATCTTGGCATAACTCGGTTCACGATTTGGGACCTTTCTCGGGCCGATATTTGGCATGTACTTCATACTTCATATCTTGAGAGACGTTCTTGAGATAGTGGTCTTCTCTTCGTAATAGAGTTTCTTCACTTGGAGACTTTTGAGGGGTACTCCAACTTTGTTGACCACGACTTCATGATTATTTCTTCAATCTCTAATTTGGATTTTGAGATACAACGATCCGCCTCCTTTTCGGACTTGGATCTATTTATCCTCATACCTTGTTAGGGTCTTTTCATATAGACTTCTCCATGATCTTTATGGGAGTTGATTGCTTTTCGTCGTGAGTCTTGATCCTTCATATTGATTTTGGGAATAATGCTTTTCACATCACCTTGGATATTTAGCAATAAGATTGAATCCTCATGCCTTGTTAGGGCCTTTTCGGACTCGCCAATCTTCGCGCCCCGCTTCATAAGTTATGCCTTGGATATGAACTCTTATCATTACCGAGCAACTTTTAAACGATCTTGGGCTAGAAGCTAAGTAACTTTTCAAATCATACGACCTTACTTATTGCAGATAAATTATTAGCAAGTGATGGGAGAATAGGCAGATAATTATACCAAGTGAGATTGCGCAAGAATACCGACTTATAATTGATTCTATCATTTCTCGTTCTCCACAATTTAAAATCTCAAGTAATGAGACTCGTGGATGCTTAGCCTAATAAACCAATTAAGGTCTACATGGTTAAGGATACTAGCTAGAATAAACTTGGATAAGTCTATTCGGGTTGAGTCAAAATAAACGCAACGGGCCTAATATGTCAAAGATTTCTAAACTAGCTACACCACTTTTATTAATATTTTTGACTTTATTGCGGGATATATACATATGAAAGCAACGATAAAAATTTAAAAATTACGACTAAATGGCCAAAGTTAATTAAAAATTTGAAAAATGCTGAAAAAGATGATTTTCTGGTTAAATGAAGGCATTTTAATGGAAAAGTCCACTTAAAACTTCGATAGAAGTCCCCCTACACTTAAGATAAACATTGTCCTCAATGTTTAAGCATGTGGGAAAAGGTCTCCCCTACACTTATGACATTGTGCACGTTGGTTAAATCAAGCTAAGGAAGAGACGACTAAAGTGATCAATTTCAAATGTGAATATGAAGAAAATTGAATCACGATAGTTGAGAGATAGAACCGGATGTCGGATAACACGGGAGCACGGTTCTTCAACGGTTCCAAAAGTGCATTCATCCCAGTAATCACATCACCATGCAAAAACAAAGAACCTATAGAGGTCCCCCTACACTTAGGAGGTTAAACGGAAAAGGATAGATACTCGGGCTGCCTCCCGATGAGCGCTTGTTTTTTATAACCGAGTCACGAGCCTGACTCGACCCAGAATTAGTTCATAGGGAACGTGGTGAGGGATGGAATCATCTCATTAGAGATGTCCTCACCAAAGTACAACTTCACTCGTTGGCCATTCACCTTAAAATTAGGTCCATTAGGTTGAGCGAGCTCGAGAGTACCATATGGAAAAATTTGGGCAATGGTGAATGGGCCGGACCAACGAGATTTCAGCTTGCCCGAAACGATTTTCAACCGAGAGTTAAAGAGTAAAACTTTGTCTCTGATTGTGGTAAATTACGTCCTTTAGGAAAAGGAGCGTAAAAGCGGTAAGTATTAAACAAATGATTTTAGGAAAAACCAAGTGTTAATGACCCTTATGAAGTTCGTTTCCCAAGGAGGTATATGTGTGTGACTATGATGTAAATGATTTGAGATTAATATTTGGTTTAGAAGGGGATGAGAAAAGAAGATGACGAAGACGTGAAAATAATACTACGACGACAAAACGTAAAACCGTAAAAACTACAAAAGTAAACATTAATTCTAAAAATTACCAAAAATTCACCAAAAAATCAAAATAAATAAACTAAGAGTTTACCAATGATCAAAACTTTTTCAAGCCTTTTAAATAATTAAATATTCAATTTTTAAATGCTAATTAAAGCCCTAAAAATCAAATAAATTATCAAAAAGCCCAAATAAAGATTTTTCAATTGGTAAATCTCTAAAATGACCTAAAAAGATTAAAAACTATTTTTAGAAAATTTTAAACTAATAAAAACTATTTAAAATGATTTAAAAACTATTAAAACTTAAAATAATTATAAAATTAATCTAAAAGTGATAAAATTATTCTAAAAGTTGCTAAATTCCTATTTTAATGTATTAAACCTAAGAAAAGTGTAAAAAGTTGGAAAATGTGAAATTTGAAAAATAATAATAAAATAATATTAAAATAATATTAAAAATCAAAAAATTATAAAAAATTCTAAAAACTTGCAAACTAGTTTATTTTAACCTAAATAATCAGAAAATCAAAGTGAAATTACCAGAATACCCCTATTGGGCCCTCAAATGGGCCAAAACCAAAAACAGTCAAACCAAATGGGCTTTTGGGCCCAAAAAGTCAAACTTGGCCCAATTGACTTGGAAAAGCCCTATCTGACTCAAAATTTAATTCTAAGAACAAAACTCTAAAGGCCCAAAAGCTGAATATGAGCTTATCACAGCTTAATAAGCAAACAACTTATTCTTATTGGGCTTTTCAGCCCATTAAGCAATAAGCTAATGCCATAAGCTCTAATTTGACACACAACCTTCTTTTGGGATGCTTATGAGATCTGTAAAAAGAAATTTTGAAAAAGCACACTCAATAAGCCAGAAATAAGCAAAGTATTATTTCACTAAAAGACAAAATAGTCGTTTTTGAGAAATAAGGCACCTCAGGACTTGATTCAACTTGCAAAAGATCACAAATGGACTCAATAAGCCAAATCAATCAACAAAATTCCAATAAGCACAACCAATAAGCCAAAATAAGCACTAATGCACTTATTAAAAAGTCAATGAAGTTGGTTTTCTAGTCAAACCTTAAAGTCAACCCACCAAATGCTCCAGTATGAACAAATGGGTCAAATAATGAGCACCTATTACAAAATCCAAGTTGTTTCTGGTTAAAATAAGCTATTATAGCTTATTGATAAGCTGAACCCAATTTTACACTAGCAGTGGTAACCAGCAGGGGAAAGGAGTTCCCACTGCTTTGACTATTTGACTGAGCTTTTTAGAGAGTTCTAGTTGGATTCAATTGGAAAAAAAGGCACCCTTGTGATCAGTGAACCACAAGGAGTCAATAGCAACAAGAAAATCACAATTTGGTTCACACAATAAGCCACAAATGATTAAACAGTCACCAGATACCACACAGACATGGAAATAAGCAGTTAAGCACTTAATAAGCAGATTTAGCAAGAATAAGCCAACCAAACTTAACAGGATGCATACACAAGCTATATAAACTTAGAATAAAGACAAAGAAACTTGAATCGAACACTGAATCAAAGCAAACAACAAGATCTAGGCACAAACAGTTACTGATGAACAATGAACATATGCAGAAACAAGTTTGCTGATCTATTTGACACTTGATCCAATTTCAGGCCTCAAATCCTTCTTTCCTGGTGTGATTAACTAAGGTTTAGCACTTGTTACCCCTATCCTAAGCTTAGATCTAGGTGTCCTCAAAATCCTAGCCAATTTTACCAAGTATTCAAGATTTTATACCCTATTTTAAGAATCTATGTGTTTCAAACCTTCAAACCTGCAAAACATATGAACAATAGCACCCAAATAACAGATACCAACACTTGCTAACACAATACCACAACTTAACAAGCCACAATCCCAACTTATGCAGTAGACCCAAACACCCTTTAAAAACTTGTTTTCACAATTTTTCAAAGGCTCATGCAGATTTTACCCACAAATTAGTCTAACAACACTTCATAAACATCAAACCAAGCCAGATTAACAATATTCAACCACAATATCATAGATTCAAGAATAAAACCACAAAAATCACAAGTAATCAGAAACTTAAAGAAGAAATGAAAAGGGAAGAAGATGCAAACCTCCAAGACCTACATCCAGGCCTTGGATTGTATGAGCTGAGGTACTGGCAGAACAAGTACCAGCTTCCAAGCTGCTAAGAAGAACAAACCACAAAGTAAGATCAAACAATACCAAACTTTCTGATTTTTGATGCACAATCTTTATCACTTAAAACCTTGCCTCAAAAACCTTCAAACATGAATATGGAACTCAGAATCAGGCTATTCTAACACCAACTTTTAACAAAATATAAAAGAGATTTTTCAAAATTCAGAAAATCAAATTTTATTAATTAAAAAGGAATTACAAAGATTTAATAGCCTAAAACTGGAACAAAGGGACTCTCACATGTTTAGGTCTCCTTTTATAGGAAAATGCCTGGCTAAACACTATTCACAAACCCTAGCAACTGAAATTCCTATTCTATCCTTGCAGAACCTTCTAGGTGTGTTGCCAGTTGTTTTGGTTGAATCCTGGACGTTTGTTGAGTGCTTAGGGACCAAGTAATGATTTGCAGCCCTTGATTTTGCCAAGTCATGATTAAATGCCAGGTGTCGTATTGTGAGTGGGGATGGGGGTATCATTCTGGTAGTGGGATTTAAGGTTTAAGGTGTGGGATGTGATTGAGGTGATGTGAATCACACGTGGGTGTAACACTCTCATTTTTCGTATCGGTACAGCGGAAGGGTCTTTCAGAGTGTTACGGGATAGCACAATAACTCCAATCATAGACAACACATAAAAATGGTTGTACAAGGTTTAACAAACATTCATTCGATAAAAAGGTTTAAAAGTGTACAACAGGTCCCAAATTATACAGGTCATTAAGTTTACAAAACACAGATCGAGTGAACATTTTTAATATTAAGTGTGGGCCATCAGAGTCGATCTCCATCCGGATTACCTTCAAGCACCTGAGATAGAAAACATGCAAAAATCATATCAGCGAATGCCGAGTGAATTCATAGAGTTTAATGAAAACCGTTATATAAAACAATCATTTACATTCATTTAAAATCAGAACACACGTATAATATCGGAAGTAAGTCCACATATTGCTAGTCAGGCAATATATAAATCAAGCATACATCTGAAACCGTCCATGAGACCGTAGTCTCTATATTACCATGATAGGTAATATATTCATCGTAATAGCGTCGTCATCGTTTATTTAGATTATATAGATTGAATAGATTTTTAGTATCTGGATTAGGATTATTATTAGCCGCATGACATTGTTACCTTACTGTGAAAACAGCGGGCCGCGAACCCGGCAAACAATTTTGCCCATCTAAGTTAGCGTGTCGTCACAAAAATCACGCTATGGAATCTTCTCATACATAAATTCGCTTACCAATCAATGTGGTACGACGGGGATCAACCGTCAAGGCGCGAACTGGGGTGATCGTCCCCAAATAGTACTATCAAATGCATAAGCGTCTACCAAAACCCGGTAGTTCACAATTCATGCTAATGGGACTTTAAGTGACATAACCTAACTACTAATAATCCTTTTAGTCTCGAATATAGGGTCATAGCATCATTCGGGTCCATCTCATTTAGCATACAATCGGGACTACTTGTGTTCTATTTTTATAAAAATCTAGCATGTTATCTCCCTCGCGGGTTTACAAATCATTTTATAAAAACATTTAAAAGAGTGCGAGGCTATGAACTCACGTTGTTAATGAAAGGCGGATTATCGGCTACGGGCGTGCTTCGGTCACGGAAACCTATATAAATAATAATCGGTCTTAGACTCGGTCTAATGACTTTTATCAAAATAACAATATATATATATATATATGATCTTTGTACATATGATGATGATCAAGTGGGTTTATAAATCCTCGTTTACTCATTTTAGTGTTTACGTTTTGGTATCGTCTTACTAGTTCACTAGTTTTACCGATTTTACCTATTTTAAGTTCATTAAGTCTTTTATAAGTTCTTTTACTTGTTTTTACCCATTATATACCTATATTATCAGTATATATATCTTTCATGTTGGGCCCAAATGGGTTAAGCCCAATTAATTCTTTTTACAAGTTTTTATCTTATTAAGTCCAATTATTAGTCTAATAGGTTTAGTTAGCTCGTAAATGTCCGTAATTCTTATAGTTCGGGTTTTATTGGTTTTTACTTGTCTTAGTTACTTATACCTCAGTATACAACTTTTATAAACTTTACATTAGACGGGTTTGGTCGTCTAAGTTTTATTTGGTGAAAAACGTTAATTTCACGGCAATAGCCGAAAAAGTCGTAAAAATCAAGTTTATAGTTTTTATTACTTATAAATATTATTTTTACCACCATTTATCTAATTTACCCATTCAATTAACCTTTTATACATTTATATAATTAAGTTTTATAAGTTAGTGGGTTTATATTTTACATTTTATAAATTATAATGTGAGTGCTTATATAATAATAATAAACATTATTTCCAAAATCTGATTTTTAACTTCATGTTTACCATTTTTATCATATCTAGAGTTCTACAATGACTTAGAAGCTCATTTTTGGATGACAACTTCTTCATAATATGTGCTACATATAACTTAGTTATAGCTACTGCCCTTTTTGAGTCTAAGTTGCCTTAACAGTCTCTACAAAACTGCTTATTCAATCCACCTAACTTGTTTTGATCATATCTCACTCATTATTTTGATTCCATTGCATGGCCAACTCTCACATGTGTATAACATCATCTACTTACTGTAAATAGATCAAACCATGCATTTTTATCAGTTCATCATTTAGTTATCTACTGTTTTTATGCAGCCAACTAATTAGTCATGATTTTAGCTTCATTTCTTATGGTTATCATCATTTTTAAGCATGTTTATCAACACTTGATCCCCACACAACATTTTTATCATCATATATACATCATATACATATACAAAATGAAAGAAAATACATTTGTTCTTTACAAAATAATAAGAGAAAAATGTAGAGGATGATCTTCTTTACCAATCCAAGTGGATTTCTTGTTTTAGGAAGGCAAGAACTTGATGAACACAACAAGTATCTCCAAGACCATCAAATATCAAGATTATATGTTGGAAAATCAGCCCTAGGACACAAGCAAATCACCTCCAAAGTTGGTTATATGGCCACCAAATGATCAAGGCTTCAAGGAAACACCTTAATAGGACTAATAAACATGTGGTTTGTAGCTAGAAAAGATCAATGATGGGGTTTGTAGCTTGATTTGGGACGGCACAAAGGGAGGAGTAGAGAGAGTTTGAGAGTGAATTGCATGGATAGAAATGGTAGAAGTGAAAGGAGTTGCTAGTTTTGTTTAGTGGTAAAATGAGTTGGCTTAAAGTGTAAGCACAAGCTTACACTTGTGCAAACTAGCTAAAACTTGTGCCACCTATGTGTGGTGTGTCCATAATGCCGTCCCATATAAGCTAGTGGGATGGGGCAAAGTGTTTTGTCCCATCTCACTAGTTTACGGGTATTTCTCGATTCTAGTTTTCTCGATTTGCGTGCCCTCGGGTCGTTTTACGAAAAACGTTTTTATAAATTATGAATCACCGTCACAAAACGAATCCAATAAAAATTGTCTCATCAAAAACGGAGTTCAAAAACGTAAATACGAAATCCTAAGGTTTCCGGTTTAGTCGTAAAAGACGCCAAATTATGCACGAAAGCCCAAATTTAAATCCGTAAATTGTGAGTTCGTCAACCAACACAAAAATAAGTTTCAAAATATTATACGAGAAAATATTTCACTACCTGAAAATGTTAGATTTGTCACAGCTTTTCCTCCTAAAAGGGATCAACGTCCTCGTGATCCATTTCATTTGGATGTCCGTTTCTTATTGAAATCGAAGAGGTGCGGATATTTCTTCCACATTTCATCCTCTCGTTCCCAAGTATACTCCGGTCCATGCTTTGAATTCCATCGGATCTTGACAATAGGTATCCGACTTTGTTTCAGTTGCTTTACCTCACGGTCCATAACTTCTACGGGCTCTTCGATAAAATGCAACTTCCCATTTATTCGAACCTTACCTAACGGAATTTTCTCATCACTCACTGCTAGACATTTCTTCAGATTAGATACATGGAATGTGTTGTGAACACCATGAAGTTCTGGGGGTAACTCTAGTTTGTAAGCCACCGGACCTACTCTAGATAAAATCTTAAAGGGTCCAATATAACGGGGATTCAATTTTCCTCGTTTTCCAAATCTTATAACGCCTTTCCATGGCGATACTTTCAACATTACTCGGTCACCCACTTCAAACTCCATTGGCTTTCGCCGCACATCCGCGTAACTTTTCTGTCTACTACGGGCAGTCAACAACCTCTTCTTAATCTGAACTATCATCTCCGTAGTCTCCCGGATCAATTCCGGTCCCGTGAGCTGGGTATCCCCAACTTCACTCCAACATACAGGAGATCTACACTTCCTACCATACAAAGCTTCAAATGGTGCAGCCTTAATACTAGAATGGTAACTATTGTTATACGAAAACTCTGCTAACGACAAATGTTTATCCCAATTCTTACCAAAGTCTAACACACAAGCTCTCAACATATCTTCCAGTGTTTGTATCGTCCTTTCACTCCGCCCATCAGTCTGGGGGTGATAAGCAGTGCTCATGTCGAGATTCGTTCCCAAAGATCTTTGGAGAGATTTCCAAAAATTCGATGCGAATCTAGGATCTCGATCTGAAATGATCGATACAGGCACTCCATGCTTGCATACAACATTATCAAGGTATATTCGAGTCAGCTTATCCAGTGAGAACTGCTCCTTAACCGGAATGAAGTGTGCTGATTTGGTCAGTCTATCGACAATAACCCAAATCGAATTGTTTCCAGATGATGTTCTAGGAAGCTTGGTGATAAAGTCCATTGTAATTCGCTCCCATTTCCATTCAGGAATCTTTGGTTGTTGAAGTAGTCCTGATGGCTTTTGATGTTCCGCTTTAACTCTAGCACAAGTCAAGCATTGAAGAACATACATAGCTATGTCAGCTTTCATATTCGGCCACCAGTACAACTTCTTCAAATCATGGTACATCTTATCAGATCCTGGATGAATGGAATACTTAGATTTATGGGATTCTAACATAATCAAATCTCTTAAGCCTCCAAACTTAGGTATCCACATACGACCTCTTAAACATTTCACTCCATCAGCTCTAACCTCTAAAGGATCTCCTTCTCCTCGGAACCCTTCATTAACAAAATTCTCCTTCTTACAAGCTTCTATTTGCGCATTTCTAATTTGCTTGGGAAAATTATTGTGCACGGTCAAGACTAGAGAACGCACCCTGATAGGCTCTCTATCTTTCCTACTCAACGCATCAGCAACAACATTAGCTTTTCCTGGGTGATACTTTATATCACAGTCATAATCACTTAACAACTCTATCCATCTTCGTTGCCTCATGTTCAATTCCTTCTGGTCGAGAATATACTATAGGCTTTTGTGATCGGTGAATACCGTACACTTGGTGCCATACAGATAATGTCTCCACAACCTAAGAGCAAAGACTACAGCTCCTAGCTCAAGATCATGAGTAGTATAATTCTCCTCATTCTTCCTTAATTGCCTAGAAGCATAAGCTATCACTTTCTCTCTCTGCATCAAAACAGCTCCATAACCTCTAATAGATGCATCACAATACACTACAAAATCTTCACTCCCTTCGGGTAATGATAAGATTGGCGCACTACATAATTTTTGCTTCAATGTCTGAAATGCTCCATCTTCATCACTTCCCCAAACGAAAGGTTTATTCTTCTGAGTAAGCTTAGTCAAGGGTTTAGCTATCAAAGAAAATTCTTTAATGAATCGCCTATAATAGCCAGCTAATCCTAAGAACTGTCGCACTTCCGTTGGCGTTGTCGGTGCAGACCAATTCTTAATAGCTTCAACCTTTGCAGGATCAACATGAATTCCATCTCTGTTAATCACATGACCAAGAAATTGCACAGAATCTAACAAGAAATCACACTTCGAAAACTTAGCATACAACCTTTCATCCTTCAACAATTTCAAAACAATCCTCAAATGTTCTCTATGCTCATCTTCATTCTTAGAATGGATTAGAATATCGTCAATAAACACAATCACAAATTTATCCAAGTAGGGCTTGCACACTCGATTCATTAAATCCATGAAAACCGCAGGTGCGTTAGTTAACCCAAATGGCATTACTTGAAATTCATAGTGTCCATAACGAGTTCTAAATGCAGTTATAGGAATATCTTCTTCACGGACGCGAAGTTGGTGACATCCTGACCGCAAATCTATCTTAGAATACACACTAGATCCTTGTAGTTGATCAAACAAATCATCAATCCTAGGTAAAGGATATCGATTCTTAATTGTCAACTTATTCAGTTCCCTATAATCAATGCACATACGAAAAGATCCATCCTTCTTCTTAACGAACAAGACTGGAGCTCCCCAAGGCGACGAGCTCGGTCGAATAAAACCTTTATCAGACAACTCCTTAAGTTGCTCAGATAACTCCTTTAATTCAGAAGGGGCTAATCGGTAAGGCGCACGTGCCACCGGTGCAGCACCAGGAATTAAATCGATTCGAAACTCTACTTGCCTTATCGGTGGAAGTCCTGGTAAATCTTTAGGAAATACCTCAGGAAATTCACAAATAATAGGTACATCTTCCAATCGTTTCTCCCTAGACTCATTCCCGGTCACTTGAGCTAAGAATAACTCACAACCGTTCCTGATGTACTTTTGGACCTTAATACATGAAACGATTTTCAAACGGGATTCACCTCGACTACCATCAATTACTAACGTCCTATTCCTAAGAGGAATCTTAACCTTCTTCTCTCCATATAAAATAGTAGCATTATTCAACGACAACCAATCCATACCAATAATAATATCGAAACTACCTAATTCTATCAACATCAAATCAATCGGAAAGGAATGGTTCAAGAGATTTAGAGAGCATCCTTCTAATAGCTTATTAGTTTTCACTAATTTACCATCAGCCAATTCCACCTCGTAACTGGTACTTATCTCAACAGGTTCAATATCAATAAGGGCACTAAATTTAGTGGATACAAAGCTCCTATCGGCACCCGAATCGAATAAAGCAACAGCATAATGATTGTTGAGTAAAAACGTACCGGTAACGACATTCGGATCCTCTTTCTTCACCTCAATTGTTCCAAGTTGGTAGATACCACCCTAGGGGTTTCTTCCAGGTACAATCGCTTTCAACTTGGGGCATTCCGATTTCCTATGACCTTCTTCATTACAGTTGAAGCAAATCGTTCCCTTCTTACACCTTTCAACCTTGTGTCCAAGCTTTCCGCAATTTCGGCACTTCCAGCAGTCACCAGGATGCCTCTTGTTGCCACACTTAGGACATCTATCATCGTTGCGCGGTGCATTGTTGGTAAGAGCATTTGCATTCCCCTTTCTCTTGTTCTGACGGCGATTGAAATTCTTCCTATAATCACCTCTATCTACACGATCACCGTCTCCCTTCCTTTTCTCACCTACACGAGCTTCATCTTCCTTATCCTGAATTATCTGTCCAATGAGTTGGTAAGCCATTCGAACAGCATCATCAATGGTCAGTGGTTTTGATGATGTCACGTCCCCCCGGATATTCCTGGTCAACCCTTTCACATATTGCTCAATTCGGATCTCTTCGGGTTCAACCAATCGAGGACATAGCAAGGCCAACTCATGGAATCGATTCGTGTAACTATCAATGTCCACACCTTTCATTCTCAGATGAATCAACTCCTGTTCTAACCTAATGATCACACTACGAGGACAAAATTTCAAAGTCATCCACTTCTTGATTTCAGCCCAAGGAGTAGCATTAGCAGCATCAAGACCCATGAAAGCAATTCTCCCGTTCCACCAAGTCAACGCACGACCTTTAAGAGTAGCCATAGCAAAAGTCACCTTATCTTCCTCCTTACACTTACTAATCCTAAACACCGATTCAATCTTCTCGATCCACTGGCTTAGTCCTACAGCACCTTCAGTTCCATTAAAAGGTAGAGGTTCACACTTCATGAACGTCACATAAGTACAGCCACCAACTTCAGGTGCATTCGTTCCAAGTCCTCCTACATTTCCTCCAGCATTAGCATTCACATTATTAGCATTCACATTCACATTAGTACCGCCAATTCCACTAGCGCCAGCTCCACTACCGCCAGCTCCACTACCGCCAGCTCCACTACCGCCAGCTCCACTACCGCCAGCTCCATTACCGCCAACTTCATTACCGCCAGCTTCATTTCTAGCATTTGCCATAAATTCAGTCATAGATGCGGTAACTTGCTCCGTAATAATCCTACGTACATCATTCTCAGTCACAGCCTTCTTGGGCGGCATTGTTCTATAATTCCACAATTTCAAAGTATTAAGCATTCATCCAACAAAGGATTCATATAGTATGGATCGAATTCATAACCAAGATACAAATAAGGCACAATATGGAATTCAAGACAAGATACATATTTCATTCGATTTGAAACAAAAGTATTGTCTTAGTACATCCATATCAAAGTTCTAACACTATATACACTCAAAATTCGTGCCAAGTCTACTACTAACAAGTCGGTTTAGTCAAAGCTACAAACACAAAAGATATAAAGGTCACTACTAAATACAGACTGGTCTACTGAGAACCGCCAGATGGTCCATCATCCATCGTCTTCTGGATCTTTGCCGGACGATCACTAGACACATCTTCAGCTGGGCGCTTACGGATTACTCCTCTTTCAACCATGTCGGCATAAAATCTACTGTTCCAACCCACAGATATATTCAACTCCTTTTCGGCTTTCTCACGCATCGCACGAGCCACACTCAACTGAATCTCCATAGAATTCACCTTTCTCTTCATCGCAGCATACTCACCACTTTCCAACACCGATAACCTCCTAAAAGCCTCATTCCAACCACGTTCTACATCACTCAAATCCAAACTAAGCAATTCTCGCTCTTTCTCGCCAACCTTAGACTTCGACTCCAAATAAGCAACCTGAGTCTGAACAACACCTAATCCAACCTCTGTCATACAACTCTTAACACGGGAAGCATCTAGATCACGTCTCAAGGCCCATGGTGCAAGACCATCAATATGAGTAGCCTCTCGAGTACTAGACAACTCTCCTATCTCACGTCTACGAGTAGCAATACCATCGGTACCGTCAGGTGCATCGTCATCCTCATCCTCCTCTGATTCAGAATCAGATTCAGACGATTCAGACATTTCGTCCCTAGGTAACTCATCCTCAGAATAAGACAAACAAACTGGTGGGGGCAAAGGCTCGCCCTCTGGAACATCATACGGATAAATAAGCTCAGCTTCCTCATCGTCATCAACCTCAACATCTATACCTACGTCTTCCTCGACATCCTCGTCGTCAATCTCATCATCTAACTCATCTAACCCAATCTCATCCTCATTCTCAATATCAGCATTCTCAATCTCCACATTCTCATTACCCACATTCTCAATATCCACATTCTCATTACCCACATTCTCAATATCCACATTCTCATTACCCACATTCTCAATCTCCACATTCTCATTACCCACATTCTCAATATCCACATTCTCAATCTCATTTTCTACTAAGTCAACCTGAGGGGCAATCTGATCTCCTAGTCCTAACTCGGGCTCGAGATCCTCAAATGGTTCCTCCTCATCATCAATATCAAAATCTACTAAGTCTAAATAAGGATCATCTTCTATATTAGGTTCGGGAATAGCATGGTTTTCTACAGGAATGTTAGGGTCAGCCATGACAATCTGCATTTATATATATATCTCGTATTAGGATAACATACTAGTTAAACAATTACATAATGAAATCACGATATATACATATATATAAATTATATTATATATATCAAAATATATATCTTCTCAATAGGGCTTGTTGGTAACGTCGGAGATCTCTGGCACCGTTATAGTCAAAAGATTTTTCAAATATTTTCTCAAATGTTCATTGTCAAAAGATTTTGAAAAGTTTTGTTCAAAACCTTGGTTTTAAAATCTTATGTTCTCTACAACGAGAGCTCTGGTACCAAACTGTAACACTCTCATTTTTCGTATCGGTACAGCGTAAGGGTCTTTCAGAGTGTTACGGGATAGCACAATAACTCCAATCATAGACAACACATAAAAATGGTTGTACAAGGTTTAACAAACATTCATTCGATAAAAAGTTTTAAAAGTGTACAACAGGTCCCAAATTATACAGGTCATTAAGTTTACAAAACACAGATCGAGTGAACATTTTTAATATTAAGTGTGGGCCATCAGAGTCGATCTCCATCCGGATTACCTTCAAGCACCTGAGATAGAAAACATGCAAAAATCATATCAGCGAATGCCGAGTGAATTCATAGAGTTTAATGAAAACCGTTATATAAAACAATCATTTACATTCATTTAAAATCAGAACACAAGTATAATATTGGAAGTAAGTCCACATATTGCTAGTCAGGCAATGTATAAATCAAGCATACATCTGAAACCGTCCATGAGACCGTAGTCTCTATATTACCATGATAGGTAATATATTCATCGTAATAGCGTCGTCATCGTTTATTTAGATTATATAGATTGAATAGATTTTTAGTATCTGGATTAGGATTATTATTAGTCGCATGACATTGTTACCTTACTGTGAAAACAGCGGGCCGCGAACCCGACAAACAATTTGCCCATCTAAGTTAGCGTGTCGTCACAAAAATCACGCTATGGAATCTTCTCATACATAAATTCGCTTACCAATCAATGTGGTACGACGGGGATCAACCGTCAAGGCGCGAACTGGGGTGATCGTCCCCAAATAGTACTATCAAATGCATAAGCGTCTACCAAAACCCGGTAGTTCACAATTCATGCTAATGGGACTTTAAGTGACATAACCTAACTACTAATAATCCTTTTAGTCTCGAATATAAGGTCATATCATCATTCGGGTCCATCTCATTTAGCATACAATCGGGACTACTTGTGTTCTATTTTTATAAAAATCTAGCATGTTATCTCCCTCGCGGGTTTACAAATCATTTTATAAAAACATTTAAAAGAGTGCGAGGCTATGAACTCACGTTGTTAATGAAAGGCGGATTATCGGCTACGGGCGTGCTTCGGTCACGGAAACCTATATAAATAATAATCGGTCTTAGACTCGGTCTAATGACTTTTATCAAAATAACAATATATATATATATATGATCTTTGTACATATGATGATGATCAAGTGGGTTTATAAATCCTCGTTTACTCATTTTAGTGTTTACGTTTTGGTATCGTCTTACTAGTTCACTAGTTTTACCGATTTTACCTATTTTAAGTTCATTAAGTCTTTTATAAGTTCTTTTACTTGTTTTTACCCATTATATACCTATATGATCAGTATATATATCTTTCATGTTGGGCCCAAATGGGTTAAGCCCAATTAATTCTTTTTACAAGTTTTTATCTTATTAAGTCCAATTATTAGTCTAATAGGTTTAGTTAGCTCGTAAATGTCCGTAATTCTTATAGTTCGGGTTTTATTGGTTTTTACTTGTCTTAGTTACTTATACCTCAGTATACAACTTTTATAAACTTTACATTAGACGGGTTTGGTCGTCTAAGTTTTATTTGGCGAAAAACGTTAATTTCACGGCAATAGCCGAAAAAGTCGTAAAAATCAAGTTTATAGTTTTTATTACTTATAAATATTATTTTTACCACCATTTATCTAATTTACCCATTCAATTAACCTTTTATACATTTATATAATTAATTTCTATAAGTTAGTGGGTTTATATTTTACATTTTATAAATTATAATGTGAGTGCTTATATAATAATAATAAACATTATTTCCAAAATCTGATTTTTAACTTCATGTTTACCATTTTTATCATATCTAGAGTTCTACAATGACTTAGAAGCTCATTTTTGGATGACAACTTCTTCATAATATGTTCTACATATAACTTAGTTATAGCTACTACCCATTTTGAGTCTAAGTTGCCTTAACAGTCCCTACAAAACTGCTTATTCAGATTGTACCACCTAACTTGTTTTGATCATATCTCACTCATTATTTTGATTCCGTTGCATGGCCAACTCTCACATGTGTATAACATCATCTACTTACTGTAAATAGATCAAAACATGCATTTTTATCAGTTCATCATTTAGTTATCTACTGTTTTTATACAGCCAACTAATTAGTCATGATTTTAGCTTCATTTCTTATGGTTATCATCATTTTTAAGCATGTTTATCAACACTTGATCCCCACACAACATTTTTATCATCATATATACATCATATACATATACAAAATGAAAGAAAATACATTTGTTCTTTACAAAATAATAAGAGAAAAATGTAGAGGATGATCTTCTTTACCAATCCAAGTGGATTTCTTGTTTTAGGAAGGCAAGAACTTGATGAACACAACAAGTATCTCCAAGACCATCAAATATCAAGATTATATGTTGGAAAATCAGCCCTAGGACACAAGCAAATCACCTCCAAAGTTGGTTATATGGCCACCAAATGATCAAGGCTTCAAGGAAACACCTTAATAGGACTAATAAACATGTGGTTTGTAGCTAGAAAAGATCAATGATGGGGTTTGTAGCTTGATTTGGGACGGCACAAAGGGAGGAGTAGAGAGAGTTTGAGAGTGAATTGCATGGATAGAAATGGTAGAAGTGAAAGGAGTTGCTAGTTTTGTTTAGTGGTAAAATGAGTTGGCTTAAAGTGTAAGCACAAGCTTACACTTGTGCAAACTAGCTAAAACTTGTGCCACCTATGTGTGATGTGTCCATAATGTGGTCCCATATAAGCTAGTGGGATGGGGCAAAGTGTTTTGTCCCATCTCACTAGTTTACGGGTATTTCTCGATTCTAGTTTTCTCGATTTGCGTCCCCTCGGGTCGTTTTACGAAAAACGTTTTTATAAATTATGAATCACCGTCAAAAAACGAATCCAATAAAAATTGTCTCATCAAAAACGGAGTTCAAAAACGTAAATACGAAATCCTAAGGTTTCCGGTTTAGTCGTAAAAGACGCCAAATTATGCACGTAAGCCCAAATTTAAATCCGTAAATTGTGAGTTCGTCAACCAACACAAAAATAAGTTTCAAAATATTATACGAGAAAATATTTCACTACCTGAAAATGTTAGATTTGTCACACGTGGGTATAACCAATTTTGTTTTCCCCTTTGTTTTCTTCTTTTTTAAACCTGGGTAAAAGGTGTTCTTGGCTGGTAAAAATCCCAACAGTAATTGTTTCCCGCATGTTTAGGAATTCAAACTTTGGGATTTGGCAGTTTTGGTCCTTGTGTTTTGGGAAAAGTTGTATAGCAAGTTTATTTGCAAATAAAACGTGTTTCCTTTGTATTTAACTTTCACCACTTGGCAGTTTTGGCACAAACTTTTGGAAAAAGGTTTCAAAGGGTTGTTTTTGCCATTTTGAGATATTTCAAGGGCTGATTTTGGACAATATTGATCTTCAAAGGTCTTCAATGTATCTTTGGCTTCATGAGGGACCATTATTGGCAATTTGGAATTGTTGAGGGACTAATCTTGTCATTTCTTCAAAGTTGAAGGACCTTTTGTGTAATTTTGACAAACTTAAAGGACCAAACTTGCAATTATCAATATACAAGGGTTTTAAGTGTCATTTCTTCATTCATTGAGGATCAAACTTGCACATCTTAGAGTCTTCAGGGACAAATGTTGAATATTCCATGAATTAGGGCCCGGTTCTTTGTACGGCTTCGTTTCTCGTGTCCGTTTTTCCTTGTATCTTGTGATCTTTTGTCTTTTTCACGATATCCATACCTAAAATACACAAGTAAACAAACACAAGCATATATATGGTATATTATGACATTTTTATGCATGTAAAGCCCCGAAAGAACGATGAGATCATGTATAAATGCCATCTCATCACTCCCCCATACTAAGCCATTGTCGTGCCCTCACGCAATGCTAGAGTAAAGTATCTAAGCATCACCAAAGTTCAATTTTATTAACCCTTATTGAAAAGTAAAAGACTTGCAACATACTACGAAGATGTGTAAAGACATAATATATGATTTTCATCACGAAAGTGACTTTTAGGGTCAAAGAATAGAAACAAGTAAATGTCCCTTAGAGTAAACTTCGTCATCCTTGATTGTCATACATTCCATGCTAAGTGCAAAAATGAGATCATTGTTGGTACAAGTCACAATGCTAACACTACTCATACGTCCAAATTGTGTAATACTTTTTCTCCCCGCAATCCTAGTTATTATAAAAGGAAATGGGTTACTAGCATTTTTTAACTATTTGTCATGGATCACAAGTGATTCATATTGACTTATTTGAGTAGTTATTAGTCTGAAAGCAAAGTAGCACGATTTAATCGATAGTTAGCCGAAGGACAAAATCTTTTAAAACGGATTCTCGTGTATCTCCTTAAGTTCATATCTTGGCATAACTCGTTTCACGATTTGAGACCTTTCTCGGACCGATATTTGGCATGTACTTCATACTTCAAATCTTGGGAAGACGTTCTTGAAATTATGGTCTTCTCTTTATATATTTGGAATTTCTTCACTTGACGTTTTTTAGAGATTCTTCATATTTGGACCACGACTTCATCATTTTTCTTCAATCATTACTTTGGATTTTGATATACAACGATCCGCCTCCTTTTCGGACTTGGATATATTTATCCTCATACCTTGTAAGGGTCTTTTTGGATTGACTTTCTCCATGATCTTTAGGGGAGTAATTGCTTTTCGTCGTGTGTCTCGATCCTTCATATTGATTTAGGAATAATGATACTTCACATCATCTTAGATCTTTAGCAAAAATAGAGCTCCTCATGCCTTGTTAGGGCCTTTTTGGATGATCGCCAATCTTCGCGTCTCGCTTCAATAAGTTATGCCTTGGCTATGAACTCTATTCAACCCCGAGCAACTTTTAAACGATCTTGCGCTAGAGGCTAAGTAACCTTTCAAATCGTACGACCTTACTTATTGCAATTATGATTTATTCCTAATGCATTGATCTTATGGGAAGAAAAAGCCACAATTAAAAACATATGAGTTTTTGAAAGAACATTTTCATGTTCTACGTTTAGCATGATCACTTGTCTAACTTTATCATCTCTCGTTCTTCACTATATAAAGACCTCTAATTAAAGAGACTCGTGAATACTTAGCCATGCAAGTCAAAATTAAGCCAAATTTGGATTAGCTTTCATTAAGACTATATCAAATCAAAGTTTTGGGTTTTCAAGCCACCTATAGGATCTTGCACTTTCTTGGACTTTTTCAAGTTTAGAGAATGCGTTTTATAGTTCCCTTGATAAGTGACTTTCTAGGATCAATTATAGGAACTTGCGAAAAGTTCTTGTTCTTAACCCGTACGAATTAAGACTTTTGCGTTTTAAAGCTCCCTATATAAAAGTCTAGCAAAACTTGAATTGAGCGGGTTAAGGAATGTAAATGGCTCCAAATGCCCATCAAGTCAAAAATTAACTCTTATTCTACCCATCGGAAAATATACATTCGTGTCATAAAAACACTTATGAAAACTAAGAAAATTTTTAAAATTTGGCCATTTTTAACCTTATTAGCAACAAAAACAAAACATTGAAAGTTGGAAAGCGTGAGGACGTAGCAAAGCAAGTACCTATTCACCCCTCCATACTAAAAGCAAACATTGTCCTCAATGTTTCGAGTCTAAAGGTGGAGCACCCCCATACTAGAGACGAAGAATCGAATGCTTAGGATCTAGCATGGAAAGGGTGATCAACAATATATCTAAAGCCGTTTATTAAGTATGATAAAAGATAATTGTTAGAGCAATAAAGGATATGTCATGGATTCGTGAAAAACTTCTTCAAGCAAATGATGGAGGCTCACGTAAACGAACTCGAGAGTCTTCATTCGTAGATGATGATGATGATCTAGATAACACAATCACAAACAACCACGAGACAACGAGTTGAAAGGGTACAAGTCCCTTTATTAGTGAATAGTAAACATAAAGGATAAGCATGGGATCTCCCCCACGAGGCACCTCGTTTTTGATTACCGAGTCATAAGCTCGACTCGATCCCCTCAATGCTAATTATCATTGGGGAAGGTGACTTGGTCGAGGGCAACCATTGAAGGAATTTCCCCACCAAAGTAGTGCTTAAGCCTATGTCCATCCACCTTGAAATTAGGACCATCATCTTGAGCTAGCTCGATAGTCCCATAAGGAAACACTTGTGTAATGGTGAACGGACCCGACCAACAAGATTTCAATTTCCCGGAAAATATCTTAAGTCGAGAGTTAAAAAGCAACACTTGATCACCAACGTTAAAAACCCTGTTTTTAATCTTTGAATCATGAAACTTTTTAGTCTTTTCTTTAATAATGAATTTTCATAAGCATTATCTCTTAATTCATCCAATTCATTCAATTGTATTTTCCGGTGATCTCCCGCGGTCTTCAAGTCAAAGTTTGCATGCTTAAGGGCCCAATATGTCTTGTGCTCCAACTCAATGGGAAAATGACAATTCTTCCCATAGACTAACTTATAGGGAGTGCAACCGATAGGTGTCTTATAAGCGGTCCTAAAGGCCCATAAAGCGTCATCGAGTTTGTCGGACCAAGAAGCACGGTTTTCTCCAATTGACCTCTCTAAAATCCTCTTCAAAGCTCGGTTCGAAACCTCGACTTGCCCACTCGTTTGCGGGTGATAAGCCATAGAAAGACGATGAGTAACTCCATATTTCTTTAGAACCTTCTTGAATTGGTCATTACAAAAATGGGTTCCACGATCGCTTATAATAGCACGAGGGGTTCCGAACCGAGAGAATAGTTGCTTCAAAAACTTTACTACCACACGAGCATCATTAGTAGGCAAAGCCTTAACTTCCACCCACTTAGAAAGGTAGTCCACCGCGAGGGGGATATATTTGTTGCCATGAGACGATGGGAACGGCCCCATAAAGTCTATTCCCCATATGTCGAAAATCTCACACACTTGAATTATGTTTTGCGGCATTTCATCACGTTGAGACGATTTTCCTTGACGTTGGCACGAATCACACGACTTCACAAGTGCGTGTGCATCACGATAGATAGAAGGCAAAAAGAAGCCGGCATCGAACACTTTCTTAGCCGTGAGATTAGCACCGTGGTGACCACTCGTGGGTCCCTCGTGACAAGCTCTAAGGATATTAGAAGCTTCGGCACCAAACACACAACGTCGAACGAGTTGATCCGCACAAACCTGAAAGAGATAAGGGTCGCCCCAAAAATAGAACTTGACATCACGAAAGAATTTTCGTTTTTGTTGTGTCGTCATACCCTTGATTATGAAATTGCCCGCATGGTAATTTGCAATGTCGGCAAACCATGGGGTGGTGTCTTTAGAATTCACTACACCGAGAGTCTCCAGAGGAAATGTTTTGGTGATTTCCTTGTTCTCGAAAACATCTTTGTGAGGATCTTCTAGACGAGAAAGATGATCGGCCGCTAGATTCTCGGCTCCTTTTTTGTCAAGCACGGTGACATCAAATTCTTGGAGGAGGAGCATCCAACGAAGAAATCTCGGCTTAGCATCTTGCTTAGCTAAGAGATACTTGATAGCCGAATGGTCGGTATACACGATGCTTTTAGTCAAGACGAGATAAGGTCGGAATTTCTCAAAAGCATAGAACACGGCAAGGAATTCCTTTTCCGTTGTGGTGTACTTTAATTGAGCCTCGGTCATCGTCTTACTAGCATAGTGGATAGGACGGAAATGTTTGTCATAACGTTGCCCTAAGACGTCCCCTATAGCATAATCACTTGCATCGCACATGATTTCAAAGGGTAATTCCCAATTAGGAGCAACAAGAATGGGAGCTTCGGTAAGTTTCCTTTTGAGAGTTTCGAAAGCTCTAACACAATCCTCATTGAAGTTGAAAGGAGCATCCTTCTCGAGAAGGTGTGTCATAGGTCGAGAGATTTTCGAAAAGTCCTTGATGAAACGACGATAAAAGCCCGCGTGGCCTAGGAAACTCCTAACTCCCTTAACGGTTTTGGGATGAGGTAACTTGGCGATGACGTCTACCTTAGCTTTATCGACCTCAATCCCCGCTTTCGACACCTTATGTCCTAAGACGATTCCTTGTTTACATATAAAATGACATTTTTCCCAATTAAGCACAAGATTGGTTTCTTCACAACGTTTTAACATTTGCTCGAGATTAGATAAACACGACGTGAACGAATTGCCAAACACTGAGAAGTCATCCATAAACACTTCCATCGACTTCTCGATCATATCGTGAAAAATCGCCATCATACACCGTTGGAACGTACCCGGTGCATTACAAAGTCCGAAAGGCATCCTACGATAAGCGAACGTTCCATATGGACACGTAAACGTAGTCTTCTCTTGATCACGAGGGTCGATAGGGATTTGAAAGTAACCGGAAAAACCATCTAAAAAGCAATAGAATTCATTTCCCGCAAGTCGCTCCAACATTTGATCCATGAAGGGCAAAGGAAAGTGGTCTTTACGAGTGGCATCATTTAACTTTCGGTAGTCAATACACACCCTCCAACCGGTCACAACACGAGTGGGAATTAACTAGTTGTTTTCATTAGGCACAACGGTCATTCCTCCCTTTTTAGGGATACAATGGATTGGGCTCACCCATGGGCTATCGGATATAGGATAAATCATTCCCGCGTCAAGGAGTTTAAGGACCTCCTTTTTAATGACATCGTGAATTTTGGGATTCACCCTTCTTTGACTTTGAATTGCGGGTTTGTAGTCCTCCTCCATTAAAATCTTGTGAGTACAAAATTTTGGGTCAATACCCTTAATGTCGGATATTTTCCACGCAATTGCCCCTTTATGAGCCTTAAGAACTTTCAAGATCTCGGTTTTTCATCATTGGCAAGACCTCTTGCAATGATAACCGGCAACTTGTCATCACCTTCCAAGAATGCGTATTCAAGGTGAGAAGGAAGATCTTTCAATTCAAGGATAGGTGGTTCCTCGATTGAAGATTTTGGTTCAACACTCATAACTTCCATCGGTGGAAGAAATGGTGGAATAGAAGTATCATCACTAATCAACACCTCATCTTCATTGTCGATTTCATTTGAAGTGAGATCGCCTCCTTGGAATGGAGTGAGATTTGGTGTGGAATTAGCAAGAATCGGATCCAAAATAGTGGGATTGCCACTTGACGAGCTATCGGAAAAACCTAACACTTCTTGTGAAAACTCATCGCAAACCACATCAACGATGTCAATGTGATTGATGGTAGCGATTGCATAAACATGAGAAGGTTTCAAGTTTTGAGTAGCGTTTATAACAAGTTCTTCTTCGTTGAATCTCAAAGTGATAGTTCTCGCATGAACATCGATAAGCGATCTCGAAGTATCTAAAAATGAACGACCTAAAATTAGAGGAACTTGAGGATCCGCGGGGATGTCAACTACTATAAAATCAACGGGATAGTAGAACTTCCCCACTTTCACGAAAACATCTTCGGCTACTCCACATGCTAAAATCGTAGAATGATCGGCCATCTCGATAGACATGTTAGAAGGAATGAGAGCCGGAAGCGAAAGTGATTTCCAAATGGAAAATAGCATCAAATTAATGCTCGCACCAAGATCGGCCAAGGCGAGGCATTCTTTCATATCTTGTATGTCACAAGGAATGAGAAACTTTCCGGGGTCACCAACTTTTTCCGGTATGCGGTTATGATAAACCGAAGAACAATTAGCAAGCTTTGAAAGCTTTTCCTTATCGCTCATCATACTTTTAAAAGTGGAAGCGAAACGAGGCATATATAACAACGCGTCGGCTAAACTCACATCAAAATGCACTTGTTGAAACATTCTTATAAAAAGCTCGATTTGTTGTTTGTTACGTTCTTGCAATTTCTCTTTGTTTCGTCTCGAAGGGTAGGGTAAAGGTGGTGTGGGTTGGTCATTAGGCAACGGCCTTGGAAACTCGGGTTCCACAATTGGTATTGGTTCAACCGTAGGTGTGGTATGAGCGGTACTTCGTGGGATTGTAATGTGCTCCTTTTCGACCATCACCTCGGGTTCTTTCTCGATTTCCTTCTCCGTAGAAGTACTTGGACGAGAGATTGGTTCCTTGAAAGTTTTACCACTTCGTGTAGTAATAACCTTCATTTCTCCCTTCGGGTTTGCAATGGTATCACTAGGAAGACCACCCGAGGAAGAGGGTTTACACATGATTGCTTCAAACATCTTAGCCATTCGGTCCTCAAATTTTGATTGCCTAGCATCCGCTTTTAATAATTCTTGCTTAATCTCATGTTGTCCTAATTCCATATTTTGTTGGTTTTGTTGAAGACGTTGGACATTTCCTTCCATTTTGTTTGCATGAGTTTAAGTTCATTAGCAAGTTCATTTTTAAGCTCGTTTTTCAACTCGGATCTTAAGCTAATCATCTCACGTTGCATGTTATCAAATTTAGCATCATTTGCTTTAGCATAATCCAAAAATTCTTCTTGCAAATTTTTAGTGTGAGCATTTTGAAAACCTTGTGTAGTGTTTTGAAAATAACGGTTTTGGTTTTGATTAGTGACTTGTCCATTCCCATTTTGATAATTCCCTTTGTTGTAGTTGCGTGAATTGCCTTGGTAATTACCACCTTGGTTGTTGTTTCGATAATTATTAACATTTTGGTTTGGTGGAGCTTGATTTGGGCGGGAACCTTGGCCGTTTTGGTTGTAAGTTCCCGTTGCTACATAAGCACTCGAAGTGTTACCATCCGCGGTAATGCACTCGGAAAGATCATGAGCTCCACCACAAGACAAACAACTCTTAGCAACCGCTTTAACCGAAGCGGAATTTGAAGCTTCTTGAGCTTTCCAATGGGACATAAGATTAGCAAATCTATCAAAAAACCGATTTTCCTCATTAGCTTCATCATGTAAGGCATTAATGCTACGAGACGATGACGATGACGACGAACCCAAATTGGCAACACTCGGTGTGTTACGAGGGCTATAAACCTTAGATCTATTCTCGATGATTTGTAAAGCCTCATTTGTCGTCTTACACAAAAAATTACCACCCGCGGCGGCATTCAAATAATCTCGTTCAAGATCATTAAGCCCATTATAAAAAGTATCAACTTGATGTAATTCCGTAAAATCATGGTGTGGACATTCATGTAACATTTCTTTAAATCGTTCCCATGCCATTGAAAAACTTTCATTATTTCTTTGCACAAATCGTGAAATCTCATTTTTCAAATGTGTTGTTATAGATGGTGGAAAAAACTTGTTCACAAACTTAGAAACGAGATCACCCCATGTCAAAATTGAATTTGGTTGTTCTTTCTCAAGCCAAATTTTAGCGGGTCCATCTAACGAGTATGGAAACAACATCATCTTAATGGCGTCATGTGGAACATCCTTAAACTTGCTAGTAGCGGTGAGACGGTTAAAATTCCTAATGTGATAGTGCGGGTTGTCTTTCTCATGTCCTCTAAACTTATTTGCTTGCAACATAGACATTAAACCCGTCTTAATCTAGAAATTCTCCGCAAGGATGGCGGGAATCACAATAGCCTCTCCAAAACCCTCGGTGGGTGCTTGTAGCAACTCCATCATAGTACGATTAGCCATGACGACTTCTTTTTCTACAATAGGTTCAACAATTAGAGGTTGTTCAACAATCAACGTCTCTTGATTGGCTTGCTTTTGAAGACGTCTACGAGCTCGTTTTGCTTGATTACGAGTAACTTCACGAAGAATGGGAGGTGAACAAAGAAGATTCTTTTTGGGTGTTTTGTGAATTTTCAATTTTTTTGTGTTTTTTATTGTTTTTAATTTTTTTTTGGATTTTGGTGTATCTTCGTAGACAACAATCTACAAAATCTCTCCTCGAATCAAACTCTTGATTAAAGAAGCTTCAAAGGAATGAAAACGATCACGTGGAGTGAACGCCTTCGAATGACTTTAGAACTTTGGTGAAAACCAAATTGTTCAAGAGGGTTTAATCACAAAGAAAACCAAGCAAATATATTATCCGTAATAATACTTTGGGCGGCAAAACCCTCGATTAGCCTTCAATCTCAAAATACTCACAAGCAAGCGGGGAAACGAGGCGGCGCAAAGCACTTAAGAGCCTTTTTCCTTAGGGTATATTTTATAATACCCGCCTTATAGCTACCTTATAGTTTGTATTTTTCAAAATCGAGCTTCACGAAAGTATTTATCTATTTTTTGTTGGGTCAAAAAGTTGATGTGGCAGAAACTCAAAAACGAAGAAAACATGAAGGTATTTTTCTAAGCGTTGACAAGAGTATTCCAGGCGTTGACAAGAACAAATTAGGCGTTGATGGAAGCAAGCATTGTCAAGAGCAATTCAAGCATTGTCACATGCAATTCAAGCATTGACAAAACGTAGACAAAGAAGCCTTTAGAAGCTTCTATTTGGATATATATGCAGGATTTATTCTGTATATAATTATTTAAATAGAAGATTCACATGTTTATTCATTCTTATCTCTTGTAAAACCCTAGTCCTTACTCTATAAAAGGAACCAAGGGTTATTAGGTTTTATATCAATTCATTTACAATGTAAACCTAAAAGAGTGTGTGCACTAGACGTTGGATTCAATGTATACACGTCTAGTGGATGTTTGTTATTAATATAATGAACATCCCTTTTGTTTTAATTCATGTTATTGTGCCTAAACACCTTGTTAATATATCATGTTCTAATTCCGCTTTGATTATCTAATCGTATGAACATGGTGCATTCCTAGTTGCTTAAAAGATCCGGAAACCAAGGTTTCCACAATTGGTATCAGAGCCACGTGGCTCGTGATGCTAGGACCAACAAGGTGTTTGTGTATGGTGAAGAAAAGAAAAATCCGTCTAGGGTTTTTCTGGACGTTTTTGTGTGCGCAGCAGTATTCAGAAGGTCATAACTTTTGATTAAACCGTTGGATCGTCACGAAATTTTATATGTATATTCTAAATACATATATCTAAACATCCACCGGAGGGATTGTCAAGTTTTATCCCCAAGAAAAAGTTATTAGGCGTCAAAGTCAGCAGCAGGATGAATGCAGTTTTCTGTGAACAACCATATTCAAAACACGATCTCTCATTCGTTAACCGTTGGATCTTCGTGATTTTTGAACTGTTGATTCTTGGCACTTGTGTCTAGAATCTCACGGAAGGGATTTTCGATCTGAGCCCTAATGAAAAAGTTATTCAAGATCGAAGTTTGCTGATTATGGTATAAACATTTTTGCTCTTTTACATAAAATCATGAACTAGGATTTCTATAAACCCTAGATCGACTTAAGGCTGAAACGTTTGAGGTTTAGAGGCTGTTGTAATGCATTCTGATGTATAGTGCGAAGCTGTTTGTTCTCAAAACCCTAATTAGGGTTTCGATTTTCTAAAAACGTTTTTAGGGTTTGTTATAAACCCTAGACATGGTATTAATGGAGCAGCAGTTTGATTTTACGATATGATCCCATGATGAAGCAAGAGTGGTCCCAAGGCTGCACAAAAGAAAGTATACAAGGATGTTTGTATTATGTTTTTGTGATGCTGTGATGAACTATTAAGGCTATGATATATTTGTTACTGGACGAGAATAACATGTAACAAAGATATATGTTCATACGCTACAGCCATTCAGGAAAAAGATGTTGATGAGTCCCAGGACAGGTTTGAGCTTTTGAATTGTTGATCAATATGAGTCACGTGATGTAGGTAGACTGGTCCCACTTTATTCTCGTACACAGTCATATTTAAAGAATAGATTGTGGTGCGTATGGTATGAGAATGAATGGAAGATATTCTCACATGGAAGTATAAGATATTGTCATTGAATTGCTGATTACTCTGAATCTTTCACGTGAAAATAGCACAGTTGATGTCATTATCTAAAAGAAAAGACGTGGGGTAGCACTACTGATCTAAAGACGAATTACAAAGGGCATACATTGTCATACATTGGGAAGCAGATATACACGGATTGGTGCTATATTACAGGGAAGGAAATATTATCTTTTATCATCACGTGTATACAAGTACAAATGAAAAACAATGGGATACAACAAAGAATGATGGGATGTGATTTATTGCCCTAGATGACGTCAGCAGAATATTGACGCTGACAATGTTGATATTGACGCTGACAGAAGGTATTTTGACGCTGGCAGAATAAGTCAACGCTAACATCGTTGACAGTGTTGTCCGAGATATGGTTATTCAAACGCTGACATGCATTGTCCGATATCGGACAATACAACTGATAAAGATCTTGGATAAAGAGGATATTGGACAACACAAGGATTGCTGCTGTTTGAGAAAATTGGTACGTTTTTAGCACACAAAAAGGTGGTATTTACACACGAAGGTACATGGAATCTCCGTTCTTATTTAGAATATCAAGTTGATATTTATGGCTCGGATACTTTTAAAAGGGACTTAATGATTTTTATGCGAGTTAACAACAATTCACGAGGTAATTTACTGGATTTGATTATGTAATCGGGGTAGCCTTGTAAAAGAGTTATCCGTCTAAGGGCTTTTACATATGATATGAAGAATAAGTTTCGTCATGAAGAGGTGTTGACTTAAGGGGAAGAATTCTTATGGTAAGTTTGATGATTGAAGAAGATTCTCGCGAGTTTGTGTTCTATCATATCTTAAAGTCGTGCACTCCCAGTCATTGACTTTTAATATAACTTGTTTATGCTTACATGGTTACTGATGAAGTGATACAAGGTCTAGGAATATGTGATTTTTCTTATGGTTCTCTATGCACATATTTGCTATCACTTAAAGGAGTTACCTTATCGTGCTCAGTGTCTCACAAAGGATGAGGATGTTTGTATCAGCCACGTACTTCATCACATCATCGTATAAGATATGGAACATAGGTTTGGGTTACTCTACTTCTAAATCAAGAATATTATATTTATTTTTCTTCAATATCATTACAAAGAGCTACATTTTGAGATCAACAAGTGGTATCAAAGCTTGTTGAGGAAATTTTGATCTTAAAGAACACAAGAACCCTAAAAATCACCAAAATCCTAATTTTCTCAAAAACCCTAACAACATCATGTCTGAAGCAATAACCTCCTCCTCCTCATCTTTACCAAACATCAAGATTCCCATGCTTGATGCAACCAACTTTGATTTATGGAAATTCAACTTTGAGCAATATCTGGGAATCTATGACTACACACTCTGGGAGGTTATTGAATATGGAAACACATTCGATAAAGCCCAAAAGATTGCTAATGTTATTGCTCAAAGATCAGTTGTTGCTGGATGTTCTGAAGAGGATAAGAGAGAAAAACCTGGAGATGGTAGAGTTGTGGCTGCTGAAGACATAGCAAAGAAAAGGGTCGACATGAAAGCCCTAAATATTCTGAAAGTCTCTTTGGGACAAGAGAACCAGCATAAATATAGAGGCTATGAATCTGCTAAAAACCTTTGGGAAGCTCTTGAAGTTGCATATGGTGGCAATGCAGACACTAAGGAAGAGAATAAAAAGCAACTCATGCATGATTATGCTGTCTTCAAAGCTCAACCCAATGAGAAACTGAGTAGTGTGAGAAGCAGATTGCTTGACATTACAAGCAAGTTGTCCTTCATGGGGACACAACTTGGTGATGTCGACATTAATGCTACCTTTCTTAAAAGTCTTGGTGAGGCATGGAAGATTGAGGCAAGATCAATTCTTGCCAATAATACCTACAAAAGTTCCACGTTTGATGACATCTACAACAAACTAAGGCTGTTGGAAGATGAAACTCTTTTAGAGCATGGAAGCAAGTCTACCACCAGTAACATGGCCTTCTTCTCTCACAGTGAAGGTCAATTCAATCAGAAGGACTCTTACATGCATCCAGTTACTGGATCATCATATGTCAGCGCCGGAACAAGTCCTGTCAACGTCTCCTATTTAGACGCTGACACATTCAAGAGTGACTCCCCAAGAGTTAAACCTGGTGGTTTAGATTTGGATACTGTATGTGCTTATATTGCTTCTTTGCCCAATGGTTCAGTGATTACATATGAGGACCTTGAGCAGATAAGTGATGAGCACTTGGAAGAGATGGACATTAAGTGGAACATGGCTCTTGCTAGTATAAGAGCAAATAGGTGGAACAGAAGGTTTAAGAAGAAGATGACCTTCAATGTAAAAGACACAACTGGATTTGATAAATCCAAAGTTGAATGCTACAACTGTCATCGTATGGGGCACTTCATGAGGGAATGCAGATCTCCTAGAAGATCTGATGCTGGTAAACCCTTAAGTCAAGTCGTTAAAGCTCAGGATTCCAAAGCCATGGTTGCAGTTCAAGGAATTGATGGTATGGGATGGGATTGGAGCTTTCTGGCTAAGAATGTTGAAGAGGATAAAGCTTTGGTTGCTGAGGTTGAAGAAGAAGAGCATGTTGAATATTCTCTCATGGCACACTCCTCCTCTTCATCTGATAATGAGGTATACAATGATGCTTTTTATAGTAAAGGTTGTAGGTTAAACACTGAGAAACTTAACAAAGAAGTGTTAAGATTAAGGAGTGATGTGAGTACTGAAAAGTGCAAACTGTCTAATTACCAAGTAGCTCTCACTCAAACTGAGAATACCGTTTCTGAATACAAGAAAATGGAATTTGACTTAAAAGATAAAATTAATATCTTAAAACATGAGTTAGATGCTAGTATGGATATTAGAAACATCATGGAAAGGGTTAATGGTGAATTACAGGCTAAATTAGATGAGGCCATTAAGAATAAAGACAATGTTGGCCTTAAAATTCAAAGATTTGATAGAGCCACTCAAACCCTAGGAGACTGTGTGGGTAAGCAAAGGGATCCTAAGGACATGACTGGGATTGGGATGAATGATTACTCTTTGGTTCCACCACCAACTGGTGACTTCTATGGTGTCCAACAAAAGGACCTATCTTGGACTGGTTTGCCAGAATTCCAAGAGGAGGAATTCATTCCTCCACCAAGAGTTGTCACTCCAGTTGAAGAGTACCAACAAAAGTTGACTGACCTAAATGAATGTAAGAAAGATAACCCTACTTTGTTTGTTAAGGGTGGCTTGCTATGTGAAATTCCCAATGAGTCAACTCCCATTAAGGTTACAAACCCAGTCACTGGTAAAGCTGTTGACCTAGGCTCAAACACTGATAGAAAACCTAGCATTAAATATGCAGAGATGTATAGGAATACTAGGTCACCCAAGAGCCAAGTTAGCAATAATGGAACAGGCTTCTTCTCTTCTAGACCTAAGGTTGTGTCTAGAAAAACTTGTTACACTTGTGGTAGCTTTTCACACTTGGCATACAAGTGTGTCAACGCTTCCAAAGCCAGCGCTGACAGGAATAATTTCAGCGCTGACAGGAACAAAGTCAACGTTGTTAGGAAGTCAAACATTGTCAGACCCAAACCTTGTGTGCAGCAAAGTCCACAAGTGATTACACCTGCCCCATTCTTTACTAGAGGGTCTAACACTCATGGACAAAGACCATTTCAAAAGACAAACACCTGGTCTAATAGGCAATGGGTTTCTATAGCAAACCCTAGGTTCAACGCTGACAAGGGTAATTTCAGCGTTGACAAGACCAATTCCAACGCTGACAGAAACGTGACCAGACCTAAATATTTGCAATCACAGGGTAAGAGTTCTAAAGCTTCTTCAAGCTTAACATGGAGACCCAAGAAGGATCAAAACCCTAATGATAATGGGATTTTAATGACCTGCAACAGATTTAATTACATTTTAAAGGTCATTACAAAACCTATTGGGGTTAACTGGGTATTTCATCCTAAGAAGGATGAGAATGGGGTTGTTGTGAGAACTAAGTCTGTTCTTATTGAACAACCAGATGAATCCAAGTCTTTTAAGACTTGGGTTCCCAAAGTAAACTAATTTTTTTTCTTTATGTGCAGGGCATTCAAAAACAGGTCAATGATTATGGATATTAGGATAGTGGATGCTCAAGGCACATGACAGGGAAGGAAGATTACTTAACTAACTTCACTCCCATTAAGGATGGTGATAAGGTATACTTTGGAGGCGGATATAGTACTATCACAGGCAAAGGGACCCTTCTCACCAAGAATTTGCGTTTTGAGAACGTATTTCTGGTAAAAGAACTTGATTACAACCTTTTTAGTGTATCACAAGTTTGTGATAACAAAAATAAAGTTCTGTTTACTGATACTGAGTGTTTGGTGTTAAGCAAGGATATTAAGATCCCTGATGAGAAATATATTGAGTATAGAACACCTAGGCATAAAGACATATACAATGTGAATTTGAATGGGATTAAGTTGAACAATAATATGTTTTGTTTTTATGCTAAAGCCTCAGTAGATGAAAGTAATTTGTGGCACAGGAGACTAGGGCACATAAATTTTAAAAATATAAATAGGCTTGTGAGACTTGGTTTGGTTGATGGTTTGCCTGAGAAGGCCTTCCACAATGACCACTCTTGTGTTGCATGTCTTAAAGGCAAGCAGCACAAGGTCTCATTCAAGTCCAAACAGGTGCATACTAGTTCTAGACCTCTTCATATGCTACACATGGACCTCTTTGGTCCAACCAATATAGAAAGTTTGAATGGTAAGTCATATTGCTTTGTTATCACAGATGACTTCTCTAGGTTTACTTGGACATTCTTTCTAGCTATGAAGAGTGACACAGCTGATATTCTAATTGATTTTATCACTCAGATTGAAAAGAGGTCTGGCAATGAGGTTAAAATGCTTAGGAGTGATAATGGTGGTGAATTTAGGAATAAGAAGCTAGATGATTTCTGTGCCAGGAAAGGAATTACTAGGCAATTTAGTATTGCTAGAACCCCACAGCAAAATGGGGTTGCTGAGAGGAAAAATAGAACCCTAATTGAAGCAGCCAGAACAATGTTGGCTGATGCTCATTTTCCTATAGCCTTTTGGGCTGAGGCTGTTAATACAGCTTGTTATGTTAAAAATAGAGCATTGGTTAACAAAATTCAGAACAAAACACCTTATGAGTTACTTTGGGGAAGAAAACCTAATATTGGTTTTCTTAGACCTTTTGGTTGTCATGTAGTAGTATTAGATACTAGTGATGCCTTAGGGAAATTTAGTGCAAAAGGTGATGAGGGCTACTTCATGGGGTATTCAGTACAGAGCAAGGGATATAGGGTTTATCTTAAAGAGGAAAAACGTAGACTTGAAAGAGTACATGTTAGGTTTTTAGAGAATAATCCTAGTGATCCTGAAAGTGGTCCTAATTGGTTGTTTGACTTGGAACCCTTATCTAGAACTTTAAATTATATGCCTGTCACTAATCCAGACATTGTGAAGGTAACTTCAAATGTTGTGGATGAACAAGTTGTTGATGTTTCAGGTACACAGGTTCATGAAAAGGTTGGATCACAAGCAGAAGAGACATCTCCTATACAAGAATATGTTACAATTCCCATTTGGACAGCTGCTTTTGCTGTTGTTGCTGCTGCTGGTAAAGATAATGGTGGTTTCCAAGTACCACCAGATACAAACATGCATGGTCCTTCAGGCGCTGACAAAGGCAAATCTAGCGCTGACAAGACCAATTCAGACGTTGATGGTTCAGACGTTGACAACAACAGTTCAAGCGTTGTTAGCCCAAGCGCTAACAAACAAGATTCAGGCGTTGACAACACTTCTGCACATCTTTTCTCTTCCATTTTTGAACAAGGTAAACCTTCCAATATCTATGAAGAAGTTCATCCTCATATTGATGAAAGAGAGTCTGATGAAGAAGACATTGGCAACATGGAGAATGAAGTTGAAGATACCAGACTTTTTAAGGGAGGAGTACTTACTTCAGTTATGAAGAATCATCCTCCTTCTCAAATCATTGGTAATGTTAATACTCCAGTTCAGACTAGAAGATCTCATCAAGGTCTTGGTGGGTTTATTGCCAATATACACAAGAAGGTTGATACCCCTCTTGTACAAGCATGTTTGTTTGCCTGTTTTCTGTCACAACAGGAACCCAAGAAAATATTTGATGCTCTCAAAGAACCAAGTTGGGTGGAAGCAATGCAGGATGAGCTTCACCAATTTGCAATTCAGGATGTTTGGGAGCTGGTTGATTGTCCCAGATATGTCAGACCTATAGGAACAAGATGGGTTCTAAGGAACAAGAGAGATGAAAGAGGCATTGTGGTCAGAAACAAGGCAAGGTTAGTGGCTCAGGGATATACACAAGAAGAGGGGATAGACTATGAGGAGATTTTTGCACCAGTTGCAAGGATTGAAGCTATAAGTATTTTTCTAGCCTATGCATCCTGCATGGGCTTCACTGTCTATCAAATGGATGTCAAGAGTGCCTTCCTCTATGGAACTATTGTTGAGGAGGTATATGTGATGCAGCCTCCTGGTTTTGAGGATCCAGAGAATCCAGATAAAGTGTATAGAGTCAAAAAGGCTATGTATGGCCTTCATCAAGCCCCTAGAGCATGGTATGGTACTTTGTCTACCTATTTGGTGGACAATGGATTCAAGAGGGGCACCATAGATCAGACACTATTTACAAAGAAGAAAGGCAAGGATGTGTTGCTTGTCCAGGTCTATGTTGATGATATCATTTTTGGGTCTACTGATCCAAAGATGAGTGAGGATTTCTCCAAGTTTATGACAGACAAATTCAAGATGAGTGCTATGGGGGAGATGAACTTCTTTCTTGGTTTACAAGTTCAGCAGAAAGAAGATGGTATCTTCATCTCCCAGGATAAATATGTGGCTGAGATCTTGAAGAAGTTTGGCTTTTCTCCACATGAAAAGAGGGCTACTACTCCTATGGATAGAGAACACCCTTGGGGAAAGATTGGAGATGGGAAAGATGTTGATGTCAGGCACTATAGATCCATGATTGGATCCTTGATGTATCTTACTGCCTCCAGACCTGACATCATGTTTGCTGTGTGTGCTTGTGCACGCCATCAAGTGACTCCCAAAGAGTGTCACCTTTATGCTGTGAAGAGGATCTTTAGGTACCTAAGATGCTATCCTGGTCTTGGTTTATGGTACCCAAAGGATTCACCCTTGGAGCTGATTGCATATTCAGATAGTGATTATGGAGGTGATAAATTTGATAGGAAATCCACAACTTGTGGATGTCAGTTTCTTGGGAGCAGGTTGATATCTTGGCAATGCAAGAAACAAACAGTGGTGGCTAATTCTACAACTGAAGCTGAGTACGTGGCTGCAGCTACTTGTTGTGGACAAGTTTTGTGGATTCAGAACCAGCTGTTGGACTATGGGTATAATTTCATGCATACCAAGATATTTGTTGACAATAACAGCACTTTATGCATCATTAAGAATCCTGTACATCATTCTAAAACTAAACACATAGAAATTAGACACCAATTTATAAGAGATTTCTTTGAAAAAGGTTTAATACAACCAGATAGGGTTGACACTGAGGAAAATGTGTCAAATTTACTAACTAAACCTTTTGATGCTGGGAGGTTTCAATACTTGGTAACAAGTATTGGAATGGTCAATCTCACATAATATGTGTTTTGGAGTCTTTTTGTAAAAGTATGTACAGGATGATGCATGGTTATTGGTCTTATGATTTAGATTTTCCACTATCTTTTTCTAACACTGACAAAGGTTGCTTGAACGCTGATAAGTGTTTTTGCAACGTTGTCAGCAATATAATTGTCTAACGCTGACAAAGCTTCCCTCAACGCTGACATGTGTTATCGGGGCGTTGTCAGCAACAATGTTAGTTTTGTGGTTTTCAATCTAAATGTGCAGATGGTGTTAGCAGTATACCATTGGATATAGAGTTGCTTATGGATCATTGGAGAAGCATCTGGACATGTTTTTATTTATGGATGATGGTTGGAATTTTAAATTCCTATCTTGACATAAAAAAATTTTATGTTCATGCATATTTTTGGCAACTTATGTATCATAGTTTAAGGGGAGTTTTTAGGAACCTTTAGGATGTTTGGGTATCCATATGATACTCTTATCACAATTCTAGATTGTGTCCACAGGTGAGTATGAGTTAGTTTTACTAAATCATGAGGCACTGTAGCATGCAAAGTTGATATACTATGCATGTTGCCAAGACATTTTTGGCCTAGAATTGGTTGTGGTCTGTTGGGAGACTTGGGAATAATTTTGTTATGGGATTTACCTGGGAGTAACAAGGAATTTTATAATGTAACTTGGTTGTTAAGAGTTTTGGTTAGCAAGGGACACTAGAGGACTGTTATGTCTATCTTGCTTAAGCAAGTGTGCATAACTAGACAGTGCTTGCCGCCCTATAATAATTCTCAGCTTTTTGGTTATCTTCTCTAGGATAAATTACTTTGTTAAGGTCATTTTTCATTTTTAAAACAATTTTATTTTTAGACGCTGACAAGAATTTTCCAAGCGTCGTTGTGACCAATTTAGACGCTGACATGGCTATAGGCAAACGTTGACAAGATTATATCCGTTGGGCGTTGATAGGTTATTTTTGACCGTTGACACTCAATGGGTCCTACCTAGTTGTTACTTTTTGACATATTTTTAGGCCGTAATTTTGGGAGTTGTTACTTCTCATTTAATGCATGAGATAAACTTATAATTTTTCAATATTTTCATGATTACATTTTGAAAATACTTGCCTATTTTTGGGCCTATCACATGCATTTTCTTCTCCTATAAATTTGGATCCTATTTTTAAACAGGGTATCTATATTTCTTGTCTAACACAATTTTCTCTTATCAACTTCATCTTCATCCATCAAATTTAACAGCTTTCATCAATGGCACCAAAGTTTAGACCATCAGAATTGGAATTGGGGTTCAGAACTCAACACAACATGATCGCGTATCTTGAAGTTGATGATACTCTGTTTCCCCAATACACACAAATGGTGGCGTATTTGAACGCATCCCCCCTTAGGTATGCTCTTTCTCATGCACAACTCATTCCAGTCACACATATTAAATAGTTTTGGAACACTGTCAGTTCCTCAATAGTTAATAGAGTGACCACATTGACTTCTATTGTTCATGGGAGACCTTGGGTGGTTACTGAGGCTTTGGTACGCCAAGCCTTGCATCTTGATGATGCTGATGGTATAGCCACCCTTCCCATTAATGAAATAGAACAAGGGCTACGGGCTTTGGGATATCCTTTTCCTGATGAAGGTACCTTAAACAAGTATCATAAACAGGAATTTCCCCCAGCCTGGAAGTACCTCATACATGTCCTCCTTTAATGTTTGAGTCCCAAATGCACTGCACACAATGAGATCAATAGATCTATTGCAAGTGCTATTGTGTGCATTGCAACAGGGCAAAAATTTTATTATTCAAAAATGATTTTGAGGGCATGTGTAAAAATAAAGGGAACAAAATGACTTTAGCTTATCCCCGATTTTTGCAAATGGTTTTTGTTGGGTCAAAAAGTTGATGTGGCAGAAACTCAAAATCGAAGAAAATATCAAGTAATATGTTCAAGCGTTGACAAGAGCAATCTGGGCGTTGACAAGAGCAATTCAGGCGTTGACAGAAAGTCAACAAAAGTCAAACGCAGTCAAAAAGTCAAACGCTGATGGATATTGAAGATTTGATGGAGAATTCTATTTAGGGAATATATTGAGTATATTATTTATGATATACACAATATATAGTTTATCTAAATAGAATATTTAGATGTTTATTTGATTTTATCTCTTGTAGATTATGTTCCTTCCACTATAAAAGGAACAAGGGTCTTAGGTTTTATTCATTCAATTCATTCACAATGTAAACCTAAAGTGTGTGTCGCACTAGACGTGGGATTAAATGTATACACGTCTAGTGGTTGTTTGTTATTAATATAATGAGCAACCCGATTGTTTTAATTCATGTGTCTTGTGCCTAAACACCTTGTTATGATCATTGTTCTTTTCCGCTATGTTATCATATGACAAAAAGGGGAAGAAAAGACGTGCTACACTTGAGGGGAAGCAACTTGAAGATCATGTACAACTTACAAGAGATACACATAGAGTTTTGCCGACATCAACTAGGGGAAGATTGTTGGGTCAAAAAGTTGATGTGGCAGAAACTCAAAATCGAAGAAAATATCAAGTAATATGTTCAAGCGTTGACAAGAGCAATCTGGGCGTTGACAAGAGCAATTCAGGCGTTGACAGAAAGTCAACAAAAGTCAAACGCAGTCAAAAAGTCAAACGCTGATGGATATTGAAGATTTGATGGAGAATTCTATTTAGGGAATATATTGAGTATATTATTTATGATATACACAATATATAGTTTATCTAAATAGAATATTTAGATGTTTATTTGATTTGATCTCTTGTAGATTCTGTTCCTTCCACTATAAAAGGAACAAGAGTCTTAGGTTTTATTCATTCAATTCATTCACAATGTAAACCTAAAGTGTGTGTCTACTAGGTGTGGGATTCAATGTACACACACCTAGTGATTGTTTGTTATTAATATAATTAGCAATCCATTTGTTTTAATTCGTGTTCTTTGTGTCCAAACACCTTGTTATGATCATTGTTTTTATTCCGCTATGTTATCATATGAATGATGATCAACCTAGATATAATGGTTCATAACCATTGAGTCTAACGATCAATGGACTCCACAATTGGTATCAGAGCCTAAGGCTCTTGATATCTAGGTCCGACGAGGTGTTCGTGTATGGTGAAGAAGAAAAATTCGTATGGAGTTTTTCTGGACGTTTTTGTGTGCGCAGCAGTATTCAGAAGGTCATAACTTTTGATTGAACCGTTGGATCGTCACGAAATTTTATATGTGTGTTCTACATACATAGATCTAAACATCCACTGGAGGGATTGTCGAGTTTTATCCTCAGGCAAAAGTTATTAAGCGTCGAAGTTGGCTGATGGCAGATTTTCAGTTTTCTGCTTTTACATAAAATCATGACCTAGGGTTTCTCAAACCCTAGATCTACCTAGAAAGCAGAATGTTATGATGTTCGTGGCTGTTAAAACATGTGAAGATACATAATCTAAGGTTATTCACAAACCCTAATTAGGGTTTCGATGCTCAAAGTTCCAAACCCTAGATCACTGTGTTTTGGCTATGTTTTAATGTTGCAGACGTGAAGGTTAATGCAGATTCGTGTTACTGATTTTAATTCGAATCCTATACATGCTCATCCAAGGTTATTTACGTGGGACTAAGAGCATTCAATTCTAACTGGAGGAAAAGTCTTCTGTTCACACGATCTGCGTTAGATCTAGCATGCATTCACACGGCCAAAATATTTGTTATCTAAAGCTTTGATCCTCTACATGCTCTTCTATTGTATTCCCGTGAGCCTCTTAATTCTCATTGGTTGATGCTATTGTGTTCACACGGTGCTTAGATTTTGATTGGTCAAAGGAGTTTATGTGTTCACACGCTTACTTCATTCTAATTGGTGGAAGATATTAGCTTTCACACGGTTGGAAGAAGGCAATGTCGAAAGCAAATCATGCGTCATTTAAGGACAAAGGACGTGGTCCTATTATTTGAATTTTGGTGCAACGCTGACAAGGGTTGTATTGACGCTGACAGGAAGGAATTTGACGCTGACAGGAATAAGTCAACGCTGACAGCGTTGACAGTGTTGTCCGAGATATGTGTTTCAAACGATGATACGTGTTTTCCGATATCGGGCAATACACATGGACGGATATTGGACAAAGGAAGATCTCGGGTAACACACTGCTTGCTGCTGTTTGAGAAAATGGGTACGTTTTAAGCACACAAAAAGGAGAATTATACACACAAAGGTACATGGAATCTCCATTTTAATTCAGAATATCATGGTGATATTTATGGCTCGGATATTTTGAAAGGGATTAATGATCTTAAATCAAGTTAGCAAAAATTCGTGAGGTAATTTATTGGATTTGATTATGTAATCGGGGTAGCCTTGTAAAAGAGTTATTCATCTTATTGCTTTTACATATGATATGAAGATTAAGAATTGTCATGAAGAGGTGTTAGCTTAAGGGGAAGAATTCTTATGATAAGTTTGATGATTGAATAAGATTTTCGCGAGTTTGTGTTCTATCATATCTTAAAGTCGTGCACTTCCAGTCATAGACTTTAAAGGTAACTTGTTCGTGCTTTACATGGTTAGTGATGAAGATTTGTCATAACACTTGAAGGAGTTACATTATCGTGCTCAGTGTCTCACATAGGATGAGAATATTGACAAGAGATCGAGGTCTCGTTATACTTAGTGGAGTATAAGTTCTTTATCACGTGGATAGTACAAGACATGGAACACAAGGTTGGGTTATTCTACTTCTACATCAGAAATATTATAGTTATTTTTCTTCAAGATCATTACACAGAGCCTACATTTGGAGAATCTTCAAAGCTTGCAACATTGTTTACTTCCTTGTTGATGTGACAAAAAGGGGAAGAAAATACGTGCTACACTTGAGGGGAAGCAACTTGAAGATCATGTACAACTTACAAGAGATACAAATAGAGTTTTGCCGACATCAACTAGGGGAAGATTGTTGGGTCAAAAAGTTGATGTGGCAGAAACTCAAAATCGAAGAAAATATCAAGTAATATGTTCAAGCGTTGACAAGAGCAATCTGGGCGTTGACAAGAGCAATTCAGGCGTTGACAGAAAGTCAACAAAAGTCAAACGCAGTCAAAAAGTCAAACGCTGATGGATATTGAAGATTTGATGGAGAATTCTATTTAGGGAATATATTGAGTATATTATTTATGATATACACAATATATAGTTTATCTAAATAGAATATTTAGATGTTTATTTGATTTGATCTCTTGTAGATTCTGTTCCTTCCACTATAAAAGGAACAAGAGTCTTAGGTTTTATTCATTCAATTCATTCACAATGTAAACCTAAAGTGTGTGTCGACTAGGTGTGGGATTCAATGTACACACACCTAGTGATTGTTGATTATTAATATAATTAGAAATCCATTTGTTTTAATTCGTGTTCTTTGTGTCCAAACACCTTGTTATGATCATTGTTTTTATTCCGCTATGTTATCATATGAATGATGATCAACCTAGATATAATGGTTCATAACCATTGAGTCTAACGATCAATGGACTCCACAGTTTTTGATGTTCAAGGATACTGCACAAGGGATCATAATGATTTTTATGAGATCCCTGTGCAAAAGAAAGCTATTTTTATGAAGATGAACTCCCCACCCCATCGTGACCTACCCTTAACCCAAGCTATGCTTGCTGTTATTGCAGCAGCACAACCCCAACCAGACCCCCAACCCCAAATTAACCCCCAACCACAACTTGACCCAATACCTGAACCCATACCTTCACCTGAACATATGCAAATTGACCAAGATCCCTTCAACGCTGACACATTAAATGTCGGTGTTGATGTGCCTATTTCCAACGTTGACACACAATCTTCACAAACCCAAACACCCCTTAACCAACCCACATCCACCCAATCTTCCACGCCATCTTCCACACCCCCTGAATATAGGTTGATGAAACGCCAAAGGACTACTGGAGTGTTCTCCTCTGGTGGTCCTAGCCATGTAGCAGAGAGAACCACCACCACAAGTGTGGCTGGTGACATGGATGAGGCTGGGACTATTGGTTCTGGCTTATAAGCTGGCCAAGGCAGTCCCACCATCATTAAGTCCTCATCCATGCCCGATGAATCTGACTTGGGAGGTCAAATCCCCATTTTAGAAGAGGGCAGACTGGAACCAATGACTCTTATGGAATTGACGGCAGTCTGCATGAGCTTGCAAAAGCAAAATGCAGACTTGGTACAAGTTGTCAGCTCACAAGGCCTTGAACTCAAGCAATTGAGGGAGAGGATTGTTGTTTTGGAGAGTGCTAGTGCCAGGAGGGGTATGGAGGAATCTTCCAAAGGGGAGGAAGATCCAATAAATCTGAGTGATAAGGGCAGCCATGATGGTCAATCTTTGGATGTTGGTGAGGCCCTTACAACTTTGAAGAAACAAACAGGTTTTGATACGTCCTTAGTTTCTCCTACCAACTTGAATTTATCATTTACAGCCATGTTGGAAGAGGTTACAAAAGGCGCTGAGGCAGGATATTTGGGCGTTGACAAGGAGAATTTGGACACTGACAGAAATATTTTGAGCGCTGATAGAACAAAATTGGGCGTTGATATACCTGCACATGAAGGTGATGTATCCCAGTCATCATCTATCATCAAGGAGGTTTCTACACAGGTATCACCATCTACCTTACCAACAATTGCACCATTAGATAAGGGTAAGGGTATTATGGTAGAAAAGAGTGTTCCAAAGGATGCAGCTCAAGTTGAGTTTGATAGAAGATTGGCTGCACAAATCATGGAACAAGACAGAAAGGAGGTGAAAGAATCACCATTTATTGCTACTTCAGAGGAAGGAAGTGATGGAGCTAGCTCAGACTCAAGTGTTATGATTATAGAACCAGAAAGGCTTGAGTATGGAGATGAGTTGGCTGAGGAGAAATTGAGAGAATTGAAATTGCAGGTTGACTTTGACATGCCAGAGGTGGTTCAAATGTATCATGCTTGGGAAGAAAGATGTATGGAGAATCCACACTTGACTGTTTCAGATCAAATATGGGGATTGGAGATTCTCCTCAGAGTTCAAAAGGATTGCCAGGTAATTTTGAAACACAAGGCAAGCAATATTCTCTCTGAGTTGAAAAGGGATAGAAGGGAGCTATACTGCATGTTGCTCAGATGTCATAGAGTAGGATGGACCAATCAGAAATTGAGGGGATTGACATTTGATGAGTTGGAATGCAAGGCTTATCCCATTTGGGTGAGAGTGCAGGAAGCAAACACTCTCAGACTTCTTTCTGATGAAAGAAAGGAAGAACTTGCAAAAGAAATGGAGCTCAAGAAATCTATGTTTGTTCCCAGACTAGTGAAAAAGGGAATTTCTCTTGAGTTTCCTAAAGATATGGATCCACTATATCCAAGTGAAGCTATCATAAGAAAGAGCCTCAAGCTCTCACCATTAGAAGCTTCAGATATGGTGCAAGTGTTACCATTAGATTCCAGAAACCCAATTGTGAGCTATGAAGAAGATGAATGTGGGTTTTGGAAGATTGGTAGATATGGCAAAGAGGTACACACTTTTACCACTCTCATATCTTTGTTTGCAAGTTGTGATAGAGAAGACTTGGTTGATCTATGGAGGTTGCTAGAGACCAAGTATGAGGCTGAAGCACCAACTTCAGCTAGTGGAATAAAACTGTGGTCCACATTCAAAAGAATGTGTGGACCAAAAGATGAGGATCCTGCTATTTGGAAGGATCTTAAAGATGATCTCAGTGGTCTTCAATGGAGATTATATTCAGCTGCTGGTGTTTACCATTTGAGTTCTACAAAGTTTGCTGAGTATCTACTTGTGGATGGTCAGTATTTCATATCTAAGGCTATTTTGGAGAAGATGAAGGACACTCAGCTGGAGATTGATTATTCAAGTGACGTGGCAAAAGATTTGATCAGATTTATTCATTACCAATATGATAAGGTTTGTAAGATTCCTCCTAGTCCTTAATGCTTATTCAGAAACTTGATCATAAGAGTGGATATCAAGTTTAGGGGAGGATTGTTGGGAATAAATTAAGGCCAGATCACTTGAGCGCTGACAAGAGTAAAACAAGCGTTGACAAGAACAAAACAAGCGCTGATAGCTCAAGCGTTGACAAGATAAAGTCAAGCGTTGACATATTTAAGACAAGCACTGATGGAAAGATATACTCTACGCGTTTATTGTATTCTAGATTACTTCTAGTAAAGATAGGAACAACAATGTATTTTCTATTTATCTTTACCTAGAATAGCTGATACGTAGATTATTGTACAAGGCTTCTTATGTCTATAAAAGAAGACCTTTAGTTTAATGTTTCAATAAGTTTTCATTCGTAAACTACTTTCATTGTAAGCAAGTTTGATATCATTAATCAAAGTGAAAGTTTGTTTATATCATTGTGTGTTCTTGTTTAAGTGTTAAATTCCGCATAACACTTAGATTCAACAAGCTCTGATATGGAACATAGGTTGACAAGAACAAATTAGGCGTTGATGGAAGCAAGCATTGTCAAGAGCAATTCAAGCATTGTCACATGCAATTCAAGCATTGACAAAACATAGACAAAGAAGCCTTTAGAAGCTTCTATTTGGATATATATGCAGGATTTATTCTGTTTATAGTTATTTAAATAGAAGATTCACATGTTTATTCATTCTTATCTCTTGTAAAACCCTAGTCCTTACTCTATAAAAGGAACCAAGGGTTATTAGGTTTTATATCAATTCATTCACAATGTAAACCTAAAAGCGTGTGTGCACTAGACGTGGGATTCAATGTATACACGTCTAGTGGATGTTTGTTATTAATATAATGAACATCCCTTTTGTTTTAATTCATGTTATTGTGCTTAAACACCTTGTTAATATATCATGTTCTAATTCCGCTTGGATTATCTAATCATATGAACATGGTGCATTCCTAGTTGCTTAAAAGATCCGGAAACCAAGGTTTCCACATTTTTTCCTTTTTCTTTTTGTTTGAGATTCGAATACAATGATCGAGTGATGAAATCCCGAATCAAGGTTGTGTTTTCACACTTTTGGAGATATTGTTTATTTGTTGTAATACTTAATACAATATAGTAATAATATTTTCACAAGAAAAACCAAGAAAACCGATAATACGTATTAGTAGATTTCTACTAATACAAATACTATTTATGGTTAATATTAAAAACAACAATGCAAATTAATCACGACACACCTCCCAGGCAGCGGCGCCAAAATGATTGTGGTAAATTACGTCCTTTAGGAAAAGGAGCGTAAAAGCGGTAAGTATTAAACAAATGATTTTAGGAAAAACCAAGTGTTAATGACCCTTATGAAGTTCGTTTCCCAAGGAGGTATATGTGTGTGACTAAGATGTAAATGATTTGAGATTAATATTTAGTTTAGAAGGGGATGAGAATAGAAGATGACGAAGACGTGAAAATAATACTACGACGACAAAACGTAAAACCGTAAAAACTACAAAAGTATAAATTAATTCTAAAAATTACCAAAAATTCACCAAAAAATCAAAATAAATAAACTAAGAGTTTACCAATGATCAAAACTTTTTCAAACCTTTTAAATAATTAAATATTCAATTTTTAAATGCTAATTAAAGCCCTAAAAATCAAATAAATTATCAAAAAGCCCAAATAAAGATTTTTCAATTGGAAAACCTCTAAAATGACTTAAAAAGATTAAAAACTATTTTTAGAAATTTTTAAACTAATAAAAACTATTTAAAATGATTTAAAAACTATTAAAACTTAAAATAATTATAAAAATTAATCTAAAAGTGATAAAATTATTCTAAAAGTTGCTAAATTCCTATTTTAATGTATTAAACCTAATAAAAATGTAAAAAGTTGGAAAATGTGAAATTTGAAAAATAATAATAAAATAATATTAAAATAATATTAAAAATCCAAAAATTATAAAAAATTCTAAAAACTTGCAAACTAGTTTATTTTAACCTAAATAATCAGAAAATCAAAGTGAAATTACCAGAATACCCCTATTAGGCCCTCAAATGGGTCAAAACCAAAAACAGTCAAACCAAATGGGCTTTTGGGCTCAAAAAGTCAAAATTGGCCCAATTGACTTGGAAAAGCCCTATCTGACTAAAAATTTAATTCTAAGAACAAAACTCTAAAGGCCCAAAAGCTAAATGTGAGCTTATCACAGATTAATAAGCAAACAACTTATTCTTATTGGGCTTTTCAGCCCATTAAGCAATAAGCTAATGCCATAAGCTCTAATTTGACACACAACCTTCTTTTGGGATGCTTATGAGATCTGTAAAAAGAAATTTTGAAAAAGCACACTCAATAAGCCAGAAATAAGCAAAGTATTATTTCACTAAAAGACAAAATAGTCGTTTTTGAGAAATAAGGCACCTCAGGACTTGATTCAACTTGCAAAAGATCACAAATGGACTCAATAAGCCAAATCAATCAACAAAATTCCAATAAGCACAACCAATAAGCCAGAATAAGCACTAATGCACTTATGAAAAAATCAATGAAGTTGGTTTTTTAGTCAAACCTTAAAGTCAACCCACCAAATGCTCCAGTATGAACAAATGGGTCAAATAATGAGCACCTATTACAAAATCCAAGTTGTTGCTGGTTAAAATAAGCTATTATAGCTTATTGATAAGCTGAACCCAATTTTACACTAGCAGTGGTAACCAGCAGGGGAAAGGAGTTCCCACTGCTTTGACTATTTGACTGAGCTTTTTAGAGAGTTCTAGTTGGATTCAATTGGAAACAAAGGCACCCTTGTGATCAGTGAACCACAAAGAGTCAATAGCAACAAGAAAATCACAATTTGGTTCACACAGTAAGCCACAAATGATCAAACAGTCACCAGATACCACACAGACATGGAAATAAGCAGTTAAGCACTTAATAAGTAGATTTAGCAAGAATAAGCCAACCAAACTTAACAGGATGCATACACAAGCTATATAAACTAAGAATAAACACAAAGCAACTTGAATCGAACACTGAATCAAAGTAAACAACAAGATCTAGGCACAAACAGTTACTGATGAACAACGAACATATGCAGAAACCAGTTTGCTGATCTATTTGACACTTGATCCAATTTCAGGCCTCAAATCCTTCTTCCCTGGTGTGATTAACTAAGGTTTAGCACTTGTTACCCCTAGCCTAAGCTTAGATCTAGGTGTCCTCAAAATCCTAGCCAATTTTACCAAGTATTCAAGATTTTATACCCTATTTTAAGAATCTATGTGTTTCAAACCTTCAAACCTGCAAACATATGAACAATAGCACCCAAATAACAGATACCAACACTTGCTAACACAATACCACAACTTAACAAGCCACAATCCCAACTTATGCAGTAGACCCAAACACCCTTTAAAAACTTGTTTTCATAATTTTTCAAAGGCTCATGCAGATTTTACCCACAAATTAGTCTAACAACACTTCATAAACATCAAACCAAGCCAGATTAACAATATTCAACCACAATATCACAGATTCAAGAACAAAACCACAAAAATCACAAATAATCAGAAACTTAAAGAAGAAATGAAAAGGGAAGAAGATGCAAACCTCCAAGACCTACATCCAGGCCTTGGATTGTTTGAGCTGAGGTACTAGCAGAACAAGTACCAGCTTCCAAGCTGCTAAGAAGAACAAACCACAAAGTGAGATCAAACAATACCAAACTTTCTGATTTTTGATGCACAAGCTTTATCACTTAAAACCTTGCCTCAAAAACCTTCAAACATGAATATGGAACTCAGAATCAGGCTATTCTAACACCAACTTTTAACAAAATATAAAAGAGATTTTTCAAAATTCAGAAAATCAAATTTTATTAATTAAAAAGGAATTACAAAGATTTAATAGCCTAAAACTAGAACAAAGGGACTCTCACATGTTAAGGTCTCCTTTTATAGGCAAATGCCTGGCAAAACACTATTCACAAACCCTAGCAACTGAAATTCCTATTCTATCCTTGCAGAACCCTCTATGTGACAATCCGTCAATTTATGGTTGATATTTTATTCTCGAATATTATTTAAAAACATTATTTTTATGTTACAATATGAACTCACTTATTTTTGGGAAGAAATTTGGATTTACGTCTTGAAGTAGCATCGACTACGTTTAAACCGGAGGATTCTACGTTACGTGCTTACGTTTACATACACCGTCTTTGGTGACAGTCCGACATTTCAGAAAATAAATTTATCCGTGAATATTATTTTGGAGTTTTAAATTTGTGTTAGTTCATAAACTCACAAATTTACGAGAAGAGATTAGGACTTACGATTTTATTTTAACGTCCTTTACGACTAAACCGAAAACCTTAGGATTACGTATTTACGTTTTCGAACTCCGTTTTTGATGAGACAATTTTTATTGGATTCATTTTGTGACATTGATTCATAATTTATAAAAACGTTTTTCGTAAAACGACCCGAGGGCACGCAAATCGAGAAAACTAGAATCGAGAAATACCCGTAAACTAGTGAGATGGGACAAAACACATTGTCCCACCCCACTAGCTATATGGGACGGCATAACTTGACACCACAACACAAGGTGGCATCAAGTTTAGCTTACACCTTCCATGTGTAAGCCTTAGCTTACATGTTAAGCTAACTTCCTTTACCACTAACTCAAAACTAGCTACTACTTCTCATTCCATCACTTCTCACATGCAAACCAACACCAAAATCCTCTCAAATCCTTGCCGTCCAACATTAAGCAACAAACATCCCATTTGATATTTTCTAGCCATAAACCATATGTTTACTAGTTCTATTAAGGTGTTCTCTTGAAGCCTTGATCATTTGGTGGCCATATCAACAACTTTGGAGGTGATTTGCTTGTGTCCTAGGGCTGATTTTCCAACCTATGTTCTTGATATTTGATGGTCTTGGAGATACTTGTTGTGTTCATCAAGTTCTTGTCTTCCTAAAACAAGAAATCCACTTGGATTGGTAAAGAAGATCATCCTCTCCATTTTTCTCTTATTATTTTGTAAAGAACAAATGTATTTTCTTTTATTTTGTATATGTATATGATGTATATATGATGATAAAAATGTTGTGTGGGGATCAAGTGTTGATAAATATGCTTAAAAATGATGATAACTATAAGAAATGAAGCTAAAATCTTGACTATTTAGTTGGCTGTATAAAAACAGTAGATAACTAAAAGATGAACTGATAAAATTGCATGGTTTGATCCATTTACAGTAAGTAGATGATGTTATACATATGTGAGAGTTGGCCATGCAATGGAATCAAAATAATGAGTGAGATATGATCAAAACAAGTTAGGTGGTGTAATCTGAATAAGCAGTTTTATAGGGGCTGTTAAGGCAATTTAAACTCAAAATGGGCAGTAGCTATAACTAAGTTAAATGTAGCACATATTATGAAGAACATGTCATCCAAAAATTAGCTTCTAAGTCATTATAGAACTCTAGATATGGTAAAAATGGTGAACATGAAGTTAAAAAATAGATTTTGGGAAAATAAAGTATAATACTATTATATAAGCACTCAAAATTATATTGTATAAAATGTAAAGTTAAAACCCACTAACTCTTGGATTTTATTTATATAAATATGTACAATGATAAATAAGTGGACATTTTATAAAAATGGTAACTTGTTATGTTTTATAAGTTATAAAAACTATAAACATGATTTTTACGACTTTTTCGGCTATCGCCGTAAAATTAACGTTTTTGTTAAATAAAACTTAGATGGTTGGACCCGTCTAATGAAAACTTTATAAAACTTATATACTGATATATAAACATGTATAACAAGTAAAAACGATAAAACCCGAACTATAAGAAATACGGACATTTACGAGCTAATTAAGCATATTGAACTAATAATTGGACTAAATAAGATAAAAACTTGTAAAAAGAACTTATTGGGCTTAACCCATTTAGGCCCAACTTGTAAAGTATAACTACTGATAATATAAGTATGAAATAGATTAAAACAAGTTAAAGAACTTGTAATAAGTTTATTGGACTTAAAAACACGTAAATAGGTAAAACGAGAAAACTAGTATAAAAGTTATCGACACATAATACAAAATGAGCAAACGAGAATATGTAAACCCACTTGATCATCATATATATATAATCATCATATGTATACATAATTGATATTTTTATAAAGTCATTGGACAAACGTCTAAGACCGAGTATTATTTGTCTAGGTTTCCGTGATTGAAGCACGTACCGTACGTCCGAATTGCCGATAACCCGCCTTCCCACATCAACGTGAGTTCATAGCCTCGCACTCTTTTAAATGTTTTATAAATGCTTTATAAACCCGCGAGGGAGATAACATGTTAGTTTTTATAAAAGTTTGGACACCATTTGTCCCGATTGTTTGTTTATTGATTTTGGACCCGAATGATTGAATGACCCGATTGTATGACCCGATAAATGATTAATGGACCCGATAGATGAAATAAAATGGATAATTAAAGTTAGGTTATGTCACTAAAAGTCCCATTAGCATGAATTGTGAACTACCGGGAGTTGGTAGACGCTTATGCATTTAATAGTACTATTTGGGGACGATCACCCCAGTTCGCGCCTTGACGGTTGATCCCCGTCGTGCCACATTGATTGGTAAGTGAATTTATGTATGAGAAGATTTCCATAGCGTGACCTTTGTGACGACACGCTACTTTAGATGGGCAAAATTGGTATCGGGTTAGCTACCCGTTGTTGGTTTAGTAAGGTAACAATGTCATGCGGCTTATAATAATCCAAAACTAACGAAATACTATTAGACGCTTCGAATTACGATGTATTGCCTGACTAGCAATACAGGGTCATACTATTGATATTATGTTCGTGTTTTGGTTTTCATAACCATATTCATATAACGGATTTGATTTGAATTTATACGACGTCATAAGACGTATTGTATGATGTTTTTATGACATTGGCTCGTATAATGATTTTTAAGGCAAATGCCTATATTATGATTTTCGATAAGGATTTGTATAAAAATGACTTTGGCTATTTTATGGCCTATTACAAAGATTTGTATAAAATGATTTTGGCTATTTTACGGCCTATTACAATGATTTGTACGAATTGATTTTTGGTACTAATTTTATACCAAAGTTATATTGATGGAATTTATTAAACTCTATGAATTCACTCGGCGTTATCGCTGACCTTTTCTTTTAACATGTTTTATCTCAGGTACTTGAAGGTAATTCTCGGGAAGACGACAAGAATTCATGACCCACACTTAAACAATATTTTCCATTCAAATATTTTGTAAAACTTTGTATGAAATGAAATGACTTGGGACCGATGTAACTTTGATATTTATGAATGGAAATGATTTATTATTAAACGACGCGATTTTTATGCGTTGTCTATGATGTGAGTAATGTGCTATCCCGTAACACCAACGAGTCTTCCGCTGTATTGAGTTGTATAAATTTGGGGGTGTTAAAGTTTGGTACCAGAGCTCTCGTTATAGAGAACGAAAGATTTTTAAAACTAATGTTTTGAATAAAACTTTTCAAAATCTTTTAACTAAAAACATTTTTCTAAAAATGTCTAAAAATCTTTTGACTATAACGGTGCCGAAGAATTCCCGAGTTACCGACAAGGCCAAGACTGAGAAGTGTTATTTTAATATATATATAACTTGGATTATATATATATATATGATGTAATTTTATTACATGATTGTTTGATGATTATTTTGATTTTTATACGAGGTATTTATACGACGTAGATTGTCACAAGTAACCCTAACTCCCCTAGTAAATTAATCGAAGCTATTCTCGTAGGAATTCTAGCTATCCTAGATCTAAACCAAGTTGTGGATATTTATGATCCCAACAAATGGTTGATATTCGTTGAAGTGTAGATATTAGTTGGTTGTGATATTGAAAAAGAATTGGCGAGATTAAATCTGATATCGATGTCATGACGATCTTTCCTTATAGAGTGGAGTTTGACAAAACGTTACCACCGAGAAAGATGTCATCTGATTCGTTGTCAACCAATTCTTCAGTTGAAATCGAAAGGGTGAATGTTGCACTTGAGGCTGTCATTGGAAGCATTACCCAAAAGCCTCATGCCACTAGTACCTTTCCGAGAAGCCTAGTTGAATGATCAAGTCATTTCATATTAATGACTCATTTGATAATTGTTGTTGTAAGAGCTAATAGGATTGGAATTTAAGTGTTGATTCATATTGAGATTGTATTGCCTTTACAAGGCCGAAGAATAAGATTGAAAGTATTGGAGAATGAGGTAGAATATCGAATTGAGTATAAAATTGGTTGAAACTTGAATAAAGTAAAATTTAACCCATATGAAATATAAGATTTTTAAGAGGAAGTCGTTAAGTTCTGTGATTAGATTATAAGGATTTAATTGATTGTAGGTTCGTGTTAAAGGTTGTTCCTAGGCCATTGTCCACTAATGAGGATGCCCAGTGTCCAATAAATAAATTGAAGAAATCTTCTTCTGAATTGGGACCGATGGATCTTCCGGGACAGGCAGGACACCTAATGACTCTTGTAGATTAGTATTCATTGTGGTATCTTTTAAAAATCCCTAACTTAACTGAGATATCAGTTGGTAGGATGAGTTCTGAGAATTGTATGACATAGTGACACGTAATGTGTTCCGGTACAATTTGACTTGTTTGTGATTAATGAAAAGACTACCTTTGATTGCTAAATTCTACATGTATCGATGTTATCTATCTTATTGCTTCATCCTAATGATCGCATTAGTGATGTAACCATTGAACGAGTACTCATCTCGAATTGAGTTACGTTGTGAATCATTCTTCATGAGTGCCATCGAGGTCATGAACCTCATGATTATTTGGCTAAAGTTCATTTCCTATCATATTGTAGTTAATTCTTGGTGAACAAGCTTTCATCACTTTTCTGCAGATCACTCATTGTTTGTATAAGATAAAACAGTATCCCTTGATAAAAGATTGGATTTTCATCACTATATGGATTATTTAAAGTGAGATTTATAAGCGATTGTTATCGAAACGAAGTTGTTTATAAAACACCTTGAAAAACTTAATCGTTTTCATAACAAGGAAAATCTTTGTAAATTTATTTTGATTCTTATTTAAGAATTAAGCATGTAAATGTTTTTATTATAAACTTGATGATAAAGTTTTGACGAACTGAGTATTGCATTGTTGATCTTGAAATTGTATATAGTTGCGCGCCTACATACAATTTGGAATGGACCATGCAAGACTGATTAGTAGTCACCATAAAACTAATGAATAAACACTACATTTTCTTTGAAGATTGTGAAAGATTAAAATTTTATGGGATCTGCAAAAAGTGTAAAATAAGGCCATAATGTTAGGGACACCTACATATGTGCCTATAGCATCTATTCTTCCGAGTCGAATTTACTCATCTGTGGAGATTGTCTTATTTGACAATTGATATTCCGTTCTTGTCCAATTCTCCCGTAGTGAGATTCTTAGGAAAAGTATTTGATTGCCGAGTGTTGACACCCGACTGGATGTATCGACGTTCCTATCATTTCTTTTGATTTGGTTTCATTTGAATGACCTGGGTAACGATCCGAGGAGCTTTCGAATGCGTACTCAAATTATGAAACATGGAATATACTCATATTCGTTAAATGTTTTCGTCTGTATCTGATTTGAAATTCTCTCGCGTAGATTATGCATTGACCTTACTCTTCTTAGTAGTTGTGTCTCCATATATCCTTGAATTAGTGAAGGATTATGAGTTATTATTAGTCTTTTGAGAAGTTCACATCTTATCGACGGCAATAAAACTGGAAAGTTGATAGTGCCGGTAAAATGGATTGATTGATTATGACATGACGACATTGTCTTAATTGATGGGAACTCGTGTAGAAATCCCCTAAAAGATAAGATGTTGATTATCAAAAGTGATCTAAATAATTCTTGATGGATGATCATATCCTGTATTTAGACTTGAAATTATACCGTGAATGGTTGTGAATTAGTTATAGATATTGTAATCTAGAAGAACCTAATATGAATTTATTAAAAGATGTTTATGATATCTGAAACTTTAGGAGGTATTTATTGGTGAATTCCTAAACTTTCGCCATTAAGGCAAGTTGAATTTGGTATTGATTATATTTCCGGTGCTGCACTTATGGCTTGTGCACTGTACGTCAGCACCATCTAAATTAAAGGAATTACCGTACAACTGAGAAAGTTATCGGAGAAAGATTTTATTATACCAAGCCTGTCATCCTGAAGAGCTATGGTGTTATCTTTCCTTATATTTATAGATTACTGTGACTGAGTAAATTGACAATCGAAAACGATATCCATAACTCGAAATGGAAGATTTGTTCGATCATTTACAAGGTTCTAGCGTATGTTTTAAAGATTTGATCCACGGCATGGTTATTATCAACTTCGCATCTGCGAAGAAGATTATGTATTCCAATCACTACATCCAGTACTTGTAATGAACATTATGAGTTTCACGTGATGTCGTTTGGATTGACCAATGCACATGTAGCATTCATAAATTTGGTGAATCACGTGTGTAGGCTGTAATTTGATAAATTCATGCTCGTGATCATTAAGGACTATATGTTTGTTTATAAGAATAAGAATGAGTTAATAATTATTTATAGACTGCCCTGAATTGGCCGAACAGTGTAAACCTGAACCTTGAATAATTAACACGTGATTAAAGACTTGAACCTTTACATGATTTAACCATGTGATTAATAGACAATGGAATATCAATTGACTCTTCAACAATTAAGAGCCCTTTTAAGACTTTGGATTTTACCAAAAAGAAATGGAAATATGTTTTGACAAATCTTTTAACAAAGGATTTTAAGGGATTATTCCCTTATACACAAACCATTTAACTAAACTTCTGTTTAGGGGTAAATGTTTGTGTATACCTCCAGATAACTTAAAAAGGATTGAGGAAAACCATTTTAAACCATGACTTAAAACTTGAAACGACAATTTTTGCTTTTCAACTAAGAAAATTTGACCAAATTATAAACAAAGGTTTTTCGAACATTTACGAATCTTATTAATTATTTTCGATAAATCAACGAAAATCTAATTAATTAAACTCGAATTTATTTTGAACATTTTATATAATTGGTCGAACTAAGAAATTTAAAACTTTTACGCTTCATAAAAAAATTGAATATTTAATATTTACTTAATCATAATAATTATCGACGCTTTAGACGACGGATTGAGTAAAACGGATAAAGACGATAGTTGAGAAGAAACTAAAACTCAGAAAATATAAAGAAAGAATTTTGAATAAATACGGTTATGATATTTATTTCATCAGGAAAGTGAACAAAATTACTGACGCATAATATAGAAAGAATATCTGAGTGAATTGTGGACATGATAATTATATCATCATGAGAAGTGAATATAGACACCGACGCATTATGTAGAAAAGATAAAGAACCAGTTAGGACATGTTCCTTAATAATGAAGGTGCAAGATAAATTGCCGAACAATACAAAAATAGCCGATGATTGTAAAAAGGATAATATAGATAATAAAAAGTGGATCGCGGCTAGTGTGAACCATTAGAATTGAGAAGCCGATAGCATTAAATATTCTAAAGACCACTTGTGGTTGTATATATATGGAGATTGTGAGATATCGTTATGTTGGAATTTGTAAGTATAAGTATTATATGTATGTCATTTTTGACTAAAAGTATCTTTGTCTAAAGAAGTTGTACTGATGACAATTATGAAGGCAGATATCGCCTCATACATTAGTAAACGTCTAGCTATTGCAAAGGTCATCATCTGAATTTGATTCGATTTGGGTCATCGTCGACAGACTGACCAAATCTGCTAATATCATTCCCGTTAATGATAAATGCAAAAGAGTTATGTAAACATAGTGTGCCTGTATCGAACATCTTTATCAAGATCCTCGCTTCGCATCGAATTTCTAGAGATTTGCTCAGAAATCATTGAGAACGAACCTTGATGAGAGTACTATGTACCACCCCAATCGAAGGGACGAGGTAAAGTAACGATAGAAAGTAATATAAGTGTTGTTTTATGTTTGAATGATTAACCTTTGGTAATAGACCGTATAATCGTTTTCCTTTGAAAAGATTATCATTGATAATCATTGTATTAGGATTGAGATCGAATCTTGTTAGGATCTAAATATTAGAGCATCTGTAAGCAAGAGTTGAGATAAAGACACCCGACATACACCCATTGTGAGTTGGACATGTCTTTTAGGTTTAAGGTTTCCTATGATGGCGAACCTAACCTTGCAAAATACCCGACCCGTGAGATCTGAAATAATTATTGAAATTAGGATTTGATTTTTGACTGCCAGTAGTGGGCAAGAGGTTATGTGAATATGAAATGTAGATCTTGAAGTGCCAAATGGGTAGCGAAGTTATGCCACAATTTTTAACCTTGGAAAAATGAATTCATGATCTGACAAATCATGGGATATAAGTCCCCGATTGTATGGGACCATTGAGATGATGAAAAAGTTGGGATTGAAAGGCATATAAGCTGGATCTACCCTAGGACTTCAAAGACTGCGTGAATTATGTTTCGTATATCGAACTTGATGGAATATCTATCAAGTTAAAATCTGAATTCTTCTTAATAGAGCTTAGATCGGCGAAAAGTTGCATTCATCAGAAACCCGTGAACATCATGGATAGAGAAAGTAAGTCAACATTTAGCCTGATCTTATTCCCGTAGTTATGTTTGATGAAACTCGCGTATTGTAACGAATTGCACTTGTGAGAAAAGACCGAATGTGGAGGAAATACCCACATGGCTTTAACTCAATAAGAAGCGAGTAGTAAGATGATCTTTGAGGACAAAGATCCTGTTTAGGGGTAAATGCTGTGACAATCCGTCAATTTATGGTTGATATTTTATTCTCGAATATTATTTAAAAACATTATTTTTATGTTACAATATGAACTCACTTATTTTTGGGAAGAAATTTGGATTTACGTCTTGAAGTAGCATCGACTACGTTTAAACCGGAGGATTCTACGTTACGTGCTTACGTTTACATACACCATCTTTGGTGACAGTCCGACATTTCAGAAAATAAATTTATTCCGTGAATATTATTTTGTAGTTTTAAATTTGTGTTAGTTCATGAACTCACAAATTTACGAGAAGAGATTAGGACTTACGATTTTATTTTAACGTCCTTTACGACTAAACCGGAAACCATAGGATTACGTATTTACGTTTTCGAACTCCGTTTTTGATGAGACAATTTTTATCGGATTCATTTTGTGACATTGATTCATAATTTATAAAAACATTTTTCGTAAAACGACCCGAGGGCACGCAAATCGAGAAAACTAGAATCGAGAAATACCCGTAAACTAGTGAGACGGGACAAAACACATTGTCCCACCCCACTAGCTATATGGGACGGCATAACTTGACACCACAACACAAGGTGGCATCAAGTTTAGCTTACACCTTCCATGTGTAAGCCTTAGCTTACATGTTAAGCTAACTTCCTTTACCACTAACTCAAAACTAGCTACTACTTCTCATTCCATCACTTCTCACATGCAAACCAACACCAAATTCCTCTCAAATCCTTGCCGTCCAACATTAAGCAACAAACATCCCATTTGATCTTTTCTAGCCATAAACCATATGTTTACTAGTTCTATTAAGGTGTTCTCTTGAAGCCTTGATCATTTGGTGGCCATATCAACAACTTTGGAGGTGATTTGCTTGTGTCCTAGGGCTGATTTTCCAACCTATGTTCTTGATATTTGATGGTCTTGGAGATACTTGTTGTGTTCATCAAGTTCTTGTCTTCCTAAAACAAGAAATCCACTTGGATTGGTAAAGAAGATCATCCTCTCCATTTTTCTCTTGTTATTTTGTAAAGAGCAAATGTATTTTCTTTCATTTTTTATATGTATATGATGTATATATGATGATAAAAATGTTGTGTGGGGATCAAGTGTTGATAAATATGCTTAAAAATGATGATAACTATAAGAAATGAAGTTAAAATCTTGACTATTTAGTTGGCTGTATAAAAACATTAGATAACTAAAAGATGAACTGATAAAATTGCATGGTTTGATCCATTTACAGTAAGTAGATGATGTTATACATATGTGAGAGTTGGCCATGCAATGGAATCAAAATAATGAGTGAGATATGATCAAAACAAGTTAGGTGGTGTAATCTGAATAAGCAGTTTTGTAGGAGCTGTTAAGGCAACTTAAACTCAAAATGGGCAGTAGCTAAAGCTAAGTTAAATGTAGCACATATTATGAATAACATGTCATCCAAAAATGAGCTTCTAAGTCATTATAGAACTCTAGATATGGTAAAAATGGTGAACATGAAGTTAAAAATCAGATTTTTGGAAAATAAAGTATAATACTATTATATAAGCACTCAAAATTATATTGTATAAAATGTAAAGTTAAAACCCACTAACTCTTGGATTTTATTTATATAAATATGTACAATGATAAATAAGTGGACATTTTATAAAAATGGTAACTTGTTATGTTTTATAAGTTATAAAAACTATAAACATGATTTTTACGACTTTTTCGGCTATCGCCGTAAAATTAACGTTTTTGTTAAATAAAACTTAGATGGTTGGACCCGTCTAATGAAAACTTTATAAAACTTATATACTGATATATAGACATGTATAACAAGTAAAAACCGATAAAACCCGAACTATAAGAAATACGGACATTTACGAGCTAATTAAGCATATTGAACTAATAATTGGACTAAATAAGATAAAAACTTGTAAAAAGAACTTATTGGGCTTAACCCATTTAGGCCCAACTTGTAAAGTATAACTACTGATAATATAAGTATGAAATGGATTAAAACAAGTTAAAGAACTTGTAATAAGTTTATTGGACTTAAAAACACGTAAATAGGTAAAACGAGAAAACTAGTATAAAAGTTATCGACACATAATACAAAATGAGCAAACGAGAATATGTAAACCCACTTGATCATCATCATATATATAATCATCATATGTATACATAATTGATATTTTTATAAAGTCATTGGAAAAACGTCTAAGACCGAGTATAATTTGTCTAGGTTTCCGTGATTGAAGCACGTACCGTACGTCCGAATTGCCGATAACCCGCCTTCCCACATCAACGTGAGTTCATAGCCTCGCACTCTTTTAAATGTCTTATAAATGCTTTATAAACCCACGAGGGAGATAACATGTTAGTTTTTATAAAAGTTTGGACACCATTTGTCCCGATTGTTTGTTTATTGATTTTGGACCCGAATGATTGAATGACCCGATTGTATGACCCGATAAATGATTAATGGACCCGATAGATGAAATAAAATGGATTATTAAAGTTAGGTTATGTCACTAAAAGTCCCATTAGCATGAATTGTGAACTACCGGGAGTTGGTAGACGCTTATGCATTTAATAGTACTATTTGGGGACGATCACCCCAGTTCGCGCCTTGACGGTTGATCCCCGTCGTGCCACATTGATTGGTAAGCGAATTTATGTATGAGAAGATTTCCATAGCGTGACCTTTGTGACGACACGCTACTTTAGATGGGCAAAATTGGTATCGGGTTAGCTACCCGTTGTTGGTTTAGTAAGGTAACAATGTCATGCGGCTTATAATAATCCAAAACTAACGAAATACTATTAGACGCTTCGAATTACGATGTATTGCCTGACTAGCAATACAGGGTCATACTATTGATATTATGTTCGTGTTTTGGTTTTCATAACCATATTCATATAACGGATTTGATTTGAATTTATACGACGTCATAAGACGTATTGTATGATGTTTTTATGACATTGGCTCGTATAATGATTTTTAAGGCAAATGCCTATATTATGATTTTCGATAAGGATTTGTATAAAAATGACTTTGGCTATTTATGGCCTCTTACAAAGATTTGTATAAAATGATTTTGGCTATTTTACGGCTTATTACAATGATTTGTACGAATTGATTTTTGGTACTAATTTTATACCAAAGTTATATTGATGGAATTTATTAAACTCTATGAATTCACTCGGCGTTATCGCTGACCTTTTCTTTTAACATGTTTTATCTCAGGTACTTGAAGGTAATTCTCGGGAAGACGATAAGAATTCATGGCCCGCACTTAAACAATATTTTCCATTCAAATATTTTGTAAAACTTTGTATGAAATGAAATGACTTGGGACCGATGTAACTTTGATATTTATGAATGGAAATGATTTATTATTAAACGACGCGATTTTTATACGTTGTCTATGATGTGAGTAATGTGCTATCCCGTAACACCAACGAGTCTTCCGCTGTATTGAGTTGTATAAATTTGGGGGTGTTACATTCTAGGTGTGTTGCCAGCTGTTTTGGTTGAATCCTGGACGTTTGTTGAGTGCTTAGGGACCAAGTAATGATTTGCAGCCCTTGATTTTGCCAAGTCATGATCAAATGCCAGGTGTCGTATTGTGAGTGGGGATGGGGTATCATTCTGGTAGTGGGATTTATGGTTTAAGGTGTGGGATGTGATTGAGGTGATGTGAATCACACGTGGGTATAACCAATTTTGTTTTCCCCTTTGTTTTCTTCTTTTTTAAACCTGGGTAAAAGGTGTTCTTGGCTGGTAAAAATCCCAATAGTAATTGTTTCCCGCATGTTTAGGAATTCAAACTTTGGGATTTGGCAGTTTTGGTCCTTGTGTTTTGGGAAAAGTTGTATAACAAGTTTATTTTGCAAATAAAACGTGTTTCCTTTGTATTTAACTTTCACCACTTGGCAGTTTTGGCAAAAACTTTTGGAAAAAGGTTTCAAAGGGTTGTTTTTGCCATTTTGAGATATTTCAAGGGCTGATTTTGGACAATGTTGATCTTCAAAGGTCTTCAATGTATCTTTGGCTTCATGAGGGACCATTATTGGCAATTGGAATTGTTGAGGGACTAATCTTGCCATTTCTTCAAAGTTGAAGGACCTTTTGTGTAATTTTTACAAACTTAAAGGACCAAACTTGCAATTATCAATATACAAGGGTTTTAAGTGTCATTTCTTCATTCATTGAGGATCAAACTTGCACATCTTAGAGTCTTCAAGGACAAATGTTGAATATTCCATGAATTAGGGCCCGGTTCTTTGTACGGCTTCGTTTCTCGTGTCCGTTTTTCCTTGTATCTTGTGATCTTTTGTATTTTTCACGATATCCGTACCTAAAATACACAAGTAAACAAACACAACCATATATATGGTATATTATGACATTTTTATGCATTTGAAGCCCGAAAAGAACGATGAGATCATGTATAAATGCCATCTCATCAGTCTCCAACTTGGAACTCTCGGTTCTTAATCTTGGAGTCGTGAATGAGCTTAGTCTTTTCTTTATAGATCAAAGAATTTTCATAAGCCTCATTCCGGAGTTCATTCAGCTCATTGAGTTGGATCTTACGTAGGTCACCGGCTTTGTTGATATCAAAATTAGCCCACTTCAAGGCCCAGTAAGCCTTGTGCTCCAACTCAATGGGGAGGTGGCATGCTTTCCCGTACACGAGAGGATATGGTGTACAACCAATCGGAGTCTTGTATGTGGTACGAAAAGCCCACAAAGCATCATCAAGTTTATAAGCCCATGAGGCACGATGCTCTCCCACGGTTCTTTCAAGAATTCGCTTTAATCCTCGGTTAGAGATTTCAGCCTGGCCATTAGTTTGTGGGTGGTAGGCGGTGGAAAGATGATGATTTACACCATACTTAGCCATGACTCTAGCAATTTGATCATTGCAAAAATGAGTCCCGCGATCACTAATAATGGCACGAGGCACACCGAATCTAGCGAATAATGATTTCAAAAAGTTACAAACCACCCTTGCGTCATTAGTGGGTAAAACTTTGGCTTCAACCCATTTAGAAACGTAGTCAACGGCTACAAGGATGTATTTGTTTCCTTTAGATGAAGGGAATGGCCCCATAAAGTCGATACCCCAAACATCAAAGATTTCACATTCTTGAATGAAATTCTGAGGCATCTCATCTTTATGTGTGATCTTGCCTTGTTTTTGGCAAGCATCACAACGTTTAACCATCTCGTGAGCGTCACGATAAATGGTGGGCCAATAAAATCCTGAGTCAAACACTTTTTTGGCGGTGTAGTTGGGACCAAAGTAACCACCGGTGGGTCCTTTGTGGCAAGCGTCAAGGATTTCTAAAGGTGCCGGTCCATCAACACATCGGCGAATAATCAAATCAGCACATTGTTTGAATAGATACGGGTCATCCCAAAAGTAAGTCTTAATGTCTTTGAAGAACTTCTTCTTTTGCTGGGATGTTAACCCGTCAACGAGAATTCCACCCGCCAAGTAGTTTGCAATGTCCGCAAACCACGGGGTTTCATCAGGAGTCGAGTTGATAGACATTAAGGTCTCCAGGGGAAAAGAATCATTGATTTCTTTGTTCGGATGATCCCCTTGGTAAAGATCCTCAAGTCTACTGAGATGATCCGCGGCTAGGTTTTCAGCTCCTTTCTTATCGCGAATTTCGATTTTAAATTCTTGGAGTAGCAAAACCCAGCGAAGAAGTCTTGGTTTGGAATCTTTTTTAGTTAACAAGTACTTCAACGCGGAATGGTCCGTATACACGATTGTGGTAGAAAGGACAAGATAGGGCCAAAAATTTTCAAAGGCATAGACAACAGCTAAAAGCTCTTTCTCGGTTGTCGTGTAATGCAATTGAGCCCCCGTCATTGTCTTGCTAGCGTAGTGGATTGGTTTGAAGTGTTTGTTCACTCTTTGGCCCAAAACCGCTCCAATAGCATAGTCGCTAGCATCGCACATCAATTCGAAAGGCAACTCCCAATTAGGGGTAACCAAGACGGGTGCCTTAGTTAGCTTATCCTTAAGCGAGTTGAAGGCTTCAATACACTCGTTGGAGAAGATAAAAGGAGTATCTTTTTCCAAGAGGTGGGTCATCGGGCGAGCTATTTTAGAAAAATCTTTGATGAAACGACGGTAGAAGCCCGCATGACCGAGGAAACTTCTCACACCCTTCACGGTTGAAGGTGGAGGCAACTTAGCAATAACATCGACTTTAGCACGGTCCACTTCAAGACCGGCTTTGGAGATCTTGTGTCCTAGCACGATGCCCTCTTTTACCATGAAATGGCATTTTTCCCAATTAAGAACAAGGCGAGTGTCTTCACACCGCTTAAGCATACGTTCTAAATTGGCAAGGCACGCAGAGAATGAATCACCATAAACCGAGAAATCATCCATGAATACTTCCATAGTGTCTTCCACCATGTCATGGAAGATAGCCATCATACACCTTTGGAACGTCCCAGGAGCATTACATAAACCAAAAGGCATGCGTTTGTAAGCAAATGTTCCGTAGGGACAAGTGAATGTGGTCTTTTCTTGGTCCTTGGGATCGATGGGAATTTGAAAATACCCGGAGAAATCGTCTAAAAAGCAGTAATAGTCATTACTAGCTAGACGCTCGAGCATTTGATCCATGAAGGGAAGAGGAAAGTGATCTTTTCTCGTGGCATCATTGAGCTTGCGATAATCGATACAAACTCTCCACCCGATAACGAGACGAGTGGGAATCAACTCGTTGTGTTCATTGGGAACAACGGTTATTCCGCTTTTCTTGGGCACACAATGGACGGGACTTACCCAAGGCGAATCCGAGATAGGGTAAATCAAGCCGGCATCAAGAAGTTTGATAACCTCTTGTTTGATGACGTCGTGAATGCGAGGATTAACCCTTATTTGGCTCTGGATTGCGGGTTTAAAGTCATCTTCCATGAGAATCTTGTGAGTACAAAAGTTCGGATCAATTCCGCGGATATCAGAAATTTTCCAAGCAATTGCCTTCTTATGATCTTTAAGCACGGCGATGAGGCGAGATTTTTCGTCTTCTTTCAAGTCCTTCGCGATGATGATGGGCGACTTCTTCTTATCTTCAAGGAACACATACTCGAGATGGGGCAGAAACTCCTTAAGTTCTAAATCCGGAGGATTTTGGATGGGAGGCGTATTCAAAGTCGGAGCATCGATAGCAATAACCGTGGGAGATGGTGGAGAACGATTGTCTTCTTTAAGAAGGTTCTCAATGAGGCGAAGATCTTCATCCCAATCGGTGGGAGAATCGTCATGTTCTAAGTTCACATCTCCCATGGTGGCTTCCAAATCTTTCCAAAGGAAATCACTTTCTCCAAATTGAGATAGTGATGAACCAATAGAGGAAACGGTCTCAACATTGGGAAGAGAGGTAGGAATACTTTTACAAGCATCAATAAAGTGTTCTTCACAAGCCTCATCAAGAACGTCAATACAATTAACACTCTCGTATGAATAAGGCTGTTGAGAAAGCTTTCCCATGTTGAAGACGATTTTATCGTCACCCACTCTCATGATAAGCTCACCGGCTTCGACATCAATGAGAGTGCGACCGGTCCTCAAGAATGGACGACCAACGATCAATGGCACACGAGGGTCCATGTCATAGTCAACGACAACAAAATCGGCAGGAAAAGTGAATTTGTCGACTCCTACAAAGACGTCTTCGGCTATCCCCACTGGATAAGCAACCGTACGGTTAGCTAATTCCAAAGTCATTTTGGTGGGGACTAGCTCAGGGAGAGATAATTGCTTCCAAACACTTAAAGGCATTAAGTTAATACTGGCACCTAGATCGGCTAGGGCCATGCAATTCTCTACTCCCGAGAAGTTGCAAGGGATTAAGAAACGACCCGGATCACCAAGCTTGGTTGGCAATTTCCTTAAGAGCACTGCAGAGCAATTCTCATTAAGTTGGGTGTTAGCAATATCAAGAAGCTTCTCCTTGTCACTAAGAAGATCTTTGAACATTTTCGCGTACTTAGGCATGTGAGCGAGAGCCTCAGCGAAGGAGATGTTAAAATTCAATTGTTTAAACATTTTTAGAAAGTTTGAAACTTGAATATCATCCTTGCTTTTGAGCTTCTCTTTCCTCAACCTTGATGGATAAGGTATATCGGAAGAAGAGGAAGGCTTTGGGAGAATAGGATCACTCACATCCTTGGGTGGAGGAGGGGTAGAAGTGAGAGGTGGAGAAATTGGGGAAGTAGAAGGATGAGGAATAGGAGCAGGTGACTCGTTTTCCTTAGTCACAATCATCGGTGGAGGTATAGGAAGCTCGGGTTCCTTGGTACCTTTGCCACTACGAGTGGTGATTTCTTTCATCTCCCCTCTTGGATTCGCAACGGTGTTACTCGGAAGAGTACCCGAAGAAGAGGATTGATTACCTTCGAAGAATCCAGCCATCATGTTCCTTAAGTCATTCGTTTGACTTGCCAACGTGTTTCTCATATCAGCTCGAAGATCGTTCCCTTGTTTCACCATGTCTGCTTTCAAGTTGAGCACTTCCCGCTGGAGATTTTCCACAATCACATCATTGGTCCGCATGTAGGTTTCAACATCTTGGTGTAATGCGGTGGGTTGGTTGGGAGGGGGAGCATGGTAGGCGGGTGGTTGATAAGCAGGTTGTTGGTAAACTTGGTTGTTCCTTTGAGGTGGATATGGTTGTTTGTGAGGTGGTAGGTATGGTGCACGAGGTTGTTGTTGTTGTTGAGGAGGGCGATTGAGGTTTTGTTGTTGGTTTGGGTTGTTAGGAGGAAAACCGGGTGGGGATAGAAAGTTTTTAGAGCGGTAGCTAAGCAAGTTGCGGTCACCTTGAGGACGAGCTTGATAAGCGGCCGGAGGATATGTACCGTATGCTGCATTCACATTCTCAGAAGGGTAGTCTTGGGTGGCGGTACAAGTGGTGTAAGAGTGAGGACCCCCGCATATTTCACATGGTTGGCTGACAGCATTGACTTGAGCGTTTTTAGCATTGATGTTGTTGGTGTTGCTAGCGGTTTGGGTAGCAAGCGATTCAAGAAGCGCAGTGATTTTGTCAAGTCGCTTGTCGTTGTCACTAGTACTAGCACTAGCGGCATTGGTCCGCACACTCTTGGTTTGCACACGAGACTTATTCTCGATAATACCCCAAGCGGCATTGGAAGTCTTAACCAAAATATTACCCCCCGAGGCACTGTTTAGTGAATCTTGGTCATTCATGCTTAAACCATTATAAAAAGTATTAATTTGGTGTACTTTGGTAAAACCATGTTGTGGTCATTTTCTCAAAAGGTCTTTGAAGCGGTCCCAAGATTCACTAAAAGACTCATCGTAGTTTTGTTCAAAATTGATAATTTCATTCCGCAAAGCGGTAGTACGAGAGGGTGGGAAAAAGTAGTTGATAAACTTGGTCTCCAAATCCGTCCACGTAAGAATACTTTGTGGCGCTTCCTTAGCAAGCCAATGCCGGGCTTGTCCCTCTAAAGAAAAGGGAAAAAGTTGTAAACGGATTACCTCTTGTGGAACACCATAGAATTTGACCGTATTCGTGAGTTGCAAGAATCTCTTGATGTGGTCATGAGGATCATCAATGGTACGCCCCAAGAATGGTTGAGCGGAGACCATCTGGATAAAGCCAGATTTGAGCTCAAAGTTGTTGGCTGCAATCGCGGGTATGACAATTGGATCATTGTTGCCCTCCACATGTGCTTGTAATAGTTCAATCATCGGGCGATTGTCCGGTAGAGGTTCATTGTTGTTCTTGTTGTTATTATTGTTGTTGAGAGGTGGATTGTTATTGTTGTTATTGTTTTGAGGTGGGTTATTGTTGTTGTTGTGTACACCGGCCATATCTAAGTCTTCGAGAGGCTCGGGCTCTTGATAAGACGTTGATCGTGTACGCATACACCTGCAAAAGAACTAACAAAGCAAGCAAGAAATATTTTTGGTGTTTATGGTTTTTTTTTAATTTTTTTTGTATTTTTGAAAATTTTATATTTTTTAGGATTTTTGAAAATTTTTGTGAAAAAGTAACGTTCACGGTGAACGTATCCCAAAATCCAAGTTCTCACAAAAAACTGTTAATCTTAACGAGAAGAGCCGGCAGCGGCGCCATTTAATACAAGCATTTTGTATAGGGTTCAAGATTAGTTCTCGGTATCTCCTCGAATTGATCACAGTTCAAAGTGGAATAATTTTTCTTGGTTACTAAAAAGGTGTTGGTTTGTTTATCTATTTTAAAACTAATAACAAATAAGTAAGTGTCGAAGAGTAAAATTAAAGCTTTAAAAGATTAAACTAAATTGACAAGGTAAAACTAAATGTTTTAAAACGTAAAGAAAAGATTAGAAAAATACTAGAACACTTAATAAAACTAACACTTGGAAACTTTATAAAAAACAAGAACTAAACCATCGGAATATGTAAAAGGGAGACTGATCGGAATGACAAACACCCCTTTGTTCGGAATATATGCAATCGGAATAAGGGACAAAGGAGCTGATCGGAATGTTGGAGAATAAGTACTAATCGGAATGTTGCAAGGCTTCCCAATCGGAATGTTTAACAAAGGGTGCAATCGGAATATTGAAAATGAATCAAATCGGAATAATCGAACATAAGCCACAACCGGAATGGGTAAAACCCTATTCCGATCAATACGATCGGAATATATATGCTCAAATCGGAAAGCTGAAAACCCTTTTCCGATTTATGTGAATGGAATGAGGGAGGGGGCTGCTGGTCGGAATATAGCGATCGGAAAGGGGTTTAGACCCTTTCTGATTTATGTGGGATTCGAAACAAAGCAAGGCAATAAGCTATAGGAATAAGCCAACACCAAAACTGGAACGAATAAAATATGAAAAAGGCTGAATAAGCACGAATAAGAACTTATCCAATCTTAAAGTAAGCAACTTTTAAATCAAACTATAAAAAATGAACTTTTTAAGAAAACTTTTAAAAAAGTAAATAAGCTAAACATATAAACAAGCCAATAAGCACAAAGATCTTAAAGCTTATTCGTATGAAAACTCAAATAAACATAAAAAGATTAACTTTTTAAGCACGAAAACATTGATGAACAACACGGATCATAAGTAATTTGCACCAAAAGTGAACCAAAATCAAAGAAAGGTAGAAAGAGATGAAAGATTAAAAGCTTAAACTTAAACTTGATTAATGAAATCAACAATACAAAAGGTTTAATCTTTGAAAGATTAAAAGAAAGAAAGATGAAAACTTAGTGAGAGAAAGTTGAGAACTTTCTCTCTCTAAAACTAGAGAGGAAAAAAATGAAAAGTGAAACTAAACACTAAAACTAACTAGCTCTAAAATTGTGAAGTGAAGTCCTATTTATAGGCGTTTTCTTGTGGGCTTGTGAATGGGCTTTGTTTTTGGGCTTCTTATCTTCTTTCTTCTTTAGTCTTTTACGTTTCTCTAAATAAACGTTTCCGACTTTGGATTTTGAGAAGTGTCGGTGAATAATTCCAACTCGTCTTATAATCTTTTGTTTAATAGACTCGAGTTCTTCGACATATATGAATCTTCTATCTTTGGCCCTTTTCTTCGATAAATCTTCAAATAGGCACAATGACTTCAAATCTTTTGCATCTCTTGGACAACAGACTTCGTCTTGAGTCTTTTTCTTTGATAAAACCCGTGCAATCCCATGTTTTCTTCAATATTCACCCGGTTGACTCTGAAAACACAATAAACACAAAAACCACGCATAATTCCAAACAAATGATATTAAATACGTGTTTTGATCTTGTTTTAGCCAGAAATAAGTGGTAAAAGGATGGGTGTTTTCACACCTATCATTGATCACAATCCTTCTCACTTCATGTGTTGGACTAGAATACAGTTTAGAATATGCAATCCCAAACACACCTTATGCTTGAATTTTTTCATTTGAACGAAATTAGAATGTAAGTTAGATTTGAATCTAAGGGGCTGATTTCATTTATCGTTCCATGCAGCTTCAAATATCCGCAACTGTTTTCAGTATACATTAATATGGTGATCGAAAATTTTAATCTACAACTGGATGATTTGGATGAGGTACATGGATTTGCATATTTTAGACTCTACGAGTAGGTAAAATATGCAGAACCCTTTTGACCATCCACGTCGTTTACAAGACAGATGGGTACATTTTTAGCACCAGAAGTAAGGTCAGGTAAGATGAACCAAACCCTGTAGTAAAACCGTCTATCCGTTGCTGAATAGACTTCCATAATATGAATCTATTAGGTGGACCAAAATCTCTAACCAATTTGTACTTGAAGACATTGCAACCCGACTTTCCCTGATTTATATAAATATGATATTTGTATGGACCTTACGGTTCCAATGACAAATACCGAGTATAAGCTGTTTACCCAACATCACGCTATGTTAAAGGAAAGTTATCATGATTGTATTTCATATCAGTTGGGTATCCGAAATATAAGTAGTGGGTGATACAATGTAGCAATTAAAGTATTCCCCACTGACACTCTAATTCTTTGGTATCTACTGAAGTTGTTGTCTGATTCTGTATACCATGTTAGCTTCCTCATTTAAGCTTTTATTTTGTTTTGTTTCAAAATTATATCAGATGGCTTGTGTAGAAACCATGGCCATGTGAGAATTGCGGCGATTAGCCAAGTTCAGTTCATGTTAGTACATATACCCCTTGTCCCTTATGTTTTCCCTTAAAATACCTTTAATTCTGTTTTCTAAAAGTTTATATTCTTCATGGACAATGGTTTCAATATGAAGAAAATTAATACATGTTTGAGCAAATCCAAAAGGATCATCTTTGCCCCCACCGTCTCCCAACATTGTATACAAATTCATCAGGTCCGAAAGGAATCTGACCCGCGATTATTGTAAAGAAAAGTCCCATCGTAATTATACTTATCACTTCAGTAGGTTTCCCTTTTATTGCCTATAAGCATAACCAATGTTATATAGAAGTAAGAAATGTTGTCGACATTTTAATGGAACCGATCTTATATATGTCGTTTAGTATGTTAATCAATATAACTACGTGTGCTAAATAAGTACGTTATATTTACAGAATCTGATGTTGCCATTGTTTTAAAGAAAAGAAAGTCTATCATCATTGTTCCAACTCAAAGATTGACACACTTAAGCCTATGACTATCTCAAGAATTCGTGGGATGTTTTTAATTGGGATAATTACTTAAATAGACTTGTCATGAAAGTCATTTGCCAAAATGCCCCATGTTTTTTAAAACTTCCAAAAATAGACCATGTGACTAAGCTACCTTATGTTACCTCATGCTACCTATGCAACTTTAACAAAATTACCAAAATGTCCCTATATACAAATGTGTAAGATGCAAGTACTAGTTGTGTAAGAATGTGTAAGTGTACTTTTTATGCGACTTTTATTTTTTAAATTTATTTAAATAAATATTTTTTTTATACTTTATGATTAATATTTAAATTACTTTTTATGCGACTTTTTTGTGTTAATGATTGAACAAATTACTTTTTCATTATCTCTTTTTTCATACATTTTTTTACTCCCAGCTTTTTTATTATTATTTTATTTATCTTCACACATATTATCTGTTTTCTCTTTCTAGTCACCCAGCCACCATAACTTGTATCCTCACCACCCCATTTCCGATATCCGTTCATATTTCGGTGTGACTATGCAACCTCGAAAAATAGATCGGTGGTTTCCGGATCCATATACAAATCCTGCCAGATCTGTAAATTAAGCAGCTCTTTCGCCGGATCTGTACATAATCAGGTACATAAATTAATTGTCTTCAATTTTAGTTTTTATGTCTAATTAATCAATTCATCAGTTGAAAACCTATATCAAATTATCAAACTTTTGGGTAAGTTTTTAAGTTTTCACTTTTGTTTTCTAATTGTCATACCTTTTTTTATTTATTTATTTTTATTTGTTGAAAAGAGAAGTTCAACCGATCTGTCTATTCAAGCAATACAAATCAAGTGTTTGTTGCGAGTGTGTGATTGAATGTTTAATACATATAGTAAAAAAAAGTATGAAATTTCTGATTTGTGTTCAAGAAACATTGTTTTGTTTTTACTATGGTATATTGGTATGTGTTCTAACAGTGTGTAGTTTCAAGAATAAGGAACTGATTGGCTCTCTTCTTTTTATTAATTGGTTTATGTGACTACTATAAGAAGATGCACATAACCTGTTTGCTGAAATGACAGACCGAATTCTAGCTTTTTAAGTCCAAAATAATTGAAGGAATTTTTGTTTTAGCGTATGAAACATAACCCGAAATGGATGTGTGGATTAGCTTATTTTTTTGGACCTTATTGGTTTCTAAAAAAGATAACAAGGTCACTTCTTATAAGCTTAAGTTAATAGGCTATATTATATATTTAAGTTAATTGCCTCGACTGAGAATACTGGGATTATTTTAGGTGCATAAGCTCAAGTTGACAAATTTGTAATCTGTTAAATAATTTTCAAAGTTAGCCTTTTGCTTTACGCATCATAATCTAATTTATATGTGATCTGTAGTTGAATTTTGTCGCGGTTAATTATCTGCTTCTGTTTATACCAAAAGGTGTAAGCAATCCCAAACACCGCATATTGATATAGATTACTTAGGTTTCTAGGGATTTAGATTTAAGGTGTTCAACTGTTGAAGTCGAAGACTTCATACAATGTACTCTCTTATGATCATAATATCCTATGCTTAAAGTGATTATGTGCATGATCAACATGTTTTCTCTGATCAAGAGCGTAAGGTTTATCTGTTATCAAAATAGGGTCCTTAAATCCTTGCTAGAAGTGTGAGTTGGTAGGGAAGCCATTCTACTTCTTGTATCCCCTTTTTTTAGAATTGGACAAAGCTAAAATGTATCTCTAATATCGAAACGATAGAAAGACTCGCATCTGAAGCAACTTCGTGCTGAATTACTTATTTGGATCATTTTTCTGTATTGGATATTGGATATCTGCATGTTACTGAATGAATGTGAATTTGATGCAGTGATAAACAGCTTTAGTTTCTATAGAATATCAGTCTTTATGATTCTGAGCAATGTTAGTAACCAGTTCTTTTTGTTTGTCATGATAGGAGAAGAATGCATTTACACGAAAACATTTGGATGAGATGGCTGAAAAGCTTGTTTTAAATGATCCATACAAAGGAAACTGGACACCTTTATCAGTTATCTTCAAGCCTCATCATAATTCACTGACTGGTAATTATGATGTAAACGTCTTAATCTCTGCACTGGAAGGAAAGGGTAAGAAGGTAGTTTGGCATGATCGGCGTAATAAAGCTTCTTCCATTAATCTTGATGAACCTGAAAGTAAATTGATGGGAATTGTGTTAAATATTCCTGTTAAAAGATATGGTGGATTATTGAAGAGCCGCCATTGGGTTTCTTTGAGAAGGAGTAATGGTGTTTGGTATAACTTGGATAGCGACTTTTCATCTCCATACTCGTACGGAAGTACTGAAGAATTAAGGGAGTTTTTGGATAGTGCCATTGATTGCGGTACTGAGATATTACTTGTAAAAGACGAGGACTAGCTGGCTACAATAGAGGTTTGATACTTATAGGTTCTTTCTGATTATCGTTACTTGAGATTGCCCATCAAGCTTCTGTTGTGTAAACTGTTGTCGATGGTAAATGAGACCTTTCAAGCATTTGAAATATACGGTAACTCTGTGAGATTTTGTGTGAGAGCTGTCCTCGATGGTGTGAAGGTTGGATATGGACCAGGAGTGCTTGCTACTAGTATGTGTTTTCTTTACAAGTTTGTAACTTCAGTCTTGCTTTATATAGATACTGGTATGGTGTTGGTTGTTATTTACTCAGCTGAAAAGAAATTTCTGCACATTGCATCCATCAACCTACTGTCTAGGTTAGTTTGGGGCACTCAAAGCTGAATGCTAAGGTTCTCTTAATGCAGGATCACAAATCCACAAAGGAGGTAGAAGAATATAAGTGCGCCAACTCCAGTTTGATTAGGTAATCTATTGTCTCCTCAACCATTTCCACTATGAACGCATCAATTTATCTAAAAACATGTCAACAAGTTGTGCATCGTACTTTGTCTTTACTAAATGCATCTGCATAGGCTAAACTAGCTGAACCTTATATACTATACAAACTTTTGTGATATATATTACTTTTCCCTTCAAGACCAGTGGCCTGGTAGAAACATAGTTTTGTTAATTGTATTTGTGGTTAATCTTGAAATTTATATTGTATGATTGCAGGAAGGTTGATGAACCGAAGAGTGAACTGAGCAAATACATGAGCTATAGCCAAACAGCAGTATGTCCTGTAAGTGAAATATATATTAAGAAGGCAAACGATCAAATATTCTGAACATTTCTTGATACTCCAACTATAGCTAAGTTTTACAGGTCATAAAGTTCACTGAATTGTGACTGACTGACCGTCCGTTTTCATGTCTAAACTTTCTTATGCTGGTCTTTCTATTGAATAGTATCCTGCAATTCTTTCGTTTCATTTTACTGGGGATAGTCCCTTTTACCCAAAAAAAAATCTTTCGTCTCAGTATCAGTCAGATTTTACAGCTGCATTAGATTATGAAAGCTTGCCAAACTTTATCCACACTTTTATAGTAGTATTTCGTCAATGTCCTTAAATTTATACTTCTTTTCTATTTAGCCTAGATATTCTTCTAGATACCATCTTTTAAAAACCCCTAATTAATAAGGATAGATTTATGTATTTATATATAAATGTAACTTGGTTTTACTTTTTTGAAAATATTAAGCGGTCTCTAAGGTTTCCATATTCAGAAGTCCTAAGGACTTCATTATTATTATATATGACTGGCATACGAACCATTAATGTTATGGATGAACTCTTTCAAATAAGTTTTTTGTAGCTTCAATAACTAGAAACTTACTTTTTTCAGGTTGAAACTGTGTTGGGTAGCACCGATTTAAACAACGCGATAGGAGCCTGTAATAAAGTGGAAGGTGGAAGTTTGCTTGAGAATAATGGTCTTGAAAGGAGCAATGTTTTGCATTCCAGCGTTATAGAAGAACTTATGGATGCAAGGACCTTGTTAGACACCATGCAATCTCGGCAGGACAGATTGGTCGAAGAGCTAGAATATGTGCGCCAAGAGAATGATAGGCTTGTGGAAACCCTAACCAACATCAACAACTCACATTTACATCCAATGCTTAATCATGAAAGCCATATTTCAGAAAATGGCTCATCTCAAAACCCAAGATCTTTTATTTTTATTTCTTGTTTTTAGTATTTTTTTTATTTTGTCTTTCATGATGTAAATTGGAAAATTCATCTACTTGAAAAATAAAATTGACTTTCTAAATGCTTCTATGGTTTCTTACTTTCTGTTTATATATTTAGCTCGGATACAAACGAATAAAGCCTGACTCGAAAAAACGTGACCCGAAAAAACTCGACACAAAAAACACAAAGTCGCATAAAAATAGTTTAAATATATTAATTATAAAAGTATTTGAAAAAAAAAATTATTAAAAAAAATAAAAGTCGCATAAAAAGTACATTTACACATTAGTACACTTACACATTCTTACACAAGTTGTACTTGCATCTTACACATTTATAATGAATAAGGATATTTTGGTAAATTTGTTAGAAGTTGCATAAGGTAGCATAAGGTAGTATAAGGTAGCTTAAGGTAGCATGAGGTAGCATAAAGTAGCATAAGGTAGCTTGGTCTATTTTTGGAAATTTTAAGGTAGCATAAGGTAGCATAAGGTAGCATGGGGCATTTTGGCAAATGACTTTCATGACAAGTCTATTTGGGTAATTAGCCCTTTTTAATTTAGATTTATGTTGTTCGGGTTCTCATGGAATACCTTAGTGAAACAACAGGATTAGTGACAGTGAAAGTGCACAAGGAATAATGAGGGAGGGCACATTGTCATCTGATAACGACCACCTAAATACTTAATACAGTTGTTAAGCTGCAAACGTTACAAAATCTTGATTTAGTGAAAGTTCTAGTGGATCAGGGCTTTATATCTTGGTATTCTCCTTTGCTTCCACAACTTTCATTTACTAGGAAAGGATAAAGTGAAATTGGAACTTAAAGACGCTGCTGATGATAGGGGTTCAGTTCTAGATCAATCAAATACTACACAACACCCTTTGAATTATTTTTTTGCTCAGTTCCTGGAATAATCAATAAACCCTACAGTAAGCGAAAATTGTGGTTTCCATACGGTGGAATTATAGTCATGGATAATACTCAAAGTTTAGGATTGAGGATGGCCAGTACTTGACATTTACTATCTACAGTAACTTGACTGTAATTTTCCCACATTTTTCAGCTGTCACGTTTGAGGTTTAAAGCTTCCTTAAACACAATTTAAATTGTCTCTTTTTGGTCATATGCAACATGAGATATTGTTCCACGCTTCCCCATTATCGGAATCAAGCTGAACTACAAGCGTAAACGCATGTATCTTTTCAACTTACTGTAGGGGTCTGTTTTTATTTTTTTATTTTCATGTTCCATCAGCGTCATAATTTGTTGTTCTTTGAACTCTTCTAATGGCTTTATTGTAGCATATGTCGTGAGGCCAAGCAATAAAGGATGGGATAATAGTCGTGGTTGTGCATATATCCCTGTGACTACACCTCAGGTTATCATTTACGCCTAAATAATTGATTCATCCTATTGTGTGTGTAAATATTGTGTCTTTGTATTCATAAGTAGCTAAAAATACTGATAGTCTTTCCATTGTGATTTACGCATTTGCGGATATATTCAGCTTCGTTTTTAGGGGATCTTGATGAAGTAGAAGAAATGGGGGCTCGAACATGTTTGCGATCTTTGAGTATAAATGAAGCTTTATTATTAAGTTCACGAGGCCATGTGTTAAAACTGTGATCTCTTTACTTACAAATAAATTTTGCAATGTGCTTCTTTCTTATAAATCCCTTAGTCCTAATCTTGATAAGCTGATCAGTTTACAAGTAAATAAGCTGGTGTTTGGGATTACTTATTTGTTCTACTTTACTGATAATTCACTTAATTATAAATATGTTAATTGACAACTGATCTCATATTATATGAAAAAACATTGAATGATTTTAAATGCATAAATTCCTAATATGTATTTCTTTGTAGTAATCTATTCCACCGATTCTTCCTTCTTTAGAACATAGACATCTATTTATACATGATTAATAAAAAGGTTCTTCTTGGTGATGGTTCAGTTGTAGTAGTGAGTATCATAATAAAGTTTCTTCTTGTAATAGCTCTCACAATTTGGAACAATAATGGATATGATTTATTGTGTATTGTAGGGTACATCTATGAGTTCTTACCAGTGTAGTGAAGGAAAGTGCCTATTTCAGATGGAAAAGAGGTGACTAACAACTGCTCTGAAGCTGATGCAAGGTATGGTTTCGATTACCAAGCTAATGTTAAGTAAATCACACATGACCAAACCACAAAGAATGTCACGCTTTATGGACTAATTATCTAAATTTTATGTTATATAAGTTGCATCTGTGATGTTAGAAAAAACTCATATACATGGAAAAGTGGTTCTATGTGATGTCAATAGTGGCATAGTGGATTTTAGGTGGCAGCAACACATCGCCTATGTACCAAAGGGTTCTGGTTGTGGAGTATACATCGCCCATGTACATTATGAGCCACTGATGTTACACATCTTTTACTCAAAACCAATCAACTTTTTTTGTGTATGTAATGTACATTATGGGCCACTGATGTTACACATCTTTTACTAAAAACCAGAAACTGCTCGTGGCTTTTTGTTTTACTTTGGTTTATTTTACAAAATGGCACGCTGCTACTGCTTTTGTTCATCTCATATTCATCTATGTTGGATTACATGGAGGTAATACTAAACTCTACACTCTTCGTTCTGAAAGTATTTTGTGTTTGGGTGCAATGATTGTGTCATTTACTTAACTGCCACTCTAATTTTTGTCTCAAATATGCAAAAATGTAATCGCAAAGTCTACTATGCCTTCATAATAGTTATTCGTGTATATCACTTTAGTAATTATCGGCTAAGCAAAGCTCAATCCAATGATTTATTCAGGGAAGCTGAGTGGCCCCAGTTGCTTGCAAGAGGGTGGCATTCAGAACAACCAAACGAGTACAATTACACTGCAGACAAGAAGCATTGGCCTTCTTAATGTGGCATTTCTTGGAATTCCATGTCCAATTGAGAATGTTAGTAACTCAGGAACTGTCCTACATATACTGAATGCCAGATTTTCCTCTCTTCGTTCGGAAAGTAAGTTTGTTTGTTTCAAATTGAATTGCATTTTACTGATCTTTGTATCAAGTTTATCTTTTGGGTATTTTACTTGGTATTGAACATCATGTGCAGCGATGGTCTTGAACGTGTATGTAAAAGCAGCTTCTGATGCCTTGAGTCCTCATTAAGTTGACATAGATCTTGAACAAGATGTTGTTTGGTAGATCACGTGTGAAGCACAACACTACCTTCCCCATTATCCGTTATCTAAGAAGAATGTGTGGCTGAAAGACAAGATGGGTGAGAGGACTACTCTCATACACAGTAAGTAGTATTTTTTTCCTTCTTTGAAATTTAATAAATATAAAAATTTTATATTGAATATATTTTTTCGATTAACACAAGTTCCTTGTGATCGGTTAATTTTGCTGGATTACGATGGGACAGTGATGCCACAAGGTTCTGTTGATAAAGATCCAAATAAAGAAGTTATTTATATCCTGAATGTGTTGTCTAATGACCCAAAGAATGCAGTGTTTATTGTTAGTGGTAGAGGGAAAGATTCCTTAAGTAAGTGGTTTGATTCGTGTAAGAATCTTGGGTTATCTGCAGAACATGGGTGGTCCACTAGGGGGAATGGAAATTCTGAGTGGGAATGTGGTGGTGGCTTATCGGTTGATGCTGATTGGAAGAAGGTGGCATTAACAGTGATTGAGCATTATACGGTAGCAACAGATGGTTCTTCTCTAGCGATAAAGGAGAGTGCTTTACCTTGGCATTATCGAGAAGCAGAACCTGACTTTGAAATGTGGCAAGCGAAAGCTAATTGATCACCTTGGACGTGTTCTAGACTATGAGCCCGTGGTCGCCAAAGGAGGCCAGCAAATCGTTGAAGTCAACCCACAGGTAACTTAACGGTTAATTTTATATCGTATGCTGTGTTAGACATGTAGGTCATTAAGTAGACGTATCAAAAAATAAATTGTTTGTATAATCCAGTTCATTTGGGATTGCTTTTGTAAGTGCTTATTACACCAGAAAAAGTAGATATGGAGTTTCATGTGGTAAGTTTACTCGGTTAATATCCAACCCGTTCAGACCTGTAGGTGTCTTTTTCTTGTGAATTCATTGTATTCAATATAAAGTGTACCCATAAGCAGGTAGATTACAAGTTTCCCTTTATGAATAAGCAAAAATGTATAGCATTATCTGAATAACCATTACATACTATGATAAATAATATCACTATGATAAATCTATGGTTACAACCCTTGCTGATAGGGACTGAAAACCTGCTAAAAAACAGCGTACAAAGCTGTTAATAAATAGCATAGCATACAAAACTGTAAAATCAGAGTCCAAACCCACATTTTCTCTCCTATCTAAACAGTTTGTTAAAATGAACTCAGGTAGGAAAATATATGAGATTAGACTGTGTTGTATATAAACACAACAGTATAAATCATTTATAACATGTAGTTTTAGCAAAGCTCTCCCAAACTGTCCTTTTATAACCTGTAGTTTTAACGTTGGCGCATCTGTACCAAACGTTTTCCCAAATAGGTCGTCTGTACCTGAACCAATTTCGGTATCGATTTCTAACCCAATGTTGCAAACGCCTGAGATGTCGCTTCCTCGGTGTAAGTACATTTTTCCTTTTTCTCATGGGTCCTTTTTATTATCCAAATCCATTCTACCTGGGTGGTTCTCAACAACTAACACAATCTACTACCATATAAGAGCACCAACGCCTGATCTTATATGCAAAGTCAAACTGTACATCCTATACATCCTGTAGTCAAAAAATTTCATTCGATTGCATTTTCAAAGGATTTGACCCGTAATGGGTAAAGTATAACCAACATCTGCATGTCTATAGAAAAATGGGTCGAGTGACTAAATAAATTCATTTGATGTGATGCGCATATGCTTTTGTTTTGCAGGACTTGAAAGCAGTATTCGGAAAGCAAAGTGAATTGGGTATACCAGTTGCTGACATTCCATCATATTTTCATTCTGATCCTAATGATCAGAATCCTGGAGTTAGTAATTCATCTGGTCATCGTAAGCAAAATTTTCAAATGATAGAAAGTGCTCCAAAGATGAAAACTGTCAGAAAGAGGGAGTATTTGGGCCGTCATATACCGAGCCTGATGAGGGGAGCCAAATATGTACCCTGAGTATTATTGTCATGTGATGCAGGACCGTGAAGAAGTGAAGAGTTTTTTCTCTTTTATTGGTATGTCTATAACTATAAGTATTGTTATTATAGTTATTTGTTTAATTCTTTATAGGATTAGAATTGAATTCTATCATAGCGGATGTAAATGCGCCTAGAGTACTTGATGATCCACAAGCGCTTTACCTTATCACAGGATTAGGGGCACCAGATGCTTGTGACGTCTATAGAGGTTACGCCTATGAGATATTTTTACTAGAGACCTTCAATCTCACAGATGTCGAGACGGATTTTGCAACTGAGAGATGGAAGAACTATTCCAAAGTTGAAAGGGAAGCAGACTCAAACAATTGAAGGAAACTTGACCTTTTTCTGCGAGAAGAAAATATGGAAACCGACCCTTTGGCAGCCAAAATAATCTAATATTTAGGCAGATCTAGGAAACTTTGTCTTTAGTTTATACATATGTTTGTTTAGACTTTAACAAACAGAAACCATCTTCCATCCATGGTAAAACTATTCACACGATTGCAAGAAGTAGGACATGCCAATCGAAATTCAGTAAGAAAGAAATTCATGAATAATAAAAGTTCTGTTTTCTTAATCAAAATAACGTCACTGGAAATTTTTTGAAATTAGGAAGATTAACTATATGTGATATCATATCCATAAAAGCATCGATAGGCAGGGACATTGAAATCGAGCTGATAAGGTCATTGATCGAGGTATCATCCCCTGTTGTAGGAGTTCAACCTTCTCATCAATCTTTCTCGTACGATTACTTTGCACACAATCTTCAAAATTTTTGGCTTCTGTGTAACATAATAATTTTTTTTATCGATCTACATACTAATTTTTTTTATCGATATACAGTTACTTGCACCTGTTTTATCCCTATTATTACCAAAATTCCAATGAAGTGCTGCAAACAAGGTCACACCAGTTTCTCGTGATCCAGCTGCATTTATGGCCAAATACATGTTGATATAGTCATGAGATCTTAAGGATCACACCCTTCTTGCAACGCAACACCCAAAGCTAAAAGTGCCATGTTTGTTCTTCATGGCACTGCTGACACCGTGATTGTCCCAAATGCTACTTTCAAGCTATGTCAAGAGCCACCATCAGATGAAAAATCCATCAAACTTCTCTCGGGCTATCTACATGACCTAGTATTTGACCAGAGCGAGAAGAGATCAAAAGGGACATTATCGACTGGTGCGAGTATGGCTGAGTGTTAGTGTTTGGAGGCCTGAAGGTTGTACATCGAAAATAAAAGAAAAGAAGGGTCAAAAGGTTGAGAGACGTATGGGTTTTGACTTATGTGCAATGAGTTGTTGTCTTGCTGATTTCTTGGCGAGGAATGCTTCCGACAATTCTCGCTTATTCTTATTTAACAATGACTAGGAAATGACCGGAAACCCATGAGTCCCACCGTCGATCGGTAAAAGAAAGAAACAGAAAAAATGGCTGGAAACGTATATACAACTTGGAAGAAGATGATGGTTTTTAACAGTTAGTGAGAGACTTGTCAAATCTTGTGGGGTCAAACTCACGTGAAAGTATAGACACAATGTGATATTTTATAAATTTGGATAATCACATTATACTATACAAAAAGTATGTAAGGAAATGTTCTAGCGAAAACGGTGTTTATAAAACAACGTAACATTTCACTAATGAAATTAGAAATGATACATCAAATATAATTACCAAATATCTACTGGTTTAGCGATATGAAGGTTTTATTATTTTAAGCAAGGTCTCAAGTTCGATTTTTATTTAGGACGATAGAGTTTTTCTCACGCGTGTGTAAAAAGAAGGATGTCATTGTCTTTTAAGCTGGATGCAACCTATTTGTGTGAGCTTGCTACGCGTTTTAAGCTATGGGGCCATGTAGCCACAATTACCGTTTTAAAAAAATTAGGCTATAATCAAACCCATTTTGAATAAACCCGAACCAACCCGGTATGTTAACTTTGTAACTAAGTATAAGTACCCACCTTCACAAATTTGAGAACCACTTCAGTTTATTCGTTTGGTCTACCGCTGTTTAAAGTGTATGTACATCATTTTTAAGCCATTCAAGCTTTTTTACAATAAACAAATGTAAATACGGAAACATTTCCAACCATACCTGTTTCATAAATTCTGGGACATAGACGTTTTTAAGTACCCATTTTCGTATCCATCTACGTGAGTATACTAGAAAAGACTATATCAAACCATTTAGTTATGAATGGGTAATTTTAAGTTACATTTATCTCTATCTTCAAAAATATGCTTGATATAAAATTTAGTTAAAAAAGAAAACATAAATAAGTCAAACTTAAAAATTTCCTTATTCAATAACAACAAACTTTTAATAATACTTTTAATTGCTTACGTTTGTTACATTCTTCATATCTTTTATTTAATTATTGTTTCGTGTATTCTGTATAAGTCGTCACTATATAGTTTACAAGAAAAAAAAATTCATCAATTTTCTTTAGATTTTAAAATATTTAAAACATTAAGAATTTTTTATTTAAATATGGAGTGCATTTAAAATTTAAAAAAAATGCTTTTAATATGAATATAACGTTACTAAAACGTAACTATAACTAAAATATATTAAATATTATATTAAAAATTCAATAAACTAAAAACTCACAAACAATAAACCTTCTGGAACAACAACAAAATGACCCCGCCCATTGGGCGGGTTACGACGCTAGTATACATATATATATATATATATATATATATATATATATATATATATATATATATATATATATATATATATATATATATATATATATATATATATATATATATATATATATACATATATCTATATATATATATATACTAGTGGCAAAACCCGTCCGATGGACGGGTATGACTTATGATTAGCGTTTTACATATTTTTATTTGATAAATATTTGATTATAATTTTTTTTATGACTTGATATGAGTTCTATATGTTCTTTTACTTTTTTATTTAGAAGAATATTTGTTTGCAAGTTTCTTATTTGGGTACGCATTTATTTGTAAGTTTTAACATACGTTTTACATATTTTTATTTGATAAATATTTGTTTATAATTTTTTTTATGACTCGATATGAGTTCTATCTGTTCTTTTACTTTTTTATTTAGAAGAATATTTTTTTTATTTGTAAGTTTTAACATAAGTATTTATTTGTAAGTTTTTCAATTGACATACTTTTTTTTAGAACGATAAATGTTAGTGGGTCGAGTCATGAAATGACATTTAAGCGGCGAAATGTTTTTTTCGAACTCTCGTCTTGTTATGTTAAACTATTTGCTTCGCTTGAGAGTCTGTGGCAGGTCTTGAACTAAAGACCTCCAAGAAACCTCCCCGAAAGAAACCACTTAGTTGAACCTAGTGGCCAATTAAGTTAAGCTAGTTGGTTTTTTTTAATCGACATACTTAGTAATGTTTTTTTTCTTTTGATAAATTTGTGTTTGCTTTTTATGTTTTTAGATTATTTTTCTTTTAATCATTACTTTATTGTTTTGCATTTATATGTTATGGGTAAACATACTATAAGTTTACGTGGATATATGAGCATTACCGGTTATATATTTTTAAACATATTAATAATTTACAGCCCGTCCAATGGACGGGAATTCGTATCTCAAAAATCGCATCACGATAAAAATCAACGATTTAGTTTTGAGAAAAAAAAAACTCGTAAATGCGGTGCGGTTGCGGTTTTAACTTTAAAAACCAAACGGCAAAACTGCACTGCACCACACAATACTTATTTTATATCAAAAAACGTTACATCGATTATTTTATGTGTGCTATAGGACTTTTTTTGCATATTACCATTAATATTTTTATAAGTAATAAGTAATGTGTTTGTTAGATTAAATTTATGCATTGTTATAACTGAAAAAAATTAACATTCGAAATTTAAAACCAAAAAACCCACATTTATTATATAAGTCACATGTGATAGTGCGGTGCGGTGCGGTCAAAAACCACAAAAACCTCAAAAACCGTAAAAACCGTAAAAAAATGCAAACTATGACGCAGTGTGATTTTTATTTTTATAAAAACCGCAAATACGATTACGATTCGAATTTAGTCAAAAACCACACCATACGCGCCCCTGCATTCTATAGTATTTTATATTTCCAAGTCTTTTTGCTAACAGATGTGCAACACAATTGGCTGACACCATATATCTAAAGGGTAAAATAGGAATCTCATTTTGTGGTTTCGGTGAGCGATGCGATAGTTGTTTTTTATGCGATCTTGTAATATTCAACCAGGAATGATCCGTATAATTTTTATTATAGATTTCATCTTAAAACTCTATAGTTTGCATTTTAATAGTCATGAATCATGATCATCATGAAAAGTTTTAATTACAACTTCATACAGAACTTGCATCTTGATCATCATCCAAAACAAATAATCACTATTTCATCAAGCAAGGTTCGTGGGTCTATTTTATCTGTTTATGCATCGTATCGCGACCGTCATCGTGATCTTTATCGTTGATTCGACGTCATCCTTGTAAGACCATCATCATAGATAATTATCGATTTCAATATCTATTATGATTATGCATCAAAGACATATGGTGTACATGCATAGCGACTTCACCAAAGAGAACCCTTAATATTGAAAAATAGTTTGCATCTAAGAACAATTGCCGTTGAAGAACAATATGAATCTAAAAGTCGACTATAGCCTAAACATAGTTCTGACTCCCAGTTCGCATGATTATTTAAGCTAACAAAAAATTTGGAAAAGTGATCATCTTCTTGCATTGAACTAAATATATACGTGCTAATCCATATTATCATCGATTTTGCATGCTCGTCATTGTTGATTTTGCATCGTCGTCGTCACCAATTAATTTTGCATGACCATCGATGGCCATCTTCATCAATAATTATAATATGATTACCATAATCGAATATCTTTCTATCATCAATCAACATCGTCATTATGGCAGATTTGTCTCTCAAATCGATCAGTTGGAATAATGAACTTGGAAAAAAGTGAATTCGAAAATGAAATCGAAAAAAACATGGATAAAAATCAAACATCCATTATATATGAAAATCAACCTTTGATTTAAAGGAGAAATGAATCTGAGAAATAAATTTGAAGACGTGTGCAGCCTTTGATGCCCTGGTTTGAAATTTTTATTTCCACTAACATTATGATTAAAGTCAAAATATTTACATACATGCAGCAAGCAAGTTGAGCCATAGATATATACATAAATAGGAAAATTAGACCTGCACACGATGTGCACCCAAAGAGATACCTGGACCAATTTAAAGTGGCGTCCCTGAAGATACTGTGTTAAAGTTTCTAGAGCAGAAACAATAGCTCGATCATCCAAGATTTGGTCTACACATATAAGAACTCCAAGGAATAACATGAAACAGCCGAAAGATACACTACCAAGGAGTCGGACACAACCACTAACTCGCTAGAGTGCACTTAACATCCATTACTGTCACACTAAAACCGATAGACCACCCAAACCAAACTGACATCACACAACGAAGTTACTGAAGCCGAATACTTATGGGGTCCCTTAACTAAAGTTGCCAATCTAACATTTAATATTTATTTTCTCTTCAAACGATCCACTCATAGATCTTTAGTTGAACGACTTGAACAATCTTATTCGCAACTACCTGTTATTTAGATTACAATATACTACAATTTACCTCTTGTTAAAAAATTTACTTTATTTAATTGATAAAAAAAATATGAAGAAAGCACAGGCTCATTAACCATATTACAACTAAACAACCTCACAATTCGAAAACAATCAAGAACGATGGACAATGGTAGATATATTACCCGAATTAACCCACATTGTTACATTTCCTAGAAGATCAGTCACAAGGGAGGTTGCATTCTGATTGTTTGATGCAGCAGCAATAGTAAAAGACGTATTAATCACAACTTGGGGATTTAGTAAGGGATCAGCAACTTCATGACACTGATAAAAGATGTGATGCCGCAAAACAAAATCACTTAATTAGCACACAAGTAAGTAATGATCACATCACTACAGTCGATCCTCATAATCACAATAACTCAACCATCAATAACTAACTCAATTAGCTAATAACAAAATTGTTTATCCTTATTCCTTATAATCCAGAACTTTGACCTGGGCTTTTGGCATAAAAAAGACCTTTTCAACTAATGCTTCAACTTTCTCAGAAACCAACTCCTGGTCCTCTGTAAATATTTCAATCTTTTCCTTCTCTTGATTATTCAATCCTTTCGGCTGTAGCACTCAGATTTTGTAGTTCCTAAGAAACCTGAAGACGAATACTCTAGTAGTCATTTAAGAATGGTTTTTGTAAATTAGAAGGTTTGTATTTGATCAAATACTCCATCGTTGTCTTGTACAATGACGATCAGTCCATAAATCTCAATAAATATGGAGCTGTGTTCAGCAGTAGTTGCTAATAGATAGTTCAGCGGGTTCACTTCCCCAGTAAGACCCATCAGGCAGTCAGAGCAGTTGTTAAATTATATAAATCTGAACTCCAAAGGAAATTAAATATCAACGGCCATAAACAATGACTCTACAGTCCTATGTATCTCCACAACCTCGTCGGTTACCTGCTTGCTATTAAAAAATATATAACAATTTTAATGTCCCAACTATATTGGTGTCGATTTCAAGTCAAAGTAATCAACAGTTAAGTAGCCTTAACTAAGACATACACATGCTAAATCTTATATGCACATGGATGCTTGTGGGGGTCTGTAATGCATAATTTGACCAATAAGCATAAACAATTATTATTAGTAGGCCATGGGTTTGTTGACATGGACTGGGACTGATCAGATATGACCTGCTTAAGCCAGGAATAATACCATCAAAGGCTAGGTGTGGGTAATCGGTTGGTTCTCATAGCTAGACCAATCACATTGGTAAGAAGTCAACAGAGTTTTAGTATGCTGAATTTCAAACCTCAAATCCAAACACCTCATTCATCAATGACTTGTAGTAGTTATCCAAAAGTATATTTTTTTCTTTGTTTATGGATTGAAAAACTTTTTAGATCTGTGTAGGTAGAGTATGCAATGTGCAAACTGCATGAATCATACGTAAATATAGAGGTAATGACGAATAATATACCTTGATTCTTGGTGATACGATGGAGAAGAGACGATCCAAGGAAGATGCACTTCCAAAGATTGGTCATTGTGTGGGCATGTAATGGACTCGCCTCCGATTCTAGGATTGCATCAACAAAACTTCGATTGCCACCATATTGTAAGCACGGCTCACGTTAGAAGGTAAAACCATGATTAAAAAATCTACATCAATACCGTGAGAACAAAATATCTCACCATTGCAGGTATTGGTAAATTTCTGTCCATATTTCCGGTCTAGCAGATGAATCAGCAGCATATGGAATTGGAGGAATATGAGGGAAATATGTGTTCAGCGCAAATGACATTGCACCTCATATTTCCCTTCTCCCATCATATGGAATTGGTGAATTTCTAATAACATTTTTATAGGAATCGCAAAGGATATATTGAGCGAGATGCGTTAAAACCAAAATTAGTAGAAGTATTCATAAAAATGCTTAACAGGAAAATCTTTTGATTAACATGCTAAGCACTAACTAAACATTAGCAACCTAGTATCATAGCTTACTAATGATCTCAGCCTAATATTGACAATAATCCTAAAGATCCATTTAACATTTGTTGCAAACCTAAAAATAGTAAAATCATAGAATATGACACAAACTATTACCTTAAACATGATATCAGATAACATCTCAATAGCCTTCTCTCGTGAAATTTCAACATGCTGACAAGATCGTTTTTCCTGAAGAAAACAATGTTTGGGATTGTGTTATGGGTGATTCTTACTCATGGGGAGCCATATGCAAATATGCAATACAATGTAATCATAGGTGAGATTTAGGTGATTACTATCTATTCATCACCATCAATGAACCCTACAACTCTGTTATGCTGCATACTCTTTTTCTGAAATCTTTGGATATTACGTTGTTGCTAAACAAAGTAAACTTTAGCCCCAATCACTAATCTCTGTATGATACTCCAAATAGAGTTCCTTGGACTTCCAAATTGTTATGGCGCAACATTTTCTAAAACACCTGACTTTCAACTTATGGATGCAGAACATGATTCTTGTTAGATGGAATGAACATGATTCTTGTAAGGACGAGTTTGTTGGTAATTGGTATTTTTTAACTCCTTATAACTGTATAAAATCCCTGCAAATAACCAAATGATAAACCAAAATGATAAAATTGCCTGCAAACAGAACGCTTTTTATGCAAGCCCAAAGCCAAAAAAGAAAAAAAAAACTTATGGGTGTATGTATATCACAACACATTTGATAAATATGACAATCCTTAGTATATACTATATCCATAGATCTGCCTATTCTACATATCTTTTACCCAACATCTTGTAGTATCGAACTATCACCAATTATGCAGCTATCGAGTAAAGATGAAAGCAATAAAATTATTAGCATACACTGACCTTTACATTGTCTAACCGGACATTCTTTCAGTAAAGATTAATCTTTGCCCATAAGAAACCATCAAAAAAGATATTCTCAGGCTTTTCATTACTAAAAATTTTCCTAATTATTTGGGAATAAAACAGTATTTGTTCTAGATTAATTCCGGATCATACCTATCTAAGTCGGTGTCAAGTGTGACGGGAAGTTATAAAACAACCTCTGAAGTAGAAGGGTAACATGTTTTCTGTCGCGTGCAATCATAACCACATTTGTCCCTGCATCAAACATATATGCCACCTACACAATGTCTGAAAGTCTTCACTCCAAATGTTCCAAATATATTGTATACATAAAATGGGTTTTTTCCATCTTATATATATTTATGAATAGAACATAGACTTGGTGTTTCTTCTACACAATTCCATTTCTCAACACACCTGATTATCCTGCAATAACATCATAGTTTATAGTTTATGATTACATTAATGTGATTGTTGGGATTGAATCATTGGTCAAAAAGATGAAAAGGTCATGTAGGATTTTTAACCTTTTGGACCCACATCGGCCAGTTGAAAGAAATTTTACTTGTTTATGTGCATACGTGGTGCATACAACAAACAATATCCGCCATATTCAATTCCCTCTGTCTGATTGATATTTATACAAAGGAAGTTATTGCATTAGCTACACACCTTATCTTATGGAAACTGACCAGCATCACATATTCGTTCAAATAGTTCTCCTGATGTATATTCCATTACAATTGCCAGATGTGGTGTCAAAATGACCTGGACGTCGAAACCAAAAATACGATATTACCTCATTACCTGACATCTCAAAATACAATATTACCTCATTACCTGACATCTCTTTCCTAAAAAGATAATTATTCAGTAAAAAGTGACTGGGTTTAGTAAAATGGCCTACTTCATCGAATCCTTGATTATCAGAGTGTCTGTAGTGAAGTGATCAAATATATATTAGGTGTGAGATATTTAAATTATATGAACTTTGTTTTGATATATATGTCTGACTTAAGATAATACTGAAAGGCTTAAAATAAGAAATTATTTCATAGTTGATTAGATTAGTGAAAAAATCATAACTAAATTTTATATCTGCAAATCAGGGAAGATCAATATGTTGCTGAATTATGTATAAACATAAATAATTTCTTGGTCAATTCCGTAAAAAAGCATACAAATTCTCGTTAGATACAAATACAACAAAACTATCGTCATTGCTAATGTACTACACATATTACAAATGATATCTCATGGTATTTCAACAATGGCTTAAAGCAATCAACTTGGAATGCATGAAGTGATAGTGTATTTATCATTTTATCTTGTATGCAACGGCAGCTTTAAGGCACAGGAAACATCAAATCGATGAATGACCTATCTTAAGTTGATATAATATTTTATGTTTTCATCACATTCATGAACCAGATTGAAAGAGACACTTGCAAAAACTCCAATTCTGTACAATTGATATGTGTTTCCATTAGTATGGATTCTTGCTTTCTTAAGCTTACTTGGTTCAAAGTATAAAGTGTTATGATGGATTAGTTGCATCTACCAATAACATTCAAAAATACACATCAGACTATTGAGCTTTTTTCACTTGAAGCATATATACCAAATTAATTACTGTATACATAAAGTAAATTTATTACTAATATTTATGAACTATGGTTGAAATCATTTTAACCATTTTACTTGTTATCTAGTCATCTATTCTATATGGTATAGAATATGAAAATTGGTATAGCCTATTTTATTAAATATGGTACTTGTCTTTGTTATATAAAAATTTTATTATTGTTCATTTTTTCGTGCACAACAGTTGTTTTACATGAGGTAATATGTGGTACTTTACTTGAGGTAATCCTGATCATTTTTATATGTAAATGTCTGTATTTTTTCTAAAATCCAATTAGCTTATAATGTCATAAGAAAAGAAATAGATAAATACAACTAATTTGTTTTTGAAGACCGAGTGCAAGTAAAGTTTTATTACTAACTGAAATATATAAAGGAGTAGCTGATGAAAAATAAGACGCACCAGATCTTGCCAGCAATGGTACTGATCGGTTAATCTGTCACAGGAACATACGTGGAATTCAAGTAAATTTTCAACCGCTTTCACTTTACAAAATGCACCTCCTTCCACTGGACTTATTTTAAACCAAACCTTTATCGAAGCAAGATGCATCTTGTCTGTAACAGCATGAAAAAAGTGTTTACATGGCTCTTCAGCGTTCTTTACAGCCGAGTTCATTACAACAGACACAGCTAATTCATAAGTAAATGGTTTGGAGTTTCCACCTCTAGGATAATCGTTTTTACGTCATGTATCAAGTTGGACATAAGCTATTACTGTACTACCTTAAATATACTGTGGTAAAAGGCACCAGAATGTTTGTTTAATTCTATATCTTTAGAGCAACAAATACACCCATTCATAGAGACTGTTACAGATATAAAATATTATCTTTGTAGAAATCAGTAGCATACTTGTTTTACTAAAGCTAACCTCTTCAGCAGATATCCGCTCCACAGGATCAAATGCGATCAATTTTTCAAGTAAATGGAGCGCCATTGGATAGCTTTAGGGAATTTTGGTGACAATGGGATAGGGGTTTTCTTTGGCAAGCCATCTAAATATCTCCAGGCCTTATCATTTCGTATGTACAGACAAGAAATTTTATGTAATCAGTTTCATCTAGCTTCAAGAGAACATTATGATAAGGTAAAGTGAATTTACAGAATTACACCAAATTTTTTCCTCGATTTGAGAGACTTAAAGATTATTACTAATCCAAACAACAAAAACACACTAAACATATCTCCAAGGTCCGTTTTAATCTAGTTGATTATCTTGTTCCAATTAATCAAAATTACAGGCTCACTATCTAATCACACATCAATACACAAAGTTTAATGTAAATACAAACCTTTGCAATAGTTTCAACGGAAGGATAACCAAGCGAATTGTGAGGCAGTTTGAACTAACCTCAGAATTCCTACACCCCAAGAGAAATAGTGGTGCTTCGGATTTTCTCACTTTCCACCCCACACTTTGTGTTCATACAGTTCTATAAAATTATAAACACACATCGGGGTTTCTGGGATGAGGATTCAAGAGGAAGGCTACCACAAGTGACAACCTGCGACAAATATCAAGATCATGGATGTTAGTTTTTCACCCTAATACAACATAAATTTGTTTATAATTAATAGTAATATCAAAAGGAAAAAAGTTTGAAATTAGTTCCTCAATGGTGCCATATCCCTGGGCAGTCACATACATCAGCGTACGATGGCATGACACCTACAGATGAACGATAAAAAAGAAAAAGAAGACAGATCTTAGAACCTAACATATAGAAACACAAAGCGCAAATAAAGGAAACAAACTTAAGGCACAACAAAAGTGAGAAATCCATCCTTACCATCAGCCTGTAAATGGCTTACCTAAAGTTAAATTAAACTTTCACCCCCTTCCTTTTTTGGCAAACAGAATGAGAACCACCTTGGACTGTATTACACATAACGCAAAAGAATAATGAGTATTAAAATTTACGTCACCTTTAGCAAAACAAAGGGTGTACCAAATGTACGTTTGTAGAAACAATAAATTCCCTGCATGAGAAGAATCTGGAACCCTCATGTTTATGATACCAACAACGTCATGCATTTTAGATAAAGAGGTAGTGGTCTCGCACTCTCGCTTATCTACTGAAAACAATTAGAATAGGATTCACCTGAAAGAAAATCAATTGTCAAGACCCAAAGCAACCTAAAAATAAAGATGTTATCAAAACAGAAAATAACCATAGTAATTTTTTCAGGTTATCTCCCATTTTCACCTTTTTAAGCATATCTCCAATAATATAATCAATAGAAACAAAAGCTATAATCGGTTTAGGCCAATATTAAAAACTTGGGTACTGTACTTAGGTGTCACTCTATCAAGACGGGGTCAGTAATTGGGTTTTACTAATGAAGATGGATATCAATTTTATTATCCATCAAATTGACAAATTGTTTGTGTTTCTAATTGCTTAATAACTTGATTCACGTTAGTTTTCCTTAAAAATACACACTTTTACTGAACTTCAACCTCTTTCATCCGCTGGCCCGTTTTCTAACATTTTTTTACCTGTTTGAATCTTCATTGGGAGTGACATTAAAGGATCCTGTAATTTAGAGGGAGATGATCAAAAAGTTAAAACCTAGAGAAAGGACAGTAAGATGCGCAATGACAGTAAGATGGCATAGATATATTTGTCTAGGAAGGTAGTAACACGTTAAGGAGCTAAATTACAGTAAGATGCACAATGTCCAAGAGAAAAGTTCTATAAGGAACATGCATCCAAAAAAGAACAAAGGAAGCAATCTCCACCATCCAATATTAATCTTTTTAAATTTAATTAAAAAAACACAGTTTCATCTTATTTCTTAAAAATTAAATATCTCTCAAACCGTTAATCGTTATGAAAAAATAATTATACCGTCACGACGGGAATTAAATTATCTTTCCATAGATATGCACTTCTATATACTTTCGACGAAATTTTTTAAAAAAATTTCGTAAGAAAATCACATGTAATTCTCGAAAAATTACATGTAATTCTCGAAAACTCATGTTTGATTAATTATTTTAAAAATCACATTTGAATTTGTAACGTCACATGCGATTTGTGAAATCACGTGTATTTTTTTTGACGAGAATTTCAACATTGTAAAATCGTTAAAAGTATATGAAAATAACCGTCTATTAAATGACAAAAATATTTTCGTTATTATTTTAAAACCACACGTGATTTATGTGAATTACATTAAAATGTTTGAATCACATGTAATTTTGTTAATATATTAAAATATTTTCTAACAAACCCACTTTAGATGAATCACATGTGATTTTTTTAATCATATGTAATCTTGTTAATATATTAAATTGTCTGCTTGAATTACATGTAATTCGATGATAATTACATGTGATTTTGCTTGCATTGGATCACATGTAATTCGATGATAATTACATGTGAATTTGCTTGCATTACATGTGATTCAAACATTTCAAAACTTTAACTTCTTCTAACAAACCCACTTTAGATGAATCACATGTGCTTTTGTTTGAATCACATGTAATTTACCAAGAATTACATGTAATGCAAGCAAATTCACATGTAATTATCATACATGGATCACAAGATAGCATACATGGATCACAAGACCACTTTAGATAGCATACATGGATCACAAGACCACTTCGGAAGGATGGATGATGTGAGGAATGGAGAGAAAATATTATTTACCACGAATCACATGTGATTTACCACGAATTACATGTGATTTATCACGAATCGCATGTGATTTACTTGGTTTCTAGATTATTGGTATTAAAGTTGAAAATAAAAATCTATGAAAACATGTAACTTAAAAAAAAGACTAACGCGTCAAATGAGACGAAAGTTAGATGTAAAGTTATGTGAGTCTACATGAATCACATGTGATTTAAAGCAAAATTACATGTAATTATTTATAAAATCACATGTGATTTAAAGCAAAATTACATGTAATTTTGTATAAAATCACATGTAATTTGAGCAAAATTACATGTAATTATTTATAAAATTACATGTGATTTGAGCAAAATTACATGTAATTCACAAAAAATTACATGTAATTTTCATTCAATACTAACTAACCACTTTATTACAAAAATCACATGTAATTCACACATAATTACATGTGATTTGCATTTAACACTAATAAACTATTTTATTACAAAAATTACATGTAATTCACACAAAAGTTAACGATTTACAGTGTTAAACATTCTCGCCAAAAAAATTACACGTAATTTTCGAAAATTACATGTAATTTTTCGAGAATCACATGTAATTTTTTATGCGTAAATTTAAAAAAAAAAGTATGCCGAAAGTGTATAGAAGTGCCTATCTATAGAAAGATAACTTAATTCACGTCGCGATGGTATAATTAGTTTTTCGTAACGATTAACGGTTTGAGAGATATTTAATTTTTAAGAAATATGATGAAAATGGGTTTTTAAATTAAATTTAAAAAGATTAATATAGACCATTAGATGGAACTTGAATGAATGGTTGAGATTGTTTCCTTCCTTCTTTTTTTGATGCATATTCTATAAGGATCTCACCTCCAATGTCCAATCATTATTAAGAAAACATATTAAGGAGCTGATAGTTGCTACTGTATCTGTTACGGAGTACGTACTATATTTTACATGAGTTCTATTATTGTATCATCTTTCAGTTACTCCTATTGTGTGTATAGAAAGTCCACGTGATTGTTGATATTCTTCTCTATGCTCATCTACTTTTTGTCCAATATGGCAGCTTCCAGGTTCCAATTTTCTGCCCCTCTTGTATTTTTTGGGCCAAGCGGGGCACTACCACCGAGCTTTTCATCAAATAAGAAAACCAAAAAAATCAACAGCTGATTTTTGCAAAAAAGGGAAACGTAACATCAATTATTATACATTCCCTTAAACAAAAGAAAATATCTAGAAACATACTAAGACCCAGTTACTTAACCGTGTGATACACTACACTTTACAGTAACATCCTCTCTGTACACGTTTCGAATCAAAACCTAAGGCCTAATAAATAATGTTCATGGGATTACATAATGAAGCTAAATCAAATACCTCAGAACAGTTTAAACGACAACTGGTTCATAATTAGATCTGAATATTTAGGATACCAACAAAACTGATCTACACTACAAACCACACATTCAAGCGTTGTTGGTACTTGAGCAAAGGCTTGATAAACAGCAAGGTTTTTATTAGTAAAACGAAAGGCGCGGAAGGTCACTCATCATTACTACCAATTCTGTGACATAATTAATATTTATGTACCAAAAAAAAGATATAAATGAATTATAAACTTAGAGCATATTGTAGCCGCCATTATCACAGAATGCATCGAATTAAACAGAATCATCTTCTTCTTGTCCAATTAAACTGAAGTCTCATAATAAATTAATAAGAGAATAAAATTAAGTTGTATAGAGTTAGTTTTGCATAGCAGATTATTTTCCAAGTCTAGTATGTAGTATTTGATGGTAAATTATGATTGGAGGTCATATACAGAACCAGCCCGTACAATGCAAAACGACATAAAACATATGAAGGAATGACGATTCTAGAACCTATATCTTAGCGATATGTGATGCATCTAGATATACATATTAACTTCAAATAAAATTAAAAGAAACATGATTTAATCATTAGGGTTTATGAATTAGATACCTGTTAGATTCCGGAGAAGAAGATACATACGTGGATCTACTAAATCATTAGGGTTTATCAAAGCAGAATATTGAGATTACAATGCATATGATCGTTAGGGTTTTAGAGGATAGATAATAAATTGTACCTCTAATCCCAGACAAATAGATCGACTATTTTGTTGAATCGAAATTTTGTTGTACGTGTGTTCTTTTATCTAGTAATAGATATGCATGAATCTGTTAGATAATTTATTGGATATTAAGTTAGTTTTGTATTAGCCTAACAGAACTATTGGTTTGGTCTGGTGGTTGAGACTGTTTGTATTGAGTGTCAAGACCTAGGTTCGAATCTTTCTAGTAACAAATTTTTATTTTATAAAAATAAAATTCGAAAATTCGAAAACTCATAAAAATAATAAAAAATAAAATAAAAATTATGGGAAGGTGATGACGTGGATATGATGTGGCATACCCCTCCTCTTATATATAATGTAAAGATATATATATATATATATATATATATATATATATATATATATATATATATATATATATATATATATATATATATATATATATATATATATAGGTATAATTATGACTTGATACCACACCTCTAATCCCATTAATATGTGACATGGCACCTCTTAGCCAATAGTATTTAAGAAGTCACTAAAAGTTCTCACTTTTCCACACTTTTGATGGTTTGAAATCGCAGTTGTTTGAAAATCGCGTTTTGTAAACGTAGTTTTGAAAATGACTTTTTAATCGCAGTTCTGATATGGATTTTGGGAAATAATGTAAAAAAGTGTCAACTGCAAGATTTGAACTCCTGACCTACGGTTAACAAGTAACCATGTCTACCACTAAGGCATACTACATTTTATGCTTTTTTATCCAAAACAATATTAATAAGTTCTAAAAAAACAATACTATTCATATACATCAGGATATACTCTAAAATTATAACCAGATATATATCCAAACATATAAACATTACGTATTACTGACTTATTTATAAATATAACCGTATACCTCACCAAAATTTATGAGCTTGGATTGATAACTCACATATTACTCCGTAATATAGTGTTATGAGGTACGCTTTTTTCTCTTGTGTATATGATTCTTTTTATTACAGGTTATCAGCTTCTTTGATGTTTTAAAGGTTCGTTGGTATTGATTTTACTTCTTGCAAATATCCATATTACACGATGTGATAAACCATCAAATATGTCCAAGGTACTTGACACTTGTTTATGCCCATTATATTGTCTACGTTGTATATCACATTTGTTAATTTTGGATATTGCACAATAGATCTGCAATAGCGAAAACCCATGAGGTGCTTACACAGAATACTAAAATCCAAATACAACATTTTTTAAATATTATAGTGTGGTCAAAAATCAAAGGTTTGGTCCAAAGGTCAAGAATTACAGTAAAAATGAATAAAAATAACTGGGAACATGTTCTTTCTAATATGTATCAATATGTATCGGTAGCATTGAAATGAAAAGGGATCAATCCCATCGATACAACAATGATAATGATAATGACTTGGTAACATAAATTAGAATGTACCAGTAGCATTGCAAGGGAAAAGGAGCAATCCTATTGATAAAATAATAATGATCCCACGGTATTTATTGCCCCTCTTGATTTTATTTTTCTATACGAGTAGTCCGCATAGACTTTGTATATGTCAATCTAAGTTCATGTTTGGGTTTTATATCCTCTTTACTTGAATGCGATAAACTAAATTTTCATTTTTAGGTTGCTAGCATGGAAAAATTGTGCTTTTCAGGAGTGGTTTGTTGCCGATGGTGAAGACCTTCATAGAACGGTATATATATGTCCTCTTTTGATTACATTTATATACGAGTTGTGTGTATATAGTTTTTATATGAAATCTGACTGATAACTCGACTTTTATCCATGGGTGGTGATTTTTAGTCTTTTATGCAATGAACTTTAATTATTGAACTCAGATTTCTATGGATATTTAAGAGTAATTCTGGCCACCGATGGATAACTGCAGTTACTTGATATATCAGATATATAACGAAGGACACAGTCCTCATGCTTCTCCCAATGAACTAGGGAAGCCACTAAAGAAGTTGGTTCACAGAAGGTCTTACTCAAGGGTCCTACCACCAAACGAGATCCTGCGACTAATTTCACTAAAATCAAAAGGTTCTACGACAGTGAGAAAGAACGTGAATGTCGAAGAAATAGCAAGTGAAGGTCTAATAGCCCCACGTGAAAACCCAGACCCAAATGATACTCATGAAATGGATTACTCGAGCGATGAATCTGGTGCTAAGGAAGAACATATTGTTAGAATATTTTGTACGTTATTATAGGCTAATATCTGGTGTTCTACTTACCTTTATCTTATTCTTTTTTTGAATGAAACATTGATCTTATTCTAATGGCTTCTGTCCTCTTTATATGTTCGCTTAAAACTGGCAACTGCCACAGTTTTAGTTCAGTATCTTGTTTAATCACGTGATTACTAAAAATGAGTCATGCAAGGCCTTGCTGGAGCTAATTTGGTGAGTCAAATGTTAATACTAAATAGTCTCACTTAATGTTATGGTGTGTTTTCATAATTGTTTGCTTAGCATAAAGTTGTGTTATTTGATGAATATTCGTCTTGGTTTCTACTTTCATTGACTACTGTAGGTTGTCGTGTCACTGGATCGGATCACCATGCCCCAAGCACCAATTCAGATATAAAGTGAGACTATTTAGTATTGACAAACTGACTGGAAGAAAATTAATATGCATGATTGTGTCTTATACTAATGCTATGCAATATACTCGTGATGTAATTAGTGTAATATATATATATATATATATATATATATATATATATATATATATATATATATATATATATATATATATATATATATATATATATATATATATATATATATATATATATATATATATATATATATATATATATATATATATATATATATATATATATATATATACATATATATATATATATATATACTAGCGTCGTAACCCGCCCAACAGGCGGGGTCGTTTTTGTTGTTGTCCCGGAGAGTTTATGGTTTATCCGTTTTTAGTTTATTGAATTTATAATTTAATTTTTATTATATTATTGTTATAGTTTACGTTTAAGAAATGATATATTTATGTTAAAATAGTCTTTTTAAAATCAAAATTCAATCAAATTTTAATAAAAAAATACTTAATATATTTTTAACAGTCCGAATAATATAATTCGTTAAACAATTTGAATTTTTTTAAAAGAAGTCTAAAACGCATTTAGTTTTTTATTTATGTTTATTGGCAGTGTGTGTGATATTTTTATGTTCTAGGCCACCGAACAGACGTTTTTCGTCTAAACTTATAGTAATATAGTTATATATTAATATGAGACATGTATATATATCTATATAGAGTATGGATCTAATAAGAAGTGAAATTAAAATGAGAAGAATAAGAAGGTATTTCTAACCACATATTTCAGATAAGGATGAGAAATTTAAGGGGAGATGCATCTGGTTTTATAGGTGCATCTGCAATGTGTAGTTGTGATTCCTTATCCTTCTCATTTTTTAAAAAAAAAACTAAGAGTAAACTAATCTTTGATCTTGTTACGCATTGACTCACCCAAAGGTTGTATGTTGTCCCACATGAATCTTTAGTAGTACAAATATCGATTTGTATTTTTTTAATTTGTTTTTTATTAAATGTAAACTGAGCTTTGGTAGTGTTGGGCCTTGTTAAACTCAAAAACTGTGTTTGGTGTCATGTTAATTTACGACTATATATATGCTGCTCTACGGGTAAGCTTCATAATATGAGTAATTATAAGTGGTCGTAGCAGGCTAACAACCTTGTCTTGAAACTGCAAGGATATTGTTCTCGGTCAAGTAATGTTTGTTTAGAAAAATAAAGAGTAGGTATTAGATATATAATTCATCAAGCACATTCAGTTGTATCTAGAAGTGAGGACACCGGTCTTTTAAAATTATATAAGTTTTTAAACCGGTTCAATTTTAGTCGATCGGTTAACAAACGGTTTGCCTTAAACAATTTGGTTTGAAACTGGTTTTGTAGTATTTTAACTGTTTTTTAGCCAGAATGTTCGATTTTAAAATGTTTTTAACCGGATTGAGTTGATTTTAATCGATTTTAAAACCGATCGTGCCCACTTTAAAAAAGTGATCGGTATTTCATTTTATGTTAATCATACCTTTTAAATATTTAATTTCGCAAATACTTAACTGAATATAGAGGTAAGTAAAGCGTTTTTTAATTCAGATCCATTTTAAATCGGTTCCTGCCTTTTATTAACTTTTGTTACGATCATATCAAGTGTGATGATTATATGTCTTTAAATGTATATATCTCTTTTGATTTGGTGGGCCTAATTTAATCGGAGGTTTCTTGGTCAAATTTGTGTGGCATTCAAGTTTCTGGTCTTCGGGTTCTTTCTCTACGCTTAATGCTCTTTGACATTATCTTCTTGTTTCTTAGATGCCAAGTAATTAATACCTTGTTGTCACCATATGTTTAGGCACAACTCTGTTTGGTGGATCCTAAAGCACTTTTGTCATTTGTGCTTTTAATATCTTTGCTTCCCTCTACGTTTGCATGACAAGATTATGTTGCGTGTGTAGGTTTATGTGGAATCAAACACCCTTATCCCATCATAATGGTTGGCAACTTGGCATAATCCGAACAGTATTGAACGAATTAGGTGATGGAGTCCTCCTCAACCATAATCCGAGAACTTTACTATAAATCAATATATGTGATTTCATGTCCCATTTTCTTTTAAAGAAGAGATAGACAGACTAAGAACTAACTTTGAGTGAAAAAGTAAGGTTATTAGGATAAACCAGAAGGTTGCTCTATTACTTATCTTGCTCTTAAATCTCTAACCAAAACGTGTATTATTTGCTATTGCTGCGTCTTTTGCAGGGGTGATCATGTCTTCGATATATGAAGAAAAGAAGGACGAGGATGGTTTCTTATATGTTACCTACAGCGGAGAGAACACCTAAAGGTTTGTGCACACTGTGTGGCTGCACGCAACGCAATATCGATCGACTGAGGTCGACCGAGTCACATTTGGTCGCCACCATTGGGATGGACGGGTTTACCTCGGTCGATCGACCCAACTCGATCTAACCCACGAACGCTTTTTTTAAACGAAAAATCAAAAAGAAATAAAAATGTTACCTGCCCACCCACGATCGTGTGTTTTTTCTTTTCTTTTGGAAATTGATTGTGTTTTTGTTTCACTATGATTGGAAATCACTTTTAGTTTTTTTGAGATTTGAGTGTCTTTTAGATATGGGTTTAATATTTTTTTCAAATTTGAGTGTTTTTTAGATACCATTCCTACACTCGGGTTTCGTGAATTTGTAATTCTTCCCGACATGGTACACCAAATGAAGTTAACCAATTTGGTTAACCGCACTTTACTAAGGTATCTTCTTGACAACATACCAATCACAAGATTTAAACTTCAAATCACCGTTGACGACGGAGTGTCTTGTTCGTCTCTTGAAAAAATGGATTCAACAAATAGCATCCACGAGCTGTATCACTGAGATTCACCTCAATATCGACATTTACACTGACGTGTTTCATTTGTCAGACACCTTATTCTCCGATCCGATGAAAACCTCAAAAAGGTAACTCTACGGTTTTTACATCACATTGGTCGCTGGAGTCGGCAATATCCTATATCACCAATCACCGATTCATTAGCAAACCTGAGAGAGTTGTATTTAGATCTCAAATATATGGATTATTATACATTTCCCCACTTGTTTAAATCCAAGTTTCATTATCTCGAGAGTTTGAACCTTAAAATATTATGATAAAGAAATCTTGGATATCACATGTGTTTCATTGAAGAGGTTGATCGTAAAAGTACGACATGACTATCTGTTCTCTCTCCATGTTTTTGCTCCAAAATTACTTTTTTCCGTTACACCGTCGACGTGACGATTCCTAGTTTCTTAATTACCTGTTTGGAGGCCATTTACATCTTCATCCTTTTATCACGACATCTTCTTTCCTTTTATTTGCAAATCAAGAAGTAAACTGCAATTATAAAGTTGTAGAGCTGTAAATAGTCTAAAGCCTAAACCTGAAGCACTGTTCTGTTCATTGGTGTATGATGACATATATTTGATGAGATCAAAGTAGGATCCCTGCACAACATAGTGAAGTGCAGTTATTCCCTTACGGTTTTTGGATTTTACAGAGGTCCCAGATGATACAAGTGTATGAACGACTTCCAAGTGACCTTTCTGAGGAGCAAAGTGAACTGCACCCATGTCGTCCATGGCAGCTGCACCGCCATCTGCTTCGTTTTTGCAGAGGATATTCACGACATGTGACTAATTAGAGGTGGCAGATTGTCCATGTATATTCTTGTCAAATACGATTACAATGTATATAATAGTTTATAATAATATAATTTTCTTGCATTATCCTTTACATCAATAGAGTAGATGAAAAATGTGTGATAAAGTGCATTACCTACCCACATCCTAAGATCTAAAAAGTGTATCCGTTCATGAACCTTGCTGAACACCTCGGTGTACACATGTGTTTCTTCATCCAATCTGCAAAGCATACGTAAAACCATAATCTGTTAATGAATATGGACCATTGTCAAAAGTTGTCTGGTTGAGAGGAAACCAGGTAAAAAAAATTTATGTTATTATTTGTAGCAATTACAACTTTTTAGTAAGATTACTATTACCCATCCCCTTATGTCAGCGTAGGAAGGAATGTGAGCTGAGTATGGCACGACATATGTTCATCATTTGCGTTAAAACTAATAAACATATTGAAGAAAATTTGTGAATCAAAAGAAGATCAATGAAGCAAGTATCATGAGACTTACATTTGAAGACCTGCTTAAGTGTGTTGAAAATGCAAGGAAATACTTCTGTATGGATAAAAACACCTGCTGGTCCGACCTGCAAGTTTGACAAAGAAATTAAATATCACCCATGTCTTAACCAATGTGATACTACCTCTTAACTTTTTGTTTCCAAAGTTGGATATTTTTATTGCATTTGATATTTTGCTACCAAAATAGATAATCGACCTGCCGTAAGCTAAAACTTAACATGTTTTGACCTGAACACAACGTTACCCATTAAATGACTTATGTACTTTCACTACTGCCTATAAGGCTATAATGTTTTGTTGTCTAAATTTACATGCGTTATAAAAATGCCACCCTGCGCAAGTCTTGGTTTAACAGTGAGTTCGTAGAAGGTGTTGGTATAGAGTTGATAACATTGGCCTCCTTCAATGGGATCTGCCAAATCTCCAATGATCACATCATACTTCTCTTCTTTGGGAGTTATATGGGTAAAAAATTCCAACTATTATCTTTCCCTATTCAAAAAGCACATATGGCGTTGCTTTAACCTCTATACTCATGTGTCTTTGGTTTATCATAAAGAGTTGACTTGTTGTCATAGCTAAAGGCAGAAGGCTAAAGGTGTTCAATGAGAGTTATCAGACTTGTAGCACGCATGATGATATTGGTTAGACCTTTTTCCAATGATGCAGGAAGTCCTTGTCCCGACATGTACCCATCGAAACTGGAAAGCTTGTCATAATTGAGGATCTGTTAATGGCATCATTTCTGGTATATCACATCGAATGAATTTGCAGACTTGTAGTTATATGTGTATGATACAGAAGATGTGGTGGGTAACATGACGCATTAATTTCATTTTTAATATACGCCCCTAAACTTTTTTGTCTTCTCTTTTGTTTATATATACACAAATAATGCAAATCCAAACTTAAGATCTCACAGACCAAAGAGAATAAAACCAGGCTTCAATAATCATAAACGATAATATAAATGAGGGAGCATAGCATACCTTCAAATCAACAGATGACCGAGGACTTCCTTTAAAAAGCAACTTTTTTAAACTCTTTCATTTTCTGTTGCTGGTTCCTTGGAATTGGATAAGGATGAATCATTGAGAGCTCCCTAACCTGACGTTTGATATCGTGTGGGATCAATGCATAATAACCCTATACAAACCATAACACATGTCAAAATTAGACCATTTAAAAAGGACTTCCCACTTCCGAAAAATTGATAAGCTGATTAAGCACTTGAAATATGCAAAATCCCAAAGAACCTCGTTAATGTTATTTTTAATGATCTTTCAGTAATCTAAAAATGTTTTCTATAATGTATGCATAGAGAGACTGTTCTATACACAAACCAACAGCCTAAATCCAATCACCTCATATACAGGAAACTAATTTGTGAGCTTGGGAGCATTCTTTAAGTTCAACGTCTATTTATAAGCTCAAACCTTTCGGCTTATTTTCAGACGTATAAGCTTATATAACGTTAATATGATATTAATACAGTGTTTGTTTAAGCAACTCGACTCATTATTTTTAGAATTATTATCAGGAACTACACGAAGGAATCGAGATACACATACTTATGTCGTTTTAAATGAATAAAGTAGTCTTTGTTTGTTTTTAATGAATAAAGAAGTGTTTGTATTGTTTTTCTGTGATAGCATGTTGTTGTTTTGTGTCTAATCACCTTTTATTTTATCTCATATAGTTGCAGCCAATTTCTACAAGTAGCTCAGAAGTGCCTTCAGTTGTAGAGTTCTTGGAGTCAAGGAAATTGGAAGCGATGCAGGTAGATATGAGTGAAACAAAACCAAAATACGCCAAGTTGAAAACACTAATGAACCACATAAAAACATACATGATATACTTTATTAGCAACCCTTCGAATATTACATATAATTTTCAGCTATCTATTTCTTGTGTGTTATTAATGTGTATATCATTGGTAGGAAAAGGGTATTTATCTCCATTTTTTTGAAATCAGCACTACCAACACCGACAATAAGCATTGACAGTGGTAGATCAGAGGCCCTAACGAATGCATCTTTAGTCTCTTGGATTTTTTTCATCTCTCCAACGTTAAATTGTAAAAGTAATATATAAGAATAAAGGGCGGCTAAAGAAACCACCTGAAAAATGTCAAGGGAAAGACACCACCTTTACTTCTAAAGTTTGTGAATGTACTTTAACAACAATCAGAAGTGGAAACTCAACCAATTTTATAATGAGTCGGCCATTAGTGTCCTGTCTTTTATCAAATGGGTCAGATAAAAAAACTTAGCTAAACGAGGAAGAAGAAAGCCTTGGGTGTAACCTCAAACGGGAACGTACTAAAGAATGAGTCAATTTGAGCAGACCCCATCCTGACGGATATGCAAGACCAGCTATTTCTGCAACTTGAATTATTAAATGACGAAACAAAGTGGGGTCCATGAAGAGAGACTGTATGCAAGGCACTTTGGTAAGCAGTGATTATGCCATGTACTACTCCAACCTGTAAAATGTCAAGGAAAAAAAAACACCTTTATTTCCAGAGCTTGTGAATGTACTTGAACAACAATAAGAGGTGGAAACTTCAACCAATTTTCTTATGAATGGGCCATTAGTGTCATGTCGTTTATCAAACGGGTCAAATCAAAAAATTTAGCTAAATAAGGCAGAAGAAAGTATTGGTGTGTAACCTCAAAACCCATGCCATACGGATCATTCACGTTGGTTTCCTTTATTCACTTGTATGACCAGTAAATCAACCAAATAGCGTTCAATTGGTTGTTTCTGGTGTGCTCTAGGGACACCTGAAAAAATGATAAATAATGAATTAACATTTGTCATCTCACTGAGTCCATAATCATAATAGGAGGACATTTCGGCCCATTTACTTAACTTTGTATACAGTTGTTCAGAGTATAAAATTCCTTTCTTAAAGGTGTAGGGTTTTTATGTGGCAGTAGATGGCTCCTGTATTGGCTGATGAGTATGAGAGAGCATGTGGTAGATCCACCAATTATATCAGCCTCGACACTTGATGTTGGTTTCCTAGAATCCAAAACCCCCGATTGTGGAGCACGTTTAGCATTGACATTTATTTTTCTGTACCATATACGGTCGTAACTCATAAATCGTGGATCTGCACAGAGTTTCATATCTGAAATATCATACGCAAAATATACGTTGATCTAGATAGTTCTTAGGCATCTCAATATATAAGTTAATCTAGATAGTTCTTTAAAACATAATGTTTGTTGTTGCGGGCGACCTTGAACACCTTTCGACCAGTTTAATATGTCCCTTTCTAGCTCAATTTTTTTATTTGACCCGTTTGAGGGATCAAACATAACCAAATATCAACCATCAGTCTTTTAACCTATGATGCATAAACCAAAACCAAACCAACAGAAACATTAACCGAGTCCCTTAAACAGGCTCTAACCTCACACACTAAAGTATTACCTTTTTACCTCCTCCTGATTTTTGGACCGCGAATTCACGCATTTTCCAAGAGTTGTCTAACAATCTTCGAACATACAATTGAAAAGCACCCATCACCACCGATTAAGTCAGAATGAACCATCAGTCTTTGTAACTATGTTATATCCATTGTTTCGCCTGTCTGGACCACTCTGCCTTATGTTCTGACTACATTTGATATAAATTGCAAGTGCATTTCGTATCCTCCTGACAAAACCACTCTGATCTTCAAAGGTGAAGCTGGATCATTTTATTCGCTCGGTTGCACCCTGAAAAGTAGAGCATAAAACGGAATAATGTTAGAATAATCATATTGAATTATCTATAAAATTAAACATTGATACAATGATCACTTTCTATTCGCTCAAAATAGATTTTAAAAGGAATATGTGGAATTCTCATCTTATACTCGAGGTACTCCCTAAGATTCCAAATGTTGCAAACTACAAAAGCATACCCACGTGTTAAGCCCAATAGAAGGAAATTAAACCGCAAAAGTTTCTTTTGACAGTTATCTGGTATGGCTTCTTTCGCATAACAGGAGCATTTCCTTTGTCGTCAAATTCCACATCTTTCCTTTTTTGTTGTTCTTTCACAAGCTGCTGCTAACTGACCCACTTGACCATAAATAAAACACTCGTCTTGTTGTCCAGGAGTAAATACAACCTAGAATGTCACATAAGTGAGAGAAAATATGTTAGATGTTCCTCACAAAGTAATATTGAGCACGTGCACACCAGAATTTCCGATATCAGTTTATTGCACAATGATCTTTTATAGACGTTATCAGTAACTAGGAACTCGGGTGCTATATCCACAGGACTTGCGACTCATACACCAATGGAGGAGAAATTTCCCTAAAAAACTAACGAAACACAAATTTTGTAGACCAGAATCAAAGAAAAATAGGATGGACCATGACAATATCTTAATTTATGTCCAAATCTCCAAAGATGAAATCCACCGGTTTCCTTCAGTAAATTTAAATAAGAAGAAACCGAAGCTTGGTTTATCTGAAAACCTAACCGACTTGCAACCGACTAAAAGAAAACCATAAATTAAACTCCTCACAAAATAAATACATAAACTAACATAGATTTAAACTTCCAAATCTAATTAACAGAAAATAGACAAAAATATACCTGATTGAGTTGTTGCATAAAGAGTCCTTCATTTTTGTTCTAGGGTCCATTTTGACAGAATTATGTCTCCTAACAGAACAAAAATGAAAAATATAGGCTTAAATGACAAAATAGGCTTAAATGACCTATTTAAGATTGATAGTCAGGTACCTTTTGAACCAAAAAATAACATTCAGTCAAGGTAGATTCAGTAAATGAGAAGTCGAATAGATCAATTACCTTTTGATAGCTCGGCCGAACCGATAAGACTCAATCCCATCTCGGGATTTCTACAATGGGCAGGCTTCTTCGTATATGCCACGTCGGCTCGAAATTAACTGAAAGGGACGCGTATATGGAGGTGTGTAGTATGTTGATAGCCTGAAAAGAAGGACAACATTTTCCAACCTATATAAACTAATAATTTAGAGAACATAACAGTCAGAGCGGTAAAATGTTGTAATCAAGAATCGTGTGCATCTGAAAGTTGTTGTTTCACATACCTCCACGATTACACCAACAACAAGAGAATAAAAACGATAGAGGTATGTATGTATGTATAAATTAAAAGTGATATGTATGTATGTATAAAATCAACAATATGAAGTTTTGCGCGCAGTATATCATCTGCGCCATCATCCTTACCTCCTCTACATGTTGTTACTCCGACAATCAGTGTTTTACCCCATGGAAATACAAATATGTCATGCGAACGAAATCACATTTACACAAAGCTAACACTATATATATAAGCAATATAGAAGATAATAAGAACATATAACTGGCGTCGATTGACTATTGCATTTTAATGGCACTGGTTAAACCTGCTCGAAAAATGTCCAATCAATAGTCCAAATGTTATTCATGTGAAGCTTTCATACACCTTTCTAAAACAGTGACTGTACCACACACTAAAATGCAATAACATTTGGAGTATTGTGTTCAGATGCAACTTTGATATGGTCAACAGTAGTAAATATAACATTGAAATGTATGTGAGCAAAACCTGCTAAACTCGAAATTCATTGATACTATAGAGAACAAAGAGCTTGGTAGTGTCATTTCCGTTTATCCGACCATCTCTATCTATATTCAAAATAAGTAAATAAGAGACATAAATATGTATGTATTGGTGAATGGAAGTCAAAATTAAATGAAATAAGTATCTAATAAGTGAGCTCTTTGTATAGTTAACATTGAACTGCCACAACAGCAGTTCATTGTCATCACTCATCAGCAAGTAAAATAACAATGGACAAAGAGCTGATCACACATGACATAAACTCAATCCTTCTTGTTATGAAGTCCTTGATTCCAAACCACTTAAGTTGGTCTTGTCCAAACGTCTGAGTTAACTTTTTCATTATAATACAATTTTGATTTTCATAACAGGAGCTCATATAGACCAAGATGCAAAAATGTTACTGCATTAATAAGTCAGTACTAATAAATGAACTGTTCAACAAATCGCTATATTCAACATTTATAATCAATTTGAAACTTGAGTAATTTTAATAGCTTAATTTCACATTATGTTATTTCAGAGAATCATACATGTTCTATAAACACAATTAAGTCAAATATGCCAAAGAAAATTAAATGTAAAGTATCAAGAAAGCTAGTCCTGTTGGTGATCTTCAAAGCCATCTCTTGCTGCCCTGTTCTGGAAATACTCTGCTGGCAAATATCAACTATCTAATAATCACTAAGTATGGTTTTCTCATAACTGGAATACACTTTACGGTACAGGGCTGTTGGATGTGATATGTCATTATGTTGAATTGTTACCCACAATAGTTTTGCTGTGAAGAAGTAAGCAAAAAAAAAAGCAGATACGATATATGATATTAAATATAAATGGAAAGAAAGACAAACTCTTGTTGAGATTTAACTTCTTGTGTTACTCCATCTTCCAAATCTCGTACGCTTATCTTCTTTCCATATGAATGGAAAGGACGAACATCGCAGATTGATTGTTAATACCGACTAATGTAATGCTCGGTATCTAAATCAGGTGATTTTTCCAAAAATAGTATCTATATCAGCTGTAGGATAATTTGGTTAACAGTTGCCTAATTAGTCATTTGGCATTTGGGTTGCTACTTCTCATAGTGTTGCTCTTGTAGTGATGAGTACCCATTAGCAAACCTGTCCTTTTTTCCCTAAATAGTTATTAAAATACCTGAAACGTTGAAACATTGAAGGAAGGCTATAGCATGTGCAGGCCAGGATAGAAGGACCACTAATCCACGTTTTTGCTTGTATCTCTACATTAATAGTCCAATGTGGTCCTGATAGATCCCTTGGTTTATTTCTGCCCCTGTCAAACGACGTTGTAAAGATCCGTGAATGAGGGTATGTGTGACAAAAACAAATTAGGCTTAGATTAATGAGTCAATTCTTTTCCCCAATTCTAATGTGTTGACACTACTAGTGATAACCTGCATACATAACCAAATAATTTAGTCAGTATCATATGGAAAACCTATAAAACAACTAACTGAAAAAAAATAAGCCATGATTAATAGCCATTTTTAGTAATAATAGTATTCCCAAAGATTAAAACAACATCTGAATCTTATAAAACCACATACTTGTAAAGGATTGATAAACCCTCTAGCGGATGTTCACAACCACCTCCCAATATCCGGAATACATAAACAAATTACCTTATTTAGGCTCTGAATAGCAATGATGAATTCAAAGGCATATAAATACAATAACATAGATATTAATTACCAATCTGGTGTGTGACCTCTTTTAGGCGTTTCTTTTCTGGACTTGATTGGTGTCTTTTAGGCGGCGTCTTACAAGTGCAAGCATCATATCTGTATGTTTGTAGGAAAGTAAGCATGTATGTATGTATGATTCTTACTTGATTTCAGTAGGTGCTTGTCAATTCCTTTTTATTATTAAAAGAAACACCTTAGTACTGATTAATAATGCAAGATACTTGAAGCACACCCAAGAAAGCAGAAATCAAAGGAAGCGATTAGACTTCATTGTAACATAAGATTGAACACCTATATACCTGGTAAATAAAGCACTCTCATTTTCCGTTTCCCCGGCTCGGGGAGTAGGACGTCCAGAAATTGCAATGTGCCTCTTCCTTTTGTTTGGAGTAGCATAAGTGCATAACCATTAGTAAACCTTTATTCAAAAAAATCATTAAAGAATATAAGTACGTATTTGGTAACCAAAGCGTTCTGTTGAGATGCAAATCGTCCACATCTGTTATATAATTGTGTTAAGTTTTGCATTACCTTCAAGAGAATGGATGGACTGGGGGTCATAAAGCTTTCAGCATTAACTTGTACATAGGACTGGTGGGGCGTCGGTAAATTCACCCGAGTTAAGTGGTGCAGGCTGCTACTTTTGTCCATTAGCAACTGAAATCCGTTATCCAGAATTCGTATTAGATTTACCTTTTACAAATGTTCGAGGTCAGCCTTCTAGGCTGCTAAGGCGAATAAACATTTCTGTCCATTAGAAATTGACATCTATTTTCCAGAACTGATCCAAGTATGCTTTCTGTATCAGATTTACCTTGTACAGTAGTTTGAAGTCCGCCAATCTTCCTAGCTGCTAAAACAAATTAAGATGGCAGTGATTTCTCAAGTTGCTTAGAAGTGATTTTTGAAGAGTAAACTTGAAATTAAAACAAATATATCGCGAATATTGTATAGAACCGATAGATCTAAGAAAACGATCAACACACCTTTCTCCATCACAGTTTTCTTCTTTTTCTCCATAGAATTTGTTTCATTGTTAGACTATGAAATATCTTTCGGACCCTGATTTCACCGAAATGAATATATGGGGACAGAACTGAAGTGGCGTTGCCGGTTACAGTTTGTCTATTCTTTGCATAATCAAGAAGATGGATTTCTATGAACACAATAAGAGCTTTGTCAGCATTTATCCAGCCTGGTGACCACGATCTTCCTAGTAATGCATTACTTGGTTTTTCTGAGTCATCCTCAAGACCGAGTCTGCCAATTGTATAGTTTTCTACTCACCCTGTTATTAGTCCCCATTAGAAAAAAAGAAATAATTTAGTATAATTATGTTTTACAAACTTCTTAATGCCTATATGTTAGAGCTTTAAAATACAAACACACCAGAAAATTAAGGTAAAAAGATCTTGTTACATTTATCCTCGTAATTGGTTGTTACCTTTATCATCTACTCGATCTCTAGCTCCGGTAGTTACTTTTCATCAAGCTTCTTGAGATTAGGGTACGTTGAAAAAAAGAATAGTCCCGTCTGAGATTAGGGTTTGAGAAAAATACGCGTAGTTTTTTTACCATCCTTTTAGTATCAAGTTTTATAAGATTTGTGTGTATGTGTGGATGTATATGTTATTCTAATTTTAGATTATATGAATAGCATTGGTTCTTTTATAATTTATTAATATTGTTTTGGATAGGAAATCATCAAATGTAGTATGGCGTAGTGGTAAACCTGCGTACTTCTTAATCATAAGGTCACGAGGTCAAATCTTCTATTTGACATATTTTTTACATAATTTCCGAAGAACTTTATCAAAAGGGCGTCCCAAAACGCGATTTTCAACGTTGCGTTTCCAAAACGTGATTTTAAAAAAGTTGCGATTTCAAATCCTAGAAAACGTAAAAAAATGGAGATCTTTTAGGGATTTCTGAAATACTATTGGTTTAGAGCTGCCATGTCACATATGACTGGGATTAGAGGTGTGGTTTCAAATCGTAATTATACCTATATATAATATAGAGATATATATTTTGGGTAACGAGCTATATTGCTTATTGATTGTTTGTAACATACTTTGGAACTTAAAACATCCTTTGCTTAACATTTTAGTGGGATTATGTTAAGAGCAAGATTCAAGATCGTCTTATGCATCCTGTTATGTTACAACGCAGGATTATGAATTGCTTGCAGCCAGGGGGAGTCTTGTGTAACTGTACAAAGGCAAAATGCTTGGTGAGTAAATATTCGGTGAACATAAGAATGTGTGAGGCTTACCACGTGAAAACATACGATATAACTCTTTTTGTGGTGGTCGGCTTCAGTTGTAGACTTAACGTGGAGGAGCACTTACCAGTTCAACAGAAGCTATACATATAAACACTACCCAAACCCCAAATCAAGATTCTACGTGAAACTTCAATGCGTTATCTGGCATGGGTGGTGGTGGACAACTTGATCACACTTCTGTAAATACGACCTTATGTGCGACCCAAATTCACCAATGTCGTCATCAATAAAACTTGATCTTACTGTTTGTAGGTGTTGGTGTTGGTCTGCTCTGGGTTGGGCAAGGGGCTATAATGACTTCCTACCCGCCTACTCATCGTAAAGGTAATTATATTTCCATGTTCTGGACAAAGTGATAGAATATTTTCCATATTTCCATGTTCCCAAAAACAACAATGCTTATTTAGGTTTATTTTATTATATTATAAGAGTGATTAAAGTAAAAACTATTAAGTTGTTTCAATATTTTATTTTGTTTGTTTAATAAAGAAGTTGCAACACCTCACATCTCTCGTTTTGACTATACAGATAGTTCTGAAACTGTGGAAACAAATCCTTGAAGCGTGAACACACTTAGTCATGTTGCACCTGTCATCCAACTTCTTTGCCGATGATGGAATGGACAGTGGTTTCTCAAAAAAAGGCACGTCATCAAAACTCCATGTAAACTATATTTACAATTTATTCTGCTTGGGAGAATACCAAATAAGGACATGTTTTTACTTGCGGCACTGACCACACGCCTTGCCTTCTCTAACACGGTTCAGCCTTCCCAACGTGGTTGCCACAAGTGATTAACCACTAAAGTCCATAGTTTAAGCAAATTTAAAAAAACCCCTTAAAACGACCCAGTCAACCCTTAAATACGCACTTGAGTCGTTACTTGCTTTCTTAAATAGGTTCTTAGACTGCATATATAATCAAAATTTATGTTAACCTTACTAATTATGATTTTGTGTAGGGTTCGATCTTTTACATATGCTGGGAGGCAGAATCTATGGGCTAAAAAAACTCGGGGAACCAATATCCTGAATTCAATAGCCCGCCAAAAAAGATAAGCCCATTGAGAAGTCCATACAGTGACCCACTGAAGTCTAGCATGTTTTCGTGAGCTCACTAATTGAGTTATTAGAAGTGCTAATAGAATCAAACTCGCTCTAGAAGATAATTCAGGTGACTTGGATGAAAGTGGGCCAGATTTTACAGACGAGTATGTGCAACAAAGTGGAAAGTGGTGATGGTTTTTCAGCTGGTAGATGTGCAGTCAAAAACCAAATAATCTCCCGGCTCCATTGTATCTTACAGGTGATTTAGCACTATAGGAGAAGTCAAATGGTAAACAGGAAATGGAGAAAAAATTACAAAAATTAGAATATCATGCACCTTGAATACAAATGGAGTACATATTCCCAAAAGTTCAACAAGTGTTTCCCACAACTCCAAATAATTGTGTTCAATTATAAGTGTGATTATAAAAATTTTACACTTAATGAAACTTCCAGAACTTTATGAGAAACTAATGTATAAACATTACACCTTACCTTGAGCTTGCACCGCTAATCCCTTCACCCTCGCTTTATGAATGGGCCACATAGTATAATGCACCTTAGGCAACACGTCACTCAGGACGAATTTGGGTTAGTTTTTATTTTGTTTTTACTGATGTGGAGGATAGCATTGAGACTCTAGGTATGAAAGGTATAATCGATTGTGAAAGGTATGAAAAAGGTCATTGTGTGGCAATCTGTTGTTTCGCTTCTTCTGAACTATCATGTCCATAGATGACAGTTTTTTGCTTACATCTCACTTGCATCTTTTTTTAATTCTTTGTAAAAGTGAGATTGATTGCCTATTCTGACACCTTCCGACCAAAATATATTCTTACATTAAATTACTTAGATCCCATGTTTATATTGGTTGCTTTTTCTAGGCTTTACATGTTCTTTACCACTTTTTGGATTTTTTAGTAATTCGATTCATGGTTTGACCACAACAACATACTATCATGCTTCCAATTCTTACATGAAGGTTTTGAGGTTCGTGTCAATTGTTTTTAAGTTCAAATGTAGTCCCACAATAGTAGTCGTGGTTTTACTCCAGTCAAGTGAAATTTTTTGATTGAATGTCATGTGACTATTACCTTTTGTTCACTTGCTAACTTATTTTGATGCAATATGCTGCTCTAGGTACCAGGATGGTTATCACGACAGGGGTTATAGGGTTATAGGAGAGATCGTAGCAGGAGCAGGGATAGGTATGATCGATACCTTGACATGCAAGTCATCTGTATCTGATTTATCCTGCTTCCTTGTGGGTACCTTTTTTATTTGCCTCTCTTGGTGCAGTCCTGGTCCAACCATCTGTTGAGAGGAGTTGCACTGGTATAAAATCCACAACACCTACAAGGGTGACCGCACTAAATATTAAAAGCCTCAACGGTTTTTAACCATTAGACTAAAGGCTGTAATTCAGAGAGACACGAGAAATAACAATGACGTGAAAACCTTGATAAACCCTCAAAGAAGCAAGAAATAGCGTGTCACATTTTAAAAGCTGTAAAAAATAAGCCAGCTCTAAAAAACTGATAAAAGTACGACCAGCACAAAAATAGAACGCCGATGCTGACACCTTCCATGGTAGAGTTCCAACTACAGTGACTCATGAAACACGCTACATAGAGATGGTTTAAGACCTCTTGCTGAGGTGCCCAGCTGAATTTTTTCCCACGAGTGCGTATTCTGTCCATGAAGCCATTTTGGGTAGATATGTTTGGTACTGCCACTCATACCTGGTCGCACTACCCACAAGAACAGCTTATTGATAAGAGCAAGTGCTAGCGCCAACTCCTCAAACTGGGATTGGTTGAAAATAGTGGCCATGATTCTGAAGGTACTTAATTTCACACTATTTCCCCCTCTTTAGTTTTATTAATGATGTCTTAGAGCATACACATGCAGTAAAATGCAGGATGAAATAGGTGTGATAGATGGTATGTTGGAACACTCATAATTCATTGCTTATGAGATTATGAAGTTAAATTATAAGCTTATGGACTTAATGAAGTTCAAACAGAATTCAAGATATTTTCCTGTTGGTATGTAAAATAGTTTTTAAATAATTTAAATTTAGAAACTTTTTACTTCTAATGTTTACTCGAAAAGACTGTAAAATATAGAAATATGAAAATAAGTTTGAGGATGATTTTGAGCAGATTAAGGAATTGTGTGTTTAAGGAGAGTTTATTGAACTTCTGCCATGAAAGGTACTTTTTCCACCACTATTAGATTCAAATGCATTTGTTTCTTAAAAACCCAAAGCATGTTGACTTGGTACTCCTTCTTGAAGGTGTTATGTTATTTTATTGGTAAAAAAAGAGGATTTAGCTAAAAAAGAGTAAAGTTCAATAAGAAATAGTTGGCATATACTTAGGAGTCTAACCTAACTTATCATATTGAACATATGCTCATTACTGAACATAAGGTCCTTACTTTGTAACTGAGTCAAACACCACAACATGTGAGTTACCACAACGACGTAAAGTCTAATTCTATATATTTATCGATGTTCAATCATATTCCGCACACATGACTATATGCATTTTTATCGATGTCTTCGAATAAAGGAATAATGGCATGTTTGCTATGCCTATGTTAACAAGTCTGGTTAAAACATCTTAGTATATAAATGATCAAACAGGTTAGTTTTTATAGCGGATCGGGTTGAACTGGTACTTACTCACGGTATGGTTGATTGCCATTTCTTTATGCAATTGGTTAGTAATTATCTTGGTTTCTGAGATTTATGCGCCTAAGTTTGATGTGAATGACCATAAAAGCTATTAGGTTGTTCACGATATTATTGAATGTATGTTTTGGATTCTTAAACTATTAAATTCTATGTTTATTTTCTTTTTTGCTTACTGACCATCCATTGTATCACTAAACTCGCTCCTTTTGTTAGATTTTTAAAAAGTCATGTAATGTTTTGCATCTGCAGATTGTATCTATAGGTAGAAAAACGTTTAGTGCAAATTTCCAATTGATGTTCCGTATTCTTAAGTTATTCCTATTTGTTGGAATTATCATCGCACTTGTGATCATGTTTCAATTTCTTGCTCTTACTATTGGTGACTATTTTACCAGCTTACTTGTTGCCTTCTTTCTAGCCAGATGGTCAATCTTACACGTTTCGCATCTTTACCTCCCAACTATGATTATTAGTGGTTTTGTTTAATATTTTGCATTACAGATAGCCTAAGCATATAAGCCATTAACGAAAGGACTCAGAATGTGGAGATCAGATAAAGCATCAGGTAGAGGATACGAGTACATAATGGGTGTCATGACTTTCATGACATGTGAAGACTTGAATTGACTTCTGCAGGTATATCATCCTCTGAATACCTCATTGATTGTCTTAGTGTAAGCTCAGAACACGAAGCACTTGATGAACCGATTTTAATCCCATGATTTTCAAATCTACAAAATATCATCCTTAAATGTTTAAATGATGGCAGGGATCTGTAAAAAATTCTTATCACACTAAATATAAAGTCATCTGTGGTGGAATTGACCTAAGCTGTGAAACCCTGCCGCGATAAGGTATGTTTGCTGCAGGCGCTGCCTTGACATTTCTCACACTGTCTTTATATTAAATCACAAAAATGAAGGCCTTGATATGACATCTTTAGAGAACCGGGACCACGTAAGTTTTGGCCAGTTTGAAAAGCTTTGAGCAAGTATCAATGGGTAGTTTGTCGTAACAGTTTGTCAAACCATTTTTTATTAGTTATCTTCAAGTTTAGGTCAACAATTCTTTGACCTATTGTTAGTAAAACTGATTAAGGCATTATTACCGTATTTGCGTCACTAAAAATTCTAGAGATATCATGGAACAAGGGTATCATATATCAGCTACTGAATTCTATAGATGTATAATTTATGGTTTGAAAAAGTCATAATGAACATTCACTCAAATTCAAACATCCCAAAACAACCTTGCATCCCAATTACCAATATCGGACTATTGTTCTCTTCTGGAAATAGAAGGTTTAGCTCATTCAAAGAACAGTATTAAAGATAGACAATACTCAAGAGTTGTAACCTTTTGATTCAAGGCGCGATCTAACAAATGCAATATTCTCATAAACATGTATCTTTGTCTGCCTTTTGTGTCCTTAATTTTCTTTTGTTTGATATTTCGCTATCTTTTAGGCGACTAAGGATGGATGTGTTTACTGTTTTACGCAGGCTCTTGCTGTTGGTTGTGGAACTGCATGTCTGATCTTTGTAGTGGGAGGTAGGCTGGGATGGAAGTTCTCAAAGGATGAGAGCGTTTAAAGAAGCTGCTACACTTAGTACTCAGAGATTTATCTCAGTTTTCGAACTCTTTACAAAGTCAAGAAACTATTAAATTTTGGTTCGGAATCAAGGTTACAAAAATCGATCGCAACTGTTCATGAGTTAGCGGACACTACTATTAAATCGAGAATGAAGGAACGGATTCAAAAACCGAATGAGGATTTGTTAGTAGGTCGTGTCACGATCGCATCTGCTCTTGCTTGGTTCTTTTGGATATTGTTCAATATCACAATGTTTGTGTTGTCAAAGGCTCAAGTATGAACAAAATCGATTATATATAGGATTCATATGCCTCTGTCATAATATGTTTTTTTATTTTTGAAGCAATCTTAGAGTCTTACTCGTTTGAGAATGATTCAAGCTTAACGAAAAAGCATTAACAATAGGATTAATTGCTAGAAATTTATTAGTAAATTCGGTAGAACGTTGCTACTGTGGGAATGGTTTGTTCATATTATAGAAAATAGTTTTTATTGAACTATAAATTAGATATTCTGGGATTTTTAATTGCTTTCTTAGTATAGATTTCCATCACTTACACTGCCCATGCGTGTTAGTTGATATCAAATGTAAGAGTGCTAGGTGACGTAACGTCGGACCGGCATTGGTGCCTACATGGCCCGGCGTTGGTCGGCGTTAGCACACCGTTGTGAAGCTTTGCCCAACGCCGTTTGGCTCGGCGTTGCCCGACCAACGCGCGTTGGGTTAGATTCTTTAAATAAAAAAAATTCTCAAACACCCCCTTTGATATTAAATTGGACGAAACATGACAAAAAGAATTGAAAAAACGCATGTGATCGATCTTCATTACTGACAGCAGGGTTTTTTTCTTTTTTTAATTTACTTGGACGAAGAAGAAGGGTTGAGAGGCTGTCAGCGGTTAAAAAAATCAAACCCTATTATAGTATATAATTTACTTCAAACCCATATATGAAAGCCCAATACTTTAAAACTTCAAAACCCATTTATAAGCTCAAATTTTCTTAGTTTTTTTTTATGTTTTTTATTCATTTTCTACTGTTTATATATTTTGTAATTTATTTTATTTATTTTGTAATATGTTTTTATTTTTAATATAGTTTGTAATTTAAATTATAAATGAAATAGTTAGTTGGTTTAATAAATGAAATAACTGTTAAGGGGGTATTTTGAAAAAAACTGAGAAGTAGTGTTGGTGGGTGTTATGATTAGAAGGTTGATTCTTATTTAGGTGTTATGCTGATGTGACGCTAATGTGACAGCATTATTTGAAGGTTTTGGTGTTACAATACCTAGCCCTCTGAGTTCCTTTAGAAACTTGAGGTGGAAGCGATCTAAACCACTCGTGAAAAACCAGTTAAAATATTACAAAACCGGTTTCAAATCGATTCGCTTGAGTCAAATCGATTGACTAATTTTAAAAAGAAAATAAACTTTGTTAATCGGTTAAAACCGAACCAGTCCGGTTAAAACAATTTAAAACCAAATCGAGCTGGTTAATAACCGGTTAAAATATCACAAAAGCGGTTTCAAACCGAATCGGTTTAAGTTAAACCCTTTTGTTAACTGATCGACTAAAACCGCACAAACCATACACCCTCTGAAACAACATAAAAAACGACCCCGCCCGTTGGGCGGGTTACGACGCTAGTATATATATATATATATATATATATATATATATATATATATATATATATATATATATATATATATATATATATATATATATATATATATATATATATATATATATATATATATATATATAAAAATTTGTGTTCAAGTGCGTTACACCTTAAATTGAGCTACAATAAGCACCAATACGAAAGTGACATGTGGCTAAAGTCATTAAAGAAAATAAAAATAAAATATAAATGTATAATTAAATCAAAAGGGCATTTGAGTAACTTTTCATCATAATATTTACCTACACAAAAGATCAGTGAGGAACACATTCCAATAAAAGATCAAATCCTTTCATCTGGACCGTCCATTTTAGTATGAATCCAACGGTATTAATCAACCCTCCCAATTATATACTACTACATAAACTCTAAAATAACTCATCATCACTCATTTTCTATCTCCTTTCTCTCTTAAAAAAAACACACAATAAACCATCATCGGAAAATTAAAACCCACCATCAGAAAATGACAAAACACCACCGGAACTCAATTCTATCACCGTAAATCACCATAAGAACCTTAGTCTTCGTCAATCCACCTTATAATCTTCGATATGACATTAATCCGTCCAGGGCCAGCCTTGGGGCTGGGCGAGGCAGGCGACCGCCAGGACACCAAACAGATGAGAAGAGCATCAAATTCATGATGTTGTCAAACGGTTTTATGGAGAAAGCATGTACCTGCATGCTTTTGCAAAAACGTGATTCACCCCATGTGACTAATTTACATAACTAACCCGGATACGTTTCATTGTAGCTGTGATACATCTTCAAGAACATCACTTGTTTCAATCTTACATTCTCATTAATAAAATAAATTAATTGATATTCTTTTTGATAAAAATGGAATTTGTACATATGAATGCATGATTAGTAAAAAAAATAAAGATGGCAAGATTGAATTTGTTAAATGATTAAGGACAGGGATGAGGGTTGATAAAATGAGGTAGGTAGGTGAAGATAAATGAAGATTTTGAATGGATAAAATAAATACGGAGTATAAGTTATATACATGTAGTTTAACATATAAGGTGAGTAAATGAAAAAAATTGTATATTCATTAATTTTTATGCCGAATTATGTAAAAGAATTTGGCTTTTGAATTATATGTGATTTTGTCAAAATCACATATAATTCTGTTTGGATTACATGTGATTCGATAATAGTTACATATGTTTTTTCATGTATTAATGTGGTTTAAGGCTTTAAGCATATCGAAAATTTAACTTTTTTTAACAAACACCCTTTAGATGAATCACATGTGATTTTGTTCAAATCACATGTGATTTTGTTTGAATCACATGTAATTCAGTAAATATATTAAATTGACTCTTGTCATTCATGTAATATATATAAAAAAAAAAATTGGCTTCTGTACATGTGATTTTGTTCGAATCACATGTGATTTTGTTTGAATCACATGTAATTCTGTCAATAAATTAAATTGACTATCGTCATTCATGTAAAATATATAAAAAAATTGTCTTCAGAATTACATGTGATTTTGTTTGAATCACATGTAATTTTGCTTGAATTACATGTGATTCGGTGATAATTACATGTGATTTTGCTTGCATTAGATGTGATTCATACATTTCAAAATCTTAATATCTTTTAACAAACCCACTTTAGATGAATCACATGTGATTTTATTTGAATCATATGTAATTCTGTCAATATATTAAAATGCATGTTGTCATTCATGTAAAATATATAAAATAAATTGGCTTTTAAATTACATGTGATTTTGTCAAAATCACATGTAATTCTGTTTGAATTACATGTGATTCAGTGATAATTACATGTGATTTTGCTTGCATTTCAAACTCTTAATATCTTTTAACAAATCCACTTTAGATGAATCACATGTGATTTTGTTTGAATCATATGTAATTATGTCAATATATTAATATGCATGTTGTCATTCATGTAAAATATATAAAACAAATTGGCTTCTGAATTACATGTGATTTTGTCAAAATCACATGTAATTCTGTTTGAATTACATGTGATTCGGTGATAATTACATGTGATTTTGCTTGCATTTCGAAATCTTAATATCTTTTAACAAACCCACTTTATATGAATCACATATGATTTTGTTTGAATGATATATAATTCTGTCAATGTATTAAAGTGTCTGTTATCATTCGATGATAATTACATGTGATTCGGTGATAATACATGAAATTTTGCATGTAATACAAAACAGTTCAGACTCAAATTACAAGTAATTCATTAAAATCACATGTGATTTTATCTCTCGGACGACTTATAGACATATCTTATCATTTACATAAAAATAAAATTAAGATAAAAAATTTTGCTACATATAAATACCCACTTGACAAGTTGTTCTAAAGTGTACTAGACTCATTTGTTAAAGTTAAACTGCTAAAGGCCCCACATTAAATAGAGTCCAAATTTCTTTTGATATTCGTTATATATTATAAAGAAATAACAAATACTATTGAATGATTACAAGGAAGAAAAACCAAAATGTTTAATGAAAGAATAAGCTTCACTACTGTTATTTTATCATGCTACTACTAATCATTATAGTGAAACTTGTTCGTTCATGTTGATTTGTTTGTAAAGCTTCACTACCGAATCATTCCCATGGTGACGTTGATCAAAGATTGTGACACATTATAGGCTTCATGTAACAGATCTAAAACTGTGACGGCGGTGACTAGATCTAGCAGCGGCGGTGAAGCTTTTATTTTCCGGCGAAGAACTTCTTTTACAAACAATTTTTTTAGATTTCGGCCGATGTTTTGTTATGATCCGGGCGTTGTGCATTGATTTAGGAAGAAGATGTGGTGGAGATTAAGGATTCCAGCGGGGTTCGGTGGTTATTCCGGTGGGTTGTTATTTTCCGACGAGGTGGTTAGGAGGTAGGTAGGGTGTGTGAGTTTTGTACAGAGATAGAAATTAGTTATATAAATGAAGGATACAATGTATTTTTTAAATTTAAATATGTTTTGTGAATTTGATTGTAGCCCTTGGATGAAGGTAGATCGAATGGATGAGATATGTTCTTTTATCCTTTGTTTGGATGAAATTCTTCACAGATCTCAACTCTATTTACCTAAACTTATCAATTCTCTTAACTTGCAACTAATTGAGATTAATTAAGTTAAGTTCTTCCATGGCGGCCATCCCAAATCTGATTTTCATCCATGGTGGCCATACTTTTTCATTTCAAATTCAACCCTGATTCAATCACCCTAATCAATTCCATTTTTCCACTAGTCTCTATCTCGATCCTTTTTTCTTTTACCAAATTTTTGATCTCCCTTCAATCCAATTACTTTATTTCTTTTTATTTTATTTTTATTTCCTTCCTTTCAGTCATATTTGGCACTTGATCTTGATAATTTTATTCGTTGATTAACACCGGGTTCTTGATTTTGTCGCTATTAAATGTGTGGGGGTCCTTCTGTTATTTGGCATTTTGGGTTTTGGCAATGGGAGAGTCAGACTGGCAGGAGGTTTCTTATAGGAAAAGGCAATCGGTTTTTGATCGCCTAGGTTTTTCTGCAAACAATTTGATCAGGGTATATGTTTCAAACTTCCCTTCACATATTTCGGTTCGATAACTCACTAATATTTGCAGGAAAAAAGGGGCTATTGTCGACGTTTACATTGCTAAGCACAAAAACAAATTAGGTCAGAAGTTTGGTTTTTGTCGATACAGTGGTATTGAAAATAATGAAAAACTTATTGATTCTTTGAATAGGTTATGGATTGTGTAAGTTACGTTTACATGCAAACATTGCAAGGTTTGCAAAACTTGATAGGAAAGTAGGTTTTGGACATGTTCAAACTGAAGTTAAAAAGCATACTCATGTTGCTAAAACACCAATTAGCCGTGGCGTTGATAGTTCTCGGTTATTCTTGAATGTTGCTAAAGGAGTATCCGATGGTGTAAAGATTGATAATGATGGTAAGCCGGAGGATGATTGCCTCACCTCTATGGCTTCCCAGTACGATAATCCTGAATTGAAGTTGGCTATTCTCGGGTGTCATAAGGATTTTCGATCAATTGCGAACTCCAAGATCATTTGCAAGAATGAAGAATTTACATGTGTGGAAGTTAAGTATCTTAGTGGACTTTGGGTTCTGTTTTCGTTTCAATATAAGAAGGTAAGAGATTGCTTCCTTAATCATGAAGTAATTCTTTCATGGTTCTCTTCATTGGAGTTATGGTACGATGATTTTTTCTTCAAGAAAGATTAGTTTGGCTGGAGATTGAGGGTGTTCCAATCAGATCCTGGTACAATGACACATTAAAAAGCATTTGTAGAAAATGGGGTGAAGTCATGTACGTCGATGACACTGATTCTTCTAATAGGTTCAGCATACGTGTGTGTTAAGTCGTCACATAAGCTGTTGATCTTTGGTTCTACCACTTGTACGCTAAATGTGGTTTCGTATTCGTATCGGGTACGTGAATTATGCAGTTGGACACCAACGTTTCCACCATACTGATGATATTAACGAAGAAGGACCCGTGGATAAAGCTAATATGGCTGGAAGTATTAAGGACGAGGAGGATGATGAGGAGTCAGTGGGTGATTTTGCTCATATGGAAAGTCACGGGGAAAAAACCACCAAGGAGGATGATGGAAATGTTTAGAATGACATGAATTCTCAGCCGATTAATAGTGATCCTTTTGATTTGGACCCTCTCATTGCTAAAATGGGTAACTATCATGTCGCTGTGAAAGATTCGGCCGCACCAACTTTCCTCCAGGTTACACTCAGTCAGATAATGGGGACGATAAACATGATTTCAGTGGTGTCAATGTTAGAAGTTTATTTAAGATATAAGACTTTATGTTATATTTATCTATTTAGAATTTGTATATATTCTGTCAGAATTATAGATTGACAGAAACAAGACTTTAAGCCCACTGGCCCAACAGCCAAACGGCACTTTAGGATATAGATAACCGTTTTGTGAAGAGATACGACTCTTAATTCACAACGGTTAATTAGGTATATATATTCCTTGTAAATACTTCGATCATAACAGATTCAATAACTACTTTACTTTTCGTTATAGACTTTTTGTGCTTCATATCTTTTGAGTATCATGTATACAAACCGTGTATCCAAACACTCTGCACAAACCATGAATTCGCCTGTGAGATTGAATTGGCAGGAACGATTTCCTCACAAGGCCAATTCCCAACATTGGCATCAGAGCATAAAGCCTGGGAAGTATCAGACGAACTTGTCACAGACGGAATTCATGAAAAGAAAAATAAAAAGAGAAAGAGAGAGATTCAGCCCCTGCGCGCGCCAAATCACCAAAGAATGCAAGGCGATGCTTCGAAACAAAATTGAACAAATCAACTTGTTTAATTCCACTTTATCATCAAATAAATTCAGGGACTACGCCTGTTTTTATTGCACTCAGAAGGGTCACGTTGCGAAATCCTGCCCCATAAAACTCAATGACGAACGACTATACGCACAGGCAGGATCAACGACTTTCGAGCATGGGGACGAAGCAACAAGGGCGCGAATAAGGAAGAACAAGGACACGGTTAAGTGTTTCAAGTGTCACGGGACAGGACACTTTGCAAACCTGTGTCCACAAGACGACATCAAGAGGGCGAAGAAACAAGAAAAGGAGACAACTGCCACCATACCATCACTGCCCGAACCAAAAGTAAGCGTAAAATATCCTGAGTTTATACACTTTAGAACTAGAGGAATAATAGATGGAACCGATAAGGGGTCGTGGGACAACTTTTGGTATATAAGTAAAACATCCAATAAACATATGACTGCAAATTTGAAATTCTTCTTAAACCTTAAAGAAGAATTCGCTGTAGAAAAATTGGAGGAACAGGGCAAACTTTTGTTTACATATGGTATTGGGGAAGCCTTGATAGAAAACGGTGATAGAACCTGCGTGATACCAGGGGTGCACTATGCTCCTGAAGTTACGCTTAATATATTGTCAATAGAACTATTAAGACAGCAAGGGTTCGAGATATCATCAAATGGAGATAGATGTACTTTGGCGAAAATGTTCAAAAATCAGCAAAGAAGGAACATAAATCTTGACAGAATGAGGGAGCAACACAACAATTATCTGGACAATTACTTTGATGCACTGGACAGAAGTGCAAATATCAAAAGGAGAATTGAAACGCCTTACGAGAAGAAGGACAACGAGATGGAGATCAAGAATTTCCATGAGTGTGTTGCGTTTTTAGACTTGATCAGAAAAGGAAGGGCACTTAACAACGAATGGGAAGCACACAGGGACAAATTCAATCATGTCCTAACATGGTTTTTTAACCATTTTCTCATGCGACCACTGCCCGGATCATTGCCACCCATAATAAAGGGAGTAACAATACATCTCTTTGATTTATATGAATTAATTGAAAGTATGGGAGGATATGTGAGTGTGCAGTTTGAAGGAGACTTTCAAGGACTTGCAGAAATATTCGGGTTACAGAGATCCGATGGAATGGACATCCGAAGATGCTATTTAGACTACTTAGAACCCCTTGTCTCAAATTACAAGGCAGCGCAACCATCAAATCCCATTGGAGAATATGGAGATGAAGGCCACGGAGATGGTAACAAGGATGGGTCAACGGCTGTGAAGGAGAAAGGAAAAGTAGAGCATTTCGGGATTACCCTCGAGAAGAACGAGGAAGGCAAGTATGACGCAACTGCACAACATGATGAAGAAGACATGGCATGGGTCAAGTGCTATATATGTCAAAGGACGGGACACTTCGACTTTGAGTGCCCAAACGAAGAACAAAGACCAACTGATGGTGCATCAACATCAAGACAACAAGGCAGCAAAGATACTCAAGATTCATCAAGCGACGACTTCATTTTCATCGCTTGAATCTGCAGACAACGGAAGCACAAACAGAATACTCTAACATCAAGCCTTAGATCTTACGGGGGAGATTGTTAGAAGTTTATTTAAGATATAAGACTTTATGTTATATTTATCTATTTAGAATTTGTATATATTCTGTCAGAATTATAGATTGACAGAAACAAGACTTTAAGCCCACTGGCCCAACAGCCAAACGGCACTTTAGGATATAGATAACCGTTTTGTGAAGAGATACGACTCTTAATTCACAACGGTTAATTAGGTATATATATTCCTTGTAAATACTTCGATCATAACAGATTCAATAACTACTTTACTTTTCGTTATAGACTTTTTGTGCTTCATATCTTTTGAGTATCATGTATACAAACCGTGTATCCAAACACTCTGCACAAACCATGAATTCGCCTGTGAGATTGAATTGGCAGGAACGATTTCCTCACAAGGCCAATTCCCAACAGTCAATAAACCAGATTCGACACACATGCAGTCCTCACATGTGAATGTAGATGAAATTCCAAAAAAGTATTTTGGTGTCTCCGTGATTCAATAGGTGGAAGACACAATCAAAGTTGGTAAAGCTCTTGGTTTTAATATGGATGGATGCAATGATATGCTAAAAATGATTGCGGATATGGGTGACAATTTTGTTGATAAATGAATGCTCTATCCATTAATGTGCAGGGTTTTGGGGATTTCGTCAAAAGGAGATGGGTTAGAAACTTATGTCACTTTCATAATGTAAATTTCTTAGGCTTACAAGAGACCAAAATGTCTCATGTCGATTTATGGTCTCTTCGGCAGGTGTGGGGTAACACCTATTTTGATTTCACATCCTCCTCGGCTAGAGGCAGATCAGGTGGAATTTTGTGTATTTGGAATAAACTTGTCTTTCAGAAGGATATGATTAGTAGCACAGAAAGATATGTGGCTGTTCAGGGCAATTGGCTTCAAAACGGCCAACATCTAATGTTTATTACGGTGTATGCTCCGTAAGATTTGGCAAGTAAGAACGTTCTTTGGCTAAATTTGTCTCAACTAATCTCGGATTGGGATGGTGGTGTTGTTGTCATGGGAGATTTTAATGTTGTTCGTAATGCTAATGAAAGGTTTGGTACTGTTTTCATAGAAAGGCAAGCTGAGGCTTTTAACTTATTTATCAACAACATGAATCTTTTTGATGTTACCTTGGGGGGATTTAGATTTACATGGACTGATAAATGGGCGTCTAAGATGAGCAAACTCGACAGATTTTTGGTTAATGAGAGTTTCCATGACTATTTCCCTAATATCACAGGCTTGATCCGTGAGAAAGGTTTACAGGATCATAGACCCATTCTTTTAAAAGAAGTTGTGGCTGATTATAGGCCTACGCCTTTTAGATTCTTTCATTCTTGGTTAGATGTCGAGGGCTTCAAGGATATGGTCGTTGATGCTTGGAACTCCTATGATAGTGGCAAAAGCAATGGTATTGTCTCTTTTAAAAAGAAACTCCAAAACTTAATGAAAGTTATCCATGACTAGAATTCCTCTAAGAAGTTTTCTGATAACCTTTTAAAGAAGGAGCATCAAACTTGTTTGTCCTTAATCGATGCAAAGGTTAACCAGGGCATTGCAACAAGAGAGGAAATGAATGCTCGCCTTTCTTATCAGAAAATTTTGAGTGATATTGATCGTAAAGACGTTAGTGAGCTAGCTCAAAAAGCAAACGTTAAATGGGCGATAGAGGGTGACGAAAATACCTCTTTTTTCATGGTTCGCTAAAGAACAGGAGGCGTCAATGTGATATTACTGGTATCCATAATAACGGCGTTTGGATTGACAAGCCAAGAGAGGTGAAATCAGAATTCTATTCACACTATTTGAACAAATTTTCGAAACCAGGTAACGCCCGCCTCTCCATTGGTGATGTGCCTTTCAATCAGATTTCTATTGAGCAACGTGACTTTTTGGAGCATGAGGTGTCCAATGAGGAAATTAAGAAGGTCGTTTGGGACTGTGGTGGTGACCGTGCTCCGGGGCCGGATGGTTTCACATTTAAGTTTTTCAAAACTTTTTGGGATGTTATTCAACATGATGTGGTGCGTCTTGTCAAAAAGTTTTTTCTCTCAGCGTGTTTTCCAAAGGGTTGTAATTCCCCATTCATCGCGTTGATTCCTAAAGTTGGTGATGCGAAGTTTGTGTCGGAATTCGGGCCTATTAGCCTAATTGGATGCCTATATAAAATTATTGGTAAGATCCTTGCTAATAGGCTTAGTTCGGTTATTGGGAGTTGTGTTAGTGTTGAGCAATCGGCTTTTCTAAAGGTAGAACATTGTTGATGGTCCCTTAGTCCTAAACGAATGCATGGCTTGGTATCGTAAAAAGAATAAAGCGCTCATGGTTATTAAAGTCGATTTTGAAAAGGCGTTTGATTCATTGAGATGGGACTATCTTGATGAGATTATGGAAAAAGTTGGTTTCGATTTTAAATGGCGAAAATGGATTTCCGGTTGTCTAATGAATTCTAAGGCTTCCATATTGGTTAACGGTTCTCCTACTCCAGAATTTGAAATGCAAAAGGGCCTTCGTCAAGGAGACCCTATGTCTCCTTTCCTCTTTATTCTTGCCATGGAAGGTTGCATGCTTTGATCTCTAAGGCTGTAAATGTGGGTTTGTTCATAGGCGCAACTATTGGACGTGGTAGTATAAATATCTCTCATTTACTATATGCTGATGATGTTAATTTTGTTAGAGAGTGGTCTCAATCCAATGCGTCTAACTTGATTTCCATTCTTCGGTGTTTCTTCTTGGTGTCTGGTTTGAAACTTAATGTCCATAAAAGTAAAATCATAGGAGTAAATGTCCCAGAAGTGGACATTTCTAATATGGCTCTTGTTCTTGGATGCGGAATTGAAAAGTTGCCCATGATATACTTAGGAGTGCCGGTTGGTTGTAACATGAGGAAATGTGAAAACTGGAACCGAATTATTCAGAAATTTGAATCAAAGATGTCTTGGTGGAAAGCAAAGCTTTTATCTACTGGTGGTCGATTATCTCTTATTAAAGCCGTTTTAGGTAACCTTCCTACCTATTATATGTCATTGTATTGGATGCCAATTTCGGTGCAAAATCGTTTAGAGTCCATGCGCAATAGTTTTTTATTAGGGTAGACATGGGCGATAAAATATTACATGGGTTAAGTGGAAAACTTGTCTTGCTATTAAAGTGATGGGTGGCCTCGATATTGGAAGCATCTATGCGTTTAATGCTGCTTTACTTTTTAAATGGGTTTGGAGATTTTGAAATAGCTCTAATGCCTTATGGGTTAATGTAATTAAAGAGATTCATGGCCATGATGGAGGTATTGGTGATAGTAAAGTCTTGAAGTCGTCATGCAGCCCTTGGTATTCTATAACACGGTTGGTCTCTCGGCTTCAAGAGAAGGGTATTGATTTATTAAGTATATGTCGCCGTTCGGTTGGTAACGGGAATTCGACCAGCTTCTGGAATGATAAATGGTGTGGGGGTCAGCCTTTTAAAAGAAAATACACGCGTGTTTATGCCTTGGATCAAAACAAATCATGTCTCGTCGCACAACGTTATAATTTAGAAGATTGGTCCAGTGTTCTTAGAAGGCTCCCTCGAGGTGGAGTTGAGGCGGATCAGTTTGCGGATATGAGTAAGGCTATCCAGAATGTGGTTCTCTCTAATTCAATTGATGGGTGGAAATGGGAGTTGTTCTATTCCGGTTTTTCTGTAGCTTCCACGAGGCAATACATTGATGACCAAACCCTCCTTGGTAATCTCACGTCTACTCGATGGGTGCATTGTATTCCTATTAAGGTAAATATTTTTATTTGGAAGTTACGTCTCGACAAACTTCCTACTTTGGTTAACCTGGACAAAAAGGGTATTGACATTGATTCCCTGTTATGCCCCATTTGTACTGATCATTTGGAAAGCTCAGATCATCTTTTCTTTTCGTGTGGTTTGGCGAAGGATCTTTAGGGCTCATTGGATAGATGGTGTTCTTTAGATTTACCGGAGGTTTCCACCTCTCAGGATTGGTTCTCATGGTTAGACATCGCTCTATTTTCGAAATTCGTTAAGACTATCATTGAAGGTGTTGCTTCCATTTTGATGTGGTTCATTTGGAATTTTCGAATGCTTGGATTTTCTCGGTGAAGAAGCCTAAAAAGGCGAATGTTTGGGATTCCATTGTTCTCCAATCGTTCTTGTGGATTACATCTAGAAATCCCAAGTTTAGCTTAAGATGAATAGACTGGTTAAGAAATCCAATTGATACTCATCTTATGTAATTTTTGGTTTGCTTGTTTTTGCTAGCCTTTAATATAATATTCCGCCGTTCCAAAAAAAAAAATTCTCTTAAGTTGTAAAAGAAAAAACTGATCTCTTTTATCGTCTTCCGACAAGCACCGCCTCATTTTCTTCCAAAGATTTACAATTCAGAAAACCGTTTCATAATCATAGAAATATTTATATGAATCTTAGCTGTCAACTACACATGAAAAGAAAATCGATCTATAACATTTATATATATCGATCTGCCACTGCTCCGTCTTTGGTAGCTTCGACGAGCGGTTTTGACTATCCGGCTGCTACATTTGTAAAATCATTCCTACATGGCTACCAAGGTGATACACGCTGGTAGTTGAATTATTTTTGGTCAAGCATCAAATATTTCACGATCTTTAGTTGAGCCCTTTTTAGATTGTAGGGATGACAAACAATTTGGTTTAATATTACTTATTTTTTTATTATAGCATGTATTAGTAATTTTAGATTATAACGTGTATTAGTAATCTGGGTTATGTATTATCCATTTTGTTTATTTGTTATTTCGGGTTGTACCTTTTCGAAAGTCGGGTTTTGTATGATGCCACGTTATATGACATCAGTTTGGTAATGTGTTACTGTTTTTTTTTTGTTAAAATAATGAGGTGTAGTTTTGAACCAAATGAGTATAATAATCTTCTATTAATATTAGTTTAATATGTATTAGTTCGGTTGTTCATGTTCATCAATATTTGGGTATAAAAAATATGAGTGGTTTGTAAAATAGCAAATATACATCACTAAACTTTTATTGTTTTCTACGAGTATTGTTTATCAGTGGATTAACATACATGTATCAATGTTTTCTATTTTAATTAAAAATGTTAGATTAGTGTATTGTAGCAATGTTTGTATCAGGTAGTTTAATTTCAAATTAATGGTTCATGTTTAGCCTTCTACTGGGTTGAACAGTTGGAATTTTTAGCATAAATCATATTTATGTATCGGTTCGTCGGTATGTGGCACTCAATCGATGTGTTGTATTTATCTCATATAAATCATTTTAATAATGAAATTTGTTGTGATTATCATTTCAGTCTGGTAATTATCACATTTCTTCATTAGAAAAAGATTACAAAAAAGCTTATTCAGTGTGCCGCAGGTCTTGTGATAACCATTCCATCAAAATTATGCTTTTAGTTTTTAAGCCAATAGTGGTCATGTGCTAATGGGTCTACATGTACATCGTGTGTTGTTGTTGTTCTTTATCTTTTATATAATTAATTTTTTTGTCAAGTTTTGTTCTTATTTTTAGTTCAGTTAGCTTGTTGGTAAACATGCAATTGTAGTCAGTGGTCTTTGTACACTTCGTTTTTCGTTTCGCTTTTTTAGTTGATCTAGTAGCATCAGGTTTTGAGTGCGAAATAGATTGATACCTTATGTATCATGCAGAAAGCGTTTTTCCTCGACAAAAGAAAAAAAATCATAAATATGTAATGTGATGTATCTCAAGGGAAACTTGCAATGCATCAAAGGGGTCTTCGTTTATTTGAATTTGTATTAACCATTTACGTAGTATAATTTGAGATATATGTTTGCATGCATGAAAATGATACAAACCTTATGCACCAAATTATTTTTTATTTTCTCATTAATGGGGACTAGTAGAATCAATTTAATAAAATACGTTTACTTTATAAACAAGCAATGTATCAATTAATAATACTAGACGAGTATCGCGCATAGCGGCAGAACTTTCGAGCGGCATATCATTACCGATATACGCTATTTTAATAATTGCTTCGTGTAATGCTCAAAATATAATGTGAAAAAATCCATATGTAATTTAATAAAGATAATGGCCACAAATAAAGATATCGGCCATAAATGTGTAAAGTTCTACAAAACAATATCTTAAAAATCAGTTTTGATTGGCACCATCTAATATTGTGTCAAATGCTATAGTGACTCGTTGTAGTAGATAAATTGATTAAGATTAAGAGGATCCTACCCTCTTTATTCGTGTCAAAAGACTTGAAAACATTCCTGCATATTACAAGACATAAAATTTACCCAAAATTGACAAGATATTGATACTATTAGTTTTTATTCATGTAATGTGTATAAAGTTAAAGGTTGAATGTGTTTTGGGACGAAAAGAGTTAGGCGACATCTGGTGGGTAATAATATACTTTTAATCATGTTAGTTTCAATGTTTGTCATATCAAGTTCTATGGCTAAAAGGCCGTTCAAAAAAAGTTCTATGACTAAAAGGGTAGAGGATCAACTTACCGATAATATTGTACAAAAAAGGGATATGAGATCATCCAACCGAAATTTTCCTTTCTTTTCTTTATCAAAGCTTTGTAAATAATCAAAACAAATGTCAAATAAAAGTAAAAGACAAGAAATCAGAATATGTATTATCTCATTTCATGTAGCAATTGATGAGAAATATACTTGTTTGATTTGATCCCTCATTGGTACCTCAAAGACAATGTAAAATGCTGGAAAATCTTGAGATATATCAAGTTTCAATAAAGCCTATTATTGAGAGAAAACTATCAAAGAAAGAAGGGCGTAAACTCTTTGATAAAAGATGACATTCGTTTTAATCTTTGTGTATAGCTTCGAGTAGTCATCTTACCTCATTAACTTCTTCATCAGTAACAAGAAACCCGCGACCTTTGTCGAGAAAACACATTATTCGCCAAAATTTTGAATCATGTGACAAACTGTAATCTAGGACCAATTTTGAACAAAATCCTCGAAGATCACCTATGACAATTGTAATACCAAGTACTAATCGATGGAATGTCACACAATCCATGTTAACGATAATCTCACCCGTGAACATTAAAGTGATTAATTCTCAACCGTCTACCCGCTAACAAAAAGGTCACGTCAACAAAATATTACTATAGTACATATGAGAATGGAAAGAAATGTATGATTAGGTTCAAAGAGCACATTTAAGAAGTATAAATTCTTGAAATGAATTTTTTTTCTCATTGTGTATATGTGTTCTACCCAAATCTTTCCAAACAACGACAAAATGACACAAGACAAATTGCTATATAACATGATTATCAAAACATAGTTAACCAACTCTTGGTCCCGCTCTTCAACAACCTTTTATTGCTCCTCTGCAGCCTACTCCTAAGCGGCGTTTGCTAAGTCGCTTGGTTTTTAGAATTTTTAACCTGATAATCTAGCAAGACATTTTTTACAGACAGAAAACCACACTTGTTACAGTTTATAGAAAGTCAACAAGAAAATATCAGAAGCCAAAATTAACAGGTGCAAGAAAGTGAACATGAAAAGATCAAGAACCAAATTTAATAGAAAGTGAACAGGTGCAAGGAAGATAGTATATGCTGATAAATCATTAGCAAAGGTTATATATTCTGGATTGAGTTCTTCACTTACCCTCTATATCTCAATTGATGGGTGGGCGCAAGCACATGAAAATAGGATACTAACCCAAAAATCATTGCATTCCACTAAGTTGAGTTTTGTGTATAGCATAAATTGATATTCTTTTTCAGATTTTATATCGTTTATATCGATAAGATCTGGCTAAGTTTGGGATATTTGACAATTAGACAAACTATTTTCAAAATCAAGTTTTACCTTAAATGATTTTTTCATGTGACGAATGAAGAACAAAGTTCTATCGCACCTTAGAAGAGAAACTTACTTAAAGTATGAAGCATTAAGTATCTTGTGGTAGTCCCTGTTCAATAGTCTCTTAACAAAGTCAACGACATCCGATGACAAAGTCGGCCATACATAGTATGCACTTCCAACGATATAATTGAATGTCTTACCTGCACATAGGAATGTATGTACTATTAAACGTTACATACACTAAAATTAGTATTTTTTATGTAGAAACATTACATAAAGAATGCCTAACCAAGATAATACTCAAAAGTATCATTTAGACCCAATTTATCTTTCCTAGGAAACAAATTGATAATGACCAGCCTCTTGAATCATGATGAATCCATAAAGACGCTATTGCTTCCATATTTTCTCTTTCTTTGTATTTAGTTTTGTTAAGATAGAGTAGATGGAGAAGTGAATAACATAACGAACTAAAAACTAAATTAAAAGTCTCTTATGAATTGATGTTATAGAATCAGACCCGCATTACTAAGTAAAGTAAAGCATTATCAGGAACAAATATACTTTGTTTACAATAATATGATATGTAATAAAAGGTCAGTTGTTAAGCGCACTAAATATTACATATCATCATATTATTGTAAACACAGAGTTAGGAAATTTTTAACCATCAACTTATAAATAGGTCGTTATGGGTTATGTATTATCTGCGATGGGTCAAATATTATGACTCAGATAAGTTGGCTAAAATCGCAAAGTCTATGGAAAAATAGTATTTCGTGTAAACTGGGTCTGCCAGTTTCAGCCCATCCAAAGTTTCCTTAACTGACCTTTTGTAACATCCAATCCACATGAAAAACATGGAGCAAAAAAAGACACCGAAAATAATCCACCAAAGTCATATAAAAACACCGCATTTTTTGTACCTAGAAATTGTGCATATGTCTAAATAGGCTTAGGCACATAGGCGTATAAATCAGTAAGGAGCATACCTGTCTATGGTGTCGTTTGCGTTGTTCCATGTTGGTTCTTCATTATCTGCTCATTGGTTTGTTCTGCGCCTATTGGTGCAACTATATGTGTCGTACATGAGTCCTTTTTGGTTTGTGATACACGTTGCTCGGTTACATATAAATGCTTTCTTTTACTCGAACCTCTCACCATCATGTTCTCCTGTCTGTTCACGACCTCCTTATTTGGTCACTATTTTATTGACCTTTTCGGCCAGGCGCCACAGCCTGGTTAGCAGCTTACTTTACCTAAATTAAAAAAACATATTTTAATATTGTAATAATGATATTGCATTGACATTTACTTTCTAAATAGGTATTCAACTGTAAAGATTTGCACATTCTAAGGCATAAGTGAAATGTATATTAAACTATATTAGATTCTCCATTGACTCATTATTTTGATTATTAACTATATGATCAGTATCATTCAACTCTCGTAAACATGGATTTGGTATTTTACTATACAATATGAAAATCTCATAAGCATGCACTAGCATATTAGCTAAATTTGGTGTTCAATAATGGAAAGCAACCAAATTGTATCGTTCAGTCATTTTGTTCTCGTAATGGAGAAAAAAATGTCTTACTAAGATAGGGAAAAGAGGGTGTTTGGGGTTGTTTATTTTTATCCATCCATTTACCTTTTCTGAATGCAACAAATGACTTTTCTGCCCGTATCTCATCTGAAACACTTCATTACTATTGGATCACCATATTTAACAAATTGGTTTTTACATCGAGTGTAATCGCATTTTAAACATAGTCATAAGTAATCCCAAACATACCATATATATATTAGCCCTCTTAAACATGTATGATTGTCTATCATTTAATCTAACGAACTAAGGATAGTATAATTTATCTGAAGATCTTTTGGGTGACAATGTTAAGCTTATACATAAACCTCGAGTAGAAGGATCAACAAAATTGAAACTCACCATTTTCTTTTACAAGAACCGTATCATGTTGGAAACCTGAACTTAATTAGAAAATAACATGATTGAAAAAGATTTGAACATCATTTAGTAATAATTATGTTACTACTCGTATTATTTAACATAAAAATCAAGAACATACCTTTAGGCAGTGGATTGTTAGAATTATGAATCACGGTTGGCGTAGTAGGCAACCCTTTTTATTTACACACCTTAAGTAACGATCAACCATTACTAATGATTCGGTTGTAAAAAGAGTCGTCATATATACTATGGTTACCAACCACAAAACCACCTAAACCAACAACCAATACCACCAATCGAAACTACCTTGAAACCACCCAAACCATCAAAAGATGATGGCAGCTTCGACAAATGCGATGGTGATAAGATTATGGTGGCGGCTGTGTGTATTAGGGTTTAGAGAGAATAAGGAATTTTTTATGTGGCTGGAATGTGTTAATGTAGTATTAATGAGTTTTGATTTTTGATTTGGGTAACAAAAATAGGATAAACTGAGTTGTATGAAGGAAGAATAAATTAAAAATGGTAACATTTTTTCAACAAAACACATTTGGCCTTTATAATGTAGTATAGATATAGATATAGATTAGGATGTGTAATTATGTACCAGTTTATTTGTAATGTATAATTTACATTAAAAACTATCTTGAAACGTAATCAATTGTTTGTCATTGCTTTGACAAGAAAACTAGATAAAAGTGCGAAAAAATGACGTGAAGGTTTGACATGAAAACTAAGTGGATAATGTCGTGTCATGAATCACAAAGATATACATCGATGACCTTTATATATGGATGATGTGTATCATACACTTTATTAAAAATGTTAAACAATATTGGAATAATATAAACAAATATATTTTTTGCTATATACTACGTAGTAGTTACACACTGATTCAAATTAATTGGAACACAAAGCCATTTATTTTCTTGTTTATTACAGTTATGCCACACATTCAATTAAATGTTAATATTAATTATGATTTTTGATCTAATGGTTAACAAGTTTGCCTACCGTAACATACTTTAAAAGTGTTTACCACGTTAACGCTACCCTATATATATATATATATATATATATATATATATATATATATATATATATATATATATATATATAGAGGCGAGTTATATGCACAACCTATTTTAGGTGTAGAACTCTGCAGAACTATTTTAAACCAATCAAAAATTAGTATTATTAAACAATTTCATTTAATTGAGAAGGGTATAATAGTAAAATACATTTTAAATTTATTTTTAAATATTTTCATATAAAAATGTTTTTTAATAGTTTTATTTTTTTAATCAAATTTTTTTTAACATAGATGTTTTCTAAATTACACCGGCCATGTCTAAGTCTTCGAGAGGCTCGGGCTCTTGATAGACGTTGATCGTGTACGCATGCACCTGCAAAAGAACTAACAAAGCAAACAAGAAATATTTTTGGTTTTTATGGTTTTTTAATTTTTTTGTATTTTTGAAAAATTTATATTTTTTTAGGATTTTTGAAAATTTTATGAAAAAGAAACGTTCACGGTGAACGGATACCAAAATCTAAGTTCTCACAAAAAACTGTTAATCTTAACAAGAAGAGCCGGCAGCGGCGCCATTTGATACAATGTATTTGTAGGGGTTCAGAATATTAAGTCTCTCGGAATCTTCTCGAATTGATCACAACTCAAAGTGGAATGATTGTTCTTGGTGACAAATAGGGGGTTTGGTTTTCTATTCTACTAAAAAGGTAAATGAATGAAGTAAATAAAGATTTAAACCAAAAATAGTTAATGAAATAAAACTTGAATTAAAATTAAACAATTAAACGATAAAGCAATAAAATAACCTCACTGAAAACTTGCGATTCGGAATAATGTTGTTGATGTGGAATAACTGAAGAAATGCTCTATCCGGAATATAAGTCTATGTGGAATAATAGATCCATTCGGAATAAAGGTTCTACTCGGAATAAAGTGCTATCCGGAATAAATAAGCTATTCGGAATAAAGTTCTACTCGGAATAAAAGTGCTATCCGGAATAAATAGGCTATTCGGAATAAAGTTCTACTCGGAATAAATAAGCTATCCGGAATAAAAGGCTATTCGGAATAAAATGCTTATGCGGAATAAATAGGTGATCCGGAATAAAGGTGCTACTCGGAATAAATGGCTATCCGGAATAAATGGCTATCCGGAATAATGGTTCTATCCGGAATAATAGTTCTATCCGGAATAACTGGGGAATGAAGAACAGTAAACAGAAACAAAAACAGGGGAAGACGATTTTGATCAAAATAAGCCAAATAAACAAAAAGGTTTAAACCAAACTAACCAATGATCATCTACTAACCATAAACAACATATCAAATCATTAAAAACACAAAACCCACTTACTTTTGAAGATCAAAATCAACTAAATAAGAACTTTAAAACTTTGAATCAAAGAACAAGATGAACAAGATGAAATGGAAAGATTATATTGATGATTAAGGTTTAAACAATCAAAGGAAAAGATTAAAACTACAAGATTTGTGAAAACAAGAATCAAAATCACCAAACACCCTAATGGTGTTGGTGATACCTACTAACAAAAGAAAAGAAAAGAGGAAAACTAAAAACTTGCTAAAATGTGTGAAGGATCCCTCTTTATATAGGTCTTCCATTTGGTTGGTGAGTGGGCTTTCTCCCTTTCTTCTTGTCTTCTCGTCTTTTCAGAAAAGTTGACGTTTTCGATTCTGATTCGGGATTTGTCGATGATTAAATTCAACTCGTCTTTTAATTTCTCCGTTTAATAGACTTGAGTTTCTTCGACATATGTAAATCTTCCATCTTTGGTCCTTTTCTTCGATAAATCTTCAAACAGGCCCATTGACTTCAAATCTTTTGCATCTCTTGGACAATAGACTTCGTCTTGAGTCTTTTTCCTCGATAAAACCCGTGCAATCCCATGTTTTCTTCAATATTCATCCGATTGACTCTGAAAACACAATAAGCACAAAAACCACGCATAATTCCAAACAAATGATATTAAACACGCGTTTTGGTCTTGTTTTAGTAAGAAATAAGTGGTAAGAGGATGGGTGTTTTCACACCTATCAAATCCCCTACACTTAACCATTGCCATGCCCTCATGCAATGCTTAGTGATAAAGCAATTTTACATTTTTCTCATAATCAATCAACCTTGGCCTTATTAAAATACTACTAAACAAAAATTAAAGTACTAAGAGAAATTAAAACTTTAAAGTAAACAAAAGGATAGAAAACCATTTTCACTTGAAAATAGCTATATGGAAATAACTTGTAAAGAGATCAAGGACTTACATTAGGGCTTTTGGTGCTGCGAAGATTTATCACCCTTAAGTTTCACGTTCCCCAAACTAGGCTTAAAAACGAGATCATTGTTATTATAATTTAGAAATTCAAACACTTACACACATGGCTTAATTATATGCTTAAACTCCCTTATTCCAAAGTGTATCTCTTATATTTTATTTTTGTCTTAGAATGATCATGAAGATGCATTTTTGGACTTATTGCGATAGTTTATTTAAGCTGAAAGCAGAGTAGGACGATTTGATCAATAGTTAGCTAAAGGACAAAATCTCTTAAAACTGCTTCTCGGGATATCAAAAAGTTCATATCTTGGCATAACTCGCTTCATGATTTGAGACCTTTCTCGGGCCGATATTTGGCATGTACTTCATACTTCATATCTTGAGAGACGTTCTTGAGATAATGGTCTTCTCTTCGTTAATAGAGTTTCTTCACTTGGAGACTTTTGAGGGATACTCCAACTTTGTTGACCACGACTTCATGATTATTTCTTCAATCGCTAATTGGGATTTTGAGATACAACGATCCGCCTCCTTTTCAGACTTGGATCTATTTATCCTCATACCTTGTTAGGGTCTTTTCGGATAGACTTCTCCATGATCTTTATGGGAGTTGATTCTTTTCGTTGTGAGTCTTGATCCTTCATATTGATTTTGGGAATAATGATTTTCACATCACCTTGGATCTTTAGCAATAAGATTGAATCCTCATGCCTTGTTAGGGCCTTTTCGGACTCGCCAATATTCGCACCCCGCTTCATAAGTTATGCCTTGGCTATGAACTCTTATCATTACCGAGCAACTTTTAAACGATCTTGGGCTAGAAGCTTAGTAACTTTTCAAATCGTACGACCTTACTTATTGCAGATAAATTATTAGCAAGTGATGGGAGAATAGGCAGATAATTACACCAAGTGTGCTTGTGCAAGAATACCGACTTATAATTGACTCTATCATTTCTCGTTCTCCACAATTTAAAATCTCAAGTAATGAGACTCGTGGATGCTTAGCCTAATAAACCAGTTAAGGTTTACATGGTTAAGGATACTAGCTAGAATAAACTTGGATGAGTCTATTCGGGTTGAGTCAAAATAATCGCAACGGGCCTAATATGTCAAAGATTTCTAAACTTGCTACACCACTTTATTAATATTTTTGACTTTATTGCGGGATATATACATATGAAAGCAACGATAAAAATTTAAAAAATTACGACTACATGGCCAAAGTTAATTAAAAATTTGAAAAATGCTGAAAAAGATGATTTTCCGGTTAAATGAAGGCATTTTAATGGAAAAGTCCACTTAAAACTTCGATAAGAAGTCCCCCCTACACTTAAGATAAACATTGTCCTCAATGTTTAAGCATGTGGGAAAGTCTCCCCTACACTTATGACATTGTGCACGTTGGTTAAATCAAGCTAAGGAAGGGACGACTAACGTGATCATTTTCAAATGTGAGTATGAAGAAAATTGAATCACGATAGTTGAGAGATAGAACCGGATTTCGGATAACACGGGAGCACGGTTCTTCAAAGGTTCCAAAAGTGCATTCATCCCTGTAATCACATCACTACACAAACACAAACACCGATAGAAGTCCCCCTTACACTTAGGAGGTTAAAACGGAAGAGGATAGATACTCGGGTTGCCTCCCGAGGAGTGCTTGTTTTTGATAACCGAGTCACGAGCCTGACTCGACCCAGAGTTAGTTCATGGGAACGTGTTGAGGGATGGAATCATCTCATGAGAGATGTCCTCACCAAAGTACAACTTCACTCGTTGGCCATTCACCTTAAAATTAGGTCCATTAGGTTGAGCGAGCTTGAGAGTACCATATGGAAAAATTTGGGCAATGGTGAATGGGTCGGACCAACAAGATTTCAGCTTGCCTGAAAAGATTTTCAACCGAGAGTTAAAGAGTAAAACTTTGTCTCCAACTTGGAACTCTCGGTTTTTAATCTTAGAGTCGTGAATGATCTTAGTCTTTTCCTTATAGATCAAAGAATTTTCATAAGCCTCATTCCGGAGATCATTCAGCTCATTGAGTTGGATCTTGCGTAGGTCACCGACTTTGTTGATATCGAAATTAGCCCACTTCAAGGCCCAATAAGCCTTGTGCTCCAACTCAATGGGGAGGTGGCACGCCTTTCCGTACACGAGACGATATGGTGTACAACCAATCGGAGTCTTGTATGCGGTACGAAAAGCCCACAGAGCATCATCAAGTTTATCGGCCCATGAGGCACGATGCTCTCCCACGGTTCTTTCAAGAATTCGCTTTAACCCTCGGTTAGAGATTTCAGCCTGGCCATTAGTTTGTGGGTGGTATGCGGTGGAAAGACGATGATTTACACCATACTTAACCATGACTCTTGCGAATTGGTCATTGCAAAAATGAGTCCTGCGATCACTAATAATGGCACGAGGCACACCGAATCTAGCGAATAGCGATTTCAAAAAGTTACAAACCACCCTTACGTCATTAGTGGGTAAAGCTTTGGCTTCAACCCATTTAGAAACGTAGTCAACGGCTACAAGGATGTATTTGTTTCCTTTAGAGGAAGGGAATGGCCCCATAAAGTCGATACCCCAAACATCAAAGATTTCACATTCTTGTATGAAATTCTGAGGCATCTCGTCCATATGTGTGATCTTGCCTTGTTTTTGGCAAGCATCACAACGTTTAACCATCTCGTGAGCGTCACGATAAATGGTGGGCCAATAAAATCCCGAGTCAAACACTTTTTTGGCGGTGTAGTTGGGACCAAAGTCACCACCGGTGGGTCCTTTGTGGCAAGCGTCAAGGATTTCTAAAGCTGCCGGTCCATCAACACATCGGCGAATAATCAAATCAGCACATTGTTTGAATAGATACGGGTCATCCCAAAAGTAAGTCTTAATGTCTTTGAAAAACTTCTTCTTTTGTTGGGATGTTAACCCGTCAACGAGAATTCCACCCGCCAACTAGTTTTCAATGTCCGCAAACCACGGGGTTTCATCAGAAGGCGAGTTGATAGACATTAAGGTCTCCAGGGGAAAAGAGTCATTGATCTCTTTGTTCGGATGATCCCCTTGATAAGGATCCTCAAGTCTGCTGAGATGATCCGCAGCTAGGTTTTCAGCTCCCTTCTTATCACGAATTTCGATTTTAAATTCTTGAAGTAGCAAAACCCAGCGAAGAAGTCTTGGTTTAGAATCTTGTTTGGTTAACAAGTACTTCAACGCGGAATGATCGGTATAAACGATTGTGGTGGAAAAGACAAGATAGGGGCGGAACTTTTCAAAGGCATAGACAACAGCTAAAAGCTCTTTTTCGGTTGTCGTGTAATGCAATTGAGCCCCCATCATTGTCTTGCTAGCGTAATGGATTGGTTGGAAGTGTTTGTTCACTCTTTGGCCCAAAACAGCTCCAATAGCATAGTCGCTAGCATCGTACATCAACTCAAAAGGCAACTCCCAATTAGGGGTAACCAAGACCGGTGCCTTAGTTAGCTTATCCTTAAGCAAGTTGAAGGCTTCAATACACTCGTTGGAAAAGATAAAAGGAGTATCTTTTTCCAAGAGGTGGGTCATTGGGCGAGCGATTTTAGAAAAATCTTTGATAAAGGGACGGTAGAAGCCCGCATGACCTAGGAAACTTCTCACACCCTTCACGGTTGAAGGTGAAGGCAGTTTAGCAATAACATCGACTTTAGCATGGTCCACTTCAAGACCGGCTTTCGAGATTTTGTGTCCTAGAACGATGCCCTCTTTTACCATGAAATGGCATTTTTCCCAATTAAGAACAAGGCGAGTGTCTTCACACCGCTTAAGCATACGTTCTAAATTGGCAAGGCAAGAAGAGAAAGAATCGCCATAAACCGAGAAATCATCCATGAATACTTCCATAGTTTCTTCAACCATGTCATGGAAGATAGCCATCATACACCGTTGGAACGTCCCAGGAGCATTGCATAAACCAAAAGGCATACGTTTGTAAGCAAATGTTCCGTAAGGACAAGTGAATGTGGTATTTTCTTGGTCTTTGGGATCGATGGGAATTTGAAAATACCTAGAGAAACCGTCTAAAAAGCAGTAATAGTCATTACCAGCTAGACGCTCGAGCATTTGATCCATGAAAGGAAGAGGAAAGTGATCTTTTCTCGTGGCATCATTGAGTTTGCGATAGTCGATACAAACTCTCCACCCAGTAACGAGACGAGTGGGAATCAACTCGTTGTGTTCACTGGGAACAACGGTTATTCCGCCCTTCTTGGGCACACAATGGACGAGACTTACCCAAGGCGAATCCCAAAAAGGGTAAATCAAGCCGGCATTAAGAAGTTTGATAACCTCTTGTTTGATGACGTCATGAATGCGAGGATTAACCCTTATTTGGCTCTGGATTGCGGGTTTAAAGTCATCTTCCATGAGAATCTTGTGAGTACAAAAGTTTGGATCAATTCCGCGGATATCGGAAATTTTCCAAGCATTTGCATTCTTATGATCTTTAAGCATGGCGATGAGGCGAGATTTTTCTTCTTATTTCAAGTCCTTCGCGATGATGACGGGCGACTTCTTCTTATCTTCCAGGAACACGTACTCGAGATGGGGCGGCAACTCCTTAAGTTCTAAATCCGGAGGATTTTCGATGGGAGGCGGATTCAAAGTCGGTTCATCGATAGCAATAGCCGTGGGAGATGGTGGAGAAATATGGTCCTCTTTGAGAAGGTTCTCAATGAGACGAATGTCTTCATCCCAATCGGTGGGAGAATCGTCATTTCCTAAGTTCACATCCCCCATGGTGGCTTCCAAATCTTTCCAAAGGAAGTCACTTTCTCCAAATAGAGATAGTGATGAATCAATAGAGGAAACGGTCTCAATATTGGGAGGAGAGGTAGGAATACTTTTACAAGCATCTTTGAAGTGTTCTTCACAAGCCTCATCAAGAACTTCGATACAATTAACACTCTCGTATGAATAAGGCTGTTTAGAAAGCTTTCCCATGTTGAAGACGATTTTATCGTCACCCACTCGCATGATAAGCTCACCCGCTTCAACATCGATGAGAGTGCGACCGGTCCTCAAGAATGGACATCCAAAGATTAATGGCACACGAGGGTCCATATCATAGTCGACCACGACGAAATCGGCAGGAAAAGTGAATTTGTCGACTCCTACAAAGACGTCTTCGGCTATCCTCACTGGATAAGCAACCGTACGGTTAGCTAATTCCAAAGTCATTTTGGTGGGGACTAGCTCAGGGAGAGATAATTGCTTCCAAACGCTTAGAGGCATTAAATTAATACTGGCACCTAGATCGGCTAGGGCCATGCAATTTTCTACTCCCTGGAAGTTGCAAGGGATTAAGAAACGACCCGGATCACCAAGCTTGGTTGGCAATTTCCTTAAGAGCACTGCAGAGCAATTCTCATTAAGTTGGGTGTTAGCAATATCAAAAAGCTTTTCCTTGTCGCTAAGAAGATCTTTGAACATTTTTGCGTATTTAGGCATGTGAGCGAGAGCCTCAACGAAGGAGATGTTGAAATTCAATTGTTTAAACATTTTGAGAAAGTTTGAAACCTGAATATCATCCTTGCTTTTGAGCTTCTCTTTCCTCAACCTTGAGGGATAAGGTATGTCAAAAGAAGAGGAAGGCTTTGGGATCGAAGGATCACTCACATCCTTGGGTGGAGGAGGGGTAGAAGTAAGAGGTGGAGAAAGTGGCGAAGTAGAAGGTTGAGGAATAGGAGCAGGTGACTCGTTTTCCTTAGTCACAATCACCGGTTGAGGTATAGGAAGCTCGGGTTCCTTGGTACCTTTGCCACTGCGAGTGGTGATTGCTTTCATCTCCCCTCTTGGATTCGCAACGGTGTTACTCGGAAGAGTACCCGAAGAAGAGGGTTGATTACCTTGGAAGAAACTAGCCATCATGTTCCTTAAGTCATTCGTTTGACTTGCCAAAGTGTTTCTCATATCAGCTCGAAGATCGTTCCCTTGTTTAACCATGTCTGCTTTCAAGTTGAGCACTTCCCGTTGGAGATTGTACACGATCACATCATTAGTCCTCATGTAGGTTCCAATATCTTGGGGTAATGCGGTGGGTTGGTTGGGAGGAGCATTGTAGGCGGGTGGTTGATAAGCAGGTTGTTGGTAAACTTGGTTGTTTCTTTGAGGTGGATATGGTTGTTTGTGAGGTGGTTGGTATGGTGCACGAGGTTGTTGTTGAGGAGGGCGATTAAGGTTTTGTTGTTGGTTTGGATTGGGTGGGGGAAAACCGGGCGGGGCAAGAAAGTTGTTTGAGCGGTAGCTAAGCAAGTTGCGGTCTCCTTGAGGACGAGCTTGATAAGCGGCCGGAGGATAGGTACCGTATGCTGCATTAACATTCTCAGAAGAATAGTCTTGGGTGGCGGTACAAGTGGTTTAAGAGTGAGGACCCCCGCATATTTCACATGGTTGGCTAACAGCATTGACTTGAGCGTCTTGAGCATTTTTAGCGTTGATGCTGTTGGTGTTGTTAGCGGTGTGGGTAACAAGCGATTCAAGAAGCGTAGTAATTTTGTCAAGTCGCTTGTCGTTGTCACTAGTACTAGCACTAGCGGCATTGGTCCGAACACTCTTGGTTTGCACACGAGACTTATTCTCGATAATATCCCAAGCGGCATTAGAAGTCTTAACCAAAATATTACCCCCCGAGGCACTATTTAGTGAATCTTGGTCATTCATGCTTAAACCATTATAAAAAGTATTAATTTGGTGCACTTTGGTAAAACCATGTTGTGGGCACTTTCTTAAAAGATCTTTAAAACGGTCCCAAGATTCACTAAAAGACTCATCGTACTTTTGTTCAAAATTAATGATTTCATTCCGCAAAGCGGTAGTACGAGAGGGAGGGAAAAAGTAGTTTATAAACTTGGTCTCCAAATCCGTCCACGTCAGAATACTTTGTGGCGATTCCTTTGCAAGCCAATGCCGGGCTTGTCCCTCTAAGGAGAAAGGAAAAAGTTGTAAACGGATTACCTCTTGTGGAACACCATTGAATTTGACCGTATTCGTGAGTTGCAGGAATCTCTTGATGTGATCATGAGGATCATCAATGGTACGCCCCAAGAATGGTTGAGCAGAGACCATCTGGATAAAACCGGATTTGAGCTCAAAGTTGTTGGCTGCAATCGCGGGTATGACAATTGGATCATTGTTGCCATCTACATATGCTTGCAAAAGTTCAATCATCGGGCGATTGTCCGGTAGAGGCTCATTATTGTTGTTATTATTGTTGTTGAGAGGTGGATTGTGACAATCCGTCAATTTACGATTGATATTTTATTCTCAAATATTATTTGAAAATATTATTTTAATGTTACAATATGAACTCACTTATTTTTTGGGAAGAAATTTGGATTTACGTCTTGGAGTAGCATCGACTACGTCTAAACCGGAGGATTCAACGTTACGTGCTTACGTTTACATACACCGTCTTTGGTGACAGTCCGACATTTCAGAAAATAAATTTATCCGTGAATATTATTTTGGAGTTTTAAATTTGTGTTGGTTCATAAACTCACAAATTTACGAGAAGAGATTAGGACTTACGATTTTATTTTAACGTCCTTTACGACTAAACCGGAAACCTTAGGATTACGTATTACGTTTTCGAACTCCGTTTTTGATGAGACAATTTTTATTGGATTTGTTTTGTGACGTCGATTCATAATTTATAAAAACGTTTTTCGTAAAGCGACCCGAGGGCACGCAAATCGAGGAAACTATAATCGAGGAGTACCCGTAAATAAATGGGATGAGACAAGTGGGACACTTGTCCCACCTCACTCCCAAAACCGGCCTAAGTTAACTAACACACCATAAGGTGTCATTTAGTTAGCTAGTTACTTTACACTTGTCTAACTAAGCTTACTAGTTAAGCTTACCTTACAACAAAACCATCAAAACCTTCACATACCACCATTTCAACATGCAAACAACTACACATTTCTCTCATCTCTCCCAAAAAGTGCCGTCCCATTCTTCACCCTAAAACACCATTTTGATCAATTTCATCCATGAATGTTGAAGCCCTTTTGAAGCTCTCTTGAATGGTGGTGATTATAACATCCATGGAGGAGTTCCTTGGTGTCTTGAGGCTGATTTTCCACAAGGAGTTCATGAAGCATGGTGGTCATGAAGATGGTCTTGGTGCATCATAAGTTTCTCCATCCAAAACCATGTCAAACTCATAACCTACATCAAGTTGGTGGTATAAAGATTGTCCTCCTCATCTTCTTGTTATTTTGATTATGTAAACATGTATTTTATTTCCTATTGTATATATTTATGATGATTATATGATGATAAAAATGTTATGTGCGGATTTGTTGTTGATAATCATGGATAAAAAGATGAAAAACCATAAGAAACAAGGCTAAAATCTTGTCTAAATTTGATGGCTGTATAAAACAGTAAAGAAGCAAGTCATGAACTGATAAAATGATGAAGTAGGATGTATTTACAGTAAGCTATGGGTCTTGTACACATGTGAGAGTTGGCCATGCAATGGAATCATTGTAATGAGTGAGATATGATCAAAACAAGTTTAGGGTATAAATCTGAAGTTACTGTTTTGGACGATTTTTAGAAAATATTTAGAAGATGATTCAACAGTAGCTATAGAAGAGTTAAATGTAGCACATATCATGTAGTTTATGTGATAAAAATTTGAGCTTCTATCTCCATGTAGAACTCAAGATATGGCAGTTTTGGTGAAGATGAAGTTAAAAATCAGATTTTTGGAAAATAAAGAATAATACTATTATATAAGCACTCAAAATTTAATAATATAAAATGTAAAATAAAAACCCACTAACTCTTGGATTTTATTTATATAAATATGTACAATGATAAATAAGTGGACATTTTATAAAAATGGTAACTTGTTATGTTTTATAAGTTATAAAAACTATAAACATGATTTTTACGACTTTTTCGGCTAATACCGTAAAATAAACGTTTTTGTTAAATAAAACTTAGATGGTTGTACCCGTCTAATGAAAACTTTATAAAACTTATATACTGATATATAGACATGTATAACAAGTAAAAACCGATAAAACCCGAACTATAGGGCATACGGGCATTAACGAGCTAAGTAAACATAGTGGACTAATACTTGAGCTAATAATTGGACTAAATGAAATAAACACTCATAAAAAGAACTTATTGGGCTTAACCCATTTGGGCCCAACATGGAAAGTATACATACTGATAAAATAAGTATAACAAGGATTAAAACAAGTTAAGAACTTATAATAGGCTTATTGAACCTAAAACACGTAAATAGGTAAAACGAGAAAACTAGTATAAAAGTTATCGACACATAACACAAAAATGAGTAAATGAGGATATGTAAACCCACTTGATCATCATATATATATAATCATCATATATATACATAATTGGTATTTTTATAAAGTCATTGGACATGAGTCTAAGACGATTATTATTTGTCTAGGTTTCCGTGATTGAAGCACGTACCGTACGTCCGAATTGCCGATAACCCGCCTTCCCACATCAACGTGAGTTCATAGCCTCGCACTCTTTTAAATGTTTTTATAAATGTTTTATAAACCCGCGAGGGAGATAACATGTTAGTTTTTATAAAATAGGACACCATTTGTCCCGATTGTTTGTTTATTGATTTGGACCCGAATGATTGAATGACCCGATTGTATGACCCGATAAATGATTAATGGACCCGATAGATGAAATAAAATGGATTATTAAAGTTAGGTTATGTCACTAAAAGTCCCATTAGCATGAATTGTGAACTACCGGGAGTTGGTAGACGCTTATGCATATAATAGTACTATTTGGGGACGATCACCCCAGTTCGCGCCTTGACGGTTGATCCCCGTCGTGCCACATTGATTGGTAAGCGAATTTATGTATGAGAAGATTTCAATAGCGTGACCTTTGTGACGACACGCTACTTTAGATGGGCAAAATTTGCATCGGGTTAGCTACCCGTTGTTGGTTTAGTAAGGTAACAATGTCATGCGGCTTATAATAATCCGAATTAACAAAATAATAATAGACGCTCCGAATTACGATGTATTGCCTGACTAGCAATACAGGGTCATACTATTGATATTATGATTGTATTTTGGTTTTCATAACCATATTCATATAACGGTTTTATTTTCATACAACGTTATAAGACGTATTGTATGATTGTTTTTACGACATTGGCTCGTATAATGATTTTTAAGGCAAATGCCTATATTATGATTTTCGATAAGGATTTGTATAAAATGACTTTGGCTATTTTATGGCCTATCAAAATGATTTGTACAAAATGATTTTCAGTAATAATCTTATACTGATATTATATTGATGGATTTTATTAAACTCTATGAATTCACTCGGCGTTATCGCTGACCTTTTCTTTTAACATGTCTTATCTCAGGTACTTGAAGGTAATTCTCGGGAAGACGACAAGATGTCATGGCCCGCACCTAAACTATATTTTCCATTCAAATACTTTGTAAAACTTTGTATGAAATATAATGACTTGGGACCGATGTAACTTTGATAATTATGAATGGAAATGATTTATAAATAAACGACGCGATTTTTATGCGTTGTCTATGATGTGAGTAATGTGCTATCCCGTAACACCAACTAGTCTTCCGCTGTACTGTGTTGTATAAATTTGGGGGTGTTATAGTTTGGTACCAGAGCTCTCGTTATAGAGAACAAAAGATTTTTAAAACCAAGGTTTTGAATAAAACATTTCAAAATCTTTTAACTACAAACATTTTTCTAAAAATGTCTAAAAATCTTTTGACTATAACGGTGCCGAAGAATTCCCGAGTTACCGACAAGGCCAAGACTGAGAAGTGTTATTTTAATATATATATATATATACTTGGATTATATATATATGATGTAAATTGATTACATGATTGTTTGATGATTATTTTGATATTTATATGAGGTATTTATACGACGTAGATTGTCACAATGTACCCTAGATCCCCTAGTAAATTAATCGAAGCTATTCTCGTAGGAATTCTAGCTATCCTAGATCTAAACCAAGTTGTGGATATTTATGATCCCAACAAATGGTTGATATTCGTAGAAATGTAGATAGTAGTTGATTGTGATATTGAAAAATAATTGGCGAGATTAAATCTGATATCGATGTCATGACGATCTTTCCTTATAGAGTGGAGTTTGACAAAACGTTATCACCTGGAAAGATGTCATCTGATTCGTTGTCATCCAATTCTTAAATTGAAATCGAAAGGGTGAATGTTGCACTTGAGGCTGTCATTGGAACCATTACCCAAAAGCCTCATGCCACTAGTACCTTTCCGAGAAGTCTAGTTGAATGATCAAGTCATTTCATACTAGTGACTCATTTGATAATTGTGTTATAAGAGCTAATAGGATTGGAAAATTAAGTGTTGATTTATATTGAGATTGTATTGCCTTTACAAGGCCGAAGAATAAGATTGAAAGTATTGGAATATGAGGTAGGATATTGAATTGAGTATAAAATTGGTTGAAATTTGAATAAAGTAAAATTTAACCTGTATGGAATATAAGATTGTTAAGAGGAAATTATTAAGTCATGTGATTGAATTATAAGGTTTTATTGATTATTGATTCGTGTTAAGTGTTGTTCCTAGGCCATTGTCCACTAATGAGGATGCCCAGTGTCCAATAAATAAATTGAAGAAATCTTCTTCTGAATTGGGACCGATGGATCTTCCGGGACAGGCAGGACACCTAATGACTCTTGTAGATTAGTATTCATTGTGGTATCTTTTAAAAATCCCTAACTTAACTATGACATCAGTTGGTAGGATGAGTTCTGAAAATTGTATGACATAGTGACACGTAATGTGTTACGGTACAATTTTGACTTGTTTGTGATTAATGAAAAAGACTACCTTTGATTGCTAAATTCTACATGTATCGATGTTATCTATCTTTTATTGCTTCATCCTAATGTTCGCATTAGTGATGCAACCATTGAACAGGTACTTATCTTGATTTGAGTTACGTTGTGGATTATTCTCTTTGTATTATTGAGTGCCATCGAAGTCATGAACCTCATGATTATTTGGCTAAGCTCATTTCCTGATATATCGTAGTTAATTCTGGGTGAATAAGCACACTTTTCTGCAGATCACACATTGTTTTTGTAAAGTTAAAACGGTATCCTTTGAGAAAATTTGATTTTCATCACAATACGGATTATTCAAAGTGAGATTTATAAGTGATTGATATCAAAATGAAGTTGTTTATGAAACACTTTGGAAACTTAATTGCTTTCATGACAAAGAAAATCTTTGAAAATTTGTTTTTGATTCTTATTTAAGAATTAAGCATGAAAATGTTTTTATTATACACATGATGATAAAATTTTGACGAACTGAGTATTGCATCGTTAATCTTGAAATTGTATATAGTTGCGCGCCTACATACAATTTGGAATGGACTATGTAAGGCTGATTAGTAGTCACCATAAAACTAATGAATAAACACTGAAATTTCTTTGAAGATTGTGAAAGATTAAATTTTATGAGATCTGCAAGAAGTGAAAAATAGGGACATAGTGTTAGGGACACCTACATATGTGCCTATAGCATCTATTCTTCTGGGTCGAATTTACTCATCTGTGGAAATTGTCTTATTTGACAATTGACAATTCTTTCCTATCCAATTCTCCCGTAGTGAGATTCTTAGGAAAAGTATCTGATTACCGAGTGTTGATACCCGACTGGATGTATTGACGTTCTTATCATTTCTTATGATTTGATTTCATTTGAATGACCTGGGTAACGATCCGAGGAGCTTTCGAATGCGTACTCAAATTATGAAAACATGGGATATATTCATATTCGTTAAATGTTTTCGTCTATATCTGATTTGAAAATTCTCTCGCGTAGATTATGCGTTGACCTTAATCTTAGGATGGTAGTTGTGTCTCCATATATCCTTGAATTTGTGAAGGATTATGAGTTATTAGTAGTCTTTTGAGAAGTTCACATCTTATCGACGGCAATGAAACAGAAAAGTTGATAATGCCCGTAGAATGGATTGATTGATTATGACATGACGACATTGTCTTAATTGATGGGAACTCGAGTAGAATTCCCCTAAATGATAAGATGCTGATTATCAAAAGTAATCTAAATAATTCTTGATGGATGACCATATCTTGTATTAAGACTTGAAATTACACCGTGAATGATTGTAAATTAGTAATAGATATTATAATATAGAAAGAACCTAATATGAATTTATTAAAAGATGTTTCGGTTATCTGAAACTTTAGGAAGTATTTGTTGATGAATTACCTAGACTTTCGCCATTAAGGCAAGTAGAAATTGGTATTGATTATATTTCCGGTGCTGCACTTGTGGCTTGTGCACTGTACGTCAGCACCATCCGAATTAAAGGAATTACCGTACAACTGAGAAAGTTGTCGGAGAAAGATTTTATTATACCAAGCCTGTCATCCTGAAGAGCTATGGTGTTATCTTTCCTTATATTTATAGATTACTGTGACTGAGTAAATTGACAATCGAAAACGATATCCATAACTCGAAATGGAAGAATTGTTCGATCATTTACAAGGTTCTAGCAAATTTGATCCATGGCATGGTTATCATCAACTTCGCATCTGCGAAAGAGATTATCTATTCCAATCATCACATCCCGAACTTGTGATGAACGTTATGAGTTTCACGTGATGTCGTTTGGATTGACAATGCACATGTAGTATTCATAATTATGATGAATCATGTGTGTAGGCTGTAATTTGATAAATTCATGCTCGTGATCATTAAGAACTACATGTTTGTTTATCAGAATAAGAATGAGTTAATAATTATTTATAGACTGCCCTGAATTGGCCGAACAGTGTAAACCTGAACCTTGAATAATTAACACGTGATTAAAGACTTGAACCTTTACATGATTTGACTATATGATTAAAAGGATAATGGAATATAAATTGACTCTTCAAAAATTAAGAGCCCTTTTAAGACTTTGGATTTTACCAAAAAGAAATGGAAATATGTTTTGACAGATGTTTTAACAAAGAATTTTTAAAGGGATTATTCCCTTATACACAAACCATTTAACTAAACTTCTGTTTAGGGGTAAATGTTTGTGTATACCTCAAGATTACTTAAGAAGTATTGAGTAGAATCGTTAAACCATGACTTAAAATTTGAAACGTCAATTTTTGCTTTGCAACTAAGAAAATTTTGACCAAAAGTATAACCAAAGATTTTTCAAATATTTACGAATCTTATTAAATATTTTCGATAAATCAACAAAAATCTTGTTAATTAAATCCAAATTTATTTTGAACCTTTTATATAATTGGTCGAACTAAGAAATTTAAACTTTTACCGTTTACGTTTCATAAAATTTAAATAATTATTGTTAATTTACATATAATAATTATCGACGCTTTAGACGCCGGATTGAGAAAAACTGATAAAAATGATAGTTGAGACGAAACTGAAACATAAAAGATATGAAGAAAGAATTTTGAATAAATACAGTTATGATATTTATTTCATCAGGAGAAAGTGAACGTAATTACTGACGCATAATATAGAAAGAATATCTGAGTAAATTGTGAACATGATAATTACATCATCATGAGAATAATATAGATACTGACATATTATATAAAAAGGATAAAGAAACAATTAGGACATGTTCCTTAATAATGAAGGTGCAAAATAAAGTGCCGAACAATACAAAATAAACGATGCTTGTAAGAAGGATAATATAGATGATAAAAAGATTTCACGGCTAGTGTGAACCATTAGAATTAAGAAGCCGATGGCGTTAAATGTATAAAAGACCACATGTGATTGTCTAAATATGAGGATTATGAGATATAGTTATGTTGGAATTTGTAAGTATAAGTATTATATGTATGTCATTTTTGACTAAAAGTATCCTTGTCTGAATAAGTTGTACTAATGACAATTATGAAGGCAGACATCGCCACATACATTAGTAAACGTCTAGCTATTGCAAAGGTCATCATCTGAAATTGATTCGATTTAGGTCATCGTCGACAGACTGACCAGATCTGCTAATATCATTCTCGTTAATGATAAATGCAAAAGAGTTATGTAAACATAAGCGTGCCTGTATCGATCATCTATATCAAGATCTTCGCTTCGCATCGAATTTCTAGAGATTTCCTCAGAAGTCATTGAGAACGAACCTTGATGAGAGTACTATGTACCACCCCAAATCGAAGGGACGAGGTAAAGTAACGATACAAGGTAATATAAGTGCTGTTTTGTGTTTGAATGATTGACCTTTGGTAATGAACCGTATAATCGTTTTCCTTTGAAGAGATTATCATTGAAAATTTTCGTATTAGGATCGAGATCTAATCTTGTTAGGATCTAAATCTTAGAGCATCTATAAGCAGGAATTGAGATGAAGACATCCGACATACACCCATTGTGAGTTGGACATGTCTCTTAGGTTTAAGGTTTCTTATGATGGCGAACCTATCCTTGCAAAATACCCGACCCGCGAGATCTGAAATGATTGTTGAAATTAGGATTTGATTATTAACCGCCGATAGTGGGCAAGAGGTTATGTGAATGTGAAATGTAGATCTTGAAGTGCCAAATGGGTAGCGAAGTTATGCCATCATTTTTAAAACTTGGAAAAATGAATTCATGATCTGACAAATCATGGGATATAAGTCCCCGTTGTTTGGGACCATTGAGATGATGTAAAAGATTTGGTTTGAAAGGCATATAAGCTTGATCTACCCTAGGACTTCACAGACTGCGTGAATTATGTTTCGTAAATCGAACTTGATGGAATATCTATCAAGTGAAAATCTGATTGTTCTTAGTAAAGCTTAGATCGGCGAAAAGTTGCATTCATCAGAAACCCGTGAACATCATGGATAGAGAAAGTAAGTCAACATGTAGCCTAATCTTATTCCCGTAGTTATGTTTGATGAAACTCGCGTATTATAATGGATTACACTTGTGAGAAAAGACCGAGTGTAGAGGAAATACCCACATGGCTTTAACTCTATAAGAAACGAGTAGTAAGGTAAGATGATCTTTGAGGACAAAGATCCTGTTTAGGGGTAAATGCTGTGACAATCCGTCAATTTACGATTGATATTTTATTATCAAATATTATTTGAAAATATTATTTTAATGTTACAATATGAACTCACTTATTTTTTGGGAAGAAATTTGGATTTACGTCTTGGAGTAGCATCGACTACGTCTAAACCGGAGGATTCAACGTTACGTGCTTACGTTTACATACACCGTCTTTGGTGACAGTCCGACATTTCAGAAAATAAATTTATCCGTGAATATTATTTTGGAGTTTTAAATTTGTGTTGGTTCATAAACTCACAAATTTACGAGAAGAGATTAGGACTTACGATTTTATTTTAACGTCCTTTACGACTAAACCGGAAACCTTAGGATTACGTATTTACGTTTTCGAACTCCGTTTTTGATGAGACAATTTTTATTGGATTCGTTTTGTGACGTCGATTCATAATTTATAAAAACGTTTTTCGTAAAACGACCCGAGGGCACGCAAATCGAGGAAACTAGAATCGAGGAGTACCCGTAAATAAATGGGATGAGACAAGTGGGACACTTGTCCCACCCCACTCCCAAAACCGGCCTAAGTTAACTAACACACCATAAGGTGTCATTTAGTTAGCTAGTTACTTTACACTTGTCTAACTAAGCTTACTAGTTAAGCTTACCTTACAACAAAACCATCAAAACCTTCACATACCACCATTTCAACATGCAAACAACTACACATTTCTCTCATCTCTCCTAAAAAGTGCCGTCCCATTCTTCACCCTAAAACACCATTTTGATCAATTTCATCCATGAAATCATGTGTTATTCATACACATGTTGAAGCCCTTTTGAAGCTCTCTTGAATGGTGGTGATTATAACATCCATGGAGGAGTTCCTTGGTGTCTTGAGGCTGATTTTCCACAAGGAGTTCATGAAGCATGGTGGTCATGAAGATGGTCTTGGTGCATCATAAGTTTCTCCATCCAAAACCATGTCAAACTCATAACCTACATCAAGTTGGTGGTATAAAGATTGTCCTCCTCATCTTCTTGTTATTTTGATTATGTAAACATGTATTTTATTTCCTATTGTATATATTTATGATGATTATATGATGATAAAAATGTTATGTGGGGATTTGTTGTTGATAATCATGGATAAAAAGATGAAAAACCATAAGAAACAAGGCTAAAATCTTGTCTAAATTTGATGGCTGTATAAAACAGTAAAGAAGCAAGTCATGAACTGATAAAATGATGAAGTAAGATGGATTTACAGTAAGCTATGGGTCTTGTACACATGTGAGAGTTGGCCATGCAATGGAATCATTGTAATGAGTGAGATATGATCAAAACAAGTTTAAGGTATAAATCTGAAGTTACTGTTTTGGACGATTTTTTGAAAATATTTAGAAGATGATTCAACAGTAGCTATAGAAGAGTTAAATGTAGCACATATCATGTAGTTTATGTGATAAAAATTTGAGCTTCTATCTCCATATAGAACTCAAGATATGGTAGTTTTGGTGAAGATGAAGTTAAAAATCAGATTTTTGGAAAATAAAGAATAATACTATTATATAAGCACTCAAAATTTAATAATATAAAATGTAAAATAAAAACCCACTAACTCTTGGATTTTATTTATATAAATATGTACAATGATAAATAAGTGGACATTTTATAAAAATGGTAACTTGTTATGTTTTATAAGTTATAAAAACTATAAACATGATTTTTACGACTTTTTCGGCTAATACCGTAAAATTAACGTTTTTGTTAAATAAAACTTAGATGGTTGGACCCGTCTAATGAAAACTTTATAAAACTTATATACTGATATATAGACATGTATAACAAGTAAAAACCGATAAAACCCGAACTATAGGGCATACGGGCATTAACGAGCTAAGTAAACATAGTGGACTAATACTTGAGCTAATAATTGGACTAAATGAGATAAACACTCATAAAAAGAACTTATTGGGCTTAACCCATTTGGGCCCAACATGGAAAGCATACATACTGATAAAATAAGTATAACAAGGATTAAAACAAGTTAAGAACTTATAATAGGCTTATTGAACCTAAAACACGTAAATAGGTAAAACAAGAAAACTAGTATAAAAGTTATCGACACATAACACAAAAATGAGTAAATGAGGATATGTAAACCCACTTGATCATCATATATATATATAATCATATGTATACATAATTGGTATTTTTATAAAGTCATTGGACATGAGTCTAAGACGATTATTATTTGTCTAGGTTTCCGTGATTGAAGCACGTACCGTACGTCCGAATTGCCGATAACCCGCCTTCCCACATCAACGTGAGTTCATAGCCTCGCACTATTTTAAATGTTTTTATAAATGTTTTATAAACCCGCGAGGGAGATAACATGTTAGTTTTTATAAAATAGGACACCATTTGTCCCGATTGTTTGTTTATTGATTTGGACCCGAATGATTGAATGACCCGATTGTATGACCCGATAAATGATTAATGGACCCGATAGATGAAATAAAATGGATTATTAAAGTTAGGTTATGTCACTAAAAGTCCCATTAGCATGAATTGTGAACTACCGGGAGTTGGTAGACGCTTATGCATATAATAGTACTATTTGGGGACGATCACCCCAGTTCGCGCCTTGACGGTTGATCCCCGTCGTGCCACATTGATTGGTAAGCGAATTTATGTATGAGAAGATTTCAATAGCGTGACCTTTGTGACGACACGCTACTTTAGATGGGCAAAATTTGTATCGTGTTAGCTACCCGTTGTTGGTTTAGTAAGGTAACAATGTCATGCGGCTTATAATAATCCGAATTAACAAGATAATAATAGACGCTCCGAATTACGATGTATTGCCTGACTAGCAATACAGGGTCATACTATTGATATTATGATTGTATTTTGGTTTTCATAACCATATTCATATAACGGTTTTATTTTCATACAACGTTATAAGACGTATTGTATGATTGTTTTTACGACATTGGCTCGTATAATGATTTTTAAGGCAAATGCCTATATTATGATTTTCGATAAGGATTTGTATAAAATGACTTTGGCTATTTTATGGCCTATCAAAATGATTTGTACAAAATGATTTTCAGTAATAATCTTATACTGATATTATATTGATGGATTTTATTAAACTCTATGAATTCACTCGGCGTTATCGCTGACCTTTTCTTTTAACATGTCTTATCTCAGGTACTTGAAGGTAATTCTCGGGAAGACGACAAGATGTCATGGCCCGTACCTAAACTATATTTTCCATTCAAATACTTTGTAAAACTTTGTATGAAATATAATGACTTGGGACCGATGTAACTTTGATAATTATGAATGGAAATGATTTATAAATAAACGACACGATTTTTATGCGTTGTCTATGATGTGAGTAATGTGCTATCCCGTAACACCAACTAGTCTTCCGCTGTACTGTGTTGTATAAATTTGGGGGTGTTATATGGATTGTTATTGTTGTTATTGTTTTGAGGTGGGTTATTGTTGTTGTTGTTTACACCGGCCATGTCTAAGTCTTCGAGAGGCTCGGGCTCTTGATAAGACTTTGATCGTGTACGCATGCACCTGCAAAAGAACTAACATAGCAAACAAGAAATATTTTTGGTTTTTATGGTTTTTTAATTTTTTTGTATTTTTGAAAATTTTAAATTTTTTTAGGATTTTTGAAAATTTTATGAAAAAGAAACGTTCACGGTGAACGGATACCAAAATCCAAGTTCTCACAAAAAACTGTTAATCTTAACGAGAAGAGCCGGCAGCGGCGCCATTTGATACAATGTATTTGGATAGGTTCAGAATATTAAGTCTCTCGGAATATTCTCGAATTGATCACAGCTCAAAGTGGATTGATTGTTCTTGGTGACAAATAGGGGGTTTGGTTTTCTATTCTACTAAAAAGGTAAATGAATGAAGTAAATAAAGATTTAAACCAAAAACACTTAATAAAATAAAACTTGAATTAAAATTAAACAATTAAACGATAAAGCAGTAAAATAACCTCACTGAAAACTTGCTTGATTCGGAATAATGTTGTTGATGTGGAATAACTGAAGAAATGCTCTATCCGGAATATAAGTCTATGTGGAATAATAGATCCATTCGGAATAAAGGTTCTACTCAGAATAAAGTGCTATCCGGAATAAATAAGCTATTCGGAATAAAGTTCTACTCGGAATAAAAGTGCTATCCGGAATAAATAGGCTATTCGGAATAAAGTTCTACTCGGAATAAATAAGCTATCCGGAATAAAAGGCTATTCAGAATAAAATGCTTATGCGGAATAAATAGGTGATCCGGAATAAAGGTGCTACTAGGAATAAATGGCTATCCGGAATAAATGGCTATCCGGAATAATGGTTCTATCCGGAATAATAGTTCTATCCGGAATAACTGGGGAATGAAGAACAGTAAACAGAAACAAAAACAGGGGAAGACGATTTTGATCAAAATAAGCCAAATAAACAAAAAGGTTTAAACCAAACTAACCAATGATCATCTACTAACCATAAACAACATATCAAATCATTAAAAACACAAAACCCACTTACTTTTGAAGATCAAAATCAACTAAATAAGAACTTTAAAACTTTGAATCAAAGAACAAGATGAAATGGAAAGATTATATTGATGATTAAGGTTTAAACAATCAAAGGAAAAGATTAAAACTACAAGATTTGTGAAAACAAGAATCAAAATCACCAAACACCCTAATGGTGTTGGTGATACCTACGAACAAAAGAAAAGAAAAGAGGAAAACTAAAAACTTGCTAAAATGTGTGAAGGATCCCTCTTTATATAGGTCTTCCATTTGGTTGGTGAGTGGGCTTTCTCCCTTTCTTCTTGTCTTCTCGTCTTTTCAGAAAAGTTGACGTTTTCGATTCTGATTCGGGATTTGTCGATGATTAAATTCAACTCGTCTTTTAATTTTTTCGTTTAATAGACTTGAGTTTCTTCGACATATGTAAATCTTCCATCTTTGGTCCTTTTCTTTGATAAATCTTCAAACAGGCCCATTGACTTCAAATCTTTTGCATCTCTTGGAAAATAGACTTCGTCTTGAGTCTTTTTCCTCGATAAAACCCGTGCAATCCTATGTTTTCTTCAATATTCATCCGGTTGACTCTGAAAACACAATAAGCACAAAAACCACGCATAATTCCAAACAAATGATATTACACACGCGTTTTGGTCTTGTTTTAGTAAGAAATAAGTGGTAAGAGGATGGGCAACCATAGTTGACTTTTTTCGTAGTGTTGTTAACGTTGTTGAAAACACAATAAGAACAAAACCATGCATAATTCCAAACAAATGATATTAAACACGTGTTTTGGTCTTGTTTTAGTAAGAAATAAGTGGTAAGAGGATGGGTGTTTTCACACCTATTAGGGATGATGCCCAAGTTTTTGAAATGGGGAAGCTTACAAGCAAATCCTTTGGAAGAGAATCAGCGAATATGATTAATGTGCTCGATGATTTTGTCGTCTACAACAATCCTCTATTCGAATCTTCCAATGATAATCCACTGTTTCAAGATGATGTGGATGATTCTCTCCCCAATTTGGAACCCCCTCCCATATATGATTATCCACCGATCTTTGATGCTTATGATGATGATTCTAGCTCAGATACGGATAATTATGATGATTTTACTTCCGAGTATCCCGACATGCCCACCTATAATGATTTTGATGAGGCCGATACTCTTTCGAGTGATTCTTCTCATGATGAAGATCCTCCGCCATCCATGCTTAATCCTACTTTGGATGACTACTCATTTGAGGAAGACTTCTCTACTTTTCTCAATACATACTTCCCTCATGAGAGTGATGCTCCTCCTTTGGACTTTGATGATTATGGTCTTGATCCTACTTCGGATTTGAAGAAAATTCTTTCAAAGGAGAAGCAACTAGACGACACCAACATCCACAGCACGTATGTTTTGACACCTCTTTGTCCACCTTCTGAGGACGAGGTTGTGCATCTTCTTCGCGGATCTTCTTCACATTCTGCTGAGCCTGAGTGCTATTTTCCCCTAAAGGAAAAAGTGTTCGACCCTGGTATCGATATTCTTCAGCCATCTCAGTATCCATCTGATGAAATAAAAGGAAAAATCTTTGGAACTTATGGAAATCTGCTTGCACCTCTTCACCCTTGCTACCACCGTGCTCCATCTTTGTTTAAGGGAACCTTGCCTACTTTTCTTTGGCTTGCCTTGTTCGCCTTAAGCTTGTGCTATTTGATGGACGAAAACTATGTCTTTGATCCCGGTGGATATTCTTCATGCTTCTTCCTATGATAATCAAGGTCGAGTCAGGCTCACGACTCGGTGAACAAAAATCAAGCGCTTCTTGGGAGGCAACCCATGTATCTATCTTTTAGCTATCTTTATCATAAGTGTAGGGGAGACTCGGTGGTGTCTGCTATTTCTTCTCTTCTCATATTCAGGGATTCGAGCGCTCAATGATCAACTCTTGATGATTTTTGACGACCCGTGATTCCGTGTTTCCGTCTTCCCGGTTCTATCCTAAACTCTTTTCGATTCACTATTTTATATTTTCCAATATTAAAATAGGAATCTCGTTAGTTGTCTTTTCCTTAGCAAGATCTAAACAACGTACACAATGTCCTAAGTGTAGGGGAGTTTAATCCAACATGCTTAAACATTGAGGACAATGTTTATATTAAGTGTAGGGGGGACGTCTATCGAAGTTAAGTGGTCTTTTCCTTGTATTTGTCCTCATTTTAACCGAAAAATCAATTTTTCGACATTTTTCAAAATTTTTGATCTATTTTGGCCTATTAGTTTTACCTTTGTATAGTTATTTTCTTTCTTTGCTAGAATAAATTTTAATAAAGTGGTTTTAATTTTCAACGTTGTGAATCTTTTGACTCAACCCGAGTTTACTTATCTAAGTTTACTCTAGCTAGTATCCTTAACGTGTTTAAGTCAAGTTTTGCTAGGCTTTTATATAGGGAGCTATAAATCGCGAAAGTCTTAACCCTCACGGGTTAAGAACAAGAACTTTTCGCAAGTTCCTATAATTGATCCTAGAGAGTCGTTTATCAAGGGAACTTTAAAATGCGATTTCTAAACTTGAAAAAGTCTAAGAGTTTGCAAGATCCTATAGGCGACTCGAAAACCCAAAACTCTGATTTAATAGGCTAAGCATCCACTAGTCTCATTCCTTGAGATTTTAAATTGTGGAGAACGAGAGATGATAGAGTCAATTATAAGTTTGGTATTCTTTCGTGAATTTATGTGAGTTAATTATAAGCCTATTCTCCCATCGCTTGCTAATAAAATTTATCTGCAATAAATAAGGTTGTACGATTTGAAAAGTTACTTAGCTTCTAGCCCAAGATCGTTTAAAAGTTGCTCGGTATGGATTAAAGTTCATAGCCAAGGCATAACTTATTGAAGCGGGATGCGAAGATTGGCGAGTCCGAAAAGGACCTAACAAGGCATGAGGGCTACATTTTGTTGCTAAAGATCCAAAGTGATGTGAAGAATCATTTATCAAAGATCAATATGAAGGATCGAGACACACGACGAAAAGCAAAGTACTCCCCAAAAGATCATGGAGAAATCTATCCAAAAAGGCCCTAACAAGGTATGAGGATAAATAGATCCAAGTCCTAAAAGGAGGCGGATCGTTGTATATCAAAATCCCAAATAAAGATTGGAGAAAAATGAAGAAGTCGTGGTCCAAATATGAAGAATCTCTCAAAACTTCAAGTGAAGAAATTCCTATTGTGAAGAGAAGGCCATTATTTCATGAACGTCTCTCAAGATTTGAAGTATGAAGTCGCTGCCAAATATAGGTCCGAGAAAGGTCTCAAATCGCGAAGCGAGTTATGCCAAGATATGAACTTTATGAGGTCCCGAGAAGCAGTTTTAAAAGATTTTGTCCTTTAGCTAACTATTGATTAAATCGTCCCACTTTATTTTCAGCCTTAATAATTATCGAAATAAGTCAACAATGCATCCTCGTGATCATTCAAAACAATAAAATATAAGAGATACACCTAGGAATAAGGGAGACTAAGTAAATAATTGAACCACATGAGCTCGTGTTAGTTTGTTAACTTATAATAACAATGATCTCGTTTTTAAGCTTGGTTTGGAGAAAGTGAAAACTTGAGGATGATGATCATTCATGAAATTTCCAAAACCCGAAGGTATGTTTTTGATTTCTTTACTTTGAATGTTTATAATTTTCTATCTCTTTAATAAAGGCCAACATGGATTGATTATGATGGAAAATGTAAACGTGCTTTGTAACCAATGCATTGCATGAGGACATTGCAATGGTCAAGTGTAGGGGATTTGATAGGTGTGTAAACACCCATCCTTTTTACCACTTAACTACAATAATAACCAAGCCAAAACGCGTATTTTATGTCATAAATGTCGGAATTATGCGTGGTTTGTGTTTTTGTTGTGATTTAGGACGAAAATGTGAAAAAGGGAGAAAACACGGGCATTCACGGGCTTTTATCGAAGAAAAAGACAAAAGATGAAGTCAAGAAATCAAGAGTGCAAAAAGAACGGAAGTCCAAGACCAATTCTGAAGATTTATCGAAGAAAAAGTCAAAAGACGGAAGTTTACTAAAAGCCGAAGAACTCAAGTCTAATTTATTGAAGAATTACAAGACGAGTTTAAAGAAATCTCGAGACAAAGTCATTAAAGTCGAAGCATTAAGAAGATTAAGGACTTAATGATGCAATTAAAGAAAGAAGAAAGAGGGGAGGAAGCTTCCTAAGCACCTCCCTAATCCTCCTATAAAAAGCTCATTAGGATTTCATTTCATTTTGTTGGCTAATAGTGACAATTAGTTCTTCCATTTTAATTACCTTGCACTTTAATTACATGTCATTTAATTAATTGTCTTGCACCTTAAATACCTTTAATTTCAAGTAAGTTTCCTTTTAATTATTGTCAATCTTTACTTTTATTGTCTGATCTCCTATCTACCTTTCTCGTTTGATCTTAATCTTTATGCTTTATTGTTCATGTTTATGTTTTTGATGTTTTATTGATTTGATTAAAGTGGGTTTTGATTATTGTGGTTATTATTGTTAGTTTTATTGTTTTGGTTTGATAGATTATCATTAGTTGATTATTTGTGGTTAGTATTGCTTAATCTTTTGGTTGATTTGATTAGTTTTTATTTAGATTCGTGTTATTCTTGTTCCCCTTGTTCTTCGCTGTTAATCTGTTTCCCAGGTACATTCCGGATCAACAAGTTCATTCCGAATCAAGGGGTGTTGTGATTGTTCCGATTCAAGGGTTTCAGTTGATTATTCCGAACGAAGATTGTTTGTGAATATTCCGAATAAAGGGCTTTCATTCGGAATAAGTGACATATTCCGGATAAAGTTTTTATTCCAGATCAGCGAGTTCATTTGGAACATTCCGAGTGAAGGTGTTCATTCGGAACATTTTCCGAATCAAGGAGTTTGAGTTCATTCGGAATTTATTCCGAATCAAGACTTTATTCCGGATCAGCTAAACGTTCCGAATCAGTAGGAAGTTCCGAATCAGAGTTTTGTTCATCCGGAATATTCAATATTCCGGATCAAGGGGTATTCATTCGGAATATATTCCGAATCAAGGTTTTTGGTAAATATTCCGAGTAAAGAATAACATTCCAAACGAAGGTGACATTCCGGATGAATGTTTATTCCGAATGAGGGTATTATTCCGAATGAGCATTTTCAGTTTCTTTTAAGTTTCTGTTTTTAATTTTTAATTTTCAAGCTTTATTTTTCACGCCTTTTTCCTTAGTCGCACTTTAAGATTACTTGCCTTAGATTTATTTTAGCCTTGCCTTAGTTTAAGTTTTAGTTGCGTTTTAAGTATTGCCTTAGATAGTTTTAAGTTTGCGTTATTTACTTTAAGTGCCCAATTACTTTTTGTCACACTTTTAATTCCCGTCATTTATTTTCAATTAGATTTAGATTTAAATTAACGTCATTTTCATTTACGTCTTGCACTTTTTAATTACTACAACGACACAACTTTTGTTTCCACCAAAGAACAAATGAGTCGTATAGTTAACCAGATATCAATTCGAAGAGACTGTGACGATAACTTTTTACATACAAAATCTCTTGTATCACTTTCTACGAATTGAGATCCTGTTTTATACACAACTTCTACGATGACGTCTCAACAAGATATTTATGTTGCGGGTACTGAGAATCGCCCACCCATGCTTACCAAGGAGAATTACACTACATGGGCTAGTCGTCTCCTTCGTTATTCAAAATGTAAACCTTTGGTAAAGTTGATTGTCAACTCGATTCAAAAAGGGCCGTATGTTAGAAGAACAATTCTTGTGCCTGGGGACCCTACGAATGCTAACCCAGTGGCTGACTCTAGTCATGAGCAAACGGATGAAGAATTAACTGAAGCTGAATCCAAACAACTCGACACTGATGATCAAGCAATTCAAGTCATTCTCATGGGACTCCTTGAAGATGTTTATGATTCTGTTGATAGTTGTGAAACCGCACACGAGATGTGGCTTAGGATTCAAAAAATGATGAAGGGGAGTGAAATTGGTTTACAAGAAAAGGAAACTAAGTTACTTCGTGAATGGGAGAAATTACGTCTACTGAAGGGGAAGAAATTGAACCTTACTATCTTCGGTTTTCAACCCTCATGAATCACCTTAGAAGAAACAAACATGAACTTGCTCAAATTGCTGCCAACATAAAATTTCTTGATAATCTTCCTTCTGAATGGTCACGATATGTCACTCTTGTCAATCAAACCAAGGATCTTCATGTCGTGGACTACACTCAAGTATATGATTATTTGAAGATGAATCAAGATGAAGCTAACGAAGTTAGGTCAGAACGACCGGCCAAGACACAAGATCCATTGGCTTTTATGGCAAACTCTTCATCATCGATGTCATATCCCATGGTACCTTACCATCAACCCTCAACAAGTAACTTCATGCCACAACAACAACAACAACAACTCACCTCTTATGGATATCAACCTCCTACTGCTGTGAATTATTTACAACAACCCATTGCCTATTTTGATGACATCACTGATCCTACTCATGCGATTAATACTGGTCTTGCACTTCTCGTAAAGGAATTTAAATTTACCATTAACCCCACCAACAACAATAAGAGAATCTCCTCGAACACTAGAAATAGGCAGATTGCTCAATCTTTCATGAATGCGAATCAAGATAGCCAATTGATAGTTGCTGGGAACACAGCGACACAATATGGTCAGAATACAGGGCAGACTGTTGGGAATGCAGGAAATCAGTGTGGATAAATCCGTGGTCAGTATCCGAATGTTCCAAATGCGGGTAATCAGAATGGGTTAATTGTTGTGCCAGTGGTTGGTAATCAAATGGGAAACATTGTGGCTGCAAGGGCTGAGAATACTGGTACGGGAAATGGAAACAACAATCGTCAGATTCAGTGCTACAACTGCTGGGGATTTAGTCATTATGCTCGAGATTGCACAGCCAAAAAGAAGAGGGATGCTGCTTATCTTCAGACTCAGCTTCTCATAGCACAAAAGGAAGAGGCAAGGATTCCACTTCAAGCTGAGGAATTTGATCTTATGGCTTCTGCTGCCGAATATGACGAGGAAGAAGAGGTGAATGCCAACTACATCCTGATGGCTAACTTACAGCAAGCATCTACCTCAGGAATGCATGTTGACAGAACTCCCGTTTATGATTCAAACGGTCCCTATGAGGTACATCCACGTTTCAATGATAATGATATATATAGTACGTCTAATCAGGAGGAGGAGTGTACTGAGATGCTTGAGCCCTGCATTGAGACACACGGGTATCAAACGAATAATAGTAATATTAGTTCGAATGAGCCCAGCGTGGACCTTAGTGTAGATCCAGTTGCCCATCCTACAACCCTTCCTGATGCGACACATGTGTATTATAAATCTTTATTTGATAAGCTTGCTAAGGATTTTGACCATGCTACGGTGGTTAATAATAAGTTTAGAGAAACTAATGCCAAATTGACCACTGAGCTTGCGGGATATAAGGAACGGGAGAAAAGTTTTGAAATTCATCAGACTAAAATTAAAGAACTTGAACAAGCTCATGCTACATCGGTAATATATAGATTTTGATAGGTTCTTTTTCGATTCAATTCGAATTGACTATTGGTTAACAGTGTGACTCAGTCGCTTTTGGTGAAAGAAAAATAAAGTGATTATCTAAGAAATGTAAATGTCGTTGCGTAAAGGAAAAATAAAGCAAAAACGAAAGCTTTAAAAGATTTAAACTAAAAATAAAGATTTAAAGTTGAATGACGAAATACTAAAACTAAACTAAAAACAAGTAAAAATAAGAAAACTTAAAACTTAACAAAAATGTAAACTAGAAATTAAACTAAGACAAAGCAATAAAAGATAAGACTAAGAAAATGGCGGGAAAGAAAAATGCTTAAAACTATCTAAAAAAACTAAGTCGAAAACTAAAACAAAGAAACCTAATCCGGAATACAAATTCCGGATAATTATCCGGAATCCGTAAACAATCTATTATCCCGAATCTAACTTCTACACGTTATCCAGAATCAATCTTTAAGACCTTATCCGGAATTAGTGATCTGTGGCTAATCCGGAATCTAAGTTATGGGTCTTATCCGGAATAACGTCTCTAAAGCTAATCCGGAATCACTATTCTAAAGCTTATCCGGAATCCACGTCCTAGGCGTGATCCGGAATGTATTCTAGACCCTTATCTAGAATATGCTAATTCGAACCCTTATCTGGAATTTGGAGTTTGGGAGGTTATTCAGAAAACGAGGGTTTGCTAATCGGAAATTGAAGGAAAATTTTAGGCAGAAATGCAAATAAGCCAAGAACTAAAATAAGCCAAAAACTAAAAAGCACTAATTTAAAAACTTAACCAAAATTCTTTTAAGAAAAAGCTAATAAGCCAAAATTTAAAAACTTTTAAAAACACTAAATAATAAAAACATTTAAAAACAACTTTTTATAAAAATTAACTAATAAGCACTTAATTAAAAATAAGAAAATTAACACAATAAGCACTAAAATACTATAAGCTATAAAAATCAAATACTAAAAGATCAATAAGCACAATCAAACACAAACATCAATCAATCAAAGAACATGATTAACAAACTACATGATTATCAAAATTAAACAGGACTAATAAGATTAAGAAAGGTAGAATGAGAATGATTAATTGAAAAAGCTTGAAATTAAAAATGATTAAGATTCAAATTACAAGATTAATGAAAAAGAATGTAAAATTAGATTACACCTACTCCTACTCTAATCTACTCCTAATCTAAAAACTAATTTCTAATTAACTAACACCCTCCGAAGGACACATTAGGAGGGTATATATAGGAGGAGGGGAGGCTAGGTGTTGATGCTTTCTCCTTTCACTTTGTCTCGACTCGACTTAAATTCTTTGTCATTCTCGACATCGTCTCGGGATTTGTCGATATAAATTGAACTCGTCTTATAATATTCTTCTTTAATTAGAATTGGTTCTTCGACTTCATTAAACTTCTGTCTTTCAGACTTTTTCTTCGATAAATCTTCAGAATAGGCCTTGGACTTTCGTTCTTTTTGCACTCTTGATCTTTTGACTACGTCTTTTCTCGTTTTCTTTGATAAAAGCCCGTGAAAGCCCTTGTTTTCTTCCCTTTTTCACATTTTGCTCCTAAATCACAACAAAAACACAAATCACGCATAATTCCGACATTTACGACATAAAATACACGTTTTAGCTTGGTTATTATTATAATTAAGTGGTAAAAGGATGGGTGTTTTCACACCTATCAAATCCCCTACACTTGACCATTGCAATGCCCTCATGCAATGCCTTAGTTACAAAGCAAGATTTACATTTTCTATCATAATTAACCCACCTTGGCCTTTATTAAACATAATTAAAGGAAGAAAAACAAATAAAGAGATTAAAGACATACATTGAGGCTTTGAATTGTCATGAATGCTTTTCATCCTCAAGTTTCACGTTTCCTAAACCAAGCTTAAAAACGAGATCATTGTTATTATAAGTTAGCAAACTAACACAAACTCATGTGGCCCAATTATTCACTTAGGCCCCGTTTGGTTTGTTGTAATTGGATGTAATTTGATGTAATTGTAATTCAATTACATCACATAACCTGTTTGGTTCACAGAATGAGGGGAATGTAATTCAATTTACATTACATATGGTGTTTGGTATACTACGTAATTGTAATTGGGACATTACAATTACATCAAATGATGTATTTCAGATTACATAGAAACTTGGATGGAATGTTTTGAATTACGTCGTAATTCGTAATTTTATACTTTAAACCACTATTATTATTATTATTAATTATTAATAATCAAATTTATTATTATTATTATTATTATTATTATTATTATTATTACTATTATTATTATTATTATTATTATATTATTATATTATTATATTAAAAGGATAAAATAATAAAAAAATTATTTTTGTTATTATATTATTATATTAAAATAATATAATAAAAATAAATATATTTTTATTATTATATAATAAAAAATTAAAAAATTAATAATAATAGTTTTTTAATTATTAATTACTATTATTTATTATTATATTTATATTATTATTTAGAAATTTAGAAATTTTTAATTTATATTTTTTTTTTAAATTTTGAATTTATTTTATATAATATTTATTTATTATTAATTTATTTAATTTATTTTTTATTTTTTATTTCGTTATTATTTTTTATAATTTTATAATTTTATATTTTAATTTTATTTTTTTATTTTTTAATTATTGTTATTATTATTTATTTTAATATTTTATTAATATAAATATTTCTTATTATTATACTTTTGAAATATTAAAATAATATAAATTATTATTATTTTATTTTAATAAAAAACAATATTTTTTATTACATTAATATTTTTTATTAAATTAATATTTTATATTAAAATAATAAATTTTATTAAAATGATAAATTTTACTAAAATAATAACTTTTTTTAAAAATAATAATTTTTATTAAAATAATATTTTTTATTAAAGTAACAAGTTTATTTTATTTTAAATTATTTATGTTTTTATTATTTTATTTTTATTATTCTATTTTATTTTAACTATTAATTTTTTATTAATTTTTTATGTTTTATAAAAAAATTGAATTACATTACGGTCAGACTCAACCAAACACATCTCAGATTTTATTCATTACAATTCCACAACATTACAATACACATTCCCATTTTTTCAATTACAATTATATTAAATTACAGTTCCTTCCAAAGATTACAATTCCCTTAAAAACATTCTACGAACCAAACGGGGCCTTAGACTCCCTTATTCCTAGGTGTATCTCTTATATTTTATGATTTTCTTAAATGATCACGAGGATGCATTGTTTGACTTATTTCGATAGTTTATTAGGCTGAAAATCAAGTAGGACGATTTAATCAATAGTTAGCTAAAGGACAAAATCTTTTAAAACTGCTTCTCGGGACCTCATAAAGTTCATGTCTTGGCATAACTTGCTTCACGATTTGAGACTTTTCTCGGACCAATATTTGACAGCGACTTCATACTTCAAATCTTGAGAGACGTTCATGAAATAATGGTCTTCTCTTCATAATAGGAATTTCTTCACTTGAACTTTTTGAGAGATTCTTCATATTTGGACCACGACTTCTTCATTTTTCTCCAACCTTTCTTTAGGATTTTGATATACAACGATCCGCCTCCTTTTAGGACTTGGATCTATTTATCCTCATACCTTGTTAGGGACTTTTTGGATAGACTTCTCCATGATCTTTAGGGGAGTATTTGCTTTTCGTCGTGTGTCTCGATCCTTAATATTGATTTTTGATAAATGATTCTTCACATCACTTTTGGATCTTTAGCAACAAAATGTAGCCCTCATGCCTTGTTAGGGCCTTTTTGGACTCGCCAATCTTCGCATCCCGCTTCAATAAGTTATGCCTTGGCTATGAACTCTAATTAATACCGAGCAACTTTTAAACGATCTTGTGCTAGAAGCTAAGTAACTTTTCAAATCGTACAACCTTATTTATTGCAAATATATTTATTAACAAGCGATGGGAGAAAAAGCTTATAATCAACTCACATAAATTCATGAAAGAATACCAAACTTATAATTGATTCTATCATCTCTCGTTCTCCACAATTTAAAATCTCAAAGAATGAGGCTCGTGGATGCTTAGCCAATTAAATCAAAGTTTTGGGTTTTCAAGTCATCTATAGGATCTTGCAACTTCTTAGACTTTTTCAAGTTTAGAATTCGCATTTTAAAGTTCCCTTGATAAACGACTTTCTAGGATCCATTACAGGAACTTGCGAAAAGTTCTTGTTCTTAATCCGAAAGAGTTAAGACTTTCGCGTTTTAAAGTTCTCTAAATAAAAGCCTAGCAAAACTTGACTTAAACACGTTAAGGATACTAGCTAGATTAAACTTGGATAAGTAAACTCGGGTTTAGTCAAAAGATTCATGACGTTGAAAAATTAAAACCACTTTATTAAAATTTATTTTAGCAAAGAAAGTAAATAACGCTAACAAAGGAAAATACTACTATACAACTAGGCCAAAATAGATTAAAAATTTTGAAAAATGTCGAAAAATCAATTTTCCGGTTAAAATGAGGACGAATACAAGGAAAAGCCCACTTAAATTCGATAGGAGTCCCCCTACACTTAATATAAACATTGTCCTCAATGTGTAAGCATGTGGGAGTAAAATCCCCTACACTTAGGACATTGTGCACGTTGTTTAAATCTTGCTAAGGAAGAGACGACTAAAGTGATTCCTATTTCAATCATAAAGGATAAAATAATGAATCAAAAGAGTTTAGGATAGAACCAGGAAAAAGGGAACACGGGATCACGGTTCGTCAAAAGTCATCAAGAATGAAAGCTCTAATCCCTGCACATGATAAGAAAGAAAATTACAAACACATACTAGGGTATCCCCTACACTTATTATAAAAACAGATAAAGATAGAGAGATAATCGGGTTGCCTCCCGAGAAGCGCTTGTTTTTGTTAACCGAGTCACGAGCCTGACTCGTTCCCGAATTAAATGGTCCATGGGGAAGCCTCGAATGTAATACCGGGATCAAAGACCTTGTCCTCGTTCCCGGAGGACATTAATAAAGGAGAGGCTGGAGGATAAGTCTTAAAGGGTAGAAAAGTCCTTTCAACATACGAACATTATGTGAAATCATGATCCGCGGGAGGTGGGGTGGGTAAAGGGATCAAAATGTCATCCCCAAAAGACATATGATTATCACTGACCGGCAAAGCCGTAAAGGTGTCAATCATGGAATGGTCAATGTAACCCCCCGGGTCAAAGCACTGATCCTCGGTAATGGTTTCTAAAGGTTGGGATAAAAGGTGCTCGGGAGGGGGACTTGGGACAATATCTTCATGCAACAAATTATCAAAAAGAATATCCCCCTCCGTGTCATCATCATCAATACCCGGAGGTATTGAGAGAATGTCGATTTCCTCCATAGCTGTATCATTATTCTCAACTGAAGTAATAGACGGAGGTAAAGACTCAGAAATAGGAGCAAAATTCAATGCTTAAATTTTAGCAATAAGAAGATGAGCTTTCAGTAATATGTCGTGAAGAATAACGTCTTACACCTCATCTACAAGACCAAGTTCAGTGGTGAACTTCTCGTAAGTCGGAGAGAATAAATCAACATCGCCCTCATCTCCCGGAGGAGATTGAGAAATTTCAAAGGTGAAATTCTCATATCATGGAGAAAAATCATCATCATTACGAGCGACCTCGTCCGTAAGGTCAGCAAAAGTAGGGACATCACAAACCTCCTCAAATAAGTTGTCGAGACCATGTTGGGAATAAATTAAGGCCAGATCACTTGAGCGCTGACAAGAACAAAACAAGCGTTGACAAGAACAAAGCAAGCGCTGACAGCTCAAGCGTTGACAAGTTAAAGTCAAGCGTTGACACATTGAAGACAAGCACCGATGGAAGATATAATCTACACGTTTATTATATTCTAGAATACTTCTAGTAAGGATAGAAACGACAATGTATTTTCTATATTTATCTTTACCTAGAATAGTTGATACGTAGATTATTGTACAAGGCTTATTGTATCTATAAAAGAAGGCCTTTAGGTTAATGTTCAATATCAAGTTTTATATAAGTTTTCATTCGTAAACATCTTTCATTGTAAGCAAGTTCGACATTCATAATCAAAGTGAAAGTTTGTTTACATCTTGTGTGTTCTTGTTTAAGTGTTAAATTCCACATAACACTTAGATTCATAAAGCATATACAAAGGTTTCTCTACGTGTATTACTTGATCTAATCTCGTATACACAAAGCTAATCGATCTAAGTTTGGGATCAACAAGTGGTATCAGAGCTTGTTGAGGAACTTTTGATCTTTAAAGAACACCATACACGAACACCAAAACCCTAATTTTCTCAGAAACCCTAAAAACACCAAAACCCTAACAACATCATGTCTGAAGCAATAACCTCCTCCTCCTCAGCCTTACCAAACATTAAGATTCCCATGCTTGATGCAACCAACTTTGACTTATGGAAGTTCAACTTTGAACAATATCTAGGGATTTATGATTACACACTCTGGGAGATTATTGAATATGGAAACTCATCCAATAAGGCTCAAAAGATTCTTGATGCCATTAGTCAAAGAACAGCTGTTGAAGGATGCCCTGAAGAGGATAAGAAAGAAAAACCTGGAGATGGTAGAGCTGTAGGTGCTGAAGATATTGCAAAGAAAAGGGTTGACATGAAAGCCCTAAATATTCTGAAAGTCTCTTTGGGACAAGAAAACCAGCACAAATATAGAGGCTATGAATCTGCTAAGGATCTTTGGGAAGCACTTGAAGTTGCATATGGTGGCAATGCAGACACTAAGGAAGAAAAGAAAAAGCAACTTCTGCATGATTATGCTGTCTTCAAAGCTCAACCCAATGAGAAACTGAGTAGCGTGAGAAGAAGATTGCTTGACATCACAAGCAAGTTGTCCTTCATGGGGACACAAGTTGGTGATGTTGACACCAATGCTACCTTTCTTAAAAGTCTTGGTGAGGCATGGAAGATTGAGGCAAGATCTATTCTTGCCAATAATACTTACAAGAGCTCCTCGTTTGATGACATCTACAACAAACTAAGACTGTTGGAAGATGAAACTCTTTCAGAGCATGGAAGCAAATCTACCACTAGCAACATGGCCTTCTTCTCTCATAGTGAAGGTCAATTCAATCAGAAGGACTCTTATATGCATCCAATTACTGGATCATCATATGTCAGCGCTGGAACAAGTCCTGTCAACGTCTCCTTTTCAGACGAGGACACATTCAAGAATGACTCCCCAAGAGTTAAACCTGCTGGTTTGGATTTGGATACTATTTGTGCTTACATTGCTTCTTTTCCCAATGGTTCAGTGATTACATATGAGGACCTTGAGCAAATAAGTGATGAGCACTTGGAAGAGATGGACATCAAGTGAAACATGGCTCTTGCTAGTATAAGAGAAAATAGGTGGAACAGAAGGTTTAAAAAGAAGATGACCTTCAATGCTAAAGACACAGCTGGATTTGATAAATCCAAAGTTGAATGCTACAACTGTCATCGTATGGGGCACTTCATGAGGGAATGCAGATCTCCTAGAAGATCTGATGCTGGTAAACCCTCAAGTCAGATTGTTAAAGCTCAGGATTCCAAAGTTATGGTTTCAGTTCAAGGAATTGATGGTACAGGATGGGATTGGAGCTATCTGGCTAAGGATGTTGAAGAGGATAAAGCTTTGGTTGCTGATATTGAAGAAGAAGAGCATGTTGAATATGCTCTCATGGCACACTCCTCCTCTTCATCTGATAATGAGGTATATGATGATGCTTTTTGTAGCAAAGGTTGTAGATTAAACACTGAAAGACTTAACAAAGAGGTGTTAACACTAAAAGATGATATGAGTACTGAAAGGTGTAAATTGTCTAATTACCAACTAGCTCTTACTGAAACTGAGAAAACCGTTTCTGAATACAAGAAAATGGAATTTGACTTAAAAGATAAGATCAATATCTTAAAACATGAGCTAGAGGGTAGTATGGATGTTAGGAACATTATGACAAAGGTTAATAGAGACTTACAGGCTAAGTTAGATGAGGCCATTAAGAATAAAGATAATGTTGACCTCAAAATTCAAAGATTTGATAGAGCCACCCAAACCCTAGGAGACTGTGTAGCTAAACAAAGGGATCCTAAGGACATGACTGAGATTGGGATGAATGATTTCTCTCTGGTTCCACCACCAGCTGGTGACTTCTATGGTGTCCTTAGAAAGGACTTGTCTTGGACTGGTATACCAGAATGCCAAGAAGAGGAATTCATTCCTCCACCAAGAGTTGTCACTCCAGTTGAAGAGTATCAACAAAAATTGACTGACCTAAATGAGTGGAAGAAATCTAATCCTACTTTATTTGTTAAGGGAGGTTTGCTATGTGAAAGTCCCAATGAATCATCACCCATTAAGGTTACTCACCCAATCACTGGTAAAGCTGTTGACCTAGGCTCAAACACTGTTAGAAGACCTACCATTAAATATGCAGAGATGTATAGGAATAATAGGTCACCCAAGAGCCAAGTTAGCAATCATGGAACAGGTTTCTTCTCTTCTAGACCTAAGGTTGTGTCTAAGAAAGCCTGTTACACTTGTGGTAGCTTTTCACATTTGGCATACAAGTGTGTCAACGCTCCCAAAGTCAGCGCTGACAGGAACAAATTTAGTGCTGACAGGAAGAAAGTCAACATTGTTAGGAAGTCAAACGTTGTCAGACCCAAACCTTGTGTGCAGCAAAGTCCACAAGTGATTAGACCTGCCCCATTCTTTTCTAGAAGGTCTAACACTTATGGACAAAGACCTTTTCAAAAGACAAACACCTAGTCAAATAGGCAATGGGTTCCTGTAGCAAACCCTAGGTTCAACGCTGACAAGGGTAATTTCAGCGTTGACAGGACAAATTCTAACGCTGACAGAAACGTGACCAGACCTAAATACTTGCAGCCACAAGGTAAGGGGTCTAAAGCTTCTTCAAGCTTAACATGGAGACCCAAGAAAGATCAAAACCCTAATGATAATGGGATTTCAATGACTTGCAATAGATTTAATTACATTTCAAAGGTCATTACAAAACCTATTGGGGTTAACTGGGTATTTCATCCTAAAAAGGATGAGAATGGGGTTGTTGTGAGAACTAAGTCTGTTCTTATTGAACAACCAGATGAATCCAAGTCTTCTGAGACTTGGGTTCCCAAAGAAAACTAATTTGTTTTCTTTATGTGCAGGGCATTCAAAGACAGATCAATGATTATGGATATTGGGATAGTGGATGCTCAAGGCACATGACATGGAAGGAAGACTATCTGACGAATTTCACCCCTATTAAAGATGGTGACAAGGTATACTTTGGAGGTGGCTATGGCACCATTACAGGCAAAGGAACCCTTCTCACCAATAATCTGCGTTTTGAGAACGTCTTCCTGGTAAAAGAACTTGATTATAATCTGTTTAGTGTATCACAAGTATGTGATAACAAAAATAAAGTTCTTTTTACTGATACTGAGTGCTTGGTGTTAAGCAAGGATTTTAAGATCCCTGATGAGAAATATATTGAGTATAGAACACCTAGGCATAAGGACATATATAATGTGAATTTAAATGGGATTAAAGTGAATACCAATATGTTTCTTGTTTTTATGCTAAGGCCTCAGTAGATGAATGTAATTTGTGGCACAGGAGACTAGGTCGCATAAATTTTAAAAATATAAATAGACTTGTGAGGCTTGGTTTAGTTGATGGTTTGCCTGCGAAGGCCTTCCACAATGACCACTCTTGTGTTGCATGTCTTAAAGGCAAGCAGCACAAGGTCTCATTCAAGTCCAAACAGGTGCATACTAGTTCCAGACCTCTTCATATGCTTCACATGGACCTCTTTGGTCCAACTAATATAGAAAGTTTGAATGGCAAGTCATATTGCTTTTTTGTCATAGATGACTTTTCTAGGTTTACTTGGACATTCTTTCTAGCTATGAAGAGTGACACAGCTGACGTTCTTATTGATTTTATCACTCAGATTGAGAAAAGGTCTGGCAATGAGGTTAAAATGCTTAGGAGTGATAATGGTGGAGAATTTAGGAACAAGAAGATAGATGATTTCTGTCCCAGGAAAGGAATTACTAGGCAATTTAGCATTGCTAGAACCCCACAACAAAATGGGGTTGCTGAGAGGAAAAATAGAACCCTAATTGAAGCAGCCAGAACAATGTTGGCTGATGCTCACTTTCCAATAGCCTTTTGGGCTGAGGCTGTTAATACAGCATGCTATGTGAAAATAGAGCATTGGTTAACAAAATTCAGAACAAAACACCTTATGAGTTACTTTGGGGTAGAAAACCTAATATTGGTTTTCTCAGACCTTTTGGTTGTCATGTAGTAGTATTGGATACTAGTGATGCCTTAGGGAAATTTAGTGCAAAAGGTGATGAGGGTTACTTCATGGGGTATTCAGTCCAGAGCAAGGGTTATAGGGTTTATCTTAAAGAGGACAAACATATAGTTGAGAGAGTACATGTTAGGTTCTTAGAAAATAAACCTAGTGATCCTGAAAGTGGTCCTAATTGGTTGTTTGATTTGGAACCCTTATCTAGAACTTTAAATTATATGCCTGTCACTAATCCAGACATTGTGAAGGTAACTTCAAATGTTGTGGAGGAACAAGTTGTTAATGTTTCAGGTACACAGGTTCATGAGAAGGGTTGATCACAAGCAGAAAAGGCATCTCCTACATTTGAATATGTCACAATTCCCATTTGGACAAATGCTTTTGCTGCTGCTGCTGCTGCTGGACAAGATAATGGTGGTTCCCAAATACCACCAGATACAAACATGCATGGTTCTTCAGGCGCTGACAAAGGCAAATCTAGCGCTGACAAGACCAATTCAGACGTTGATGGCTCAGACGTTGACAACAACATTTCAAGCGCTGTTAGCCCAGACGCTGACAACCAAGATTCAAACGTTGACAACACTTATGGGCATCTTTTCTCTTCCAGTTTTGAACAAGGTGGACCTTCCAATGTTCATGAAGAGGTTCATGTTGATCAAAGAGAGTCTGATGAAGAAGATATTGGCAATATGGAGCGTGAGGTTGAGGACACCAGACTTTTTGAAGGAGGGGTTCTTACTTCCACAATGAAGAATCACCCCACATCTCAGATCATTGGTGATATTATGACTCCAGTTCAGACTAGAAGATCTCATCAAGGTCTTGGTGGGTTTATTGCCAATATACACAAGAAGGTTGATACCCCTCTTGTGCAAGCATGTTTGTTTGCATGTTTTCTGTCACAAGAAGAACCCAAGAAAATATTTGATGCTCTCAAAGAACCAAGTTGGGTGGAAGCAATGCAGGATGAGCTTCACCAATTTGCAATTTAGGATGTTTGGGAGCTGGTTGATTGTCCTAGATATGTCAGACCTATAGGGACAAGATGGGTTCTCAGGAACAAAAGAGATGAAAGAGGTATTGTGGTCAGAAACAAGGCAAGGTTAGTGGCTCAAGGTTATACACAAGAGGAAGGGATAGACTATGAGGAGGTCTTTGCACCAGTTGCAAGGATTGAAGCTATCAGGATTTTTCTAGCCTATGCTTCCTGCATGGGCTTCACAGTCTATCAAATGGATGTCAAGAGTGCTTTCTTGTATGGCACCATTGTTGAGGAAGTATATGTCATGCAACCTCCTGGTTTTGAGGATCCAGAACATCCAGATAAAGTGTATAGAGTCAAAAAGGCTATGTATGGCCTTCATCAAGCCCCTAGAGCATGGTATGGTACTCTGTCTACCTATTTGGTGGATAATGGATTCAAGAGGGGCACCATAGATCAGACACTATTTACAAAGAAGAAAGGCAAAGATGTGTTGCTTGTGCAGGTCTATGTTGATGATATCATTTTTGGGTCTACTGATCCAAAGATGAGTGAGGATTTCTCCAAGCTTATGACAGACAAATTCAAGATGAGTGCTATGGGGGAGATGAACTTCTTTCTTGGTTTACAAGTTCAGCAGAAAGAAGATGGTATCTTCATCTCCCAGGACAAATATGTTGCTGAGATCTTGAAGAAGTTTGGCTTTTCTCCACATGAAAAGAGGGCTACTACTCCTATGGATAGAGAACACCCTTGGGGAAAGATTGGAGATGGGAAAGATGTTGATGTCAGGCACTATAGATCCATGATTGGATCCTTGATGTATCTTACTGCCTCCAGACCTGACATTATGTTTGCTGTGTGTGCTTGTGCACGCCATCAAGTGACTCCCAAAGAATGTCACCTTTATGCTGTGAAGAGGATCTTTAGGTACCTAAGATGCTATCCTAATCTTGGTTTGTGGTACCCAAAGGATTCACCATTGGAGCTGATTGCATATTCAGATAGTGATTATGGAGGTGATAAGTTTGATAGGAAATCCACAACTGGTGGATGTCAGTTTCTTGGGAGTAGGTTAATATCTTGGCAATGCAAGAAACAAACAGTGGTGGCTAATTCTACAACTGAAGCAGAGTATGTGGCTGCAGCAGCATGTTGTGGTCAAGTGTTGTGGATTCAGAACCAGCTGTTGGACTATGGGTATAATTTCATGCATACTAAGATATTTGTTGACAATAATAGTACTTTATGCATCATTAAGAATCCTGTACATCATTCTAAAACTAAACACATAGAAATTAGACACCATTTTATAAGAGATTGCTTTGAAAAAGGTTTAATACAACCAGATAGGGTTGACACTGAAGAAAATGTGTCAGATTTATTAACTAAACCTTTTGATGCTGGGAGATTTCAATACTTGGTAACAAGTATTGGAATGGTTAATCTCACTTAATATGTGTTTTGGATTCTTTTTGTAAAAGTATGTACAGGATGATGCATTGTTATTATTGGTCTTATTGATGATTTAGATTTTCCACTATCTTTTTCTAACGCTGACAAAGGTTGCTTGAACGCTGATAAGTGTTTTTGCAACGTTGTCAGCAATATAATTGTCTAACGCTGACAAAGTTTCCCTCAACGCTGTCATGTGTTATCGGGGCGTTGTCAGCAACAATGTTAGTTTTGTGGTTTTCAATCTAAATGTGCAGATGGTGTTAGCAGTATACCATTGGATACAGAGTTGCTTATGGATCAATGGAGAAGCATTTGGACAAGTTTTTATAAATGGATGATGGTTGGAATGTTTCATTCCTATCTTGACATAAATTTTTATGTTCATACATGATTTTAGCAAACTTTTGTATCATAGTTTAAGGGGAGGTTTTAGGAACATTTAGGATGTTTGGGTATCCATATGATACTCTTATCACAATTCTAGATTGTGTCCACATATGAGTATGAGTTAGTTTTACTAAATCATGAGGCACTGTAGCATGCATAGTATATCAACTTTGCATGCTGCCAAGACATTTTTGGCCTAGAATTGGTTGTGGTCTGTTGGGAGACTTGGGAATGATTTTGATATGGGATTTAACTGGGAGTAACAAGGATTTTATAAGGTAACTTTGTTGTTAAGAATTTTGGTTAGCAAGGGACACTAGAGGACTGTTATGTCTATCTTGCTAATGCAAGTGTGCATAACTGGACAGTGCTTGCCGCCCTATGATAATTATCAGCTTTTGGTTATCTTCTCTAGGATAAATTACTTGTTAAGGTCATTTTTCACGTTTTAAAATAATTTTATTTTTGGACGCTAACAAGAATTTTCCAAGCGTTGTTGTGACCAAATTGGACGCTGACATGGCTTTAGGCAAACGTTGACAAGATTATAGCCGTTGGGCGTTGATAGGTTATTTTTGACCGTTGACACTCAATGGGACCTACCCAGTTGTTACTTTTTGACATATTTTCAAGCCGTAATTTTAGGAGTTGTTACTTTCATTTAATGCATGAGATAACTTATAACTTTTTCAATATTTTAATGATTGATTTTTGAAAATCTTTGCCTATTTTTAGGCCAATCACATGCATTCTTTCTCTCCTATAAATTTGGCTTCTATTTTAAACAGGGTATCTATAATTCTTGTCTAACACTTTTCTCTTATCAACACTTCAAATTAACAGCTTTCATCAATGGCACCAAAGTTTAACTCAGCAGAATTGGCATTGGGGTTCAGATCACAACACAACATGATTGCTTATCTTGACGCTGATGATGACCTGTTTCCTCAATACACACAAATGGTGGCGTATTTGAACGCATCCCCATTAAGGTATGCTCTTTCTCATGCACCACTCATTCCAGTCACACACATTAAGCAGTTTTGGAACACTGTTAGTTCCTCAACAGTTAATGGAGTGACCACATTAACTTCTATTGTTCATGGGAGGTCTTGGGTGGTTACTGAGGCCTTGGTACGCCAAGCCTTGCATCTTGATGATGCTGATGGTATAGTCACCCTTCCCATAAATGAAATAGAACAAGGGCTTAGGGCTTTGGGATATCCGTTTCCTGATGAAGGTACTCTAAACAAGTATCATAAGCAGGAATTTCCCCCAGCCTAGAAGTACCTCATACATATCCTCCTTCAATGTTTGAGTCCCAAATGTACTGCACACAATGAGATCAATAGATCCATTGCAAGTGCTATTGTGTGCCTTGCAACAGGGCTAAAATATAACTATTCTAAAATGATTTTTGAGGGGATGTGTAAAAACAAGGGGACAAAAATGACTTTAGCTTATCCCCGTTTTCTGCAAATGGTTTTTGATGATCAAGGTTACTGCTTAAGGGATCACAATGATTTTTATAAGATCCCTGAGCAAAAGAAAGCTATTTTTATGAAGATGGATTCACCACCCCATAGAGACTTACCTTTAACCCCAGCCATGCTTGCTGTTATTGCAGCATCACAACCCCAACCAGACCCCCAACCTCAAATTGACCCTCAACCACAACTTGAACCTATTCCTGAACCTTTACCTTCACCTGAACACATGCACCTTGACCAAGAACCATTCAACGCTGATACATTAAATGTTGGCGTTGATGTGCCTATTTCCAACGCTGACACACAACCTTCACAATCCCAAACACCCCTTCACCAACCCACATCTACCCATTCTTCCACACCATCTTCCACACCACCTGAATATAGGTTGATGAAGCGCCAAAGGACCACTGGAGTGTTCTCCTCTGGTGGTCCTAGCCATGTAGCAGAGAGAACCACCACCACAAGTGTGGCTGGTGACCTGGATGAGGCTGGGACTATTGGTTCTGGCTTAGATGCTGGCCAAGGCAGTCCCACCATCATTAAGTCCTCATTCTTGCCCAATGAATCTGACTTGGGAGGTCAAATCCCCATTTTAGAAGAGGGCAGACTGGAACCAATGACTCTTTTGGAATTGACGGTAGTCTGCATTAGCTTGCAAAAGCAAAATGCAGACTTAGTACAAATTGTCAGCTCACAAGGCCTTGAACTCAAGCAATTGAGGGAGAGGATTGTTGTTTTGGAAAGTGATCGTGTTAGAAGGGGTATGGGGGAGTCTTCCAAAGGGGAGGAAGATCAAATAAATCTGAGTGATAAGGGCAGCCAGGATGGTCAATCAATGGATGTTGCTGAAGTCCTTACAACTTTGAAGAAATAAACAGGTTTTGATACGTCCTTAGTCTCTCCCACCAATTTAAATTTATCAATTACAGCTATGTTGAGAGAGGTTACACAAGGCGCTGAGGGAAAATATTTGAGCGTTGACAAGGCAAATTTGGACGCTGATAGAAGTATTTTGGGCGCTGATAGGATAAATTTGGGCGTTGACAGACCTGCACATGAAGGTGATGTATCCCAGTCATCATCTATCATCAAGGAGGTTTCTACTCAGGTATTACCATCTACCTTACCAACCATTGCACCATCAGATAAGGGTAAGGGTAAAATGGTAGAAGAGTTTGTTCCAAAAGATGCAGCCCAAGTTGAATTTGATAGAAGATTGGCTGAACAAATGATGGAACAAGATGAAAAAGAGAAGTCACCATTTGTTTTGACTTTAGAAGAAGAAAGTGATGGAGCTAGCTCAGACTCAAGTGTAATGATTATAGAACCTGAAAGGCTTGAGTATGGAGATGAGTTGGCCAAAGAGAAGCTGAGAGAGTTGAAATTGTAGGTTGACTTTGACATGCAAGAGGTGGTTCAAATGTACAATTATTGGGAAGAAAGCTGCATGGATAATCCAGACTTGACCATTTCAGATCAAATATGGGGTTTGGAGCTTCTTCTTAGAGTTCAGAAGGATTGTAAGGTGATTTTGAAACACAAGGCAAGCAATATTCTCTCAGAATTAAAAAGGTATAGAAGGGAGCTCTACTTTATGTTGCTCAGATGTCATGGAGTTGGATGGACATATCAAAAGTTGAAGGCTTTGACATTTGATGAGTTGGAAAACAGGGCTTATCCCATTTGGGTGAGAGTGCAGGAAGCAAACACTCTCAGACTTCTTTCAGATGAAAGAAAGGAGCAACTTGCAGAAGAAATGGAAATCAAGAAAGCTATGATGATTCCCAGGCCAGTGAAGAAGGGATTTAAATTTGAGTTTCCAAAATATATGGATCCACTATATCCAAGTGAAGCAGTTATAAGAAAGAGCCTCAAGCTCTCCCCATTAGAAGCTTCAGATATGGTGCAAGTGTTACCATTAGATTCCAGGAATCCAATTGTAAGTTATGAAGAAGATGAATGTGGATTCTGGAAGATTGGCAGATTTGGCAAGGAGGTACACACTTTTACCACTCTCATATCTTTATTTGCAAGTTGTGATAGAGAAGACTTGGTGGACCTTTGGAGGTTGCTGGAGACCAAGTATGAGGCTGAAGCACAAACTTCAGCTAATGGAATAAAACTTTGGACCACATTCAAAAGAATGTGTGGGACAAAAGAGGAAGATCCTGCAATATGGAAGGATCTTGAAGATGACCTCAGTGGTCTTCAATGGAGGTTATATTCAGCTACTGGTGTATACCATTTGAGTTCTACAAAGTTTGCTAAGTATCTACTTGTGGATGCTCAGTATTTCATATCCAAGGCTGTTTTGGAAAAGATGAAGGACACTCAGCTGGAAATAGATTATTCAAGTGGCGTGGCAAAAGATTTGATCAGATTTATTCATTACCAATATGAGAAGATTTGTCAGACTCCTCCTAGCCCTTAATGCTTATTCAGAAACTTGATCATAAGAGTGGATATCAAGTTTAGGGGAGGATTGTTGGGAATAAATTAAGGCCAGATCACTTGAGCGCTGACAAGAACAAAACAAGCGTTGACAAGAACAAAGCAAGCGCTGACAGCTCAAGCGTTGACAAGTTAAAGTCAAGCGTTGACACATTGAAGACAAGCACTGATGGAAGATATAATCTACACGTTTATTATATTCTAGAATACTTCTAGTAAGGATAGAAACGACAATGTATTTTCTATATTTATCTTTACCTAGAATAGTTGATACGTAGATTATTGTACAAGGCTTCTTGTATCTATAAAAGAAGGCCTTTAGGTTAATGTTCAATATCAAGTTTTATATAAGTTTTCATTCGTAAACATCTTTCATTGTAAGCAAGTTCGACATTCATAATCAAAGTGAAAGTTTGTTTACATCTTGTGTGTTCTTGTTTAAGTGTTAAATTCCGCATAACACTTAGATTCATAAAGCATATACAAAGGTTTCTCTACGTGTATTACTTGATCTAATCTCGTATACAGAAAGCTAATCGATCTAAGTTTGGGATCAACAGACCAAATTCACTAATCTCACTCGATGAATCACAATCCTTAGACGCATTTGGGATATCAAGAGTAGGAGTAGTAATCTCAGAAGATGGGTTGAGATCATAGATATCATCCTTGTCATCATCATAATAGTAGTATGGACGCACAAGAGGAGTAGTATAAGCACTAAGATTAGATACTTGCTCTTGCCGTCGTTGCTCTGCCCTTTCTTCGCGTATGCTATCTAATTCTTGTTGAACGTATTGAAGTGTATTCAAAAAAATGGCTCATTCTTCTTCACTCATTCCAACAGAAGGTTGATGACCGAGGGTGTATTGTGGGGGCTCAAAATTATGAAAACGGGAATTATAGCACGGATGTGGTCCATCATAGATCGTCGGTTGAAAAGAATTAGAACACAGATTTGTCTCATAATAATTCATCGGGTGACAATAACAAGTATCGTGAGGGCCCCCACAATTTTTGCAATACGGGTATTGAGAAAAACCCGGTGCGTCATGTGGATAGCTATTACCATTGTCATAATTGTAACCCGGTTCTTGCTCAGCATGAGACGAGTATCGAATCGGACACAAAACATGCCAATGAGAATCGCTTCCACAATATATGCAAGAGGGTGGAGTAAGTGCATTAATAGCAAAGGATGAGTTAATCGAATTGCACGAGGGACAAAATCCAAATTGTGTATTGTCGATATCATTCCCACATCGCTCACATGTACACCACTGACATGTTTGAAAGCCATACAATGGTCTTCCACACCCTGCAGCACAAGCAACATACGAATTCATTAAGAATAATAGATAAGCAAGATGAGTATTTTTGGTGCAAAACTTTTGAAAAAGAAATGCTTTTTATGATTTTTTTATTGTTTTTGGATTTTTGAAAATTTTTTATTTTTATGGATTTTTGAAAATTTTTGACATGAAAAATAACGTTCATGAGTGAACGGATCCCAAAATCCAACGCGTCTCTCACAAAAAACCGTTAAACTTCACGAAAAGAATCAGCAGCGGCGCCATTTTAATATATAGATTTTGATAGGTTCTTTTTCGATTCAATTCGAATTGAGTATTGGTTAACAGTCTGACTCAGTCGTTTTTGGTGAAAGAAAAATAAAATGATTATCTGAGAAATGTAAATGTCATTGCGTAAAGGAAACGTAAAGCAAAAACGAAAGCTTTAAAAGATTTAAACTAAAAATAAAGATTTAAAGTTGAATGCCGAAATACTAAAATTAAACTAAAAACAAGTAAAAATAAGAAAACTTAAAACTTAACAAAAATGTAAACTATAAATTAAACTAAGACAAAGCAATTAAAGATATAACTAAGAAAATGGCGGGAAATAAAAATGCTTAAAACTATCTAAAAAAACTAAGTCGAAAACTAAAACAAATAAACCTAATCCGGGATACAAATTCCGGATACTTATCCGGAATCCGTAAACTATCTATTATCCCGAATCTAACTTCTACACGTTATCCGGAATCAATCTTTAAGACCTTATCTGGAATTAGTGATCTGTGGCTAATCCGGAATCTAAGTTATGGGTCTTATCCGGAATAACGTCTCTAAAGCTAAACCGGAATCACTATTCTAAAGCTTATCCGGAATCCACGTCCTAGGCGTTATCCGGAATGTATTCTAGACCCGTATCCGGAATATGCTAATTCGAACCCTTATCCGGAATTTGGAGTTTGAGAGGTTATCTGGAAAACGAGGGTTTGCTAATTCGGAAATTGAAGGAAATATTTAGGCGGAAATGCAAATAAGCCAAGAACTAAAATAAGCCAAAAACTAAAAAGAACTAATTTAAAAACTTAACCAAAATACTTTTAAGAAAAAGCTAATAAGCCAAAATTTAAAAACTTTTAAAAACACTAAATAATAAAAATATTTAAAAACAACTTTTTATAAAAATTAACTAATAAGCACTTAATTAAAAATAAGAAAATTAACACAATAAGCACTAAAACACTATAAGCTATAAAAATCAAATACAAAAAGATCAATAAGCACAATCAAACACAAACATCAATCAATCAAAGAACATGATTAACAAACTACATGATTATCAAAATTAAACAAGATTAAAAAGATTAAGAAAGGTAGAATGAGAAAGATTAATTGAAAAAGCTTGAAATTAAAAATGATTAAGATTCAAATTACAAGATTAATTAAAAATCATGGAAACTTAGATTACACCTACTCCTACTCTAATCTACTCCTAATCTAAAAACTAATATCTAATTAACTAACACCCTCCTAATGACACATTAGGAGGGTATATATAGGAGGAGGGGAGGCTAGGTGTTGATGCTTTTTCCTTTCACTTTGTCTCGACTCGACTTAAATTCTTTCTCTTTCTCGACGTCATCTCGGGATTTGTCGATATAAATTGGACTCGTCTTATAATTTTCTTCTTTAATTAGACTTGGTTCTTCGACTTCATTAAACTTCCGTCTTTTAGACTTTTTCTTCGATAAATCTTCAGAATAGGCCTTGGACTTTCGTTCTTTTTGCACTCTTGATCTTTTGACTTCGTCTTTTCTCGTTTTCTTCGATAAAAGCCCGTGAAATCCCTTCTTTTCTTCCCTTTTCACATTTTTCTCCTAAATCACAACAAAAACACAAACCACGTATAATTCCGACATTTACGACATAAAATACACGTTTTGGCTTGGTTATTATTATAATTAAGTGGTTAAAGGATGGATGTTTTCACACCTATCAATCGGTTTATCAAGAAAAATGCACAACTAAGAAATTAAATGCCTTACATTTAAGTAGTGCTAAAAAGATAAGCGAATTGAATGATGAAATCACCTCTCTTAATAAACAGCTTTCAATTGAAAAATCTACTATTTTGGATTTAAAAGAAGAACGAAAAAAGCTGAAACATGATTTCGAAATTCGAGAAGATGGGTGTTGATCCCAAACTTAGATCGATTAAGCTTTGTGTATACGAGATTAGATCAAGTAATACACGTAGAGAAACCTTTGCTTATGAATAAAGTAACTAAGTGTTATGCGGAATTAACACTTAATCTAAAACACAAAGATGTTAAACAAACTTTCACTTGTATTAGAATGATCGAACTTGATTACAATGAAAGAGGTTTAACTTGTGAAAACTTATGATAACTGATGATTAACATTAACCTAAAAGATCTTCTTTTATAGATTAAGAAGTCTTGTACAATAAGCTACGAATAAACTATTCTAGGTAAAGATAATAATGGAAAATACAATGTCGAGCTTATCTTTACCATACACAAATAAAGAAACAAATAAACAAAAAGATTCGTATGAAGATATATTCCATCAGTGCTAATCTTCAAGGCTGTCAGCGTTGACTTCTTCAAATGTCAACGCTTGGCTGTCAGCGTCCAATGTCATCTTATCAGCGTTTGAATTCTTCTTATCAGCGTCTAGTGATCTGACCCATAATTTATTCCCAACAATCCTCCCCTAAACTTGATATCTATTCCAATGATCAAGTTTCTGAATAAAAACTTAAGGCTTAGGAGGAATCTTGCAAAAACTTCTTATGTTGGTGATAAACATATCTAATCAAGTCCTTGGCCACGTCACTAGTATAATCAATCTCCAAGGGTGTTTCCTTCATCTTCTCCAATACTTCTTTGGACAAGAAATAGTCAGCATCCACAAGTAGATACTCTGAAAACTTTGTAGAGCTCAAATGAAACACACCACAAGTAGAATAAAGCCTCCAATGAAGATTACTGAGGTCATCTTCAAGATCCTTCCATATGGCAGGATCTGCTTCCCTTGGACCACACAAAGTCAAAAATGTGTGCCATAGTCTTATTCCATTTGCTGAAGTAGGTGCTTCAGCTGTATACTTGGCCTCTATCAATCTCCATAGATGCACCAAGTCTTCTCTGTCTATGCTTGCAAAGATAGAAATAATTGAAGTGAAAGTGTGTACCTCCTTTCCAAACCTGCCAATCTTCCAAAATCCACACTCATCTTCATCAAAACTTATGATTGGATTTCTGTCATCTAGAGGTACTACATTAACCAAATCTGAAGCTTCCAATGGAGAAAGCTTGAGATGCTTCCTTATGACAGTTTCAGTTGGATAATACACATCCATATCTTTGGGAAATTGGAGAGGATCTCCTTTCTTCACTGGTCTTTGAGCAATCCTCATCTCCTTTTGAATCTGCATTTCCTCAGCAAGCTCTTGTTTCCTTTCTTCTGAAAGAAACTGGTAGACATTATTTTCTTGCACATGCCTCCAAATAGGATGTGCCCTATACTCTAACTCCTCAAAAGATAAAGCCAGCAACTTCTTGTATGTCCATCTAGGTTGATGGCATCTAAGCAACTTGTAATACAACTGCCTTCTATCTCTTTTAAGCCAAGTCTTGACCTCTTGTGCATTAAACCTCAAAATCACCTTTATATCATCTTGTACCCTGAGAAGAACTTCCAACCCCCAAATTTGATCTGACAAACTCATCCCTGGGTTGTCCATTACCTTGTCTTCCCAAGCATGGTACATTCTGGTGATTTCTAGAAGGTCCCAATCAACCTGCTTCTTCAAATCACTCAATCTTTCTCTTGCCAACTCATCCCCATATTCAAGTCTTTCTGGATCTTCAATAATTTGAACACTTGAATCTGAGCTATCTCCTTATTTTTCATCACCACTCTCTTCCTCACTCTCAGAAGTGGCAACAAATGGTGATCTACCACTCCTCTTCAAATCTTTTTCCAAAAGTTGTGCAGCCAACTGTTCATCAAATGCAATTTGTGCTGCATCTTTCTTTGGAACATCTTCTTCAACCATAATCCCCTTACCCTTGTCTTTTGGATCAATAATAGGTAAGGTAGAAGAAGAAACCTGTGTGGACAAATCTTTGATGATTGCTGATGACTGGAATACATCAACACCACCTGCAACTTTGTCAGCGTTCAAGTTACCTTTATCAGCGCCCCGATTACCTTTGTCAGCGCTGGATGTGTCAGCGGTCAAACCTGTATCAGCGCCCATTGTTGCTGTGAAAGATCCTTCCAAGTTCAATGGAGTTACCTTGGATGTATCAATAATTGGGTGCTTCTTCAAGTTGGTGAGTGCTTCAGCAACATTTAAAGATTCACTAAATTGTGAACTCTTCTCACTGGCTGTATGAATCAGCTCATCCTCTTCATCCTCCCCTTTGGAAGATTCCTCCATTCTACTCCTGCTACTTGGATTCTCCAAAACAGTTACCCGCTCCCTCAATACTTGGAGTTCACGGCCCTGATTATTGACAATTTGTACAAGGCTGACATTTTGCTTTTGCAAGCTAATGACAGCAGCCGTCAATTCATTCAATGTCATAGGTTCCAATCTGCCCTCAACTAGAATGGGGATTTGACCTCCCAAAATAGAATCATAGGGCGTGGATGAGGTCTTAATGATGTTGGGACTGTCTTGACCAGCATCTAAGCTTGTGTCAATAGCCCCAGCCTCATCCATGGCACCAGCCACACTTGTGGAGGTGGTTCTCTCTGCAACAAGGCTAGGACCACTAGAGGAGAACACTCCAGTAGTCCGTTGGCGTTTATTCAACCTAGATTGTAATAGGGTGGAAGATGAGGTAGATTGTGTGGGTGTTGGTTGGTTAAGGAGTGTTTGGGATTGTTCAGGGATGTCATCAGCGTTGGGATTGGCTGTGTCAGCGCCAACATTTTGAGTGTCAGCGTTGACATTGGGTTGGTCAACGTCCATGTGGTCAGGTGAAGGTAATGGTTCAAGGATAGGCTCAAGTTGAGGTGCAGGGTCTGGTTGTGGTTGAGCAGCCTGAATTACTTCAAGCATGGCTTGGGTGAGAGGTATAGATCTGTTTGTGGAGCTCATCTTGTCAAAAATGGTTTTCTTTTGCTTAGGGATCTCATAAAAAGTGTCATGATCCCTAGTACAATATTCTTGTAAATCAAACACCATTTGCAAAAATCTTGGGTAAGCCAAAGTCATTTTACTTCCCTTATTTTTACACATCCCTTCAAAAATCATTTTTGAAAAATTATACTTAAGCCCACGTGACATACAAACCAAAGCACTTGCAATGGACCTGTTTATTTCATTAAAAGCAGTACATTTTGGACTTAAGCATTGAAGAAGGACATGTATCAAATATTTCCAGTCAGAGGGAAATTCCTGCTTATGATATTTATTTAAAGTTTTACCAGCAGGAATAGGATAACCCAATTCCCTAAGACCTTGTTCTATTGTTGCAATGGCAAGGGTAGTCACACCATCAGCGTCATCAAGACGCAAAGCTTGGCGAACCAAGGCTTCAGTGACCACCCATGTTCTTCCATGAACAGTAGATGTTAATGTAGTCACTCCATTAGCTGTTGTGGAACTAACATTATTCCAAAACTGTCTAATGTGTGCAACAGGGACTAATGGTTCATGAGAAAGTGCATACCTTATTGAGGATGCATTTAAAAATGCCACCATTTGTGAATACTGAGGGAACAAATCATTATCAGCGGCCAAGTAAGCTACCATATTGTGTTGGCTCTTGAACTCCAATGTCAGATTGTTTGAATTGAACTTTGGTGCCATGTTTAAAGCTGTTTAGGTTATGTGATATGGGAAAAATCTAGGAGAAAAATGTTAGACAAGAAAATATGAATACCCAGAATAAAAAGTTTAGCCAAATTTATAGGAGAGATGCATGATTTGGATTGGTCAAAAATGAGGCAGTTATATTCAAAGAGTAATGATGAAAATATTGAATCAAATATAACTTATCTCATGCATTAATTAAAAGTAACAACTCCCCAAAATTACGGCCAAAGATTAGTCAAAAATAACAACTGGGTAGGGCCCACTAGGTGTCAACGGTCAAAAATAGCCCATCAACGCCCAACGGCTATATTTTCTTGTCAGCGTTTGCCTAAAGCCTTGTCAGCGTCACGATTGGACGTAACAGCGTTTGGAGAAAAACTTGTCAGCGTCTAAAAATAAAAATAAAAATATTTAAAAAGAAAAAGACCTTAACAAAGTAATTTATCCTAAGGGAAATATCTTGCAAGTTGATAATAATTACTGGGCGGCAAGCACTGTCCACTTATGCACACTTGCTTAAGCAAGATAGACACAAATGTCCTCAAGTGTCCCTTGCTAACCAAAATACTTACCAACAAAGTTATTTCATAAAATTCTTTGTAACTCCCAGGTAAACCCATAACAAAACTATTCCCAAGTCTCCCATCAGACCACAACCAATTCTAGGCCAAAAATGTCTTGGCAGCATGCATAGTTTGTCAACTTTGCATGCTACAGTGCCTCATGGTTTAGTAAAACTAACCCATACTCACCTGTGGACACAATCTAGAATTGTGATGAGAGTATTATAAGAATACCCAAAAGTCCTAAAGGTTCCTTAAACCTCCCCTTAAACTATGATACATGAGTTTCTCAAAATATATATGAACACTAAAAATTTATGTCAAGATAGGAATATAAATATTCCAACCATCATCCATAAACAAAAACATGTCCAAATAGCTCTTCAAAGATCCATAAGCAACTCTGTATCCAATGGCATAAAGCTACCACCACCTACACATTTAGATTGAAAACCACAAAACTAACATTTGTTGCTGACAGCGCCCCGACAACACTTATCAGCGTTGAAGGAACTCTTGTCAGCGTTAGACAATAATATCTCTAACAACGGCAAAATAACACTTATCAGCGTTACATTTACCTTTGTCAGTGTTAGAAAAATAAAGTGGAAAAATCTAAATCATCACAAAGACCAATAACAATGCATTATCCTGTACATACTTTTACAAAAAGGTTCCAAAACACATATTAAGTGAGATTAACCATTCCAATATTTGTTACCAAATATTGAAATCTTCCAGTATCAAAAGGTTTAGTTAATAAATTAGCCACATTATCTTCTGTGGCTACCCTATCTGGTTGTATTAAACCTTTCTCAAAGCAATCTCGTATAAAATGATGTCTAATTTCTATGTGTTTGGTTTTAGAATGATGTACAAGATTTTTAATAATGCATAAAGTACTGTTATTGTCTACAAAAATCTTGGTATGCATGAAATTATACCCATAATCCAACAGCTGGTTCTGAATCCATAAGACTTGTCCACAACAAGCAGCTGCTGCAACATATTCTGCTTCAGTTGTAGAGTTTGCCACCACTGTTTGTTTCTTGCATTGCCAAGATATCAATCTACTCCCAAGAAATTGACATCCACCAGTTGTGGATTTCCTATCAAACTTGTCACCACCATAGTCACTGTCTGAATATGCAATAAGCTCCAATGGAGAATCTTTTGGGTACCATAAGCCAAGATCTGGATAACATCTTAGGTACCTAAAAATTCTTTTCACAGCAAAAAGGTGACATTCTTTGGGAGTCACTTGATGGCGTGCACAAGCACACACAGCAAACATGATGTCAGGTCTTGAGGCTGTAAGATACATCAATGAACCAATCATTGATCTATAGTGCCTAACATCCACATCCTTTCCAGCTCCAATTTTTCCCCAAGGGTGTTCCCTATCCATAGGAGTGGAAGCACTCTTTTCATGTGGAGAAAAACCATATTTCTTCAAGATCTCAGCTACATATTTGTCTTGGGAGATGAAGATACCATCTTCTTTCTGCTGAACTTGTAACCCTAGAAAGAAGTTCATCTCACCCATTGCACTCATCTTGAATTTATCTGTCATAAGCTTGGAAAAGTCTTCACTCATCTTTGGATTAGTGGATCCAAAAATGATATCATCAACATAGACCTGGACAAGTAAGACATCCTTACCTTTCTTCTTTGTGAACAATGTCTGATCTATGGTGCCCCTTTTAAAACCATTTTCCACCAAGTAGGTGGACAATGTACCATACCATGCTCTTGGGGCCTGATGAAGTCCATACATAGCTTTCTTCACTCTATAAACCTTGTCTGGATTCTCAGGATCTTCAAAACCAGGAGGTTGCATAACATATACCTCCTCAACAATTGTTCCATAGAGGAAAGCACTCTTCACATCCATTTGATAAATAGTGAAGCTCATACAAGAGGCATAAGCTAGGAAAATTCTTATAGCTTCAATTCTTGCAACGGGAGCAAAGACCTCTTCATAATCTATACCTTCCTCTTGTGTATATCCCTGAGCTACCAAACGTGCCTTGTTTCTGACCACAATACCCCTTTCATCTTTCTTGTTCCTTAGAACCCATCTTGTCCCAATTGGTCTCACATATCTAGGACAATCAACCAGCTCCCAAACATCCTGTATAGCAAATTGGTGAAGCTCATCCTGCATTGCTTCCACCCAACTAGGTTCTTTGAGAGCATCAAAAATCTTCTTGGGTTCTTCTTGTGACAGAAAACATGCAAACAAACATGCTTGTACAAGAGGGGTATCAACCTTCTTGTGTATATTGGCAATAAATCCACCAAGATTTTGATGGGATCTTCTTGTCTGAACTGGAGTCATAACATCACCAATGATCTGAGATGGGGGGTGATTCTTCATTGTGGAAGTGAGAACTCCTCCTTCAAAAAGTCTGGTGTCCTCAACTTCACGCTCCATGTTGCCAATATCTTCTTCATCAGACTCTCTTTGATCAACAGGAATCTCTTCATGGACATTAGAAGGTCCACCTTGTTCAAAATTTGAAGAGAAAAGATGTGCAAAGGTGTCATCAACGTCTGAACCTTGTTTGTCAGCGCTTGGGCTAACAACGCTTGAACTATTGTTGTCAACGTCTGATCCATCAGCGTCTAAATTGCTCTTGTCAGCGCTTGATTTCCCTTTGTCAGCGCCTGAAGAACCATGCATGTTTGTATTTGGTGATATTTGGAAACCACCATTATCTTTTCTAGCAGCAGCAGCAGCAGCATAATACTCATCTGTCCATATAGGAAGTGTAACATATTCTTGTGTGGGAGATGACTCAACTGCTGGTGGTCCATCCTTCTTAGCAACCTGTATACCTGAAACATTACCAATTCTCTTTTCCAAAACACTTGAAGTTACCTTCACAATGTCTGGATTAGTAACAGGCATATAATTTAAGGCTCTAGATAAAGGTTCCAAGTCAAACAACCAATTTGGACCACTTTCAGGATCACTAGGTTTACTCTCTAAAAACCTAACATGTACCTTTTCAATTATACGTTTTTCCTTTTTAATGTAAACCCTATATCCTTTGCTCTGCACTGAATAACCCATGAAGTAGCCTTCATCACCTTTTGCATCAAACTTACCCAGGGCATCACTAGTTTCTAAAACAACTACATGACAACCAAAAGGCTTGAGAAAGCCAATATTTGGCTTCCTTCCCCAAAGTAACTCATAAGGTGTCTTATTATGTATTTTGTTGACCAATGCCCTATTTTGAACATAACAAGCTGTGTTAACAGCTTCAGCCCAAAAGGCTATAGGAAAGTGGGCATCAGCCAACATGGTTCTGGCTGCTTCAATTAGGGTTCTATTCTTCCTTTCAGCAACTCCATTTTGCTGTGGAGTTCTAGCTATGCTAAACTGTCTAGTAATCCCTTTCTTGGCACAAAAATCATCTAACAACTGATTTCTAAACTCACCCCCATTGTCACTTCTAAGAATTTTGACCTCATTACCATTCTTCTTCTCAATCTGGGTAATGAAATTAATCAAACTTTCGGCAGTTTCACTTTTCTTGGCTAAAAAGAAAGTCCATGTAAACCTGGAAAGATCATCAGTGATGACAAAACAATATGATTTACCCTTCAAACTTTCTATATTAGTTGGACCAAAGAGGTCCATATGCAATAAGTGAAGTGGTTTAGAACTAGAGTGCACCTGTTTAGATTTGAATGAGACCTTGTGCTGCTTGCCCTTAAGACATGCAACACAAGAGTGGTCATTGTGGAAAGCCTTTTCAGGCAAACCATCAACTAAACCAAGCCTCACAAGTCTATTGATATTTTTAAAGTTTATGTGCCCTAATCTCCTGTGCCAAAGATTACTTTCATCTACTGAGGCTTTAGCATAAAAACATGACATCATTTTATTATTCATCTTAATTCCATTAAGATTCACATTATATATGTCTTTATGCCTTGGTGTTCTAAATTCTATGTATTTCTCCTCAGGGAGCTTGTAATCTTTGCTTAACACCAAGCACTCAGTATCTGTGAAAAGAACCTTATTTTTGTTATCACACACTTGTGATACACTAAACAAATTATAATCCAGTTCTTTTACCAGGAAGACATTCTCAAAACGTAGATTATTGGTAATAAGGGTTCCTTTTCCTGTGATGGTGCCATAGCCCCCTCCAAAGTATACCTTATCACCATCTTGAATAGGAGTGAAGTTTGTCAGATAGTCTTCCTTTCCTGTCATGTGCCTTGAGCATCCACTATCCCAATATCCATAATCATTGATCTTCTTCTGAATGCCCTGCACATAAAGAAAACACATTAGTTTTCTTTGGGAACCCAAGCCTTGGAAGACTTGGATTCATCTGGTTGTTCAACAAGAACAGACTTGGTTCTCATAACAACCCCATTTTCATCCCTTTTTGTATGAAGTACCCAGTTAACCCCAATTGGTCTTGACATGACCTTTGAAATATAATGAAACCTGTTGCATGTCATAGAAAGACCAGTAGAATTAGGGTTTTGGTCTTGTTTTGGTCTCTATGTTAAGCTAGTAGAAGCTTTAGACACATTTCCCTGTGGTTGCAAATACCTAGGTTTGGCAGTGTGTCTGTCAGCGCTGAAGTTGTTCTTGTCAGCGCCCCGATTGCCTTTATCAGCGTTGAACCTAGGGTTTGCTACAAGAACCCATTGCCTATTGGACCAAGTGTTTGACTTTTGGAAAGGTCTTAGGCCTTGTGTGTTAAACCCTCTAGAAAAGAATGGGGCTGGTCTAACAACTTGTGAACTTTTGTTCACAAAGGTATTGGGTCTGACAGTGTTTGACCTATGTTGACTTTTGTCAGCGCTGAAAAGGTTCCTATCAGCGTTGACATTGGAAGCGTTGACACATTTGTATGCCAAATGTGAAAAGCTACCACATGAGTAACAAGCTTTTCTAGACATAGTCTTAGGTCTAGAAGCAAAGAAGCCTGTTCCATGGTTACTAACTTGGCTTTTTGGTGACCTAGTATTCCTATACATCTCTGCATACTTAACACTAGGTTTTCTAACAGTTTTTGGGCCAAGGTCAACAGCTTTGCCAGTGGTTGGGTGTGTGATTTTAATAGGTGTAGGATCATGGCTCGTGATTGGTGTGGGCTCATTTGGACTTTCACACAACAACCCTCCCTTAACAAACAAAGTGTGGTTAGCTTTCTTCCACTCATCTAGGTCAGTTAGTTTTTGTTTGTATTCTTCAACTGGGAAGTCACTCTAGGTGGAGGAATGAATTCCTTCTCTTGGAGTTCTGGCAAGCCAGTCCAAGATAAGTCCTTTGATTGGACACCATAGAAATCCCCAGCTGGTGGTGGAACACCAGTATAATCTTTCAACCCAATCCCACTCATGTCCTTAGAGTCTCTTTGTTTACTAACACACTCTCCTAGGGATTGTGTGGCCTTATCAAATCTCTGGATTTTAAGACTCACATTATCTTTATTTTTGTTAGCCTCATCTAACTGAGCTATCAAATCAAGATTAACCCTGTTTGTGATATCTTGAATATCTTTACTTTGATGTAACTCATGTTTTAAGATATTTATTTTATCCTTTAAATCAAACTCCATTTTCTTATACTCAGCTACTGTCTTTTCTGTTTGGGTGAGAGCAATTTGATAATTAGATACTTTGCATCTTTCAGCACTTGCCTCATCTAATAATTTTACTATCTCTTGATTTAGTTTTTCAGTATTTAAACGACAACCCTTAGAACAGAAAGCATCATCATATACCTCATTATCTGATGAAGAGGAGGAGTGTGCCATGAGAGCATATTCAACATGCTCTTCTTTAACTTCAGCAACCAAGGCTCTGTCCTCTTCCTCATCCTTAGCCAAAAAGTTCCAGCTCCAGTCCCATCCTCCAACACCATCAATTTGTTGAACAGCAACCATGGCCTTGGGATCTTGGCTCTTAACCATTTGGCTTGAAGGCTTACCAGCATCAGATCTTCTTGGAGATCTACATTCCCTCATAAAGTGCCCCATCCGATGACAATTGTAGCACTCAACTTTGGATTTGTCAAATCCAGCGACATCCTTAGCATCAAAGGTCATCTTCTTCTTGAACCTTTTATTAAACCTGTTTGCTCTTAAACTTACAAGAGCCATAGTCCACTTGATGTCCATCTCTTCCAATTGCTCATCACTTATCTGCTCAAGATCTTCATATGTAATCCTTGAATCACTGGGCAAAGAAGCAATGAATGCACACACAGTATCTAGATCTAACCCAGCAGGTTTAATTCTATCAGCGCCAAAGTTGTGAGTGTCAACGCTTGAGTATGAAGCGTTGACAGGATATGATCCAGCGCTGACAGACTGTGATCCAGCGTTGACACATTGAGATCCAGTGACTGGATGTCCATAGGAGTTCATGGAATCAAATTGGCCTTCACTTTGTGAGAAGAAGGCCATGTTGCTACTGGAAGATTTATTATCACTCTCCAAAAGCCATTCATTCTCCAACAGTCTTAGTTTGTTGAAGATGTCATCAAACCTGGAGGTCTTGTGGGTGTTATTGACAAGAATGGATCTTGTCTCAATCTTCCATACATCACCAAGGCTTTTGAGAAAAGTAGCATTCAAGTCAGGGTCATCAACCTGTGTTCCCATGAAGGAAAGTTGACTTGTGATGTCAAGCAGTCTACTTCTCACACTGCTGAGATTCTCATTGGGTTGAGCCTTAAAGACAGCATACTCATGCATGAGTTGCTTCTTCTTTTCTTCTTTTGTGTCAGCATTGCCACCATGTGCTACTTCAAGAGCTTCCCAAAGCTCTTTTGCAGACTCAAAGCGTTTGTACTTGTGCTGATTCTCATGACCTAAGGCGTGTTTCATGATGTTCAAGATTTTCATGTCCACCCTTTTCTTGGCTATATCTTCAGCAGATACAGCTCTTCCATCTTCAGGCTTTTCCTTCTTATCAGCTTCAGGACAATTAGGAACAGCTATCCTTGTGGCAATAGCATTAGCAATCTTTTGAGCTTTGTTGAATGTGTTCCCATATTCAACAATCTCCCAAAGAGTGTAGTCATGGATGGCTATATATTGCTCAAAATTAGACTTCCAAAGCTCGAAGTTCCTGGCATCAAACATGGGAATTTTGATACTAGGGTTTGTGGTGTTGTTTTGTAGCAAAACTGGAGCAGGAGGCTGATTTGTGCCAGACATGATGTTTTTAGGGTTTTGAGAAATTTAGGGTTTTTAGGGTTTTTGGTGTTTTAGGGTTCTTGCGTTACTTAAAGATCAAAAGTTTCTCAACAAGCTCTGATACCACTTGTTGATCCCAAACTTAGATCGATTAAGCTTTGTGTATACGAGATTAGATCAAGTAATACACGAGAGAAACCTTTGCTTATGAATAAAGTAACTAAGTGTTATGCGGAATTAACACTTAATCTAAAACACAAAGATGTTAAACAAACTTTCACTTGTATTAGAATGATCAAACTTGATCACAATGAAAGAGGTTTAACTTGTGAAAACTTATGATAACTGATGATTAACATTAACCTAAAAGATCTTCTTTTATAGATTAAGAAGTCTTGTACAATAAGCTACGAATCAACTATTCTAGGTAAAGATAATAATGGAAAATACAATGTCGAGCTTATCTTTACCATACACAAATAAAGAAACAAATAAACAAAAAGATTCGTATGAAGATATATTCCATCAGTGCTAATCTTCAAGGCTGTCAGTGTTGACTTCTTCAAATGTCAACGCTTGGCTGTCAGCGTCCAATGTCATCTTATCAGCGTTTGAATTCTTCTTATCAGCGTCTAGTGAACTGACCCATAATTTATTCCCAACAATGGGCTTCTTGAGGATTTTTGCAAAGCTCAGGATAGGATTAGAGAATTAGACAACCTTTTAGTAAAACGTGGCCAAACTATGCAGACGATAAATATGCTCGCATCAAAAGTGAAAGAGATAAATTACACTCGATACAAATTGGCTTTAGGTTGTCCTCTTCCTCCTAATCCCGGATATCTTAAGCAAGTTCAGGCCACTAATTAAACTTTATATAATGGTAGTGTGCTCTTGTCTGATGGGCATGATCCTCCTAGTGTGCATGATTCTGCGGAAACTACTGAACTTGCAGTAGAGACTCGTTTAAGAATGAAAAAGCTTGATAAAGAAGTGACACCCGTTTATTATCCAAAAGTTAATCCTCCAACTATTTTTGTTCGGTCTAAAACGAGTACTGAAATGCTTTTGCTCCCAAGTGAGGAATTGTGGGGATGACCCTCCTAAACTGAGTATCACAGGCCGATTTTTAAACGAGCTTAAAGATAACTTTGTCATCCTTAAACGTGTTGTTAATTCCAAAATCACTGGAGGAAATTTTACATCACCTGTTCAGATTGAGGTTCAGAAAATTCTTCAAAACGATTTTAATCCGATTATTAATCAAGTTGATGCTCGGTTAGGCAATTTGTAAAACGTTTTTCTAAAAGAATTTGCCAACTTTGTTGAAGACTTTAAATCTTTAACGAAGGAAGCTGATGAATCTCTTGATAAAATCAAAGTTTTGGAAAACGATCTTGTACGCCTCTCTAAAGCACTTGATTGCATTGATAGTAGCCCTGTTGAGTTAAGTACCTATGTGTCGCATAATGAAAACCTCCAAACTGAGCTGATCTTATGAAAGAGAAAATGGAATCTTATTTCATTAAAAAGGATAAAGAATTCACCGATCTTTGGAATAAATTTGTCAAAAAATGTGATGAATGAAAATATGACAAGATTTCGTACGAAAAAGCTTACAATGAAATGCAACAAAAAATAGTACGTTTGAAAGCTCAGTTGGGAGGTGCTCAGGGAAATAATCTGGCTTCTTCTGGGTTAGAGACGGCCAGTGATGGGAATGTTCAGAAGCTTAAGGCTAAAATTACAGATTTAGAATCTGTTGTTGTTTCATATAAGCGGGATGTTGAACAAAGTAAGTCTGTCTATCAGAAACTTATTGATAAAATCTGTGAGAACTGTAAGTTAAAAGGTTTATTAAAAGATACGATTTCTGAGTCTAGTACGATTCAGACACCAGCAACCTCGGGACCCACTCGTATTGTTGTGACACCTTTTCCCAAGGTTGTTGGAATGAAAACTGCTGTGATTGCCCCAGGAATGTTTCGTGTTAGTTCTCCCTCTGTGTCTAGCAAACAACGTAAAGCAAGCGTTAGGATAAAACCGACCACTATAACTCAACCACAAGTTACTGATTTAAAAAGGGCTAATTCTAATAGACGTGTGTCTTCTTCTACATGAATAAACAACTACACTAAGATCAGAAGGCCAAAACCTACGAGCAATACAGGGAATGATAGGGTCCCTTTTGCCTCTAGAAGTAGTCACCCCAAGATCAATAATGTGGAAGTAGAAGAAAATACTAGGAATTTACCGCTTTTAATCATAATCAGAAACTAAATTCATCTGAATGCAATGACTTTAAGCTTGCTATTCGGAATAAAAATCTGAAGTTATTGGTACTAAATATAATAAATGTTTCTTTACTTTTAGTCATGATGCTTGTGGTTTGACTATGAATAGTTTGAATTATGGTGGTTACACTCGAATGGACAAGCTGTTAGTCAGTGAACAACAACGCACTCCTAAGGCTAAGGTGTATGTTCCTAAGAGTACGCATGTAGGGTCCACAGCAAGTCTTACTAATCCTAGTAGTCATAGATTCACATCTAAATGGTTGCCTACTGGTAGAAATTTTGACTGTAGTGGCAAAATTATCGGTACTAGTAGATTATATACTGACAGTGAAATGTCGGTATGTGATAAGGCTTAATCATCATCTAACCCTACAGGAACCTATTTCATCGGTTGCCAAAATATTTTCTACTCTTATCATTGGCAGGCTATTGAAATTTGTATCTGGTGCGTGGACTCAGGCTGTTCCAAACATATGACTGGGAATCGAAGCCTTCTCAAGAACTTTGTATGGCGTTTCATGAGAACTGTTCGATTTGGAAATGATCATATTGTGGCAATTATAGGCTATGGTGATCTTCATTGGGGAAATATAATCATCACCCGAGTCTCTTTTGTTGATGACTTGGGACACAATTTGTTCTCGGTTGGGCAATTTTGTGATTCAGACTTGGTGGTTGTTTTCAAAAGTCATACATGTTTTGTAAGAGATCTTGAAGGAATTGATCTGTTGAAAGGAAATCATACCACCAGACTTTACACCATTGATCTTTTTCAAATGTCTGCTGCTTCTCCAATATGTCTCATGGCCCGAGCCGCATCAACAAAGTCATGGTTATGGCATCAAAGGTTATCTCATCTCAATTTTAATGCCATCACTCAACTTGCGAAAGATGATCTCGTTATCGGTCTTCCAAAGTTTAAATATACAAAAGACCATCTTTGTCCTTTCTGTGAGCAAGGTAAAAGTAAGAAGAAACCTCACAAACCCAAACATGTTCCCAAATCAATGAATAGGTTACATCTCTTACATATGGATTTGTGTTGTCCAATGAGAATCAAAAGCATTAATGGTAAGCGGTATGTCCTCGTAATTGTGGATGATTATTCTCGTTACACATGGGTTCATTTTCTTGCTTCAAAAGATGAAGCCCCTGATGTAATTATTAACTTCTTGAAGAAAACATCAGTATTACTGCAAGCCCTTGTCATTATTGTGAGAACGGATAACGGCGCAGAATTCACCAATTAACAACTGAAAGCTTACTTTGACGAAGTTGGGATCTCTCATCAAACTTCGGCTGTAAGAACTCCAGAGCAGAATGGAGTTATGGAACGGAGGAATCGTACGTTAGTTGAAGCTGCTCGAACGATGCTTCTCTCCTCCAGTGCACCGTTATTTCTTTGGGCCGACGCTATAGCAACTGCATGTTATACTCAAAACCGCTCCATTATTCACACCCGATTCAACAAAACACCTTATGAGATAATTAATGGACGAAAACCGGATATGTCATTTCTTCATGTCTTCGGTGCATTATGTTATCCGAAGAATGACCGTGAATATATCGGTAAACTTGAACCTAAAGGTGATATTGGCTTTTTCATTGGTTATTCTTCAACTGCTTGTGCTTACAGGATTTATAATCGGAGGACAAGAAAGGTAATGGAGACTATGAATGTTACCTTTGATGAACTCTCGGGAATGTCATCTCAACATAGAAGTTCACATCCCGAGCTTCAAAGTCATACTTCTGGACACGTAAGTTCAGGACTCGCGCTTCAATTTGCACCGTCAGCAATCTCATCGTTACAACTTTTGGAACGTGACTTGAAGTTTTATTTGGGCCAATTTATGATGAATATATGGAGGGTCCTGCGTCATTTGGTATTCCTCAAAATGCCCCGGATGCACCTGCTACGGTAGTTCAAGAACCTCCGCTTGCATCTACACCAGCGACATCTTCTTCTACACCATCTACGTCAACCTCTATCATATTGACTTCAAATATTCCAACCACTTCTCCGACTGCTGATGCAACTCAACAACATTCTTAGCAAATTCCTAATCATGTTCATCTTCAGAATGAAATAGTTGCAAAAAATGTAAACAAAGCGATGCTCAACGAACATGAGTTTGTTAATCCATTTGCGGCTTCCACAAGTACTACTCAGCCTTCAACACCATATGTGGATCCATTGAGCTCGCATCAAGCTTCTCATACACTTCCACATGAACATAAATGGACTAAGAATCATCCTTTGGTTCATGTGATTGGCAATCTCTCACGACCAGTCTCAACACGAAATCAGCTGCGTACCGACGGTGATATGTGTATCTATGCACTATCAGTCAGCATAATGGAACTATCAAGTGTTAAAGAAGCAATGACCGACGCATTACGGATTGAGTCTATGCAAAAAGAGCTCAATCAGTTCATCCGGCTTGATGTATGGGAGTTAGTACCACGCCCGGAATATATCGATCCCCTTACCCTGAAATGGTTATTCAAAAACAAGATGGATGTGATGCAAACGGTCATTAGGAACAAGACTCGGTTAGTTGTGAGAGTTTATAAACAGAAGTAGGGAATTGATTTCGCAGAATCCTTCGCCCCGGTTGTTCGAATGGAAGCTATTAGGATTTTCTTGGCATACGCTGCTCACAAATCGTTCATTGTGTATCAAATGGATGTGAAGACGACTTTCTTGCATGGGCCGTTAAAAGAAGATGTATACGTATGTCAACCTGAGGGTTTCATTAACACCGAGCATCCAAGCCATGTCTACAAGTTGAAAAAGGCAATTTATGGTTTGAAACAAGCACCGAGGGCATGGTACGACGAATTATTATCATTTCTTCTCCAAAATCACTTTAGCAAAGGAACCATTGATCCAACGGTGTTTATCAAGCACTACGGCAACGACATCTTGGTAGCTCAGGTCTATGTAGATGATATAATATTTGGCTCTACAAACCCAAAATATTCCATATTATTTTCTGACCTTATGAAAAGACGATTTGAAATGTCCATGATGGGGGAAATGACGTTCTTTCTTGGTCTCCAAGTTCACCAATCCCCCCGTGGTATTTTCATAAATCAGTCCAAATATGTGCTAGAGATTCTAACGAAATTTGGAATGGAAAACTGTGATCCAATTGGTACTTCAATGGACACTAAACACAAGCTTGATTTGGATAAGAAAGGGACATTTGTAGATGCTACAAAATACCAAAGTATGATCGGGTCCCTTATGTTCTTAACCTCAAGCAGACCGGACATTGTGCATGCTACTTGTTTATGTGCTCGGTATCAGGCTAAGCCAACCGAGAAGCACCTCAAGGAGGTTAAAAGGATCTTTCGTTATCTCTGAGGAACCATTCACATGGGTCTCTGGTATACGAAGGATTATGGTTTTAATCTAACTAGATTTTCAGATGCCGACCATGCAGGGTATCATGATACATCAAAGAGCACTTCCGGCGGAGCACAATTCTTAGGCGAGAAGCTAGTGAGCTGGTCCTCTAAAAAACAAGATTGCACGGCGTTGTCCACCGCGGAAGCAGAATATGTGTCTCTATCCGTGTGTAGTGCTCAAGTCCTTTGGATGAGAACACAACTCATGGATTATGGCTTTCACTTTAACAAAGTACCTATTTACTGTGATTCTCAATTAGCCATAGCCATATCCTGCAACCTGGTCCAACACTCCAAGACCAAGCACATAGCTGTCCGATTCCATTTCATCAAGGAGCATGTGGAAAGAGGAATGATTGAACTGTATTTTGTCAAGACGGACTACCAACTAGCCGACATCTTCACCAAAGCTCTTTCTCAAGACAGATTTGAATTCTTGGTTCGTCGACTTGGTATGCGTAGTTTCACTCCAGATGAACTTGAACGTCTTGCACATTCGCAGTAATGTTGTATATATCTATCAGAAAATCAAAATACAAAAATATAAAACCTATAAAAACAAAATAAAAAATGAGAAAATCTTTCAAAAATACCAAAAATATTCTTCTCTGACATGTCTCTTAGCATCGATAATATGGACGTACTTAGAAATGTCGCTCAATAACGACACGGGTACGTACATAAAGTTCGAATGAGCGTTCAAATGTTTTTCAAAACATGTCTTTTCTACTTTCTTCTCATGATGGCTTATAGTCACATGTCATACTGTAACCCGGTCCCCAAAGAAAGGAAAGTCTTTAACTTATCCTCAACAACGAGAAATTAATTTTTCTTGGTCATGGGCTTATCAAAACATTCAAAGTTTTAAGCTCATGTACACAAGGAATATGTTCATTTAGGTACATTATTCCTTATCAACGGGAAATTACGTTTTCTTGGGTTTTTGAGCATAATTTTTCAAAGTATTTCAAAATTGTGTGCTCATATACTCCCCTATTTTAATTAGAATTTCTTTTCGAGAGGAGTACAAACTTTCATGTAACATTATTCTCTCCATGTTTCATCTCTAGTTTCACAAAAAATTCAATCTCATGCAATTTTTGAGGGGGAGAATAGTGATTAAAATGTGTCATCTTGGATAAGATATTTGATATAGGTGCTTTCTCTTCCTAATATGTGCAAAAACCTTTCCTTTTATGATGCACATATGTATGGGGAGCATTTTGGTGATATAGAAAACTTTCAAGGTGTAAACATTAATTTCATCAACACCTTGATTGCATTTTCAATTGGGTTTTCTGATTACGATATCTATACCCTTCAACACATTAATTCACGGCGATATTGGTGTCAAAAGGTGGTTAGGTACTCGTCCTATGATCCAACCAAAACCGGAGGGATCTTCCCAGGGACAATCCATTAGAACTTAGAAGTCCTTAGGAAAGATGGAGCAGTTGAGTGTACGGTGTAACACCCCCAAATATTCATACTTTAGTTCAGCGGAAGAGTCGTTGGTGTTACGGGATAGCACATTAATCAAATCATAGACAACGCTTAAAAATCGTGTCGTTTAATAATAAAGCATTTTCCATTCATGAATATCAAATTTACATAGGTCCCAAGTCATAGTATTTCATACAATTTTATAAAACATTTGAATGGAAATTGTTATTTAAGTGCGGGCCATGAATTCTTGTCGTCTTCCTGAGAATTACCTTCAAGTACCTGAGATAAAACATGTTAAAAGAAAAGGTCAGCGAAAACGCCGAGTGAATTCATAGAGTTTAATAAAAACCATTAATATATCATCGGTATATAATTATTACCGAGAATCATTTTGTACAAATCTTTGTAGTAGGCCATAAAATAGACCAAAGACATTTTATACAACTCTTAGTCGTAAATCATAATATAGGCTTCAGCCTTCAAAACCATTATACGAACCATTGTCGTAAAACATCATACAATACGTTTTATAACGTTATATAGAGTTTAATAAAAACCGTTATAAGAAAATGGTTATGTAAAACCAAAACACGAACATAATATCAATAATAAGACCCCGTATTGCTAGTCAGGCAATATATCATAATTCAATGCGTATATCCGTATTTTCGTTATTGGATTATTATAAGACGCATGACATTGCTACCTTACTATAACAAACCACGGGTAGCTAACCCGAAATTCATTTGCCCATCTAAAACAACGTGTCATCACAATAATCAGGCTTATATAAATGTTCTCATACATAAATTCGCTTACCAATCAATGTGGCACGACGGGGATCAATCGTCAAGGCGCGAATTGGGGTGATCTTCCCCAAATAGTACTATTATATGCATAAGCGTCTACCAAATCCCGGTAGTTCACAATTCATGCTAATGGGACTTTTAGTGACATAACCTAACTAATAATAATCCATTTCATTTCATTCATCGGGTCATATAATCAATCATCGGGTCATATTATCATTCGGGTCCAAATCAATAAGCAAACAATCGGGACAACTGGTGTCCTATTTTATTAAAACTAACATGTTATCTCCCTCGCGGGTTTATAAACATTTAAAAGAATGCGAGGCTATGAACTCACGTTGATTGGGAAAGGCGGGTTATCGGCGATTTGGATGTACGGTACGTGCTTCAGTCACGGAAACCTAGACAAATAATACTTGTCTTAGAATCTTGTCCAATGAATTTATAAAAATAATGGCTATGTATATATATGATGATATCATGAGTATGATGATGATCAAGTGGGATTTTTATCACTTCATACACATTATAGTGTTATGTGTTAGTCAAATTTTTGACTAGTTACACTAGTTTCAATCCAATTTCATATTAAGACCCATTAAGAGTTCAACTCTTTATATTAGTCCATTTATACTATCAATATCAGGCCTTTACTAATATGTTGGGCCCAAGTGGGTTAAGGCCAATGATTAAGTCCATTAGTGTTTATCCAAACTAGTTGGGTCAACAATCCAATAAGGCTACTTTGGCCCGTTAATGCCCATATGTTATAAAGCTCGGGTTTTATCGGTTTTTACTTGTCATATGTACTTATACATCAGTATATGAGTTATAAAAAGTTTACATTAGACGGGTCCGACCGTCTAAGTTTTAATTGACGAAAACGTTAATTTCTCGGTTTTAGCCGAAAAGACGTAAAACTTATGTATATAGTTTTATAACTTATAAAACTTATCAAATTGCCATTTTTATAAAATGTCCCATTTATTTATCAAAGTATATATACTTATTTATAATTAATATATAAGTTAGTGGGTTTTAAATATACATTTTATATTAGTTTTACTTGAGTGCTAATTTTATAATATATATTTTTATTTTACAAATCTGATTATGAATTTCACTTTCACCATTTTTACCATATCTTGAGTTATACAAGAAGATAGAAGCTCATTTTTGGGCAGCATAAACTAAATGATATGTGCTACAATTAACTCAGATTCAGCTACTGCTTAATCAACCTCTAAATGTCTCTAACAGTTCGTCCAAAACAGACTATACAGATTTGAACTTCAATATTGTTTTGATCATATCTCACTCATTTTATAGATTCCATTGTGTGGCCAACTCTCACATATGTACAAGTTACTTATCTTACTGTAAATTAAATTATACAAGCCACTTTAACAAGTTATCATATAGTTATTTACTGTTTTATACAGCCTACATTTTTAGCCATGATTTTAACATCCTTTCATGTAGCTTTTAATCATTTTAACCAAATTTATCAACACAAGATCCCCACATAATACTTTTGATCATCATTCATCATCATATACATATACATAAATGAAGAAAATACAAGATTACATATTCAAAATAACAAGATGATAGGAAGAAATAATCTCTATACCACCAAAGTGATGAAAAGATGAGGTTTATGATGAACAAGACTTAGTTCTTGTCACCACATCTTTAACTTGGCAAATGAACTCCTTGAGATCTTCATATGCATGAATAACTTCTTGAAAATAAGCCCCTAAACTCCATGGAAACTACTTTTCACATGTTATAACCACCTCCAATCTTCATCTTTTCAACTAGGCTTCAACATATATTGATTATAGCCTTTGTTTATGGCTAGATTTTTTATGGTGGTGGTGTGGTGGTGCTATAGTGGATGGCCAAAAGGAGAGAGAAGAGAGGATTGTGTGTTTTTGCATGTTGAATAATGAAGTAACTAGTTTGTGGTTAGTGGTTTTTGTTACAAATGGTTTTGGCAAAAAGAGAAGGACAAGTGTCCCATGGCTTAGGCCAAAACTTGACACACAAGGGTGTGGTGGCTTATACTTGCCGCCACTTGTATAGGGGCGGGGAAAGTGTAAACTTGTCTCACCTCTATTATTTTACGGGTAATCCTTGATTCTAGTTTCCTCGATTTACGTGCCCCGGGTCGTTTTACGAAAAACGTTTTTATAAATTATGAATCAACGACACAAAACGAATCTTATAAAAATTGTCTCATCAAAAACGGAGTTCAAAAACGTAAATACGTAAACCTGGGGTTTCTGCTTTAGTCGTAAAGGACGTTAAATTATGCACGTAAGTCCTAATCTCTTCTCGTAAATTTGTGAGTTTTTGAACCAACACAAATTTAAAATTCCAAAATAATATTCACAGATAAATTTATTTCCTGAAATGTCGGACTGTCACCAAAAACGGTGTATGTAAACGTAAGCACGTAACGTAGAGTCCTCCGGTTTAGACGTAGTCGATGCTACTTAAGACGTAAACCCAAATTTCTTCCCAAAAATGAGTGATTTCATATTATAACATTAAAATTATGTCTTTAAATAACACTTGAGAATAAAATATTGACCATAAATTGACGGATTGTCACATCATTTACCCCTAAACAGGATCTTTGTCCTCAAAGATCAATTTATCTTACTACTCGCTTCTTATAGAGTTAGAGCCATGTTGGTATTTCCTCCACATTCGGTCTTTTCTCACAAGTGTAATTCATTACAATATGCGAGTTTCATCAAACATAACTATGGGAATACGATCAGGCTTGATGTTGACTTACTTTCTCTATCCATGATGCTCACGGGTTTTTGATGAATGCAACTTTTCGCCGATCTAAATTTCATCAAGAAGTAATCAGATTTTCACTTGTTAGAAATTTTATCAAGTTCGATATACGAAACATAATTCACGCAACCCTTGAAGTCCTAGGGTAGATCCAACTTATATGCCTCTCAAACCAACTTTTACATTATCTCAGTGGTCCCATACAACGGGAACTTATTTCCCATGATCTTTCATATCATCAATTCATTTTTCCAAGGTGAAATTTTTTTGGCAAAACTTTGCTACCCATCCTGCACTTCAAGATCTACATTTCATATTCACATAACCTCCTGTCCACTATCGGCAGTCAATAATCAGATCCTAATTTCAACAATCATTTCAGGTTTCATGGGTCGGGTATTTTGTAAGGTTAGGTTTGTCATCATAGGCAACCTTAAACCTAAAAGACATGTCCAACTCACAATGGGTGTATGTTGGGTATCTTCATCCCAACTCCTGCTTACAGATGCTCTCATATTGATTCTCACAAGATTCGATCTCGACCCTAATTCGATAATTATCAATGATAATCTCTCCAAAGGGAAACGATTATACGGTTTATTACCAAAGGTCAATTATTCAAGCATAAAACAACAAATATAGTGTTTTGTATCGTTACTTTACCTCATCCCTTCGATTTGGGATGGTAAACAGTACTCTCATCAAGATTCGTTCCCAATGAATTCTGAGGAAATCTCTAGAAATTCTAAGCGAAGCGAGGTTCTTGATAGAGATGATCAATACAGGCACACTATATACACAACTCCTTTAAATACAAAAGAGTCAATTTTTTTCATTGAGAATCTATCATTAACGGGAATGATATTAGTAGATTTGGTCAGTTTGTTGACGATGACCCAAATCGAATCAAATTTAGATGATGACCTTTGCAATATTTAGACGTTTACTAAAGTACGAGGCGATGTCTGCCTTCATAATTTGCCATAAGTACAACTTCTTCAGATAAAGATACATTAAATCAGAAATGACATGAATAGAATACTTAATCTTATGAGATTCCAACATAACTAAATCTCGAAATCCTCCATACTTAGGAAACCACAAGCGGCCTTTTATACATTTAACTCCATCGGCTTCTCAATTTTAATGGTTCACATTAGCCACTAACCCCTTTTATTATCTATATTATTCTTTTTACAAGCATCATCTATTTTTAAATTGCTTGGAAATTTATTTTGCACAATTATTACTAAGGAAAACATCCTAATTGATTCTTTATCCTTTCTATATAATGCGTCAGTATTTACATTCACCTTTCCTGATGAAATAATTATCATGACCACAATTCACTCATAAATTCTTTCTTCATATTTTCTAAGTTTTAGTTTCGTCTCAACTATTATTTTTATCAGTTTTACTCAGTCCGACGTTTAAAGCGTCGATAAATATTACGAGTATTTAAGTAATAAATATTTAATTTTTCGAAACGTAATCGTAAAATTTTTTAAATTTCTCAGTTCGTCCAATTATAGAAAAATGTTCAAAATAAATTTGAATTTAATTAACACGATTTTTGTTGATTTATCGAAAATAATTAATAAGATTCGTAAATGTTCGAAAAATCCTTGTTTATACTTTGGTCAAAATTTTCTTAGTTGAAAAGCAAATATTGTCGTTTCAAATTCCAAGTCATGGTTTAAATGGTTTCCTCAATCCCTCTTAGGTTGTCTTGAGGTATACACAAACATTTACTGTTGGAAATACGTTTTTACGTATTTAGAAAAGATCGGTCACTCCAATGATATTGGGCTCGTGATCCAATATATTCCATATAGCCCACATGTAGGGTGGGTTATATAAACCCCCTCCTAGCATGTTAGGAGGGGTTGCTCATTTTGGTTTTACACTTTCCATTTATCAAACTCACTTTCTCTCTCTACCTCTCCCTCCTTCTCTTCTTTCTCTCTCTAGCTCTTCCCTTTTCCATTCTATTCAATAGATAAATCATAGATGGCTTAATCCTAAGAAACTATGGACCTACAACTGGTATCAAGAGCTTTGATTGATTCTTCGGATTTGAGTGTTTTTATCTATTGATTTGATGGTAAAAATCCTTTCTTTCTAATTTTTTTTTATCTATTGATTTATTGGTCAAATTTTTTAATTTTTTTCTTTCTTTTTCTTTTGCGTTGGCTTCAAATCCGGTAAAAAAATTTAGATCTTTTGATTTGGTATAATATTTGTGATTAGTCAAAAGATATATCAATTTTTTTATTTTTTTTATTATCACATCAATATCAAAGTTTCTGTCCATCTTTTGATTCGTATCTGGTTATCAGTTTTATTTTTATCATCTAAAAAGTATCAGTTTGTTATTTTACATTGTTTTATCAATTTTTTTTCTCAACAGTCTCAAAAGTCTAAAAAGTATCAGTCATCTTGATATAGCTAAACAGTCCAGTCAATCTTTTGCCCACGTACAAGGTCGTGATTAACAGATCTATCAGCATCAAGTTTTTGTTTTCTTTTTTTTTTCGGATAAGCCGAAAAAATTTATTCCGGATAAGTTGAGCCTCGAAAACCATATTCAGGATAAGTCATCGAAATCTTATTCCGGATAAGCAACAGAAAATTATTTCGGATAATAGTTAGGAGATTTTCCGGGATAAGCAAAAGGAAATTATTCCGGATAAGAGTTAGGAGATTTTTCCGGATAAGCCTTAGGATCATTCCGAATATGACTCAGGAAACTTATTCTGGATAAGCAAAAGGAAACTATTCCGGATAAGAGTTAGGAGATTATTCCGGATAAGCTTCGAAATCAGCCTAAGACTCGACACATCAAAACTGATTCAAACACAACGGACTCCAAAACTGACTTCTTTATTCCGGATAAGGACGCTTCTCGACAATTAAAACATAACGGGAACAAAACAACACCACAAACAAACACACCTCAAACATACTCGTCTCCAACACTGACTCTTCTCTTGCCTCGTTTCTAAATACACTCACACAATGTCAACAAGAAGCCTCGACACCCACCCTTGACTCATTTCTCGATCAAAAACAAACCAACACCCTCACTCTCGACTTCAAAACCCACAGACCCTCGACTCCAACACGACCCATACACCCTCGACTCTCACAAGACTCAAAAATAAAACCCACTCTCGACATCAACACCTACACTCAAAACCAACACCTCTCAGCCTCACCTAAACACAAACACACAGACAAACACAACACCCCCGAAACAGAATCTCTCAACACCCTCGAAACTTAACACCATCAAGACTGAAACCAAAAAAAAAATTCATTTGAAACGACAAAACTCTTGACTGAACACAAACAAATCTTACGACACGAACACACAAGACCAACATTTTTTTAAAACAGACTACACACAAACCACTCTCGCACCAACACCACCAAAACTCAACTCAAACACACCAACCAGTATCAAAAGATTCGAACCTAGACTCAACCAACATGCAATTATATGCACCTTACCCGAGACCATTTTAGAATGATCTTGAAGCCGATTCCTAGTCTCTTCAGGGGGATTGATATTTAATCGATTTAAGGTGACAAGGGTGTCATTTATTCTCGTGTATCATCATGGTATGGGTGATTTGATTTGTGATTCGATTAGGGGATGAGATGCGTTAAGCGGTGAGTTTAATTTTATGATTGATTTGAGATGAAGTTGGGATTTAATCAGTGTATAGATGATGAGGTTTGGATCTGGTGATTGTTGGGGGTGAGAAAAAGAGCGGCGATCTGTTTGAGAGAGATTGTTTGTGATTGTTTTGAGAGAAGTAATTTGAGGAGACAAAGGAGTTGAAAGAGAGAGAGAGACGAAGGAGTTTTATTTTGTGAGAGAGAGAATTATTGGTTTTTTGGAGTGATTAAGTCATAGAGAAATATTCAAATAGGGTGGAGTAAACAAAGAATGAGATAGATTTAGGGTTATTAAGTATTGAGTCTGTTTATATTTTTGAGAATTTTAGGCCACGTATTCTTTGAGTTCGCCACGTGTTTGGGCATTATTGAGAGACTTTGGCCCACGTTTCACATTTCACATTTTAAGTCTGACTTTAAGTTTCACAATCGTATAAAGGAAATGTTTTACAAAAAATCTAAGATTTTGTAAAATGGGTATTATCCTAAATAGATATATACGTTTTTCCTTTTTTTTGGATTAGGAGCCCGATATTTTGAAAGGGTCGAGCTTTAAATTATTTGACGGACAAAGACAAAGTGATGAGATAAAGTTTATTTTATCAACATTTGAGCCGATAAAAATTATTGAGCCGAGCGAAAGATATTTTTCCAATCAAAGATCCAAGAATTTGTCATCGAATTTTAAATGGAGTTTTTGAATTCGACAGCGAACGAGGGAGAATTACATCTTTTGCAAGACAAAGCTAGATAAAGTTTTATAATTTCATGTCGACTACTTCAGTCACATCTTATGACCATTGCATGGGTTCAAGGAGGAAGCGAATTTTTGACACTCTTTGGTCAAAATCATTATACATTCATCGATTCACTATTCCTCAACTTGCACCAACTTGCTGATCAACTTCAAAAAGAAGACTTTAATCACTCTGCATCGGCACTTGCTTATAAGGCTCTTGTGACACAACATACGCCTTTCCTCCAATTCAATATCATCAAGTCTGACAATTCAGGGATATGCTGGTCATTTCTTCAATACACACATACTGAAGTTAAAGACTTCCGTGATACACTGTTGAAATTTATAACATCGGTTTCTTCTTCGATTTATGAAAGATCCAGACTTCAGCAAGCGTATGATAATGGAGTGCAAGAATCTATGATGCAGATGCAAGAGGAGAATGGTCATACGGTTGACAATTTGGCGCTTAACGATGGCAAGAGCACGGAATCAGGACGACAACATGATACCAGTGGCACGTCAGGGAATGTTCACGAGATCTCTTTTAATGATACCTTACCCGTTTATGACGAAGAGCCTGCGAACATGGTACAATGTAATGTTGTTTATGATGTATATGCTGATGAAATGCCGCATATTGAGCATTCTGAACCTAATTATGACAAACATGGGATGGAAAAGAGTGATAGAAATACCACTTCTGATCCATCCGATGTGAGTCATAATGGGGTAGAAAGTGTTTAAAATGCTAAGCATCATGATAATTGTCTTATAACTGCTTCATTGACTGCTTCTGATTCCAAGACTAAAGAGCTCGAAACGATCGTAGCTCAGCAATCGAATGAGCTTGAGGATGCCAAAATTGAATTTTCAAAGAAAACGGACAAATTTGAAAAGTATTTTGAAAAACTTGAAAAGTCAAACGTTGTTCTTGAACGAAAATTAGATCAAACAGTTCTAGATTCTAAAGCTGAAAAGGATAATCTTTTGAAACAAATTAAGTTGCTAGAATCTAAATTGGCATCCCAAGATAAATTGGTCAAAGAGAATGAGACTTTAAAGGCTCAGGTTCAAGAAAAGCTTTTTGCTATAGCTGCTTTGAGAAACGAATTAAGGAAAACTAAAGGAACTAGTGTGGACACTAAGCTTGAAAAACCATCAATCTTGGGGAAACCGCCTACAAATCAGTTCATTCGACAACCGACTGCATTTAGATCTGAGCGATCGCAATCCTCGAGACCGTGGTTTGCCTCCGAAGTTGATATGGTTCATGTTTCTAGACCAGTCACTCCACCTACTACGGCCAATGTGACTAAAACAGCTTTTCAAAGACCTAATCACATGATTGCCTCTAGTCTCCCTAGACATAGTCCAAGGTATACGTCTCGAACTAGTTCAAATGACGTTCGCCATACATTTGGTCTAAGGGAAGCTAAGCAAAAGACACAAGTAAGAGATAGGAATTTCAAACCTAGTCAGATGCCTCCTAGTTTACCCAACACTGCTAACCGTAGCATGTCACATCCTAGGAGCATCAATCAATCATCTAGGAATTCTAGATCTTACTCGGACATTAAATATGCTACTTGCAAAACATGTAGGAAATGTGTCTTTAAAGCCAATCATGATTCTTGTATCAAAAAATTACTTAATGAGGTGAACTCCCGTGCTAGACTTAAATCCCAGTGGGTTGCTAAAATCAAACCCATTGTTAAAATGTGGCGCCCCACTGGTAGAACTTTCACTATTGTAGGAAACGAGTGCCCTTTAACTAGGATATTCTCTGATTCTACTAAGACTACTAGGGAGGAAATTGAAAAGGGGATACACCACTTAAGCCTGAACTTAAGGTTTTCTATAAAAGGAAACGTTTACCAGCTAAGACAAGTGAATCATCTCCTCCGGTCACCTCTAGCACAAGAAAAGAAAACTGTGAACCCCCACTTGATTCTAAGATAGATATCGCTAACACATATCAAAGCATGCAAATTCCTAATGAGAATGCAGGTACCAAAGTTGATGTTCCAAAAGAACTAAGCGGTCCAATCGTTGTATACCGTTCAACTAAGGACACTCTTAGAGTTTGGTTGCTTAAGAAGCAGATGTCGGAGAAACAAGTGTTTCAGGGGTTTCATGGTTAAGCTTACCACAAGGACTTATAGTCACATCACAGACTATAACTCGTTCATCAAAGAAAGGAAAGTTTATCGCCGATGATAAACTTATCCTTACAACGAGAAATTAAGTTTTCTCGGGCATGAGCTAAAATTAAAAACATTCAAAGTTTTTAAGCTCATGCACAATGATTTATAGTCACATAACAGACTGTAAATCGCTCTCAAAAGACAGGAAAGTTCATCCCGATGATGACTTATCCTAACAAGGAGAAATTAAGTTTTCTCGGGCATGAGCTAATATTAAAAACATTCAACGTTTTTAAGCTCATGCACAATGGCGTATAATTATATTTCAGATTATACCCCGGACCTCAAGGAAAGGAAAATTTATCACCGATGATAAACTAATCCTTACAACGAGAAATTAATTTTTCTCGGGCATGAGCTAATATTAAAAACATTCGATGTTTTTAAGCTCATGCACAATGACTTACAGTTAAATATCAGACTTTAACTCGGATTTCATATTTAGGATAGCTTATCTTTAAAGATAGCTTATCCTCATAGAGGGAAATTAAATTTTCTCGGTCATGAGCTTGTATTAAAACATTCCAAGTTTTAGCTCAGAAAGGAAAGTGTATCTTTTAAATAAGATAACTTTTCCTCATAACGGGAAATTCATCTTTCTCGGTCATGAGCTTTACGTTTAAACATTCAAAGTTTTTCAAGCTCGTGAAAACGACTTCTAAGTAAATGTCAACTTAGGACTCGTTCTTCAGTTAAAAGGAAAGGTTATCGCCGATGATAAACTTATCCTCACAACGGGAAGTTTACAACTTCTCGGACCTAAGCTCGTTTTGTAAGATATTCAACATCTTAAGCTCAAGTAATTGTTTTTCAAAACATTGAACACAATTTTTCGAGAATTTCTCAAAAGGTTTTTCTAAATCTTTCAAAATTGTGTGTTCAAAAATGTTTTTGATAAAAAGAGCATGTCTTCTGGAATCGATAATATTTACGATACTAGAAATGTCATTCAATAATGACACGGGGTTGTAAATAAAGTTCGAGCAGAAGTTCAAATGTTTTAAAACATGCTCAAAATGGTTTGTTATTATTTCAGATAGTAACCCGATTTTCATACTCAAGTCAAGCATTTCACCGGAAAGCTTTGACTCAACAACGGGAATTAATTTTCTCGTGCATGGTTTATTTTATAACCATGTAAGAGATTGTGTTTACGGAATAACACAATCTAACACGAATATATGTACGTGTCAGTGCATTTATTTGTTAAAACAAGAGAAATCTTGTTTTTATGAAGTTATCATCTCCACCAACCATAGCAATTTACAATTGATATCTACATACTCGACGATGCGACTACTCAAACGGCGACTACAACTCTTTCAATAGAACATGTGTCAACAATTGAGGGGGAGCAATTGTTAGCATTCAGAATCCTTGATGCCGAGAGTGCCAAGTTCACATATTGGTGTCAAGACAACGATATCAATCATACACATGGAGTCAAGAGATAACTTCAGACGTGATGAGGCGACCAACATTCGTGAACAAGAACCATGTGCTTCTTTCATATGATGTTCTCCATCATTCAGGTCCAACCTCATAAATCGCTAATCTTGTGAATAAATTATCATATATGATCTTTGCATGTGATAAGTACCTTACACTTGTGTTTAAAAGGTACTTCACTCATGTTTCAAGTACACCCTCATTAATTTGAGGGGGAGCTTGTGTAATTCATGAAGATAATTGGATTTGCATCTTTATTCCCAAATTTTCTTAAAATGCTATTAAATCAATTGATATTAAAAACATCGAATGGGTTAATATTTTTAATATGGGGGAGAAAATGTGATTTAATATGGGAAATGATTAATCATAAATGGTTTGACTTAACGTGATAGCTCATCACGACATGTGCGAAATGTTTTCGGATATCGTGGCATATGTTAAGGGGGAGAAAAATGGATTTGCACTTCAAAATGGATTTCATGGTGACATACACTTACCCAAAACATCTCTATTCACGACGGTGAAGATTGTGGTGACATAAGGATGGTAGGATAGGTTAAAGTCCAATGATTCCTCTAGAACCGGAGGAATCTTCCCAAGGACATTCAGTAGTCCTTAGGAAAGATGGAGAAAGATTGTGAACGTAGCTGAATGCCGACCAAGTACTTAAGTTAGCACTGGAATAATCACAACAAGGTGCTAGTGATGACGTATTGGTAAGCATTGAAGGGGTTAAATAATTAAAAAGAATTGTAAAGATAAAGGGTGAAAAGAAAGAAACCCTCCTTACAACCTTAGGCAGAAACCGGGTCAATTCATATGCTATTGAGATCATTTTAATGATGCTTGATATTGAAGATAAGACATCATGGACCCAGTGATGCAATACACAACCCATCCCAGCTAAGTCAGATATCTCTCAAAAGATATTTGTTTTAATGACACGAAGACAACACATTATCTATTGATTTATTCACTCCGAATAAATTGGTATTGAAATGGTGGCACTCCTCTCCAGCCTCCGATCACTAAAAATCCAAAATGCACGATTGAGTCTAGAGCCATTTGAGATCCTTAATAATCTCTTTAGGACACACTTTCATAATTCCTTGCTTCTTCACACACTGTAAAAAGTAAGATACATCTTAAGAGTCCTACACAAAATCTTCATGATCTTGCCTGAACATCCAAGTAATACGAAAGTACTAACAATGAAGATGGAAATCCTTCTTGAGCGAATATCAAAAAGCTCATGGTAGGTGACTTGTGCGATTCTTTATGAAACAAACTTGTGATAACTGGAAAGCAACAGTGGTTTAATTCTTAAATGAATTTAAACACGTTCCAGGCCTCTACGCAATATCTTAGTGATCTTGCCAGAACACTCATAGTGATACCTTAGTGTTCACAGTGATGAGTGGAAATCCTTCTAGTGTTATCCTCAAACAGCACTTGGTAGGTAACTTGCAAGATTCTATACAAATCAAGCTCGTGACAACTGGAAAGCAACGATGGTGCGGTTCTTAATTGAATTTCACTTGTTCCAGGAACATGAATTGACGGCTTCAAATCATGCGGATATTATTATCCAAATAATTCACTCTTTATGTTCGTAGTCAGCTTTGGACGGTCGTATAAAGAGAACGGGTTTACCCGCGAAATCTTGTCAAGGAGGTTCTTAATTGAAACTACCTGCCACAAGTACGATATTTAATATCGTCCAACGGTCTTCACCGACCGGCGGTAAAATGCTACCGAATTAGAATGAAATGTTCAAGGCCATTTCATCCGTGTATATGTTTTGTTGCTAACTGTCTTATGCAGCGTAACAAGAAGGTGGCATTGCGGTGTTCAATCCAGAAGAAGTCGTCAACACATGCTTATGCTTTCTGCACTTAATACTTCAACAAATTCAAGAAAGTCTAAAAGTCAAGTCTTCCGTTGTATCAAACTCTAAAGCTTTCAAGAATTTATAAAAGTATAAGTATGTGGATCATGAAGTCACGAAGAGGCAAATATCACAAGTGATGAATGCACAAGGTCAAGGAAAGATAACATGCACAAGACTAAAGTCAAAGATCTCGTCAGCATATTCACAATAACAAGATCGAAGACTCAAGCATAGTATGCTAGGTTTAAGATTTTGTAAAATGGTGTGACCTCCCTTTGGGGGAGATTGTTGGAAATACATTTTTCCAAGGAAAGTCTCGGTCACATCATTATTAGCATAGATCACGAGCTATAGACTATTTAGGACATTGTAACTTGGAGTGACCTCCCTTTGGGGGGATTGTTGGAAATACGTTTTTACGTATTTAGAAAGGATCGATCACTCCAATGATATTGGGCTCGTGATCCAATATAGTCCATATAGCCCACATGTAGGGTGGGATATATAAACCCCCTCCTAGCATGTTAGGAGGGGTTGCTCATTTTGGTTTTACACTTTCCATTTATCAAACTCACTTTCTCTCTCTACCTCTCCCTCTTTCTCTTCTTTCTCTCTCTAGTTCTTCCCTTTTCCATTCTATTCAATAGATAAATCATAGATGGCTTAATCCTAAGAAACTATGGACCTAGATTTACCCCTAAAGGAGATTAGTTAAATGATTTGGGTATATAGGAATGATTCCTTAAAATTTCCTTTGATAAGACATTTGTCACAACATATTTGCACTTTCTTTTTGGTATAACCCAAAGTCTTAAATGGCTCTATTAATCACACAGTCAAATAATGTAAAGGATTAAGCCTTAAATCACATGTTAAATACTCAAGATGCAGGTTTTCATTGCTCGGCAAACTCAGGGCAGTCTATAAATGATTACTAACTCCTTCTTATTATTAGAAACAAACAAATGGTCCTTAATGATCACAAGCATGAATTTATCAAATTACAGCCTACACACGTGATTCACCAAATTTAGGAATGCTACATGTGCATTGGGTCAATCCAAATGACATCACGTGAAACTCATAATGTTCATTACAAGTTCTGGATGTAGTGATTGGAATGGATAATCTTTTTCGCGGATGCGAAGTTGATGATAACCATGTCGTGGATCAAATTTTGAGTATACGCTAGAACCTTGTAAATGATCGAACAAATCTTCCATCTTGAGTAATGGATATAGATTGTCGATCGTCAATTTACCTAGTCCACGGTAATCAACAAATATAAAGAATGATAACACCATAGCTCTTCCTGAGGACGAGCTTGGTAGAATAAAAGCTTTCTCCGACAACTCTCTCAGTTGTACGGTAATTCTTTTAATTCAGGTGGTGCTGAAGTAGGGTGCACACGCCACAGGTGAAGCACCGGGAATATAATCAATACTAAATTCAACTTGCCTTAATGGCGAAAGTCTAGGTAATTCACCAACAAATACCTCCTAAAGTTTCAGATAACATAAACATCTTTTAATACATTTATTTTAAGTTCTTTCTAGATTACAAGATCTATGACTAGTTCATAACCATTCATGGTAAAATTTCAAGTCTAAATGCAGGATATGGTCATCCATTAAGAATTATTTAGATCACTTTTGATAATCAACATCTTATCTTTTTAGGGGAATTCTACTCGAGTTCCCATCAATTTAGACAAGGACATCATGTCATAATAAACCAATCCATTCTAATGACACTACCAACTTTTCAGTTTTATTGTCGTTGATAAGATGTGAACTTCTCAAAAGACTAATAGTAACTCATAACCCTCCACAAATTCAAGGATATGTGGAGACATTGTTAGGACTTTTGGAATAGTTATTCGTAATAGGTAGACTAGGAGGTATGTAGTTCCTTCTGGTCCTAGTAGTAGTAGGAGCAAGACGTGCTCCTGGTCTTATAGAAAGTCAAACTTTATTATTTAAGAGTATTCTGTTAGGATATGCATGAGATATGTTAGGAAAGGATATGCATATCAGTTTTACACGTTTTGGTTTAATGATGTATTAGGGTTTCCTTGTAGTATAAAAGGAACCTTAGGCAGAAGGGTTCAATACACCTTCATCAAACATTATTCTAGTTTATATTAATATTAGAAATCCTTAGAAAAGGATCAAGTCATTATAGTTATTATGTTCTTCTTGTTCATAATATTTCTATTCCACACTTATATTGTGTGATTTATCCAGAGTCTCTCTGTGAATAGACTTGTGATTACAGAAGTCGTTCACCGTTCTTAACAGGCTGCAAGATCCACATCTAGTGGAACCAACAAGTGGTAACAGAGCCTGGGAGAGTATCTGTACAAGAAGAATCGATTTTTCTTATTACTAACATCTTTGTTTAATCATGTCTGCCTCAAGTTCTACTCAAACAGGAGAAGACAGCACACCTAAAACACAGCAACCTCGGCAGATCATTGCTACGGTTTCCAACACAAATGGTAAGTTTCCTCTTCTGAAAAAGGATGATTATGATAGCTGGGCAATGAAGATGGAATGTTTGATCACCAACACTGATCAAGATCTCTGGAAGATTATTCTGAATGGAAACAGCAAGAGGTTTAATGGAAGAGATAAGAATGGTAATATTATTCTTCTTGACCCTAAAACTCATGAAGAAATCATAGCTGTTCAGAAGGAGATCAAAGCAAAAACTATTTTGCTTCAGTCTCTTCCTGATGATCCCATGTGTGACTTTTATCACATGGATGATGCTAGAGAAATCTGGAACGGGATAAAAGCAAGGTTTGGTGGGAATGAGGAGTCAAAGAAAATGCGCAGATCTATGTTGAGAGATGAATTCACAGATTTCAAGATCTCAGAAACTGAAGGTATTCTTCAAGGGTATGACAGGTTCCAAAAGATACTGAGCCAGTTGAATCAACTCAGGTCGAAACCTGACAATGGAGATATCAATGCAAGGTTTCTTAGAGCCTTACCATACTCATGGAATCAAGTAGTAATCTCTCTTAAAGCAAAAGGTGGCCTTGACTATCTTAATTTTGATGATCTATTTAATAAGCTCAAAACCTTTGAGCCACATGTGAGGGGATACTCAAGTGATTCTTTTCCTACTCCTGCTAACTCCGCCTTTGTGAGTTCCATGGGATCTAGTCCCATGTCTTATGCTAGTAGCCCAAGCTATATTGTGTCTTCTCAGCATACTTCTACTCCTGAACCGAAAGCCAAGTCTGGTAGCATGGTAGAAGCTGTTCTTCACTCTTTTGTTGCTGATGTTGATCCACAACAGCAACTTGCTTTTGATGACTTCAAACAGGTTGATAAACTTGACCTGGATGAAATGGATCTCAAATGGTAGATGGCCATGCTCACACTTCGGGTTCACAAGTTTGAGAAGAAAGCCGGTCAAAAGTTTAACTACAACCCAAGAGAGCTAGCAAGGTTTGACAGAAGCAAGGTTAGATGTTATAACTACCAGCAGCAAGGTCACTTTGCTAGGGAATCCCCTAACAAGAATGAACAGGAGAAGAGCAGGTATTCAGCTTTCAAGATTCAGGAGGTGAAGGATGACAAGAAGGCTTTGGTGTCTGTTGACTCTATGGCCAACTAGAGTGATCATCAGAATTCTGCCCTGGAAATAGTTGAACCTTCTACTGATGTGTTTGCAATGATTGCTGGGAATCTGTCTGATGCCGAGGAAGCAGAAGAGTTTGCTCTTATGGGCATCTCACCTCAGGTACAACATTGTCCTCTTGGTTGTCATGATAAATATTCAGAATTGTTGTCTCAATATAATGACTTAACTGAACAAAATGATAAGTATTTTTTAGAGGTTCAAGCATATAAGAATTCTTTAAAAACATTGGAACAACAAAAGAGGTGGCTTCAAGACACACTATGTGAATATGAAGATAAAATTAGAATTCTGAATATTGATTTAGAAAACACAACAAATATGCTTAAATACACTGAAAGGGTAAAAGATGACAGTATCAAGGATAAGCAGGACATGAAGGCAAAATTGGATGCTACACTGTTAAGATTTGAAAAATGGCAAAATGCACATAAGAATCTTTCAAAGTTAATTGATAGTAGCATGTCTTGTAGGACTAAAAGAGGGTTAGGATTTGATAAATATATTGATTCAGAAGATGTGTTTGATTTATCTGTTTCAAGTGTCTTTGATCCTGATAAGGAGGAAGAGGGAAAACCTTGCTACAATAGGTTTCAACCAGCTGCAGCAATGCATGATGTCCCTCCACCTCTTTCAGGAACTTTTATGCCCACTTCTAGGCATAATGACTTGGATGGATCACAGATGCATGAGTCCCCAAAAAGTTCTACTAATACTAATGACTTTGTCTCTTGTACTTTCAGTGACAAAGCCAGTGACTCTGCATCATGTTGTTCAAGTGAAGAGTCGAGACCTATAAGCTCCAAAACGAATGACCATGCTGCTACTAGTGCTAGGAAGAGTGAAGAGAGAGTTGATTCTACTTCAACTGTGCCTAGTTCTGGTTTATTGAGTCCTAGGAATAATGTTTCTCCTAGAGTTGTGTGTAATAAAGTTAGCAGTATGAGATAAGGTCATTTGAATAAAAGATGTTTTGTTTGTGGCAGTACATTTCATTTGATTAAAGATTGTGACTTTTATGATCAACATCTTTCTGTTTATCAAGCATATCCCGCTCCTGGTCCACCAGGAGTTGCTCCTTATTTTTCTAGAATACTTAACCCATGTGCCCAATCTTTTTCTTCTAGAAGGACCTCTCCTTTAGCTTCTGATGATTGGAGAAACAATGGCTTAATCCCTAATAGACCAACCAGCAACTACTTTCAGAACTTTAATCAGAATTATGCATTTAATTCAGGCCAAATGTATTTTGGGTTGGGAAATTTGGGTGCTGCTGTTAATCCCTCAACAGGTTGTTCTTGGTCAAACAATAACACCCATATGATGAATAGGCAACCTAAGAACAATTGTGGATCTCATCAATCTTCTTGGCTATCTACTAAAGATCCACAAGGCAGGCTCAAACCTGAAAATGTTTGGGTCCCCTTAAGACACTAACTTTTGCATATATCTTTTCTTGTTGTTGTAGGTTACTCCATACCAATATCCTACTCTAGGGATAGTTGATAGTGGATGCTCTAGGAGCATGACAGGAAATAAAAGTCTTCTATCTAACTTTGTACCATTTCAAGGCGGAAAGGTCTATTTTAGATGTGGTGAAGGAAGGATCACCGGCAAAGGAACGATTCAGACGCCTAACCTTAACTTTGAGCAGGTCTACTATGTGGAAGCACTTCAACACTTCAACTTGATCTATGTCTCTTAGATTTATGATAAGAAGCAGTTTGTCCTCTTTACGAATATTGATGCACTAGTGTTATCCAAAGACTTTAAACTCCTGGATGACTCACAAGTTCTACTCAGAATCCCTAGAAGACACAACCTCAGAAGATGAAGCCACTAAATGGCACAAAAGGATGGGACATGTGAACTTCAAGACCATTCACAAATTAGCAAATATGAACTTGGTCTCTGGTTTACCTCCCAAAACTTTCAGAAATGACATCAATTACCTTGCATGCAGCAAAGGCAAACAACATAAAGCATCCTTCAAGGCCATTACTGCTCTCAGCCTTATAACTGAACCATTGCAGCTACTACACATGGATTTATTTGGTCCTACCTCCATTAGGAGCATTGACCACAAACAATACTATCTTGTGGTAACTGATGGGTATAGCAAGTTCACGTGGGTTTTCTTCATGGCTGCCAAGAGTGAGACCTACTCAATTCTCAAGGACTTTCTTACACTAATTGAGAATCAGTTGTCCAAGAAGGTTAAGGGTATCCGATGTGATAATGGAACAGAATTCAAAAATGCAGATCTCATAGCACTTTGTAATTCTAAAGGTATCAAACGAGACTATAGTGCAACAAGAACTCCTCAGCAGAATGGTGTTGCAGAAAGGAAAAATAGGACTCTAATAGAAGCTGCGAGAACAATGCTTGCCGATTCCAAGCTTCCAACCATGTTTTGGACAGAAGCTGTCAATACTGCAAGTTATGTGTTGGATAGAGTTTCTATTACCAATCCTCACAAGAAGACTCCCTATGAGCTACTTACAGCTAAAGTTCCTAGCATTGCTCATTTGAAGCCATTTGGGTGTCCTGTCACCATTCTGAATACTAGTGACTATTCAAGGAAATTTGATGGCAAGGCAGATGAAGGATACATAGTGGGATATTCAGCTCACTCTTGGGCTTATCGTGTCTATAATCTCTAAGCCAAGCGAGTGATTGAAACTATTAATCTCAGGTATTTTGAGGAGAAGTCAAACATACAAGGCAAGGGTCCTGAATGGTATTTTGATCTTGATATCTTAGTAATTCATTGGGATATTTTTGTTTCAAAACTAACCATGATGCAGGTCCACAAGTGCTTGCAACTTCTAGTGCAGGTGCTCATTCTAGTTTTTCAGACTCAGATGAAGAGGATGATATTTTTGTTGTTCCATCCTATTCCACCACAGTCTCTCCTAATGCCAATACTACTCCTAGTGATGCTACTCCATCAGACATTTTGGACTCACAAGGAGCTCTTGACAAATTGCTCAAGCAACAACAAGAAGCTACTACAGCAGCTGCTCAAGGTGGTTTTGAGTTTCCTTTGAGTACATCTGCTGACAAAGCTACTCCTAGTACTCCAAATGTTACTCCTAGTGCTAGTTTAACACCTATTGGTAGTCCGGCTAGTGATCTCACTTCCTCTACAAGATTCTCTGGTCCTTCTGACCCGGGAAACTATAAAAATAAGTCTTCTACTAAGCTGGATGATATTCATAAGCAACCAATAGATGGCATTTTCGACTCTACTTCATATGATTATGACTTTGTTGGGGATCTTAATAACTTGGCACCAGAAGTGGATGCTAATCAAGTTCTGCAGTCTCATAAAGACCATACTACTACTCAAATAATTGGAGATCCTGATTCTACTGTCAAGACTCGCAGAATGCATTAGAAAGCAACGTCTGATCATCATGCTCTTGTGAGCTATATTGATGACCAAAAGCGTAATAATCATACAGACTTTCAAAACTGTTTGTTTGCTTGTTTTCTTTCACAGGTGGAACCTAGATCAGTCTCTCATGCTCTTGAGGATCAAAGTTGGGTGGAGGCTATGCAGGAGGAGATGCAGCAGTTCTTGTTTCAGAATGTTTGGATCCTAGTTGACTTGCCAGATGGAAAGACAACAATTAGTACCAAATGGATTCTCAAAAACAAGAAAGATGCAAGGGGCATTGTGGTGAGAAATAAGGCAGGTTGGTTGCACAAGGTCACACACAACTTGAAGGCATTGACTATACTGAAGTTTTTGCTCCTGTTGCTAGGATTGAGGCCATTCGTCTGTTTTTGGCTTTTGCTTCTTATGTTGGCTTTACGGTTTTTCAGATGGATGTCAATAGTGCATTTCTCTATGGTAAGATTGATGAGGAAGTTTATGTCACTCAACCTAAGGGCTTTGTGGATCCACTTCATCCCAAGAAAGTTTACAAGGTGGTGAAAGCTCTATATGGCCTTCATCAGGCTCCTAGAGCTTGGTATGAGCGTCTTTCCACTTTCTTGTTGAAACATGGCTACAGAAGAGGCACGATTGACAAAACATTAATTCTTAAGAGGAATACCAAGGACATTATCCTAGTTCAAGTATATGTGGAAGATATTATCTTTGGTTCTACTAAGAAGGAATGGTGTGATGAGTTTGAACAACTGATGAAGGGCGAATTTCAGATGAGTGCTATGGGAGAGCTTACAGTTTTCCTTGGTATTCAAGTCAAGCAACAGTCGGATGGAATCTTCATAAGTCAAGACAAATATGTTCATGAGATCCTTCAGAAGTTTGATATAAATCCTCTTCGACCAGCAGCAACACCTTATGAAGTAACTAAAGTCAAACTCAAGAATGAGCCAGATCCTCCGGTAAATGTTCATATGTACAGGTCAATGATTGGCTCACTCATGTATTTGACTGCATCACGTCCGGATATTATGTTTGCAGTAAGTGCTTGTTCTAGACATCAGGTGGCTCCAACTGTTTCTAACTTGATTGCAGTCTAGAAAATTTTCAAGTACATCAAGGCTCAACCCAAGCTAGGCTTATGGTATCCGCCCTTTTATTCTTGAAGCCTATATTGATAGTGACTATGCAGGTGCTAATAATGATAGAAAGTCTACTACTAGTGGTTGTCAGTTTTTGGGTCGAAGACTTATCTCATGGCAATGTAAGAAACAGACAATAGTAGCTACTTCTTCAACAGAAGCTGAATATGTTGTTGCTGCTAGTTATTGTGGACAAGTCTTGTGGATACAAAATCAGATGCTAGATTATGGGTTCAACTTTATGAACACCAAAATTTTCATTGACAATCAAAGCACTATCTGCATTGTGAAGAATCCTGTTTTTCATCAACGTATAAAACATATTGAAATTAGGCACCACTTTATCAGGGATGCCAATGCGAAGAAGTTGATACAGGTTCTTAAGGTTCATACGGATGATAATATTGCTGATTTATTGACTAAAGCCTTTGATGGTCCTCGGTTCAACCACTTGGTGGTTCACATTGGAATGGTCAATCCTTGAGACCTAGGATTGAGGAGAGGCTAAGCCTAAGGGGAGGCTTAGTGTACATATTTACTTGCACAGACTAACATATCTAACAACAGATTTCATGGGTATTTACGGTGTGTGCTACTTCTAGTGGAGGATTTTAGTCACTTCTGGTGGTAGTTTTCAGCTTCTAGTGGAAATAAATCATTCATTGTCATTGATGGTTGGCTTCTAGTCTTGGTTTGGGTCACTTTTCACTTCGTTGACTTTCATTGACCACATTGTGCTTCTAGTATTGACCCTTACGCGTTTTGACTTTTAGTCAACGCAAGTTACTTCTGGTATATATCCTATTATTTAACTTTGGTAACTGGGATTTGCAAATAAAGTTAAAAGGGCAAGTGGTTACTTTTGCATTAACTGCTTAATTTGAAAGGGCAACCCACATTATTAGGGGTCAATGAACAGTTACAAGACCATTATTTATGGTCAAATCCCACACTTGACTCATTCATCCCAACCATAACACACACATACGCTCCTACTCTTTCAATCTCCAATCAATCATCCTCCATCACTTCCAATCATCATCCATGGCTGCTCTGCTATATAAACCCGATCATAATAAGGTGGCTTATCTAGGAGATGGTCCTAAACGTGACGAGTTCACAGACATCATCGAATTTAATGAGGCTTCTAACCTCAGGTATGCTTTTACAGTTTGCCCGACTGTCTATGATAGTGTCATTCGCCAGTTTTGGGCCACTGCCCACCTTGTGGATGTTTTGGGACGCCCACTTGAACTCCATGCTATCATAAATGGACGTTCATATGTGGTGTCTGAATCTTCTATTAGGACTGCTCTTCATCTTCAGGATGAAGGTGGTGTTGTCTCTATCCCCAATTCTGAGGTATTGGATAGGATGGCTGATCTTGGTTATAATCGTGGGGGGAAGTTTAACTTCTAGAAAAACAGGTTTACCCCCCAATGGAAGCTTCTAGTGCACTTTTTGATTCATTGCTTAAGCCCAAAGTCTGGGAGTTGGGATGCATTTCCCATTCCTTTGGCTACTGGTTTGACCTACATAGCACAGGGTCGTGTGTTTAATTTTACTCGCTACTTGTTTGATGGCATGGTTTGCAATCTTAGTAGTACTGGATCTAGGAAGAAGTTTTTAATGTACCCTAGGTTCTTGCAGCAGATTCTTATGTGCATACCTAGAGATAGGGAGGAGTATGAGACCCCCAAACTTAGTTCTAAAGTTTATTCAAATATGGCACTTGGTTTTAAGGGAGCTTGGAGGCCTTTTACTGATGTTATGCTGGGCCTTTCCCAAGGTCCTCCTCATGTTATTCCTTCGGCTGCTGAAGTCGAGGAGGAACTTCCATTAGGGGATGATCCTATGGAGGAGGAGCATCCTGCTAGTGGTGAGCCTCATGTGGTGGTGGAGGAGCCAACTAAGGAAGTGGTGGTTGAAATGCCATCCACTTCCAAGGCTTCCCCCTCTTCTCTTCCACATAAGTCCCCATTTGTGGATACTCCCCCTTCTAGTCCAGCACCACATTCTGCTGAGAAGCCGTCTAGTTCTCGTGCTCATACTATGTCACACCCCAACATGGCGGAAAGCGTGACGTATAGATATTATCACAACAATAGCGTGTCCATAGAGAGAACTATATGAAATAGAAATGTCATAAAAGGTGAAACAAATGTCATGACAATATCTCATCAATGCAGGAGTCTAGGTAAGTAGGTAACAGTCCTACCTCTTACCCAAGACAAACAAATAACACAAACAAATCAACATATAGGTTCATAGTATCACTTATTGAAACAAACAGAAAAATAAACTAAGAAGGAACGGGGATCTCCTTCTAAATGCATTCCTACGCGACTCCAATCCTAGCCACATATGTTCTCACGCTTAACCACATTATCACCTGAAAGAGACACTAAAACACGTCAACATAATGTTGGTGAGAGTCATAGGTTTAGACTCTAACCGAAAATAGATTATAATAAGTTGTGAACAACCATAAACCACTAAACATATGGACAATGTGCTACAAGTATGCATTAACAACTAACATTCAAGATCAATCATTTCAAACCAAATCCAAGGATCCCAGCCTTATCAAACACCATGGTACCATAGGCACCCATACACCTATGTACCAATCCCAAGGCCCCGCCTTGTCATTATCCATTGGTCGCATAGATTCTCACACATCTATGTACCTCCCCAAGGCCATGCCTTGTCAACATCCCCTTGGTACCAAGTCAAACCACAATAACTGAGACGGTACGTGTCCCCGATCCAAATCATAAACACAATCAAGAATCACATAGCAGTTAATCACATAAGTGCACACACAAGTCTATCACAAACCATAAAAACATTCACAGCATTAGTTACAAAACCCTTCAGTGTCTCTTCCATCCCATCTGGAAGTGAAAATCATTAAAAGATATGGGACTATGAAAATCACCTGATTGAGCTTCTTCAAAAATCCACGCACTAGCAAAAAGCTAACAGACAAAAGCACACAATCAAAACATGAACCAAACACTAAGATGGCTCATCAACCAATGATAGACATCTAACCTTCTCCCATATATATACCTTATTTATATGCTCTAAGCATCTCATTACACCAATCTATAAACCCCTTAACTTAGTTTACTTCATAACCCGTCTCGTTAACATTTTACCCAAAACAGTCCCGGTTTTTAGGTCTCCAAACTATAAGACAAACGCCCACCTAAACATACCCATGACCTCTGTAAAGGAAATCCTATGCCCTTACATATGTTAGCTAACTCCTCCCTTTTGCCCCAACCTTAAAGCTACTATTATATATATATATATATATATATATATATATATATATATATATATATATATATATATATATATATATATATATATATATATATATATATATATATATATATATATATATACTTTTGTCTATCCGGATTTTACTGATTTTGAACATACAAAAAGTTTGTTATGATTAGGGGGTCTTACCCTAACCCATCTTCTTAGCCCCACCCCTGGTCTCTTATTTAATATATAAACCAACTTCCATGCCCATGGGCTCAAGTGTACTCCTAAGTACCCCAATCACCCAAAAACATTAATTGAAAACCCTCTGATTTCAAAACTGTTTTGACCTCTGACTGTTGTAACCTATTTTTGACCCACTTCCCGACCTACTTTTAGTTCTCGTTTCTTGCATTTGAAAGCCAACTCAATTACCTTTCCAGGGATACTTGGATCGTAAAATAAGAGTTTGTAGAACTCTATATATGGTCAAAACAATTGACCTAAAATTCTGCCCAGTTTTTAAAAAACGATTTTAACAAAATTAAACCCTAATTACCATCACTAATCTTCATAATAACCAAAGTAATCAATTTATATGAACCCTAAACTCACTAATCTTAGAAAACTCACAAACCCTAATCCATCATAAGATCAATTACATGATTAGATTGATTAAAACCATTAATAGAACAAGGGTTTTGAAGGTTTTACCTTGGAAATCAATGGAAGATCTTTATTTTTAAACCCTTATTGGCCACCATTGTTGATGCAAAAGTTGTTTGATCCTTTCTAGACCCAAATTAGGCTTAATTTGGGTTGGCTGGGCTCCGGCTCCTGCACCAAGTGAATCGTTTGGTTGGGATCCTGCACACTAAACAGCACGCGTTAGGCTTACCGTGGGAATGTTTCCCACGATTAGACTCCGGCGTGAGAGTAAGTAATCGATTTAGGGTTTATGTGAGTTAAGAGTATGAATCTTAATACCTTTGTGGAACCCTCGGGGGTTCCTTTAATAGGCAGTGGAACCCTAGTGGGCTGCCACTGATACTTTAGCCCCAAGGAAATGATAACTATCAGAATTAGAATGATTGTTATCTTCTAATTTTGGTAGTGAATATCCTCTCCACTTGGGATGAAGATATTCCAGACAGAATATGATTCTGTCTAATCTTATGTCGGCCGCACCGGGCCGTGGGCCGCACACATGTGCGGTTACTGTTCATTCAAGCCCATAAGCCTGAATGACATTTATCCACCCATCTGTGATGGACCGGATACGGGTAGTACCCGTGGGCCGGGCTCATGACCCGGTTGGGGACTATACGTCATCATGTCCCCCCAGTCTTGTTGTTACAGTCGTAGGCGTAACCTCTAGACTATCAAGGTGCTCTCCGGACATACCAAGAAAAGACAGGAAATGAGACATTGAAATCTTTGTTATCCTGGCCGCACGTGGCGACCCTTCGTGGGAATTTTTAATGAATACTACTCAGCCGCACGCAACGGCCGAGACAACTTAAATGTGACATTAAATACGGTCTTCCGTAAGAGCCGCATAACCTGACAAGAATAATAAACATTAATGATAGTCAACAATCCAGTCGCATGCCTGCAAAAGTGCATCATTAATGCCCACCCTTGAGCCACGCAAAACTGTTTAAGAAGTGACCCGTGGGTCCCCCTCTGACGTTGCAGAAATGCCAGAAACCCTATCCGTTGGATAGGCAAGGTGACTGACACATGTCGAAGATCCAAGGTACCTCGGAAACCAAGGCAACCCTATATAAGAGTGGGTATGCGTGTTTGTTACACACACAACCCACTCCTTCTTCCACCATTGTTAATCTCAAGCTTTTATCTCCCAAAATTTTTGCCTTCTTTTCCACGGATTTTCGTCGCCGCAGGTTAGATCATCACGCCCTTAAAGATCTTTTTATAAAACATGGTAAAGGATAATCCCCTTATCACGGATGTCCTGAACGTGATGTCTGCGGAAAAATACCTCGACTTTCTGTCAAAGTATTATATACCCGAAAGCGTACACCCCACCTATCCGGGTGATGGTGAAGCGATTACGGATACACCGGCGGGGAAAATAGGCATATATACACGCCTGTTTGACTCAGCCAACTACCGTATCCCTTTATCCAAGTTCTTGGTAGACCTTCTTTTGTATTATGACTTTCATATCACCCAGCTCCACTGCATAGGGGCATGTAAGATCAACCAGTTTGAGATTACATGCCATAACTGCAGAGTAACCCCCACCGTGAACCTTTTTAGGGCTTTCTACTTCCCTCAGTTAGTGAACGGGTGGTTGTCGTTCAAGAAACGACCCGGGAATGCCCCTATGACATATAGGAAACCTCTTGACTCCCTTAAAAACTGGTACGACCATTACTTCTTTGTAGATGAGAAGGTGTTCCCTACCCCCTTCGTACTTAAAACCAAAGCCCCAAAAGACTATCCGCCCAAATCCAAAGATTATAGTAGCCGGGACCTGAAAATACTAGATACCCATCGCACAGAATTCCATAGAGGGTTGCCGGAGCACTTTCTGTGCTTAGTAGGGATAAGCCGCCGTTAGTTTGGGAGGGATGACTTATACCCGTGCTTCTTAACGGAACAGGGAGAGGGTAGGTCCAACATATATGTTGTAAATTTGATTTATCACACATGTGTAGAACTTTACTAACCCATATACTTCTAAATTTGTTTGTAGAGATGAACCTCCACGGACTAATCCGCCAGGGCGACCCTATGAAGGTGGCGGAGGGATTCCGGCCGTTAAAGCCGAATGAGCTCCCCTTGCTAGAAGCTTTAGCCGACCGCACGATACCGCTTGAAGAGACCACCGAGCCCAGGTCGGACGAAGAAGATCCCGTTATCGAGAAATCCCCATTGGATTTCCACAATGAAGACGGCGACGACCCATTGCTAGAGGGGGGCACCACCAATCAGGAAGAAGAGCACGACCCCAATGAAGACACCACTCAAGCTTCCGGGTCCACCCCACTTACCTCTAGAAAGAGAAAGACAACCAGGCGGGTAGCGAAGAAAATTGTGGAAGAGGCCGGAGTCGCAAATGCTCCCCCCAAGAAGCTGCGGAAAGACCACCCACAATACCAAGAAGGAAGTAGCACTACAACTGCCCAGGCCGATCCCACCCCGACCATGGAAGGGCCAATTCTGCGAGTCGCCCCTGTGAGCGCCGTAGCTCCTGCCGGCCCAGACCCTGTCATTGGCACCTCGTAAGTACCCCTCTTGAGTATGATTCATATCTTTGCATGATATATAGACTAATATTTAAACAACAGGGTGAATCCGGCTGCCGTAGCGCAAGGGGAAGAAGTGGGAAGAGATCCATCCCCCGCACCAACCAACAAGCCCCCATCACCTGCCACCACACGTGCCAAGGAGCCGCGCCCCGAGGGGCCAGAAGAAAGCCTGCGCTTAGCATGGAACTTATCAAGTTTGACACGGCTGGAGGCTGAATCCGAGTGTTCAGAATTTATCGAGCACATCACCCCGCCTGCCCTCGCCCAAGATTTAGATGAATTAGATCATGAGGCCCTTATCGAGCAGTTTGACGTATCATCCGCACACCAGGTGACGGTGGGTGTCGCGTTAAGGCGCCGTCTAATTCAGGCCCTCACAAATGTGAGTCGTGCAGACAAGAGAATAGCCCGCCGTGAGGCGATGGTCGTGAAGAACGAGAAGACCATCGCATCATTGCAGGCGGCATTATTGACAGCCGAGGCAACAGTGAAGGAGCAGGCGCATCACGCCGACGCCAGAGAGAAGCGTATTGCTGAATTGGAAGCCCTCGTAACCGCATCAAGTGAGAAGGTAAACTTTCGAAATGTTGTACATACACTCCTACTTTTTGTATGCATGTAACCCAAAAAGTATATATCCTTGTAATAACTCCAAATTTCGTATGTAGGTGTCTGCGGCTGAGGCTGCTACTAAAGCGGTGACCGTGCAATCATTCAGCATCGCCCAGGAGCGTGACGCGCTGAAGGAAGAATTGACGCAGGCCCAAACCAACCTTGAAGAGCATATTGCCTCCGCTGATGAAGAGCTAAGCAAGGTAGTTGTAAGTTGTGCTGAGAGAGTATGTCCCCCTCTACTAACCGCCACAGCCGGTGGTAGGTGGGTTATCGGGCAAGGACTGCGGCTTGCTGTAAGTGGGGCTCTTAACGCTCCACACCTACTGCAGGCGTTTGCCGGGGTCGTATCCGATGGAATCGACCGCGGTAGGCATGAAGGCCTGGTCAAAGCTGCGGAGATGATCCCAAAAAATGAAGATATCACACAGCATCCATATCACAACCCCTCCGCAGCGGGTAAGATGACTGCGTCCATGGATGCCTTGGCAAAACTCCAACACCCCCTCCTAGACGAGCTTGAGGCAATGAAAGATGCTCCAAACGAGACGATAATGTCCCGGCTGAGTGCTGATCCCATTCCCTTGACGTTGGCCACTTACGATTCCGCATCCAAAGCAATGAAAGGCGAGAAGCTGCTTGGAGAAGCTCTTGATGCTATCGCAGTCAAAGCCCGGGACGGGAAGGATGCTCGTGGGGAGGCCCTTCGTGCTTTAATTGAGGAAGGGAAGAAGGATTTAGGGGAATTCCTACCCCCCTTGTAACTTATCTGTTGTAAACACTTGTGATTATATTCGTCCGTGTATGTACACGGCTAAGACATATTTGTAGTAACTTGTCTTTTTATTTAGAGGTCCGTGACGACCACGGCCATTTTGTTTATTGTTAATTTTGAAACTTGTGTATTTCATTGTATTTCAATGCCGCATGATGTATCACGTCTTACACATGAAAAGGGAAAATACATACAAGTCTATAATTTACTAGACATGCGGCCTGCGTCTTTGCTATGCAGAGTACCGTGTGGATACGGTGCACAAAAAACTTATCACAACGTCTTGTGAGTAAGGCGTCTAGTAAGGATACATGATCCGTGCGGCTGGGGTTGCATCCCTCTTACGCGGCAAGTTGAATTAGTAGGTTCACTTAATCCTCTTACCCCGCCTGGAGGCATATAGTACATGTACAGTAATTTGAAAGAATGCATATGAATAAAACATGGCATATTATAACACAAGTAAAAAATTCATACGACTAACAAAAAATCTAAAAAATGATTTGCACGAAAAAGGCCGTGGAGCTAGCTAGGCACCACGGTATTTTATTTAGAACGTTTACACTTTGTTTGAACAATAATGACAAGTCCTAAGAAACAAGAAAGGAATCTAAACAAACATAAGACAAAACAAAACAGATGAAACCGCATGGTTCTTCAAAGATAGCACCTTTAAGACCGCACATAGCGAAGTACCCATGCGGAAGCCGTAGCTTTCAAAGATAGCACCTTTTGAGATTAGAAATATTTCATGTGCGCTCTAGGTCGCGTCCATCCATATCACGTAACCTGTACGCGCCTCGTCCTAAGGCTTCAGTGACTTCATACGGTCCTTCCCACTTAGGGCCCAGCTTTCCTGTGTTCTCCGCTCGACTTGCTTCGTTAGCACGATAGACGTAGTCTCCCGGTCGAAAAGAAACACCCTTGACCTTGGCGTCATAATAAGCCTTCATCTTAGCCTTGGACTTAGCCTCATTGATGGCTGCTATTTCCCTTTTTTCTTCCAACAAATCCAGGTTGATTCGCAACTGTTCATCGTTCGTGACGACATTAACCTCCGCTGTGCGGATGGTAGGCATTCCTATTTCTGCTGGAATAACAGCTTCAGTTCCGTAGGCCAATGCAAATGGAGTATCCCCGTTGGCTGTTTTGATCATAGTTCTATGCGCCCATAGCACATGTGATAACTCATCGACCCATTTGCCACTTCGTTCATCCAGACGCGCCTTGATGCCATTCCCCAAGCTTCTATTTGCTCGTTCGACAAGGCCGTTTGTTTGTGGATGCTTAACAGATGCGAAGCGCTGTTTGATGTTCAATGATGCACACCAATCTTTGAATGGGTTGTCCGTGAACTGCTTGCCGTTGTCCGAGATGATTTCTCCTGGTAGACCAAAACGGCAGACAATGTGTTCCCACACAAACTTCTTGACCTGCTTGCCTGTGATAGACTTGACTGCCTTGGCTTCTATCCATCGTGTGAAGTAGTCCATTGCAACAATCAAGAATTTAACCCCCCCCCCCCCCCGCAGCTACAGGAAATGGTCCTGCAATGTCAATTCCCCACTTATAAAATGGCCATGGGGACGTGATAGGTGTAAGCTCCTGCTGCGGGTACCGCGGTACTGGCCTATGCACTTGGCAATCACTACACTTGCGAATCATATCGCGCGCGTCTCTGTGCATGGTAGGCCAATAATATCCTGTTCGTAAGGCTCTAGCTACCACGGATCGTGGGCCTGCATGCATGCCGCACAACCCTTCGTGTATGTCACTGATTACGTAAGCTGCCCGGCGTGGTCCAACACACCGCAGCCACGACTGCAAGAAAGAGCGCTTGTAAAGGATGCCTTCTCGAAGTTCGAAATGTTGCGACTTCCTTTTAATGCGCCTTGCTGCTTTTTCCTCGTCTGGAAGGGTCTCATTAGTCAAATAGTTGATGATTGGGGTCATCCATGTAGGTCCCTCCTCTTCAACTATAGCGGCAACCTCCCCTTCCGTTATAGATTTCTCCTTGAGTATTTCCACCAAAACTTGTTTAGACAAGTGAGCGAAGCTTGTGGATGCGATCTTGCTAAGAGCGTCCGCTTTCTTGTTCTCGCCCCTTGGCACCTGCTTGATGGAAAACTTACTGAAAGTCGCGATTAGCGACTTGAATTTTTCCAAGTACCTGACCATGTTGTCCTCCTTAGCCACATACCCACCTAGAATATGGTTCGCGACAAGCCGTGAGTCCACGTAGGCCTCAAGGTTGCGGACCCCCATTTTAGCGGCGATTTTTAAACCCGCAATTAATGCTTCATATTCCGCTTCGTTGTTAGTGGCCGTGAACTCAAAACGGAGGGCGTACGTGAATTCCATTCCTTCTGGGTTTGTGAGGATGAGACCTGCTCCAGACCCGTCCGTACACGAGGATCCATCCGTGAATAACACCCAAGGTTCCGTTGGGATCTCGTCTTGCTTAATAATTGGTCCTTCCTCATCCGGCTTCTCGATCAGGAAATCTACCAAGATCTGGCCTTTAACAGCCGTCCTTGGTCTGTAAGATATATTGTGCTCCCCCAATAGGATGCTCCATTTCTATAGCCTCCCTGCCACGTCCGGTCTAGAAATAACCTGCTTGATTGGCTGATCCGTAATGACCACAATTGGGTGCGCCTGAAAGTACCGGCGCAACCGCTTTGTAGCAAACACTAGTGCTAACACCAATTTTTCCATGGAGGAATAATTCAACTCCGGCCCTTGTAGTGTTCTACTTATAAAATAGACCGGAGTTTGTACTGTATCTCTATCCGTCATAAGTACCGCGCTTATTGCGCCATGAGTAGCTGAGAGATACATAATGAGTTCGTCCTTTGTCCTGGGAGCTACTAGCATAGGGAGAGATGCAAGATGCAGCTTTAGTTGGCCGAAAGCTTCCTCGGCTTCCTTCGTCCAGCGGAAGTCTCCCTTTCTAATACACTTCTTGAGTGTCTTAAATAGGGGTAATGACTTCTCTGCGGATTTAGATAGGAATCTATTCAGCCCGGCTAACTTCCCATTCAGGGACTGCACCTCCTTTCGTGTCTGAGGGGACGGCAGTTGTATCACTGCGTCCGTCTTCTCTGGGCAAGGTTTGATGCCATTTGGATCAATCAAATATCCCAAGAACATTCCCTCAGTTGCTCCAAACGTACATTTCTTTGGATTTAACTTCATGTTAATCCTTCTCAGCGTGTCGAATGTCTCTTGGACATCCCGGAGAAGTGCCTCCTCCGTGTGACTTTTTATCACCAAGTCATCAACATAGACTTCCAGGTTTCGTCCTATTTGTGATTCAAAAGCTTTGTCCACCAACCGCTGATATGTAGCGCCGGCGTTCTTCAGTCCAAACGGCATTTTCGTATAGCAATATACGCCCTGGCTCGTATGGAACGCCGTTTTTTCTGCATCCTCCTCCGCCATCTGGATTTGGTGATACCCTTTATATGCATCCAAGAAGCATTTGAAAGGATATCCACACAAGGACTCCACCTTCCAGTCGATTTCCGGTAACGGGTAACAGTCCTGTGGGCAGGCCTTGTTTAAATCCGTGAAATCCACACACATGTGCCAACTTCCGTCACGTTTCTTGACCATGACCGGATTGGATAACCACTCGTGGTAGTATACCTCGCGCATGATGCCTGCATCCACTAGTTTCCGTACTTCCTCCAATATCACTTGGCTGTGCTCGGGCGCCTGGCCGCGCTTCTTTTGCTTAACGGGTTGGTACCCTTGGCGGATCTGGAGCTTATGCTCTGCTATCGCACGTGGCACGCCTGTCATATGCTTTGGCTCCCAAGCGAATATATCTAGGTTTGCACTCAAAAGAGAGCACATGGCCCTTTTGCCGCTATCCGAGAGCGCCCCTCCTATGGATACCTCCTGTTCCGGATAGTCAGGGTGAATTGCTACCTTCCAGTTGGGAGGTGGTGATCCATCCTTGGGTGGGACAGGTGGAGCCGGTGTTGTCACGGTGTGACACTCGGATGTTGGTACGACTGTGTTGTAAATAGTAACGATTCCCCCCTCAACGGGGAATTTGATCATTCCGTGTGCCGTAGAGGGTACTGCCCGGATAGCCAAAATGCCTGGTCTGCCTATGATCCCATTATACGGAGAGTGTGAGCGTATCACCATGAAGTTCATCCACGCCTTTGTGGAATGTTCCTCATTCCCAATGGTTACAAGCAAACGCAATTGCCCTATCGGCCAGATAGTGTCTCCACTAAAGCCAGTAAGCGGCGACGTGGCCGGTACTAATTGGCTTCTTATTTCTGGGCATAACTGCACAAAACAGTGTTCATACAGTACCTCTGCTGACGATCCTCCATCCACATACATGCGACGAACGTTGTGTGTTCCAATTCTTATCTCAATAGTGAGAGGCGCATCAATCACATCGCTTGCTGTGATGGGAGGGAATGAGATTTCCCTGCCGCGTGAAAATTTTTGGCCAACTTTCTGCCTCGTGCGACGCTGTCTGGATTGGATCATGTATATGGTCGAAGGTTTGTCCTTTTGGGGATCCTTCTTATCATACTTCTTGTTGTTGTCTTTTCCATCCTTCCAATCCTTAACTAGGTGCTTGAGTTTGCCTGATTTGATCAGCGACTCAATATGCTTCTTGAGCTGGATACACTCCTCCGTGGCGTGGCCTTTGTCATTATGGAACTCGCAGAAGCGATTTCCTTGCCGACGTTCCGGGGGAGTGGTCATTGGGGGAGGCCTCGGAAAGTTCGCCCCTTCTGTCAGCAAGATCTCCCGGTAGGACATCTTTAGGGGGGGTGAACTTATCGTCCGACCGTCCTCCTTTGCTTTGGCTCTTATAGTCTGAGCCCTTGTTATTGTTCTGATTACCTTGACCGCCCAACTGCCTCCGGGACTGATCATTTGACCGGTACCTATTTCCTCGTGATGGGTAGGCCGCGGCAACAGCTGTTTCTCCTTCTATGAAATTTCTGACCCTTTCCATGAGGTCATCATATCTTTCTGGACGCTTGTCATTGAGGCGCCTGATCAATTCTCTGTCTGTTATGGCGTGCATGTAGTCAGAGATCTTCAGGAGCTCCGGCATGGTTCTCGTGCGCGTGCACTCATCATTGAAGCGTTCAGTGAAGGCTTCTGTGGACTCCCCCGGCCGTTGCTTGACAGTTGCCAATGAGACCGGATCCCTATTATACTTCTTCCTTTGAGTATAATTATTCTCAAAGGCAGTGCGTAGTTCCGTGAAACTATCAATGCTCCGTGGAGGGAGTGCCTCAAACCAGTCGCGGGCATTTCCGATCAAGGTCGAATTGAACATTTGGCACCATATAGGCATGGGCCATCGCTCAATTTTAGCCTGTGTATCAAATATTTTAAGGTGATCCACCGGATCACCGGACCCATAATAAGTCTTGATACACGCCGGCATGCGACGCTTGGTGTCCTCAGAATAGTTCCTTATGCGGAGGGTGAACGGGTCTTCCCTGGGATCTGCCCATGGCCGGGTAAGCCTAGGGTCATCCCATGGTTCACACCATGGACGCGAAAGATCCTCCGCTTCTGCATCTCGATAGTAAGGACCATCATAATACCCATCATTGTTTGGTGGTGGTGGAGGGGTGCGCCTAGGTCGGCGACGCTTAGGCGGATGGTCATCTGAGTCCTCTCCGGAAGGGTCCGGGGACGGCGGTGGTGCCCCATCCTTTGCATAGGGACCACTTTTTTGGGATGAACCAGGAGCCTTTTTCCCAGTGTTCATCCTGTCCCACACACTCGGGCGACGTGTGGTTCTGGCCAGTTCTCGATCTGGTCGCTCGGGTGAGCCATCCGACCTTTCTCGTTCTCGAGAATGCGTTAATTCCTGTGTAAGGCGGTCTCCTATGCGCTCAAACACATTCCAGAGTTGAGGGGTTTCCTCAAAGGTACCCTGCTCCTCAGGCCGAGCTCTCCTTTTCCTCTGATTTTGGGAAGAGGTGGTTGGTCCGGTGTCACCAAAGTTGAGTCTGGCTTGGAGGTTCCTCCCCAGATTCAACCTTGATGCGATCCCTGGGACGATCCTTTCGAAGTTTTGCGTGAGAACTCGAGTAAGATCCTCCTCACTGAGTGGTAGGACTTCCACTTCTTCCTCCGTCGAGGGTCTGCGCGGTTCCTTGTTAGGAGGGTTTGGCGCACTCCCCGGATCAGGGTTATCCAGGGTTGAAGTAGGCGGGCGTGTCATCGAGATCGTGCTCCTCACCCCCACGGGCTGAAAACCGCTACGGTTACCCGGCCCGCCTGCGAGGCGGCTAGGTGATTGGTTGGGGATGAGAATCCCTTCCCCTTGGGACTTCCGGTTCCCGGGATTCACGTTCTTGGGGTTAGCTTGCGGATGCCCCTTCGTCATTGGAAATTCGAGATGAGGTTTTGTTCTAGCTTAATGTTATGGGTCCCACGGATGGCGCCAACTTGTTGATGCAAAAGTTGGTTGATCCTTGCTAGACCTAAATTAGGCTTAATTTGGGTTGGCTTGGCTCCGGCTCCTGCACCAAGTGAATCGTTTGGTTGGGATCCTGCACACTAAACAGCACGCGTTAGGCTTACCGTGGGAATGTTTCCCACGATTAGACTCCGGCGTGAGAGTAAGTAATCGATTTAGGGTTTATGTGAGTTAAGAGTATGAATCGTAATACCTTTATGGAACCCTCGGGGGTTCCTTTTATAGGCAGTGGAACCCTAGTGGGCTGCCACTGATACTTTAGCCCCAAGGAAAGGATAACTATCAGATTTAGAATGATTGTTATCTTCTAATTTTGGTAGTGAATATCCTCTCCACTTGGGATGAAGATATTCCAGACAGAATATGATTCTGTCTAATCTTATGTCGGCCGCACACATGTGCGGTTACTGTTCATTCAAGCCCATAAGCCTGAATGACATTTATCCACCCATCTGTGATGGACCGGATACGGGTAGTACCCATGGGCCGGGCTCATGACCCGGTTGGGGACTATACGTCATCAACCATTATTGAATTTCGGCTAGGAGCTGTTATGGAGCTTAAAATTCTGATTATTTTGGTTATGGATTGGGTTTGGTCAAGTCCTAAATGCCCCCTAATTCCATTACAAGTCCATTGGGCCTGTGTTTGAGCTTTTTGCTTCTTTCTTTCTTTTTATTCGGCCCTAACCGACCCATATATATATATATTTATTTTTTTTTCTTTTTTATTACTTATTATTATGTTATTAACAATACTTAATTTACCTTAATTTATTTCAGCTCCTAAAACCTTAAAACCGTAAAACTAGTCAATTTTACGCGTATACCGAAAAACGTAAAATATACAGTTTTAAAAAAAATATTAAATTTTGAAATAATCTTTATAACTAAGTCCTAAATGACCTAAAACCATCCCGAAAAATACTCACATAACTAAACACCTTACCCGAGACCTCTAAATGCTAAACCCAAATCCTAAAAAAATACAATCTACTATAATACTTATACGTATACGTAAACACCAAAATAACACCATTTCATTTCATAGTCACTAAGTGTGAGCTCATGAACATGAAATAACCGTTCCTCGATTTACTTATGAGTACTTTATACCCATATACAATATCCACACCACCCTCGTTCACGCAAAATAAACATGTAAACACGCTAATCATATAGTCACACATAAATTTACCTAAAAATAAGACCAAGTGACGAACCTCAAAACCACGGTTTTCACATCACTCCCTCCTAATAGAAATCTCGTCCCGAGATTTAATCCTTAGGATCGTAATTATCAATTAGCAGAGGATACTTGCTCCTCATAAATCCTTCCCGTTCCCACGTGAACTCTAGTCCACGTTCCAAATTCCATCTACCCATAACTACGGTATGTTACCCTTTTTATCCAACGTCCTAGCTTCACGACCCAAAATCTCTATCGGCTCTTCGATAAAACGAAGACTCGTATCCTCTCTTATATCATCTAACGGTACTTGCAAGTCAGTTATTGCTAAGCATTTCCTCAAGTTTGATACATGAAATACGTCATGCACACTACTCAATTCCTCCGGTAATCTCAACCTATACGCCACTAGCCCAATCCTTTCAAGGATTTCAAATGGACCCACAAATCTAGGTGCTAACTTCCCTTTTCTTTCCAAACCGCATCACCCTTTTCCATGGTGAAACCTTTAGCATAACTTTATCTCAAATCTCAACGGCTTACGCCTCTTGTCCGCATAGCTCTCTTGTCGGTTCTTTGCTATTTTCAACCTCTACTTAGTCACTGCCACCACCTCCATAGTTTTTCGATCCACCTCCGGTCCAATACGTTGGCCGCTTCTAACTTCATCCCACTGTAACGGTGATCCACCTCGTCTCCTATGAATTAACTCCAACAGTTTCTACTACAATTCCTATCACCATACCTAACGGCTTCTATCCTCTATGGATTTTCCATCATTCGGAAGTTCTCCCAACCTTAAACACATCCAATGGTATATGCAGGATTGCATAACCAAAAGCTTCCCCAAATATTGACAAGAAACATGTCATAACCACCACCTCATCCTTGCTTTCCCATGCTCGGCACCAAGTAACTAACTATCCTTCATACTAACATGTGTTACACCTTTTCTCTAGGTGGACGTTCCATTGTTCTTGACTACTAACCTCTTGCTCTAACGGTTTCTCTTCAATATCACCCCACTATCTTCACAACCTCTTGCTCCCTCGAATCATTCTTCCTCCATACTATTTTCTGTTTGTCTCTCCACAATCTTAAATTCCATACCATCTTATATCCCGTCTTCAGCCTATAATTTAGGTGTTTCCTCCTTTATTCCTTACATCCTCATCAATAGGGAATATGCCCCTCTCAACGGTGACTCTCACTTTGTAGGATAATTCTTCCTAATATAATGCGTTCTCCAACTATCTCCAAATCTCACGCCAATGCTCTAGGCGTCTTTCTCAATTACCCCTATAGTATGCTCATACCAAACATTTGTCTATCAACGGTATACTACGCTTGCTTCGCATCGTTTCTTCCCTTGCCATAATCCTTCATAAGGCATTCCATACATATTAGGATAACTTTTACACAAAACCCTCTATTCCATCACATCCGTACGCAATCCTTCCAACTTCTCAACTACGTGACTTCTCATTCCTCTTGAAATATGAGATGAATTAGTCAGTCTATCGACTATCACCCAACTCTCGTTGTACTTATTCCTCCACCCCATTATGTATCCCTTTCACTAACTTCGTCCTTACATCGCCCTTTCTAAGCTACTCCTATCTATGTAGGGAGTATAGTCTACGTCCCTTTTCTCCATATGATTGTCCAAGCCACGCAACATACATGTTGACGCGTTCTCTGCTTTAGACAACTCAACTCGTTCAACCTACATCCTTCATCCAAACCACCATAATACGTCATCCATATGGTTCAAGTTCGTCTCAGCTTCACTTCATTCTTCTTATTCCATGTCTCATCAAGCATGCTTGCCTTTCCTAGATGGTACTTGGCCTTGCAATTTTCTTTCATCACTTAACTCCACCCATCACCTTTCCCAAATGTTCAATCAAGATGATTAAATATGTTTTGGAGACGTTCATGATCTGTATAGATCATTCTCTACGTCTAGTACCCCAAATGCCTCTATCATTCTAGGTAGATATAACAGTCTAACTCCACTGACTAAGTCTTATCTAGTTCTTCCAAATCTTCAGTTCCTGCATCGTATAAGCAGTCGCCTTTCTTTTTCGTTCTCGTACACCTCCAAATCCTTGCTCCACGTATCGTCATGCTTCGCGAATTCATCCAGTCCTTCCGACAATGCCAAGACCGGATCATTATCCAATCACCTCTTCAGCTTCCAAAACGCTTCCTCGTCCCTCTTTTCTTCGCCCCTTGTTGGTTCCATGATATACCATCATCTCTAACTACTCATCCTGGTCAACTTAATCCTAAAACTCACACTTGAAAATCTCACGTATAATTCCCTTTCCTAACAACTCCAAAACCAACTCATAATTCGCCTCAGTCTCCTTTTTAGACTTTGAGTAGATCAAGATGTCGTCGATACTCCCGACAACAACTCGTTTATATACGTTCATGCACACTCGGTTCATTTACTCCATGAAAATCGCTAGTGCTCTGGCGAAGCTAAATGCATAACCGTAACCCAAAGCATTCATACAACATCCTTAGCAGTTTTCAACTACGTCCTACTTGCACCCTCTCTTAGTGGCAATATGAATAAATTCCTACCTCGTTCTACTCGCAAAATTCTACACGCATTCTAAAAGACCAATACTTCCTCTTATGAAACTATTCAACCGCTTTCCACATCCAATCTACTACTAAGCAACTCAACTTTTATCTTGCATTCCTTGCAATTTCTAACAACTCCTGTTTTTAAATCATTCCATCAACAATTGCCTTGGAAAGGCACTAACTACAACTCCTCTCACTTCTCCTACTTGCTCTATTCATGGTTCTACCTCAAAGTAATAGGCAAACCTACTAAATCTCAGGAAATTTTCAGAAAACTTACATGCCTTACGAACAATCATAAATACCTTTGAGGTATTATATTCCCTTCCCACACTCTCTATGGTGCGTTACTTGTGCCAATATCCATACATTATACAAATCTCTATTCATCTCCCTTGGCACTCCTAATAGACCTCATGACCACATTAGTTCGTCTACGAACTTCTAACTCTTTCCTCCCCACTAAGGGTATTCCGACCATTCTCTCATGGTCACCTACTTAATGGTGTAGGTGCGACCAAGTCTTTCATATGACTACCTCAACGCTCCCAATCAATACGCAACCAAAACTACATCCTGAATCCACTAGATACGATCGACGAATCAAACCCACGGATATCTAACGACATTTCACGTACACGAGTTAAAACGTACCAAAACCACGAAAACTCAAAAGGAAAACTCAAACACGTACCAATTCAAATGACTCATGACAAATAAAAATGATCCAAGAAACACTTAATGGCAACCAAAACATCTTACGCCCCGTGACATACTATTTAATCCGTGCACAAGATCGACTTTTCCAAAAGAATATTTTTTTTTCTTTACCTCCCCACATCTATGTGACTCAAACAATCTACAAACAACCCTCTTGACGAACTCAAAAGTCAACTCAAAGACTAGGTATCCCGTGCATCCCAAATCATAAAAATAAACTACTATTCAAACCTCAACCTTTAACCCGACACTTGTACAATAATTTCGACCAGGATACTGATCTCCCATGACTATAAATTCTGAATATTTGAAAAGTACGTTCCAATTGCATAATTTTAGACTTTTGAATCACCCAAAAAGCTTTAAAAACGAACAAGTTACGACCAAAACAATTTTATACTAGTTGTTTTAAAAACTAAAGAATAAACTTAGTGATTAATGCAATCCTTTTAAATGAAAGAAATAATTGTATGTGAAATTTTCATGAACTCAATTTAACCTTGTATAAATAATTATAAATGACGTAAATTGGTTAAACTCGATTATATAAACTATGTAAGTAGAAAGAAAATTTATTTCGCTTTATTTAAAAAAAAAATCTTTTAGAATTTTGACATAAATAATTGTTGATTAAGAATTCTTATGTTACATCTTGTTTCAAACACGATTCCAACAACTTACCCTTATGTTACCGTATACAACCAACTATCCAACCCTATAGTAGATTTCCAAGTCTATTCAATATATACCGACAAAAAGGAATGTAAGACTCAACACAAAAGATTTCAGTATCCCAAAATAAATCTCAATTTATTTCAATATACTTAACACCAAGGACACCATTTTAAAACGGACACGTGAAATAGGAAACTCGAAGAATACGCCACAACAGAGGTTGAATATCTAAAAAGAAGCGAGCTAGCCACCCTCCTAAGGATACAATCGATAATTATAGGGGATCATACATATATAGGCATATCGGGATACATATACTTAAATCCGTCTAACATCTACTATACAAGCATGTATTAACCCTCTTTCATGCAATCATACTTAGGAATCCATTGGAGTTATGGTACTTGTATAACTATCTTGGCTACCATACTTATACAATTACCCTTTCCCCAATACACTCCCTCCTATGATGACACTTATAAGAATTAATACAACACATAACACATATATCAATCTACTCACATAAGCTCATAACCACATAACCAAAAAAAATCCAAAACTCCATCCATTAAAATAACATAGTCAAACTCTTGAAATACATAAATCCATAGTCTAGCTAAAACAACATAGACTAAATCCAAAACGAAAACATAATCAGTTATAAGTCATGTCGCCCATAAGAGTGGAAACAGCTTAAAATCCTTCATATCCACCTACTCCTAATAACTCGAACCACCACATGATTCTTAGGGAACATGACTTAAACATCAAAAGAAAAATACTATACCTCAGGTACATAAAATAACCCAACAAAAGATAGAAACTACCATGTACCAAATTATGTACTATAATGTACAATTTAAGCAAAATACGACAATGACTAGCGTGGATGATTATGGTTCAACCAACACTAGTCACACCCCGAAAAGAAAATAACATGTGGCTAAGTATGAACTACTATGGTTCAGCCCATACTAGTAAAAACTTAACAAACATCGCAAGTAAAAACCAATAGCATCCAGAAAACATTAATTAATATAAAATGCACACATACTCCTATGACGCCTATATGCAGGGACCCTTAAGCTATAGACTAGGTTACTAGACTAGGCAACCTAATTCTCTATAACCATTGTCTCTGATACCATTCTGTCACACCCCAACATGGCGGAATATGGGGCGTGACGTATGGATATCATCACAACAATAGCGTGTCCATAGAGAGAACTATATGAAATAGAAATGTCATAAAAGGTGACACAAATGTCATGACAATATCTCATCAATGCAGGAGTCTAGGTAAGTAGGTAACAGTCCTACCTCTTACCCAAGACAAAAAAATAACACAAACAAATTAACATATAGGTTCATAGTATCACTTATTGAAACAAACAGAAAAATAAACTAAGAAGGAACGGGGATCTCCTTCTAAATGCATTCCTACGCGACTCCAATCCTAGCCACATATGTTCTCACACTTAACCACATTATCACCTGAAAGAGACACTAAAACACGTCAACATAATGTTGGTGAGAGTCATAGGTTTAGACTTCAACCGAAAATAGATTATAATAAGCTATGAACAACCATAAACCACTAAACATATGGACAATGTGCTACAAGTATGCATTAACAACTAACATTCAAGATCAATCATTTCAAACCAAATCCAAGGCTCCCAACCTTACCAAACACCATGGTACCATAGGCGCCCATACACCTATGTACCAATCCCAAGGCCCCGCCTTGTCATTATCCATTGGTCGCATAGATGCTCACACATCTATGTACCTCCCCAAGGCCCCGCCGTGTCAACATCCCCTTGGTACCAAGTCAAACCACAATAACTGAGACGGTACGTGTCCCCTGATCTAAATCATAAACACAATCAAGAATCACATAGTAGTTAATCACATAAGTGCACACACAAGTCTATCACAAACCATAAAAACATTCACAACATTAGTTACAAAACCATTCAGTGTCTCTTCCATCCCATCTGGAAGTGAAAATCATTAAAAGATATGGGACTATGAAACTCACCTGATTGAGCTTCTCCAAAAATCCGCGCACTAGCAAAAAGCTAACAAACAAAAGCACACAATCAAAACATGAACCAAACACTAAGATGGCTCATCAACCCATGATGGACATCTAACCTTCTCCCATATATATACCTCATTTATATGCTCTAAGCATCTCATTACACCCCTCTATAAAGCCCTTAACTTAGTTTACTTCATAACCCGTCTCGTTAACATTTAACCAAAACAGTCCCGGTTTTTAGGTCTCCAAACTATTAGCCAAACGCCCACCTAACCATACCCATGACCTCTGTAAAGGAAACCCTATTCCCTTACATATGTTAGATAACTCCTCCCATTTGCCCCAACCTTAAAGCTACTGTTAAGGCCCCGATATATATATATATATATATATATATATATATATATATATATATATATATATATATATATATATATATATATATATATATATATATATATATATATATATATATATATATATATATATATATATATATATATATATATATATATATATATATATATATATATATATATATATATATATATATATATATATATATATATATATATACTTTTGTCTATCCGGATTTTACTAATTTTGAACATACAAAAAGTTTGTTATGATTAGGGGGTCTTACCCTAACCCATCTTCTTAGCCCCACCCCTGGTCTCTTATTTAATATATAAACCAACTCCCATGCCTATTAGAGGGCTCAAGTGTACTCCTAAGTACCCCAATCAGCCTAAAACATTAATTGAAAACCCGCTGATTTCAAAACTGTTTTGACCTCCGACTGTTGTAACCTGTTTTTAACTACTTACCGACCTCCAATTTAGTTATCGTTTCTTGCATTTTAAAGCCAACTCAATTACCTTTTCAGGGCTACTTGGATCGCAAAACAAGAGTCTGCAGAACTCTATATATGGTCAAAACAATTGACCTAAAATTCTGCCCAGTTTTTAAAGAACGATTTTAACAAAATTAAACCCTAATTACCATCACTAATCTTCATAATAACCAAAGTAATCAATTCATATGAACCCTAAACTCACTAATCTCAGAAAACTCACAAACCCTAATCCATCATAAGATCAATTACATGATTAGATTGATTAAAATCATTAATAGAACAAGGGTTTTGAAGGTTTTACCTTAGAAATCAATGGAAGATCTTTATTTTTAAACCTTAATTGGCCACCATTGTTGAATTTCGGCTAGGAGTTGTTATGGAGCTTAAAATTCTGATTATTTCGGTTATTGATTGGGTTTGGTTAAGTCCTAAAGGCCCCCTAATCCCATTACAAGTCCATTGGGTCTGTTTTTGGGCTTTTCCTTCCTTCTTTCTTTTTATTCGGCCCTAACCGACCCATATATATATATATATATATATATATATATATATATATATATATATATATATATATATATATATATATATATATATATATATATATGTATATATATATATATATATATATATATATATATATATATATATATATATATATATATATATATATATATATTATTTTTCTTTTTTTATTACTTATTATTATGTTATTAACAATACCTTAATTTACCTTAATTTATTTCAGCTCCTAAAACCTCTGAAACCTTAAAATCGTAAAACTAGTCAATTTTACGCGTATACCGAAAAAAACGTAAAATATACAGTTTTAAAAAAAATATTAAATTTTGAAATAAACTTTATAACTAAGTCCTAAATGACCTAAAACCATCCCGAAAAATACTCACATAACTAAACACCTTACCCGAGACCTCTAACTGCAAAACCCCAAATCCAAAAAAAATACAATTTACTATAATACTTATACGTATACGTAAACACCAAAATAACACCATTTCATTTCATAGTCACTAATTGTGAGCTCATAACATGAAATAACCGTTCCTCGATTTACTTATGAGTATTTTATACCCATATACAATATCCACACCAACCTCGTTCACGCAAAATAAACATGTAAACACGCTAATCATATAGTCACACATAATTAACCTAAAAATAAGACCAAGTGACGAACCTCAAAACCACGGTTGTCACATACTGCTGACCCCTTTGTTGCTTCTGGTTCCAATGATGCTTTCCCCCATCCAAGTCCACTTGGTGGGGAAGCGGAGGAACCTGTTTCACTAACTTCTTTGCTTGATCTCATGCACAGGTATTATGCAAGGATTGTTTCTTTGGAGACAGATCTGAATCTGCATCGCAAGCTTACCAGAGAATTTGTCCTTCCAATGGCGGACAGGATTAAGGCTTTGGAGACGCAGTAGAGGAGGCGAAAGAAGAAAGTTGTTCTTTCTGATACTGATGAAGATTTTGAGGATCTTGCGGAGGGTGGGTTGACTTTGTTGGCGAAGGCTGCTTTTCCTGATAAGTCGTATGCTGATTTGCCTGTTCCTCCTAGTCCATCAAGCATCCCCACTGTTGCTGCTAGTCCTAGACCAATGGAGGATATTGCTGGTTCTTCTGCTGGTACTACTGCTGGTCCATCTGCTGGGTCGTCTCATGATTCTAATGGGAAATCCCCTATGACTGATGCACCCTCCCCTCCAAGGAAGCGTACTCGCAGACAACTTGAGGAAGAACGGTTGGGGGAGGAGGCTGCACAGCGATTGCAGGAAGAGATTGATCAAGCTGCTAGGGCTGAGGAAGAAGCCCTTCAACAGCAGAGGCGTGAACAGTTGAGGCATGATGCCATGCATTGGGATGATAATGATTGGATGCGGGTGCTTACTATTCTTACATCTCATTACTCGCAGTTTACTGATCTTTTGGGCGCTGATGTGAATGAACATAATTGTATCCCACGGGAAATGGCCTTAATGCGCAAACAACAATTGTCTCTTGCTGCTCAACTCCGTGAAAAGCGTCGTAATAGATCTTTGTCAAGAACCGAGGAGAGGAAGTTAATGCAGCGGTATGTCAAATATCACTCGACTGCTTACTTTAATGTTGGATGGAATAGGCAACGGGTTAGGGGATTGTCTTTTGACGAGCTTCAGGATCTGTACCAGAGGATGATAAAGAGTCAAAACACACCGGTTCCTGAGCGCTTCATCTATCGCCCTCCTCTACGAGTGGTTCCCACTTCTCAACCTGTTGTTGCTCATGGTTCTTCATCTGGTGTTCCTCTTGTTTCTACTGGTATTCCATCTATTGCTGATACTTCTACTGCTGGTCCTACAACCACGCCTTCGGTTGTTCATCCTACTTCATCTTTGGTTCCTACCACCACCACCAATGCTACTACTACCACTCCTGCTACTCCTGTAATGGAGCCATCCTCACCATCGCTGACTGAACCACACCCTACCCCTTTCTACTGGTGCAGCCGACTTTGATCCTTTTGGTTGGTCAAGGTTTTGATTCTACTCATGCTGATACTACTGCTGCTGGGAAGGTAAAGGTTGAATCTTCTTCTAGTGTTCATGCACCTCGTCGTTCCATTCGAAAGAAGAAGGCTAGACGTGGTAAGTCTGTTCCTTTTGAGAAGCGTGCTCCTGAAAACCTTATTGATGCAGCTTCGGATAGTGAGACAGAGTTGCCAATGGGTAAGGGTTACATTGCTGCTTGGTCGATTAAGCCATCCCCGATTGCTGCTGTACATCCACACACAGGATTTCAACCAGTGATGGTTATGTTCGTTATGTCTCGGGCTTGCAAAGTGTTTTGACATGGGCGGATCGTCGGGATCTTATGTCATTGTATGGGTTTGTGGATGCTGGTATGCCTACCTCTCCAAGTGAGGTGGCCTGGGTTGACAATGTGGGGTGACTTGAAGATGATGCTTGACTCTCCTCCTGATGCTCCTCACTCTGTTGTCTGGAGAGATCATCCTCGCTGGGTGATCAAGCGATGGAAGCTTTATGCTGGTTTTGGGGTTCATATATTGGAGTTGGAGTCTGGTGCCATAGTGTTCATGCTTACGGATATGGAATATCCTTTGACGATTGCTACTATGGAGGCCATGCTGGAATGTCATTTGCAGATATCCAATGCCCCTTCCGGGAATGAGTCTTCCATGGCTACTACTTTGGTGGAAGGGATCCAATCCCGGTTGCAAGCTGACAAGGTTGCCGCGTCTAGTATGTCATGGGTATGTTTTTCTGTTTTTTGTGATTATACTGACATTCTTTTCACCAATCTGTATAGTGATTGGTGACTTGCATTATAGTTAAAAAATAAAAATAAAAAAAAAATAAAAAAAAAATAAAACTTTTTATATAATATCTGCTTATAATTTAAACATATGATGGCTTTCACTCTTGTACATAATCTAATATCTGCTTATACTTTTCCATCATAAATTGGTTTTCATTTGACTGGCCCACACAACAAATGGTGCTCAACTCACCATGTCTCACAGACTAGAAAGAGTTGATTCACCATGAGGGTACGGCTCTGTTGTGATAGTCAAATCTGTTGATGGTTGCCAGGTTACCCAAAACTGGATGGTTTTCACTTGCCATGGTCCTGGACTGAACAGTGTCTAATCCAAGGGGGTACGGCTCTTGGTAAAGATTTTATCAAATCCGTTGATAGCTATAATAGCTTGCTCAAAGCTATAGGGTTTTCAGCTCACCGATGCTTAATTTCTAAGAGCTGGCGAGTCCAGAAGGGTACGGCTTCTGGTAAAGACAAATCAAATCCGTTAACGGCTGTGATGGTTTGCCTAAAATCATCAGGGTACCCCCACTCACCATTGATTCACGTTCTAAGAGTTGGGCTGGGTTCTGGTCTCCCAGGGTGATGCTTATTCCACCATAAAGACTAGCTAGCCCAAGAGCGAGCAGCTACTTGGTAAAGGCTCATAAAATCTGCTCATGTTGCTGTGAAGATTCAACAGGATGCAGATTTGTTTCAAGCTTTCAAGAAGCTTCTAGGTGTTCTTTGTTGCAGTAGTCTTTATGTTCTTTATGTTGATGGTTATGATGCTGCTGTTTCATTTGTTGTTCCAATCCTCAAGCTATGTTGCACGATTTACCAGGAAACTTGAACTCAACAGGTCAAATTCAAGTTTAGGGGAGGATTATTAGGACCTTTGGAATAGTTATTTGTAATAGGTATACTAGGAGGTATGTAGTTCCTCCTGGTCCTAGTAATAGTAGGAGCAAGACGTGCTCCTGGTCTTATAGAAAGTCAAACTTTATTATTTAAGAGTATTCTGTTAGGATATGCATGGGATATGTTAGGAAAGGATATGCATATCAGTTTTACACGTTTAGGTTTAATGATGTATTAGGGTTTCCTTGTAGCATAAAAGGAACCTTAGGCAGAAGGGTTCAATACACCTTCATCAAACATTATTCTATTTTATATTAATATTAGAAATCCTTAGAAAAGGATCAAGTCATTATAGTTATTCTGTTCTTCTTGTTCATAATATTTGTATTCCGCACTTATATTGTGTGATTTATCAAGAGTCTCTCTGTGAATAGACTTGTGATTACAAAAGTCGTTCACCGTTCTTAACAGGCTGCAAGATCCACATCTAGTGGACCCAACAGACATAGCTAACATTAAAAGAGTAAGGTCAACACATGAATTATGCGAGAGAATTTCAAGTCAGATATAGACAAAAACATTAACGAATATGAATATATCCCATGTTTCATAACTCGAGTACGCATTCGGAAGCACCTCGGATCGTTACCCAGCTTATTCAAATGGAATCAAATCAAAAGAAAGGATAGGAACATCGATACATTCAATCGGGTATAAAACACTCGGTAATCAGATACTTTTCCAAAGAATCTCACCACGGGAGAATTGGACAAGGAGGGGATATCAATTGTCAATTAAGACAATTTCCACAGATGATTAAATCCGATTCAGAAAAATAAATGGTACGGGCACATATGTAGGTGTCCCTAACAGTATGTCCCTATTTTGCACTTCTTGCAGATCTCATAAAAATTCAATCTTTCACAATTACAAGGAAAATGTAATGTTTATTAACAATTTCATGGTGACTACTAATCAGTCTTGCATGGTCCCTTCCAAATTGTATGTAGGCGCGCATCTATATACAATTTTAGGATTAACGATGCAATACTCAGTTCGTCAAAACTTAGTCATCATGTTTAAAATAAAAATATTTTCATGCTTAATTCTTGAATAAGAATCAAAATGAATTTACAAAGATGTTCTTTGTTATGGAAACAATTATGTTTCCCAAGGTGTTTCACAAACAACTTTATTTCGATAACGATTACTTATAAATCTCACTTTGAATAATCCATATGGTGATGAAAATTCAATTTTTCTCAAGGGATACGGTTTTAACTTATAAAAACAATGAGTGATCTGCAAAAGAGTGATGAAAAGTTGTTCACCAAGAACTAACTACAATATAATAGGAAATGAGCTTAGCCAATTAATCATGAGGTTCATGACCTCGATGGCACTCAGGAATACAAAGAGAAGAATTTACAACACAACTCTAACCGAGATGAGTGCTTGTTCAATGGTTGCATCACTAATGTGAACATTAGGATGAAGTAATAAAAGATAGATAACATCGATACATGTAAGATTTAGCAATCAAAGGTAGTCTTTTCATTAATCATAAACAAGTCAAAATTGTACCGTAACACATTACGTGTTGCCATGTCATACAATTCCCAAAACACATCCTACCAACTGATGTCTTAGTTAAGTTAGGGATTTTTAAAAGATGCTACAATGAATACTAATCTACAAAAGTCATTAGGTGTTCCACCTGTCCCGGAAGATCCATCGGTCCCTTTTTCCGAAGAAGATTTCTTCAATTTATTTCTTGGACACTGGGCATCCTCGTCATTAGACAATGGCCTAGGAACAACCCTTAACACGAACCAATAATCAATTAAAACCTTATAATTCAATCACAATACTTAATTACTTCCTCTTAACAATCTCATATTCCATACGAGTTAAATTTTACTTAATTCAAGTTTCAACCAACTTATACTCAAGTCGAGATCCTAACTCATTCTCTAATACTTTCAACCTTATTCTTAGACCTTAATAGGTCAATAAAAGCTTGATATGAACAACACTTAATTTCAAATCTTATAGCTCTTTCATCAATAGTTATCAAATGAGTCACTAGTATGAAATGACTCACACATTCAATTAGACTTCTCGAAAAGATACTAGTGGCATGAGGCTTTTGGGTAATGGTTCCAATGACAGCCTCAAGTGTAGCATTTACCTTCTCGATTTCAAATTTAAGAATTGGGTGATACCGAATCAGATGACACCTTTCCAGGTGGTAACGTTTTGTTAAACTCCACTCTATAAGTAAAGATCGTCATGACATCGATATCAGATTTAATCTCGCCAATTCTTCTTTAATATCACAATTAACTAATATCAACATTCCTACTAATATCAACCATTCCGTTGGGACTATGAACATCCACAACTTGGTTTAGATCTAGAATAGCTAGAATTCCTATGGAAATAGCTTCGATTAGTTTGCTAGGGGGTTAGGATTTCTTGTGACAATCTACGTCGTATAAATACCTCGTATAAGTATTAAAATAATCATCAAATAATCATGTAATCAAATTACATCATATATATATATGTATATATATATATATATATATATATATATATATATATATATATATGTATATATATATATATATATATATATATATGTATATATATATATATATATATATATATATATATATATATATATATATATATATATATATATATATATATATATATATATATATATATATATATATATATATATATATATATATATATATATATATATATATATATATATATATATATATATAATATCCAAGTTATATATATATTAAAATAACACTTCTCAGTCTTTGCCTTGTCGGTAACTCGGGAATTCTTCGGCACCGTTATAGTCAAAAGATTTTTAGACATTTTGAGAAAAAATTTTATAGTTAAAAGATTGTGAAATGTTTTATTCAAAACCTTGGTTTTAAAAATCTTTCGTTCTCTATAACGAGAGATCTGGTACCAAACTGTAACACCCCCAAATATTCATACTTTAGTTCAGCGGAATAGTCGTTGGTGTTACGGGATAGCACATTACTCAAATCATAGACAACGCTTAAAAATCGCGCCGTTTAATAATAAAGCATTTTCCATTCATGAATATCAAATTTACATTGGTCCCAAGTCATAGTATTTCATACAATTTTACAAAAACATTTGAATGGAAATTGTTATTAAAGTGCGGGCCATGAATTCTTGTCGTCTTCCCGAGAATTACCTTCAAGTACCTGAGATAAAACATGTTAAAAGAAAAGGTCAGCGAAAACGTCGAGTGAATTCATAGAGTTTAATAAAAACCATTAATATATCATCGGTATATAATTATTACCGAAAATCATTTTGTACAAATCTTTGTAGTAGGCCATAAAATAGACCAAAGACATTTTATACAACTATTATTCGTAAATCATAATATAGGCTTCAGCCTTCAAAACCATTATACGAACCATTGTCGTAAAAACATCATACAATACGTTTTATAACGTTGTATAGAGTTTAATAAAAACCGTTATAAGAAAATGGTTATGTAAAACCAAAACACGAACATAATATCAATAATAAGACCCCGTATTACTAGTCAGGCAATATACTGTAATTCAGTGCGTATATCAGTATTTTTGTTATTGGATTATTATAAGCCGCATGACATTGCTACCTTACTATAACAAACTACGGGTAGCTAACCCGAAATTCATTTGCCCATCTAAAACAACGTGTCGTCACAATAATCACGCTTATATAAATCTTCTCATACATAAATTCGCTTACCAATCAATGTGGCACGACGTGGATCAACCGTCAAGGAGCGAACAGGGGTGATCTTCCCCAAATAGTACTATTATATGCATAAGCGTCTACCAAATCCCGGTAGTTCACAATTCATGCTAATGGGACTTTCAGTGACATAACCTAACTAATAATAATCCATTTCATTTCATTCATCGGGTCATATAATCAATCATCGGGTCATATAATCATTCGGGTCCAAATCAATAAGCAAACAATCGGGACAACTGGTGTCCTATTTTATTAAAACTAACATGTTATCTCCCTCGTGGGTTTATAACACATTTAAAAGAATGCGAGGCTATGAACTCACGTTGATTGGGAAAGGCGGGTTATCGGCAATTTGGATGTACGGTACGTGCTTCAATCACGGAAACCTAGACAAATAATACTTGTCTTAGACTCTTGTCCAATGACTTTATAAAAAAGCAATGGATATGTATATATATGATGATATCATGAGTATGATGATGATCAAGTGGGATTTTTATCTCTTCATACACATTATAGTGTTATGTGTTAGTCAAATTTTTGACTAGTTACACTAGTTTCAGTGCAATTTCATATTAAGGCCCATTAAGAGTTCAACTCTTTATAATAGTCCACTTATACTATCAATATCAGGCCTTTACTCATATGTTGGGCCCAAGTGGGTTAAGCCCAATGAGTAAGTCCATTAGTGTTTATCCAAACTAGTTGGGTCAATAATTCACTAAGGCTACTTTGGCCCGTTAATGCCCATATGTTATAAAGCTCGGGTTTTATCGGTTTTTACTTGTCATATGTACTTATAAATCAGTATATGAGTTATAAAAAGTTTACATTAGACGGGTCCGACCGTCTAAGTTTTAATTGACGAAAACGTTAATTTCTCGGTTTTAGCCGAAAAGACGTAAAACTTATGTATATAGTTTTATAACTTATAAAACTTATCAAATTTCCATTTTTATAAAATGTCCCATTTATTTATCAAAGTATATACTTATTTATAAGTAATATATAAGTTAGTGGGTTTTAGGTATACATTTTATATTAGTTTTACTTGAGTGCTAATTTTATAATATATACTTTTATTTTACAAATCTGATTATGAATTTCACTTTCACAATTTTTACCATATCATGAGTTCTACAAGGAGATAGAAGCTCATTTTTTGGAAGCATAAACTAGATGATATGTGCTATAATTAACTCAGTTTTAGCTACTGCTCAATCAACCTCTAAATGTCTCTAACAGTTCGTCCAAACCAGACTCTACAGATTTGAACTTCAATATTGTTTTGATCATATCTCACTCATTTTATGGATTCCATTGTGTGGCCAACTCTCACATATGTACAAGTGACTTATCTTACTGTATATTAAATTATCCAAGCCACTTTAACAAGTTATCATATAGTTCTTTACTGTTTTATACAGCCTACATTTTTAGCCATGATTTTAACATCCTTTCATGTAGCTTTTAATCATTTTAACCAAATTTATCAACACAAGATCCCCACATAATACTTTTGATCATCATTCATCATCATATACATATATATAAATGAAGAAAATACAAGATTGCATATTCAAAATAACAAGATGATAGGAAGAAATAATCTATATACCACCAAAGTGATGAAAAGATGAGGTTTATGATGAACAAGACTTAGTTCTTGTCACCACATCTTTAACTTGGCAAATGAAATCCTTGAAATATTCATATGCATGAATACATTCTTGAAAATCAGCCCCTAAACTCCATGGAAACTCCTTTTCACATGTTATAACCACCTCCAATCTTCATCTTTTCAACTAGGCTTCAACATATGTTGATTATAGGCTTTGTTTATGGCTAGATTTTTGATGGTGGTGGTGTGGTGGTGCTATAGTGGATGGCTAAAAGGGGAGAGAAGAGAGGATTGTGTGTTTTTGAATGTTGAATAATGAAGTAACTAGTTTGTGGTTAGTGGTTTTTGTTACAAATGGTTTTGGCAAAAAGAGAAGGACAAGTGTCCCATGACTTAGGCCAAAACTTGACAAAAAAGGGTGTGGTGGCTTATACTTGCTGCCACTTGTATAGGGGTGGGGCAAGTGTAAATTTGTCTCACCTCTATTATTTTATGGGTACTCCTCGATTCTAGTTTCCTCGATTTACGTGCCCTCGGGTCGTTTTACGAAAAACGTTTTTATAAATTATGAATCAACGGCACAAAACGAATCTAATAAAAATTGTCTCATAAAAAACGGAGTTCAAAAACATAAATACGTAAACCTAGGGTTTCCGATTTAGTCTTAAAGGACGTTAAATTATGCACGTAAGTCCTAATCTATTCTCGTAAATTTGTGAGTTTATGAACCAACACAAATTTAAAATTCGAAAATAATATTTACGGATAAATTTATTTCCTGAAATGTCGGACTGTCACCAAAAACGGTGTATGTAAACGTAAGCACGTAACGTAGAGTCCTCCGGTTTAGACGTAGTCGATGCTACTTCAAGACGTAAACCCAAATTTCTTCCCAAAAATGAGTGAGTTCATATTATAACATTAAAATTATGTTTTTAAATAACACTTGAGAATAAAATATCGACCATAAATTGACGAATTGTCACATATGGGAATAATGCCGATTAAGACTTAAGTTAGCACTGGAACAATCACAACAAAGTGCTAGTTATGACGTCTTGGTAAGCATTGAAGGGGTTGAATAATGAAAAAGAAATGTAAGGATAAAGGGTGAAAAGAAAATATCCCTCCATACAACTTAGGTAGAAACCAGGTCAATACATCTACTATCACAATCAAGTTGATGATTTCTGGTATTGAAGAAAAAGTATCATGGACCCAGTAATGCAATGCACAACCCTTCCTAACCTACTCAAGCTTCTCTCAAAAGAAGTTTGTTTTATTGTCACAGAGTTCAACTCATTTCTATAAACTTTCTCACTTCAAGATAGTAGATATTGAATAGGTGGCAGTCTGCTCTAGCCTCCGATCACCAAATAAACGTGCACTTATAGAGTCTAGAGCCAACGAGATTCATCAATTATCTCATCGGGACACTTATTCCATATATCAATTGTTGTTCATCACTAGAACACAAGAGATAATTTACAGAGTCCTACGCTCTATCCTTGTGATATTGTCAGAACATTCAAAGTAATACTCATTAGTATTTACAGTGATGAATGGAAATCCTTCCAATGTTAACATCAAACAGCACTGCGGTAGGTCATATGTAAGATTCACTTGAATTGAACATATGTTAACTGGAAAGCAACAGTGGTTTGATTCTTTTGTGATTTAAACTCGTTCTAGGTATCGACGCAATATCTTTATGATCTTGCCAGAACATTCAGAGTAATAATCCTCAGTATTTATAGTGACGAATGGAAATCCTTCCAGTGTCATCATCAAACAGCACTGCGGTAGGTGACTTATGAGATTCCATACGAATCTAACTTGTGTCAACTGGAAAGCAACAATGGCTTGATTCTTAATTGATTCAAAATTGTTCCAGGAAATTGAATTGACGACTTAATCAGCATAATAGAACTGCATGATTCACTCCTTACTTTGAAGTATCTTTCGATATATGCAAGTATTGAGAACGGCTACCACAACCGGAAACCCTGTCAAGGAAGTTCTTTGAACTTACCTAATCGCAGGTACTGTATTCGTACTGTATAACGGGAAACCGGAGGAATACAAACTGTGGCATAACCTCAAGAGTCGTAATTCAAGACCACATGCTCATGTAAAAGAATAAAGCTCAATAACATCTAAAGACAAAGACTTCCGCTACTCTGATGATCAAGGGAGATTGTTAACAAGCTTTCATATCAAATCAAAGTTTGAGTATGTGGGGAAAGACACAAGAACACAAGATGACAAAGTTTTAAGATCAAGTCAAGGCAAAAATCAAAGATCCAAGATCATAAGTTATGAAAGGAACTATGAAAGAATTCTCAAGACAACGAGCTTCAAAGTCAACAACACCAAAGAAGTAAAGTCACATATTACATGACCACCCCTTAGGGGGAGATTGTTAGCCGTATTTAAAGTGATGGTCATATATTATACCGTTGCGAAGCTCGTGGAAAATGCTACATAATGGTGTTAAGAGTTCTAGTATAATGTTTGGTATGTAACGGGAATTACTCCCGAACACACAAATGAGGAAGGCCTTCTACTCTTACACTTGTAGTATAAAAGGCACTAAACACCTCATTTTTGTGTGTGTGTTTTCCATTTCATAGATTGTCGAGAGAGAAACTTATGTCTTTCTCTCACTAAGAATTCACAACCTCTTTGTTTTTCTCTTTATTCATCATCTATTCTAATCTTTCTTTTTGGTTTAATCCATGATGGTATTCGCATTTGGTTAAGTCGTGTGTATAAGCTCAACAATTTGTACTTGAATTATTAACTTTATTTATGACAAGGCATGTGTTCTTAGTAGGTTTCCAAAACTTCCATACGTCTGAGCTTCAGGATACTTCAAACATGTGTGTGTCAAACATTAGCACATGCCTAAAGAATTTCACGACATGGTCTAATAGACATGTATCCACTTCAGCTTATAAACTAAAATAAGCCTATAGCTAAAAAGAACATTCAAAACTGAGCTTATACTTGGGAGGTTGTTTGATACTAAATAAAGATGAAAGTAATAGTTTTAGCACTCTAAATTATACAGGGGAATTGACTTGTTTGAGATAATACAATACCATCTAAACTCGGTAATAAATAAACAATCAAAATTGAAACCTTTACAAAAATATACCTGAATCGCATACGCCTAAGAACCTGAACACACCTAGAAAATTTTAATTTGGGATCAAGGTACATATGATAGCAGTTAATGTCAAGGACTTGGCCTTGGTTGTGACTTTCATTTTGGTGGTACAATAGTAAGTAAACAACACGATATGAATTTTACAGTTGATAAATGAGTTATTAGCACTTTTTACTCTTGAGCTATGTAAGCAAGGAGAATTAGATCATTTCACAATACTTTAAAAAAAGAATTTTGAAAAAGGTGGGGCAAAGATGTTTGTTTTCCATGTATATATTCTAAAGAGTTTTACAAACAGAAGGGTTTTTTCATATGGTAAAGGTCATTACGCATTCTTGAAAAGAGAAATTTATAGTATGACTGATATATGACTTTTGTGTGTGCTCTAGAAGTGTTGTTCGTACTCGATTCAATTCAAATTGATCACGGTTTAGGGTGGAATTATTGGTGTTGATCACGGTTTAAAAATAAAGAAGAATATATAACCTTGATTGCTTTTCCAGAACAAATGCTGCACAATAGAACTTGGTGAAAGTAACTAAAGGCAATTATCTTTCTAAAATAAAATTGAAAATGTAAAAGTCGTTTAGTAGAAGTGAGAGCTTTAAAAGTTAAACTAAAAAGGAAGATTTTAAAAATAAATGACGAAAAATTAACACTTTAAAAGTAAATTTGAAATTTAAAAACTTTATAAAAACGTAAACTTTATGAAAATTAAGCTAAGATAAATCAATTAAAATAATACTTAAGAAAATTGGCGGGAAAAATTAAAGGTTTAAGATAATTCAGAAAACTAAAATTTAAAAATAAGTTGGAATACAAAAAATGACCCAAGTCGGAATCCAAATTTTGATCTAAGTCTGAATACAAGTTTTGAACATAATTTGAAATAACCAAATCCAACACCTAAGTCTGAATATGGATGTTTGCAAGTAGTTCGGAATCCTCAATTTTGACACAATCCAGGAAACAAGATCCAGTAGCTAATTCAGAATCTGACCTTCTGATGTAATTCGGAATATGTACTTCGGACTTAATCCGGAATAATGAATGCAAGACCTAGTTCGGAATACCTGTTCCTAATGTAATTCGGGAAACGGTGATCCAACACCTAGTTCGGAATAGGTGATACACACTTTATTCGGGAAGTTTTTTTATACTCAATTCGGGAAAATGAGCTCTTGCATGTAATTCGGGAAGTGAAGTCCCGCGCACAAGTCGGGAAGTGGTGAACTGTTTTGGAGGGGAAAAGAGTTTGCTTCTAATTCGGGAAATAAGGGTTTTCAACTAAGTCGGGATAAAAGTAATTTGCATGTAAGTCAAAATATTGGGTTTTGCATGTAGTTCGGGAAAAGAGGGTTTGTAAAACCCGGATTCACACAGATAAGCAAAATCACAATAAGCACTTACCAAAACTTACATCAAATCAATTTTTAGAAAAAGCTAATAAGACACAATTTAAAACTTTTAAAAACACTAAATAAGAAAAAATTTAAATTCAACATTTTATAAAATATTAAGCTACCAAAATCAACTTATTTAAAAACTAATAAACATAAAAATTAAGCAATAAGCACAATAATCTAAGAACTTCAAACACACCAACTCAATAAGCACAATCCAATAAGAAAATCAGTCACATCATCAACAAAATTAAAACAATTACATGATTAATTAAGCAAAACAATAGATTATGATTAAGAAAGGTAGAATGAGAATTTATTAAAAAGCTTGATTATATTAAAGATTAAGATCCAAGATTACAAGGTGAAAGATTCAAAAGCTTGAAAGAAAAACTAGAGAGAAGAAAACTAAAACACACTTAATTACCTACTAAAATTAGAGACTAATTAACTAACACACTCTAATGACCATTTTAGAAAACTATATATAGGGAAGGTGGAAGGTGTTTGTTTATTCCTCCTTTCTTCTTGTCTTCTCGTCTTTCTCGACTTTGTCTCGGGATTAGTCGAATGATAACTTGAACTCGTCTTCTATTTTTCTTTTTTTAGTAGACTTGGTTCTTCGACTTTGCTAAACTTCCGTCTTTAGACTTTTTCTTCGATAAATCTTCAGAATAAGCCTTTGACTTCCGTTCTTCTTGCACTTTTGACTTCGTATTTCGTCTTTTTCTTCGATAAAAGCCCATGTTTTCTTCCTTTTTCATATTTTTGTCCTAAAACACAATAAAAACACAAACCACGCATAATTCCGACTTTTACGACATAAAATGCACGTTTTGGTCTCGTCTTTATTATAATTAAGAGGTAAAAGGATAAGTGTTTTCACACTTATTAATTACTAACCTTAATATGTTCTTATAATATGAACTGGAAGCTAAGCTGATTAAATTCACTTGTAGTTGGTGATTAATTCTAATTGTAGTCGGTGCACTCGTATAAAACTTACATTTAACGTGCGTATACAGTGTCACAACCTAACTAATTTTGGGTTAAAAGTTGATGAGTCAAATCACCATAGAAACAAGAAGGACCAAATATGGCATTAGGAGAAACTTCAAGTTGATGGACAAAATACAAGAGAGTTCCCCCTGCTAGTACAAGATCCCACTTCTTGAAGATTCCCCTGCTAGAGTTCCCCCTTCCATATATGATAAGAAGGAAAGAATTGTTCAAATATAGGATAGGAATGAATAAGTCAGTTTTAATTTAGTCATTACTTTTTATTTAGTTTCCATGTATCCCTAGGTTCCTTAAGTTATAAAAGGAACACCAGACCGTAGGTTTTAATCATCAGTTCCAACACACAAAATGTAACCTACTGCTATTATAATCTCTAGGTGTGGGATTTAATGTATACACACCAAGAGTAGTTTGTGTTAATCAAATAACAAACTCTTTTGGGAATCATTCGTCGCTTAAACATCTTGTTCTAGTTGATTGTGCAATTTTGCTATGTTAATTCATATGTACAATTAACGACCTAGATAAACGGTTTAGGCTGTTTGAGTCTAAAGATCTTAGATTCAACATGTGGTATCAGAGAGGGTGGCTCTCGATATCTAGGAGAATCAAGATGTTTAATTTTGTTGCTGTGAAGATCTAGGGTTTGTATCAAAACCCTAGGTGGTTGTTCGTTGTGATATTCGTGGTTGTTGTTATATTCGTGCTTGAATAAAAGCAATATGTTTTTTTGGGGGGCGAGCTATTGTTTCACGTGAAGATATTTGTTAAAATAATATATAATCCACGATCGTAGGGGTGTGTGATGGTGACTTTACATGATAAAATAAATGAAAGCAAGGTATGGATCCAATTAAACCGCATCGTATTAAATATATGGTCTTGGGTTTATCACGTGATGAATAGCAGCAAGGGTTGATAATTGATGTTGACGTGCATAAAAGTGGCATTTGTTTTACGATTGGTTTATTCCAATTGATATACGTAAAGTGCTTTCTCTACGGTCAACTTACCTATTCGAATATTATGATGATTGGGGTGGGATCGAATAAATAAAAAATTAAGTAAAGGCATTGGATTGATGCTTTCTGTTTGCTGCTGGTCCCTACTTGTGATTGGTTGCAAATCATGTGAGGCTATAAACGTTTCTCTAATCCAACAAGTTTGGAATATAGTTGATGTTTCTCACGTGGGCAAAAGTAAGAAGAAGACAAAAACGCTTGCATGATGGGTACAAAAAAATACTAGCAGATTAAACTTCATACCATTTATGTTGGCCGTTTACTCATTATTTAAAGTTACACGGACCACTACAAACAAAATGAGTCACGAGAAGATGTTTATTCAACTTATAAAAGGCACAATGGTCATCGAGCAGCAGACTGAGGGTAATATTTTATTCGTAGAGGTAATTTTGAATTGCCCTGTTTTTGTTATTTATTCTTCTGTTACAAATTCATTCCCATTGAGTGTGGGTTTGGTACAGTTAATAACAAAAACAGTGGCATTAAAAGTTCCCCTGTTTTTGAAAAAGTTCCCACTGCTTTCATTAAAAGTTCCCCCTGCTGCGATCCCCTGCCTTCAATAGTTCCCCTGCTTTCATTAATAGATTCCCACTGTTTTAAAAGTTCCCCCTGCTGTCAGATATGAGTTTTGGGACAGCAATGTTTTGGCGTTTGGTATATTCATAGCAACTGGTCTTAAAGGTATAAGGGCTTGATTTATTTTCATGATTATGAAGAATAATTTTTGTGATGATATTGACGTTTGAGGTAGATTTTCGTGAATTGGTATTCTATTATATCTTCAACTTAGCAGAGCTTGAAGATAACTTGTAGGTGTTTTTAAGTTGTGATAAAGACTTGATAAAAAAGGTAGTTGGGTACGAGATCATTCTTAAGACGCTTTATGCTCGTATTCTCTATTGTATGTGTCTCATTTACAGGGGTGAGGACTCATTTTATCACGAGGCTTCTACTCATTATTGCCGTGAGTTTTGTGGCCTACTCATTATAGCCGTGAGTTTCGGAGTCACATGGTTAGTACAAGACATGGAACACGAGGTTGGGTTATTCTACTTCAGCATCAAAGATTTTTATAATTATTTTTCTTTATGATCATTATACATAGCCTACTGAATTAGAAGATTCATAAATGACTAGCACAATTTAAAGGGAAGCTAAAGTGTTAGTCATTCACATATGACACAGAAGTGAAGATTTATGCTACTCTTATTGATATTACTATAACTAATGTAAGTATCTACTGCTCAAAATCATATTTTATTAGGACCCCAGGCCTATGTGCTTCATGGAGGGTATTTTGAAAGGTGGAATGCTTGGGTTAGAAGTATGGTATGGGTTAGTAGTGGTTGAGATCAAGGTTGTTTACATACAAGACCCCTATTTGATCATGTCAAAAAGGGGAAGTGTCTACAGAGAATGTTCAGTCTGTTGGTCCTTGGTGTTGTATGCTTAAGTGGAAGTGTTTTGACATCATCAACTAGGGGAAGATTGTTGGGTTAAAAGTTGATGAGTCAAATAACCATGGAAACAAGAAGGACCAAAGATGGCATTAGGAGAAACTTCAAGCTGGTGGACAAAATACAAGAGAGTTCCCTTTGCTAGTACAAGATCCCACTGCTTGAAGATTCCCCTGCTAGAGTTCCCCCTGCCATATATGATAACAAGGAAAGAATTGTTCAAATATAGGATAGGAATGAATAAGTCAGTTTTGATTTAGTCATTACATTTTTATTTAGTTTCCATGTATCCCCAGGCTCCTTAAGTTATAAAAGGAACACCAGACCGTAGGTTTTAATCATCAGTTCCAACACACAAAATGTAACCTACTGCTATTATGATCTCTAGGTGTGGGATTCAATGTATACACACCTAGAGTAGTTTGTGTTAATCAAATAATACAAACTCTTTTGGGAATCATTCGTCTCTTAAACGTCTTGTTCTAGTTGATTGTGCAATTCCGCTATGTTAATTCATATGTACAATTAACAACCTAGATAAACGGTTTAGGCTGTTTGAGTCTAAAGATCTTGGATTCAACAGCTAAAAGTTCTTAAGAACATGTTTCGTAATACCGAATGCTAAAACGTGTAAACAAACCTCTCTGTTGCTAAAGTTGTAACGTCTTCAAGCGAAAATAGAAAATCTATGTTGCGTTGTTTGCTTTCCTGGTGTTGATAACAACCTTCACGAGTACTGTAACGATAGTTAAGGCTACTTTGTATGTAACATATCTCAACATCTGGAGCAACCCGAGCCAATGCAAATTCAGTAAATAAGTTTTTAGAATATGTAAAATAACCTGTTAAGCCATCTACAATCTGCCAACCTGTTATACCAGAACCTAATCACATAATCCAAAAAAAAATAGTTAAGACATCAATATAAGTAGTTCGAATATACAATCCTTGTTGTATTCATTAGTAATAATGGCCCCGTAGGTAAAGCTTTCATAATTTAGTCAGTCAAAACAAGAACCAAAAAATAAGGATTCACAATCTCCTAGAGTACATTCACACATAAATCCCAAGAAAATAGTATACTGCGTTTAGGAATTGGTATATCTACATAAAATTATGAAACTGACTTAAAGGCATCGTATGCAGATAATTTTAACCACCCCTCCTTGACTACGTTACACTCAACACGTCATTGAAACCATCGTCCAAATCACTTGCAATGGTCTTGGGTCACTTTACTTTTTTATTCAGTCTCACCATGAAATTTTTTATCTAAATTATCAGAATGGGGTGGCTAAGTTATTCTATTTAAACATAAAAGGGGTAATTACTTTTAAAAGTGTCTATTGCGAAGGAAAAGGACACAAATCAAAAAACCACATACCATATCGATAGTTCAAATGATGGCAATCCATGTTTCAGATTTCAGTAGCGATATACCGCATAATCATTCATCGTAATCTAAAAACCCAATTTACATCTTAATCAGTTTTCCTAATGCTTATCACATGTGTACATCGTCCAAACATCCAATCCTAGCTCAGTTCACGAATAAAAAATCATGCATGTACATAGACTCTATTGGAAGCTCCTGAAAGCATTCTTGAAAACAATATAAAGATTCATGTCTAACATCAGCACATGCCTAAAGAATTCCACTACATGGTCTAATAGACATGTATCTACTTCAGCTTATAAACTAAAATAAGCCTATAGCTAAAAAACATTCAAAATTGAGCTTATACTTGTGAGGTTGTTTTATAAACTTATTTGATACTAAATAACGATGAAAGTAAGAGTTTTAGCACTCCAAAATATACATTGGAATTGACTTGTTTGAGGTAATATAAAACCATGCAAACTCGGTAATAAATAAACAATCAAAATTGAAACATTTACAAAAATATACATGAATCGCACACGCCTAAGAATCTACTAAACACCACCTGGAAAATTCTTATCTGGGATCAAGGTGCATATGATAGCAATACACTATCTTTAGCAGTTAATATCTAGGACTTGGCCTTGGTTGTGACTTTCCTTGCAGTGAATGAGACAAATGAAATCCTGGTGGTACAACATTAAGTAAAAAACACGATATGAATCTAACAGTTGATGAATGAGTTATTAGCACTTTTTACTATTGAGCTATGTAAAAAAGGAGAATCAGATCATTTCACGATACTTTAAAAAAAGAATTTTGCAAAAGCTGCAAATTCTGCATACATAGTATGGTTCAGAAAACTATTCTTTGAAATTTTCATACTAAAGTGATAATTAGTATAATTTTCATACAACTTTTGCCGCCTTTTGCCTTTACATATGCATTGTAACTTACATAGGTCTTTAGGCGCTCTGCGTATGCGTTGCTAGCTACTCTTGATACAATATTGCTATCGCTATTGATGTTTTAAGCTATTGTAATAAAATATATATATTGATATAATTTGAAAAGCCATGTATAATTCATATGCTCAATTTGTTTTGCCCATAGTTTGCAATAGCCGTCATGTAATACCCTGATATTTCAAATACTGATAGGTTGCTTCATTGTCATAGTATGCAACTTCATACTTTCCTGGAGGATCGACTAGTACGAATTTCATCACTTCTGCTCTTACTTCTTCAATTATGGGTTGCTTTGGGTACTTAAAAATACACAATTAGCAGGGTGCCTATTCGGTGTGCTTTCAACCACATTTACTCTTTTACAACCAATTTTGGATTCTAATGCATTTCAAAGATATGCATTGTCTTTCTCGAAGTAATTACTGAAGATAACTTATATGGGTGCTTTAGGAAAATGTGAAACTCAAAAAGTGATACTACGGATACAATGAGTTTGGGTTCGTGGCTAAATGCTCATTTGAAGTGTTGGGCACTTTACTGCATCAACGATTTACTAATAATGATTGTGTCATTGAATGTACAGATAATGCATGTATGCTTCAACTCAAATCAATTTCAGTATATATATTCAACTAACTCTATTTACATGTAAAGTTACACCAAGTCAGCAACTTTATTTTACTTGGTTTAGAAAGGCTTCAACAATGGGCTAAAAATGACACGCATATGTTTCTAATAGATACCCCCTCTTTCCCAAGATGATTTCAAATTTCTGAACAAATCTCAGTTAATTTTAATCAGTAGAATCACATGGTCAATATATATCTTTGTTGGGGGTGCTTGTTTCGGCTTATATAGCCGGCTTATGGCTAACTTAATTTTGGGTTTATGCTTCATATGCTCACTTTTTGTGGCTTATTTTGAAAATTTTTGGCGTATATAAGTTAATTGTGTCATAATGAACTTATATAAGCCGAAAACTTTCAAAATAAGTCGAAAAGCGAGCTTATGAAACAGTAGCCTAAAATCAAATAAGCCATAAGACAACTATATAAACCGAATCGAACACATTCATCAGGGTTATATAATCCAAGTTTGCTTCTAAAATTGAAAGCCACAAATATCTAAACTATAAATTCATTCAAACATATTATCGAAAACATGGTGATCATTGATTTTAATTATGAAACTAAAAAACATCTACCATTCGAAATTAATCATACTAATAGCCACCCGATTGAACTAAGGTGTATAATGCTGCTACTTCTAATAGTGGTTGCTTGAAGGACATTCGCTAAAAGTACCTATAAGACGTAAAAAGTATACCTGATTCAGCTGTAGCACGTTGTTATGCATTTGCCCGTTCTGAATAGAACTGGAATTAGAATCAGCTGAAAATCGTTGCCTGCTATTCTGTCGAGATAGTCATTTAGAGCCGATACCACCAACTAATGTATCAAGATAACGTACAAAACAGCCACACAAAAATCAACTACAATAACTACCAAAACCAACAACCATTATCACCAATCAGAACGACCTGATACCACCTAAACCACCGAGAGGTGGTGGTGGAGTCGGCAGATGACGACGGTGATAAGATCATGGTGGCAGCATTGTGATTTTTTTTAAAGTTTGTGTGTGTGTGTGTTTATTGGTTTAAGAGAAACCTTTTTAAAAATTGAAACAAAAATAATCTTTTACAATTCCTGTTAGAATAATGTATTTACTACATTATAAAATTACAAAAATTCTTTAAATACTTGCCTTTGTTATAAATTTACAGACTTTAATCCTTTCTGTCAATACATGCAATTTTAATACATTAATATATTTCAGTTAGTAGTTTACAGCTTTGATTTAAGCATTTAACATTTTCAATATTACCTATTACCTAAATATTATAATGGAAAGTTTTCAACAAATAGTTGTTATGGTTTTGTGTTTAAATTCAAAAGGATTTGACAAAATTAAGGTAAGTTATAAATGCTTGTATTAATAGTGATTTAATAAATATTTGACTTTTTTTTTAAAACAGAAATTTAAAAAGCAAGTTTTTAATGTTATAAGTTTAAAAGTGGTAAGGTTTATGGTCTTTATTGGTTTTGTTTTAGAAAGCCAGACATCTAAAACTGAATTGGCATAGTGGTAACTGCGTATGTTATCGAAACTAAAGGTGCAAGGTTCGAATCTCATTCCAGACAATTTTTTAAAAACTGTTGCTGGACACGCATATGTGGCATCGAAATGTGATGAGGTGGCACACGATCTGTGATGATATGGCACACGAATCGTGCTGATATGGCATGTTGATGCTTATGTGGAGTGTCATGTCACATTAATCCTTGCCATGTCATATTAATTGTGCTTAGGTGGATTAATGAGGTGGATTTATGAGGAGGATGTGGCATTAATTTATCCTTATATATATAGAGTATAAGATAATATATATATATATATATATATATATATATATATATATATATATATATATATATATATATATATATATATATATATATATATATATATATATATATATATATATATATATATATATATATATATATATATATATATTATATAGGTATAACTATGACTTGATACCACACCTTTAATCCCAGTCATATGTGACATGGCAGCTCTAAACCAATAGGATTTGATTTTTTCCTAAAAAATCTCAATAATTCTCGAACTTGTTGTTTGAAAACGCAGTTTTTAAAAAAGCGGTGATTTGATACCGCAAGTATATATAATACTTTTATACTCATTTTTTTTCCATTATTCTACATTATTCTAGCCACGGGAAAACACACACACACATACACACACAAAACCCTAAAACAACCGTCAATATCTTTTTATCCTCTCCTTGATTTCTTGTCTTCCTCACATTCAAATCACAACCAGACACAATACAATCAAATCAACAAACACAGATTAAAAAACAAAAACATCGATTATCATATGAACACATAATTCGATCCGATCCAAAAACCCGGATCGAAAAACTCAATCATATCTTTTTTGCCAGCGCATCAGTTTAATTGATTCTATGTGGATATACATTTAATCGATTCTATGTGTATATACAATGAAAATGAACTGAATGGCCACTGATGAAAATAACTTAAGCATTCAATTAGCTGAATCTATCAAACAACAAGCTAATGAAGCTTTCAAAGGTACTAATTTTATCCATTTATTAGTATATTTTATTTTAATAATTTATGTTGTTGGGAATAAAATGTAGCCAATACACTTGAACGCTGACAAGAGCAATCTGGACGTTGTTAAGAAGAAATCAAGCGTTGACAGGACAAGCATTGACAGGAAGAAGTCAAGCGTTGATAAGAAGACTCAAGAACTGATAGAAGACTTAGTCTACACGTATTATATTTCTAGTATGTTTCTAGTAAAGATATGTTCGACAATGTATTTTCTATGTTTATCTTTACCAACAATAGCTGATACGTAGACTCTTGTACAAGGCTCCTTAATCTATAAAAGGAGGCCTTTTGGTTTTAGTTTAATATACGTTTAACACTTTCATTGTACGCAAGTTCAATTTATCAATCAAAGTGAAAGTTTGGTTTATATTGTTTGTGTGTTCTTGTTTAAGTATTAATTCCGCATAATACTTGAATTGTTACATATAAAACAAAGTTTCTCTACGTGTTTAACTTGATTTAATCTCGTTTACACAAGCTAAATCGATCTAAGTTTGGGATCAATAAGTGGTATCAGAGCCTCGTTGAGAAACTTTGATCTAAAGAACACAAAAACCCTAAATCGCCAAAAACCCTAATTTTCAAGAAACCCTAACACTCAAACAACATGTCTACTCCAGAGTTAACCTTATCCTCCTCCTCAACCCCTAACATCAAGATTCCCATGCTAGACCCAAACAACTTTGAGTTGTGGAAGTTTAACTTTGAAAAGTATCTTCAAATTCATGACCACACCTTACGGGAAATTATTGAATATGGAAACACATTCAATAAGGCTGCCAAGATTGCAGCTGCAATCTTGGTAAGATCAACTCCAGGCTCTATAGAAGAGGATCGAAAAGAAAAGCCTGAAGATGGAAGAGCTGTCTCAGTTGAGGACGTTGGAAAAAGAAGGAATGACATGAAAACCCTAAGCATCCTCAAACTCTCTTTGGGACAAGCCAATCAGCACAAGTATAGAGGCTATGATTCTACAAAAGATCTATGGGCAGCCCTTGAAGTTGCTTATGATGGTAATGCTGATACTGTACAAGAGAAAAAGAAGCAACTCTTGCATGAGTATGCTGTTTTTAAAGCTCAACCCAATGAAAAGCTAAGTGGAGTGAGAAGCAGACTTCTTGACATTATAAGCAAGCTGTCCTTTATGGGAACAGTGCTTGGTGATGTTGATATCATCACCACTTTTCTTAAAAGTCTTGGTGATGCATGGAAGATTGAAGCAAGGTCTATGATTGCTAATAATACTCACAAAAACTCCACTTTTGATGATGTTTATAATAAACTGAGGCTTGTAGAGAATGAAATTCTTTTGGATCAAGGAAGCAAGTCTACCAATGGAAACATGGCCTTCTTCTCACACAGTGAAGGTCAAATTGATCAAAGGGAGTCATACATGCACCCCGTTACTGGATCGTCTTGTGTCAACAATGTATCAAGCTTTGTCACCGCCTCTCTTTCAAACGCTGACACATACAATGTTGACTCACCAAGAGTTAAGCCTGCTGGTATTGATCTAGATACTATGTGTGCATACATTGCTTCATTGCCCAATGGTTAAGTGATTACATATGAGGACCTTGAGCAAATTAGTGATAAGCATTTGGAGGAGATGGACATAAAGTGGAATATGGCTATTGGAAGCATAAGGACAAATAGATGGAATCGAAGATTTAAGAAGAAGATGACTTTTAATTCTAAGGACACTGCTGGATTTGATAAATCCAAGGTTGAGTGTTATAATTGTCATCGAATGGGTCACTTTATGAGAGAATGTCGATCTCCAAGAAGATCTGATGTTGGAAAACCCTCAAGCCAAATCATCAAGGCTCAGGATTCCAAAGCTATGGTTGTTATGCAAGACATTGATGGTGTTGGCTGGGATTGGAGATATTTGGCCAAGGATGAGGAAGAAAAAAAAGATTTGGTTGCAGAAAAGGAAGAAGAGGAGCATGTTCACTATGCTCTCATGGCACACTCTTCATCTTCATCAGAAATGAGGTATATGATGATGCTTTTTATAGTAAGGGTTGTCGTCTAAACATTGAAAAACTTAACAAAGAAGTCTTAAAATTAACAACAGATGTGGTTAATGACAGATGCAAGTTATCTAACTATTAACTTGCTCTTACTCAAACTGAAAAGACTGTAGCTGAGTATAAGAAAATGGAGTTTGACCTAAAAGATAAAATCAACATTTTAACTCATGATTTAAATGCTAGTGTTGAGGTTAGAAACATCATGGAGAGAGCCAATGGTGCTTTACAGGCTAAGTTAGATGAGGCTATCAAAAACAAAGATAATGTAGATCTTAAAATCCAGAGATTTTATAAAGCTTCACAAACCCTAGAAAAATGTGTTAGTGAACAAAGGGATTCTAGGGATATGACTGGGATTGTGATGAAAGAGTATGCTGGTGTTCCACCACCTGCTGGGAACTTCTATGGTGTCCTTAGAAAGGACTTGTCTTGGACTGGTATACCAGAACTCCAAGAAGAGGAATTTATTCCTCCACCAAGAATTCTTACCCCGGTAGAGGAATACAAGCAGAAGTTGACTTATTTGGACCAATAGAAGAAATCCAACCCTACCTTGTTTGTTAAGGGTTGCATGCTTAGTGACAGCCGAAATGAGTCTACACCCATAAAAGTAACCAATCCTACCACTGGCAAGACTGTTGACCTTGGCTTAAACGTTGATAGAAAACCTAGAATTAAATATGCAGAAATGTATAGAAAACCTAGGTCACCAAAAAGCCAAATTAGTGATACCCAGGTTTCTTTTCTTCTAGACCTAGAGCTATGTCTAGAAAAGCCTGTTATTCTTGTGGAAGTTTTTCACATTTAGCTTATAAGTGTGTCAATGCTTCAAAGGTCAACGCTGATAGAAAGTCAAACACTGTCAAACCCAAACCTTTTGTCCAGCAAAGTACACAAGTTGTTAGACCAGCCCCATTCTTTACTAAAGGGTCTAATACTTATGGACAAAGACCTTTTCAGAAGACCAATACGTGGTCCAACAGATAATGGGTTCCTGTAGCAAACCCTAGGTTCAACGCTGATAAGGGTAATTTCAGTGTTGATAAGAATAAATTAAACGCTGACAGGAACGTTGCCAGACCAAGTAATGGAAAATATTTGCAACCAAAGGGGAAGGGATCTAAAGCTTCTTCTAGCTTGACATGGAGACCTAAGCAAGACCAAAACCCTAATTCAGATGGGATTTCGATGACCTGTAACAGATTTCATTATATTTCAAAGGTCATAACAAAACCAATTGGGGTTAACTGGGTGTTTAATCCAAAAAGGGATGAACAAGGGGTTGTCATAAGCACTAAGTATGTTCTTGTTGAACAACCAAATCAATCCAAGTCTGCTCAGGCTTGGGTTCCTAAATAGAACTAATTTGTTTTCTTTATGTGCAGGGCATTCAAAAGCAGGTTAATGATTATGGCTATTGGGATAGTGGATGCTCTAGGCACATGACGGGGAAGGAAGATTATCTGACAAATTTTATCCCCGTTAAGGATGGTGACAAAGTATACTTTGGAGGAGGATATGGGACTATCACTGGCAAAGGCACTATTCTCACCAACAATTTGCGTTTTGAAAACGTGTTTCTGGTAAAAGAACTTGACTATAATTTGTGTGGTGTATCACAGGTCTGTGATAACAAAAATAAGGTTCTTTTCACTGATACTGAATGCTTCGTATTGAGCAAATATTTTAAAATACCATATGAGAAATTCATTTAGTATAGAACACCTAGGCATAAGGACAAATATAATGTGAATCTAAATGGAATTAGGATGAACAATAATCTTTCATGTCTATATGTTAAGGCTTCAGTTGACGAGATTAATCTTTGGCACAGAAGATTAGGGCACATTAATTTTAAGAATATAAATAGACTTGTGAGACATGCCTTAGTTGATGGTTTACCTGAAAAGGGTTTCCACAATGACCATTCTTGTGTTGCATGCCTTAAAGGCAAACAACACAAGGTCTCATTTAAGTCTAAACCTGTGCATTCTAGTTCTAAACCTCTTCACTTACTGCATATGGACTTGTTTGGTCCAACTAATATAGAAAGCTTAAATGGTAAGTCCTACTGTTTTGTCATCACTAATGATTTTTTTAGATTTACTTGGACTTTCTTTTTAGCTTTGAAAAGTGACACTGCTGATACTTTGATTAACTTTATTACCTAAATTGAAAAGAAGTCTGGTAATGAGGTTAAGATGCTTAGAAGTGACAATGGTGGTGAGTTTAGAAATAGGTTATTAGATGACTTTTGTGCCAAGAAAGGGATTACTAGAAAGTTTAGTGTAGCTAGAACCCCACAACAAAATGGGGTAGCTGAGAGAAAGAATAGAACCCTCATAGAAGCAGCCAAGACTATGTTGGTTGATGCTCACTTTCCTATTGATTTTTGGGCTGAGGCTGTGAATACAGCTTGTTATGTTCATAATAGGGCATTAGTTAACAAGATTCATAACAAAACACCTTATGAGTTACTTTGGGGCAGGAAACCTAATATTGGTTTTCTTAAACCTTTTGGATGTCATGTAGTTGTGTTGGACACTAGTGATGCCTTAGGTAAGTTTAGTGCTAAAGGTGATGAAGGCTACTTCATGGGTTATTCTGTGCAGAGTAGAGGATATAGAGTTTACCTTAAGAAAGAAAAACGTATACTTGAAAAGGTACATGTTAGGTTTTTAGAGAGTAAACCTAGTGATCCTGAAAGTGGTCCAAATTGGTTATTTGACTTGGAACCTATATCTAGGACATTGAATTATATGCATGTTACTAATCAAAACATTGTGAAGGTGACTTCAAATGTTTTGGAAGAACCAGTTGTTGATATTTCAAGTAAACAGGTTGATGAAGAGGTTGGATCACAAGCAGACATATCAGCACCCATACTTGAGTATGTTACCATTCTCATATGGACAGATGCATTTGTTGTTGTTGCTGCTGCTGGAAAGGAAAAAGGTGGTCCCCAAGTATCACCAGTTGAAAACATGCATGATCCTTCAGGCGCTTAAAACAAGGTTTTCACCAAGTATGAAAGTTCGTTAATTCTAGTCTTTTCGAATTGATTACCAGTTGAAAGTGCGACTCAGTCGTTCTTGGTGGAAAAAAATAAAAAGGTATGATTATCTATTTTAAGCTAAAAGTGAAAATGTCGTTGAGTGAATAAATAAAAATGAAAGCTTGAAAATTTAACTAAAAATAAAGACAAGTTAAAATAATGCTAAGTAAAGAGGCGGGAAAAATTAAAGTAAAAAAAAAACAATTCAGAAAACTCAAAATTAAACTAAGTCTGGGAATAAGAAAACTGTCCTTTATCCAGAATATGCAAAACTTACTCTTATCCGGAATAATTAAATCCCACTATCCGGAATCTTGTAATTACCACTATCCGGAATCTGAGTTTGAACCCTTATCCGGAATACCTTGTTGTGCAGCTTATCCGGAATGGTTTTCTGCGTGTTATCCAGAATTCATATGCTGGTGCTTATCCGGAATATTGATCCAAGACTTATCCGGAATCTTTGATTCTGAGGCTTATCCGGAATTTGCCTTCGGGAGCTTATCCGCAATATGATCTACGTATGCTTATCCGGAAAATGGCAATACTTACTCTAATCCAGAATACTCTGTGGCTCTTATCCGGAATCTGGAAAAGGTTTGTTATCCGGAATAATTGGAAATGTAAGACTATCAAGAATAATTCCTTGGAAAGCTTATCCGAAATGTAGAAATGTGCAGACTATCCGGAATCCTTTACTTGGCTATATCCGGAATAAACAAAAACGTACCCTTATCCGGAATGAGGGAAATTGGGCTATACGGAATCTTAACTTGTGAGCTTATACAGGAAAACAGGGTTTAAGAAACCCGGATAAGGACTAAATTAAGCAAATAAGCAAATCTAAAATAAGCACTTATCAAAACTTAAACCAAAAAGATTTTTAAGAAAAACTAATAAGCCACAATTTAAAAACTATTAAAACACTAAATAAGCTAAATATTAAAAGTCAACTTTTTATAAAAATATTAAACTTATCAAAATCAACTTAATTTTTTTAAAAACAAACTATTAAGCATTAAAATTAAGAAAATAAGCACCTTAATCTAAACAATCATATCATTAACAAAATTAAATAAACTACATAATTATCAAGATTAAAAAGATTAAGAAAGGTAGAATGAGAATTAAGAAATAAACTTGATTTGATTAAATATTAAGATCAAAAGATTACAAGATTAATGTTTGATAAGCTTGAAAAACTCGAGAGAAGGAAATTAAAAACACACTTAAAATAATAACTAAAAATTAACTAAAAACTAACTACAAACTAACTAACACCCTCCTAATGACATATTAGGAGGGTATTTATAGAAGGTGGGGAGGTTAAGTGTTTATGCTTCCTTCTTTCCTTCTTCTCGTCTCGACTCGATTTAATCTCTTTGTCTTTCTCGACGTCGTCTCGGGATTTGTCGACATAAATTGAACTCGTCTTATAATTTTCATCTATAATTAGACTTGAGTTCTTCGACTTCATTAAACTTCCGTCTTTATACTTTTTCTTCGATAAATCTTCAGAATAGGCCTTGGACTTCTGTTCTTTATGCACTCTCGATCTTTTGACTTTGTCTTTTATCTTTTACTTCGATAAAAGCCCGTGATAGCCCATGTTTTCTTCCTTTTTCATATTTTTATCCTGAAACATAATAAAAACACAAACCACGCATAATTCCTACTTTTACGACATAAAATACACGTTTTGGTCTTGTTATTATTGGAAATAAGTGGTAAAAGGATAAGTGTTTTCACACTTATTAAATCCCCTACACTTGACCATTGCAATGTCCTCATGCAATGCATTAGTTTTAAAGCACGAGTTACATTTCTCATCATAAATAACCCACCTTGGCCCTTATTAAATACTAAACACTAAGGAAACTAAAAGATAGAAATATATACAAAATAAGTAAATAAATCAAAGACTTACATTGGGGTTTTGGTTGCCATGAATATTTATCATCCTCAAGTTTCACGTTCCCTATACCAAGCTTAAAAACGAGATCATTGTTATTATAAGTTAGCAAACTAACACGAACTCATGTGGCCCAATTATTTACTTAGACTCCCTTATTCCTAGGTGTATCTCTTATATTTTATTATTTTCTTGAATGATCACGAGGATACATTGTTTGACTTATTTCGATAGTTATTTAGGCCGAAAATAAAGTAGAACGATTTAATCAATAGTTAGTTAAAGGACAAAATCTTTTAAAACTGCTTCTCGGGACCTCATAAAGTTCATATCTTGGCATAACTCACTTCACGATTTGAGACCTTTCTCGGACCGATATTTGGCAGCGACTTCATACTTCAAATCTTGAGAGACGTTCATGAAATAATGATCTTCTCTTCATAATAAGAATTCCTTCACTTGAAGTTTTGAGAGATTATTCATACTTGGACCACGACTTCTTCATTTTTCTCCAATCTTTATTTGGATTTTTATATAAAACTATCCGCCTCCTTTTAGGACTTGGATCTATTTATCCTCATACCTTGTTAGAGCCTTTTTGGATAGACTTCTCCATGATCTTTAGGGGAGTATTTGCTTTTCGTCGTGTGTCTCGATCATTCATATTGATTTTTGATAAATGATTCTTCACATCACTTTTGGATCTTTAGCAAAAAAATGTAGCCCTCATGTCTTATTAGGACCTTTTCGGACTCGCCAATCTTCGCATCCCGCTTCAATAAGTTATGCCTTGGCTATTAACTCTAATTAATACCGAGCAACTTTTAAACGATCTTGTGCTAGAAGCTAAGTAACTTTTCAAATCGTACAACCTTATTTATTGCAGATAAATTTATTGGCAAGCGATGAGAGAAAAAGCTTATAATCAACTCACATAAATTCATGAAAGAATACCAAACTTATAATTGACTCTATTATCTCTCGTTTCCAGAATTTAAAATCTCAAGGAATGAGACTCATGGATGCTTAGCCAATTAAATCAAAGTTTTGGGTTTTCGAGTCATCTATAGGATCTTGCAAATTCTTAGACTTTTTCAAGTTTAGAAATCGCATTTTAAAGTTCCCTTGATAAACAAATCTCTAGGATCAATTATAGGAACTTGCGAAAAGTTCTTGTTCTTAACCCGTGAGAGTTAAGACTTTCGCGTTTTAAAGTTCCCTATATAAAAGCCTAGCAAAACTTGACTTAAACACGTTAAGGATACTAGCTAGAGTAAACTTAGATAAGTAAACTCGGGTTGAGTCAAAAGATTCACAACTTTGAAAAAATTTAAAACCACTTTATTAAACTTTATTTATATCAAAGAAAGTAAATAACGCTAACAAAGGAAAATACTACTATACAACTAGGCCAAAATAGATTAAATTTTTTTGAAAAATGTCGAAAAATTAAATTTTCCGGTTAAAATGAGGACAAATTCATGGAAAAGACCACTTACTTCGATAGAAGTCCCCCTACACTTGATATAAACATTTTCCTCAATGTTTAAGCATGTGGGAGTAAACTTCCCTACACTTAGGACATTGTGCACGTTGTTTAAATCTTGTTAAGGAAAGGACAACTATAGTGATTTCAATGTGAACATATAAGATATGAAATTTTGAATCACAACAGTTTAGGATAGAACCGGGAAGACGAGAACACGGGATCACGGTTCGTCAAAAGTCATCAAGAATGGATCTTTGAAGATTTAATCCCTGCACATCAAAAGAAACAAGACAACAAACACATACTGGACTCCCCCTACACTTATTATGAAAATGGTAAAGGATAGATCAACGGGTTGCCTCCCGAGAAGCGCTTGTTTTTGTTAACCGAGTCACGAGCCTGACTCGACCCAGAACTAATTCAAGGGAAATGTGGTGAGGGATGGAATCATCTCATGAGAGATTTCGTAACCAAAATACAGCTTCACGCGCTGGCCATTCACTTTGAAATTTGGCCCATTTGGCTGAGAAAGCTCAATGGTGCCATAAGGGAAGACTTTGGCGACTGTGAATGGACTAGAACAACGGCTCTTCAGCTTGCCCGAGAAGATCTTCAATCGAGAGTTAAAGAGTAAAACTTGATCACCAACGTGGAACTCTCGGTTCTTAATCCTAGCATCATGGATGATCTTGGTCTTCTTTTTGTAGATCAATGAGTTCTCATAAGCTTCATTCCTCAGTTCATTGAGCTCGTTGAGCTGAATCTTCCGCAGATCACCGGTTTTGTTGATGTCAAAATTGGCCCACTTCAAGGCCCAGTATGCCTTATGTTACAGCTCGATAGGGAGGTGGCATGCCTTCCCGTACACAATACGATATGGAGTGCAACCAATCGGCTTCTTATATGCGGTACTGAAAGCCCACAAAGCATCATCTAACTTATCGGCCCACGAGGCACGATGCTCTCCCGTAGTACGCTCAAGAATTCGCTTCAATCCATGGTTAGATATCTTGGCTTGACCATTTGTTTGAGGATGATAAGAGGTGGAAAGACGGTGATTGACACCGTACTTAGCCATGACTCGAGCAAATTGATCATTGCAAAAATAAGTCCCGCGGTCACTGATTATAGCACGAGGAATACCGAATCGAGCAAAAAGTTGCTTCAAAAAGTTCACAACCACCCTCGCATCGTTCGTAGGGAGAGCCTTAGCTTCAACCCATTTAGATACGTAGTCAACGGCAACGAGGATGTAATTGTTCCCTTTAGATGATGGAAATAGCCCCATAAAGTCGATGCCCCATACATCAAAGATTTCACATTCTTGTATGAAATTTTGAGGCATCTCATCTTTATGTGTGATCTTGCCTTGTCTTTGGCAAGCATCACAATGTTTAACCATTTCATGAGCGTCATGATAAATGGTGGGCCAATAAAAGCCAGAGTCGGAAACTTTCTTCGCGGTGTAATTGGGACAAAAGTGACCACCGGTGGGTCCTTTATGGCAAGCTTCAAGGATTAGTAAAGCTGTCGGCCCATCAACACATCGACGAATGACAAGATCCGCACATTGTTTGAAAAGGTAAGGGTCGTCCCAAAAATAGTGTTCAATGTCTTTAAAGAACTTTTTCTTTTGTTGGGACGTTAACCCTTCCTTGAGAATTCTATCCGCTAAGTAGTTTGCAATGTCCGCAAACCACGGGGTGTCATCAAGATTGGAATTGATATACATTAAGGCCTCAAGGGGAAAAGAGTCATTGATCTCTTGGTTCGGATGATCCCCTTGATAAGGATCCTCAGGTCTACTTAGATGATCTGCGGCTAGGTTTTCGGCTCCCTTCTTGTCACAAATTTGATTTTAAATTCTTAAAGGAGCAAAACCCAACGAAGAAGTCTTGGCTTGGAATCTTGTTTAGTTAACAAGTACTTCAACGCGGAATGGTCGAAATAGACGATTGTGGTGGAAAGAACAAGATAGGGGCGGAACTTCTCAAAAGCATACACTATAGCTAAAAGCTCTTTTTCGGTAGTGGTATAATGAAATTGAGCCCCCGTCATTGTCTTGCTAGCATAATGGATTGGTTGGAAGTGTTTATTCACTCTTTGGCCCAAAACCGCTCCAATGGCAAAGTCGCTAGCATCGCACATCAATTCGAAAGGTAGCTCCCAATTAGGGGTAACCAAGACCGGTGCCTTAGTTAGCTTGTCCTTAAGAAGATTGAAGGATTCAAGACACTCTTTAGGAAAGATAAAAGGAGTATCTTTTTCCAAGAGGTGGGTCATCGGGGGAGCGATTTTAGAAAAATCTTGGATGAATCGACGATAGAAGCCCGCATGACCAAGGAAACTTCTCACACCTTTCACGGTTGAAGGTGGAGGTAATTTTGCTATGACATCAACTTTAGCACGGTCCACTTCAAGACCGGTTTTTTAGATTTTATGTCCAAGCACAATGCCATCTTTTACCATGAAATGGCATTTTTCCCAATTAAGAACGAGACGAGTGTCTTCACACCGCTTAAGCATGTGTTCTAAATTGGCAAGGCAATGAGAGAAAGAGACACCATAGACCGAGAAATCAACCATGAAGACTTCCATAGTTTCTTCAACCATGTCATGGAAGATAGCCATCATACACCTTTGGAATGTCCCAGGAGCATTGAATAAGCCGAAAGGAATTCTTTTGTAAGCAAATGTTTCATAAGGACAAGTGAATGTGGTTTTCTCTTGGTCTTTAGGATCGATGAGAATTTGAAAATACCCAGAGAAACCGTCTAAGAAGCAATAATAATCATTACCCGCTAGACGTTCAAGCATTTGGTCCATAAAAGGAAGAGGAAAATGATCCTTTCTCGTAGTATCATTGAGTTTGCGATAGTCTATACAAACTCTCCACCCTGTAACGAGACGAGTAGGAATCAACTCGTTGTTTTCATTGGGAACAACGGTGATTCCGCCTTTCTTAGGCACACAATGGACCGGACTAACCCATGGTGAATCCGAGATAGGGTAGATCATTGTCGCATCAAGAAGTTTGATAACCTCTTTTTTGATAACGTCATGGATCTTGGGATTTACCCTTCTTTGGTTTTGAATAGTGGGTTTAAAGTCGTCCTCCATGAGAATTTTGTGTGTGCAAAAGTGAGGATCAATTCCACGAATATCGGAGATTTTCCAAGCAATCGCTTTCTTATGATTCTTCAACACGGCAATAAGGCGAGATTTTTCTTCTTCTTTCAAGTCCTTTGCGATGATGACGGGTGACTTCTTATTGTCGTCAAGGAACACGTATTCGAGATGAGACGGTAGGTCCTTAAGCTCTAAATCTGGAGGATTTTCGCTGGAAGGAGTAGTCAAATTCGGATCATCGATAGAGATTTCCTTAGGAGATGGTGGAGAAATATGGTCCTCATTGAGAAGTTTCTCAATGGTACGAATGTCTTCATCCCAATTGGAGGGAGAATCGTCATATTGTAAGACCACATCTCCCAAAGTTGCTTCAAATTCTTTCAAAATGAAATTACTTTCTCCAAATAGAGTTAGTGATGGAGCAATAGAGGCAACGGTCTCAACAATGGGTAGAGAAGAAGAACCACTTTTACAAGCGTCTTTGAAATGTTCTTCACAAGCCTCATCAAGAACGTCAATGAAATTAACGCTCTCGTTTTCAGAAGGCTGCTTAGAGAGTTTACCCATGTTGAAGACGATTTTATCGTCACCAACTCTCTTAGTCAACGACAACAAAATCTGCCGGAAAGGTGAATTTGTCGACACCGACGAAGACGTCTTCGGCTATCCCCATTAGATAAGCAACCATACGGTTAGCTAATTCTAATGTCATTCGTGTGAGGACTAGCTCGGGTAGAGATAATTGTTTCTAAACACTTAATGGCATTAAGTTTATACTAGCACCTAAATCGGCTAGGGTCATACAATTCTCTACCCGGGGAAGTTGCAAGGAATGAGAAAATGACCCGGATCACCAAGTTTGGTTGGTAATTTCCTTAAGAGCACTGCGGAGAAATTCTCATTAAGTTGGGTCTGAGCGATATCAAGAAGTTTCTCCTTATCACTGAGAAGATCTTTAAACATTTTAGCGTACTTCGGCATGTGAGCGAGAGCCTCAGCAAAGGAGATGTTGAAATTCAGTTGTTTAAACATTTTAAGAAAGTTTGAAACCTGAATATCATCCTTGTTCTTCAACTTCTCTTTCCTCAACCTTAAGGGATAAGGTATATTGGGTTGAGATGAAGGCTTTGGAATGGAATTCTCACTCATATCCTTGGGTGGTGGAGGGGTGGAAGTAGAAGGTGGAGGAATTGGGGAAATAGAAGGTGGAGGGATTGGAGAAGGAGACTCGTTTTCCTTTGTCACAATCACCGGTGTAGGTGTAGGAATCTCGGGTTCCTTTAAACCTTTTCCACTGCGAGTGGTGATTGCTTTCATCTCCCCTCTTGGATTAGCAACGGTGTTACTCGGAAGACCCCGAACCAGAGGCTTGATTACTTTGGAAGAAACTAGCCATCATGTCCCTTAAGTCATTCGTTTGACTGCTCAAAGAGTTTCGCATATCGGCTCGAAGATCATTCGCTTGTTTCACCATATCTCCTTTCAAGTTGGCCATTTGCCGCTAAAGATTCTGCACTATCGCATCATTAGTCTTCATGTAAGTGTCAACCTCCTGATGAAATGCGGTGGGTTGGGTGGGAGGAAGAGCATGGTATGCAGGTGGTTGATAAGCGGGTTGTTGGTGAACTTGATTGTTTCCTTGAGGTGGATATGGGTTTCTTTGGGTTTGAAATTGATTTGGAGCTCGAGGTTGATTTTAATTGTTGCGAATGAGGTTGTTTGGGTTTTGAGGTGGAAAACCTGGTGTTGAAAGAAAGTTGTTTGAACGATAACTGAGCAAATTGCGGTCACCTTGAGGACGTGCTTGATAGCCTCCCGTAGAAAAGTTACCGTTGCGGCATACACATTTTCCGGATTGTCATGAGTCGAAGGACAATCGGTGTATGAATGAGATCCCCCGCATATTTCACATGATTGACTCATAGCATTAACTTGTGCATTGATGGCTTTGGTATTGTTAGCGGTTTGGAAAGCAAGTGTTTCAACAAGCAAAGTAAGCTTATCAATTCTCTTGTCGCTCTCACTAGTGCTAGCACTAGCCACATTAGTCCGAACACTCTTGGTTTGCACTCTAGACTTATTCTCAATAATATCCCATGCGGCATTAGATGACTTAACCAGAATATTACCCCCCCGAGGCACTACTTAGTGAATCTTGGTCATTCATGCTTAAACCATTATAAAAAGTATTAATTTGATGTACTTTTGTGAAACCATGTTGTTGACACTTTCTTAAAAGTTCCTTAAAACGATCCCAAGATTCACTAAATGTCTCACCGTACTTTTGTTCAAAGGTAATGATTTCATTCCGCAAAGCGGTAGTACGAGGGTGGGAAAAAGTAGTTGATGAATTTAGTCTCCAAATCCGTCCACGTAAGAATACTTTGTGGCGGTTCCTTATCAAGCCAATTCCGGGCTTGTCCCTCTAAGGAGAAAGGAAAAAGTTGCAAGCGAATCACTTCTTGTGAAACCCCATTATACTTAACCGTATTGGTGAGTTGAAGAAACCTTTTTATATGGTCATGAGGATCATCAAGCGAACGCCCAAAGAAAGGTTGAGCAGAGACCATTTGAATGAAGCTGGATTTGAGTTCAAAATTGTTGGCTCCAATCTCGGGTATGACAATAGCATCGGTGTTGCCCTCTACGTGCGATTGCAAAAGCTCGATCATTGGTTGATTGTCCATGGTGACAATAGGTGGAGTAATGACTTCGGCTTGAGCTGCTTTCTTCTTACGAGCACGAGTACGCATACACACCTACAAAAGAAAGAGAAAATGAGACAAGAAATATTTTTGGTTTTTTTTTTATGTTTTTCTATTTTTTTGAATTTTTGAAAATTTTATATTTTTTAGGATTTTTGAAAAATTTTAAGCAAGGAAAATAACGTTCAAAAATGAACGGATCCCAAAATCCAACGCGTCTCTCACTTAAAACCTTTAATCTTAACGAAAAGAGCCGGCAGCGGCGCCATTTAATACAACGGATTGCCTCATATGAAAGTTCCTTGTTCCAGTCTTTTCAAATTGATTACCAGTTGAAAGTGAGACTCAGTCGTTCTTGGTGGAAAAAAATAAAAAGGTTTGATTATTTATTTTAAGCTAAAAGTGAAAATGTCGTTGAGTGAATAAATAAAAATGAAAGCTTGAAAATTTAACTAAAAATAAAGACAAGTTAAAATAATGCTAAGTAAAAAGGCGGGAAAAATTAAAGTTTAAAAAAAACAATTCAGAAAACTCAAAATTAAACAAAGTCTGGGAATAAGAAAACTGTCCTTTTTCCGGAATATGCAAAACTTACTCTTATCCGGAATAATTAAATCCCACTATCCGGAATCTGAGTTTGAACCCTTATCCGGAATACCTTGTTGTGCAGCTTATCCGGAATGATTTTCTGCGTGTTATCCGGAATTCATATGCTGGTGCTTATCCGGAATATTGATCCAAGACTTATCCCGAATCTTTGATTCTGAGGCTTATCCGGAATTTTCCTTCAGGAGCTTATCCGCAATATGATCTTCGTATGCTTATCCGGAAAATGGCAATACCTACTCTAATCCGGAATACTCTCTGGCTCTTATCCGGAATCTGGAAAAGGTTTGTTATCCGGAATAATTGGAAATGTGAGACTATCCGGAATAATTCCTTGGAAAGCATATCCGGAATGTAGAAATGTGCAGACTATCCGGAATCCTTTACTTGGCTATATCCGGAATAAAGAAAAACGCACCCTTATCTGGAATGAGGGAAATTAGGCTATACGGAATCTTAACTTGTGAGCTTATACGGGAAAACAGGGTTTAAGAAACCCGGATAAGGACTAAATTAAGCAAATAAGCAAATCTAAAATAAGCACTTATCAAAACTTAAACCAAAAAGATATTTAAGAAAAACTAATAAGCCACAATTTAAAAACTATTAAAACACTAAATAAGCTAAATATTAAAGTCAACTTTTTTTAAAAATATTAAACTTATCAAAATCAACTTAATTTTTTTTAAAACAAACTATTAAGCATTAAAATTAAGAAAATAAGCACCTTAATCTAAAACTTTTAAAATCACCAACTCAATAAGCACAATCAAATAAGCTAAACAATCATATCATTAATTAAATTAAATAAACTACATGATTATCAAGATTAAAAAGATTAAGAAAGGTAGAATGAGAATTAAGAAATAAGCTTGATTTGATTAAAGATTAAGATCAAAAGATTACAAGATTAATGTTTGATAAGCTTGAAAAACTAGAGAGAAGGAAATTAAAAACACACTTAAAATAATAACTAAAAATTAACTAAAAACTAACTACAAACTAACTAACACCCTCCTAATGACATATTGGGAGGGTATTTATAGGAGGTGGGGAGGTTAAGTGTTTATGCTTCCTTCTTTCCTTCTTCTCGTCTCGACTCGATTGAATCTCTTTGTCTTTCTCGACGTCGTCTCGGGATTTGTCGACATAAATTGAACTCGTCTTATAATTTTCATCTATAATTAGACTTGAGTTCTTCGACTTCATTAAACTTCCGTCTTTAGACTTTTTCTTCGATAAATCTTTAGAATAGGCCTTGGACTTCCGTTCTTTATGCACTCTCGATCTTTTGACTTCGTCTTTTGTCTTTTACTTCGATAAAAGCCCGTGATAGCCCATGTTTTCTTCCTTTTTCATATTTTTATCCTGAAACACAATAAAAAGACAAACAACGCATAATTCCGACTTTTATGACATAAAATACACGTTTTGGTCTTGTTATTATTGGAAAGAAGTGGTAAAAGGATAAGTGTTTTCACACTTATTAGCGTTGACAAAGGAAATTCTAGCGCTGACACGACAAATTCAGGCGTTGATGGCTCAAAGTTGACAGCTCTGGTTCAGGCGTTGACAAATCTTTTGACCATCTTTTCTCTTCCAATAATTTTGAACAGGGTGAACCTTCAAACAGTCATGGAAGGGCTCATTCAGATGATGATGTGAGAGAGTTTAAAGAGGATATTGGTTACATGGAAGATGAGATTGAGGACAACACAATTATTGAGGGAGGAGTGCTTACTTCTACAATCAAAAATCATCCTCCTTATCTAATTATTGGTGATGTGATGACTCCTGTACAAACTAGATGGTCTCATCAGAATCATGGAGGATTTATTGCCAATATTCACAAGAAGGTTGATACCCCTCTTGTTCAAGCATGTTTGTTTGCCTGTTTTTTGTCACAACAGGAACCCAAGAAGATTTTTGATGCTCTCAAAGAACCAAGTTGGGTGGAAGAAATGTAGGATGAGCTTCACTAATTTGCTATTCAGGATGTTTAGGAGTTGGTTGATTGTCCCAAACATGTCAGACCTATTGGGACAAGATGGGTTCTTAGGAACAAAAAGGATGGGAGAGGCATTGTGGCCAGAAACAAGGCACGTTTAGTGGCACAAAGATATGCACAAGAAGAAGGAATAGACTATGATGAGGTCTTTGCACATGTTGTAAGTATTGAGGCTATAAGGATTTTTCTAGCCTATGCTTCCTGCATGGGATTTACAGTCTATCAAATGGATGTGAAGAGTGCTTTTCTTTATGGCACAATTGCAGAGGAGGTGTATGTCATGCAGCCTCCTGGTTTTAAAGATTCAGAACATCCAGACAAGGTGTATAGAGTGAAGAAATCTATGTATGGACTTCATCAAGCCCCAAGGGCATGGTATGGCACATTGTCCACCTATCTGGCGGAAAATGGATTCAAAAGGGGCACAATAGACCAGACCTTGTTTACAAAGAAGACTGGTAAGGATTTCTTACTTGTACAAGTCTATGTGGATGATATCATCTTTGGCTCTTCTAGTCCAAAGATGATTGAAGACTTTTCCAAACTCATGACATACAAGTTCAAGATGAGTGCAATGGGGGAGATGAACTTCTTTCTAGGGTTACAAGTACAGCAGAAAGAAGATGGTATCTTCATTTCTCAAGATACATATGTAGCAGAAATCTTGAAGAATTTTGGCTTTTCTCCACATGAGAAACGGGCTAGCACGCCTATGGATAGGGAACACCCTTGGGGAAAAGTTGGAGATGGAAAGGAGGTGGATGTCAAGCATTATAGGTCAATGATTGGTTCATTGATGTATCTCACAGCTTCAAGACCTGACATTGTGTTTGTTGTGTGTGCATGTGCATGCCATCAAGTGACTCCCAAAGAGTGTCATCTTCATGCTGTTAAGAGGATGTTTAGATACCTTAGGTGTTATCCAGATTTGGGATTATGGTATCCAAAAGATTCCCCATTGGAGCTTATTTCATATTCAGACAATGATTATGGTCGTGACAAATTTGATAGAAATTCCACAACTGGTGGATGCCAATTTCTTGGGAGTAGATTGATATCTTGGCAATGCAAGAAACAAATAGTGGTGGCCAATTCTACAACTAAAGCAGAGTATGTTGCTGCTGAGGAGTCCATTGATCGTTAGACTCAATGGTTATGAACCATTATATCTAGGTTGATCATCGTTCATATGATAACATAGCGGAAAAGAACAATGATCATGAACAAGGTGTTTAGGCACAAAAGACACGAATTAAAACAATTGGGTTGCTCATTATATTAATAACAAACAACCACTAGACGTGTATACATTGAATCCCACGTCTAGTGCGACACACACTTTAGGTTTACATTGTGAATGAATTGAATGAATAAAACCTAAGACTCTTGTTCCTTTTATAGTGGAAGGAACAGAATCTACAAGAGATAATATCAAATAAACATATAAATATTCTATTTCTATAGATATATATTGAATATATTATTTAGAATATATCCAATATATTCCGTAAATAGAAATTCCATCAGCGCCGTAGACTTCTGTCAGCGTCCAAACATGGCGTGTCAGCGTCTAGCATGTTTTCTTCGTTTTGGAGTTTCTGCCACATCAACTTATATTAATTTTGACCCAACAATCTTCCCCTAGTTGATGTCGGCAAAACTCTTTGTATATCTCTTGTAAGTTGTACATGATCTTCAAATTGCTTCCCCTCAAGTGTAGCATGCGTATCTTCCCCTTTTTGTCACATCAACAGGGAAGTAAACAATGTATGCAAACTTTGAAGATTCTCCAAATGTAGCTCTATGTAATGATCTTGAAGAACAATTAATATAATATTTTTGATGTAGAAGTAGAATAACCCAACCTTGTGTTCCATGTCTTGTACTATCCATGTGACTAAGAACTTATATCAGACCAATTATAAGTAGACCTCGATCCCTTGTCAATATTCTCATCCTATGTGAGACACTGAGCACGATAATGTAACTCCTTCAAGTGTTATGACAAGTCTTCATCACTATCCATGTAAAGCACGAACAAGTTACCTTTAAAGTCAGTGAATGGTACGCCACGACTTTAAGATATGATAGAACACAAACTCGCGAAAAACTTCTTCAATCATCAAACTTACCATAAGAATTCTTCCCCTTAATCTAACACCTCTTCATGACGATTTTAATGGAATCATATCTTCATACCATATGTAAAAGTCTTGTGATGGATAACTCTTTCTCAAGGCTATCCCGATTACATAGTTTAAAATATCCATCAAATCCTCACGAATAGTTGCTAACTCGCTTTAAGATCATTAATTCCTTTTAAAATATCCGAGCCATAAATATCATCATGATATTCTAAATTATAACGGAGATTCCATGTACCTTTGTGTGTATAATCCTCCTTTTTGTGTGCTTAAAACGTCCAATTTTCTCAAACACCAACAAACCTTGTGTTGTCCAATATCACCTTTTATCCAACATCTTTGGCAGTTGTATTGTCCGATATCAGACAATACCTATCAGCGTTGAAAAACCATATCTCGGACGACACTGTCAACGCTGTCAGCGTTGACTTATTCTGTCAGCGTCAAAAGTAAATCTGTCAGCGTTAAATTAAGCCTTGTCAGCGTCAAATTCCTGTGAGTGTCGACTTATCCTTTTGCTGACGTCATCAGCAGCTCATATTAGCTTTGAAAAATAATATCCCATGATTTTAGGAGCATCAATAGCTGTTGTATCCACTTGGCTGATGGTCCCATGTCACGTCTTTTCCTTTGTATCTTAGTACCCAACTTGTACTTTATGCAATCATAGGACCATCAATTCTTAACTGTAAATAACGATAATACCAAAAGTATTAAATACTTTTTGCAACTTGACTTCATTCACGTTTTGAACAAACGAATATATAGATCTATTTAACCATGTGAACACAATCTTTCCACCAATTAGAGATGAGTGACCATGTGAACACAAATTAAAAGGACCGTGTGAACACAAAGTGTTCCACCAATAGGAATGCTTCAACCGTGTGAACACCTTAGATATGCATGCATCTCTTTTTGGCCGTGTGAACATAAACTGCTATGCTTTTGCTACATTCCTTGATAGGACGATTGCAGCCTTTTCTTTGTTGCAGCCTTTTCTTTGTATAATCATATGAACGCATATATAGACTTATTCGTGTGAACACAGACTTTGAACCAGCCAATCAAAACATTGAACAGTAGAAGTGTTCTCGTGACCCCATCTGCTCTCTTTAACTCAAATCTTGAACGAATCCCTTGTAAGCCTTAAGATACGTCCATATAATAGCAAAAGAAAATAATACCTGACCAAAAATTTCGTCCAACACATATTCATCTTTTGTTCCTTGCGTATCATATCCAAAAAGATATGTGTATATTCCCACGTCTGTTATTGAACCCACGTGAGCAATATATGCTTTCTATCCAAATCCTTCTTTTTATCACTGTGATGAACACATGCCTCCTTGTACAGCCTTTAACCTATGGTTGCTGCTCACTCTCTTTATCACGACCAAACTTAGAGTTCACAAATAAAAGAACCCTACAAACTCTTTATCACAGCAACACAAATCATCAAAGACACGAGACTTCTTTTCTGCCTTAATAATCGATCTAGGGTTTATGATTTGAACACGGAAACCCTAATTAGGGTTTGTAACACACCCTTAGTTCGAATCTTCAACAGCTATGAAACCCTCTTTTTCTGTTTATAATTGATTTAGGGTTTGGAGGAAACCCTAACTCATTATTTTATGTGAACTAAGAATTTCATACCTCATTATGCAGCCAACTTCGACCTCGAATAACTTTTTCATTAGGGCTCAGATCGAAAATCCCTTCGGTGAGATTCTAGACACTAGTGCCAAGAATCTACAGTTCAAAAATCACGAAGATCCAACGGTTAACGAAGGAGAGATCGTGTTTTGAACACGGCTGTCCACAGAAAACTGCATATACCCTGCTGCTGACTTTGACGCTTAATAACTTTTGCCTGGGGCTAAAACTCGACAATCCCTCCGGTGGATGTTTAGATCTATGTATGTAGAACACACATATAAAATTTCGTGACGATCCAACGGTTCAATCAAAAGTTATGACCTTCTGAATACTGCTGCGCACACAAAAACGTCCAGAAAAACCCATACGAATTTTTCTTTTCTTCACGATACACGAACACCTCGTTGGACCTAGATATCATGAGCCTTAGGCTCTGATACCAATTGAGGAGTCCATTGATCGTTAGACTCAATGGTTATGAACCATTATATCTAGGTTGATCATCGTTCATATGATAACATAGCGGAAAAGAACAATGATCATGAACAAGGTGTTTAGGCACAAAAGACACGAATTAAAACAATTGGGTTGCTCATTATATTAATAACAAACAACCACTAGACGTGTATACATTGAATCCCACGTCTAGTGCGACACACACTTTAGGTTTACATTGTGAATGAATTGAATGAATAAAACCTAAGACTCTTGTTCCTTTTATAGTGGAAGGAACAGAATCTACAAGAGATAATATCAAATAAACATATAAATATTCTATTTCTATAGATATATATTGAATATATTATTTAGAATATATCCAATATATTCCGTAAATAGAAATTCCATCAGCGCCGTAGACTTCTGTCAGCGTCCAAACATGGCGTGTCAGCGTCTAGCATGTTTTCTTCGTTTTGGAGTTTCTGCCACATCAACTTATATTAATTTTGACCCAACAGCTGCAGCTGCTTGTTGTGGACAAGTCTTATGGATTCAAAACCAGCTGTTGGATTATGGGTATAATTTCATGCATACCAAGATTTTTGTAGACAATAACAGTACTTTATGCATTATTAAAAATCTTGTACATCACTCTAAAACAAAACACATAGAAATTAGACATCATTTTATAAGAGATTGTTTTGAAAAAGGTTTAATACAACCAGATAGGGTTGACACAGAAGAAAATGTGACTGATTTATTAACTAAACCTTTTGATACTAGAAGATTTCAATACTTGGTAACAAGTATTAGAATGATCAATCTCACTTAATATGTGTTTTGGGATCTTATTGTAAAAGTATGTACAGGATATGCATTTGTTATTGGTCTTTATATAAAATTAGATTTTCCACTTTATTTGTCTAACGCTGACAAAGGTTATTATAACGCTGACAAGTGTTAAATTGACGTTGTCAACAACACGTTAGTTTTGTGGTTTTTGATCTAGTTATGCAGGCGTTGTTAGCATTATACAATTGGATACAGAGTTGCTTATGGATTCTTGAAGCATTATTGGAGCATGTTTCAGTTTATGGATGATTGTTGGAATATTTATATTCCTATCTTGACATAAATTTTTATTACATGCATATTATTTGGCAACTTATGTATCATAGTATAAGGGGAGGTTTAGGAACCTTTTAGGACTTTTTGGGTATTCTTATCATACTCTTATCACAATTCTAGATTGTCTCCACTGGTGAGTATGATATAGTTTACTAACTCATGAGGCACTGTAGCATGCAAAGTTGATATACTATGCACGCTACCAAGACTTTTTGGCCTAGAATTGGGAGTGGTCTGTTGGGAGACTTGGGTATGATTTATATTGGGCTTACCTTGGAAGTTACAAAGGATTTTATGAGATAACTTCACTGTTAAGAACTTTGGTTAGCAAGGGACACTAGAGGACTGTTATGTCTATCTTGCATAAGCAAGTGTGCATGATTGGACAGTGCTTGCCACCCTATAGTAATTTTCAGTTTATATGTTATCTTCACTAGGATAAATCACTTTGTTAAGGTCCTTTTTCATTTTTATTATTTTTATTTTTGGACGTTGACATATTTATTTCCAGACGTTGTTATGACCAATTTAGACGTTGACATGGCTTTTTCCAACGTTGACAAGAATATAGCCGTTGGGCATTGATGGGTTATTTTTGACCGGTGACACTCATTGGGTCCTACCCAGTTGTTATTTTTGACGAAAATTAGGGCCGTATTTTTAGGAGTTGGTAACTTTTAATTAATGAAAAAGATAAGTTATTTTCTTTTCAAGATTTTCATCATTATATTTTGAAAATAACTGCCTCATTTTTTACCAATCACATGTGCCTACCTCTCCTATATATTTGGCTCCTTCTTTTTAAACAGGGTAATTTCATATTCTTATCTAACAAAATTTTCTTCTATATTCATCTTTCATAACCTTTCACACAGCTTTCTATATCAATGACGCCTAAGTTTAAACCGAGTGACATGGTATTGGGATTCAGAAGTCAGCATAACATGGTTGCCTATTTGGAGGCTGATGATGCTCTGTTTCCTCAATATACTCAGATGGTGGCGTATTTGAATGCATCCCCATTACGGTAAGCACTTTCTCATGCTCCTCTTATCCCTGTCACTCATATTAAATAGTTTTGGAACACTGTTAGTTCCTCAACGCTTAGTAATGTGACTACATTAACTGCTATTGTCCATGGGCGTCCATGGGTGGTTACTGAAGCCTTGGTTCGCCAGGCTTTGCATCTTAATGATGCAGATGGTATAACCACTCTACCCATTGGTGAGATAGAATAGGGACTTCAAGCTTTAGGGTATCCTTTCCTTGAAGAGGGTACTTTAGATATAATATAATAAACAGGAATTTCCCCCAGCTTGGAAGTACTTAATACATATCATTCTTCAATGTTTAAGTCCCAAAAGTACTGCACATAATGAAATTAACAGATCTATTGGTAGTGCTATTGTGTGTATTGCTAATGGGAAAAAGTATAATTTTTCTAAACTGATTTTTGATGGCATGTGTAAAAACAAGGGTAGCAAGATGACTCTAGCTTACCCACGATTTTTACAAATGATTTTTAATGAACAAAGGTATTGCACCAGGGATCATGACGATTTTTATGCGATCCCTATGCAAAAGAAAGCTATTTTTAGTAAGATGAATTCACCCCCTCAAAGAGACTTACCCCTTACCCAAGCCATGCTTGCTGTTATTGCAGCAGCACAACCTCAACCTAACCCACAACCACAACTTGACCCATTACCTGAACCATCACCTTCACCTCAACATATGGAACTTGACCAAGATCCCTTCGACGCTGACACATTAAATGTTGGCGTTGATACTTCAAATCCAAACGTTGACACCTTTCTACAACAAACCCAAACACCCCTTAACCTTCAAACTACTACCCAATCCACATCATCTTCTTCACCCCCAGACTTTAGGATGGAAAAACGCCAAAGGACCATTAGAGTGTTCTCCTGTGGTGGTCCTAGCCATGTTGTAGAGAGAACCACCACCACAAGTGTGATTGGGGTGATATGGGTGAGGCTAGGACTATTGGTACTCGCTTAGATGCAGGCCAAGCCAGTCCTAACATCATTAAGACCTCATCCATACCCCATGACTCTATTTTGGGAGGTCAAATCCCCACTCTAGAGGAGGGCAGATTGGAACCATATACAATGTTGGAATTGACGGCTGTCTGCATTAGCTTGCAAAAGCAAAATGCAGACCTGGTACATACTGTCTCTACCCACGGCCTTGAACTCAAGCAATTGAGGGAGAGGATTGTTGTTTTGGAAACTGCTGAATCTAGGAGAAGGCAGACAAGAGTCCTTTCATCGGGGGAGGATTCTTACAAAGGGGAGGAAGCTTCTACTGAGCCAATTAATTTTAGTGACAAAGGCTCACAAGAAGTTGCTACAGAGCCAATTGATTTGAGTGGCAAAGGCTCATATGATGCAGAATCTTTGGGTGTGGCTGAAGCTCTTACATATTTAAAGAAGCAACCAGGTTTTGATGTCTCTTTGGTTACTCCTACCAATTTGAATTTGTCCTTTACAGAAATGATGGAGCAGTTCACAAGAAGCGCTGACAAGAGTAAGGTGAGCGTTGACAAGCATATTTTTGACGCTAACAAGCCAAGCGCTGACAAGAGTAAGTTAGGTGTTGGCACACAGGTTTTGGACGTTGATAGACCTGTAGATATGGTTGATGTATTCCAGTCATCAGCTATCGTCAAGGAAGTGTCTTCACAGGTAACATCATCATCTTTACCCATCATTGATACATTAGATAAGGGTAAAGGAATTATGGTAGAAACAGAGGTTCCCAAGGATGCAGCATAAGGAAAATTTGATTCAATGTTGGCTGCACAACTTATGGAACAAGAAAAAAAGAAGGTTGTTGAGTCACCATTTGTGGTTACTTCTGAGGAACAAGAAGGAAGTAATGATGAGAGCACAGATTCAAGTGTTATGATTATTGAAGAACCAAAAAGACTTGAATATGGTTATGTGTTGGTAAGGGAAAAACTTGCAGAATTGAAGTTGAAGGTAGATTATGATATGCCAGAAGTTGCCTAGATGTACTTTGCTTGGGAGAAAAAGATCATGGAGAATCCAGATATGTCTTTATCAGATCAGATTTGGGGATTGGAGATTCTTCTCAGGATTCAAAAAGATTGTCAGGTAATCCTAAAGTATAAGGCCAGCAAAGTTTTCTCACAGTCTAAGAGAGAAAGAAGGGAGCTTTATTATATGTTGCTTAGATGTCATCAAGGAGGTTGGACTTTTCAGAAGTTGCAGGAATTATCCTTTGATGAATTAGAGTATAAGGCTTATCCTATTTAGGCAATAGTGCAAGAGATGAACACTATCAGACTTCTTTCAGATGAAAGGAAAGAAGAACTTGCAGAGGAGATGGAGATTCAAAGGGCTATGATTGTTCCATGACCATTAAAGAAGGGAGTTCCACTTGAGTTTCCATCAAATTTGAATAGAGTGAATCCTAGTGAAGCTGTTATTAGAAAGAGTATTAAGCTCTCACCCATGGAAGCTTCACATATGGTAAAAGTATTACCTCATGATTCCAGAAACCCTATCATTTGTTATGAAGAAGATGCAAGTGGGTTTTGGATGATTGGCAGATATGGGAAAGAGGTACATACTTTTACTACTCTTATGTCTTTGTTTGCAAGTTTGGATAGGGAAGACTTGGCAGACCTTTGGAGGTTACTGCAGGCCAAGTATGAGACTGAAGCACCTACTTCAGTCAATGGATAAAAGCTTTGGTCAACATTCAAGAGAATGTGTGCACCAGATGAAGAAGATCCAGTTTGGAAGGATCTTGAGGATGATATCAGTGGACTTCAATGGCATTTATATTCAGCAGCTGGTGTGTATCATTTGAGTTCTACAAAGTTTTCTGAGTATCTTCTTGTGGATGCTGAGTATCCTATGGCCAAAGAAGTTTTGAAGAAAATGATGACAACACAGCTGGAGATAGACTACTCAAGTGATATGGCCAAAGATTTGATTAGATATATTTATTTCCAATTTGATAAGATTTGTAAGAATCCTCCTAGTTCTTAGTTTTTATTCAGAAACTTGATTACTAGAGTAGATATCAAGTTTAGGGGAGGATTGTTGGGAATAAAATGTAGCCAATACACTTGAACGCTGACAAGAGCAATCTGGACGTTGTTAAGAAGAAATCAAGCGTTGACAGGACAAGCATTGACAGTAAGAAGTCAAGCGTTGATAAGAAGAAGTCAAGCACTGATAGAAGACTTAGTCTATACGTATTATGTTTATAGTATGTTTCTAGTAAAGATATGTTCGACAATGTATTTTCTGTGTTTATCTTTACCAATAATAGCTGATACGTAGACTCTTGTACAAGACTCCTTAATCTATAAAAGGAGGCCTTTAGGTTTTAGTTTAATATACCTTTAACACTTTCATTGTACGCAAGTTCAATTTATCAATCAAAGTGAAAGTTTGGTTTATATTGTTTGTGTGTTCTTGTTTAAGTATTAATTCCGCATAATACTTGAACAGTTACATATACAACAAAGTTTCTCTACATGTTTAACTTGATTTAATCCCGTTCACACAAGCTAAATCGATCTATGTTTGGGATCAACATATGTTTCATGTATTAATTCGTGGCAGAGCAGGAAGGCAAGGAGATCTTAGATTAACTTTGCTTTATGCTCAGGTAAATTTTTCGTTAATTAGAGAATTGATACTAACAACTTGAAGAGGTTTCTTGTGCTTGACTGGATCCAAGTTTGAACTAAACGCAGACCCTTTATCAGTTTTAATAAAGGACTGTAACACTGGAGATGGTAAGAGTTCAGTCTTTGCAGAATCATCAACAGCCTTTGCTGAAAAGCGTTTTTGAAAAGACGGAGGAAAATAGGAAGGATTAAGTAGCTCAGCTTCAGCGATATTAGGCAGTGTTTCAATTGATGACTCAACAGGCAAAGTAGGAACAGAAATTGTATTCTCTCTTTGGTTAAATGGCTCTGGAAGTTCAGCCTCAGGTACTACAACTTGTAAGCATAATAAGCAAATACTATCCTTTACTAATTGATTCTTATAGGAAGCAAGATGACTTGGTCCAGGTATATAGGATTGGTATTACGGTAACTGGTCGAAATGGGTTTGAATTGAAATAAGTCATTTTTAATAGGATTCAAAAGAGGCAGGAATGAGTCGTTTTGACCCACAAACATTATTCTGTCGACTTTGCGTATTTTATAAACAACTAATGTCTCTATCTTGATTACAAAAATGATGATATCATATTGATGATCTAAATCATTGAATATAGAATTATAAGAGGTAGCGCGCCTCGGCAATAGACTTTAGACAACTTCCAATCCGTTTGGCCATTTAAAGCCATTCCACTATTAGCTAGCCTTTTCTTGACCCAGTTGACCTGCTTGAATACTTATTATACAACCTACAGTCACACACCCATTCTCTTCTACTTACGTGCAAGTATCACTGCTACATAGCTTTTTGGGCTCATGAAAACTTAAATATACCTATCTTAGTTAGCATGACGATGGTATAATACTCGCCAACAGAACAACACGATCCTCATATTACCAAGTCGATTAAGTCAAAATATTATTTTTACTACATAAATTTAAACCAGGTGATTAGAAAAAGGAAAGAATTACCTCTGAATGTTTATTGACCAACTTAAAGAGCCTACTGGAAAATGCATGGGAAAGAGCTATGTAAGCAGAGTGTTCAATGTGACCTTCTACAACGTCAAAACTCAATGTAACTTTTATGTCGCGATCCATGCTCTGTGTAATAAGATCTTTTCAGTCTGAACAGACTCAGGGAGAATGAACTTTATCTGTGCAATATTTTTATACTAACACTTCCTGAAACATAGAAAATAGATGTGATCAGTTCTTTTACACTCATATGTTCCTGCAAAAACTTTTTGACAAAGAATTACAAATAAAACAAGAGAACGGAAAAAATCTTGATAAAGAATGCATAGATAGGTAGCCTACGTTAGGCGAAATTTTATTTGAAAACTTCGTTTTTACCTATAGTATAGCAATTAACTTTCAAAAAATGATTTATGGTAACCAATTCCAAATAAAACACGATTTAATACAGTTAAGCTATAAAATAGAGGCTGGTGACTAAGAGTAACTTTCAATCTCTAACCATGTCGACTATTTTCCTGATGTTGGCTTTATAGCTGATAACAAAGTTCCTTACATTAAATATGTCACAATTCTATGCAACCCCCCTTATTTAATACGTATGATATCCTTCTATACAAGTCCAACTTGCTACATGAGCAAAATAACCTGCTCCAAAAGTGTCATGCCAAGAAGTTTACAAATCAACAACAATTCAAAAAGAAACAGGCTCCAATTTTCTATTACCTTCTGGTGAGAGTTTCAACTTGACGACATATATTACGAAAAGTAGGCAATTGTTTACGTAGATTGAGCAGCCTTAGTGAAGTAGTCATATGATCAAAAAGCTCTGAAACATATTTGTACCTGGTGAAAACCAAAGTTTATTTGATTATAAAATATATCGAGTTTAACAATATTCTCCGGAACATAATGTACGTACTAAAACACTCACTTTTTAGGGAGTTCTGCAGATTCTCTGTTGACCCTACTGGTCAAAGTCTCCTTGGTCTTTTCTGGTGTCGATGACACAAAGTGAGCATCAAGACGTTGGCTTTCATGGATCTGTAACTTTTTGACTGGATTGGAAGACATTGGGCATGATCTATCAGCCCTGGGTAAATTGCTTTTATGTGACTAGTCCATGACGGTTTGTTCTCCCTCTTGTGTTTTTTGATCCACGCTTGCCATGATAAACAAGAAAATCGACACCAAATGGAGATCTGAAAATATATCAGCTACTTAGAACCAAAAACTATATAAAACAAATAAGCTTGGAATCGAGCAGTTGTGCAGGAACTATACCAATGAGTTTGGAATCGAGTGAAAAATTGGTCGTTTTCAAACATCTATAGACTTTTTTGCACATGGAAATGTACAGTCAGTTTCGTAGCACAACTAATACATTTTGTCTTAATTTTATTTGATATTTAAACAAGAAACTACTGTGATATTTTTGTTTTTTACAATCTTTAAGTGATCAAATTACCTGAGTGCAAAGATCTTCAGGTCCAAGTTTAGTCTGCAGTAAAAATTCTTATTACAAAAGTATTTGTGAGTATTGTGTTATTATAAGTATTTATCATTACGATCTATTATAGAATACGAGACACATATCAAATTTAGTTGTTGATACTTGATGTAACAGGAAGTGGAAGCTATTGCGAGGATCTAATGGAGTGGGAGTAGCTACTGATAGTGTTTCACATATTTATGATTGAGGGATGTTCTTGGTTTCTCATCACTCGTAGTGTACCGTTTATGTGAATTGGGTGCAGGGGTTAAGTGCTCAGAATACCCAAATCTGACAGTCTTATAAAGGTAAATGCCTGCAACGCGTTCTACATGATAAACATCTACAGACATATGCAAGTAAGGCTCTCTTCTCCACTCTGTAATTCTTATTCTTTATAGTAGAATATCTATCCCTTTTTCAATTCTACACAATATGGATAATGAATCATTTGATATATCTTACTTGGACACATATTCTACCGTTCTATACACTTGCAGCTTGAATCCATAGAGAACGAAGGTTTTGAAATCAGTATTGCTAAGACCAGCTTCACGGATCTTTATTCCGTGCAAAAGAGGCTCAAATTCTGGTAAGAGAATCAACAGCTCCTAAATACTCTCCTGAAATGAAATCCTCACAACAACTTTTTCATATTAGTGCATTGCAAAAATCTTTTTTGTTGCGAAGTCATGTCCAAAAACTTTGCAAGTGTACAGGTTCATAGCAAGAGTACACTATACACAAACATTAGTTACTAATTTATAGCAAGCAAATAAGTGATTAAATAATCACTTTAAATACAAAGTCCCAAACGCCCCCTTAACTTTCCTTTAGACTTTTTTGTAAGTTGCCATTGAATGGGTCAATGATAAAGATTTAGGTGGTAATCATGGGAGATTAATAAAGGATCGCATTATATGCATACCCCTTTTGTTGACTTGTAGCATCAAACACCTGTTTAGACATGTTACCAAAATTACCCATGTTGGTCCGTTTTAAAAATACATGTTTTGACCCATACTTGATGTATCTAATTTACTTGTTAAATTAACCATTTTCATCTCTACCCCTTAGTTACGAGTTCTCAATATTTTTTTTCTGTAACGCTGATGGAATGGCTTTTTATTATGTTGGTCAAACGAGAGGTTGCTTTAAAAATGTTCACAGAATGGCGGTTGATTATCTAACATTCGAGACTAACGAACACCAGAAACTTGCAAGTATGGAACTTTTAAAGCATGCTTCATACCACAATTATGATTTTTTTATAAACGATTCATTAGGATGTGGTATAAAGATACCACGAGGGGATGATCATTGCCGGTTGCCTGTCATGGAACTGTTTTTACATTCTCTAAGTACTATGTCTGCTCATAAATACGTAAATTGAAATCTTAAAAAACAAAATAAGTTGGTTATGCCATTTATTTGAGTTGACTATTTGGAGAACCTTTGACATTCTAGGAGTTTGATTTTGACTTTTTGGTTGTACAGGTTTGTGCGACTGCCCTTTACTCATCCTTGAGAGCCAGCTTGGACTGTTTATGAGGTGCTTCTGGAATTTGATTCGTTTTGTTGTGCACAGATCAAGGAAAGAAAATCAAGCTCGTGCAATTCAGCATGAATCTTGAGGAAATTCATCAGTGTCTCATGAATGGTATCGAAAGGCGGTGGATATATCACTAGCAATTGTGTATGAACTAATTCAGGTAATAAGCGCCATAATCGAGTTATATATCTAACCACATGTGCATCTGTGAGATGAAGTTTATGTTTCTTTGTGAATTTATAATACTATCAAAGACTAAAATAGGTTTGTCGCTTTATTTTATTCTTTACACGTTGCATGTTTGTTACAGGTGAGCATGAGCTTATTTGGTACTCTATTGTTTATTGGCAGCTACTGGAATCAACTCAAAAGTCCTGATACAGAACCAGTTCTCTATATCTAATGGAAACAACATCAGGATCTGTTCTAGAAAAAACCAGGAACTGAGTCCGGTTATGTGACTTGCTAATTCCAGACAACATTTTTAAGCGTATACTGGATCTTTTTAAGGGGTGTTTGAATCTCATGTTAGTTATAAGGTTAATTTTCATTCATTTGTATCGACCCTTTTTTGCGAATAAGATGTCAGATTCTCACATGTATGAACCGAAAAATATCTTTTGTTTTTTTGGAAAGCTCAAGGATGTGGTTATTCACAATCATTTTTTGTTCTTTGTGATAATCCTAATGCCACCAAGTTGACAAATTTTTGGGATTAACCTGTTCTATGTTTTAGTCATGGCCTCAGTTCTTAATTTAAGGCGATAGAGGAACCTGATAATTTTGAAAAACATCTACTATGTACTTATGATCTTTTATATAGTTTGATGTGCCTTAATTAATTGACTTCTTGCACTTTTCTATTAAGTAGCGATTAAGCAATGCACATGCATATAGGATGTTCACATTGTTTGACTATGCAGGTCAGTGGTTGGGTGAAGTGTTTTTATAATTCGTTTATCTATTACCCACTCTTGAACTATTTGCAGCCACTTTTGGATGCATCAAGCTTATGTCATTTGGGAATATGTAATATCCTTGAGGTGTACACTTGCATCCTGCTACAAGGCATTGAGTGACTACCGTGTTCTTATTGAAGCCACAGTTCTAATAGTTTGCATGGTCACACCTGGAAGTGAGTCACAAAAGGTACCACCTGAAGTGGTGTCTAAGCACACAGTTCCTGCCTTGCAAAGAACCGTGCCAACATCAGTCCCTCATGTAGTGTTTCTGGGGATCAAGAAGATGAATAGGCTACGCTCAAACTGAATGCCATTAACCAGGGAGACAAACTTAAGAAGCCCTGGTTATTGTCGTCTGCTTATGGACAGACGTTGCATGAAAGCATGTTCAAGTTTTGGTCTGAAGTTGAAGAGAACATTGAGCTTGCTCGGGAATTTTTCCTTGCCAGATGTGAGGCCAACTCTAAGGCAAGTCTTGGCGAGTATGCGGATGATTTAAATTATGTTCCGGCATTAGCTGCTATTTGAGTTACATGTTCATAAATCAGAATGGTCATGGACTGATATATTCACAACTTGCTTATGCTTTACAGAGACTCTTGAGTACAAGAACATGAAATTCACAATGTGGGATGTCGGGGTTGAATTTATTAGAGTTATAAATCTAAACATGTAAGTGTTAAGTGTAATATATGATATTATAAAGCATTTTAAGAAGCCATATATTGGACATGAGTTGTTTGCATGAGGATTTGTTAGCTGAAACTGAAGAAACGTGATTGTATGCATCTTGCAGATTGGCAAGGTGAATGGTATGTAGTTTATTAGTTACAATTTTCTGTCAAGCGTAATTCAAGCGTAATAGCTTTAAGTTTTTTTAAAGAGCGCTCCATTTAGTTTATTTGTTAACGATAGTAAAACACTTTCCAAGAGTCAATATCAAGCGAGCAATGTCCCTAATCTATTTTAACTTCATGTGCAGCTAAAAGAGTTTGACGAGAAGCCAAAACAACATATTTAACAATTGGATTTTTCAGCACAAACACAAACATTTTCATATGAGAAATATGAAATTAGATAGCACATAATGAATTGACCATCTTTGATACGGATTGCGTTGACATTGGATGGTGTAACTTGACTACTACAAAGTTGTAGCTACTTTTGTTTATCCTTTTCTCCTAAGATATGTATCAAGAGTGAGGATCCTAGAAAGTGGCAAATTGGGAGAATATGGAATGAGTCAAATCGGGCCACTCTTTTACGACCTTACAAATCAAAATGTATTGGGACTAAGATGGTTGTATCGGCGAAATCGGGTCAGGTCAAATTAGTGGGTTTTGTTCTTTCTAGATGACTTCTTTAGATATGCTGATAGGTAGTAAGATTATTGCAATGGGTGTTATTTTATCTTTCCTAGAAACCCATTTCCAGTGAAGGCTCAAACATTTGATTTCTTAGGGACACTCTTTTAATGAGGCTTAGGAAAAGAACATGACAAGATGCATTCATCTTGGTGAGCTGCTATTGTGATGAAAAGAAAGCCGAGCTTCAGAGTCCACCTGGGTAGACACTAATCATGGAGGTCCCAGAACTGTGGCTAAAGATTATGAAGCGGAAAAGGATATATATATGAAGGATGGTGGAGGTAGTCAAACGAGGGCTACAAAATTTTGAAGCAAACCCGCAGGTAACTTCACTGTCAATTTTGTAGTGTGCAGTAACAACTGTTTAAACTTTTTTGTTATTATGATAATTTTTACCACTTTATTTTCATAGTTATAGATAAATTTTTCATTCAAGGTTGTGGCCATCCAACTTAACCTTTCTGCTTCCTGATTTTTTGTTGCATTAAAGTTAATATTGGATATTGATTTGGACAAGGCATATAAGTGTTTGCAAATTTCTGTTTTATAGCTTTGTTTATCACATATGCACTACATTCACAGTGGTAATTATCTACAAATACTTTTTGTATTGGCTAGGCTCCTGAGAATTTCCAACAGACTATAATTTTCATTATGTGACGGATCCGTTCTATAGCTGCAGCTTCTGCCACCACAACTGCTGCAGTCACTGTAGCTGCATCTGCTACAGTGTTAACCTATGCAATCGGTGAAATGGAACGAACGTACTATGTAAGTCCTGGTCGAGCTCTACGGGGAAGAAGAAAAGCAGCATCCTGCTTCTAATAGTGTAAATTGATATCCCATCATTCATTCTTATCTGGGTTGTCGTCGGTGTTTTTATCATTTTACGTAGGAAATTGATCTCGGCCAACACCAACATGCGAGGTATCCCTACAAGTTAGATCTTAATTATTTTACATGGTTGCGTCTTTGCTTCCCGTAATATCCTTCAACCTTTAGAGTTGGCTTGGGAACCTGTTAATGGGCCAGAACATTAATTGATCTAAATGTATCAGGTAATGTTAGGACAGTTGGGTGCGACCTGATATCATTGACTTGCTGCATACAATAAAAAATGTATAAATCATCCCTGGATTATAGGCAAACCTGAAAGATTAGTCAGAACAATTTCTTTTACACCATTAGTCCAAAATAGTCAAATTTGATACTACTTTAGATGGAGAAAAATTAATATGTGTTTGACACTGCAACTCTTAAAGGATTTTTACAACAGAGAATACAGGCCACATGGTGATAACTGTTGTTTTATGACATTCTATCTTTACCATTTGGTCTCCTCCTGAAGATCTTTTCAAAATGAACACTGATGGTATATGATCCTGACAAAGTTTACAATAATACGTTCGGTGATTGGAATGGAGATTTTGTTTATCATGGTCCGAGTGGGTATGGAGGAATCCTTCGAGACCATAATGGGAATTGGCCTCGAGGTTATATCGGATACATGGGTGTGACTGACATAGGCGGACATACCTTATAAGGTGGGTATGCACTCGCATACCGTTAAAAAAATTTCTAGTGTTAAGTATTGAAAATATTTATTTTATTACAACAAAGACAAGAGTTGCATACCCTTGCAAAATTGGATGCATACCCATTAAAAATAATTTTGACAGATTGTTTGAAAAAGTCAAGCTTTGGCCCATGTGTAATACATATATTATTATTAAAAATGCTACCTAACAAAATAGATATGCCTGTCTCCTCATTTCCCCTAAATAATATTTGGCTCCAATTTGTTTTTTCTCTGTCGCCTTCCATGACACCAAATCCAGTTTTTCAATTGAGAAAATCTTTTCATTAATTTGAGGAAGGTATGATTATGAAATTTATGAATTAATATTCTGATTTTTAATTTGCCATTAAAGCTCAAGTGACAATTTTATTATTTTTATAACATTTGATTGTAAGTGTAGATGTATAAATAATGTTTGCATTTTCTTATGCTATTATTTGACAAATAATGTTTATAATAGAATTAAGATACTGATTGTTTATCTATGATTGTTTTGTTTGTTCAGATTTAAGTTATTTTTTTCATTTGTAGAAATGAATCTTAGACTTTTAGTATCTATAGACTAGAGTTAATTAGCATCAGTTGGAAAAATTATATGTTATTTCATATTTTAATGTTGCTAGTTGTGTTTTGTTTAGATTTAAACAATGAGTGCAAAGAGAAGTGGAACATTAGATTGGTTTGTACAGAAAAAAAGAAAGAACGACGACGGGTATTCAACTTCTTTACCATCAAATGCCTCAACCGACTTACCACCATCAAATGCCTCAACCGACTTACCACCATCAAATGCCTCAACCGACTTACCACCATTAGGGATGGAAAATGAGCTGAATGTTGCTTTGCAAAAATAAGACCAGGATATCGTCAATGCCATGTCGTTTGTGAAGTCAACCAAGGAAAGATTGCAATTGATTAGAAATGTCGGATATGAAACTCTCCTAAATTCGGTGATATCTTTTTGTGAAAAAAATAAAATTGAAGTTTATGATATGGGTGGTTTGTATGTTCCTTTAGGAAGAAATAGACGTGGTCAACTAAAAACTACAAATGATCATCATTTTCGAGTTGAAGTATTTTATATGATCATTGATTTACAACTTCAAGAACTCAACACTCGATTTGATGAGATTAGCACAAGCTTACTTATTTGTACAACTAGTTTGAGTCCTGTTGATGCATTCAGTTCTTTTGACAAACAGAACTTGCTCAAACTTGCTGAGTTTTATCCTAAAGAATTTTCATGTGTCAAATTACTTGCTCTTGATAGTCAACTTGACACATACATTCATGATGTGACTAAAGATGAAAGATTTATAGGATTGAAGAATATTGCGGAACTCTCGATAAAGCTTGTGGAATTAAAGAAACACGAATCATTTGATCTCGTCTACTTACTTATCAAGTTGGTGTTGATTCTTCTGGTGGCTACAGCTAGCGTTGAGAGAGTATTCTCGGGCATGAATTATGTGAAAAACAAGTTACGAAATAGTATCGGTAATCAAATGTTGAATGATAGCTTAGTTACTTTCATTGAGAAGGAAATATTCTCAACGGTTAGCGACGATGACATTGTAAACCACTTCCTAAATATGGGTAGCCACAAGGGGCAAGCTTAAACTCTGTTATGGAATTATAATATTTTGATTATTAGTTTATTTACTTAGCTATGTTATGGGATGAAGAACTTTTTTTTCATAATGCATACCCTATTTATAAGTTCTGCGTCCGCCCCTGGTGACTGATAGTTTCACGGCTGAGTTACATGGAATTCATGAGCGCTTAGAGCTTTTAAATAAACCTCGCTGCTATTCTTTAAACCGGTAGTGAACCTGCTTATTTATGGATCATTAAATCGTACAAAGAATGTAACAATAGTCAAATCGTCGTAGAATCTTATGACATCATCTAGCAGTGTACAAAGGGTGTAGCAATAGTCTAACTATACAAAATGTGAATCCTATTATAACTATATAACAAATGTTGACTCTTTGACCCACTCACATTCGCTACAGTAACTTTAAGATAATAATTTTTTATAGCTTCTGAATAGTACTTTTATCAATAAACAAATGCTAACATAAGTAGCAGTGGATTTGGCCAACAGCTTCTTCCTAATCCACTCTTGAAACGCCTCCCCATCCACTACATACACACAAGAGGTGAAAGAATCCGTCGTCGGTGCTACAAAAGGTGGAACAAGTTTCTATTGTCGCCGGTGTAAGTTTTCGCTTATTTAAACTTTTGTTAATTAATCTCTGTGTTAAATTTTGCAATTACTTATGAAAATTAGGGTTTTTTGTTTTGAAGATTGTGATTATAATATGTGTTGGCGGCTATTCAGGTTGGAATGAAGATGATGTACAACACAAATACCTGATTCTTTTATGAACAAGTGAGTGATTAAAAACTATGCCTTGTATTTACCTTTTGTAGTAATTTTCAGTTTTTTCTAATAAAGAGTGGATTTTGATTTGTTGTTGATTTTAATATATAGATGGATTTTTTTATTTTTAATTGTGATTTAGGGAGATTAGGTTGTCTGAAGTTTTAGGATATTGCCCTGAGTTATAACATTTATTATTATATTTTTTTATTACAAAATGGAGTCATTTGTGCAAAAAATGTTGGTTTGTTTGATTAAGGGTTTCGATTAATTGTTAAAATCTAAGGTGTTGTTTCTCTGGCCTTATTCTTTTTAAATTTTTATCTGATTTGAGTTGGGCTATACTTCATTCCATTACAGGTGAAAATCATTTATTGTATCATAGTGAGTCTTTCTCTTTCGAGCAAGTGGTTGAAGTTCGGAAAACAAATTCTCAGAAGCCTAATATGCAATGAATGTTGTCGAGATGACCTTTTTAGAACAGGTATACTAAACCTAATATGCAATGAATGTTGTCGAGATGCCCTTCTCAGAACAGGCACACTAAAAGATGCAATCTGTCTAGAAAAAATAAAAAATGAAAAGTGTGGATTGTCGTATCTTAGGTTTTTTGTTGTATTGTTATTTTATCTACAAGATGTGCTTTTTAGAGATCTGGTTGTAATTCTTCACCTAGGGAACATAAATTTCACAAATTGAAAGAAAACGGGCTCATTAAAACCTCAAGATGAAAAATAACAGTTCCACTTAGAAAGTGTTACAGAGCCGTTCATGTGATTAGTTAAAGTTATATACTTGGCCAATGATTTGAAAATTATATATTTTTCCACTGGTATGAAACTATTAATCAGAAAGTGCCCAATCTGCAAACATGTGTAGCTAAAAGAAAGTTATTAAGTGAAATTTATAAAAGGATATGTGCAATTCAGAATATTGTAAGCTTATTTTTCTAGATCGCATACCAGATTCCTGTATGGCACTTACCAGTTTTTACAAATGCAAATATAAATGTCAAAGGCTTTACCGGAAGGACATTATATTACCAATTTTGAGGCGAAGACACCATAAGTGTTGTGGTTTCTGCATCAGGTACGGAGATGCCACATGTAAGCATCACATTTCGTGTTTCTCATTGCATCTTTTTATACACTACAAGAGTGTATCAACTTTCTATATATTTGTGCTCTGATCATCAACTTTCTATCAAGTATTTAGTTCTACTGTAATTTGCAATAACTGATTAAGTTTTATTTCTATAAATTAACATTCTAAACCTGAATCACTTGGAACATATTCGCTTCCCTAATAATGGTTCTTATGTAGATATGTCGTATGTAACAAGAGCTCACACATTTTCAAAGACCGCCTTCACGGGCATAGGGGTTACTTAGTTTTCAATAGAATCGTGTATGTGATTTTAATCCAAACTCTTTCTGAGTGATAAAAAAAGGTGCCTGAAAGTGATTTTATTGACCACGTTAAGTTAAACATAATATAAATTGTTTGTTTTTTTTATTTTGAAATTAGTATCTATGGTATTATTAGTATGTATATGGCATCTGTTGGTTTTATTTAGTAGTAAAACGGTAATGACCCAGGTTCATGGTTTCACAAGTCATAACTAAACGGCCAAACCACTTACCATGTTATTTTTGTCGTAATATCTCTATAATTGATTAAATGTAGTAGTTTGCTCAACATAGTATGGTTTTAGCAATTGAAACCTGTTTTGTTAATTGGTCAAGGAGAACAATCTCGACTGAAAATATGTCTATAAAAGAGTTTCGTCATATGCTTATTGAACTTATCTTTTTTGTAGATGGCTTTTTGCATAGTCGATGGCCTTTAAGATAACGAATGTTGGATTCGCGTTTCTTCTATTCACACCTACCCATGATATTCTCCTCTTGAAAAGACACCAGTTAGAAAATCACTTTTAAATATACACTCTTTGACCACTTCGGGAAGCGGTCACGTTAGTTGACTGTTATACGGTTTCACAAAATCTAATAAGCTCCTTGAATGTGTTTTACAAAAGCTAACTGAATTATGCTTTCAATATAAGTCAATAATTATTCTTTCAGATTTTCATAACTTTTACATCATTGTTCCCGTGAAAATGAGTTATGTGTAAACAATGTTGTAAGTGACATGGTAAGAAATGAATGTACTAATGTACATCAAATGCTATTTAAAACTGCAGGCGAGAACTGATGTGGTTACCCTTGAGATAGAAGTTGTGCTATTGGCCGACTGCCATTCTCAAGCAGGTATTTTCGGTTACTAAATACGTTACAGATGCATAATTTTTAAATGTAGTAATGTATAGAATTAGCCACTTCACTAATAATAGCGTCGTGGTGCTTATCTTTAGATATATCCAAAGTAAATGGACACTGAATATGACGTGAGGGTGAAGTGTAACCCGTACCATTTTCTTAGCCGTCATAAATGACTATAGAGGAGCAAATTTTTTTAACCCATATAATTCAGTTTGGGCAGATTTACATATTGTAAAAAAAGAATTTCTCTAAGCACGCACGAAGATATATGTATGTAGTTAAATTTTGAACATATAAGTGAGTTGAGGTAAGATACAAGTATAGTAAAAAAAAGTTTCGTCCAAGCGTATCTAGAAGAAGAGATGGAAGAAAAAACACTGGCATAGAATAACTATGTAACCTTCCTCTGTAATTGTTGTATCTATTATTGCTTTGTTTGTACCAGCTTTGCCTGTACGAACATATGCTAAGATAAACTAACACAATAGCCTACTAATTGGCGTGAACAGTAGTGTTTATGTACTAAAGACATTGTTATTGTTTGGGGAGTTGAATTGTTCCAAGAGGGTAAGGAAATGTTACATATGTAATGAAACGTGAATCCACCATTTGCTGTCTCAAACATCAGCCTAAATGTTTGAATCTATTTTGTTTTCTTTTCTTTAAATTTGAATAGTGATGTTTAGTTAAATTTAATGTACATGTTGCTTTTTTGGGCTGCTATATGAGAAGAAAATTTTGTAATATACAGAAAGTGACGTGTTTGCTTTTGGAGCAGGGCATCGTGACGGAAAGCAGTTGGGATTTCCCTATTAGAGAAAATCAGTTTTGTAGTTAGCGCGTACTTTGATTTGTTCTTCTCTATGTTGATTTTATGATATAGTTTCGTTTCTTTCCGATAATTTAGGCTCATAGTATGTTTTTTATGAGATGGGGGGAATGTGTATGTCTAATTTCCGTGGCAGTTTATAAGGTTTTTATGTATATTGATGAGTGTCTACCATAATGCTATGCTAATTTTTATTACGTTTAGTCAATCTGGGTCAAAGTGGGTCATTATAAGTTGTCAATCTGGGTCAAAGTATGTCATTATAAGCTTTGTCAATCTAGGTGAAAATGTGATATTTTTAGTAGCTACACTTTAGAGTCTATGTATTAGCTTATTGTTACTTCCTAGAATGTGTTGTGCACACTTAAAATCACACCAAGATTGTTCCTTAAACATCGACAAAATTCGCCGCGGCGAAGCGCGGGTCTAAGGAACTTGTTATTAAACAATCACTATTTAATTTTGCTCACTAAATTACAGAAATATGGACACTACATTATGTAATGATATCGTCTTATACTTATGTGGTGCATAATGTGCGGGGGTTTATGTCTGTTTCTTTGGTTGATAAGTTGTTACACAAGACATGTTTTATAGGTGTTTTACTAGAACTCGACACATCATAGTCGGTCGATCGATTTTTTCACTCGGTCGGCCTCATCAACGACAAATTGAGATCGGTCGTAGAGATGAAGTCCATCGCACCCCCGATTGAGTGTCGTCTTCCACAAAAGGCCAAAACTCTTCTTTTTTTCTTCTTAATTCGGTTTTATATGAAAAATAGATTGACCAAGTGATTTTTTATCTTAGTAGGGAAAACAAAGAAGAAGACCGTCTATTCTTAAATTGGAATACATCCTTCTTACGATCCATTAAAGTGTAAATGAGTTGGAGTAAAAGTTATGAACGACCTAAAAAAGTATGAAATTTAAAACGTAAACTTAAAAATAGTATGAAAGTAGGATAAAAAGAATAAGTATGAAATTAGAAAAATGGTCATTTTAGTAAGAATAAGCATTAAATTAAAAAATGGTCATTTTAATATTAGAAAACTAAAAAATTCAAAGTAGATATTTATTACGGGACGGAATGAGTATTGATAGGTGTGAAAACACCCATCCTTTTACCACTTATTTCTTGCTAAAACGAGACCAAAACACGTATTTAATGTCATTTGTTTGGAATTATGCCTGGTTTGTGTGTTTGTTGTGTTTTCAGAGCCAACTGGATAAATATTGAAGAAAACATGGGATTGCACGGGTTTTATCGAAGAAAAAGACGAAAGACGAAGTCTATAGTCCAAGAGATGCAAAAGATTTGAAGTCAATGGGCCTATTTGAAGATTTATCGAAGAAAAGGACCAAAGATGAAAGATTTATATATGTCGAAGAACTCAAGTCTATTAAACGAAGGAATTAAAAGACGAGTTGAATTTATTCATCGACAAATCTCGAATCAGAATCGAAAACGTCAACTTTACTGAAAAGACGATACGACAAAAAGAGAGGAGAAAAGCCCACTCACCAACCAAGCCCAAGGCCTATAAATAGACCCTTCCCTTCACAATTTGGAACTAGTCTTCATTTTTTTCTGTTTTCCTTTTTTTGGTTCGTAGCAAACCAAACACCATTAGGGTGTTTGGCACCTTTAAATTTTTTATCCATCTTCATGTAAGTTTGAATTTTATTATTGTTTGATTGAATCTTAATCCATAATACAAGTTTCTTTTTAATCTTGTTCTTCCTTTTCTTATTGATTCTAAGTTCTAAGTTTTTAGTTTGTTGATTTTGATTCCTAAAAACAAGTGGTTTTGTGTTTTTATTGATTTGGTTTGATGTTTATCATTAGTAGATGATTAGTGGTTAGTTAGTTTTAATATTTGGTTAAAACTTGGTTGATTTTGGTCAAATTCGTGTTGGTATTTATTCCCCTGTTCTTCGCGTTTAATTTCTTCCCCAGATTCCGAATGAGTGAGTTTATTCCGAACCAACGTTCTGCTAAATTATTCCGAATGAACTAAGTTATTCCGAACCAATGTTTTAGTTTTTATTATTCGGCACCAAGCAAAACATTCTGAACCAACGGATATTCCGAACCAAGCTTTTTCTTCTAATTATTCCGAACGAAGCATAGATTCCGAATGAAGGTTTTTGTTTAGATTATTCCGGATGAAGCAACATTCCGAACCAGTCTTTTGTGTTAATTATTCCGGATCAAGGATTTTTTCCGAATAAGCTATATTATTCCGAACGAGTGACTTATTCCGCATAAGTATATATTCCGGATGAGCAAAGTTATTCCGGATGAAGGAATATTCCGCATGAAGCAAGTTTATTCCGAGTGAGCAGTTATTCCGCATTAGCCATACATTCCGAATGAAGTGATTATTCCGAATTAACAGAAATATTCCGAATCAGCTGTTTTTCTAAGTTAAGGTATTTTACTGTTTTAAGTTTAATCCAAGCTTTATTTTCATTAATTGCTTTTAGTTTATTTTTATTATTTCACGAATTTACCTTTTAAGTAGATATAGACACAAAGCTCCCCCTTTCGGTCACCAATTAAAACGATTCCACTTTGAACCGTGATCAATTCGAGAAGATACCGAGAACGAAACAGTGACAAATATAATTGGGTACGAGCAACACAAAGAAAGATCTTGCAACCACTGTTTTACTAACACACCAAAATCTGTTATTAAAATGGCGCCACTGCCGGCTCCTTTCGTAAGGATCAACGGTTTTTTGTGAGAAAAAGTGGATTTTGGGATCCGTTCCCCGTGAACGTTATTTTCAAGTACAAAAATTTTCAAAAACCTATAAAAAATATAAAATTTTCAAAAATACAGAAGAAAAAAATTAAAAAACCTATAAAACCAATAATATTTTCTCTTGCATTTTCTTTTTAGTGTATGCGTACTCGATCAACGTCTTATCCCGAGCCCGAGACTCTTCAAGATTTAGACATGGCCGGTGTACACAACAACAATAATAATCCACCCCACCCCAATAATGTACCCCCACCCGACCTACGAACTATGGAGGAGCTATGCCAACCTACGATGAATGGACGTGGAGGACCGATTGCGCCGATGCAAATCACGGCTCAGGAGTTTTCGTTGAAGCATCACATGATCCAACAAGTTCAAACTAATCCATTTCGCGGAATCCCGGATGATGATGCCAACAAGCACCTCGAAAAATTCATTACCATTACTCAAAGCATGAAGATGCCCGGTGTTTCTATGGATGTACTTCGCCTTCAACTATTTCCCCACACGCTTTCTCACCATGCCGAAAAATGGTTTGACCGTCTCCCAAAGAATTCTATTCATACTTGGGACGACATGACTCAATGATTTTTGTCGCGCTACTTTCCACCATCCATGGTCACGAGCCTTCGTAACCAAATTAGTGGATTCATGCAAGACAATGATGAATCGCTCTTTGATGCTTGGGAATGCTACAATGATTTGATCGACCGTTGTCCAAATCATAACATGCTCCCCGTCACTCTCATTGATACTTTCTACAATGGACTCACTTTTCGTGATCGTGACACGATCAACGCCGCCGCCGGTAGTACTTTTATGAAAAGGAGACCGGAGGAGTGTAGAGAGTTGATTGAAAACATGAATACTCACCACAAGAATTGGGATTCATCCGCATCCTCAAGATCTAATCTGAGAGTCAATGTTTCATCTACTTCTTCCACCACCGACATGTCCGCCTTAGAATGAGCCATTATCAAAATGAGCAAAAATATGCAACTTTTGGCTACTAACCACACTCAACAAGCTAAAGCCGTTGCTATTTCTTGTGAAACATGCGGTGGTACTCACTCCTACATTGATTGTCCTTCTACTCAAGGCAAATTTTGTGAAAACGTTAACACGGCATACGGTACCTATCCCACTGGAGGCTATCAAGCTCGTCCTCAAGGAGACCGTAACCTGCTAAGTTATCGTTCAAACAACTATCTTTCACCACCCGGTTTTACTCCTCAAAACCAAAACCAACAACAAAGCTATAACTGAAATAACCAAAGCCAACCTCGTGCTAACAATCAATATCAATCCCAAAGAAACCCATACCCACCTCAAGGAAATTCTCAAGCTTACCAAGTTCCACCTCTCAATCAACTGATGGCATTGAATCAAGACATCGAGACGTTCATGAGGACTAATCGAGAGATGGTGACGAATCTTCAAAGCCAATTCATCAACTTGAAGGGAGACATGGCGAAACAAGGGAGCGATATTCGAGCCGAGCTAAGGAATGACATGGCGAAACAAAGCAATGATATTCGCGTAGACATGAGAGACTCTTTCAGCACTCAAGCGGATAATATACGTGATATGATCGGGTCTCTCTTCCAAAGTAATCAACCCTCTTCTTCGGGTACTCTTCCGAGTAACACCGTTGCTAATCCAAGAGGGGAGATGAAAGCAATCACCACTCGTAGTGTAAAAGGTTATACGGAACCCGAGCTTCCTACACCTCCACCCGTGATTGTGAACAAGGAAAAAGAGCAACTTTCCTCACCTCCTTTGCCTTCTACCCCTATTCCCCCACCACCCGCGGTTGTGAGTGATCCTATTCCTCTAAAGCCTTCCTCTTCATCTGATATACCTTATCCTTCAAGGTTGAGGAAAGAGAAGCAAAAGAGCAAGGATGATATTCAAGTTTCAAACTTTCTTAAAATGTTTAAACAACTGAATTTTAACATCTCCTTTGCTGAGGCTCTCTCTCACATGCCTAAATATGCGAAGATGTTTAAAGATCTTCTAAGTGACAAAGAGAAGCTTCTTGACATTGCTCAGACCCAACTTAATGAGAATTGCTCCGCGGTTATCTTAAGGAAATTGCCCACCAAACTTGGTCATCCGGGTCGCTTCTTGATTCCTTGCAACTTCCCGAGAGTAGAGAATTGCATGGCTAGCCGATCTAGGTGCTAGTATAAACTTAATGCCTTTAAGTGTTTGGAAGAAATTATCTCTCCCCGATCTAGTCCCCACCAAAATGACTTTGGAATTAGGTAACCGTACGGTTGCTTATCCAGTGGGGATAGCCGAAGACGTCTTTGTTAGCGTTGACAAATTCACCTTCCCGGTGGATTTTGTTGTCGTTGACTACGAGATGGATCCTCGTGTTCCATTAATCGTTGGACGTCCCTTCTTGAGGACCGGTCGCACTCTCATTGATGTAGCCGCGGGCGAAATAATCATGAGAGTTGTTGACGATAAAATTGTCTTCAACATGGGTAAGATTTCTAAGCAACCTTGTTCATATGAGAGTGTTAATGCTATTGATGTTCTCGATGAGGCTTGTGAAGAACACTTTAATGATGCTTGAAAAAGTAATCTTTCTTCCCTCCCCAATGTTGAGACCGTTGCCTCAATTGCTCCGTCATTGACTCCATTTGGAGAAAGTGACTTTCTTTTGGATGATTTTGAAGCTAGCTTGGGTCCACTTGATCTTAAATATGATGATTCCCCCACCGATTGGGAAGAAGATATTCGTACAATTGAGAAACTTCTCAATGAAGACCCTTTCTCTCCTCCTTCTCCTAAAGAGGTGACTAATGATGATCCATCGTTAGTTACACCATCTATTGAGGATCCTCCTACTCTTGAGCTTAAGGACTTACCTCCTCATCTCGAGTATGTTTTCTTAGAGGCCATTGATCAACTTCCCATTATCATTGCTAAGGACTTAAAAGCCGATGAGAAAACTCGTCTCATTGAAGTTCTCAAGCAACATAAAAGAGCTATTGCTTGGAAAATCTCCGATATTCGTGGAATTGATCCTCACTTTTGCACACATAAAATTCTCATGGAGGACGACTTTAAGCCCACAATTCAAAGCCAACGAAGGGTGAATCCTAAAATACATGACATTATCAAAAAAGAGGTTATCAAACTTCTTGATGCGGGCATGATTTATCCTATCTCAAATTCACCATGGGTTAGTCCGGTCCATTGTGTGCCTAAGAAAGGCAGAATCACCGTTGTGCCCAATGCAAACAACGAGTTGATTCCTACACGTCTTGTTACTGGGTGGAGAGTTTGTATAGACTATCGCAAACTCAATGATGCCACGAGAAAGGATCATTTTCCTCTTCCTTTTATGGACCAAATGCTTGAACGTTTAGCGGGTAATGAATATTACTGCTTTCTAGATGGTTTCTCGGGTTATTTCCAAATACCCATCGATCCCCAAGATCAAGAGAAGACAACATTCACTTGTCCCTATGGCACATTTGCTTACAAAAGAAGGCCTTTTGGCTTATGCAATGCCCCGAAACCTTCCAAAGGTGCATGTTGGCTATCTTCCATGACATGGTTGAGCAAACCATGGAAGTCTTCATGGATCACTTCTCCGTCTTTGGGGATTCATTCTCTTCTTGCCTTGCCAATTTAGAACGTATGCTTAAGCGGTGCGAAGACACTCGCCTTGTTCTAAATTGGGAAAAATGCCATTTTATGGTAAAAGAAGGCATTGTGCTAGGACACAAAATCTCAAAAGCCGGTCTTGAAGTGGACCGTGCTAAAGTGGATGTCATAGCCAAATTACCTCCACCTTCAACCGTGAAGGGTGTGAGAAGTTTTCTTGGTCATGCGGGCTTCTATCGTTGATTTATTCAAGACTTTTCTAAAATCGCTCGCCCGATGACCCACCTCTTGGAAAAACATACTCCTTTTATCTTTTCTAAAGAGTGTATTGAATCATTCAACCTTCTTAAGGATAAGCTCACTAAGGCACCGGTCTTGGTCACCCCTAATTGGGAGCTACCTTTCGAGTTGAGTGTGATGCAAGCGATTTAGCTATTGGAGCGGTTTTGGGCCAAAGAGTGAATAAACACTTCCAACCAATCCATTACGCTAGCAAAACAATGACGGGGGCTCAATTGCATTATACGACAACCGAAAAAGAGATTTTAGCTGTTGTCTATGCTTTTGAAAAATTTTGTCCCTATCTTGTTTTATCCACCACCATTGTATACACGGACCATTCCGCGTTGAAGTACTTGATGACTAAGCACGACTCTAAGCCAAGACTTCTTCGCTGGGTTTTACTCCTTCAAGAATTTAACATTGAAATTTGTGACAAGAAGGGAGCTGAAAACCTAGCTGCGGATCATCTAAGTAGACTTGAGGATCCTTATCAAGGGGATCATCCGAATCAAGAGATCAATGACTCTTTTCCCCTTGAGACCTTAATGTCTATAAATTCCAATCTTGATGACACCCTGTGGTTTGCGGACATTGCTAACTACTTAGCGGGTGGTATTCTCATCAAAGGTTTAACATCCCAACAAAAGAAAAAGTTCTTACGCGATGTTAAGACTTACTTTTGGTATGACCCTTTTCTCTTCAAACAATGCGCTGATTTGATTATTCGTCGATGTGTTGACGGACCCGCGGCTCTAGATATTCTAGAAGCTTGCCACAAAGGACCCACCGGTGGTCACTTTAGTCCCAACTACACCGCCAAAAAAGTGTTTGACTCGGGATTTTATTGGCCCACCATTTATCGTGATGCTCACGAAATGGTTAAACATTGTGATGCTTGCCAAAGACAAGGCAAGATCACACATCAAGATGAGATGCCTCAAAATTTCATACAAGAATGTGAAATCTTTGATGTATGGGGCATCGACTTTATGGGGCCATTCCCTTCTTCAAAAGGAAACAAATACATCCTTGTCGCCGTTGACTACGTTTCAAAATGGGTCGAAGTAAAAGCTTTACCCACTAACGATGTAAGGGCAGTTTGTAACTTTCTGAAACAGCTATTCGCTAGATTCGGTGTGCCTCATGCCATTATTAGTGATCGCGGGACTCTTTTTTGCAATGATCAATTCGCAAGAGTCATGGCTAAGTATGGTGTCAATCACCGTCTTTCCATTGCCTATCACCCACAAACCAATGGGCAAGCCAAGATCTCTAACCGTGGGTTAAAGCAAATTTTGGAACGTACCGTGGGAGAGCATCGTTCCTCATGGGCCGATAAACTTGATGCTGCTCGGTGGGCTTTCCGTACCGCATATAAGACACCGATTGGTTGTACACCTTATCGTCTTGTGTACGGAAAAACATGCCACCTCCCAATTGAGTTGGAGCATAAGGCCTATTGGGCCTTGAAATGGGCTAATGTTGATATCAACAACGCCGGTGACTTCAGAAAAATCCAACTCAATGAGTTAAACGAACTTAGGAATGAAGCTTATGAGAGCTCATTGATCTATAAAGAGAAGACCAAGCTCTTTCATGATGCTAAGCTCAAAAGCCGAGATTTCCACATTGGTGATAAAGTTTTACTCTTTAACTCTCGTTTGAAAATATTTTCGGGCAAACTCAAATCTCGTTGGTCCGGCCCATTCACCATTGCTCAAATTTTTCCATATGGTACTATTGAGCTTGCTCAAACCAATGGCCCAAATTTCAAGGTGAATGGTCAACAAGTGAAGTTGTACTTTGGAGAGGACATCTCTAATGAGATTCCATCCCTCTCCACCTTTCCCTTGAATTAGTTCGGGACCGAATCAGGCTCGTGACTCGGTTAACAAAAACAAGCGCTCCTCGGGAGGCAACCCGAGTATCTATCCCCCTTTTTCCGTTTTGTTTTATCCTAAGTGTAGGGGAGCTATATAGGTTGCTTGTGTTTGTATGGTGATGTGATTACAGGTATAAGTGCACTTTTGGAATCTTTGAAGAACCGTGCTCCCATGTTATCCGCAAATCCGGTTCTATCTCTCAACTATCGTGATTCAATTTTCTTCTTACTCACATTTAAAATTGATCACTTTAGTTGTCTCCTCCTTAGCTTGATTTAACCAACGTGTACAATGTCATAAGTGTAGGGGAGACTTTTCCCACATGCTTAAACATTGAGGACAATGTTTATACTAAGTGTAGGGGAGACTTCTATCGAAGTTATAAGTGGACTTTTCCATTAAAATGCCTTCATTTAACCGGAAAATCATCATTTTCGGCATTTTTCAAATTTTTAATTAACTTTGGCCATATAGTCGTAATTTTTAAATTTTTATGTCTTTTATTTCTTTCCTTTTATCGTTGCTATCATATGTATATATTCCATAATAAAGTCAAAATAAAAGAAAAATCAAAAATATTAATAAAATGGTTTAGCTAGTTTAGAAGTCTTTGATATATTAGGCCCATTGTGATTATTTTGAATCAACCCGAATAGACTTATCCAAGTTTATTCTAGCAAGTATCCTTAACCATGTAGACCTTAATTGGTTTATTAGGCTATGTGATGAGATGGCATTTATACATGATCTCATCATTCTTTTCGGGCTTTAAATGCATAATGTCATAAAATACCATATATATGCTTGTGTTTGTTTACTTGTGTATTTTAGGTATGGATATCGTGAAAAAGACAAAAGATCACAAGAAACAAGGAAAACAGACACGAGAAACAAAGTCGTACAAAGAACCGGGCCCTAGTTCATGAATTATCCAACATTTACCCTTGAAGACATGAAGACATACAAGATTGATCCTTAAACAATGAAGAAATGACACTTAAAACCCTTGTGAATTCATAATTACAAGTTTGGTCCCTTAAGTTTGTCAAAATTGCATAAAGGTCCTTCAACTTTGAAGAAATTGCAAGATTAGTCCCTCATCAATTCTAATTTGTCAAGAATGGTCCTTCATAAAGTCCAAAATCCAAAGAATCCTTTGAAGTTCAAGAATATTACATTTCTAGTCCTTTAAATATGGTTTAAATATCAAAAGGACTGAAATTGTAATTAGCCTAAAGTGATAAAAGCCCTAAAATCCCTTTTGAAACCTTTTTATGGCCAAAACATGAAGTCTGAAACTTCAAAAACAAAGGGAAATGAGTTTATTAGGAAAATAAACTTGTTATACATGTTTGGCCAAAGTTTGAGGACTACTAATGGACAAGTGAAACATTCAAACCAGATTAATGCGCCAAACACCTTTATCCCCACTAAACTCGGATCAAAATGACTACTGTTCATCATTCAACCACCTAGAATTACCACTCACTTAAACAAAGGGTAAAAAGCAATTACCCTTACCCACGCTTAATTCACACGCCCAGAAACCCATCCCAACCTTAAAACCCTCACTCCCACTCACCAAAGAGTCCCACACCCAAAACCGTTTCACCCATCATGTGACAACTTTCTCTCCAAGGCCTGCCACGTGTCAAAATCAACGGCAAAGACTCTTAGCTTCACCCCAAAGCTAAGATAAACGTTCCTGATCATTTTGGACAGCTCATATCAAGGATTCGTCTAGAAGTACTTGAGGACAATTTGGGAATTTCACTTCTAGGGTTTGTAAACAGTGTTAGCTTAGCATATGTCTATAAAAGGAGACCTCAACCTGTGAGAGTCCCTTTGTTCCAGTTTTAGGCTATCAATCTTTGTAATTCCTTTGTAAGTTAATAAAATTTGATTTTCAGAAATTTGTGAAATCTCTTTTATGTTTTGTTAAAAGTTGGTGTTAGAATAGCCTAAATCTGAGTTCCACTTATATGTTTGAAGGTTTTTGAGGCAAGGTTTTAATCAATAAGACTTGTGTTTCAAAAATCAGAAAGTGTTTGATATTTTTTCATCACTTTGGTTTGTTCTTCTTATCAGGTACATTGGAAGCTGGTACTTGTTCTGCTAGTACCTCAGCTCAAACAATCCAGGGCCTGGATTTAGGTCTTGGAGGTTTGCACCCTTCTCCTTTTGCATTTTCTCTTTTATTTTCTGAATATTTGTGATTTTGCTTGATTATTATGGAATCTGTGTTTTTATTGTTTAATCTTGTTTATATGTGTTGAATTGATGTTATTGAGTTGATATTGACTTGATTTGTGGGTTGAATCTGATATATCCTTTGAAAATTTGTCAAAACAGATTATTAAGGGGTGTTTGGGTTAACTGCATAAGCAGGATTTGTGGCTTGTTGAGTGATTGTTTTGTGTTGTTATCTGTTGGTACTTGTTTATCTGGTATACTTGGTAACTTATTTGTAGGTTTTGTGGTTTGAAACACCCAAATCCATATAAGGGCTATAAAATCTTGTTTACTTGTTAAAATTGGCTTAGGTTTAAGGGACACCTAGATCTAATCATAGACCAGGGCTAACAAGTGATTAAACCTAGTTAATAACACAGGGAAAGAGATTTGAGTGCTTGAAATTGGATCTGTGGTCAATTAGATCAGCAAAGTGTGCATGAGTACTTGTAGTTCATATCAGTAACTTTAATCTGCTTAGATCTTGTTCCATACCTTGTTTCAGTGCTTGATTTAAGTTTTTTTGTGCTTATTCATAGTTTATATAGCTTGTGTATGCATCTGGTTGAATTTGGAGTGCTTATTCATGCTAAAACTGCTTAAGTGTTCATAACTGCTTATTATCTAAGTCTGTGCAATATCTATGGACTGTTTGCTTATTCTGGGCTTATTGTGTGAACCAAATTGTGATTTCTTTGTTGATATTGACTCCTTGTGATTCACTGATCACAACGGTGCCCTTGTTTCCATTTGAATCCAACTGGATCTCTCTAAAAAGCTTGGTCAAATAGTCAAAGCAGTGGGAACTCCTTTCCCCTGCTGCTAGCCACTGCTAGTGTATTTTGGGTTTCAGCTTATCAATAAGCTAAAATAGCTTATTTTAACCAGCAACAACTTGGATTTTGTAATAGGTGTTCATTATTTGACCCATTTGTTCATACTGGAGCATTTGGTGTGTTGACTTTAGGGTTTGACTAGAAAACCAACTTAATTGACTTTTTCATAAGTGCTTATTGGCTTATTCTGGCTTATTGGTTTTGCTTATTGGAATTTTGTTCATTGTTTTGGCTTATTGAGTTCATTTGTGACATTTTGCATGTTAAATCAAGTCCTGAGGTGCCCTAAATCTCAAACCCGACTATTTTGTCGTTTTGTGGATTTGTACTTTGCTTATTTCTGGCTTATTGAGTGTGCTTTTTCAAAATTTCTTTTTACAGATCTCTTAAGCATCCCAAAAGAAGGTTGTGTGTCAAATTAGAGCTTATGGCATTAGCTTATTGCTTAATGGGCTTATTGGCCCAATAAGGATAAGCTGTTTGTTTAATAAGCTGTGATAAGCTCACTTTCAGCTTTTGGGCCTTTAGAGTTTTGTGTTTAGAATTGAATTTTGAGTCAGATTGGGCTTTTCCAAGTCAATTGGGCCAAGTTTGACTTTTGGGCTAAAAAGCCCATTAATGTTGACTGTTTTTGGTTTTGGCCTATTTGAGGGCCCAATAGGGGTATTCTGGTCATTTCACTTTCATTTTCTATTTAATTAGGTTAAAATAAACTAGTTTGCAAGTTTTTAGAATTTTTTATAATTTTTGGATTTTTAATATTATTTTAATATTATTTTATTATTATTTTTTCACATTTTTCAACTTTTTTACATTTTTCTTAGCTTAAATACATTAAAATAGGATTTTTGAAACTCTTAGATTAATTTTATCACTTTTAGATTAATTTTTATAATTATTTTAAGTTTTAATAGTTTTTAAATCATTTTAAATTGTTTTTGTTAGTTTAAAATTTTCTAAAAATAGTTTTTAATCTTTTTAGGTCATTTTAGAGGTTTACCAATTGAAAAATCTTTATTTGGGCTTTTTGATAATTAATTTGATTTTAAGGGCTTTAATTAGCATTTAAAAATTGAATATTTAATTAATTAAAAGGTTTGAAAAAGTTTTGATCATTGGTAAACTCTTAGTTTATTTATTTTGATTTTTGGTGAACTTTTGGTAATTTTATAATTAATTTTTATTTTAGCTTATTTTACGGTTTTACGTGTAGTCGTAGTAGTAATTAATTTCACGTCTTCGTCATCCTCTTTTCTCATCCCCTTCTAACCAATATTAATCTCAAATCAATTACGAATTATTCACACACATATACCTCCTTGTGAAACGAACTTGAACTTCACTTAGGGTCATTTGTACACGGTTTTCCTAAACCGTCGTATTTAATACTTTTACCCTATTTACCCTCCTTTTCCTAAAGGTGTGATTAGTTTGTTTTGTTGTTTTTAATATTAACCATAAATAGTATTTGTATTAGTAGAAATCTACTAATACGTATTATCGGTTTTTTGGTTTTTCTTGTGAAATTATTATTACTATATTGTATTAAGTATCACACTATATACAAAATATCTCCAAAAGTGTGAAAACACAACCTTAATTGGGATTTGATCTCCTAATTATTGTATTCGAATCTCAAACAAAAAGAAAAAGGCAAAAATAGATAAATACTTTCGTGAAGCTCGATTTTGAAAAATACCAACTATAAGGTGGGTATAAGGCGGGTATTATAAAATATACCCTAAGGAAAAAGGCTCTTAAGTGCTTCTCGCCGCCTCGTTTCCCCGCTTGCTTGTGAGTATTTTGAGATTGAAGGTTAATCGAGGGTTTTGCCGCCCAAAGTATTATTACGTATAATATATTTGCTTGGTTTCTTTGTGATTAAACCCTCTTGAACAATTTGGTTTTCACCAAAGTTCTAAAGTCATTCGAAGGCGTTCACTCCACGTGATCGTTTTCATTCCTTTGAGGCTTCTTTAATCAAGAGTTTGATTCGAGGAGAGATTTGGTAGATTATTGTCTACGAAGATACACCAAAAATCCAAAAAAAATTAAAAACAATCAAAAACACAAAAAATTGAAAATTCACAAAACACCCAAAAAGAATCTTCTTTGCTCACCTCCCATTCTTCGTGAAGTTTATGATCACTCGTAATCAAGCAAAATGAGCTCGTAAACGTCTTCAAAAGCAAGCCAATCAAGAGACGTTGATTGAAGAACAAACTCCAATTGTTGAACCTACTGTAGAACAAGAAGTAGTCATGGCTAATCGTACTATGATGGAGTTGCTACAAGCACCCACCGAGGGTTTTGGAGAGGCCATTGTGATTCCCGCTATCCTTGCGGAGAATTTCGAGATTAAGACGGGTTTAATGTCGATGTTGCAAGCTAATAAGTTTAAAGGTCATGAGAAAGACAACCCGCATTATCACATTAGGAATTTTAATCGTCTCGCCGCTACTAGCAAGTTTAAGGATGTTCCACATGACGCCATTGATAGGTGTGTAAACACCCATCCTTTTACCACTTAATTCGGGCTAAAACAAGACCAAAACACGTATTTAATATCATTTGTTTGGAATTATGCGTGGTTTTTGTGTTTATTGTGTTTTCAGAGCTAACCGGATGAATGTTAAAGAAAACATGGATTGCACGGGTTTTATCAAGGAAAAAGACTCAAGATAAAGTCTATTGTCCAAGAGATGCAAAAGATTTGAAGTCACTAGGCCTATTCGAAGATTTATCGAAGAAAAGGACTAAAGACGGGAGATTTTCATAAGTCGAAGAAACTCAAGTCTATTTAACGAAGAAATTAAAAGACGAGTTGGATTTAACCGACAACAAATCCCGAATCAGAATCGAAAACGTCAACTTTTCTGAAAAGACGAGAAGACAAGAAGAAAGGGAGAAAGCCCACTCACCAACCAACCACTAGGAGTATAAATAGAAACTCCCTTCACACATTAGGGAGTTAGCTTCATTTTTCTTTCTTTCCCAGTTTTGTAGTTCGTCCCTTCACCAACTCCATTAGGGAGTTTGGTGATTTTCATTTTTCTTTTTCAATCTTGTAATCATTGATCATTAACCTTGTTACTCTTCCATTAATCAATCTATTCCATCTTTCTATTTATTTTGTTCTTCATCATCATCTATCACAAGTTCTTGAGTTTTTATTTGATTTTAGTTTGATCTTAAAAAGTTGTTGATTTAGTGTTTTTGTTGATGGGATTTGTCTCTTATGGTATGTTAATGATTTGTGTTTAATTTGGTAAAACCTTTTGGAGTATTTAAGTCGTTTTTGATTAAAAAAATCGTGTCCCCTGTTTCCTTATGACTGCTACTGTTCTTCATTTCCAGGATTTTCCGCATAGACAATTTTGTGTTACTCTTATTCGGAATTTTTGATATTCCGAATAGGGGTGTTTCCATTTCTCTTACTCGGAACTTTTTGGATATTCCGAATAGAACTTTTTCCATCTCCTTCACTCGGAATATTTGATATATTCCGAATAGCTCATATTTTCCGCATAGGACTTTTCCTGTTTCCTTATTCGGAACTTTTATTTCTGCCTTATTCGGAATATTTCACATATTCCGAATAGGGGTGTTTTTGTTTTGTTATTCGGAACATTTTCCGAATAGCCTTTAAATTCCGAATAGCACTTTTTAATTTTCCTTATTCGGAACAATTTTCCGCATAGCCCTGATTTTTCCGAATGACCTTAATTTTCCGCATGAAGACAATTTATTCCGAATAGAAGTATTTTCCGAATAGACTGGATTTTCCGCATGGTGTAAACTTTCCGAATAGAGCAATATTTTATTCCGAATGGTCATACTTTCCGCATAGGGTCTTCTTCAGTAAGAGTTATTTTTCAGATTATTTTTCAGATTATTAATTGTTGATTGTTTTAAGTTTACTTCATTACCATTTACTTACCTGTTTAGTAGAATAGAAAACCAAATCCACTTTTTGTCACCAAGAACAAATCATTCCACTTTTAACTGAGATCAATTCGAGAGGATTCCGAGAAATATTTTGAACCTAGCAAAATCATTGTATCAAATGGCGCCGCTGCCGGCTCCTCTCGTTAAGATCAAAAGTTTTTTGTAGAACTTGGATTTTGGGATCCGTTCCCCGTGAACGTTACTTTTTCACAAAACTTTTCAAAAACAACTAAAAAATACAAAATTTTCAAAAATCCTAAAAATTAAAACACCATAAAAACCAAAAATATTTTTGCTTTGCTTTTCTTTGTTCGTTCTTTTGCAGGTGTATGCGCACTCGATCCACGTCTTATCAAGAGCCCGAGCCTCTCGATAACTTAGACATGGCTGGTGTACAAAACAACAATAACATACCACCTCCGAACAACAATAATAACAACAACAACCCGCCTTTCAACAACATGAATAACAACAACAATGAGTACCTTTCGGATAATCGTCCAATGATTGAACTGCTGCAAGCTCATGTTGATGGCAACACGGATCCAATTGTTATACCACCAATTGCCGCCAACAATTTCGAGCTCAAGTCAGGCTTTATCCAGATGGTCTCCGCTCAGCCATTCTTGGGACGCACCATTGATGACCCACATGACCATATCAAGAGATTTCTACAACTCACCAACACGGTCAAATTCAATGGAGTTCCACAGGAGGTCATAAGGTTACAACTTTTTCCCTTTTCTTTAGAGGGACAAGCCCGGCATTGGCTTGCTAAGGAACCGCCACAGAGTATTCTCTCGTGGACGGATTTGGAAACAAAGTTCATCAACTACTTTTTTCCACCCTCTCGTACTACCGCTTTGCGGAATGAGATTATAAACTTTGAACAAAAGTACGATGAGTCTTTCAGTGAATCTTGGGATCGTTTTAAAGATCTTATAAGAAAATGCCCACAACATGGTTTTACCAAAGTACATCAAATAAATACTTTTTACAATGGTTTAAGCATGAGTGACCAAGATTCACTGAATAGTGCCTCAGGGGGTAATTTATTGGCTAAGACTTCCAATGCTGCTTGGGATATCATTGAGAACAAGTCTCGTGTGCAAACCAAGAGCGTTAGGACCAATGTTGCTAGTGCTAGCACTAATGACAGCGACAAGCGATTAGACAAACTCACTACGCTTCTTGAAACGCTTGTCACCCACACCGTCAGCAACAACAACAGCAACAACAAAAACGCACAAGTGAACGCTGTCAGCCAACCTTGTGAGATATGCGGTGGTCCCCACTCTTACACAACTTGTACCGCCACCCAAGATTACCCTGCTGAGAATGTGAATGCGGCATATGGCACCTACCAACAACCCGCTTATCAAGCAAAACCCCAAGGTGACCGTAACTTGCTTAGCTACCGCAGCAACAACTATCTTTCCCCACCTGGTTTTCCTCCTACCAACCCAAACCAACAACAAAACCTTAATCGCCCTCCTCAACAACAACAACAACCTCGACAACCATACATCCCACCTCACAAGCAGCAACAACCGCCTCAAAGAAACAATCAAGTCTACCAACAACCTACTTACCAACCACCTGCATACAATGCTCCTCCCAACCAACCCACCGCTCTTCACCAAGAAGTGGAAACTTATATGAGGACTAACGATGCGATAGTGGGAAATCTTCAGAGAGAGGTGCTCAACCTGAAAGCCGATTTGGTAAAGCAAGGAAATGATTTGAGAGCCGATATGTGAAACACGTTGGATAGTCAGACGAATGACTTGAGGAACATGATGGCTAGTTTCTTCCAAAGTAGTCAACCCTCTTCTTCGGGTACTCTTCCGAGTAACACCGTTGCGAACCCAAGAGGGGAGATGAAAGCAATCACCACTCGAAGTGGTAAAGGTACCAAGGAACCCGAGCTTCCTATACCTCCACCGGTGGTTGTGACTAAGGAGAACGAGTCGCCTGCTCCTATTCCTCCACCTTCTCCTTCCCCAATTTCTCCACCTCTTCATTCTACCCCTCCTCCACCCGTGGTTGTGAGTGACCCTATTCCTCTCAAGCCTTCATCTTCTTCCAATATACCTTATCCTTCAAGGTTGAGGAAAGAGAAGCAAAAGAGCAAGGATGATATTCAGGTTTCTAACTTTCTTAAAATGTTTAAACAACTGAATTTCAATATCTCCTTCGCTGAGGCTCTCGCTCACATGCCCAAGTATGCTAAAATGTTTAAAGATCTTCTGAGCGACAAGGAAAGGCTCCTCGACATTGCCAACACCCAACTTAATGAGAACTGCTCTGCAGTGCTCTTAAGGAAATTGCCAACCAAGCTTGGTGATCCGGGTCGTTTTCTTATCCCTTGCAATTTCCCGGGAGTAGAGAATTGCATGGCCCTAGCCGATCTAGGTGCCAGTATTAATCTCATGCCTCTAAGTGTTTGGAAGCAATTATCTCTCCCAGAGCTAGTCCCCACCAAAATGACCTTGGAATTGGCCAACCGTACGGTTGCTTATCCAGTGGGGATAGCCGAAGATGTTATTGTAGGAGTCGACAAATTCACCTTTCCTGCTGATTTTGTTGTCGTCGACTACGAGATGGACCCCCGTGTGCCACTGATTGTTGGTCGTCCATTCCTTAGGACCGGTCGCACTCTCATTGATGTTGAAGCCGGTGAGCTTATCATGAGAGTGGGTGACGATAAAGTAGTCTTCAACATGGGAAAGTTGTCCAAACAGCCTTATTCATATGAGAGCGTTAATTGTATTGACGTTCTTGATGAGGCTTGTGAAGAACACTTTAATGATGCTTGCAAAAGTATTCCTACCTCTCTTCCCACTGTTGAGACCGTGTCCTCTCTTGATTCATCGTTGTCTCTATTTGGAGATAGTGATTTATTCTGGAACAATCTTGAAGCTACCATGGGAGATGCGAATTTAGCTACTAATGATTCTCCCACCGAGGGGGATGAAGACATGAGTTTCTTTGACAATCTTCTCACCGAAGACAATCCTTCGCCTCCATCTCCCACGGTCATTGCTATCGATGCTACGACTTTGAACACGCCTCCCGTCGAAAATCCTCCGGATTTGGAACTTAAGGAGTTGCCGCCACATCTCGAGTATGTGTTCCTGGACGACAACAAGAAATCGCCCGTCATTATTGCGAAGGATTTGAAAGATGAAGAGAAGACTCGTCTCGTTGCTGTGTTGAAGGAGCATAAGAAAGCTATTGCTTGGAAAATCTCGGATATTCGTGGAATTGATCCTCACTTCTGCACACACAAAATTCTCATGGAGGACGACTTCAAGCCCACTATTCAAAGCCAACGAAGGGTGAATCCAAAAATCCATGAAGTCATCAAAACAGAGGTTATCAAACTTCTTGATGCGGGTATGATTTACCCTATTTCGGATTCCCCGTGGGTTAGTCCAATCCATTGTGTGCCCAAGAAGGGCGGAATAACCGTTGTTCCCAATGAACACAACGAGTTGATTCCCACTCGTCTCGTTACTGGGTGGAGAGTTTGTATAGACTATCGCAAACTCAATGATGCCACGAGAAAGGATCATTTCCCTCTACCTTTCATGGACCAAATGCTTGAACGCTTAGCCGGTAATGAATATTACTGCTTTCTTGATGGTTTCTCGGGTTATTTTCAAATACCCATCGATCCCCAAGATCAAGAGAAGACTACATTCACTTGTCCCTATGGCACTTTTGCTTACAAAAGAATGCCTTTTGGCCTATGTAATGCGCCCGGGACGTTCCAAAGGTGTATGTTAGCTATCTTCCATGACATGGTTGAACAAACCATGGAAGTCTTCATGGATGATTTCTCGGTCTTCGGGGATTCCTTCTCTTCTTGCCTTGCCAATTTAGAACGTATGCTAAAGCGGTGCGAAGACACTCGCCTTGTTCTAAATTGGGAAAAATGCCATTTTATGGTAAAAGAAGGCGTCATGCTTGGACATAAGATCTCGAAAGCCGGTCTTGAAGTAGACCGTGCTAAAGTTGATGTTATTGCAAAGTTGCCTCCACCTTCCACTGTGAAGGGTGTGAGAAGTTTCTTGGGTCATGCGGGCTTCTATCGTCGATTCATCAAAGATTTTTCTCAAATCGCTCGCCCGATGACCCACCTCTTGGAAAAAGATACTCCTTTTATCTTTTCCAACGAGTGCCTTGAAGCCTTTAACTCACTTAAGGATAAGCTAACTAAGGCACCCGTCTTGGTTACCCCTAATTGGGAGCTGCCCTTTGAGTTGATGTGCGATGCTAGCGATTTTGCTATTGGAGCGGTTCTTGGACAAAGAGTGAACAAACACTTCCAACCGATCCACTACGCTAGCAAGACAATGACGGGGGCACAATTGCATTATACGACAACTGAGAAAGAGCTTTTAGCTGTTGTCTATGCTTTTGAAAAATTCCGCCCCTATCTTGTCCTTTCCACCACCATCGTGTACACCGATCACTCCGCGTTGAAGTACTTGTTGACAAAGCAAGATTCCAAACCAAGACTTCTTCGCTGGGTTTTGCTGCTCCAGGAATTTAAAATCGACATCCGCGATAAAAAAGGAGCAGAAAACCTAGCCGCGGACCATCTTAGTAGACTTGAGGATCCATACCAAGGGGATCATCCGACCAAAGAAATCAATGATTCTTTTCCCTTGGAGACCTTAATGTCTATAAACTCGAAGCCGAATGAAACCCCGTGGTTTGCGGACTTTGCAAACTACTTGGCGGGTGGAATTCTCAAGGAAGGGTTGACGTCCCAGCAAAAGAAGAAGTTCTTTACCGACATCAAGACTTACTTTTGGGACGACCCTTACCTATTCAAACAATGTGCTGATCTGATAATTCGCCGATGTGTTGATGGACCGGCAGCGTCGGACATCCTTGATGCTTGCCACAAAGGACCCACCGGTGGTCACTTTGGTCCCAACTACACCGCTAAGAAAGTGTTTGATTCGGGATTTTATTGGCCCTCCATATATCGTGATGCTCACAATATGGTTAAGCAATGTGATGTTTGCCAAAAGCAAGGCAAAATCACACATAAAGACGAGATGCCTCAGAATTTCATTCAAGAGTGTGAAATTTTTGATGTTTGGGGTATCGACTTTATGGGGCCATTCCCTTCATCTAAAGGAAACAAATACATCCTTGTAGCCGTTGACTACGTTTCCAAGTGGGTTGAAGCCAAAGCTTTGCCTACTAATGACGCAAGGGTGGTTTGTAACTTTTTGAAAGCTCTATTCGCTCGCTTCGGTGTGCCTCGTGCCATTATTAGTGATCGTGGGACTCATTTCTGCAATGAGCAATTTGCTCGAGTCATGGCTAAGTACGGTGTAAATCATCGTCTTTCCACAGCCTACCACCCACAAACTAATGGCCAAGCTGAAATATCCAACCGAGGGCTGAAGCGAATTCTGGAAAGAACCGTGGGAGAGCATCGTGCCTCATGGGCTGATAAACTGGATGATGCTTTGTGGGCTTTTCGTACTGCTTACAAGACCCCGATCGGCTGTACGCCTTATCGTCTTGTGTACGGGAAAGCGTGCCACCTCCCCATTGAGTTGGAGCACAAGGCTTATTGGGCCTTGAAGTGGGCTAATTTTGATATCAACAAAGCCGGTGACCTACGCAAGATCCAACTCAATGAGCTCAATGAACTTCGGAATGAGGCTTATGAAAATTCTTTGATCTATAAGGAAAGAACTAAGCTCATTCACGACTCCAAGATTAAAAACCGAGAGTTCCATGTTGGAGACAAAGTCTTACTTTTTAAATCTCGGTTAAAAATCTTTTCGGGCAAGCTCAAATCTCGTTGGTCCGGCCCATTCACCATCACCCAAATTTTTCCATATGGTACTCTCGAGCTCGCTCAACCTAATGGACCAAATTTTAAGGTGAATGGCCAACGAGTGAAGTTGTACTTTGGTGAGGACACCTCTCAGGAGGTGATTCCATCCCTCACCATGTTCCCCATGAACTAATTTTGGGTCGAGTCAGGCTCGCGACTCGGTTATCAAAAACAAGCGCTCCTCGGGAGGCAGCCCGAGTATCTATCCCTTTAACCCCCTAAGTGTAGGGGAGGACCTATTTTGGTCGTTTGTGTTTGTGTGGTGATGTGCTTACAGGGATTACTGCAATCTTGGAAATCTTTGAAGAATCGTGCTCCCGTGTTATCCGACATCCGGTTCTATCTCTCAAACTATCGTGATTCAATTTTCTTCATTCTCACATTTGAAATTGATCACTTTAGTCGTCTCTTCCTTAACTTGAGTTAACCAACGTGCACAATGTCATAAGTGTAGGGGAGACTTTTCCCACATGCTTAAACATTGAGGACAATATTTATCTTAAGTGTAGGGGAGACTTCTATCGAAGTTTTAAGTGGACTTTTCCATGAAAATGCCTTCAATTAACCGGAAAATCATATTTTTCAACATTTTTCAAATTTTTAATTAACTTTGGCCATTTAGTCGTAATTTTTAAATTTTTATCGTTGCTTTCATATGTATATATTCCGCAATAAAGTCAAAAATATTAATAAATTGGTGTAGCTAGTTTAGATATCTTTGACATATTAGGCCCGTTGCGTTTATTTTGACTCAACCCGAATAGACTTACCCTAGTCTATTCTAGCTAGTATCCTTAACCATGTAGACCTTAATTGGTTTATTAGGCTAAGTGTCCACGAGTCTCATTACTTGAGATTTTAAAATTGTGGAGGACGAGAAATGATAGAGTCAATTATAAGTCGGTATTCTTGCGCAAGCTCACTTGGTGTAATTATTTGCCTATTCTCCCATCACTTGCTAACAATTTATCTGCAATAAGTAAGGTCTTACGATTTGAAAAGTTACTTAGCTTCTAGCCCAAGATCGTTTAAAAGTTGCTCGGTAATGATAAGAGTTCATAGCCAAGGCATAACTTATGAAGCGAGGCGCGAAGATTGGCGAGTCCGAAAAGGCCCTAACAAGGCATGAGGATTCAATTTTATTGCTGAAGATCCAAAGTGATGTGAAAAGCATTATTCCTAAAGTCAATATGAAGGATCAAGACTCACGACGAAAAGCAATCAACTCCCGTAAAGATCATGGAGAAGTCTATCCGAAAAGACCCTAACAAGGTATGAGGATAAATAGATCCAAGTCCGAAAAGGAGGCGGATCGTTGTATCTCAAAATCCCAATTAGAGATTGAAGAAATAATCATGAAGTCGTGGTCAACAAAGTTGGAGTACCCCTCAAAAGTCTCCAAGTGAAGAAACTCTATTATGATGAGAAGACCATTATCTCAAGAACGTCTCTCGAAGATATGAAGTATGAAGTACATGCCAAATATCGGCCCGAGAAAGGTCTCAAATCGTGAACCAAGTTATGCCAAGATATGGACTTTTTGATATCCCGAGAAGCAGTTTTAAGAGATTTTGTCCTTTAGCTAACTATTGATCAAATCGTCCTACTTTGCTTTCAGCCCTAATAAACTATCGAAATAAGTCCAAAAATGCATCTTCATGATCATTCTAAGACAAAAATAAAATATAAGAGATACACCTAGGAATAAGGGAGCTTAAGCATTTAATTAAGCCATGTGTGTAAGTGTTTGAATTGCTAACTTATAATAACAATGATCTCGTTTTTAAGCTTAGTTTGGGGAACGTGAAACTTGAGGGTGATAAATCTTCGCAGCACCAAAGCCCTAATGTAAGTCATCGACTTCTCTACAAGTTATTTCCATGTAGCTATTTTCACGTGAAAATGGTTTTCTATCCCTTTGTTATCTTTGAAGTTTTATTTCTTTAATTTTTGTTTAAGTAGAATTTTAAATAAGGCCAAGGTTGATTAATTATGAGAAAAGTGTAAGCTTGCTTTATCACTAAGCATTGCATGAGGGCATGGCAATGGTTAAGTGTAGGGGATTTGATAGGTGTGTAAACACCCATCCTTTTACCACTTAATTCGGGCTAAAACAAGACCAAAACACGTATTTAATATCATTTGTTTGGAATTATGCGTGGTTTTTGTGTTTATTGTGTTTTCAGAGCTAACCGGATGAATGTTAAAGAAAACATGGATTGCACGGGTTTTATCAAGGAAAAAGACTCAAGATAAAGTCTATTGTCCAAGAGATGCAAAAGATTTGAAGTCACTAGGCCTATTCGAAGATTTATCGAAGAAAAGGACTAAAGACGGGAGATTTTCATAAGTCGAAGAAACTCAAGTCTATTTAACGAAGAAATTAAAAGACGAGTTGGATTTAACCGACAACAAATCCCGAATCAGAATCGAAAACGTCAACTTTTCTGAAAAGACGAGAAGACAAGAAGAAAGGGAGAAAGCCCACTCACCAACCAACCACTAGGAGTATAAATAGAAAATCCCTTCACACATTAGGGAGTTAGCTTCATTTTTCTTTCTTTCCCAGTTTTGTAGTTCGTCCCTTCACCAACTCCATTAGGGAGTTTGGTGATTTTCATTTTTCTTTTTCAATCTTGTAATCATTGATCATTAACCTTGTTACTCTTCCATTAATCAATCTATTCCATCTTTCTATTTATTTTGTTCTTCATCATCATCTATCACAAGTTCTTGAGTTTTTATTTGATTTTAGTTTGATCTTAAAAAGTTGTTGATTTAGTGTTTTTGTTGATGGGATTTGTCTCTTATGGTATGTTAATGATTTGTGTTTAATTTGGTAAAACCTTTTGGAGTATTTAAGTCGTTTTTGATTAAAAAAATCGTGTCCCCTGTTTCCTTATGACTGCTACTGTTCTTCATTTCCAGGATTTTCCGCATAGACAATTTTGTGTTACTCTTATTCGGAATTTTTGATATTCCGAATAGGGGTGTTTCCATTTCTCTTACTCGGAACTTTTTGGATATTCCGAATAGAACTTTTTCCATCTCCTTCACTCGGAATATTTGATATATTCCGAATAGCTCATATTTTCCGCATAGGACTTTTCCTGTTTCCTTATTCGGAACTTTTATTTCTGCCTTATTCGGAATATTTCACATATTCCGAATAGGGGTGTTTTTGTTTTGTTATTCGGAACATTTTCCGAATAGCCTTTAAATTCCGAATAGCACTTTTTAATTTTCCTTATTCGGAACAATTTTCCGCATAGCCCTGATTTTTCCGAATGACCTTAATTTTCCGCATGAAGACAATTTATTCCGAATAGAAGTATTTTCCGAATAGACTGGATTTTCCGCATGGTGTAAACTTTCCGAATAGAGCAATATTTTATTCCGAATGGTCATACTTTCCGCATAGGGTCTTCTTCAGTAAGAGTTATTTTTCAGATTATTTTTCAGATTATTAATTGTTGATTGTTTTAAGTTTACTTCATTACCATTTACTTACCTGTTTAGTAGAATAGAAAACCAAATCCACTTTTTGTCACCAAGAACAAATCATTCCACTTTTAACTGAGATCAATTCGAGAGGATTCCGAGAAATATTCTGAACCTAGCAAAATCATTGTATCAGCCATTAAGATGATGTTGTTTCTATACTAGTTAGATGGACCCGCAAAAATTTGGCTTGAGAAAGAACCGCCAAATTCGATTTTGACATGGGGAGATCTCGTTTCTAAGTTTGTAAACAAATTTTCTCCACCATCTAAAACAACACATTCGAAAAATGAGATTTCAAGATTTGTTCAAAGAAATAATGAAAGTTTTTCAATGGCATGGGAACGCTTTAAAGAAATGTTACATGAATGTCCACACCATGATTTCTCGGAATTGCATCAAATTGATACTTTTTATAATGGGCTTAATGATCATGAACGAGATTACTTGAATGCCGCCGCGGGTGGTAATTTTTTGTGCAAAACGACCGATGAAGGTTTAAAGATTATCGAGAATATATCTAAGGTTTATAGCCCTCGTAACACACCGAGTGTTGCCAATTTGGGTTCGTCATCGTCGTCATCATCTCGTAGCATTAATGCCTTACATGATGAAGCTAATGAGGAAAATCGGTTTTTCGATAGATTTGCTAATCTTATGACTCATTGGAAAGCTCAAGAAGCTTTGAATTCCGCTTCGGTTAAAGCGGTTGCTAAGAGTTGTTTGTCTTGTGGTGGAGCTCATGATCTTTCCGAGTGCATTACCGCGGATGGTAACACTTCGAGTGCTTATGTAGCAACGGGAACTTATAACCAAAACGGCAAAGGTTCCCGCCCAAATCAAGCTCCACCAAATCAAAATGCTAATAACTATCGAAACAACAACCAAGGTGGTAATTATCAAGGCAATTCACGTAACTACAACAAAGGGAATTATCAAAGGGGGAATGGACAAGTCACTAATCAAAACCAAAACCGTGATTTTCAAAACACTACACAAGGTTTTCAAAATGCTCACACTAAAAATCTTCAAGGAGAATTTTTGGATTATGCCAAAGCAAATGATGCTAAATTTGATAACATGCAACGTGAGATGATTAGCTTAAGATCCGAGTTGAAAAACGAGCTTAAAACGAACTTGCTAATGAACTTAAAACTCATGCAAATAAAATGGAAGGAAATGTCCAACGTCTTCAACAAAATCAACAAAAGATGGAACAAGGACAACATGAGATTAAGCAAGAATTGTTAAAAGAGGATTTAAGGCAATCTAAATATGAGGACCGAATGGCAAAAATGTTTGAAGCAATCATGTGTAAACCCTCTTCCTTGGGTGGTCTTCCTAGTGATACCATTGCAAACCCGAAGGGAGAAATGAAGGTTATTACTACTCGTAGTGGTAAAACTTTCAAGGAACCAATCTATCGTCCAAGTACTTCTACGGAGAAGGAAGTCGAGAAAGAGCCCGAGGTGGTGGTCGAAAAGGAGCACATTACAATCCCACGAAGTACCGCTCATATCACACCTACGGTTGAACCAATACCAATTGTGGAACACGAGATTCCAAGGCCGTTGCCTAATGTCCAACCCGCACCACCCTTACCTTACCCTTCGAGACGAAACAAAGAGAAATTGCAAGAACGTAACAAACAACAAATCGAGATTTTTATAAAAATGTTTCAACAAGTGCATTTTGATGTGAGTTTAGCCGACGCGTTGTTGTATATGCCTCGTTTCGCTTCCACTTTTAAAAGTATGATGAGCGATAAGGAAAAGCTTTCAAAGCTTGCTAATTGTTCTTCGGTTTATCTTAACCGCATACCAGAAAAAGTTGGTGACCCTGGAAAAGTTCTCATTCCTTGTGACATACAAGATATGAAAGAATGCCTCGCCTTGGCCGATCTTGGTGCGAGCATTAATTTGATGCCATTTTCCATTTGGAAATCGCTTTCGCTTCCGGCTCTTATTCCTTCGAACATGTCTATCGAGATGGCCGATCATTCTACGATTTTAGCATGTGGAGTAGCCGAAGATGTTTTCGTGAAAGTGGGGAAGTTCTACTATCCCGTTGATTTTATAGTAGTTGACATCCCCGCGGATCCTCAAGTTCCTCTAATTTTAGGTCGTCCATTTTTAGACACCTCGAGATCGCTTATCGACGTTCATGCAAGAACTATCACTTTGAGATTCAACGAAGAGGAACTTGTTATAAACGCTACTCAAAACTCAAAACCTTGTCATGTTTATGCAATCGCTACCATTAATCACATTGACTTAGTTGATGTGGTTTGCGATGAGTTTTCACAAGAAGTGTTAGGTTTTTCCGATAGCTCGTCAAGTGGCAATCCCACTATTTTGGATCCGATTCTTGATAATTCCACACCAAATCTCACTCCATTCCAAGGAGGCGATTTCACTTCAAATGAAATCGACAATGAAGATGAGGTGTTGATTAGTGATGATACTTCTATTCCACCATTTCTTCTGCCGATGGAAGTTATGAATGTCGAACCAAAATCTTCAATCGAGGAACCACCTATCCTTGAATTGAAAGATCTTCCTTCTCACCTTGAATACGCATTCTTGGAAGGTGATGACAAGTTGCCGGTTATTATTGCAAGAGGTCTTGCTAATGATGAAAAAACCGCGCTCTTGAAAGTTCTTAAAGCTCATAAAGGGGCAATTGCGTGGAAAATTTCCGACATTAAGGGTATTGACCCAAAATTTTGTACTCACAAGATTTTAATGGAGGAGGACTACAAACCCGCAATTCAATGTCAAAGAAGGGTGAATCCCAAAATTCACGATGTCATTAAAAAGGAAGTGTTGAAACTCCTTGACGCGGGAATGATTTATCCTATCTCCGATAGCCCATGGGTGAGCCCAATCCATTGTGTCCCTAAAAAGGGAGGAATGACCGTTGTGCCCAACGAAAACAACGAGTTAATTCCCACTCGTTTTGTGACCGGTTGGAGGGTGTGTATTGACTACCGAAAGTTAAATGACGCCACTCGTAAAGACCACTTTCCTTTGCCCTTCATGGATCAAATGTTGGAGCGACTCGCGGGAAATGAATTATATTGCTTTTTAGATGGTTTTTCTGGTTACTTTCAAATCCCTATCGATCCTCGTGATCAAGAGAAGACTACTTTTACGTGTCCTTATGGAACGTTTGCTTATCGTAGGATGCATTTCGGACTTTTGTAATGCACCATGTACGTTTCAACGGTGTATGATGGCGATTTTTCACGATATGATCGAGAAGTCGATGGAAGTGTTTATGGATGACTTTTTGGTGTTTGGCAATTCGTTCACGTCGTGTTTATCTAATCTCGAGCAAATGTTAAAACGTTGTGAAGAAACCAATCTTGTGCTTAATTGGGAAAAATGTCATTTTATGTGTAAACAAGGAATCGTCTTAGGACATAAGGTCTCGAAAGCGGGGATTGAGGTCGATAAAGCTAAGTAGACGTCATCGCCAAGTTACCTCATCCCAAAACCGTTAAGGGATTTAGGAGTTTCCTAGGCCACGCGGGCTTTTATCGTCGTTTCATCAAAGACTTTTCGAAAATCTCTCGACCTATGACACACCTTCTCGAGAAGGATGCTCCTTTTAATTTCAATGAGGATTGTGTTAGAGCTTTCGAAACTCTTAAAAGGAAACTTACCGAAGCTCCCATTCTTGTTGCTCCTAATTGGGAATTACCCTTTGAAATCATGTGCGATGCAAGTGATTATGCTATAGGGGACTTCTTAGGGCAACTTTATGAAAAGCATTTCCGTCCTATCCATTATGCTAGTAAGACGATGACCGAGGCTCAATTAAAGTATACCACAATAGAAAAGGAATTACTTGCCGTGGTCTATGCTTTTGAGAAATTCTGACCTTATCTCGTCTTAACTAAAAGCATCGTGTATACCGACCATTCGGCTATCAAGTATCTCTTAGCTAAGCAAGATGCTAAGCCGAGATTGCTTCGTTGGATGCTCCTCCTCCAAGAATTTGATGTCATCGTGCTTGACAAAAAAGGAGTCGAGAATCTAGCGGCCGATCATCTCTCTCGTCTAGAAGATCCTCACAAAGATGTTTTCGAGAACAAGGAAATCACCAAAACGTTTCCTCTCGAGACTCTCAGTGTAGTGGATTCTAAAGACACCACCCCATGGTTTGCCGACATTGCAAATTACTATGCGGGCAATTTCATAATCAAGGGTATGACGACACAACAAAAGCGAAAATTATTTCGTGACGTCAAGTTCTATTTTTGGGATGACCCTTATCTCTTTCGGGTTTGTGCGGATCAACTCGTTCGACGTTGTGTTTTTGGTGCCGAAGCTTCTAATATACTTAGAGCTTGTCACGAGGGACCCACGGGTGGTCACCACGGTGCTAATCTCACGGCTAAGAAAGTGTTCGATGCCGGTTTCTTTTGGCCTTCTATCTATCGTGATGCACACGCACTTGTGAAGTCGTGTGATTCGTGCCAACGTCAAGTAAAATCGTCTCAACGTGATGAAATACCGCAAAACATAATTCAAGTGTGTGAGATTTTCGACATTTGGGGCATAGACTTTATGGGGCCGTTCCCATCGTCTCATGGTAACAAGTATATCCTCGTCGTGGTGGACTACCTTTCTAAGTGGGTGGAAGCTAAGGCTTTACCTACTAATGATGCTCGTGTGGTAGTGAAGTTTTTGAAGCAACTATTCTCTCAGTTCGGAACCCCTCGTGCTATTATAAGTGATCGTGGAACCCATTTTTGTAATGACCAATTCGAGAAGGTCTTAAAGAAATATGGAGTTACTCGTCGTCTTTCTACGGCTTATCAGCCGCAAACGAGTGGACAAGTCGAGGTTTCGAACCGATCTTTGAAGAGGATTTTAGAGAGGTCGATTGGAGAGAGCCGTGCTTCATGGTCCGACAAACTCGATGACGCTTTATGGGCCTTTAGGACCGCTTATAAGACACCTATCGGTTGCACTCCTTATAAGTTAGTCTATGGGAAGAATTGTCATTTGCCCATTGAATTTGAGCACAAGGCATATTGGGCCCTTAAGCATGCAAACTTTGACTTGAAGACCACGGGAGATCACCGGAAAATACAATTGAATGAATTGGATGAACTAAGAGATAATGCTTATGAAAATTCATTGATTTTCAAAGAAAAGACTAAAAAGTTTCATGATGCAAAGATTAAAGACCGGGTTTTTAACGTTAGTGATCAAGTGTTACTTTTTAACTCTAGACTTAAGATATTTTCCGGGAAATTGAAATCTCGTTGGTCGGGTCCTTTCACCGTTACACAAGTGTTTCCTTATGGGACCATCGAGCTAGCTCAAGATGATGGTCCTAACTTCAAGGTGAATGGACATAGGCTTAAGCACTACTTTGGTGGGGAAATTCCTTCAATGGTTGACCTCGACCAAGTCACCTTCCCCAATGATAATTAGCATTGAGGGGATCGAGTCGAGCTCATGACTCGATAAAGAAAAACGAGGTGCCTCGTGGGGGAGATCCTATGCTTATCCTTTTATGCTTACTAATCGCTAATAAGGGGATTTGTGCCCTTCCAACTCGTTTTCTCGTGGTTGTTTGTGATTGTGTTATCTAGATCATCATCATCATCTACGATTGAAGACTCTCGTGTTCGTTTACGTGAGCCTCCATCGTTTGCTTGAAGAAGTTTTTCACGAATCCATTAACATATCCTTTATTGTTCTAACAATTATCTTTTAGCATACTTAATAAACGGCTTTAGATATATTGTTGATCACCCTTTCCATGCTAGATCCTAAGCATTTGATTCTTCGTCTCTAGTATGGGGGTGCTCCACCTTTAGACTCGAAACATTGAGGACAATGTTTACTTTTAGTATGGGGGTGAATAGATACTTGCTTTGCTACGCCTTTACGCTATCCAACTTTCAATGTTTTTTTGTTGCTAATAAGGCTAAAAATGGCAAAATTTTAAAATTTTTCTTAGTTTTCATAAGTGTTTTTAAGACACGAATGTATATTTTCCAATGGGTAGAATAAGAGCTAATTTTTTACTTGATGGGCATTTGGAGCCATTTACATTCCTTAACCCGCTCAATTCAAGTTTTGCTAGACTTTTATATAGGGAGCTTTAAAACGCAAAAGTCTTAGCTCAATCGGGTTAAGAACAAGAACCTTTCGCAAGTTCCTATAATTGATCCTAGAAAGTCACTTATCAAGGGAACTATAAATGCATTCTCTAAACTTGAAAAAGTTCAAGAAAGTGCAAGATCCTATAGGTGGCTTGAAAACCCAAAACTTTGATTTGATATAGTCTTAATGAAAGCTAATCCTAATTTGGCTTAATTTTGACTTGCATGGCTAAGTATTCACGAGTCTCTTTAATTAGAGGTCTGTATATAGTGAAGAACGAGAGATGATAGAGTTAGACAAGTGATCATGCTAAACGTAGAACTTGAAAATGTTCTTTCAAAAGTCATATGTTTTTAATTGTGTCTTTTTCTTCCCATAAGATCAATGCATTAGGAACGAAATAATTTCAATAAGTAAGGTCGTACGATTTGAAAGGTTACTTAGCCTCTAGCGCAAGATCGTTTAAAAGTTGCTCGGGGTTGAATAGAGTTCATAGCCAAGGCATAACTTATTGAAGCGGGACGCGAAGATTGGTGATTATCCAAAAAGGCCCTAACAAGGCATGAGGAGCCCTATTTTGTTGCTAAAGATCCAAGATGATGTGAAGTATCATGATTCCAAAATCAATATGAAGGATCGAGACACACGACGAAAAGCAATTACTCCCCTAAAGATCATGGAGAAAGTCTATCCAAAAAGACCCTTACAAGGTATGAGGATAAATATATCCAAGTCCGAAAAGGAGGCGGATCGTTGTATATCAAAGTCCAAAATAAAGATTGAAGAAAAATGATGAAGTCGTGGTCCAAATATGAAGAATCTCTCAAAAACGTCAAGTGAAGAAATTCCAAATATATGAAGAGAAGACCATAATTTCAAGAACGTCTTCCCAAGATTTGAAGTATGAAGTGCCAAATATCGGTCCGAGAAAGGTCTCAAATCGTGAAACGAGTTATGCCAAGATATGAACTTAAGGAGATACACGAGAAGCCGTTTTAAAAGATTTTGTCCTTCGGCTAACTATCAATTAAATCGTGCTACTTTGCTTTCGGACTAACAACTACTCAAATAAGTCAATATGAATCACTTGTGATCCATGAAAAATAGTTAAAAAAATGCTAGTAACCCATTTCCTTTTATAATAACTAGGATTGCGGGGAGAAAAAGTATTACACAATTTGGACGTATGAGTAGTGTTAGCATTGTGACTTGTACCAACAATGATCTCGTTTTTACACTTAGCATGGAATGTATGACAATCAAGGATGACGAAATTTACTCTAAGGGACATTTACTTGTTTCTATTCTTTGACCCTAAAAGTCACATTCGTGATGAAAATCATACATTATGTCTTTACACATTTTCGTAGTATTGTTGCAAGTCTTTTACTTTTCACTAAAGTTTAATAAAATTGAACTTTGGTGATGCTTAGATACTTTATTCTAGCATTGCGTGAGGGCACGGCAATGGCTTAGTATGGGGGAGTGATGAGATGGCATTTATACATGATCTCATCGTTCTTTTCGGGCTTTAAATGCATAAAAATGTCATAAAATACCATATATATGCTTGTGTTTGTTTACTTGTGTATTTTAGGTATGGATATCGTGAAAAAGACAAAAGATCATAAGAAACAAGGAAAACGGACACGAGAAACAAAGCCGTACAAAGAACCGGGCCCTAGTTCATGAATTATCCAACATTTACCCTTGAAGACTTGAAGACATACAAGATTGATCCTCAAACAATGAAGAAATGACACTTAAAACCCTTGTGAATTCATAATTACAAGTTTGGTCCCTTAAGTTTGTCAAAATTGCATAAAGGTCCTTCAACTTTGAAGAAATGGAAAGATTAGTCCCTCATCAATTTTAATTTGTCAAGAATGCTCCTTTATAAAGTCCAAAATCCAAAGAATCCCTTGAAGTTCAAGAATATTACATTTCTAAATATGGTTTAAATATCAAAAGGACTGAAATTGTAATTAGCCTAAAGTGATAAAAGCCCTAAAATCCCTTTTGAAAACTTTTTGTGGCCAAAACATGAAGTCTGAAACTTCAAAAACAAAGGACTACTAATGGACAAGTGAAACATTCAAACCAGATTACTGCGCCAAACACCTTTATCCCCACTAAACTCGGATCAAAATGACTACTGTTCATCATTCAACCACCCAGAATTACCACTCACTTAAACAAAGGGTAAAAGCAATTACCCTTACCCACGCTTAATTCACACGCCCAGAAACCCATCCCAACCTTAAAACCCTCACTCCCACTCGCCAAAGGGTCCCATACCCAAAACCGTTTCACCCATCATGTGACTCTACAAGGCCTGCCACGTGTCAAAATCTACGGCGAAGACTCTTAGCTTCACCCCAAAGCTAAGATAAACGTTCCTGATCATTTTGGACAGCTCATATCAAGGATTCGTCTAGAAGTACTTGAGGACAATTTGGGAATTTCATTTCTAGGGTTTGTGAACAGTGTTAGCTTAGCATATGTCTATAAAAGGAGACCTCAACCTGTGAGAGTCCCTTTGTTCTAGTTTTAGGCTATCAATCTTTGTAATTCCTTTTTAAGTTAATAAATTTTGATTTTTAGAAATTTGTGAAATCTCTTTTATGTTTTGTTAAAAGTTGGTGTTAGAATAGCCTAAATCTGAGTTCCACTTATATGTTTGAAGGTTTTTGAGGCAAGGTTTTAATCAATAAGACTTGTGTTTCAAAAATCAGAAAGTGTTTGATATTTGTTCATCACTTTGGTTTGTTATTCTTAGCAGGTACATTGGAAGCTGGTACTTGTTCTGCTAGTACCTTAGCTCAAACAATCCAGGGCCTGGATGTAGGTCTTGGAGGTTTGTAGCCTTCTCCTTTTTATTTTCTCTTTTATTTTCTGAATATTTGTGATTTTGCTTGATTATTGTGGAATCTGTGTTTTTATGGTTGAATCTTGTTTATCTGTGTTGAATTGATGTTATTGAGTTGATATTGACTTGATTTGTGGGTTGAATCTGATATATCCTTTGAAAATTTGTCAAAACATATTATTAAGGGGTGTTTGGGTTAACTGCATAAGCAGGATTTGTGGCTTGTTGAGTGGTTGTTTTGTGTTGTTATCTGTTGGTACTTGTTTATCTGGTATACTTGGTAACTTATTTGCAGGTTTTGTGGTTTGAAACACCCAAATCCATATAAGGGCTATAAAATCTTGTTTACTTGTTAAAATTGGCTTAGGTTTAAGGGACACCTAGATCTAATCATAGACTAGGGCTAACAAGTGATTAAACCTAGTTAATAACACCAGGGAAAGAGTTTTGAGTGCTTGAAATTGGATCTGTGGTCAATTAGATCAGCAAATTGTGCATGAGTACTTATAGTTCATATCAGTAACTTTAATCTGCTTAGATCTTGTTCCATACCTTGTTTCAGTGCTTGATTTAAGTTTGTTTGTGCTTATTCATAGTTTATATAGCTTGTGTATGCATCTGGTTGAATTTGGAGTGCTTATTCATGCTAAAACTGCTTAAGTGTTCATAACTGCTTATTATCCAAGTCTGTGCAATATCTGTGGACTGTTTGCTTATTCTGGGCTTATTGTGTGAACCAAATTGTGATTTCTTTGTTGATATTGACTCCTTGTGATTCACTGATCACAAGGGTGCTCTTGTTTCCATTTGAATCCAACTAGATCTCTCTAAAAAGCTTTGTCAAATAGTCAAAGCAGTGGGAACTCCTTTCCCCTACTGCTAGCCACTACTAGTGTATTTTGGGTTTCAGCTTATCAATAAGCTAAAATAGCTTATTTTAACCAGCAACAACTTGGATTTTGTAATAGGTGTTCATTATTTGACCCATTTGTTTATACTCGAGCATTTGGTGTGTTGACTTTAGGGTTTGACTAGAAAACCAACTTAATTGACTTTTTCATAAGTGCTTATTGGCTTATTCTGGCTTACTGGTTTTGCTTATTAGAATTTTGTTGATTGTTTTGGCTTATTGAGTTCATTTGTGACATTCTTCAAGTTTAATCAAGTCCTGAGGTGCCCTAAATCTCAAACCCGACTATTTTGTCATTTTGTGGATTTGTACTTTGCTTATTTCTGGCTTATTGAGTGTGCTTTTTCAAAATTTCTTTTTACAGATCTCTTAAGCATCCCAAAAGAAGGTTTTGTGTCAAATTAGAGCTTATGGCATTAGCTTATTGCTTAATGGGCTGATTGGCCCAATAAGGATAAGCTGTTTGTTTAATAAGCTGTGATAAGCTCACTTTTAGCTTTTGGGACTTTAGAGTTTTGTGTTTAGAATTGAATTTTGAGTCAGATTGGGCTTTTCCAAGTCAATTGGGCCAAGTTTGACTTTTTGGGCTAAAAAGCCCATTAGTGTTGACTGTTTTTGGTTTTGGCCCATTTGAGGGTCCAATAGGGGTATTCTGGTCATTTCACTTTCATTTTCTGTTTAATTAGGTTAAAATAAACTAGTTTGCAAGTTTTTAGAATTTTTTATAATTTTTGGATTTTTAATATTATTTTAATATTATTTTTTTCACATTTTTCAACTTTTTTACATTTTTCTTAGCTTAAATACATTAAAATAGGATTTTTGCAACTCTTAGATTAATTTTATCACTTTTAGATTAATTTTTATAATTATTTTAAGTTTTAATAGTTTTTAAATCATTTTAAATAGTTTTTGTTAGTTTAAAAATTTCTAAAAATAGTTTTTAATCTTTTTAGGTAATTTTAGAGGTTTACCAATTGAAAAATCTTTATTTGGGATTTTTGATAATTAATTTGATTTTTAGGGCTTTAATTAGCATTTAAAAATTGAATATTTAATTAATTAAAAGGTTTGAAAAAGTTTTGATCATTGGTAAAGTCTTAGTTTATTTATTTTGATTTTTGGTGAATTTTTGGTAATTTTTAGAATTAATTTCTATTTTAGCTTATTTTACGGTTTTACGTGTAGTCGTAGTAGTAATTAATTTCACGTCTTCGTCATCCTCTTTTCTCATCCCCTTCTAACCAATATTAATCTCAAATCAATTACGAATTATTCACACACATATACCTCCTTGGGAAACGAACTTGAACTTCATTGGGTCATTAGTGCTTGATTTTCCTAAATCATCACTTAATACTTACCGCTTTTACGCCTTTTTCCTAAAAGGTCGTATTTTACTACAATCACTAAGCATCCACGAGTCTCATTACTTAAGATTTTAAATTGTGGAGAACGAGAAATGATAGAGTCAATTATAAGTCGGTATTCTTGCATAAGCACACTTGGTGTAATTATTAGCTTTTCCTCCCATCGCTTGTAAATAAATTAATGCAATAAGTAAGGTCGTACGATTTTATTGAATTACTTAGCTTCTAGCCCAAGATCGTTTAAAAGTTGCTCGGTAATGATAAGAGTTCATAGCCAAGGCATAACTATTGAAGCGGGGCGCGAAGATTGGCGAGTCCGAAAAGGCCCTAACAGGCCATGAGGATTCCATTTTATTGCTAAAGATCCAAGATGATGTGAAAAGAATTATTCCCAAAGTCAATATGAAGGATCAAGATGCACGACGAAAAGCAATCAACTCCCATAAAGATCATGGAGAAGTATATCCGAAAAGACCCTAACAAGGTATAAGGATAAATAGATCCAAGTCCGAAAAGGAGGCGGATCGTTGTATCTCAAAATCCCAATTAACGATTGAAGAAATAATGATGAAGTCGTGGTCAACAAAGTTGGAGTATCCCTCAAAATACTCCAAGTTAAGAAACTCTATTAATGAAGAGAAGACCATTATCTCAAGAACGTCTCTCAAGATATGAAGTATGAAGTACATGCCAAATATCGGCCCGAGAAAGGTCTCAAATCGTGAAGCGAGTTATGCCAAGATATGAACTTTTTGAGGTCTCGAGAAGAAGTTTTAAGAGATTTTGTCCTTTAGCTGAATATTAATCAAATCGTCCTACTTTATTTTCAACCTAAATAAACTATCGCAATAAGTCCAAAAATGCATCTTCATGATCATTCTAAGACAAAAATAAAATATAAGAGATACACCTAGGAATAAGGGAGTTTAAGCGTATAATTAAGCCATGTGTGTAAGTATTTGTTTTGCTAACTTATAATAACAATGATCTCGTTTTTAAGCTTAGTGTGGGGAACGTGAAACTTGAGGGTGATAAATCTTCGCAGCACCAAAGACCTAATGTAAGTCTTAGATCTCTTGGCGAGTTATTTCCATATAGCTTTTTCCAAGTGAAAATAGTTTCTATCCCTTTTGTTTCATTCAAGCTTTTATTTCTCTTTAGTAGTAGTAGTTTTCGTTAATAAGGCCAAGGTTGATTGATTATGAGAAAAGTGTAAATTTGCTTTGTCACTAAGCATTGCATGAGGGCATGGCAATGGTTAAGTGTAGGAGATCTGATAGGTGTTAAAACACCCATCCTTTTACCACTTATTTCTTGCTAAAACGAGACCAAAACACGTATTTAATGTCATTTGTTTGGAATTATGTGTGGTTTGTGTGTTTGTTGTGTTTTCAGAGCCAACCGGATAAATATTGAAGAAAACATGGGATTGCACGGGTTTTATCGAAGAAAAAGACGAAGTCTATAGTCCAAGAGATGCAAAAGATTTGAAGTCAATGGGCCTATTTGAAGATTTATCGAAGAAAAGGACCAAAGATGAAAGATTTATATATGTCGAAGAACTCAAGTCTATTAAACGAAGGAATTAAAATACGAGTTGAATTTATTCATCGACAAATCCCGAATCAGAATCGAAAACGTCAACTTTACTGAAAAGACGAGAAGACAAAAAGAGAGGAGAAAAGCCCACTCACCAACCAAGCCCAAGGCCTATAAATAGACCCTTCCCTTTACAATTTGGAACTAGTCTTCATTTTTTTCTGTTTTCCTTTTTTTGGTTCGTAGCAAACCAAACACCATTAGGGTGTTTGGCACCTTTAAATTTTTTATCCATCTTCATGTAAGTTTGATTTTTATTATTGTTTGTTTGAATCTTAATCCTTAATACAAGTTTCCTTTTAATCTTGTTCTTCCTTTTATTATTGATTCTAAGTTCTAAGTTTTTATTTTGTTGATTTTGATTCCTAAAAACAAGTGGTTTTGTGTTTTTATTGATTTGGTTTGATGTTTATCATTAGTAGATGATTAGTGGTTAGTTTGTTTTAATCTTTGGTTAAAACTTGGTTGATTTTGGTCAAATTCTTGTTGGTATTTATTCCCCTATTCTTCGCGTTTAATTTCTTCCCCAGATTTCGAATGAGTGAGTTTATTCCGAACCAACGTTCTGCTAAATTATTCCGAATGAACTAAGTTATTCCGAACCAATGTTTTAGTTTTTGTTATTCCGCACCAAGCAAAACATTCCGAACCAACGGATATTCCGAACCAAGCTTTTTCTTCTAATTATTCCGAACGAAGCATAGATTCCGTATGAAGGTTTTTGTTTGGATTATTCCGGATGAAGCAACATTCCGAACCAGTCTTTTATGGTAATTATTCCGGATCAAGGATTTATTCCGAATAAGCTATATTATTCCGAACGAGTGACTTTGTAACACCCCACTTGGATAAGTGGACCGTTATGTGTATTTATGGCGTGTCATCAAAGCATAAGGTAAATGTAATGAAACATTAAATGACCATAACGGAAATACCGGAATCAAACATCGGTAATCCAACCTAAGCTCAAAACATGAAAAATAAAATACTGAAAGAAAGGACTAAACAATGTCCAAATAAGCAGAATAATGTAAGTGCATAAAATAAGAAGTCTGTATAGCTTCCATTCCAAATGCACGTGCTCTCAGAATCCTAAGAGCGTCCCGGTGTACCTGCCGTTAGAACATGAAGGAACTACGGCTGAGCATAACGCTCAGTGAACGGATATAAAACATGATAAGAATATATTGAATGAAACAAACGATAGAATACTGAAGCTGTAAGACTGATATGTAACATGTGGTAGAACTCTGCATAAAATATGAGAAACCTGGTTCATATATACCGATACTGAAATATAGCTATTAATTCTGAAAACATGCATTTACTGTATTTTATTTGCCCGAGCTTATATAGGTCACGTGCTGTAACAACCGTGCATGAATAACTGGAGGGGTGACCTCATCATGCTGTAGAGGGGTGACCTCTAAATAACTGTGCTGGGTGGAGGGATCAGCTCCAATGTGAAGGATGTAGAGCACACACCACATTCACCCTGATAAACATGAAACACTTATAAGCCTAGGATGCATCCATACGCCCCACTAAAAATACTGATAAAATGGCCAAGCTGAGCTGATTGGGACGATGCAGGATATCACTCTCCTGCATGTGAGTCACGACACCGGTGCCTCTAGTGCCGTGGTTACGGTACCTCCGTAACTAGTACATAAACTGGTCGTGCTTGTATATAATGCTCAGGCAATTTATTTAGTTATTAATATGATTACTGAAAAACTTAAACATATACTGGGGAAAAACATTTGGCTGCAGACGGGGAATCCTAATCATGCATAAAAGAAAGTCCTTACTAAAAGGACGGAAAATCCATACCTCGTGTCCAGTACTGAAATAAGACTGAAAGCTGACGGATCGAATCTGACTTCGCGGATACTACATAAATAATGGACGCGAAAATAAGTTGACTGATATCCATTTATTTTATTGATCTTAATTGTTCTCAGTTTGATTCAAAACTGTCTTGGTATTTTAATACTATATAATCTGATAAATCTGAATGTTCTGTCTTATTTCTGATAAGTGTATTCTTATAATTCTGATTACCGTATGATATGTATTTCCAATATTTACGATCTTATTAAAAATAGTAACCTGTCATACATAGAAAGTTTCCTGATTTAGAAAATATTTCTAATTTAATATTCTTAAATTTAAATCATTAATAAATCATATGTTTTTAATAGGATAAACAATCAAGCGAGAAATCAATATAATTTTACTAATTAAATGATTTAAAATAACAAATATGTTTAACTTTATTTTTATAATATAAAAACTTATTATAAAATGATTTACCGATTCGAATGGTTCGTGGTTCCCACTGTTTTGTTTGTTTTCCCACTGCCAAAGCCGTTTTCCCACTGCTAATGCAGTTTTCCCACTGCTAGTATACGGTTCCCACTGTTACTCTTTGTGTTCCCACTGCTTGTTGTTTAGTTCCCCCCGTTTTGCAATCCCAAACAGCCCTTGCTGGAACTGCAGTCCCAAACACCCCTGCTGGAACTGCAGTCCCAAACGCACCCTGCTGCGTTTCTGTTTGGTCGCTGCAGTCGCCCCAAAAACCACCAGCGCACCCTTGAGGGTCGCGGCTGGTCCCGAAAACAAAACACACCGAGACCCTAGGGTCTCGGTTTTCCCTACATAAGCAGACCCGACACCCTTGTTGGGGTTTTCAGATTCTGGTCGGCCAAACCGCGGCACCACCGAGACCATGAGGGTCTCGGTATTCGTGAATCCCAGTCAAACCCGACACCCCCCTTTTGCCATGTTTATTAAAGGTTCTTCATAAAATTCGTTTATAAATCCTAAATTTAAAATAAAAATGTGATGACCAAGAGTGATTACCTGGATGTGATTAAGGGAAAGGGAGAATTACACACTGATTATGACGAGAAAATAAATCTGAGATCTTCCCCTTTTTTTTTTTAAAACCCGGCGGCCAGCTTACTTCAAACCCTAATCTTCCCCTTTTTTTTTGTACGTGTGTGAGTAAAGGGGAAAAAACCCCGTCTTTTTTTTCTTCTCACCAAAACCAACGGGCTAAAGCCCATTTTCTTTTCTCTTTTTATTATTTTATTTTTCAAACTGCCCCCTTTAACTTTATATAGTTTTTCCCATTTTTTTTTATAAAACCTTTTCGCGTATAAATGTATTTAATTTCCGCGTTCTAACTTTCTGAAAACGTAAGTCTTTTCTGTATAATAATTTATATCTACGTCATATTTCCTGCAACTAAATATATATTTTTCTGAATAATTATATATAGTTTATAATAACTCGAGACTACGTATTTAATATTAACGTTTAATTATTCCTGTTAAATAATTACTTCATCTGTAGTATTTTCTGAGACTAAATACTTCTTATCTGAATAGGCTGTAATATCCATAGTATTTAAATAAACCGGGATAACGTAATTAATTTATGCGTTTATATCTCTTGTCTAATAATTAATACTTAAAATAGTTTATTAAAATTAAACTGCGTATTTAAATATCCTGATTTTTAAATACGGGTTTTACAATTCTTCCCCTCTAAAAACAATAATTCGTCCCCGAATTAAAGATACGACTATACTGGGTTTTACAATTCTTCCCCTCTAAAAAGGAGAAATTCGTCCTCGAATTAACGATGATAAGCTGATGAAGTTATAAGAACTGAAAGAACACGTAGACTGAAAGGACAATTAAGCTGAAGGATAAGTTGTCTTCTAGTTAAGGCATAATGCTGCTGATAGGTATAAACCTAACATGACTGAAATGATCATATAACGTGACATGACTGAAAGAACTTAACTGGATTTATTGAAGGAAAGGGATGAGAGGTCCGGATGGACTCCTCCATTTCGAGTGTCCTCCCGCTCGAAACGATCCCTTCAAAGGTCTAACATAATAAATAAAATCTTGGTCCTGTTGACCCTGTCCTGATGATGCTGAAAAGTTTCAGGTTCTAAACTTAAGATAGATTTTCTGAATCTGAGTAAATAAGCTATAGCATGCAGCATACATGAAGTGGTACGTATAATTATCCTAAGAAGATAACATTTATATCTCTGAGCAAGCTGTTGAGAATATATATAGGGACAAACTACGTGAACAATTGTGAACATGCTAAGTGAGCAATTGTGAACGTGGTTCATAATTATATGAGGAGCGCTGGCATGGAATTAGAATATGATAAGTGAATCATACTGTGAACGTGATACTAGAACATATCATAAACGTATGCTGACGGAGGAATGAATGCCAAACGATACGGCATGGGATGTGAAACGTCTGCCTGGTTATGGAATAGTTGTGCCAATCTTAAGTCTGGTCTCTCAAGCTTTCTGTGACCGTATTCGGTAATAAACTGAGAAACGAGTATTGTGAAATGGCACACGAACTTGATTGTGCATAATGTTATGAACACAACTGTGAGCTTAAATCAAGAGATAGCATAAAGGTGAACTGAAACATCATCATACTGCGAATGAGACGTATACGTGAAAGTGAAAATGAGCGTAAACGTAAACATACACGTGATCGTGAACATGAATTCTGTCTGATATGATGGTCAAAGGAAAGCCTTGAATTCGTACAATTTACTGCTAAATTTTTAAAATTTTTTGCAGAGCTGCTACTACGTGATCCTTTCGGATGAAAGAGATGCGCAGGCTGATTACATGGTTGACGATAACTTAGATAGTCTCATACTTTTTCTGAGTCTGTGGTAAACTGATAATAATCTCCATGGAGTCTTGTCTCATTTCTGTTCAGAAATTTCTAAGGGTTGTAGTAACTCACTAACATGACGGCGTTCTATCTTGAACCTGCAGTAGGTTAGGCATCTAGATATGAACATAGATGCATTAATGTGTGATGCTGCTTCTACCAAAATTCTGCCTGGGATTATGGGATCTTCCGGTGGAAATCTGGTTAAATAGCCATGGAAAATTTTCTAGTGAGAACTGCCAGCAATTTCTGTGGTAGCAGTCAATTTAGTTTTAGAAAATTTTTGTACTTTAATCACAGGCGTCGGTCTTGACCATCTGGTGATAGTCTTCACCTTTGCAGGATTTCTAAAATTTCTTTCTGCTGAAATAGGGTGGTTTAGAAATGCCACCTTGTTCATCTGGAACTCACATCTAGGAAGCTGCGTATATAATTTCCTCTTATCGGAGAATCTTCATGGCCGTGAGAAGATAATTCTCGCGTTCTTCTTTAGGATTTGGTAGATCAGAATATGATCAATGAATATACTGACGATTTTGTCTAAGAATTCATGGGACAAATTGTATTCATAATTTTCATACTATAGCTGGGCATTAGGGAGCTCAGACGTATAAGTCAAAATTTTAGAGACTATAACATGTTCACAGCAATCTGGAAAACATCATGTTCTTCTCTCACCGCTGTTGGTGGCATGATCACGAATTGTTCTGGCAAATATTTAAGACATCGTAGCAGGTCAGGTAACCTCCTATTCGTGGAATGAGTATCGTTTTATGAATGGCGATCTCGTAGATTTTTGGTGATCGATACGTGATCTCATGGTACCGGCCTTCTTTCTGATAGGCAGAATTGATACCCCTCCTGGTGGTGCGTTAGGGCGAATAAAGCCTCGTTCCGGTAGTTCTTGCAGCAATTGCTGCAACTCTTTTAACTTAGCTGAAGCCCTGTAATCAAGAGTTCTGAAAACAGGTTCTATTCTTGAGACTAGCTCGATGTTAAATTTCTGTCTCGTGGTTAGGAAGGAATTTCTTAAAAACTCCTGAAATTACATCTGGAAACTTTGGGATAATCTGTTGATCATGAATTTAAGGAATTTCAGAATTCGTATCATGAATGGTGACCAGAGGTCTTGTAGCTAAAAGATAATAATTCAAATGCTTGTAAAGCTGAAACAATTTGTACTGATTTTTCTGGCAGGAGTAAAATGAATATAATTTGAATATAGTAAGACGGATCTCGTCGTTAACTGAAAGTACAATTTTAATAAATATGGTGATACTGTTGAGTCCTTTCTGGCTGAGAGGCAGTTGACTACCTGATTTAAGATAAAGTTGACATAGGAACACATGAAGTAAACATGGCGACTTTTCACTGAATGTGTTCGTTTGTAACCTCACAAAGTGAATACTGCGTGTTTAACCTGAATCATACTCTAGTGGTGGTGGCTAAAATTTCAATGATCTGGTTCATGCGTGGCATAATAGAACGAGTATACCCTTTTGGAGGGTACCCTGAATTATTGAGGACCTGGTTTAGAAGACAATACTGATATTATGAATCTTGACTCGTGTCATGAGAAGATATTCGTATGACGTGTACCCTGACCAGTGTCTTCCGAAATGATACTTGAGACATGCGTCTTGACTATTGTCTGGACATGTATTTTAGTGGATGAATCTGGACAAAACTGACAATTTTTTTTTTTTGTAATTTCTAGGATTGGCGGACCGGTTAGACTACTGACCTCTTGTATTTCTGGTCACGTCTGTTCCGGAGTTCCGATGGTACTGACTGATTAGTTATAAGCACGGTGGTTGTCACTACTACTTTGTCTGTCAGTTTCCTGACGGTCGTTATCATGACCGTGATTCATGTACTTATTTCTGCTGAGTGGCTGGCTGGTTACCGGTTCCCACTCTTCTGACAGAAAATTAGCTGAGTGAAGTGTGACATCTAACTGGGAAAGTAAAACATGGAATAGGATGGTAGTGTCTGATGGTAAAAGTTTATTCTTGTCAGAAATTTAAAATTTATAGTTTTCGTCCTTGTTCTGCAGAGTCTTCATAGTATAAACAGCATCAGCATCTTGAGAAATCTCCAAAGTATCAGCAGCATCAGCATTTGTGAGGTCTTCAAAGTGTTAGCGGCATCAGCATCTAACAAAATCTTCTACTCACGAGCAGCATCAACATCTGGTAAAATATCGACAAGTGGAAACGCCTGAGATGATTGAGGATCAATTAACAATACCCATGGATTAGGGTACCTGGAGTACACCTGGACTACTGTACATGAAGTACAAAATGAATACTACACATTGAGCATATCGGAGACATTGTACCTGGAGTACACGTGAAATAGTATACATGGAGTATAAATGAGACACTGTACATGGGGTACATATGGAATACTGTACATGGAGCTGGTGGAAATTTTATGGGATGATCGATACTGGTGTCGCTTGTCTGACATTATCAAAGAAATAAATTGATTTAAACGGTAGTAAACTGAACTGAAATGGGTAACGTGATAGGCTGATAATTTCTGCGTAGACTTAATGTTGGTTGTATAGAGGCTGAAAGTATGATTAAACAGAGTTTCATCAATGTTCAGTATGAAGACCGAAGACATGATTGATAAAGACCAGAACATGATTTATCACGAAATAGGATTTTACTGTAATCCTTCTATATTTTAGCCTGAAGGCATCATCACTTTGCTGAAAACATAATCCTCGTAAGGAGACATGAAACTGAATCATCATGTAGATGACATCAACGTGAGGGTATGAAAATTTGACTGTTATAAGGAACACAAAAAGTTAAATCAACTAAGGTGTAATATTAACTGATGTGGACGGCTATGGTTCAATCCACGTACTTCAAGGAAGGAAACATGAGACTAAGTATGGGCTATTCTGGTTCGATCCATACTGGTCAAAAGTTTCTGAGAACTGTCATGTATAGAAATTTATAATCTGATATTAAATATAGATGACTGTGGTCCAATCCATACTTGTAAAAATTTATAGAATGTCATGATATGACAAATGTGAACTATGGATCGGTTCACAAAACAACATTTGACTGAAAATCATGAAATTGATCTGAACATTGGTGAACGTATATGGGCTGGTTCACCACGTAATATTGGACTGAAAACATGAATCTGACATGAGTAAGGATAAGTGCCCATGATCAGTTCATCTATACAAAAATCCGAACGGGCAAGGGTGAACGCCTATGGTCAGTTCACCAAAACAATAAATCGCTAAAAGCACATGCGACTAAATATGGCTAGTTATGTACCAACCTTTTACTTAGTCAAAACTTTAAGAAAACTGAATGATAAATGAAGAAAAGCTGACTGAATAATCCATGAGAAACATGAAAGATAACAACGCCAAAATCTGGGAAGTTCCTAGTGACTACCCACTAGTCACAGGTCAAGTTTTAGAGCCTACAGGTCGAACCTTGCGCTCTGATACCATAATTGTAACACCCCACTTGGATAAGTGGACCGTCACGTGTATTTATGGCGTGTCATCAAAGCATAAGGTAAATGTAATGAAACATTAAATGACCATAACGGAAATACCGGAATCAAACATCGGTAATCCAACCTAAGCTCAAAACATGAAAAATAAAATACTGAAAGAAAGGACTAAACAATGTCCAAATAAGCAGAATAATGTAAGTGCATAAAATAAGAAGTCTGTATAGCTTCCATTCCAAATGCACGTGCTCTCAGAATCCTAAGAGCGTCCCGGTGTACCTGCCGTTAGAACATGAAGGAACTACGGCTGAGCATAACGCTCAGTGAACGGATATAAAACATGATAAGAATATATTGAATGAAACAAACGATAGAATACTAAAGCTGTAAGACTGATATGTAACATGTGGTAGAACTCTGCATAAAATCTGAGAAACCTGGTTCATATATACTGATACTGAAATATAGCTATTAATTCTGAAAACATGCATTTACTGTATTTTATTTGCCCGAGCTTATATAGGTCACGTGCTGTAACAACCGTGCATGGATAACTGGAGGGGTGACCTCATCATGCTGTAGAGGGGTGACCTCTAAATAACTGTGCTGGGTGGAGGGATCAGCTCCAATGTGAAGGATGTAGAGCACACACCACATTCACCCTGATAAACATGAAAAACTTATAAGCCTAGGATGCATCCATACGCCCCACTAAAAATACTGATAAAATGGCCAAGCTGAGCTGATTGGGACGATGCAGGATATCACTCTCATGCATGTGAGTCACGACACTGGTGCCTCTAGTGTCGTGGTTACGGTACCTCCGTAACTAGTACATAAACTGGTCGTGCTTGTATATAATGCTCAGGCAATTTATTTAGTTATTAATATGATTACTGAAAAACTTAAACATATACTGGGGAAAAACATTTGGCTGCAGACGGGGAATCCTAATCATGCATAAAAGAAAGTCCTTACTGAAAGGACGGAAAATCCGTACCTCGTGTCCAGTACTGAAATAAGACTGAAAGCTGACGGATCGAATCTGACTTCACGGATACTACATAAATAATGGACGCGAAAATAAGTTGACTGATATCCATTTATTTTATTGATCTTAATTGTTCTCAGTTTGATTCAAAACTGTCTTGGTATTTTAATACTATATAATCAGATAAATCTGAATGTTCTGTCTTATTTCTGATAAGTGTATTCTTATAATTCTGATTACCGTATGATATGTATTTCCAATATTTACGATCTTATTAAAAATAGTAACCTGTCATACATAGAAAGTTTCCTGATTTAGAAAATATTTCTAATTTAATATTCTTAAATTTAAATCATTAATAAATCATATGTTTTTAATAGGATAAACAATCAAGCGAGAAATCAATATAATTTTACTAATTAAATGATTTAAAATAACAAATATGTTTAACTTTATTTTTATAATATAAAAACTTATTATAAAATGATTTACCGATTCGAATGGTTCGTGGTTCCCACTGTTTTGTTTGTTTTCCCACTGCCAAAGCAGTTTTCCCACTGCTAATGCAGTTTTCCCACTGCTAGTATACGGTTCCCACTGTTACTCTTTGTGTTCCCACTGCTTGTTGTTTAGTTCCCCCCGTTTTGCAATCCTAAACAGCCCTTGCTGGAACTGCAGTCCCAAACACCCCTGCTGGAACTGCAGTCCCAAACGCACCCTGCTGCGTTTCTGTTTGGTCGCTGCAGTCGCCCCAAAAACCACCAGCGCACCCTTGAGGGTCGCGGCTGGTCCCGAAAACAAAACACACCGAGACCCTAGGGTCTCGGTTTTCCCTACATAAGCAGACCCGACACCCTTGTTGGGGTTTTCAGATTCTGGTCGGCCAAAACCGCGGCACCACCGAGACCATGAGGGTCTCGGTATTCGTGAATCCCAGTCAAACCCGACACCCCCCTTTTGCCATGTTTATTAAAGGTTCTTCATAAAATTCGTTTATAAATCCTAAATTTAAAATAAAAATGTGATGACCAAGAGTGATTACCTGGATGTGATTAAGGGAAAGGGAGAATTACACACTGATTATGACGAGAAAATAAATCTGAGATCTTCCCCTTTTTTTTAAAAAACCCGGCGGCCAGCTTACTTCAAACCCTAATCTTCCCCTTTTTTTTTGTACGTGTGTGAGTAAAGGGGAAAAACCCCCGTCTTTTTTTTCTTCTCACCAAAACCAACGGGCTAAAGCCCATTTTCTTTTCTCTTTTTATTATTTTTTTTTCAAACTGCCCCCTTTAACTTTATATAGTTTTTCCCATTTTTTTTTTTATAAAACCTTTTCGCGTATAAATGTATTTAATTTCCGCGTTCTAACTTTCTGAAAACGTAAGTCTTTTCTGTATAATAATTTATATCTACGTCATATTTCCTGCAACTAAATAATTATTTTTCTGAATAATTATATATAGTTTATAATAACTCGAGACTATGTATTTAATATTAACGTTTAATTATTCCTGTTAAATAATTACTTCATCTGTAGTATTTTCTGAGACTAAATACTTCTTATCTGAATAGGCTGTAATATCTATAGTATTTAAATAAACCGGGATAACGTAATTAATTTATGCGTTTATATCTCTTGTCTAATAATTAATACTTAAAATAGTTTATTAAAATTAAACTGCGTATTTAAATATCCTGATTTTTAAATACGGGTTTTACAGACTTATTCCGCATAAGTATTTATTCCGGATGAGCAAAGTTATTCCGGATGAAGGAATATTCCGCATGAAGCAAGTTTATTCCGAGTGAGCAGTTATTCCGCATGAGCCATACATTCCGAATGAAGTGATTATTCCGAATCAACAGAAATATTCCGAATCAGCTGTTTTTCTAAGTTAAGGTATTTTTACTGTTTTAAGTTTAACCGAAGCTTTATTTTCATTAATTGCTTTTAGTTTATTTTTATTACTTCACGCGTTTACCTTTTAAGTAGATATACACACAAAGCTCCCCCTTTTAGTCACCAATTACAACGATTCCACTTTGAACCGTGATCAATTCGAGAAGATACCGAGAACGAAACAACGACAAATATAATTGGGTACGAGCAACACAAAGAAAGATCTTGCAACCACTGTTTTACTAACACACCAAAATCTGTTATTAGTATTTAGAAGCAATGCTCGCTTAATAAAAGACATAAGTTGGAACTAAAAGAATTATTTCAGTATTATATAAAATCATATTAGCTTTAGCCAATCCTATAGTAGCTTTCATTTTTTAGGACTTATAACAAACTTTTCATACAAGGCTTCCCGAGACAACAAAACGACTTTGTATTTTACATGGGTATAAATTTTTTTTTACGAAAAAGAAAAAAAAACATGTAACATGAGCTTTTGTGTGAACGCCGGAAAAATATGTGAAAGTATTAAATTTAAATTATCAAATGAAAACGATTATATGCGTTCACTTATCTAAAGAGTTCATATGACCTATTTTTTACGGCATTGTTTCTATAAAACTATGCTACTTATTTCAGAATTCTCACATATGTACAAATAGGGCTTTGGGCTCTTAGTGAGTCTTTAGGAGTTAATTAAAATATAAAATTTAAATGACTTGCAATAGAAATGAACACACCAAACCCTAAACAAATGATAAAAACAAAATGACAACACGGTCATTGGGTATATAAAAGAAAGAAAGCACGATCATTGGATGGCCAAGGCTCAAAAAAGCGAAAAACCAAACCATAACTGTAAACACATAAAACTAACACACAAACGTACTCTAAAAAAAGATTTACGAAACGACCCCGCCCATTGGGCGGGTTACGACGCTAGTATATATATATATATATATATATATATATATATATATATATATATATATATATATATACATATATATATATATATATACATATATATATATATATATATATATATATATATATATATATATATATATATATATATATATATATATATATATATATATATATATATATATATATATATATATATATATATATATATATATATATATATATATATAGTGTAGTGCTATTTGCAGAACCTGTTTTTTGGTACAGAACTTACAGAACCATTTAAAACAAATCCTGACCTTTGGATAAACATGATCAATGGCTAAAATGAGGTGTGGCAAAATCGTAATAAAATGAAACTTCAAAACTACCTTTTAAGTGCTACAGGGGTAATACTGGAATATCGTCTTTATTTTTTTACAAGAGATTAAATCAAAAGAAAAAGAAACCTACCCACACAATATCTCTCTCTCATCCTCCAAAAATCAGATCTGGTAAAAAATTCATCTCAAACCAAGAACAATTCGAGTTTTAAAAAGTCACTCGAATGATCATGACCACTATTATTTGCTATATGTATCAAACTCACATCCGAATATTTATTAATAATCGATCCAATCCCGATCAAAGAAAACTCAGAATCATCTCATAACCGATCCAATCCCGATCAAAGAAAGCTCTTATCCTTAAAGTTTATTAATAACCATTCTAATACTTGAACTTTTAGCCCGTATAAAAATTATGTGTGTTCGTTGATGTGGTCTAATCGAATTGATCTAGGTTTAATGTGTGACTCAGTTTTATTTTGGTGGAAACAAATATTTTTGGTTGGTTTTTAAATTTAAATGTGCATAGACTTAAAAGTAAATGTCGTTAAAGTAAAGGGCAAGTATTAAAAGAGCGTGAAAAATAAATCTAAGTCTAATTAAAAAGAAAGGTGCAATATTTAAAAATGTGACGAAAAGTAACTTAATTAAAATGACTAAAAATTAAAACGTGACGAGAATTAAAATCAATCAAGTATAAAAATGTAAACTTAGAAAAGTAAACAAGACGAAAATATGAAAAACAACTCCCAAATCAGAATATATTCCGATCAATCACGATCGGAATATAGACTTACCCTTGATCGGAATGTGAATAACCAACCCCTGATCGGAATGTAAATAAGTGTACCCAATCGGAATGCTGTCACCTAATCAGATCGGAATACCAAAGTTACCCTGATCGGAATGTTGCTTACCTACCTTGATCGGAATAATGTGTCAGAACAACCAATCGGAATGTGTAGAAGATCTTTGATCGGAAAGCTGTCACCAAATACCAATCGGAATCCACTAGCCTCCCCAATCGGAATATCACTAACCCACGATCGGAAAGACTTCCTTTGCACACGATCGGAATGTATCGAACCACTCCAATCGGAATACAGAAAGGAATACCAAAACCCTTTTCAGATCTTGACCAATCGGAAAGTAAAACCCCCTTCCGATTGAACCAATCGGAAAACGCAGAAAATAACCAAAAATAAGCTAGAAAAATAAGCTATAAACCTAATAAGCACTAGACGAAAAACTTAGCTAAAACCGTGTAAAAATAAGCTATAAAACTGAAAGTTAAAAACTTTTAAGACACGAAAAAGATAAACTTTAAGAAAAAACAACTTTTATATATAAAGCTAACTTTTATAAAAACTATATAAACTTGAAAATAAATCAAATAAGCTATAAAAACAAATGATTTAAAACAATCAAAAGCATAAAAATCAAACCTTTAACAAATCAACAAGATAAAAACGTGTAAATCAAAGAAAGGTAGAAGAAGATTAACAAGATAAAGTAAAGGTGCAAGAAATTAAAGAAACACTTACTTGAAATTAAAAGTAATTAAAGGTGCAAAACATGTATTTAAATGTGCAAGTAATTAAATGTGCATAAATGAAAGTGGAAGAATGGTTTGTCAAGCCACCAACCATGGAAGAACTAATTGTCACGATTAGTCAACAAAATGAAAAGTAATTAGCTAATGACTATATATAGGGGATTAGGGAGGAGGTTAGAGGAAGCTTCCTCCTCTCCTTCCTTTCTTCCTTAATTGCATGCTTAGGTCCCTCCTCTTCTTTAATCTTTTTGTTAATTGCGCCATTAGTCCTTAAGCCTTCAAATCTTCTATAATCTTGGACTTTAACGACTTTTGGCTCGGGATTTCTTTGGACTCGTCTTTTAATTCTTCAATAAGTAAGACTTGAGTTCCTCGGCTTTAAGTAAACTTCCGTCTTTTGACTTTTTCTTCGATAAATCTTCAGAATTGGTCTTGGACTTCCGTTCTTTTTCCACTTTTGACTTCTCGACTCCGTCTTTCATCTTTTTCTTCAATAAAAGCCGTGAATGCCCGTGAATTCCCGTGTTTTCTCCACTTTTCACAATTTCGTCCTAAATTACAACAAAAACACAAACCACGCATAATTCCGACATAAAAGACATAAAATACACGTTTTGGTCCGGTTATTATTGTAATTAAGTGGTAGAAAAGATGGGTGTTTTCACACCTATCAAATCCCCTACACTTGACCATTGCAATGTCCTCATGCAATGCATTAGTTACAAAGCATGTTTACACTTTTCATCATAATCAATCCACGTTGGCCTTTATTAAAGAGATAGAAAATTATAAAAATGCAAAGCAAAGAAATTAAAAGCATACCTTGGGTTTTGAAAATGTCATGAATAATCATCATCCTCAACTTTTCACTTTCTCCAAAACAAGCTTAAAAACGAGATCATTGTTATTATAAGTTAGTAGACTAACACAAACTTATGTGGGCCAATTACTCACTTAGACTCCCTTATTCCTATGGGTATCTCTTATATTTTATTATTTGTCTTGAATGATCACGAAGATGCATTGTTTGACTTATTTAGATAGTTGTTTAGTCTGAAAATAAGGTGCACGATTTAATCAATAGTTAGCTAAAGGACCAAATCTTTTAAAACTGCTTCTCGGGATATCAAAAAGTTCATATCTTGGCATAACTTGGTTCGCGATTTGAGACCTTTCTCGGGCCGATATTTGGCAGCGACTTCATACTTCAAATCTTGAGAGACGTTCATGAAATAATGGTCTTCTCTTCATAAATGGAATTTCTTCACTTGGAATTTTTGAGAGATTCTTCATATATGGACCACGACTTCTTCATTTTTCTCCAATCTTTATTTTGGATTTTGATATACAACGATCCGCCTCCTTTATTGACTTGGATCTATTTATCCTCATACCTTGTTAGGGTCTTTTCGGATACACTTCTCCATGACTTTTGGGGAGTTTTGCTTTACGTCGTGTGTCTCGATCCTTCATATTGATTATCGATAAATGATTCTTCACATCACTTTTGGATCTTTAGCAACAAAACATAGCCCTCATGCCTTGTTAGGGCCTTTTCGGACTCGCCAATCTTCGCGCCCCGCTTCATAAGTTATGCCTTGGCTATGAACTCTCGTCATTACCGAGCAACTTTTAAACGATCTGGGGCTAGAAGCTAAGTAACTTTTTAAATCGTACAACCTTATTTATTAGCAGATAAATTATTAGCAAGCGATGGGAGAATAGGCTCATAATTAACTCACATAAATTCACGAAAGAATACCGACTTATAATTGGCTCTATCATCTCTCGTTCTCCACAGTTTAAAATCTCAAGTAATGAAACTCGTGGATACTTAGCCTATTAAATCAAAGTTTTGGGTTTTCGAGTCGCCTATAGGATCTTGCAAATTCTTAGACTTTTTCAAGTTTAGAAATCGCATTTTAAAGTTCCCTTGATAAACGACTCTCTAGGATCAATTATAGGAACTTGCGAAAAGTTCTTGTTCTTAACCCGTGAGAGTTAAGACTTTCGCGTTTTATAGCTCCCTATATAAAAGCCTAGCAAAACTTGACTTAAACACGTTAAGGATACTAGCTAGAGTAAACTCGGATTGAGTCAAAAGATTCACAACGTTTGAAAATTAAAACCACTTATTAAACATTTATTCTAATGAGGAAAGAAAAGAACTATACAAAGGGAAAAACTAATAGGCCAAAATAGATCAAAAATTTTGAAAAATGTCGAAAAATTGATTTTCCGGTTAAAATGAGGACAAAAACAAGGAAAAGGCCACTTAACTTCGATAGAAGTCCCCCCTACACTTAAGATAAACATTGTCCTCAATGTTTAAGCATGTGGGAGTAAAATCCCCTACACTTAGGACATTGTGCACGTTGTTTAACTCTTGCTAAGGAAAAGACAACTAAAGGGATTCCTATTTTAATAATGAGAAAATATAAAATAGTGAATCGTAAAGAGTTTAGGATAGAACCGGGAAGTAGTAGAACATGGAATCACGGGTCGTCAAGAATCATCAAGAGTGGATCATTGAAGCTCGAATCCCTGATTAGTAGAAGAGAGAGGAAAGCAATCCAACGGGTCTCCCCTACACTTATGGTAAAAACAAAGAAAAAGATAGATAGATAATTGGGTTGCCTCCCAAAAAGCGCTTGTTTTTGTTATCCGAGTCACGAGCCTGACTCGTCCCCGAATTAAATGGTCCATGGGGAAGCCTCTAATGTTATACCGGGATCAAAGACCTTGTCCTCGTTCCCGGAGGAATATAACAAAGGGGAGGCAGGAGGATAAGTCTTGAATGGCAGGAAGGTCCTTTCAACATACGAGAAGTATGTGAAATCTTGATCCTCGGGAGGTGGGGCGGGTATAGGAATCACATTGTCATCCTCCAAAGACAATGGATGAGGATCAATTGGCAAAACCATAAGGTTATTAATCATAAAATGTTCATTGTCACCTCCCGGGTCAAAACACTCATCCTCATTTCCCGGAGAGGGAAATTGATACATCACCCGCTTGGGCGTGCATTCAGTAGGATGAGGGGGCAATATAGTAGAAGAAGTAAGAGAAGAATTACCTTCCTCCTGTGATACCTTTCCAGTAGAGTCAGAACTCTCCACCTCTGCGATAGAAGGGGTTATGGCTATCAAAGTATGCTCATCAGAAACAAGATAGTCATAGCTATCAATGTCTTCAATCCTTCCGTCAAAGAGTGGATTCACCTCACTAGATATGTAATCATCATCAAAATCAAATAAAGGGTTCGAATAAATCTTGAAAATTTCCTTCGCAACGTCTTCATCGGATAGTGACTCGTCATCACTAGAAGTAGAATCATCATCTTGATCGAAAAGAGGATTAGAGAAAACCATAGAATCCTCTTCCAAAGTGTTGGTGGAAGGAACATCATCAGAAGAAAGTGCATCATACTCATCGTCACTGTCGGATGTCAACTCAGATTCACTTGGAATTGAGACGAGGGTATCAGCACTAGACGTATTAAATTCGTCGGAGTCCTTTTCAGGAATGGTGCTAAAATCCTCATCACGTAAGATAGTTGAATCCTTAGGCTCCGGCAAGTCAGGAGAAGGAATAGCATTCTCATTGGTCCAAGAAATAGGGCTCTCATCGTCATCACTGTCATAATAATATGGAGGCACAAGAGTAGGAGTATAAGCATTAAGGTTAGATACCTGCTCTTGGTGCTGATCCGCTTGCCATTTCTCCATCATCCTATGGACAATTTCTTGAACTTTTTGAAAGTTGTCAATCAGTGTGGTTAGTGGATCAGGAGGAGAGGCAGGACAGGGTTGAGGATTGACGGTGTGACGTGGGGGCTCACGGTTATAAACACTGGGGTGATAGCACGAAACTTTCTCAAAGATCTTCGACGGATCACAAGAAGAAGCATCGTGAGGGCCCCCACAAATATAGCACCACGGGTATGGAGAAAAACCCGGTGCGTCTTGAGGATAGGGATTGTCATAGGGAGAGGGTGGGAAAGTATTGTAAGAGTTGAAGTATGAGTTTGTTGAATTGCAAAATGGACAAAATCCAAATTGTGTATCGTCGATATCAAAACCACATCGCTCACAAGTACACCATTGACATGTTTGAAAACCATGCCAAGGTCGCCCACACCGTCCGCAAGACGGATCCATGAATAATTATAGAGAAGAGGGGTAAAGAAAAGAATTAAACATAATAGAGGATAAAGAAGAATATTTTTGGTGCAAAACTTTGAAAAAGAAATGCTTTTTTATGATTTTTCAAATGTTTTTGGGTTTTTTGGAAAATTTTTGACACGAAAAATAACGTTCACAAGTGAACGGATCCCAAAAAGCAACGCGTCTCTCACAGAAAACCGTTAATCTTTACGAAAAGACCCGGCAGCGGCGCCATTTAATAACTCGATTTGATCTAGTTAAAATTAAGTTCGTTCTAGTGGTCTAATCGAATTGATCTAGGTTTAATGTGTGACTCAGTTTTATTTTGGTGGAAACAAATATTTTTGGTTGGTTTTTAAATTTAAATGTGCATAGACTTAAAAGTAAATGTCGTTAAAGTAAAGGGCAAGTATTAAAAGAGCGTGAAAAATAAATCTAAGTCTAATTAAAAAGAAAGGTGCAATATTTAAAAATGTGACGAAAAGTAACTTAATTAAAATGACTAAAAATTATAACGTGACGAGAATTAAAATCAATCAAGTATAAAAATGTAAACTTAGAAAAGTAAACAAGACGAAAATATGAAAAACAACTCCCAAATCGGAATATATTCCGATCAACCACGATCGGAATATAGACTTACCCTTGATCGGAATGTGAATAACCAACCCCTGATCGGAATGTAAATAAGTGTACCCAATCGGAATGCTGTCACCTAATCAGATCGGAATACCAAAGTTACCCTGATCGGAATGTTGCTTACCTACCTTGATCGGAATAATGTGTCAGAACAACCAATCGGAATGTGTAGAAGATCTTTGATCGGAAAGCTGTCACCAAATACCAATCGGAATCCACTAGCCTCCCCAATCGGAATATCACTAACCCACGATCGGAAAGACTTCCTTTGCACACGATCGGAATGTATCGAACCACTCCAATCGGAATACAGAAAGGAATACCAAAACCCTTTTCAGATCTTGACCAATCGGAAAGTAAAACCCCCTTCCGATTGAACCAATCGGAAAACGCAGAAAATAACCAAAAATAAGCTAGAAAAATAAGCTATAAACCTAATAAGCACTAGACGAAAAACTTAGCTAAAACCGTGTAAAAATAAGCTATAAAACTGAAAGTTAAAAACTTTTAAGACACGAAAAAGATAAACTTTAAGAAAAAACAACTTTTATATATAAAGCTAACTTTTATAAAAACTATATAAACTTGAAAATAAATCAAATAAGCTATAAAAACAAATGATTTAAAACAATCAAAAGCATAAAAATCAAACCTTTAACAAATCAACAAGATAAAAACGTGTAAATCAAAGAAAGGTAGAAGAAGATTAACAAGATAAAGTAAAGGTGCAAGAAATTAAAGAAACACTTACTTGAAATTAAAAGTAATTAAAGGTGCAAAACATGTATTTAAATGTGCAAGTAATTAAATGTGCATAAATGAAAGTGGAAGAATGGTTTGTCAAGCCACCAACCATGGAAGAACTAATTGTCACGATTAGTCAACAAAATGAAAAGTAATTAGCTAATGACTATATATAGGGGATTAGGGAGGAGGTTAGAGGAAGCTTCCTCCTCTCCTTCCTTTCTTCCTTAATTGCATGCTTAGGTCCCTCCTCTTCTTTAATCTTTTTGTTAATTGCGCCATTAGTCCTTAAGCCTTCAAATCTTCTATAATCTTGGACTTTAACGACTTTTGGCTCGGGATTTCTTTGGACTCGTCTTTTAATTCTTCAATAAGTAAGACTTGAGTTCCTCGGCTTTAAGTAAACTTCCGTCTTTTGACTTTTTCTTCGATAAATCTTCAGAATTGGTCTTGGACTTCCGTTCTTTTTCCACTTTTGACTTCTCGACTCCGTCTTTCATCTTTTTCTTCAATAAAAGCCGTGAATGCCCGTGAATTCCCGTGTTTTCTCCACTTTTCACAATTTCGTCCTAAATTACAACAAAAACACAAACCACGCATAATTCCGACATAAAAGACATAAAATACACGTTTTGGTCCGGTTATTATTGTAATTAAGTGGTAGAAAAGATGGGTGTTTTCACACCTATCACATTCCAATCCCGATCAAAGGTATTCTTAATTGTGAACTCTTCTTGTAGCCATAAAAAATTAATCGAGCCCCTATTACAATATTATGACGGCCTGATATGGTTAAAATAGTATCAGTGATGGTTTGATTTTGGATTTTGTGCTTTATGTTTATTTTTGGATCAGAACTAATTCGATTGGTGCTTCATGTTCGAGTCAAAGTTTGGTCCGATTGGTGATTCGCGTCTGTGAAAATCACATAGTCTATGCCTCAAAACATTACCGAGTGGTCGACGCTTGTGTCGAAAATGGAATGGAAGTCGAAGAAGAACTACTCGTCCTGGACATCCTTTGGCAGGTTGGTTTTTTTAATCAAACAATATCTGGTATATATGATTTCTCTTGTTAAACTTTAAATGGAAGTAAGTATTAAATTCAACTAATGAAATCATCTTATAATCCCCTCTTAACAACTCGTAAATCACATCTAATTTGAATGAGATATATCAAGTCAAATATTCGAGTATATAAAAAAAATCAGCAATCCGAATAGTTGTGGCGTCGTATTTGGGGCAGGGGCAATCGGTTATAATGGTATGTATAAATACAGTTCCATGGCGCACGGATCTAGTATCTTGTTTTTTAATCTGCTTCTCAAAATAAAATAAAAAAACATGTATGTTTTGATTAACTTGATTTGGTCTTGTATCTATTCAAAATGAGTGTGATATTTTTTTTCCGTAAATGTGATATAATTTTGTTGATATTTTTTATGCAGGGTTGCTGGATCTTTGAGGCGGTGTTGCTGGATCTTTGAGACGGGTTTGTTGGACATGTGGTTTTAATGGCTGGTATAGTTTCAGTTATGGTTTGAGTTTTGCGATTGAAGATGATTTTGGTATCGACGACTTAGCTGGAACAACAGGTGTCGGTGGTGATGGGGTTGTGGTTGGCCTTGTGTAGGTGAAGCTGATGCTCGTGTAACTACTGGTGTCGGGGTTGCCCTGCTGGTCGAAATGGTTGTTTCTGAGCAGAAGTTGATGCAATAGAGGTTGTGGAGAGGCTCGTGATGGTTGGATAGGCGAATCAGTGGCAACACAAGTTGTAGTAACCAAGGTAAGTGAAAATGAAACCAGTAGGTTTATTTCAGTCATTGCTTTTAATGTTTTAAAGATGATAAAACAGAAAAAGATTGTTCAATTTAAATTATTACTTTTTCGTGATGTCATACTATGAAAATGGAAGAGTTGCTTAAATACGAGTCTCATACATTAGAAAGATCTTTAAAGTGGCCTGAAACATTTCTGTTACAAAGAAATCATGTATGTTGCTTAAATACAAGTTTATATTTTTTATAATCTGCTCTTTGAAATCAAAGAAATCAGGTAAGTATTGTTGATCACTTATGTTTTAACTATTAAAGAAATCAGGAAAGTATTGTTGATCACTTATATTTTTTATAATCCGTTCTTTGAAATTAAAAAAAAATCAGGTAACTGATAACAACATTGTTCAGTTTTATGCCATGTAGCATCGAGTGTACGTTTTATTGAAAAATGGCATTGCTTAAATACATGTTTATACTATTTTGTTAGAGTTTAATGATATTATTTTTTTGCAGCGTGCAGATATGTTTTTTTGGAAAACATATATGTTTTTTTGAAAACATATATGTTTTTTTGAAAACATATATGTTTTTCCGAAAACATATATGTTTTTTTGAAGACGGACACATATGTTCTTGGAATGGTACTTATGGTCTAACGGATTTATCACGAATCGAAGTGTGCATACATGTTCTTGGAAGAGTTGAATCTTTTGTACATATATATTTAACAATATACATTTTTATTTGAATTGTATCAAATTTTGTTGTTGTATCTATATTTCTGCTTTGATTTTAACTTTAGAGATTACATGTATTTAATTAGTTTTTTTTACTTTTTGTTAAGAAATTTCAAAGACAATGTACACCAAGAAAACATAGATGCAATTACTTAAAGAGAAAATTTATGGCTAAACAATTGTATGCTTATTTACTAATTAAAAAAAACATGTATGTACTAATAGAAAAACATATATGCACCGTAATTTTAAAAATTGCAGAATCAATTTAAACTAAAAAAATAATTTCAAAAAAATAAGATTATGAAAGACATTTTTTATATACAAAAGAAAATTTAGAAAAAGAAGTCTAAATGTGTTCTTCCTATAATACTCTTTTGCTTTAATTTCTTTTTAATAATATAACTAAATTCTGATTGATTGAAAATGGTTCTGTAAGTTCTGTACCAAAAAAAGGGTTCTGCAAATAGCGCTCCCCTATATATATATATATATATATATATATATATATATATATATATATATATATATATATATATATATATATATATATATATATATATATATATATATATATATATATATATATATATATATATATATATATATATATATATATATATATATATATATATATATATATATATATATAGTTAGGTTATTGTAGTGTAGTAGCTTAAAGTTGTGAAAATGAAAAGTCATCTTAACAATTGATTTTATCAATTAACATGAGATTTATTTAATATTAAACACAAAACAATAAATCTTATACATAAAAATTGGTATAAAATCACTAAAAATTTTGATACGTAAAAATTTATAGCTGATACATATGATAAATAGTTATACTTCGAAAAATATTATTAGCATAAATAATCATTTATTCGTCAACTCAGTGATACATTATCACATGTTGCATTCGATATAACAAAATAATTGATAAATTATGATACACAACTGATACACGAAAAACTAGTAATATTAAAAATTGTGAACTAACTACTCGTACACGAACTAAAACTTCCAAAACACCCGTACACGAACTAAAAAATTATAAACGAAGCAAAACTAATCAATAAATGTGATATTTGCCCATTTTCTATTACTTCTCATTTTAACAACTTTAAGCACCTAAACCATTTTATCTAATTTCTATATATATATATATATATATATATATATATATATATTATATATATATATATATATATATATATATATATATATATATATATATATATATATATATATATACTAGCGTCGTAACCCGCCCAACGGGCGGGGTTGTTTTTTTGTTGTTTCCGAAGGATTTATGGTTTGTGAGTTGTTAGTTTATTATATTTTTAATTTAACTCTTAGTGTATTTTAATTATAGTTTACGCTTAGGTAACGTTAAATTTATGTTTAAAATAGTTTTTTTATAAAAGTATGTTAAAAATAGGAGGATGTTATTAGTCATATCTTGTAACTTTTTCCTTTTATTTTTGTTTTAATTGACCCAAACCAACTATCTCTTTGTTTTATATTATTTTTTTATCGTCAACACAAATGGCGCGACCATTTGTTTGTTTTTTTAAGTAAATTTAAATAAAGAAAGATTCCACATCTTAAACGATTAACTTGTCAATTAAATACGTTTTCAAGCATATATCATCACATTTCCATCTCTTCAGGTACTTGTGTTTCCAAATATCAAAGAAAACTTCATGTAGAACTTATTGTCACAACCGCTGTAAACTGATTTAGATACCATTCGCTTTCTTCCCATCGAATGTCGAAGATGAAGAACTTTATTCGTCCAACCTGAAGACATATTTAGTTACTAAGGAAATAAGTATGGTATAAACTAATTTTTTCAATGAAATTTCGTAGCGTTATTTAAAATAAAATAAAATAAAATAAAGAAAGATATACTATATTTCTCAAATGCAATTCATTAATTAAAAAAGAAAGCAAATACAAAGAGCTAGTCTCTAGCTAAATAGAAGAGATCTTTGCAACGGATGACAAGGTTCACATTCTAGTATTGTTTTACATATATAAACCTGAAACACACACGTAAATGAATGAAATCGAGTGGTTTATAATTACTAAACACATCTAAAGCCAACCTACAAACTACGAAAACGTTTGACCCATCAACCACCTGTCAATAGAATCAACTATGCTCATTATATGTCTAATCTTTGTATTTTAACTAAATGGTATTTTAATATTTTTGCTTTGCTCTGATTTGCTGCAATTTCATAGTCTAAGTGTCTTGAAAGTTCACTCATTAGGACCTATTTGATCTACACATAAAAACAGTTTGAAATGTTGTAGAGGGTCTATAAACGTAATTACTCAAATTGCCTTGGATATATCATTAACGACTAAGATTATCATTACCGGCTATACCATTGTTAGGTCTTGAATATTTAGTGTGGTGTGTCTTCATGGCGCTAGACTATTAAAAGTTTTAGAGTACGAGTTATAAATGGATAATGTACTTTCAAAAATGAACCATTATATATAACAGACTTTTTTATGTCGTATATACTTAACGAAATCTTTTACCTTAACTTTGACCGGATACATGTTTGACTATATTTGACAAGGACTTGCAATGTCAATCCATTTAACGATGAAAAACATTTACAAACTTAATCCATTAATAAAAATTTGCAAAGTTTGTCCAAACACATAACATTAAAAAAATTATAGAAATTTGTAAAAAATCGAAAAAAGAAATCGGAAAAGAATGTTTAGATTTTTTTATCTTTTTTAAAAAATTTGAAGGAAAAAAAATTGTATAAAAAATTGGAAATTGTTTTTTTTTAATTAAAAGAAAAAAGATAAAATAACTAAACGTTTTTTGTAAAAAAAATCAGTTTTTTATAACAAATTTTAAATTTTTTGATGTTTTCTTTGATTTTTTTAAAAAGGTTACAAAAACTGAACGCTTTTTTTTCTGAAACTATTTTTCCAATATTATATAACTTTTTTTTAGAAAAAAGTAGAGTAATAGTTTTTTTTCCTAAAAAAATATTTCAATCTTTAGAAAAAATAATTTTTGAAAATTTATTTTTTCAAAAAAAATATTTTTTCCAAATTTTTTATAGTTTTTATGATTTTTTAGAATTTTTATGCATTTGTACTAACTTTGCAAATTTTTATTAATTGACAAACGTTGCAAATTATTTTTATCGTTAAATGGATTGACATTGCAAGTCATGTATCCGGTCAAAAGTTTTGGTCAAATATCTGACGTGGCAAATAGGTATATATGACATTAAAAAGACCATTATGTATAACTGTTCATTTTTTTAAAAGTACATTATATATATTTATTGATTTTACTCTAAAGTTTTAAGCATATTATACTTTAGGGTTAAAGCCATAAATTACCAACAAACTTTACTTTTTTTCTCGATATTACTAATATAGAACATATAATACTATTACAACAACCGAACGTTTACAAAGTTTTCTAACATTACCAACATTCTCAAAAGCTACCGTTTTTAGCAGGTTATAAAGTAAAAAAAACCGACATGTCACTTTTTTTTAACAGATTATATTCCATTTTCATATTTTCTTTTTCCACCTAGACACCACCTCATCTTGAAACCTCCCTACTTTTGCCACATATGTAATCCACTAACACATATTATATGAATATGTCATGATACAAGTTGATTCCAGATCTAAAATCAAACTCACCCATTGCTTAAAAACTAGGCATTAACAAGATGCTTATATTGTGCCTATATAATACGCATACAAAGAAGCCATGAATCGGAGATATCAAAACCAAATAAAGCATCACTGCTTAAAAACTACTGCCCGGTGCATGGTGGATCATCCCACTATCATAAGCCCACCACCATCCGACTTCGCCTACCACAAACAAAAACTTGCTACCTCGCAAATCTGGCCGAATATGCCGGTGACAATATCGACATAGTAATGATTACGATGACTAAGAGTGGAAATAGATCTACCCAAAATCATGTTCAACGGATCTAATGACAAACGTTATGACAAGGATATGCGAATGAGGTAATAAGAACGGAAGTAAATGAGATGTGACCTCAATCACAAATTCGTAACGGGCAAAAATTATTTTTTGCTACCCAACCATACCCTCCAATTCAATGCCTCTTGCATGGACTTGAAGATCTATAATTCGTGTTTCATGTTCTTCGAAGAAATGAAATGGGGTCTCATCACGAATTCAAGATCTAATTATTGATTTTAATTTTTGATTTTTTTTATCCAGATTTAATGATGATTCCAATCTCTATTGGTGTATAATAAGTATACAATATGATATATGGATTTTCGTGTATATTGGGGTTTAAGAAAGATTACAAAAAAAAAAGTAATCTTTTATAAGTTTATGTTGGGATTGTTATGTTTTTTTTAATCTGGGAATAATGTTTGTGGCTGAAGGATTAAGTTGAATGATGGGTAGATGACAGATGATACAAAGAAAGAGATAAGGGCATTTTAGTCTTTTAAAAATTCATATGTAGAAAAGCTTAACGAAATTTAATGCCACATGGAAAAAAAAATGACGTGGAAATTATAATGATTATGTTACTTATATTAACAGGTACCAGCAAGTTTAGATGGTTATAATAGTATTATATGTTCTATATTAGTAATATCGAGAAAAAAAGTAAAGTTCATTGGTAATTTATGGCTTTAACCCTATACTTTAAGAAAATAATATTTTAATTATTCACATCTCAAATAGTTATCATGAACATGTTACCAAATTAGTTCCAACGTATTTCTATTTCAAAGGGGTATATACCCTCTATGTCACGAGAAATCACCAATGCCATTGAAAAATGGTGTCATAGTATTTTTGGTGCCATAGCCCATTTTGCTAACATGTCATCACTTATTGGCTATGAAACCATGTATACAACACCACCGTTTCCTGTGCTCTTACATAATAAGCCATCATTCCAGGCACAAGTTTGTAGAAAATATCACTTATTATTGAATACTTCTAGTAGTTGTAGGTTTACATAATACACTGCGCCATAGAGGTGGGAATCGGATTGGGTCGGTCGGGTTCGGGTTATTCGGATCGGGTTGAATTCGGCTTGAGGGTAAAAATGGTTTAATCGAACCCAACCCGAGTTCAAATTGGGTCTAGTCGGGTCGGGTTTATTCGGGTTCGGGTCAACCCGAATACGCGTAAAATATATATAAAAAAAAACTTTTTAAAATTTTTTAAAATAGAATTTAAATCACTTTTTTTATTAAAAATAAAAAAATCTTATTCGGGCTGCCCCGAACCCGAATTAGGTATAATATATTTACCCGATGTCCAACCCGATTTCGAATTCGGGTTAGTCGGGTTGACCCGATTAACCCGAACTCAAAATAGGACCCGACTAACCCGACTCGAATACACTCGGGTCGGGTTCGGATCGGGTCGGATTTATTGACACCCCGAATTGTAGTATATAATATATTAACACAAAAACTTCAGTCACATTTAGCAGACTTCTCTACTTACAAGTATTTTTTTACTGATAAATATAAATTACAGAGAAGCTTATGAAAATAAAAGTGATACAACTTGTGACAATCCGTCAATTTATGGTCAATATTTTATTCTCAATATTTATTTGAAAATATTATTTTATGAACTCACTTATTTTTGGGAAGAAATTTGGATTTACGTCTTGAAGTAGCATCGACTACGTCTAAACCGGAGGATTCAACGTTACGTGCTTACGTTTACATACACCGTCTTTGGTGACAGTCCGACATTTCAGAAAATAAATTTATCCGTGAATATTATTTTGGAGTTTTAAATTTGAGTTGGTTCATAAACTCACAAATTTACGAGAAGAGATTAGGACTTACGATTTTATTTTAACGTCCTTTACGACTAAACCGGAAACCCTAGGATTACGTATTTACGTTTTCGAACTCCGTTTTTGATGAGACAATTTTTATTAAATTTGTTTTATGACGGTGATTCATAATTTATAAAAACGTTTTTCGTAAAACGACCCGAGGGCACGCAAATCGAGGAAACTAGAATCGAGGAGTACCCGTATTTAAATAGGGATGAGACAAGATAAATCTTGCCCCACCCCCACTCTTGGACGGCAAGAGTAAGCAACACAACACCTTAGGTGTCAAGTTGCTAGCATAAACCATACACTTGTCTAATTAGCTTACTTTGTAAGCTTCCACTACAACAAAACTAGCTACCAAAACCACTCATCTCATTTCCTACATGCAAACCACCCAAATTTCCTCTCTACTCTCTCTATAATGCCGTCCATACTCCACCTTAAACACCATTTTTGATCAAATCTAACCACAAAATCCTATGTTATACTTGCATATGTTGAAACCCTTTTAAAACCCTATTGATTGGTGCAAGTTATAACATCCAAGGAGGAGTTTCTATGGAGTATTAAGGCTGATTTTCCACAAGGAGATTATGAAGCATGGTGGTCATGAAGATGGTCTTGGTGCATCACAAGTTTCTCCATCAAAAATCCATGTTTTGATCACAACCTACATCATCATGGTGGTATAAAGATTGTCCTCCTCAACTTCTTGTTATTTTGATTATGTAAACATGTATTTTATTTCCTATTGTATATGTATATGATGATTATATGATGATAAAAATGTTATGTGGGGATTTGTTGTTGATAAACATGCTTAAAAAGATGAAAGACTATAAGAAACAAGGTTAAAATCTTGGTTAAATTTGATGGCTGTATAAAACAGTAAAGAAACTTGTTATGAACTGATAAAATGATGAATTAGAATGGATTTACAGTAAGCTATGGGTCTTGTACACATGTGAGAGTTGGCCATGCAATGGAATCAAAATAATGAGTGAGATATGATCAAAACAAGTTTAGGGTATAAATCTGAGGTTACTGTTTTGGACGATTTTTAGAAAATATTTAGAAGATGATTCAACAGTAGCTATAGAAGAGTTAAATGTAGCACATATCATGTAGTTTATGTGATAAAAATTTGAGGTTCTATCTCCATATAGAACTCAAGATATGGCAATTTTGGTGAAAGTGAAGATAAAAATCAGATTTTTGGAAATTAAAAAATAATACTATTATATAAGCACTCAAAATTTAATAGTATAAAATATAAATGAAAATCCACTAACTTATAAAACTTATTTATATAAATATGTAAAAGGGTAAATTAATGAATAACTTATATAAATGGTAGTGAAATAATACTTATAAGTTATAAAAGTATAAACATGATTTTTACGACTTTTTCGGCTAATACCGTAAAATTAACGTTTTTGTTAAATAAAACTTAGACGGTTGGACCCGTCTAATGTGAACTTTATAAAACTTATATACTGATATATAAACATGTATAACAAGTAAAAACCGATAGAACCGGACTATAGGACATACGGACGTTAACGGACTAAATTAACGTTATTGGACTAATAATACAACAAAAATGGACTAAAACACTTATAAACTTAGTATTGGGCTTAACCCATTTGGGCCCAACATGTAAAGTATATATATACTGATAATATAGGTATAAAATGGATTAAAACAAGTTAAAGAACTTATAATAAGTTTATTGGACCTAAAACACGTAAATAGGTAAAACGAGAAAACTAGTATAAAAGTTATCAACACATAACTCTAAAATGAGTAAACGAGAATATGTAAACCCACTTGATCATCATATATATATAATCATCATATGTATACATAATTTTTATTTTTATAAAGTCATTGGACATGAGTCTAAGACGAGTATTATTTGTCTAGGTTTCCGTGATTGAAGCACGTACCGTACATCCAATAACCCGCCTTCCCACATCAACGTGAGTTCATAGCCTCGCACTCTTTAAAATGTTTTTATAAATGTTTTATAAACCCGCGAGGGAGATAACATGTTAGTTTTTATAAAATAGGACACCATTTGTCCCGATTGTTTGTTTATTGATTTGGACCCGAAAGATTGAATGACCCGATTGTATGACCCGATAAATGATTAAAGGAACCGATAGATGAAATTAAATGGATTATTAAAGTTAGGTTATGTCACTAAAAGTCCCATTAGCATGAATTGTGAACTACCGGGATTTGGTAGACGCTTATGCATTTAATAGTACTATTTGGGGACGATCACCCCAGTTCGCGCCTTGACGGTTGATCCCCGTCGTGCCACATTGATTGGTAAGCGAATTTATGTATGAGAAGATTTCATAGCGTGACCTTTGTGACGACACGCTACTTTAGATGGGCAAAATTGGTATCGGGTTAGCTACCCGTTGTTGGTTTAGTAAGGTAACAATGTCATGCGGCTTATAATAATCCAAATTAACGAAATACTAATAGACGCTCCGAATTACGATGTATTGCCTGACTAGCAATACAGGGTCATACTATTGATATTATGTTCGTGTTTTGGTTTTCATAACCATATTCATATAACGGTTTTTATTTAATCTATACAACGTTGCAAAACGTATTGTATGATGTTTTTACGACATTGGCTCGTATAATGATTTTTAAGGCAAACGCCTATATTATGATTTTCGATAAGGATTTGTATAAAATGACTTTGGCTATTTTATGGCCTATTAAAATGATTTGTACAAAATGATTTTCAGTAATAAATTTTATACTTATATTATATTGATGGATTTTATTAAACTCTATGAATTCACTCGGCGTTACCGCTGACCTTTTATTTTAACATGTCTTATCTCAGGTACTTGAAGGTAATTCTCGGGAAGACGACAAGAATTCATGGCCCGCACATAAACTATATTTTTCCATTCAAATACTTTGTAAAACTTTGTATGAAATATAATGACTTGGGACCGATGTAACTTTGACATTATTGAATGGAAATGCTTTATAAATAAACGACGCGATTTTTATGCGTTGTCTATGATGTGAGTAATGTGCTATCCCGTAACACCAACTAGTCTTCCGCTGTACTGAGTTGTAAAAATTTAGGGGTGTTACAGTTTGGTATCAGAGCTCTCGTTATAGAGAACGAAAGATTTTTAAAACCAAGGTTTTGAATAAAACTTTTCAAAATCTTTTAACTATAAACATTTTTCTTAAAATGTCTAAAAATCTTTTGACTATAACGGTGCCGAAGAATTCCCGAGTTACCCACAAGGCCAAGACTGAGAAGTGTTATTTTAATATATATATAGCTTGGATTATATATATATATATATATATATATATATATATATATATATATGATGTAATTTTATTACATGATTGTTTGATGATTATTTTGATTTTTATACGAGGTATTTATACGACGTAGATTGTCACAAGAAACCCTAAAATCCCCTAGTAAATTAATCAAAGTTGTTCTCGTAGGAATTCTAGCAATCCTAGATCTAAACCAAGTTGTGAATATTTATGATCCCAACAAATGGTTGATATTCGTAGAAATGTAGATATTAGTTGATCGTGATATAGAAAAAGAATTGGCGAGATTAAATCTGATATCGACGTCATGACGATCTTTTCTTATAGAGTGGAGTTTGACAAAACATTACCACCTAGAAAGATGTCATCTGATTCGTTGTCATCCAATTCTTAAATTTGAAATCGAAAGGGTGAATGTTGCACTTGAGGCTGTCATTGGAACCATTACCCAAAAGCCTCATGCCACTAATACCTTTCCGAGAAGTCTAGTTGAATGATCAAGTCATTTCATACTAGTGACTCATCTGATAATTGTTGTGGTAAGAGATATAGGATTGGAAATTAAGTGTTGATCATATTGAGCTTTTATTGCCTTTACAAGGCCGAAGAATAAGATTGAAAGTATTGGAGATTGAGGTAGGATATCGAATTGAGTATAAGTTGGTTGAAACTTGAATGAAGTAAAAATTTAACCCGTATGGAATATGAGATTGTTAATATAAGTCATTAAGTTCTGTGATTGAATTATAAGGTTTTAATTGATTTTTGATTCGTGTTAAGGGTTGTTCCTAGGCCATTGTCCACTAACGAGGATGCCCAGTGTCCAAGAAATAAATTGAAGAAATCTTCTTCTGAATTGAGACCGATGGATCTTTCGGGACATGTGGAACACCTAATGACTCTTGTAGATTAGTATTCATTGTGGTATCTTTTAAAAATCCCTAACTTAACTGAGATATCAGTTGGTAGGATGAGTTCTGAGAATTGTATGACATAGTGACACATAAAGTGTTACGATACAATTTGACTTGTTTGCGATTAATGAAAAGACTACCTTTGATTGCTAAAATCTACATGTATCGATGTTATCTATCCTTTATTGCTTCATCCTAATGTTCGCATTAGTGATGCAACCATTGAACAAGTACTCATCTTGAATTGAGTTACGTTGTGGATTATTCTTTTTGAGTGCCATCGAGATCATGAACCTCATGATTATTTGGCTAAGCTCATTTCTTATCATATCGTAGTTAATTCTTGGTGAACAACTCTTCATCACTCTTTTGCAGATCACACATTGTTTTTATAAAGTTAAAACGGTATCCTTTGAGAAAATTTAATTTTCATCACAATAAGGATTATTCAAAGTGAGATTTATAAGTAATTGTTATCGAAATGAAGTTGTTTATAAAACACCTTGGAAAACTTAATTGTTTTCATAACAAGGAAAATCTTTGTAAATATATTCTTGATTCTTATTTAAGAATTAAGCATGAAAATGTTTTTATTATAAACATGATGATAAAATTTTGACGAACTGAGTATTGCATCATTAATCTTGAAATTGTATATAGTTGCGCGCCTACATACAATTTAGAATGGACCATGCAAGACTGACTAGTAGTCACCATAAAACTAATGAATAAACACTATATTTTCTTTGAGGATTGTGAAAGATTAAATTTTAATGAGATCTGCAAGAAGTGAAAAATAAGGACATAATGTTAGAGACATCTACATATGTGCCTGTAGCATCTATTCTTCTAAGTCGAATTTACTCATCTGTGGAAATTGTCTTATTTGACAATTGACAATTCTTTCTTGTTCAATTCTCCCGTAGTGAGATTCTTAGGAAAAGTATCTGATTACCGAGTGTTGATACCCGACTGGATGTATTGACGTTCTTATCATTTCTTATGATTTGATTTCATTTGAATGACCTGGGTAACGATCCGAGGAGCTTTCGAATGCGTACTCAAATTATGAAAACATGGGATATATTCATACTCATTAAATGTTTTCGTATATATCCGATTTGAAATTCTCTCGCATAGATTATGCGTTGACCTTACTCTTTTAATAGTAGTTATGTCTCCTGATATCCCTGAATTTGTGAAGGATTTTGAATTATTATTAGTCTTTTGAGAAGTTCACATCTTATCGACGGCAATAAAACTGGAAAGTTGATAGTGCCAGTAGAATGGATTGATTGATTATGACATGACGACATTGTCTTAATTGATGGGAACTCGAGTAGAATTTCTCTAAAAGATAAGATGTTGATTATCAAAAGTGATATAAATAATTCTTGATGGATGATTTTATCCTGTATTTAGACTTAAAAGAATATCGTGAAGGATTGTGAACTAGTTATAGATATTATAATCCAAAAAGAACTTAATATGAATTTATTAAAAGATGTTATGTTATCTAAACTTTAGGAGGTATTTGTTAATAAATTACCTAGACTTTTGCCATTGAGGCAAGTTGAAATTGGTATTGATTATATTTCCGGTGCTGCACCTATGGCATGTGCACTGTACGTCAGCACCATCTAAATTAAAGGAATTACTGTACAACTGAGAGAGTTGTCGGAGAATGATTTTTTTAAACCAAGCCTGTCATCATGAAGAGCTATGGTGTTATCATTCCTTATATTTATAGATTACTATGAACTGAGTAAATTGACAATCGAAAACGATATCCATAACTCGAAATGGGAGATTTGTTCGATCATTTACAAGGTTTTAGCGTATGTTTTAAAGATTTGATTCACGGCATGGTTATCATCAACGTCGCGTCCGCGAAAAAGATTATGTATTCCAATCACTACATCCGGTACTTGTAATGAACATTATGAGTTTCACGTGGTGACGTTTGGATTGACTAATGCACATGTAGTACTCATAAATTTGATGAATCACGTGTGTAGACTATAATTTGATAAATTCATGCTTGTGATCATTAAGGATCATTTGTTTGTTTATAAGAATAACAATGAGTTAATAATTAGTTATAAATTGCCCTGAATTGGCTAAACAATGAAAACCTATACCTTAAATATTTAACATGTGATTGAGGACTTAATCCTTTACATAAAATGACCGTTGGATTAATAATGGTAAGATGTATTCATATAGACTCTTCAAAAATTAAGAGCCCTTTTAAGACTTTGGATTTTACAAAAAAAAAAAGAAAAAAAAAAAGAAATGGAGAAATGTTTTGACAAATGTTTTATCAAAAGAATATTTAAGGATCATTCCCTTATAACCAAAACATTTAACTAAACTTCCGTTTAGGGGTAAATGTTTGTGTATAACTTAAGACAACTTAAGAAGGATTGAGTAAAACCATTTAAAACATGATTTGAAATCTGAAACGAAAATTTTTGCTTTTCAAACTAAGAAAACTTTGACCAAAGTATAAACAAAGGTTTTTCGAACATTTACGAATCTTATTAAATATTTTCGATAAATCAACAAAAATCTTGTTAATTAAATCCAAATTTATTTTGAACATTTTATATAATTGGTCGAACTAAGAAATTTAAACTTTTAACGTTTACGTTTCATAAAAATTAAATAATTATTGTTAATTTACTTATAATAATTATCGACGCTTTAGACGTCGGATTAAGAAAAACTGATAAAAATGATAGTTGAGACGAAACTGAAACATAAAAGATATGAAGAAAGAATTTTGAATAAATACAGTTATGATATTTATTTCATCAGTAGAAAGTGAACGTAATTACTGACGCATAATATAGGAAGAATATCTAAGTGAATTGTGAACATGATAATTATAACATCATGAGAGGTGAATATAGATACCGACCCATTATGTAGAAAAGATAAAGAACCAGTTAGGACATGTTTCTTATTAATGAAGGTGCAAAATAAATTGCCGAACGATATAAAAATAAACAATACTTGTAAAAAGGATAATATAGATAATAAAAGGGGTTCGCGGCTAATGTGAACCATTAGAATTGAGAAGCCGATAGCGTTAAATGTTTTAAAGGGCCGTTTATGGTTGCCTAAATGTGGAAGATTGTGAGATATAGTTATGTTGGGATTTGTAAGTATAAGTATTCTATTCTTGTCATTTCTGATTTAATGTATCATTATCAGAAGAAGTTGTACTGATGGCAAATTATGAAGGCAGACATCACCTCATACATTAGTAAACGTCTAGCTATTGCAAAGGTCATCATCTGAATTTGATTCGATTTGGGTCATCGTCGACAGACTTACCAAATCTGCTAATATCATTCCCGTTAATGATAAATGCAAAAGAGTTATGTAAACATAGTGTGCCTGTATCGATCATCTATATCAAGATCCTCGCTTCGCATCGAATTTCTAGAGATTTGCTCAGAAATCATTGAGAACGAACCTTGATGAGAGTACTATGTACCACCCCAAATCGAAAGGACGAGGTAAAGTAACGATACAAGGTAATATAAGTGCTGTTTTATGTTTGAATGATTGACCTTTGGTAATGAACCGTATAATCGTTTTCCTTTGGAAGGATTATCATTGATAATCATCGTATTAGGATCGAGATTGAATCTTTTTAGGATCTAAATATTAGAGCATCTGTAAGCAGGAGTTGAGATAAGGACACCCGACATACACCCATTGTGAGTTGGACATGTCTTTTAGGTTTAAGGTTTCCTATGATGGCAAACCTAACCCTGCAAAATACCCGACCCGCGAGATCTGAAATGATTGTTGAAATTAGGATCTAATTATTGACTGCCGGTAGTGGGCAAGAGGTTATGTGAATATGAAATGTAGATCTTGAAGTGCCAAATGGGTAACGAAGTTATGCCAAAATTTTTAACCTTGGAAAATGAATTCATGATCTGACAAATCATGGGATATAAGTCCCCGTTGTATGGGACCATTGAGATGATGTAAAAGTTGGGATTGAAAGGCATATAAGCTGGATCTACCCTAGGACTTCAACGACTGCGTAAATTATGTTTCGTAAATCGAACTTGATGTAATATCTATCAAGTGAGAATCTGATTATTCTTAGTAGAGCTTAGATCGGCGAAAAGTTGCATTCATCAAAAACCCGTGAACATCATGGATAGAGAAAGTAAGTCAACATTAAGCCTGATCTTATTCCCGTAGTTATGTTTGATGAAACTCGCGTATTGAAATGAATTACACTTGTGAGAAAAGACCGAATGTGGAGGAAATACCCACATGGCTTTAACTCTATAAGAAGCGAGTAGTAAGGTAAGATGATCTTTGAGGACAAAGATCCTGTTTAGGGGTAAATGCTGTGACAATCCGTCAATTTATGGTCAATATTTTATTCTCAATATTTATTTGAAAATATTATTTTATGAACTCACTTATTTTTGGGAAGAAATTTGGATTTACGTCTTGAAGTAGCATCGACTACGTCTAAACCGGAGGATTCAACGTTACGTGCTTATGTTTACATACACCGTCTTTGGTGACAGTCCGACATTTCAGAAAATAAATTTATCCGTGAATATTATTTTGGAGTGTTAAATTTGAGTTGGTTCATAAACTCACAAATTTACGAGAAGAGATTAGGACTTACGATTTTATTTTAACGTCCTTTACGACTAAACCGGAAACCCTAGGATTACGTATTTACGTTTTCGAACTCCGTTTTTTATGAGAAAATTTTTATTAGATTCGTTTTATGACGGTGATTCATAATTTATAAAAACGTTTTTCGTAAAACGACCCGAGGGCACGCAAATCGAGGAAACTAGAATCGAGGAGTACCCGTATTTAAATAGGGATGAGACAAGATAAATCTTGCCCCACCCCCACTCTTGGACGGCAAGAGTAAGCAACACAACACCTTAGGTGTCAAGTTGCTAGCATAAACCATACACTTGTCTAATTAGCTTACTTTGTAAGCTTCCACTACAACAAAACTAGCTACCAAAACCACTCATCTCATTTCCTACATGCAAACCACCCAAATTTCCTCTCTACTCTCTCTATAATGCCGTCCATACTCCACCTTAAACACCATTTTTGATCAAAATCTAACCACAAAATCCTATGTTATACTTGCATATGTTGAAGCCCTTTTAAAACCCTATTGATTGGTGCAAGTTATAACATCCAAGGAGGAGTTTCCATGGAGTATTAAGGCTGATTTTCCACAAGGAGATTATGAAGCATGGTGGTCATGAAGATGGTCTTGGTGCATCACAAGTTTCTCCATCAAAAATCCATGTTTTGATCACAACCTACATCATCATGGTGGTATAAAGATTGTCCTCCTCAACTTCTTGTTATTTTGATTATGTAAACATGTATTTTATTTCCTATTGTATATGTATATGATGATTATATGATGATAAAAATTTTATGTGGGGATTTGTTGTTGATAAACATGCTTAAAAGATGAAAGACTATAAGAAACAAGGTTAAAATCTTGGTTAAATTTGATGGTTGTATAAAACAGTAAAGAAACTTGTTATGAACTGATAAAATGATGAAATAGAATGGATTTACAGTAAGCTATGGGTCTTGTACACATGTGAGAGTTGGCCATGCAATGGAATCAAAATAATGAGTGAGATATGATCAAAACAAGTTTAGGGTATAAATCTGAGGTTACTGTTTTGGACGATTTTTAGAAAATATTTAGAAGATGATTCAACAGTATCTATAGAAGAGTTAAATGTAGCACATATCATGTAGTTTACGTGATAAAAATTTGAGCTTCTATCTCCATATAGAACTCAAGATATGGCAATTTTGGTGAAAGTGAAGATAAAAATCAGATTTTTGGAAATTAAAAAATAATACTATTATATAAGCACTCAAAATTTAATAGTATAAAATATAAATGAAAACCCACTAACTTATAAAACTTATTTATATAAATATTTAAAAGGGTAAATGAATGAATAACTTATATAAATGGTAGTGAAATAATACTTATAAGTTATAAAACTATAAACATGATTTTTACGACTTTTTCGGCTAATACCGTAAAATTAACGTTTTTGCTAAATAAAACTTAGACGGTTGGACCCGTCTAATGTGAACTTTATAAAACTTATATACTGATATATAAACATGTATAACAAGTAAAAACCGATAGAACCGGACTATAGGACATACGGACGTTAACGGACTAAATTAACGTTATTGGACTAATAATACAACAAAAATGGACTAAAACACTTATAAACTTATTATTGGGCTTAACCCATTTGGGCCCAACATGGAAAGTATATATATACTGATAATATAGGTATAAAATGGGTTAAAACAAGTTAAAGAACTTATAATAAGTTTATTGGACCTAAAACACGTAAATAGGTAAAACGAGAAAACTAGTATAAAAGTTATCAACACATAACTCTAAAATGAGTAAACGAGAATATGTAAACCCACTTGATCATCATATATATATAATCATCATATGTATACATAATTTTTATTTTTATAAAGTCATTGGACATGAGTCTAAGACGAGTATTATTTGTCTAGGTTTCCGTGATTGAAGCACGTACCGTACATCCAATAACCCGCCTTCCCACATCAACGTGAGTTCATAGCCTCGCACTCTTTAAAATGTTTTTATAAATGTTTTATAAACCCGCGAGGGAGATAACATGTTAGTTTTTATAAAATAGGACACCATTTGTCCCGATTGTTTGTTTATTGATTTGGACCCGAAAGATTGAATGACCCGATTGTATGACCCGATAAATGATTAAAGGAACCGATAGATGAAATTAAATGGATTATTAAAGTTAGGTTATGTCACTAAAAGTCCCATTAGCATGAATTGTGAACTACCGGGATTTGGTAGACGCTTATGCATTTAATAGTACTATTTGGGGACGATCACCCCAGTTCGCGCCTTGACGGTTGATCCCCGTCGTGCCACATTGATTGGTAAGCGAATTTATGTATGAGAAGATTTCATAGCGTGACCTTTGTGACGACACGCTACTTTAGATGGGCAAAATTGGTATCGGGTTAGCTACCCGTTGTTGGTTTAGTAAGGTAACAATGTCATGCGGCTTATAATAATCCAAATTAACGAAATACTAATAGACGCTCCGAATTACGATGTATTGCCTGACTAGCAATACAGGGTCATACTATTGATATTATGTTCGTGTTTTGGTTTTCATAACCATATTCATATAACGGTTTTTATTTAATCTATACAACGTTGCAAAACGTATTGTATGATGTTTTTACGACATTGGCTCGTATAATGATTTTTAAGGCAAACGCCTATATTATGATTTTCGATAAGGATTTGTATAAAATGACTTTGGCTATTTTATGGCCTATTAAAATGATTTCTTACAAAATGATTTTCAGTAATAAATTTTATACTGATATTATATTGATGGATTTTATTAAACTCTATGAATTCACTCGGCGTTATCGCTGACCTTTTATTTTAACATGTCTTATCTCAGGTACTTGAAGGTAATTCTCGGGAAGACGACAAGAATTCATGGCCCGCACCTAAACTATATTTTTCCATTCAAATACTTTGTAAAACTTTGTATGAAATATAATGACTTGGGACCGATGTAACTTTGATATTATTGAATGGAAATGCTTTATAAATAAACGACATGATTTTTATGCGTTGTCTATGATGTGAGTAATGTGCTATCCCGTAACACCAACTAGTCTTCCGCTGTACTGAGTTGTAAAAATTTGGGGGTGTTACACAACTTATATTACAAAAGGATGCTACGTACTTTGAATTGTTGATACTATGATTAACGTCAGAAGTAACTAAAGTACTTCGTGAAACGTATCTTCCATTAACAAACTTGCCAGTGGGAAGAGACTCAGAAGAAAGGACAAGATAAAAAATTAAAGCTGCCAGATGGTACATTAGTCCAACTGGTGGATCTGCTGATGTTTATTGCGTTGTCCGAACTTATAAATCTTGAGCTTCATGCGACTGGCAAGAGTTTCCGATGTTTCTGCAGACCGCGCACCACCTGCTATAAGTCGCATCACCCCACCACATGTTTCGGTTTTGTAGCTTTAAATCATCCATCTCTACTGAGGTTATAAGCTCCTTCGGCACCTCGAACTGCATAGAAAACTCAATTAAAGATTAAAGCATGCTATAATCCAATAGCTCATATCAAGGCGGGAATGCATCTGATGAAAATGTTAGGGAATAAAAACTTACAGTTTTTGGATCCCAAATCCGTACAATATGTTTGTCAGTTGTAATTAGCTTTGGTCGCTCGGGGTTGAGAGTTTTATGTCGTTTGATATTTATTAAAGGCCTTTCATGCCAGTAACGTTATGGTAAGTTGTAGTGATTAGTTCAGAAGTAAATAAATAAGAGCTTAACATACTATTATTATCATAACGAAATGAATTGGTTCCTTACATGTGATCTTTTACACGAAGAGGATTTAATGACCATACGTCATATATCACCACCTGTACTTTAGAAGAAAAAAGACGTCCAAATCAAGATAGGGTGGAGGGTCAATACCAGGAAGCCATGTGTAGCTAAACCAATCAATTTACTGAGTCAAGAGTATGTTTGTTCAGCTCGTTATGGATGATATCAATTGTTTCATGATTTATGTATCTGATATTTTGTTTGCTTCAGTTGAAGGTTATAGGATCATGGTTTAGGCCCGACCGGAGATTGTTCCCAATTGAGTGTTGCTTATTTACCCATGTCCTTTCCGTTCGTTGATGTAACTCTTTCTTGTCGCTTACAGGTCTCTGAACCAAAGATATGGGTTCACTTTCGCTAAAAGCCTATGTTGATTCCATCTTGCCACAAGACCCCGATTCATTATCCCTCGGGCATTTTTGACAGGTTTTGCTTACTCACATTAACTACCTTGACATATAAATTCTTAGCATTCAAACAGCACCTCCTCCAATCTGCAAAAAAAAGACACTATCGTTACCATAGGATATTAACAAATAGACATGTAATCCATTTAATGAAGTGAGTGGATGGCTACCTGTGATTGTAAGAGCTGATTGGGTTGCTGATCTAGGGATGATGAGTAGGCTTGTGGTTGACACATTTGAGAAGATGACTCTTTTATATCCAATCTGTAGCTTGACGCCACATTTTAGCTACAGAGCACAAATAAAAAAAGGCCATATAGTGTAATTGGAGTGTTTGTGTTTAAATATTCGGATAAGCATACTTTGCTATTACCTACAACAAAACTGTTAGGATTAGCTAGACAAAAGTGCACTAAAACTTATTGATCAGAACAGATACAAATGTTCAGAACAAGGGAGTTTTAGGATAAAACAAAAGTAGTGAACTTTTTTGTATGAAGTTTTTTCATATATTACAAACAAAAGATACAAATATATATAGACTTATGGTTTCTAGAATTTTCCTATCCAGAACCTTCCTAGATTTTTCCATAAGTCACTCCTTTTCTAGATTCTTCTTAAGAAACTATCTATCTAGATTTTTCTTAAGTTTCTAGCAAAAAGACCAAAATACCCTTTAGACCAAAATTACTAAACTGCCCTTAGGAGGTCAAGTTAAACAACTAACAATCTCCACCTTGACTTTAGCTCCTAAGTGAAACCGAAGTTCCAAATCAAAATCAAACCTCCAAATGCTAGACAAACTAGCCTAATTCAAATGATCGAATCCAAAAACGATCCAAAACAAAACCAACCAAAAACAAACGCTGATATCTTCAAATACGAACAACCAAATGCTAACCGACAATTTCAAACTCGGTCAACCAAACAACCAAATCGGCACAAACGATCTTCAACAAACAAATCCGGCAACCAACTTCAAAGGCCCGACAAACGAAGATCCAAATTTCCAAATTTCAAACAATCGAACTAACTTCAAACGGTATGATGATAATCAAGTATTCAAAAAACACCAAATCGATCTTCAAAGTCCAAAATACCAAATTCAAATTCTAATGGTCCACTTATATAATAAGACTTATGACCGAAATACCAAATTTAAAGCACATCGCATTCGGAACCCACGTAGCATGAGTCGTCTTTAGGAGTAGCCGTTGCCCGAGCTTTACGCTTTAGTTTAGGACAATCAAACTTCCAATGGCCTTCCTCATGGCAATAGTTACAAATATTTCTCGGATTCGGACCCGGAGAACTTGACGATGCTCCACCTTTTTCTTTACCTTTTTCAAACCAATATCGACCTCTATCATGACTTATGGTCAATAAACCCATGGCTTAGGACTCATAACCATAACCACTTCCCGACGCTTGTTGACGAAGTTCTCTTGTATTCAAACTAGATCGAACATCTTCCAATGTAATAGTCTCTTTACCAACAACAAAGGAATTCACAAAGTTCTTGTACGAGGGAGGTAACGAAACGAGCAGAATAAGAGCAGCATCTTCATCATCAATCTTGACATCAACATTCTTCAAATCCATCAAGATGGAATTCAAAGCATCAAGATGATCTTTTAATGCCGATCCCTCTTTCATCCGCAATGAAAACAACCGTTGCTTGAGTAACAACTTATTCGTCAACGACTTGGTCATGTAAAGCTTTTCTAGTTTCTTCCACACACCCGCAGCCGTTTCCTCATCCGCAACCTCGTAAAGAACCTCATCCGATAAAGATAGCAAAATAGTAGAATGTGCCTTTTCATCTAGTGAGTTGAATTTGGCATCGGTCATATCAGCCGGTTTGGGACCGGCTAGAGGTGCCCAAATACCTTGTTGCTTCAATAAGGCTCGAACCTTAACTCGCCACAAACTGAAGTTGCTTTTGCCATTGAACTTCTCAACAACACTAACCGATGATGATGGCTGAGAGGACATTTTTATACAAATTCTGATCTTCCACAACTCAAATTCTGATCTTGATTTCTCCTACCTTCAAAGTCCGATCGAACAGCAAACAGCAAACACCAAAACGAAGAACAAATCCAAAATGATATCAAGATATTGAATCTTGAAATCAACCAGACGCTTGCTTCAAACACGATCGGTTAGCTCTGATACCAATTTGTTAGGATCAGCTAGACAAAAGTGCACCAAAACTTATTGATCAGAACAGATACAAATGATCAGAACAAGGGAGTTTTAGGATAAAACAAAAGTAGTGAACTTTTTTGTATGGAAGTTTTTTCATATATTACAAACAAAGGATACAAATATATATAGACTTATGGTTTCTAGAATTTTCCTATCCAGAACCTTCCTAGATTTTTCCATAAGTCACTCCTTTTCTAGATTCTTCTTAAGAAACTATCTATCTAGATTTTCCTTAAGTTTCTAACAAAAAGACCAAAATACCCTTTAGACAAAAATTACTAAACTGCCCTTAGGAGGTCAAGTCAAACAACTAACAAAAACTAATTGTCTAACCGAAGATGAAGTACTACCTATTTACAAATCTTTATTCGTAATCCAAAGAGACACGGGCAAACATCTCACAACTTACCTATTTTAATAATCTATAGAAAAGTTTTCATATTGGTCTCATAAAATATTGAAGATTTGCCAGACACTCAACAACTTTCTGTAACTACTAAACCTACAAACAGTAAAAGCACATCTAAATTTTTTCTTAAGAAGCATGTTTTGTTATAGCTGATTCCTCTAATTCTGATAAGTCAATCACAAATATAGATGAACACCAGATACACATTCAAACAGATTCACGCTCAACTAGTCCATGTTAAAGCACATCCAAGACCAGATAAACATTAAAAATGCAAGAAATACAAAAATAGTAGTTTGATAACCGGACATGGTTAAATTAATAGTGTAACTCTGCGCACTATGCACTATCATGTGAAGATGGGCATTGATTTCTTTGTCCGGGCATGACGTATACGGGTTGAGACAAAACACAACGTAGTTGGTACCATGAGTAAAGAACCCCTAAAAGAGTAAAGCTCTGATCACTTAAACTATCAGTTTCGATGATGGCTGTTGTAAGGGGGTATTTGGTTGATGACAAGGAGTGCTAAGATGGTTGTTTTAAGGGGCTGGTTTGTTGATGGTGTAATGGGTCGAATGGATGGCGTTCCACGAATGGATGTCATGTCATTTTTGAAACATCTTTCTAAGCCTCATGATAAATGATACAAACACCTACGACATAACTACCCGAATAATGTAATATCAAAGACGAAAGTGGCAAACTTGCTGCGAGATGAGACTTGAATTTGATATTCGGATATGTGTGGGCAGAATACGTAATGTGCAAACTGCATGTGCCAACATTGTCTGGAAGCAAGTAAAAATGATATCCCATTCCTTACGAGGGCGTAGTTGTCCCTTGATCTCTAACATCTCTTCAAGTTCATCAATCGACTCATCATACCCTCCCAAACCAGTTAGGTCCACAGCACGTCCCACTGCCCACCCTTTCATTTGAACCTGTCATTATTACAAGTCAGATTAGTAGACTTGATAATTAAAAAAGAATGAAAATATATGTTTGAGGTCGAAAATGTAAATCTACCTTGGTACAACTATGGGTGGATTTGATTTTATTATCCTTCGGTGGCGCAGTCCCTTGTTCTTTACGGCCATTGGAAAGATTCAACTTGAGGTCAGGAACTCCCACCGAATACGTGTCGAGCAACTGCCCTTCAATACGCAAATCATATAACACATCCGAGGGTGTTAATGTCATGGGTGATTTTCCTGGTGATGGGACCATTAAATCAAACCCAAATAGTCTGTAACTTGAAGAAGCATTTAGAGATTTCTTCTCAACTGGACTTTGATGTGAATCATTAGTTTGAGTAATGATTCCGTAGGTGAGAAAGCCGAATGATCAGACGAGAGTGACAAACCAGTGCTATCTTCATTTTGTTTTTTCACATAGGCGATCAAAACTTTTAGGCCTAAACAAAACTAACTGTATAAAACAACAATTCTAAATGCCAAATACAGCTTCTAAATCATATGATTAACAGTAAGATAATATGATTAAATCATATTTTTAATGATTAGAAATCATCGGCTCGTATGATCATTCCCTCAGCGTAAAGATCCACGGCTAATATCAACAGATGAAAACCTAAAAGTCTAAAACAACATGTTCATTATTTTTAAGGAAAATGCAAAATTTAAAAAATAATTTGGGAAAACAAAGTCAATTAACAGCTTAAAAAGAGGGAAATAAAGGGAAAGAAACCTTGTTGTTTTAAGCTGATCGAAGTGTTCTACACACCTGTCCTTCCTGCTTATACACACAGTCACACAAAACATACAGTTTAGATTTAAAACAAGATATCAACTACATTGCAAATTTTAAAAATACATTAGATCAGATATTATTCCGATACGGTGCTACATGTCGTGTAGAGATCCCAAGGTTGCAAATTCATAAGCCAAAACACAGGTACTGGATCAGGTACCAGTACGTTAAATTGCACAAGCATTCAACTGTGCATGTTTGTGTTTGAATGATTAGCAGCCAATACGTTAGTTATTATTTTAAGGTAGGTCATGGGTGTGTCCCTTGGTGCATATACAAGGGTCCTGAATACAAAATCTAGAAATATACCATGAGATATAATGGATTTTGATCGACTTTCGCCCGAAATCAAACATGTGTAGCAGACAACACATATACCACAGGAAAGAAACCCAGCAAAGCTATAGTATGTCCCAGTGACAACAAAAATACACACACATACACACTTTGATATTCAAATGGTCATAAGTACTTGTATATATATATGTGATTGTAACTTGTTTTAATGCGGGTAACAGTTGTTAGAGTATATGCTTATTTGAGAGCCAATAAACAATTAATAAATGATTTTTAGACCAGTTTGTTACTTGCACCAGAGTATTAGATGAATTGCACCAGAGTATTAGATGAAAGGGGACAATAAGTGATGAGTCTGAGTATCATGTCATTTTGAGTAATTAGTAAATATATATTTGGTCAAAATGATAGGTATCAAATAATATGAATGCAAAGTGAGAAAACCCCAAGATTAAATGAAATAGATGGATATTTGATGACTCGAGTATTATGTTAAAATGGACAAGTTTAGTTATCAGGTTGAAAGGATTACGCGCAGTCTGATAGTACGTACTACGTATTATGCCAAAATGAGTCAAATGTACGATTGAATCAAGTAAGAGAAAACATTACACATACTTGAACTATGAGGTTTTTTTCTGCTTCTACAAAACTTATTGATATTCTTCTAGCTGGATATTCAGATTACCTCACAGTTTTTGGGGAAAAAGTTATAGCAAAGTCGAGGTACAATTTCTATTACAGTAACAATTGCTATTGTTAGTATTTTTGAAACCTGTTGGAGGTCAATGACCATGTATCATGAACTATGTAATTTGTAGTGAAACAGAAAGTTCATTGGAGGCTCAAGTAGCTTACATTCCATCTATGGTGGCAATTGTATCCTCACCTGAAGTGGCAAAGAAGAACATGCATCAGATTGTGGATCTAGTGATAAGTTCATTCATCGTCAACCAAAGTTTATGTATTGTTGTTGTTATTAAAATGCAACACCTAAACTTCTTAGGTGGTGGAGAACAAATCAAATAGAAAAAATCATATAGCTTCTCGAGTTAGACCTTGTTGAGATGCATAGATTGCTGCATTTACAAGAAATTTCATAAGGGTAAGTTTTTACATAACAGTGTCTAATTTAACAGTGTCACATCTTTCCATACATACTGATATATTACCTGCTATTTTTTTCTACTTACGACACCATCGAGTTCTACGCAATGACCAATCTTGTATCCGCGAAACGATGGACATTTCTACTTCTTCGATCACGTTTGTACATAAATAGTCAGAAAACCAATACGTTACTACAATTTATAGAACGTAAATCCAGACACGCTCATAAAACCTGATAAGTTTGTGTAACTTTGCGTATTAAATAGCATAAATTTCTACCAATTACCATCATAAAGCCAATCTTCTTTATACACACATTCCGAATCATGATTCATTTGAATGACCTGTAAACCCGTCATTTGCTTCAACAATTGTAGAAGGGATTTCTAAGCCAATCTTCAATAACTGTTGTAGAGAGTCCCTGATAGAAAAAACTATATCAGCATTCAAATATGGTACTAAAAGTTACAGGTGCAGTTACACGGCTTGGTAAAACTACAATTTATTCATGTTGCTAAGACAAAAAATCAGTAGCATACATTAGAATATTACCGATACTATCTGTTTCGATTACGTAATGGACTGTTATTAAGATATTGCTCAAGATGGGTAAAAATTGGGTAATCTAAAATGAAATTAAATCACTAATCCACATTTTAAGATCAGTTACACAATACCACATCCTTGATTTGCATATTTACAATTAGAAGGTAATCTTGATTTGCATTTTAGCATTAAATCACTAATCCAC